>CP125848.1:18431111-20931111 GCA_030408175.1 Trifolium repens
GGCTTAGGTATAACTGAAGTTGAACACTTGTCTCACGGACACCAGCTTCATCACTCGTCTCTCTATCTCCCGAACTTCGTACTTCGGAGCAATCACTTTTGGTTTTTCTGTATGAAGGTGTGAAACTCGTCTCATCAAGATTTATAACTTATTTCGCCGCAATCTTACCTATAACAGTTAGTCATGCACTAGATAATAAACAACAAAGCAGTTATTTAATTTTTTTGTAAGTTTGAATAAAGGTTGTTGACAGATGAAGATGACATGCGGAATTCTAGGCATACATTATTGAATTTAAAATACTGAATTGAAAATACTGAATTAAAATACTTAAATACTTATCCTTGGGTTGCCTCCCAAGCAGCGCTTGTTTAACCTCTCATTAGCTTGAGGCATTTCCTCCATTACAGAGGATAAGTTCGCATGTCTCTCTCTTTTGTAGGAGCTTTCGCCTTAGCTCCTCCCTCTTTCTAGTTGTTTTTTTCATACTTCTCTGGGTTCTGTTTTTCTTTGAAGGTGGCAAAACAGAGTTATCCATCATCTTCTGAAGGTACTGTTTTTGTGATGGACTTCCCTTTGCCTTTTGGTGGATGTTCCTTCTTTTGTTCTTTTGGTGCATTAACCCAACTTTTCTTTCCTCTTTCCTATTTTCTCTCGGCAGCAGGCTTCTTCAGAGGTGGCGTATTAACCCAAACTTAGATTTTCTGGCCACCTTTCGGTTTCTACCCCATGCTTTGACCCATGTTGCTCGGATGTCCACTTCAATGGTTAGCCTCTTTAATTTTTCAGTGAGTTCTTCGGGTACCTCCTCTTCCTCAGCTGTCTCTATCTCTAGCTGCGCCATTTCATTCTCCAGTTCTGCTATCTCTATTTTTACCTGTACTTCCTAATCTGGTGTCGGTGGTGTAGCTTCTTTGTCTTTCCACTCAAGCACGTAACATACTTCCCTTCTGGTTCTGGAAGCTTTGATAGTTCTTTCTTCCGCTCCACTCCTTAGAGTCAACTCAGCGAGCTCCACATTAATGAATGCCCTGCTAGTTGCTAAGAATGGTCTCCCTAGAATAATGGGATGCTCTTCGTCTTCTTTGACATCTAGGATCATGAAGTCTGCTGGGAATACCAGGTCTTTGACTTTCACCAAGACATCCTCAATTGTACCTTCTACATGAATAGTGGATTGATTTGCTAATGTGAGTTCCCTTTTTATACCTGCAATTGGAGTTATGATTTTAAATTTCTCTGCCAGAGATAATGGCATTACATTCACACTTGAACCCACATCACATAATGCTTTGACTTCTGCTCTCTCAATTTGACAGAGTATGGTGACGCTTCCAGGATATGTCTTCTTGAGTGGCAGGTATGGTTTCGCCGCTGGTTTGATTTTGTACTCTTCTAGCTCACTTAAGTAATCATCATAGTAAGTCTCCATGGTCATTCCCAGCGTACTTTCGAACTATTTTTCGAAGTCCTCTAGCTCTTTTTCATCGTACTCGCGCCCTGTGTTCATATCTTTCAGGACTTTGCACTCCTCCTTTGGATTGTCCACCGTGTTACCTGTAATATCTTTAGAAACATGAGTGCTTACCAGTTTTGACAGTTGACCAATTTGGGTTTCACGACTTTTAATCGTTGCCCCTGGTTGGCTACTGTAGTATGGATATTTTCAAAGTTAGTTTTGCTCATGTTAGCAAATTTGTTGAGTAACTCTTCCAATGGAGATGGCTTTCTTGATTGAGGTGCAGCTTGAGCCTGGTTTCCTGTCTGATCCCAGCGTAAATTTGGGTGTTTGCTCCAACCTGGGTTGTAGTTGTTTCCCATGTAATTTACCTGCTCTTCGCTCCCTCCTGGCAAACAATGCCCATTAGGATGATCTTCTAGGCAGAAGTCACCGACTCCCTCTACCTGTTTAACACTGGCTTCCTTCACAACTTTCTCTTTATCAGCAAGTTGCCTCCTTAGTAACTCGATCTCTACTTTGTAGGTAATCTCCTGGTCCACCTTTAGAATTCCAGGTGTCTTTTCAGCTCGATCATGACTCATGTTGTACTCATTCTGGCACATCAGCTCAACCAGATCCTTAGTCTCTGCATAGGTCTTTACTTTGATTGACCCACTAACTGAGGCATCTAGTATCATTCTGTGTTGCATCTTCATACCAGCAGTGAATAGTTGCATCTGCTCCATAGCACTAATGTTGTGGTTAGGACACCTTCTCATAAGTAGCTTGAACCGTTCAAAAGCCTCGCACAGCGTTTCAGATTCATATTGTTTGAAACTCAGAATCTCAGACTTCCTCTTCTGGAATAGTGTGTGTGTGTGAAGAATTTTTCCAGGAACTTATCTTCAAGCTCCTTCAATGTTGCAATCGTTCCCCTTGGCAAGCATTGAAGCCAATCTTTAGCTGGACCTGTAAGAGAAAAAGCAAACAAACGCAGCTTCTTCTTGTCATCAGAAACGCTTTCCGGCACCTTCTGGATCTGACATGTCTCTGAAAACTTTGAGAGATGATCCCAAGGATCATTGTTGGCACGTCCGTCGAACTGGTTCTCCCACAAACCTGTAAGAACATTACCCTTAATATCAAAGTTAGCTGGATTTGCCGGTTGGAATCCCAGTGAGATCTGATCTGTGTCGGTCCTCTTGCAGTAATCTCCCATTGTAACTCTTTGCTCGTCCCCCATGGCTTTGGTGGTAGACTCTTCTTCTGTGTTAAGATTACTGGATTTTGCAAGCTTTTGTGCTCGCCTTCTTTTCCAGAACGTTCTTTCGGGCTCAGGGTCGTACTTCAACTCCAAAATATCTGTTATCAAGTACAACAAATGAATACATTCAGTAGCACTGAAAAATTAAATGGTAAAACTATTTTTGGTTTGTCTCATGTGTCTTTGTCACTATGAAAATTCACAGGTAAGTGAGGTGGATCACAACGGATCGCTCGGAGACCTTGACTTATCCTTAGCCAGAATTTTCACAGATTAAAATCCACAATCATCAACAAGATTTTTTTATTTTTTAATTTTTTTGTATTTTTGAATTTTTTTTTGAAAAACTTATATAAATCTAGTAAGGCTTTGTAAACACAATCCCCGGCAACGACGCCAAAAACTTCACTACGATCTGGCAAGTGCACCAGTCTGTCGTCGAGTAATAATTCACACTCTACGAGTAGAATGAGTTCGAATCCACAGGGATCGTGCCGAAGCTTCAATAGCGTTATTTAAGTTTGTGATAGTTTGCATTCGCTTTGGGTTTTTGAAAAGGTTTTATAAAATTAAGTGTAATGCTTGCAATAAAATAAATGCAGAATGTATAAATATAATAGATTCAAGAAATATAGAGGCTAGGTATGGTGGTTGGACTCCATCCCTTCTTCATATTTGGCATGACTGATGTATAACATAGTTACTTAGATTATGTTCGGCGGTGAATTATCCTTGTTGTAGTAATATCTTATTATAACGCTATGTTTATTAAAGTTTCCCTACATTATTAACTAAGGTACCTACGAGAGCCTAACCTCGATGTGTCACATACCCTAATTACTAAGTGAGTTGTTTATAAACATGCATTATGCTCTTCACCAATTAACCTCTAGGTCCTAGTATCGGGCTGTTCATCTTCTAAGTGCTCAGATCACACCTAGTGCATGATTCCTCCTCTAACCGCTCAGTTCACGACTAGTTCAGGGTGTTACCGTCTCTATACACCTAGCATTATTTACTACGAGTTGCGGACCATATCAAGTCAAAACCTGATATCAATTCTATGGGCGCTCCCGCTTATCCGGCCAGATTACGAGATACTTTATTAAAGTGCGCGAAAGTAAATAACAAACACAATTACTAAATATCATTTATTATAACTTAGACTCAATCACAGACTCCAAATATTCATTGGGGAGTTCATCTTCTCCACCACAACCCAAGGCATAAATATAAAGACTACATATTTAAATTACAATAAAGAACCTAAATACAAAAGCCTAAAGAAACATACCTTGCTGAGTTAGTTTTCCCGTAAGGGGAGAAAACTATGCCCAATAGAGCTCATCTGAACCTCTCCTTATAGTAGAGAGTGTTCTACTATTTTTGAATGAATTTAACAATGAATGGGAGGCTCTATTTATAGTTTTCGTAATGGGCCTCAGCAAGGCATCGCAGTACGATGAAGCCATCGTGCTGCGATGTGAAGATTTAGTTCAGTGTTATAACTGATCCTTTGCATTTCATCAGCTTGGGCGCCAAGTACTCCATCGTGCTGCGATATACTCCATCGTGCGGCGATGCAAAGATTTTCTTCAGATTTATTGCTTCTGATTTCTTGGCGAACAAGCAGCTCCCATTGTGGCACGATGGGAATCATCGTGCTGCGATGAAATGCTCATTTTCTTCACTTTTTTTTGGCTTTTTCTTGTCTTTTTGCATCTTGGACTCTGTCTTGATGCTTTTTCATGCTTTTGTAGGTTTTCTTTCGTATTTGGGCCTGTCTTGGTCATTTTACTACTAATAATAATACTAAAAATACCGTAGAAATTCCTGTCATCACGCCTCCACAGAATTTTTATCTACCATTTGCGGATACCGACTCACTGCATACTTCTTCACACCAGCCTCTTCTGTGTCATACTTTTTCGACAAAGCCTCCCACACATCTTTAGCAGTATTGTATGATCGATAATAGTCATACAAGTCATCAGATAGACCATTAATTATATAGTTCTTACAAACGTAATCACTATCGATCCAAAGATGTCATTCTTTTTTCTGTTGAATATCCTAGTCTTTAATCTGTGCTGCAGTGGGATCAGTTTGATCCTTATCTTTGTCAACCACGAATTTCTCTATATCGTTGTTGACAGACAGTTCTTTTGTTCCTGAACCAGAATCGGCAGAAACAACAAGTATCTCATGATTAAGAACATAAACACACTTTCTCAGAGTTAAGAAAAAATACATCTTTTGCTGCCAACTTTTGAAGTGAAGTCCTTCAAACTTAATAGGTTTTTCTGTCGCACAGACAACATTGTTTCCGATAACCTCTTCAGTAGTCATCATAGTTTTAGAAACGTCTTAAAATGTGTTTTTCGGTTTTTTAAAAAAAAAAAAACCGTTTTCGAAAGTTTACTACTGAAAATATTATCGGTTGAGTCGCGAGTCGATACGCTCTCTTTAAGACGTTTCGCGGCACTACCCAAAATTCGTGCAAGGTAGACTATCAACCGCGAAGTCCCCAAGATAAAACAGCCTTCTCAATTTAATACTGAATGCTACTGCACTGTAGAATTCGGGCAGAGATACACCCTCTATTGATTCCATGAATGAATTTCAATAATTGATACACAAGTATCAATTCGGTGTGGTTACAGAACCACTGGACGAAACAACAAAAGGAAATATTTTTTTGGTGGGCAACAAAAGGAAATATTATAAGAAGAAGCAAACAGAGAGAGGAAGAAAAGCAGAGAGATTTCAAATTGGCAAAATCAGGAACGAAATAAAGGAAAACAAAGTCTGCTATTTATAGAGTAAGTGGGGAACTGAATAGGAGGAATCAGTGGAATTCGAAACTGACCGATAAGGCCTTATCAGACGAAAACGTGTGCAGCAATTTTAGGCGACGCGTAACTGATTCATTGACTGGAGCGAAATCGGATCAGAACTGACGAATCAGAGTATATCGGTATGTGACTTGGTCTCGCGCACAATTAACATGTGCGAAATTATAACTTGACCCGCACGCGTAAGGAAAAAAATAATTAATTAATTTTTTTCTTTTCTCAGCATTAAAAAATTAATATTTCACCAAGCTCAAGCCCAGCCCGGGGTACCCCTTGGGGCACACCCCAAGAGGCCACATTTCTATATATAAACACTACCAAGTTGTGTGTTCTAAGCAATATGTGACTCATTGAATCTTTTTTCAATTTAAACTTAGCTTGGTTCCAATACATGTGTTTATAACTATACCAAGTTTCTCTCCATTTTCTCATCATGTTCCAACAATTCGTGATACATGTTTTCGCACTATTAGAAATTTCTCTTTTTCTACTTACGCAGCATATAAAACAGTTGTTCGAAATAATTCGAATTTAAAAATGAAAGTTTGATTTTCGGATCGAGCCAAATCAATTTGAGAGTTTTGCAAATTGAAATTTTCAAGCTTTTACATAACTACTAAGCACTTTGATTGTTGTTGGACACGTCACATGTTTTACACAAAGTTAAGTCAAAACTCAACAATATGGATCAACTAATTCTACAATTAATAACATTAGTGCCTAAATTGAAAACTTTAAAATGAGTAGGATCAAAAAGTAAAATTTAAAATAAAAATAAGCCAGCAAAGGCAAAAAAAAAAAAATATATATATATATATATATATATATATATATATATAATAAAATATAAATCATGTTTTATTCAAATGATACAAACAGGAATATAAAGCAAGGAACATATATCAATCCTTGCATTTTATTCGAGTGTGTATTTTTATTTAATTATAACTATTACAATGATCAATATAGTTGCATTATATAAACCATATATATAACATACAACTTCTAGTTATTGTTGTACCAAAATTGTTTTTGAAGATTGTTCACTACATTATTGTCCACTTGAAAAGCTTTGGAGAGAACTTCAGAAGATATTTTTGGATTAGACCCAAATACAGCATTAGCAATAGTGATGACACCTGGATTCTGGCTGCTAAGTCCAGCAATGGCAACTGCATTTCCATATCCCACATTCAATTGAAAGTGAATGAGACCAATTGGAAACACAAAGACATCACCTTTGTTGAGAACTTTCGTGATGAGACGGTTTTGTGGATTAGATGTAACAAAACCAACATAGAGAGTACCCTCCAACACTATAAGAATCTCAGTGGCTCTAGGGTGAGTATGTGGAGGATTGAGTCCCCTAGGTGCAAAGTCAACGCGAGCAAGAGAAATACCAAGAGTATTTAATCCTAATATCTCATTAACAGCAACTGGAGTCACTTTTGAACCAAGCGGGTTTGATGTGTTTCCTTCTTTCACTGAGAAAAAGAAATCATCAGCTGTAGCAAGCTTTGGATCCTTGCAGAATTTTCCATTCACAAACACTGCAAAATAAATTTATTGGAGAAATCATGTACTATTCGGATTGAAAATTAAATCAATGAAATATTTTGATCATAGCTCAATCAGTTCAATCACAATTTAATAGACATCTAATAATAAATAAATAAAGCATAATTACCACCATCCTTGGTGTCATTGATAGCCACACAAAAGTCCTGTAGAGGGCTTGGATCAAAGGCAAAGGAACATGAAACTAAGGCCAAGAAGGCTGTGATGAACAAGAAAGTAGTCTTCATATTTTCTAGAGCAATTCTATTTGGGTATTTTGCTTGTATATATGTTTATGCAAGTTTGAGATATTTCACAATACTAACATAATATCTATTTATAAGTGTGGGTGACATTGAACAATTCTATATTTTTTACTTGCACAATACCTATAAAGACCTGGTAAATCTTAATTAATCAAAGAAGTGTATAGTATTTTTATTATTAGATGAATTGTTCTTTAACAACTACACATAATCTTAATTCTTCTTTCCAAGATCAAATTGACCCACTCACACATATTTAATTTGGTTTTTTTTTACAAACATTTAATTTGTTAAATATTTATGTTCCTACTTTGCTTTATTTTATGACAAATTCTTCTAATTAACTTGTCACACGCACTACCAGTTAAATATATGTTATGATTAATTCAACTGATTGATAGTCAATTAAAGAGAGGACTTATTGATGATTAAGCATGTTAATTTTAAGGCTGATGACGTAACAATATGAAGTTGTATTGCAGAGTTAAATAGTTGAAGTTAACATTTTCAAGGAATAATATATAGTATGAATAAAAAAAAATTATGACACTAATTAGATGATATTACTTCCTCCGTTCTTTTTTATAAGAGTTAGTTTGACAAAAAAATTGTCCTTTTTTATAAGATCATTTTTATAAGCTGTAATGAAAGATATATTATAGATATATTATATAACAAACAAAGAAGCTAGCATAGATCAACAGAGGTCAAACATAGATCATATTGATATATATATATATATATATATATATATATATATATATATATATATATATATATATAATTATAGAAGCTAGCATATATACACACAGAATTGACTATATCAGCACCTCATTATATATGTTTTAGCTTTTGAGGAGTGACACATTCATGACTCATGAGAAGGTAAATAGTTTTTATTTTTTGACTCAAAATTCCTTATAGTTGGTATGCATATAATTCGTCCACCGGAATAAAATAATAGTTAGTGCTCAAGACTTATTCTAGTAATTTTTAATTAGTAAAATATTATTTGGGAAATATTAGTTAATAAAAATTCTGGAACTTGATCAAACTTAGATTTAGTGAAATGATAGATTTTACATCAAACAAAAAATTTATTTAGTCAAATACCAAAAGAAAATTTATTTAGTCCGAAAAATTAATCAAGTGTTTCTGCCATTTGAATCATCATATACGTATGTATGCCATAGGAAACTAAAATTATGAATATGGAAATGTTCAAACCAACATGATAATATACATATATTTTCACTTGTTGTCCTTTCCAAATTTTATATTTTGAAAGAAAAGTTGATAAACAACTAGTAACTTCTTGGACGTGGGTTTATATATCTTGCATTATTCAGCAAAACTTCATTATAATTTTTTTTGAAAGCCTTGTGCTTTTTAAATAAATAAATAAAATTATTTCACTAGAAAAATTGTTTTAGGCCTCTAAATAAGTTGGGCTGGCCTCTAAAAATTGGAAACTTATTTAAATTTTAATCTATAATATTAATTGTTTCAAAAAAAATCTGTAATATTAATAGAATGTGTTGGCGATAGTCAAGTTAATACTATTTAATTTGTTACTAACAAATATATAAGACCATGTCAGAAAGTAGGAACACAAATATTTTAACAAATTAAATATGTGTGCGTAGGTCAATTTTATTTTGGAAAAATGAATGAAGGTTATGTGTAGTTGTTAAAGAACAATTCATCTAATAATAAAAATATTATGCACTCCTTTGATTAATTAAGATTTACCAGGTCTTTATATGTATTGTGCAAGTAAACAATATAGAATTGTTCAATGTCACCCACTTATAAATAGATATTATGTTAGCATTGTGAAATATCTCAAACTTGCATAAACATATATACAAGCAAAATACCCAAATAGAATTGCTCTAAAAAATATGAAGTCTACTTTCTTGTTTATCACAGCCTTCTTGGCCTTAGTTTCATGTTCCTTTGCCTTTGATCCAAGCCCTCTACAGGACTTTTGTGTGGCTATCAATGACACCAAGGATGGTGGTAATTATGCTATATTTATTTATTATTAGTTGTCTATTAAATTGTGATTGAATTGATTGAGCTATGATCTGAATATTTCATTGATTTAATTTTTAATCCGAATAGTACATGATTTCTCCAAAAATTTATTTTGCAGTGTTTGTGAATGGAAAATTCTGCAAGGATCCAAAGCTTGCTACAGCTGATGATTTCTTTTTCTCAGTGAAAGAAGGAAACACATCAAACCCTCTTGGTTCAAAAGTGACTCCAGTTGCTGTTAATGAGATATTAGGATTAAATACTCTTGGTATTTCTCTTGCTCGCGTTGACTTTGCACCTAGGGGACTCAATCCTCCACATACTCACCCTAGAGCCACTGAGATTCTTATAGTGTTGGAGGGTACTCTCTATGTTGGTTTTGTTACATCTAATCCACAAAACCGTCTCATCACGAAAGTTCTCAACAAAGGTGATGTCTTTGTGTTTCCAATTGGTCTCATTCACTTTCAATTGAATGTGGGATATGGAAATGCAGTTGCCATTGCTGGACTTAGCAGCCAGAATCCAGGTGTCATCACTATTGCTAATGCTGTATTTGGGTCTAATCCAAAAATATCTTTAGAAGTTCTCTCCAAAGCTTTTCAAGTGGACAATAATGTAGTGAACAATCTTCAAAAACAATTCTGGTACAACAATAACTAGAAGTTGTATGTTATATCTATAGTTTTATATAATGCAACTATATTGATCATTGTTATAGTTATAATTAAATAAAAATACACACTTGAATAAAATGCAAGGATTGATATATGTTCCTTGCTTTATATTCCTGTTTGTATCATTTGAATAAAATATTATTTATATTTTATTATATATATATATATATATATATATATATATATATATATATATATATATTTGCCTTTGGTGGCTTATTTTTATTTTAAATTTTACTTTGGTCGTACTCATTTTAAAGTTTTCAATTTAGGCACTAATGTTATTAACTTTAGAATTAGTTGATCTATTTTGTGGAGTTTTGACTTAACTTTGTATAAAACATGTGATGTGTCCAACAACAATCAAAGTGATTAGTAGTTACGTAAAAGCTTGAAAATTTAAATTTGCAAAACTCTCAAATTGATTTGACTCAATCCAAAAATCAAACTTTCATTTTGAAATTCGAATTATTTCGTACAAGTGTTATATATCCCGCGTAAAAAAAACTAAAACTTTTTGCATTTTCACAAATATAGCTCACGAAAAAAATGTGATAAAGTTTAGAATTGTCAAATGCAAATTAATTAGATTATAGTAGTCTGTCTATGCGACCTAAACTATGTAGTAATCTAATGCTATATAATTTTTGATATTTTTATGAAAGATTTTTAGGGGTGGCCCAAAAATATCACAGCTCGTATAACGTCGAGTTTGAGCATTTGGCTCAGGTCAAGCCGGTCGATCCCGTACACACCAACTATTTTGTCTTCAAATACATCATGAACTACTGGGCACAGAAATCATCAATTTCCAAAATCAACAAAACTCAATTACACAATTGAACCAAAAAAACAAACAAAATTTCTAGGAAAATAGATTCTAAAACGCGCACCTCATCTTCAGCATTGGAATGGTGTTTATACATCGATCTAAGAAAATGGTAGCGTTAAGATAGATGTTGAATATCAGAATGGTTTCCAGTAGCAAACGCCAAAGCTAATCGATATGCAACGCATCAAGCTTATTCTAAATCGCTTTCTGGAAGAACGAGAAAATCAAAATTGGCGATTCTGATAAACAAGAACGGTTTGAATCCACCACCACCATTGGAGGAAGATGATGATGATGATGATGATGAAGGAATTGAGATAAAAATGAAAAAATGGAAGCAAAAGGTTTTGATTTTCTGGATTTGATGATGAATTTAGTGGTGAAGATGATGAACGAAGATATTTTTTGGATTTGTACAAAAGTTAACGTTTTTTTTTTAGAAAATATACTAGAAGGGACCAATGTGATAAACAGGTATATTTTAAAATGACCAAAATGGAACATTTATTTATTAAGGGACCAATGTGAAACAAACAAAAAATTATAAGGGACCAAAATACTAATTAAACCTACGTGCATATGAGCTTGAAAGTGTTTAATTTAAATTAAATATGATAATTTTGTAATATCTTATTTTATTTTAAGTGTATTTTTGTGTGTGTGATGTAATATTTTTTCTATAGTAGTGTATGATGTAATATGACTAATATAAGAAACTAAATAAAAGAAATAATTACCATTGCCAAAATCATTTTATAAAATAAGTAATATAAAATTTAGACTAAAAAATTTGGACATAAAACTAGAAAATACTCCTAATGGCCCGACAGTAAGGCTAGGTTTTTAGGCCCAAAAATTGAAAGAAAAAAAAAAGTTTGAACAAAAATGAGACAAAAAAGTAACTAAAAATTATATTGGGCCAAAAAAATTAAACTATCCCCATAATTGGGCCAAACTGATTAGGGAGTTTCTTTCGCCGCCCTATGAATTTTCGTGCGCCCTATTTTTACTTATCCTTGGATGTTATAAAATGAGAAATTTGAAGAGAAAAAAATATTGTTTCCTACTTAAGTAGCGGATGGTGTTTGAGAAATTCATAGACGCCAAAAGATACTCCCAACCAATTAAGCCAATCTAAAACTGACCCAACCCCTGAACCCAAAAACCGATAAAATCAAGCTTGCATGCAATGATGCAAATCAAAATGGACCTAAAACTCCCACCCATTGGTTAGTCCGGTTCGGGGGTGGTTTGGACTCAAACTCAAATCTAACCGAATGGATGTCCATTCCTGCAGAATAATACTACCTCGGTCCCAATATATAAGACAATTATTGATGCAAAATTTTGATACAATTAAGGATCCGTACAAGGAACCTGGTTTGTCCATTTTTTATTTGGGATTACAAAACAACAAGTCACAACACTGTCAAACAATTAACCTTCACAGATCAAACAATATTTGTGTCTCCTTAAAGTTAGTTACATGGAAGGTTTGGTGAGTTATGGGATCAACCCATTTCGTCTTATTGCCACTACAAATCATCAATCTCGTTTTCTTTCTCATTCACAACCAAATCTCAAAAAGGGTGTTTGTGGATTTCAAATTGGGTTAGTCAATAACAAGAAACACTTTTCACCTTTGATTATGGCTGCTTCTGTTGAAAACTCCCAACTTTCTCATTTCGAGAACACACTTCCTTCCAAAGGTTTACATAAATCTTCAAATGTTTCATTCTTTATGTAATTTACATGTGTTGCTGTTACAGTAAATTCTCAATGTTATTTGCTTCTATGTTTTGTTGGAATGATGATGTTTAGAAATTTTGGAGCAATGGAAAAATGGTGATGCAGTGTGCTTTGATGTGGATAGCACTGTGTGTGTGGATGAAGGAATTGATGAGCTTGCTGAATTCTGTGGGGCTGGAAAAGCTGTTGCAGAATGGACTGCAAGGTTGGATTTTTTAAATGGAAATTCTTTTTTAGAATAAGGGTTTATGTTTTTCGAATATCCGTAGTATTATTTATTTTACGATGTTTGATTTTTGAGTTGAATTTTCGCAGAGCAATGGGTGGTTCTGTTCCTTTTGAGGAAGCTTTGGCTGCTAGATTATCTTTGTTCAATCCCTCTTTGGCTCAACTGCAGAATTTTCTTCAGCAAAGGCCACCAAGGTATGACTGAGACTGTCTGATTTGACATTTTGATAATAAGCAATGTGATTACTGATTACGTTACTTGGGAGTATTTCACTCAATTCAACTCGTATTCGCAATATGGTTATAGCTCTACAATCTTGTGGAATTTTAACAAATCACTTTTATTCTTTGATACGCGACTTACTACAAAATGTTGTCAAAGTAACAGCATAGCACCGTAAGCAGCTCGAAGTATTTTGACAGAATTTAGTGTGGATTTACTAATATTCTAGAGTGGTTGTTGGACCGAGTTTTTCTGTTCCTGTATGAGGTACTCATCCATGTCTGATCTCTGATGCAGTTAATCCAGATAAAGTGCAGGGTTAGTGTGAATGTGTGATAGAATCATAAGAGTATAGTGTGGAAAAAAGAGAATTTAACTGTGGAAAATAATATAATCTATATTTGTAAATTGATAATAGTGTGGAAAAATGATGCCCTACATTTCTAATGAAATATTAGATTCATTGACTTATCCGTTGTTAAGACCAGACAAAACTTTGAAGGGGTGTCTTGAATCAATGGTTAAGTTGCTACACTGTGTGGCCAAGTGCATGTATGGAGTTGCAGTGAGTTTGGCGAAATCATGGTGAAATTATGATTTTGTTGAAACTCTAAAGTGAAGCTTTTGTTAGAATCACACAATGTAGTTTGTCCAGACTCATCGCCAATTCAAACATGCAATAAGAGATCATAGGTTTGAGTTTTGGAATCAGTCCCTTGTAAATGCAATGTAAGGCTACCTAGTACCTACTACTGGTACTATAGACTTATAACGATAGAAAAAACATGTTCTGATATAGGTGGGGAAAAGATATGTAACTATCAGCAGCATGATTGGAACTGTGGTTAATTGAACTTTGAACTCGTGGTCATTGCAAAACTACGATTAGAAACTTCATGTTACCATGTGGTGAAATGCTTGCAAATTTAAAAGCAAACACAAGTCACAAGCCAATCCCTACTTGTTCTGACTTATGATCACAAGTACATTCTTGTAAATTGTGGTCATCATATATTGACTATTGATATGTTTATGTAAACAATTTGCAATGCGAACATCTCTTTACAAACTTATTATCATATATTGGTTGTGTTGTATCTTGATTTTTTAAATTTCCCGTATTTGTGTCGCATTGTATCCGTATTGTATTATATATCTGGGCTTCTTCGTATATCACCAAAGCTAAACTGTTTACTTTCTTTTCTCTGCTTTCTCATCATCACTGTTTCTCCAATTGTATCCTGAACTCGGTAGTTCAGAGTTCAGACATATTTGGAACAATGTTTATAACTTCTTAAAGTGCAGGCTTTCTCCTGGCATTGAAGAGTTGATCCAGAAACTAAAGGCTAATCACAAGCATGTTTATCTGATCTCCGGGGGCTTTCGTCAAATGATCAATGTACGGAAAATAGTTGTAATGATTATTTTTTCTGATCTATTTCAGACTAAGAAGAGGATATCAGTAGTTACTTTATAGATTATTTTGAATTTGGATAGATTTTCTTTAAACTCATGGTGTACTACCACTAAAAATATTTGAAAACAAGTACATGCAATACTTGCGTATATAAAACATGTCAACATAACATGTCCACAGGTTGCAATATTATTGACTAGAATAGTGTTACTTTCACCTCACTTCTTACAGAAGAGCGGTGTTGTTAAACTACGGTGCTATAGCGTAGCAGAACAAACCGCTATTGTTATGCGATACACTATTTAGTATAAAGTGTTGTCAAATAGCAGTGGTATAGCACCGCAGCCTAGTTGAATTTGAACAAAACACTATTTTTCGAGATTTGTGATTGATAACACTGCAGAAGAGGACTAAATCTCCATTCTAATTTAGAATGTGGAATCAATGTGAGTGGTTTGATGAACATAAGATTGTAAACTGCTTACCTAGAACTAGAAGGTGAAAAATTGATGTTGAAATTTCAAACTATGCCACTTCCTGTCCTCTCTTATGCCACCATGCAAGTTTGAAATTAGTTTGTGAAACAATGAACAAAATTTAGTAGCTAGTGTCCATATTTTCCGTTTTTTTTCTTTGTTAAATGCTTATCATAAACTTACATTGCTACAACATAAATAATTTTAGTTAAATCGTTCTACATTTGATAAGCATGTTGGCTCTATTCATACAAGATAATGAATTAGATACTTCATTTTCTTTCTAACTACTAGCACATTTCTTATGAAGCCTGTTGCTTCGATACTCGGGATTCCACAAGAGAACATTTTTGCCAATCAACTGCTTTTTGGAAGCTCTGGACAGTTTCTGGGATTTGATGAAAACGAGCATACTTCAAGGAGTGGAGGAAAAGCCACTGCAGTCGAACAAATCAAGAAGGTTTGTCATGCCCTTGTTTAAGTTTTTAAACTAATTATTACATTGCTTGTAAAGCTGATCATAAAAAATTTCAGGATCATGGCTACAAAGCATTAACTATGATCGGGGATGGTGCAACTGATTTTGAGGTTAGAAAAATCTTATAGCTTAATGAAGCACCTACTATTACTAATATTATATAGCAGTGATGAGAAATGCTAGGTTGATCATATTCACATTAATGCTTTCTCATCACTGTTTCAACTGTTTTCTTCATCACTGTTAAATAGTGGCTCTATAGATTAGCGGAATTTGAGTAAACCATGATCGTTCTGCAATATACTATTTAGTATTAAGTGTTGTCAAATAGTGGCTATAGTGGCGCTATAACACTGTAGTGTATCAAAATTTAAACAAACTGCTAGTTTTTGTGATCTGCGATTGACAAATAGTAAGATATGCTTAAATGGTACACACATCGTTAATTTCTAAGTGCAACTTCGCTTAATGTATATGATAGCCTGTTTTTCATATTTGTGCATTGTCCTACTAACAAAACAGCTTTTGGATTTCACTCAAAAAGACCAATAGTGATCTTAAATATTTGATAGATAAATGAACTTTCTTTTCTATTGATATTTAAGCCAACTTAGTTGAGTCATTGTTAAATTTTATTGAATAACATAAAAGTATGTGGTAATTTGGATGTTCTTTTCTGCATATTTAGGCTCGCAGACCAGGTGGCGCTGACATGTTCGTTTGCTATGCTGGTGTTCAACTTCGAGAAGGCGTTGCTGCAAAAGCTGATTGGCTAGTTTTCAATTTTCAAGACCTTATAAATTCATTAGGGTAACATTTTTTCTCTATTTTTTTTTCTTTCTTTTCGCTCGGGCATGATAGGTTTCCAATTTTTTGAAGTTACCCTTCTATAATATTAAGAGAGTTATAGAAGCATGAAGAAAGAATGTATTTGTGAAAAAATTGCCTTTGATTTTTTATCTTTGGTAGATCACATTTATTCTTCTACCAATGTTTTTATTTTCTTCTTCCTTTTATTTTTTTTTTATTTTTTTTATCTTTGGAGTGTTATTTTATTCATGCAGATGCCCTTGCACTGCATTTGTATGTTTCAATACACTTCAACATTACCTAAGTTTCCTAAGCTCATAAGTTGATCTTATGAATTACTTTTAAGTTTCTATAATTTATATATTGCCTTTTGTTTGTGGAGCTATGATACATAAAAGTATTTTTGCATATCTGTATTGAAGTGATAAGAATGTTTTTATAGAGTTTTTTCTATATTTCTTTTCCCAACAATTACTTTTTTTATACGCATCAGTCAGAAATCGAATCTTTGACCAAATAGACAGAAATCGAATCTATAGCTAAGGGTAGCTCTACGGGTTGAGTTGATGTCTTCTCTGGTGGTTTGATAGCGGAAGAGTGTCTTTCTAAGTATGGGCTTAGATATAGACCTCTATTATGTAGTGTCTGTTTCAGTATTTCATTGGTGTTCCGTATATATACGGCACCTTTTTTTGTAACTCTTCATTTACGAGTTTCTGTTTGTCTTGTGCAGCGACCTGATTATTATTAATAATATATTTGCCATTAAAAAAAAAGTTAAAGGACACAAATATTTACTACATGTGTCTTACTATGTTGGTAAACACAATGTTATTAACCAATTCCTAAGCATCAAACATATGCTTAGAGTCTCAAATATGGATGTTTTATTGGATAAAATATTATGTATTCCAATATAGCATACAAGAAAACGAAATCATGTACTCATATGTTCTACTTTGAAATTTGCTCTCTAACCACTCATATTGCTAATCATAGGCCCCTCAAAGACCCAAAATTACTCCTCCAAATTTATCACTATAAAAAATTAAATTATACACATAATATTCTACATAATGCATCGCACGGATAGTAGTCTAGTTTGAGAATTTTGCAAATTGAAATTTTCAAACCTTTATATAACTACTAATCACTTTGATTGTTGTTGGACAGTCACATGTTTTCTTCAGAGTTAAGTCAAAACTTCACAAAATGGAGCAACTAATTCTAAAGTTAGTAATATTAGTGCCTAAATTGAAAACTTTAAAACGAGGACGATCAAAGTAAAATTTACAATAAAAATAAGTGACCAAAGGAATAAACTTTCAATCCAACGGTGGATTTTGTAAAATTCGAATTCGTTAAACCGTTATTGAGCGGTGTAACATTACTCAAATGTTACACCGGTGTAATTTGATCCCTCCCCTATATATATATATAATATAAATCATATTTTATTCAAACTATACAAACAAATATTAGAGCAAGGAACATATATCAATCCTTGCATTTTATTCAAGTGTGTATTTTTATTTAATTATAACTATTACAATTACAATGATCAATATAGTTGCATTATATAAAACCATAGACAAAACATGCAACTTCTAGTTATTGTCGTACCAGAATTGTTTTTGAAGATTGTTCACTACATTGTTGTCTACTTGAAAAGCTTTGGAGAGAACTTCTAAAGATATTTTTGGATTAGATCCAAATACAGCATTAGCAATAGTGATGACACCTGGATTCTGGCTGCTAAGTCCAGCAATGGCAACTGCATTTCCATAACCCACATTCAATTGAAAGTGAATGAGACCAATTGGAAACACAAAGACATCTCCTTTGTTGAGAACTTTCGTGATAAGACGGTTTTGTGGATTAGATGTAACAAAACCAACATAGAGAGTACCCTCCAACACTATAAGAATCTCAGTGGCTCTAGGGTGAGTATGTGGAGGATTAAGTCCCCTAGGTGCAAAGTCAACGCGAGCAAGAGAGATACCAAGAGTGTTTAATCCTAATATCTCATTAACAGCAATTGGAGTTACTTTTGAACCAAGTGAGTTTGATGTGTTTCCTTCTTTCACTGAGAAAAAGAAATCATCCGCTGTAGCAAGCTTTGGATCCTTGCAGAATTTTCCATTCACAAACACTGCAAAATAAATTTATTGGATAAATCATCTACTATTCAAACTGGAAATTAAATCAATGGAATATTCAGATCATAGCTCAATTAGTTCAATCACAATTTAATAGACAACTGATAATAAATAAATAAATAAATAAATAAAGCATAATTACCACCATCCTTGGTGTCATTGATAGCCACACAAAAGTCCTGTAGAGGGCTTGGATCAAAGGCAAAGGAACATGAAACTAAGGCCAAGAAGGCTGTGATGAACAAGAAAGTAGTCTTCATATTTTCTAGAGCAATTCTATCGGAATATTTTGTTTGTATATATGTTT
This sequence comes from Trifolium repens, assembly GCA_030408175.1. Lineage (NCBI taxonomy): Eukaryota > Viridiplantae > Streptophyta > Magnoliopsida > Fabales > Fabaceae > Trifolium > Trifolium repens. Next base: position 18,449,891 of record CP125848.1, read on the forward strand.
ATGTAAGTTTGAGATATTTCACAATGCTAACATAATATCTATTTATAAGCGGGTTACATTGAATAATTCTATATTTTTTACTTGCACAATATCTTTAAAGACCTGGTATAGCTTATTTAATCAAAGGAGTGTATACTATTTTTATTATTAGAAGATGAATTGTTCTTTAACAACTACCCGTAAACCTTAATTCTTCTTTCCAAAATCAAATTGACCTACACACACATAATTAATTTGTTAAATATTTAGGTTCCAACTTTTTGACATGGTCTTATATAGTAACAAAAAGTGTTAGCAAGACGATCACCAACATATTCTATTAATATTATATATTTTTTTAAAAACAATTAATATTATAGATTAAACTTTAAATAAGTGTCCAATTTTTAGAGGCCAACCCAACTTATTTAGAGGCCTAAAACAATTTTTATAGTGAGATAATTTTATTTATTTATTTAAAAAGCACAAGGGTTTCTATTATATGTATATTACTGTACCATGTTGCTTTGAAAATTTCCATATTCATGATTTTAGTTTCCTAGTACGGCATACATACATGTCCATATTTATTTCACTAAATATAAGTTTAATCAAGTTCCAGAATTTTTACTAACAAATTTTTTCCACAATAATATTTTACAAATTAAAAATTACTAGAATAGGTCTTGAGTATTATTTTATTCCGGTTGACGAATTATATACATACCAACTATAAGGAATTTAATTTGAGTCAAAAAATAAAAACTATTTGATAGCTTATCATGAGTCATGAATATGTCACTCCTCAAAAGCTAAAACATATATAATGAGGTGCTGATATAGTCAATGTGTGTATATATGCTAATTATATATCAATATGATCTATGTGTGACCTCTGTTGAACATTCTGAACATATACAAGGACAAGTTCTAATCCTCTTTGTTTCCCAGTCTTTTATATAACTAGAATTCACACCCGTGTACGGGGAACAATTTGTTTATATGATCTAATTCTATATTTGGTATTTTAATGTGACTAATCATACATTAAGTAAAAAATAATACGACATTGACATTAACTTACTTATTTTTAATATTCTGTTTCATAATAAATAAGGACTAAAATAAAATTCAATATTTAAAATATTTGAAAATTAGTCAAAATTTTTATAAAAAGGAACAATAAAATTTCACTTTAATTTCTTATAAAAAGAAACGGATGAAATATTAAACTTTGAAATTTGCTCTCTAGCCACTCACATTGGTCATAGGCCCGTCAAAGACCCAAAATTGCTCCTTCAAAACAGTTTGAAAGTTGAGTTCTGAAAGGTTCAGAAATTAGGTTCATAAAATATGTTCATAAAGTACGTACGTTCAGAAAGCACTAGGTTTTGGAAGCTATTTTCCTTTAATTATATAATGTTTAAAATTTTAAATGATTTTTTTTCTTCATTTGTGTTTAGAATATTATAAAAGGTTCATTTACTAAAATTTAGAGTTTTATAACATGAGATGAATTAAATGTGATTTTTTTAAAATGAAAAGTTCAAGCATAACGAAAATCATAATATACCAATCGTTAGTTGGTTCAGTGGTGATTGCTGAATTTGGTAGGAAGGACTACGGTTCGATCCCTCGCAACTGCGATCGAGAGGGAGCTGTAAGCACTTCATGCCAGAACTGACCCCGAACCAGATTAAACTGCTGGTGAAAGCCAAAAAAAAAATCAAGATATATAAAATCAAATTTGAAGCTCATTTTTTGCGGAGGAACGTCCAGACATTCCTTGAAAAAATATTTTAAAAAATGGTGTCTAAACAGTAGAGACTAAAAACTACGTGCAACATGATTTTGTAAGGACTGAAAATATAATAAAAATTAATTAGTAAGGATTAAATTTAGAAGGTTTTTATTTTGTAGGAGTTCAAATTCAAATTGATCTAAATAAAAATTGCAAATCCGAGAAAAGAAGATTTGTGTGTTGCGGCCGCTGGTTGTGGTGGTGTCGCATAGTTTTTCATTTTTTTTTTATTAAAACATTATGTAGTGAGTCATGAAATATCTAAGTGGAATTAAAAGAAAATAAAAAAATGCCAAGTACGAATATCACATTATCAAAAAAATTAAATTGGATCAGATCGCAATTTTAAACATGAGATCTAATCGAATTTAATTGAATGAATTTTAATCTTTAAAATGATTAACTCTTTACTTCAAAATAAATTCAAATTGCACTGCAGATACATTTTATTTAGAATAATGCTGGATGGTGCAAATATATTGGGTGATCCATTCCATGGACGCGGATAATGTGATATATGTGTCACTAATATATTAAATAGGAGTAGGGATGTCGATGGACATCCATGGACGCGGATAGTGTGATATATGTGTCCTTCACATTGGACAAATATGATATATGTATTTGCTCCATATCTGTGCGGATATTCACTAAGTGGATAATCCATGGATATTGAGGTATCTACGGGTAGGGGTGGACAATGGGCCGGTTTGGGTCGGTACTGGCCCAAAACGACCAACCGGGTCAATCCAAGGGTGGAGAATACTAGACCATACCGAACTGGTTTTGGGCCTCGGGTTAGACGGGTACCGGGTCAGTCAGTTGGTTTATTGCTGGTTGGGCATGTTCAGGTCCAATTATTTTTTTGTTATATTTTTTTGTGGTTTTTTTGTTTATTGGATGGTGCAAATAGATTGGGCAAGGAAACGACAACTGCGGCTATGTGGGCCAAACTTGATTCATTGTACATGACCAAGTAGTTGGCACATAGGCAGTTCATGAAGCAACGTCTTTACTTTTTCTGAATTGTAGAGACAATATCCATAACACAGAGTTATCGGAATCGCCAATTTTGATTTTCTCTTTCTTCCAGAAAGCGATTTAGAACGAGCTTGATGCGTTGCATATCGATTTGCATTGGCGTTAGTACCGAAAACCATTCTGATATTCAACATCTCTCTTAACGCTACCATTTTCTTAGATCGATGTATAAACACCATTCCAATGTTGAAGATGAGGTGCACGTTTTAGAATCTATTTTCCTAAAAATTTTGTTTGTTTTTTGGGCTCAATTGTGTAATTGAGTTTTATTGATTTTGGAAATTGATGATTTATGTGCCCAATGATTCATGATGTTATACGAGCTGCGATATTCTTGGGCCAGCCCCAAATATCTTTCATAAAAATTATCAAAAATTGTATAATATTAGATTACTACATATTAGATCGCAAATCGACAGACTACTATAATCTAATTAATTTGCATTTGACAATTATAAACTTTGTCACATTTTTTTCTTGAGCTACATTTGTGGAAATGCAAAAAGTTTTAGTGTTTTTTCTATTTTTACGCGGGATATATAACACTTCTTTGAAATAATTTGAATTGAAAAATGAAAGTTTGATTTTTGAATCGAGCCAAATCAATTTGAGAGTTTTGCAAATTAAAATTTTCAAGCCTTTATATAACTACTAATCACTTTGATTGATGTCGGACAGTCACATGTTTTATACAGAGTTAAGTCAAAACTCCACAAAATGGACCAACTAATTCTTTTTTTTTTTTTTTTGACAAGGGACCAACTAATTCTAAAGTTAGTAACATTAGTGCCTAAATTGAAAATTTTAAAACGAGGACGATCAAAGTAAAATTTAAAATAAAGATAAGTGACCAAAGGCAAAAAAATATATCTAATAAAATATAAATCATATTTTATTCAAACGATACAAACAGATAATAAGAGCAAGGAACATATATCAATCCTTGCATTTTATTCAAGTGTGTATTTTTATTTAATTATAACTATTACAATTGCAATGATCAATATAGTTGCATTATATAAAACCATAGACAAAACATGCAACTTCTAGTTATTGTCGTACCAGAATTGTTTTTGAAGATTGTTCACTACATTGTTGTCTACTTGAAAAGCTTTGGAGAGAACTTCTAAAGATATTTTTGGATTAGATCCAAATACAGCATTAGCAATAGTGATGACACCTGGATTCTGGCTGCTAAGTCCAGCAATGGCAACTGCATTTCCATATCCCACATTCAATTGAAAGTGAATGAGACCAATTGGAAACACAAAGACATCTCCTTTGTTGAGAACTTTCGTGATAAGACGGTTTTGTGGATTAGATGTAACAAAACCAACATAGAGAGTACCCTCCAGCACTATAAGAATCTCAGTGGCTCTAGGGTGAGTATGTGGAGGATTAAGTCCCCTAGGTGCAAAGTCAACGCGAGCAAGAGAGATACCAAGAGTGTTTAATCCTAATATCTCATTAACAGTAACTGGAGTTACTTTTGAACCAAGTGGGTTTGATGTGTTTCCTTCTTTCACTGAGAAAAAGAAATCATCCGCTGTAGCAAGCTTTGGATCCTTGCAGAATTTTCCATTCACAAAGACTGCAAAATAAATTTATTGGAGAAATCATCTACTATTCAAACTGGAAATTAAATCAATGAAATTTTCAGATCATAGCTCAATTAGTTCAATCACAATTTAATAGACAATTAATAATAAATAAATAAATAAAGCATAATTACCACCATCCTTGGTGTCATTGATAGCCACACAAAAGTCCTGTAGAGGGCTTGGATCAAAGGCAAAGGAACATGAAACTAAGGCCAAGAAGGCTGTGATGAACAAGAAAGTAGTCTTCATATTTTCTAGAGCAATTCTATCGGAATATTTTGCTTGTATATATGTTTATGTAAGTTTGAGATATTTCACAATGCTAACATAATATCTATTTATAAGCGGGTTACATTGAATAATTCTATATTTTTTACTTGCACAATATCTTTAAAGACCTGGTATAGCTTATTTAATCAAAGGAGTGTATACTATTTTTATTATTAGAAGATGAATTGTTCTTTAACAACTACCCGTAAACCTTAATTCTTCTTTCCAAAATCAAATTGACCTACACACACATATTTAATTTGTTAAATATTTAGGTTCCAACTTTTTGACATGGTCTTATATAGTAACAAAAAGTGTTAGCAAGACGATCACCAACACATTCTATTAATATTATTATTTTTTTTAAACAATTAATATTATAGATTAAACTTTAAATAAGTGTCCAATTTTTAGAGGCCAACCCAACTTATTTAGAGGCCTAAAACAATTTTTATAGTGAGATAATTTTATTTATTTATTTAAAAAGCACAAGGGTTTCTATTATATGTATATTACTCTACCATGTTGCTTTGAAAATTTCCATATTCATGATTTTAGTTTCCTAGTACGGCATACATACATGTCCATATTCATTTCACTAAATATAAGTTTAATCAAGTTCCAGAATTTTTACTAACAAATTTTTTCCACAATAATATTTTACTAATTAAAAATTACTAGAATAGGTCTTGAGTATTATTTTATTCCGGTTGACGAATTATATACATTAATACATACCAACTATAAGGAATTTTTAGTCAAAATATAAAAACTATTTGATACCTCATGAATGTGTCACTCCTCAAAAGCTAAAACATATATAATGAGGTGCTGATATAGTCAATGTGTGTATATATGCTAATTATATATCAATATGATCTATGTTTGACCTCTTTTGAACATATTCTTAACAAATACAAGGACAAGTTCTAATCTTCTTTGTTTCCCAGTCTGTTATATAACTAGAATTCACACCCGTGCACGGGGAACAATTTGTTTATATGATATGATTCTATATTTTGTATTTTAATATGACTAATTATACATTAAGTAAAAAATAATACGATGTTGACATTAACTTACTTATTTTTAATATTCAATTTCATAATAAATAAGGGCAAAAGTAAAATTCAACATTTAAAATATTTGAAAATTAGTCAAAGTGGATATTGAAAGTGGATATCCACTAAGTGGATAATCCATGGATATTGAGGTATCTACGAGTAGGGGTGGACAATGGGCCGGTTTGGGTCGGTACTAGCCCAAAACGACCAACCTGGTCAATCCACGGGTGGAGAAGACTAGACCATATCGAACTGGTTTTGGGCCTCGGGTTAGACGGGTACCGGGTCAGTCAGTTGGTTTATTGCAGGTTGGGCATGTTCAGGCCCAATTATTTTTTTATTATATTTTTTTGGTTTTTTTGTTTATTGGATGGTGTAAATAGATTGGGCAAGGAGACGACAACTGCGGCTATGTGGGCCAAACTTGATTCATTGTACATGACCAAGTAGTTGGCACATAGGCAGTTCATGAAGCAACATCTTTACTTTTTCTGAATTGTAGAGACGATATCCATAACGGAGAGTTATCTGAAACGCCAATTTTGATTTTCTCTTTCTTCCAGAAAGTGATTTAGAACGAGCTTGATGCGTTGCATATCGATTTGCTTTGGCGTTGCTTTGAAAAAATCATGCATGCTCCTCCGCAGTGGCGTCGCCACATAGAGCCGAGGGGGTTCAACTGAACCCCCTGGACTTAAAAAAAATACACCTATAATCTTATATAATTTATATTTTGAACCCCCTCATTTTTTCTATATTGCACCACTGACCCAATTAAACTCAAAACAATTTTAACTTACTTATTTTCAAATTTTATTCTCTCTTTATTAGGGCTGACAATGAACCTAAACAAGTCGAATAAAGTTTGAGATCGATTTGACAATTAATTCGTTTAACTTGCTTGGTTCATGAACTAAATGAGTCAAACTTAAGCTAAATATTAAGTTCGTTAATTAAATGAGCTGAACTTAATTGAGCTATATATTGTTCGGCTTGTTTGGTTTTGAACTTGATTCATGAACTAAAAGAGTCGAACTTAAGCTAAATACGTTAGTTAATTAAACGAGTTGAACTTGAGCTATATATTGTTCGATTTGTTTGGTTTTGAACTTAGTTAAAGCACCAAATGAGTCGAACTTAAGCTAAATATTAAGTTTGTTAATTAAACGAGTTGAACTTGAACTATATATAGTTCGGCTTGTTTGGTTTTGAACTTGGTACATGAACCAAATGAGTCGAACTTAAGCTAAATATTAAGTTCGTTAATTAAATGAACTGAACGTGAGCTATATATAGTTCGACTTGTTTGGTTCACGAGCTGACTTGATTATATATGAACCGAACTGCTCGCAAACTATAAACGAGTCGAACTCGAGTTGAAAAAAGAGTTTATATCAAACTCAAATCTAGCTTCTAATCGAGCCAATTCTTATCGAGTCTAGTTTTTATGTATTGACTTATGATGTTTTATGTTTTATATAGTATGAAATTATAAATATTATCTAATTTTATTTATTATTTTTTATATAGTATTTAAAAATATAAAAAAATATATATATATTTAATTAAAAACAGTTTGATCTGTTGACCTCCGGTCCGACCTATTGAACCTTGAATCGGTATTTACATCCGTTCAATAATCGATCCGATTATGATTTGGTTGGTTAACTAACACTTTTTTGTAAGATACTAACCCGACTATTAATTTTGGTAGAACATTTTTTTGGATGAATTTAACCTTAGGGTAATCTTTTTTTTAAAATATTTTCTATTTTTTGTAAACTATTTATTAATTTAAAGCCGTTTTCGATAAAATTTTCCCATTTAGAAAAACAATTGCTAAATAGAATATAAAAAATATTTTGTAGCAAAATTTTTCTTAAAGTAAAATAATTTGAACCCCCTGCTCCAAGTTCCTGGGGACGCCAATGAGTCGATAATCCATGGATATTGAGGTATTTACGGGTACGGGTGGACAATTGGCCGGTTTGGGTCGGTACTGGCCCAAAACGACCAACCGGGTCAATCCACGGGTGGAGAATACTAGACCATATCGAACTGGTTTTGGGCCTCGGGTTAGACGGGTACCGGGTCAGTCAGTTGGTTTATTGTAGGTTGGGCATGTTCAGGCCCAATTATTTTTTTATTATATTTTTTTGGTTTTTTTGTTTATTGGATGGTGTAAATAGATTGGGCAAGGAGACGACAACTGCGGCTATGTGGGCCAAACTTGATTCATTGTACATGACCAAGTAGTTGGCACAGAGGCAGTTCATGAAGCAACATCTTTACTTTTTCTGAATGGTAGAGACGATATCCATAACAGAGAGTTATCTGAATCGCCAATTTTGATTTTCACTTTCTTCCAGAAAGCGATTTAGAACGAGCTTGATGCGTTGCATATCGATTTGCTTTGGCGTTGCTACCGGAAACCATTCTGATATTCAACATCTGTCTTAACGCTACCATTTTCTTAGATCGATGTATAAACACCATTCCAATGTTGAAGATGAGGTGCACGTTTTAGAATCTATTTTCCTAAAAATTTTGTTTGTTTTTTGGGTTCAATTGTGTAATTGAGTTTTATTGATTTTGGAAATTGATGATTTATGTGCCCAATGATTCATGATGTTATACGAGCTGCGATATTCTTGGGCCAGCCCAAATATCTTTCATAAAAATTATCAAAAACTGTATAATATTAGATTACTACATATTAAATCGCAAATAGACAGACTACTATAATCTAATTAATTTGCATTTGACAATTATAAACTTTATCACATTTTTTTCTTGAGCTACATTTGTGGAAATGCAAAAAGTTTTAGTGTTTTTTCTATTTTTACGCGGGATATATAACACTTGTTTGAAATAATTTGAATTGAAAAATGAAAGTTTGATTTTTGAATCGAGCCAAATCAATTTGAGAGTTTTGCAAATTAAAATGTTCAAGCCTTTATATAACTACTAATCACTTTGATTAATGTCGGACAGTCACATGTTTTATACAGAGTTAAGTCAAAACTCCACAAAATGGACCAACTAATTCTAAAGTTAGTAACATTAGTACCTAAATTGAAAATTTTAAAACGAGGACGATCAAAGTAAAATTTAAAATAAAGATAAGTGACCAAAGGCAAAAAAAAATATTTAATAAAATATAAATCATATTTTATTCAAACAATACAAACAAATAATAAGAGCAAGGAACATATATCAATCCTTGCGTTTTATTCAAGTGTGTATTTTTATTTAATTATAACTATTACAATTACAATGATCAATATAGTTGCATTATATAAAACCATAGACAAAACATGCAACTTCTAGTTATTGTCGTACCAGAATTGTTTTTGAAGATTGTTCACTACATTATTGTCTACTTGAAAAGCTTTGGAGAGAACTTCTAAAGATATTTTTGGATTAGATCCAAATACAGCATTAGCAATAGTGATGACACCTGGATTCTGGCTGCTAAGTCCAGCAATGGCAACTGCATTTCCATATCCCACATTCAATTGAAAGTGAATGAGACCAATTGGAAACACAAAGACATCTCCTTTGTTGAGAACTTTCGTGATAAGACGGTTTTGTGGATTAGATGTAACAAAACCAACATAGAGAGTACCCTCCATCACTATAAGAATCTCAGTGGCTCTAGGGTGAGTATGTGGAGGATTAAGTCCCCTAGGTGCAAAGTCAACGCGAGCAAGAGAGATACCAAGAGTGTTTAATCCTAATATCTCATTAACAGCAATTGGAGTTACTTTTGAACCAAGTGAGTTTGATGTGTTTCCTTCTTTCACTGAGAAAAAGAAATCATCCGCTGTAGCAAGCTTTGGATCCTTGCAGAATTTTCCATTCACAAACACTGCAAAATAAATTTATTGGAGAAATCATCTACTATTCAAACTGGAAATTAAATCAATGAAATTTTCAGATCATAGCTCAATTAGTTCAATCACAATTTAATAGACAATTAATAATAAATAAATAAATAAAGCATAATTACCACCATCCTTGGTGTCATTGATAGCCACACAAAAGTCCTGTAGAGGGCTTGGATCAAAGGCAAAGGAACATGAAACTAAGGCCAAGAAGGCTGTGATGAACAAGAAAGTAGTCTTCATATTTTCTAGAGCAATTCTATCGGAATATTTTGCTTGTATATATGTTTATGTAAGTTTGAGATATTTCACAATGCTAACATAATATCTATTTATAAGCGGGTTACATTGAATAATTCTATATTTTTTACTTGCACAATATCTTTAAAGACCTGGTATAGCTTATTTAATCAAAGGAGTGTATACTATTTTGATTATGAAAAATGCTACATATAGCGAAGACTTTTATCACGAATGTATCGCGAATGATGTGGCACAGCTTCTATGTTTCATTTTTGTCCATCTTCCCACTACTATATTTTTGTCCTTCAAGCATAGCATTCATTACAAATCTCATCTCGTTATTCTCGTTCTCCATCACACTTCAATTTTGCAACTATTTTTTTAAGCAATTTGGCAACTTGATTATCACAAATTAATGTGTTTCTTTCTTCTTCAAAGAGAAGTGTAAATGTACTCCAAAATTGCAGAACCAAATCAAGAAACAGAATCCGGCGTTGAACTGGCCAGCAAACCTCACTCAGTTTGTAAATATGAACTGATTCTTGAATTAAAACTTCCAATCAAAACCCCTATTGATTCACACAATTTATTTGAGAATTCATAATGCTTATCTTACAATTTTTTATTATTTATTTTAGCAAAACCATGATAGTTTTGAGTCTGATTTTTTGTCCATGAATAAATAAAATTCTAAATTGACATGGGGTTTCTCTAAACCGTATCATCACGAACAAAATCTGAGTAAAATAGTTGTGCTGCGTTTCTGTAAATGCAAGAACGGTCCGGGCCAATTGTGGGTCACCCGCAACCCGTTTCGAAGAAGTTGGGCGAAGGAGATGAAGTGAATAAAACCAGTCATTGGTAGCACGTGTGAGCCATATGTTTCTAACCAAAACCTTCTTTCTTCATTTTAATTTTAATAAAAAATTAAATTATAAAGGTAAATTAGCCAGTCGTGAAATTCGCGAGAAACCTTTGTCGTGAGATATAGCACCACTGTTTTATTATTAGAAGATGAATTGTTCTTTAACAACTACCCGTAAACCTTAATTCTTCTTTCCAAAATCAAATTGACCTACACACACATAATTAATTTGTTAAATATTTAGGTTCCAACTTTTTGACATGGTCTTATATAGTAACAAAAAGTGTTAGCAAGACGATCACCAACATATTCTATTAATATTATATATTTTTTAAAAAACAATTAATATTATAGATTAAACTTTAAATAAGTGTCCAATTTTTAGAGGCCAACCCAACTTATTTAGAGGCCTAAAACAATTTTTATAGTGAGATAATTTTATTTATTTATTTAAAAAGCACAAGGGTTTCTATTATATGTATATTACTGTACCATGTTGCTTTGAAAATTTCCATATTCATGATTTTTGTTTCCTAGTACGGCATACATACATGTCCATATTCATTTCACTAAATATAAGTTTAATATATCAAGTTCCAGAATTTTTACTAACAAATTTTTTCCACAATAATATTTTACTAATTAAAAATTACTAGAATAGGTCTTGAGTATTATTTTATTCCGGTTGACGAATTATATACATACCAACTATAAGGAATTTTTAGTCAAAAAATAAAAACTACTTGATACCTCATGAATGTGTCACTCCTCAAAAGCTAAAGCATATATAATGAGGTGCTGATATAGTCAATGTGTGTATATATGCTAATTATATATCAATATGATCTATGTTTGACCTCTGTTGAACATTCTTAACAAATACAAGGACAAGTTCTAATCTTCTTTGTTTCCTCTTTGTTTCCCAGTTTGTTATATAACTAGAATTCACACCCGTGCATGGGAAACAATTTGTTTATATGATCTGATTCTATATTTCGTATTTTAATATAACTAATTATACATTAAGTTAAAAATAATACGACATTAGTATTATATACAGGGGATAAATTGCTTATATGATTTTAATTATATATAATTTATTTTAGGTTTTGTTTGGATTAATGGAATCCAGTGAAATGGAGGAGAATGAAGTGGTATGGAATGAGATTTTATTCTTTGGATTTTTAAAATTTGAATGGAATTGAATGGAACGCAATGGAATACATTTCATCTCATTCCATCATTCTCTCTTTTTTTCCCTCCCAATTTGGAGTGTATTGAATGGAATGACTAATTATAATTACACAATTATCTTTTTACCTCTTTTTTTTTTTTTTATTTCACACCACCTAATATTTCTTCTTGTTCCGATTAACTTTATTTATGTTTTACTCGGTTTTTCATTGTTTTTCCTGAATTATGTTTGTTTCTATTTTTTGTGTATTTATTTGTTGTTCCCTTTCACTCGTTTTATGATATTTTTTTACTCACCATTTGTTTCATAATAATACCATATTAAACTGAACTTTTATTCCCTTATAAGTTTTTTTTTTTTTACGAACAATAACTTATATAATTTCATTATTCAATAAAGGACTAATACAATAACTTATATAATTTCATTATTCAATAAAGGACTAATACAAAGAGGTAATATCTCAAAAGTACAGCGACTAGCGCAAGAAACGACCGTCCTTGCAAGGGAATGAGCAACCATATTCGCATACCGCTTAATAAACTCAACCTTATTCCCTTATTATAGTTATTATCACTTTATATTAAACTCAATATATGTTCCATCAATTCAAACATAGTCTTAATAAAAAAGTTGGGCAAATATTAATTGACATAATACAACTATATCATAAGTAAAATGACCCTTCCGGGATAACTCTCGTGCTTTTTCTGAGTATAAAACTTAGAACTTAATTATATACTAAAGTTAGATAACATTGTCCCTTCTAGGATGCTCCCCGTATTTTTTCTGAATATAAAACATAGAACTTACTTTTATATTAAAGTTACATAACATTATCCCTCTATAATATTAATAAATTTGATATATGCATATACATAATCCTTTAGGAATGGAGCAGAATGAAGTGATATGGAATGAGATTTCATTGTTTGGATTTTTAAAATTTGAATGGAATTGGGAAATGAAATTCCAATTATTTGTATTTTTTAAAATTTGAAGGAATTCAATGGAACACAATGAAATACTTTCCATCTCCTTCCATCATTCTCTCTTATTTTTCTTCACTTCCAATTTGGAGTGTATGAGATGGAATGAATAATTATAATTACACAAATATCTTTTTACCCCTTTTTTTATTTCACATCACCTAGTATTTCTTCTTCTCCCCGTTAACTTTATTTATGTTTTACTCAATTTTTCACCGTTTTTTCATTGTTTTTTATTTTTTTATTTATTTTAAGTTGAGTCATCAAATTTGCCACGTATGCATGTGTGAAAGGGTGTGTAGATAACAATAACAATAAGAAGTGAAATGAAATGGTATGCAAACTCTGAAGTGAACACTTGAAGTTGAAGTTGACCTGTCACCACTAAACCGCCGCCGGAGTTCCTCGTCGGCCGCCAAAAACGCCGCATTCTCGTTCAGGTTTTCCTTTTTTTCTCTTCCAATTTCACTCTACTCCTCTTCTGTAGCGCACGAAGATTCAATTTCAGCCCGATTTGCGGCCGCGGTAGCCTCCCCTGCAAACGCAGAATTGCATCGGCTCCACTTCGCATCGCGATTCCTCAATTGCACGCGATTCAAAACAGCTGATAAAAATATCTGCAATGTGAAATTTTCCCCTCTTAAATGTTTATTATGTAACCAATTAAACGAATTGTTCATCTTAATTCATTGAATTTTTGGCAGAAATCGAGTGCAACAACAACAACATAATAGAACTGATTCATTTGTGTGGAAATGATTATCTCTTCCGTGAATGCTACACTTTCTGTCACAACCTCACTTTTCCGTCGAAGTAATAATAGCCTTAGAAGCTTAACATTTTGTTTACCTTTCTCATCTTCCGCTGCTTTTGTCTCTACTGACAAGCTTTCTCGGAAGAAATGGAGCCAGCCAGTTTTCGCTGCATTGGAGGTTGGTGGAGTCAAGATTACCAAACAAGGTACTTTGCTTCAATATTGCTATCTAGTAGTTTTACACTGTTATACAGATTAGTTCATATATAAGGATTTAGTTTTTTAAAGGGATTCTAAAATTGTTGTTGATGCTATTTCATCTAGGCGATAGGAACATCCGAGTTTAGTTTTTTAATTTCTCATATTAAGTCATTATTATTTGATTAATGAAATGAGTTAAGTTTATTATTGTAAACTTTTTTTCATATATAGGCTCTGTTTGGTAAAAAAATAGCGGATAGCTGATAAGTTAGCTTATAGCGGATAACTTATAAATACCGTACTAGTGTTATGGATGTTATGGGAAGTGTATAGCTTGTTGTTTGCAATGTTGTTTACGTCGACTTTTTAATTGAAAAGTATTACTTGGCATTTGTGTCTTTTGGTCTTTTTAGATGTAGTGAAGGACGACGATCCAACAAATAATGTTCCAGACAACATATTTTCAAAACTTGGGATGCAGCTTCACAGGAGGGATCAACACCCTCTTGGGATAATCAAGAATGCGATATATGACTATTTTGACACAAATTATTCAAACAAATTCAATAAGTTTGACGATCTTTGTCCCATTGTTTCACTAAAGCAGGTATGGACAAATACATCAAAAATTTTATTGCCCTTTGCTCCTATATGATGCATTGATGTTATTTTTTGTTTTCACATTGGCTCAGTTATTTAACTTTTCATAATGAATACAAGTACAGAGTGTAGCCCCTTAATAATTGTCCAACTGACAGCTAGCTAACCAACTAATTTATTTCTTATTTTGTTGATTACTCCTTATCAATGTACGCAATGAACCCCATTCTCGTTGATTTCTTATCTTGCATATTACTCCCTCCGTCTTATATTATGTGTCACTTTAGGTTGTTTTACAAAGATTAAGAAAGTTGTACATAAATGAGAGTGTGACACTTTTACAAAACTATCCTTGTTAACAATTTGATGTTAGCCATGTCGTAAATGTGTAATGGAGTATAGTTTTTTGAACGGGTAATGGAGTATAGTTGGCTTGAAAGTGATGGATATATTATTAGTTTGAGGTAGAATTGGAATAAATAAAGTAATTTACATTGAAAACATAAAACGTCACTTATTTTGAGACATTTTTTTTGTCCTGATGTGATACCTAATATAGGACATAGGGAGTACTTCTTTTTGGTTGACAAGGTGGCTTAAACTTCAAAACAAGGCTTCTTTCTGACAATCTTCTTTATGTTCCAGAACTTTGATGATGTCTTGGTTCCTGAAGACCATGTGAGTAGGAGCTATAACGATACATACTACATAGACCCTCAAACTGTTTTAAGGTGCCACACAAGTGCTCATCAGGCAGAACTACTGAGAGAAGGACACACTCATTTCCTTGTTACAGGAGATGTTTATCGAAGGGATTCAATTGATTCTACTCATTATCCTGTCTTCCATCAAGTATGGCCCTTATGCAGTAATAACCGGTTTATGCCCTAATGATTACCTTTATATGATTTCTAGTTTTTAAATTATGTAGATGGAAGGCTTTCGAGTTTTTGCTCCAGGTGAATGGGAAGCATCTGGGATGGATGGCACATCATTTTCAGCAGAAGACCTAAAGAAATGCCTTGAGGGACTAGCACGCCATTTATTTGGTATTTGCAAATAGCCAATACACACATTTCATTTTCAGTTCTGCAATTTGATAATTGAAGAGGATTAGTATGATGAATTAATTAAAGAAACAAAATAATCAATGTGAGTTTGATGGGAACTTTATCTTCATTTCATATACATTGATTGACACATGGATATTCCTTTTTTTCATGCATAGTTAAACACATTTATTCAATAGTTTTTGTAGAGCTTCCCATTGTCCAAGAAATTTGGTTTATGCCTTTTTGACTTAGTAGTGGTGGGTTCAGGTTTTTGAAAGATCCTTTCTATTTATATGGATAATAAGGCTTAATATGTCGGTCCTTCCCAGATCCAAAATTGTAGGAGCCTCATACATTAGGCCACCCTTTAAAGTTGTTCCCAAGTAAACAATAGAAAATGACACAATTGTAAGATAACATCAACAAACACATGTGCATAATTTAAGCCTTAATTGGAATAATAGAAAGGCTTCCCATTCCCCACACAACAAGCAATGTTTATAAGTGTGTGTTACTCTGTGTGTGTGTGCGCGCGCGCGCGCAAATATGAAATTATCATTGCCTATTAAACCCTGTCAAATAGGAAAGTGAAATTTTTTAATATTTTATGTTGATCATCTCATTGTAATGTTAAAAAAAGGATTCCATGAGAAATTATATTTAATCAAGGTGTCTAGTCGTGAGAAATTATATTTAATCAAGGTGTCTAGTAATTGTGAATTTGATATATTCATTTGGAGCTAAGTATAGTTTACAAAATGTTTATTTATAATCTTTTCCCTTGTACTTCAGGTGATGTGGAAATGCGCTGGGTCGATACCTATTTCCCATTTACTAATCCATCATTTGAACTTGAAATATATTTCAAGGTATACTATGTTCATTGTTGTCTATTAAATGCATCATGTCTGTATAATTTCTGTAAACGGTTTTTGCCTCCAAAATTATGGTGTCGTTAAACTTTTTGTTTTCAAAGTCAACACTGGCATATGTGGGTGTTACCTTAGACCTGTTTGGTGCATTGTATAAGATAAGGGTTACTTACTGATATAGGATAAGCCATGTAACTGGTAAACTTCTGAATTATTGTGTTCATTGTGGGTCACATATCACTTTTTTGTAATTGGTTAACATAATGTGTCAATTTGACCTTATTGAATATGTATTTTTACCTCGTAGTAATGTGTTAGGTAAATTACTGGTGGTTAAATAAAATGTAATATGAAAAGAGTCTGAACTTTAAGAATCCTTCTACATTAAAATATATTTGATTCAACTTAATTAATATTTGAATTTTTTAATTTCATTACTTTGTTACTGGCCATATTTGACTATATATTATGTTTGGTTGGAATTTTTGGACTATTCTTCCTCTATCACAACAGAAGACATTGGGTTTCTAACTCGGGTTAAAACCTAAATCCTAATAACGATGACAGTGCCACATAGAAACAAATAGAACTGAGGTAGAAAAGGAAAGATGGAGAAACACAAACGAAATAATTTTCTGTATATTTATATAAACTAGTTCAAGCCCGATGCTCAATACATAGTATGCTACATAGTTCCTAACTTCATAATATTTCATTTGTAAGAATCTTATCCTCGCTTGAGTTGTACTATTATTTTTTTCATTCTAATATATTTTCAATTTCAATGAAGACAAAGCATCTTACAGACTTACACTTAATATTAACCAATCAAATGTGTAGCAGTAAACGGTTCCTTACTGAGATTAAATTGAGGTTATTATTTTTGTCTCAGGAGAAGTGGCTGGAGGTTTTGGGGTGTGGAGTGACCGAGCAAGAGATTCTGAAAAGAAATGGAAAATCTAATAATGTTGCTTGGGCTTTTGGCCTAGGTTTGGAGAGGTTAGCTATGGTTTTATTTGACATACCGGATATTCGTCTCTTTTGGTCGAATGATGAGCGTTTTACCTCCCAGGTATTTACTGGATATGTTTGACAAACACCCTTCAATATCTTACTTATTTTTCCTGGTTATCAGATTGACTGTGAGGTTGTATGAGTTAGTCATTCTGATAATCAAAATAATACTTCTTCCGGTCTCAAATATAAGCAACAAAACAAAAAAATTGAAAGTTTCAAATATAAGCAAAAGCCTACTTCATTTATAATGTTTTATGCCATAATTCCAATTTTACCCTTAAATTAAATATTGATTCAACCTATAAATGCATGTTCTACCTTTTCCAAGAAGGGTATAATTGAAAATGAAGTATTTTTTTCTCCTCAATTAATGCACTTAACCTTTTTTCTTAAAGGATGTGCTTTTTTTTATTATTTTTACTTACATATGAGACTAGAGGGAGTATTTCACAAGTTCCTTCCTTTGTGATCTCTAATGTGTTACTTTCTTTTCTGTTATTTTATATACAGTTCTCCAAGGGCCAGTTAGGGGTCAAATTTAAGCCATTTTCGAAGGTAACTTTTACACTGCATGTGCATCTATATTCCTGGTGTCTACATCTGTTGTCATTTTGCTATGTAGTTAGTGGTTAGGAATTCTGTTATACCTTACAAAACAACACTGCAATTCGAAGATGGAAGTGAATGATCCATGTGACTGAAACATAAGATGACCAGTGTAATTTTTGTGCAATATCAAAACTATAAGTACTTCTGTTGTTTACTGAGAATTGTTAGTCTAAATTGTGATTGCAATATATGGTTAAAAATAGAAATGCATCTGCCCAGTACTTCGGGATATAATTCACATACAAAGTTATTTTAAACTAATAAATTTAGAGTATAATTTCTGCATTTTTCTTTCGTTTTTGTCAAATGATACTTGTTCTATTAATTCCATTAGGTGTCAGTTCAATGGCAAGAGCTTGACTTTGTAATCTCAACTCAAGGGACGAAATTCAAATCCCATATGGGACATTTGTATACCATTATTAATTACAATTCTTATACCAAAAGGAATTTAATTACACAATCTTACAAACACTTTTTTTTTGCTTAGACATCTGATGGTATATTCTGTTTGTCTGACTGTATTGTTATTGACCATGAGAAATTTATATGAACTTTATATTAAACTAGCAAAATCTTGTTAGGCCATTCTAATTATTTTCTCGGTTTTCTTACAGTATCCTCCTTGTTACAAGGACATCAGTTTTTGGATCAATGAATCATTTACTGAAAACAATTTGTGTGAAGTTGTCAGAGGAGTAGCAGGGGATCTTGCAGAAGAGGTACATTATACATCTTTGAATAATTTGAGTCATAATCTATTTAGGTTAATGATTTAGCAGCTTTCATATTTGTTCAATACGGGTAAAATACATAATACGCGATTATGGATGAGGGCTGATTTGAAAATATTAATTAAGCCACCACACCTAAACTATAAACCTACAAGAAGCTTATATCATCACTTGCCGCAACATTCTTATCAGTCTAAAGTTAAGTAGTTAAAGGGAATAAGTTGCTAAGGTTAACGGAAGACTAGCTTCATTTTTAAATTTTAATGGTCATAATAACTGAATATTTTTTTGTGGACTTGATCTAGCAAGAACTTTCTATTTGTTACTCTTCCAAGAGACAGTATCTCCAATTAGAACACGATGGTGAAGTAGAGTATCTATTTGAAGTAGAATTTTACCGTTCAACATTAGCATAAGTGATCACCTGTTGTATGCCACAACATCTCCATGATCATCACATGGAGATATAATTTCGATATTCATGGATGACTAAAGTTGCTTTGAGGTTACTTGTAACTTATGTTTCTTGTAACCAAGAAAAAAAAATCACGACCACAAAAGGAATCAATGTTTATCTTTTTTCTTATGCTGCCCTCTTGTCTTCTCCTGTTCTTGTTCCTCTTCTCTGATAATCGTCATTTTAGTTTTTAACTAAATTATGACGGCCTTTTCCCCTTTTATATCCCTGTGGTGGCACATTATGTTTGGTCCCTTTCTGATTTTGTTTTGTTTCATGAAATTGCAGGTGCAACTTATAGACAATTTCACCAACAAGAAAGGAATGACCAGCCACTGCTATAGGATTGCATATAGGTCTATGGAACGTTCTCTTACTGATGATGAAATTAACGACCTTCAGGTATCAAATATAATTAGAAATAAATCGGTGCAATTATAACTAGTCTTGGTTTGATATTGTCATATTTTGTTTTCTAAACTACTAACATTTTTTTCCTCCATCAATGCAGTGGAAAGTAAGAGAACTGGTGCAGAGCAAATTGGAAGTTGTCATAAGATGAACTTTAACGCGCTTAAAATTATACAGCTTTGCTCTGTTTTTTGTTCTCAAATTTTTCGATGTACAGACATTTTACCTCCCATTAAAGCATCTGAATGACACTATCAACAAATGTATTATTTATTTTGGCATGGTGAATGTACACTACACAGCTAGCTGAACAGGAATGTGTATCCTCTCGTTACCTTCAAGAACATATTATTGACCTGTTATGGGGAGAAAAAAAAAACTGATTTAGGGTAAACTGATTATTGATACCCCAATAAGAAGATTGATTTGTTTTTGTTCTATAACAGTACACTGATCCGATCTCTAGGAAAATGAAAGAATCCTCACCTTCAACAAATGGTTTCTGCTGACTATGATATGCCAAGAGGATTCTAAATTTATGTGGTCAAAAAATTGTGGTAATAATATAATGTAAAAAACCAAACCTTGTGGAATTAATTAGATTTGTATAAATTTATGGCTTCCTTTCTTATTTTTTCTTTGCTACAAAAGATTGAGTTGTTTTTTTTTTTTTTTGGTCAAACAAACAAAAGATTGAGTTGAAATTTCTAAATTGATTTTAGATGCATATGAAAAGTGTTGTTTTGGTATTTTTAATGGTACAGTTAAAAACAAAGGCTTGAGTTTTTGCCGTTTATTTCTGGATAAAATTTAGGTGCATTTTCTTATGTGGTTTTTCACTTAAAATTTGCATTTTGTGCCTTATAATAAACTGAGAAAATTGCGGATTTGAGATATCATTGGTAGTTATGTGTATTTTATGCAAGGAACCAAACAATAAACACCTAAAAACTACATTTAAGTCTGTCCTTTATTTTGTTCCCCTTGTTATACTTCACAAGAAAATGGTTATGGTTGCGATCTAATACAAGTCCCGGTATATTTTCATGACATTGAAGAAAAAGAGGAGAGGATCCAATTTGCTTCTCACCCATGCAACACTATCCTATGATTGTTTCCTTTACCAAAATCCAAATATACAAAGCTGAAAAATTATCAATTTAATTTCTAAAATTTTACTCTCCAATTTACGGTCTCTCCAATTTAATCTCTAAAACACATAAATATAATAAAATGAAAGTACCACTTAGAAACTCGACTGGTAAAACTTCATTAAGAAACTAAGTAATCATAATGTATGATATATCTAGTTTCTTACACCTATAAAAAAAAGCCTGGTATCTCTATCTTCTATATTTGTCTATATCTAAATTCTCAACCTATATTGTGAAATTTAAACAAAAAAATGTTTAAGTAAAAGAAGAAAGAAAAAAGATTTTATGAATAATAAAAAGTACGTTTCAAGCCTCTTGAGCTTGAGCAAGTGAAGAGGAGGCAGATACTGGTTTAATAAAACCACAATTACTACAAGGTGTAGGCACTGTCAATGTCATCTCACTGTAATTTGTACAACTCTTTGTGCAGTTGTGTCCTCCTCTTATAACATGTTCAGGTAATATCAATGTATATTTTTCATCATCTTTTTCTTCACCTCTAATCATTACTATAGAATGTCCTGTTGAATGACACCTTGAAAATCTTTGTTCTTCTTGTTGTCTCATGCTTGTACTCACATGTTGATCCCCTTCATGTATTTGAGCTCTAGTGATCTCACCAACACTGTCTCTTTCCTCTTCTCTAATATCAATGTGTATGTCATCATCGCACGGTAATGATGACATACCCTCTTGTTCATTATTGTTGTTGGTGGTGGTGGTGTTGTCCCCGCCGTGTTTTGACATTTGGTCGGGAGGTGAATCAAGGTCGGTTCGACAAACGGGGCATGTCTTGTGAGATTGAAGCCATAGGTCAATACATTCTTGGTGGAAAACATGGCAACAAATGGTTAGGAGACGAAGCATGCTATCGTCTTCAAACTCTAGCAAACAAATGGCACATTCTAAGCTATAAGTCTTCTCCTTTCGAAGGTCTTTTACGGAGGCGTAGAGGAAAGTTGGAAATTTTTCTAGAAGGGTAAGATCGAGTCCCCTAGGAGGTGACCTCTCAGGTGAGAGACGAACGAGGGATCCTGAGGCTGTGCGTTGTAAGGCCCAAGTATGTAAAACGCTTGCAAAACAATACTTGCAAAGATACACGACGCTAAAAGCCACAAAGCATAGGATGAGGACGGTGAGGGTGAATGCTACTAGTGCCGGTGGGGTCTTGTATGTTGGGGCCGGTGGGATTTCGTATTTAGGTTCCGATGAAGACATTGCCGGGATGAGAAGCTATCAACAATGGACAATAGACAATTATTTGTTATCAAGGTGACCGGAGGATGGCTTATTCCGGACCTTCCATCCTCTATTCTTTGCATGGATGAGAGGAGTTTATGAACAAAAGTAGTGGGTGAATGAAGGTTGTTAGTAAAGTGGTGATTACTTTTGTACCTCCACCTTACTCTCTTTTTTTTCAGAGAGGATTTTAAGGACAAAATGTGGAAAGAAAATTAACTGAGTAGATATGTTATGCATGGTGTTATTTGAGTACTAGATGATGGGTTAATATTCACTTCAAAAGATTAAATGATGGGTTAATATGGGACACTAATGTGGAGGGTTATTTTTAGCCCTTGGTTAGAAGGGTTGGTTTTGAGCGAGTCCTTATGAGAAAGACAAGGACTTATGTCCGAACATTACTCAAGGTGTATCTCATGCAAGGATAAGCCATTAGTATTATTAAATTATTATAACTACATATCTTTATTAAAAAAAAAAGGAAATTTATAATTACATTTAGTATAGAAATTAGTAGTATCTATGAAAATCTTTTTGATATATAAGCAAATCTTTATTAAACAAGAGTAAATAATAACAAGATGGGCAAATTTCTACTCCAAAATCAATAAATAAAGATGAGCAATCTATCTATCTATATATATATTATTTAGGAGCTTTTTTCAAAAGCAAGTGTACACGTGGCATTCCCACAATGATTCTCCTCTCATATTGATTTAGTATTTATTTCACATAAGAATAATAATAACAAAATTATTCTCCTCTCATATTGATTTAACATTTATTTCACATAAGAACAATAATAACAAATTTTATTTGTATTTGATTATAACTGTAAAATTAATTAATAGTATACAATTATGGAAACAAGAATAGAATGAAACAATAAAAAATAGCAATGTTATAAAGTTCCACTTTCAAAATGTATGAAGTAGCCAAAAAAAAATTATCAAAAGAATATTCTATGGTAATGAATTATGCAATTAAGAATGACATAACAAAAAAAGTTGTATCATTCATTAATGAAAAAAGAAACAAAAAAAATTGTAGGTATGAGAAATATATTCGATTAAGGATCAACGATTATTAAGGATTAAGGAATAGTGAATAAGGATTAAGGAATTAATGAATAATGAATAACATAACCGATAAAATAAGAATTATTATTATTAAAACAATTAAAAATGAGAATTTTTTATTTTGAAAAATGAGAATCATTATTAGTATTTAATATAAAACGTTGCAATTGTAGTAGGATCAAAAAAAGAATAATAATTAATATATTATTTTTTTTTGTTAAATTAATAATTAATATATTAATGTATACAAAGAAAATTCTTATTGTACAAATTTTTTTATTAGCATTAATGTACAATTTTCATTTTTGGATATTTCATCCATAAATCAGGGGAAGTAATTAATGTGAATATTTGATGTGTTTGCCTATAAATAACGCTTTTTATACTTACATTTTTCACACCATTTTTGAAATTCTTCTCTAAACTTCTATTTTCTTTGTTCTTTATATTGTTCTTCTTTTTTTGTAAGGCTTTATATTGTTCTTTGTGTTCTTATTTTTTATTCTCATACATTATTTTTCTTTCCAATATATATTATCAAATCATGCCTATATATTCTTAGGTGAATACATGATGTATATTTTTTATCAGCAATTACTCCCTATATATTTTGTCATTTTTATTATGATTTTGTCAATATGATGTTTTGTATTGGATTTAATCATATATTATATTTCATTTGCAGATGTATAGAAAAATTATGAATAACCCAATTAAAACCAAGATGGTTGCAATTGAACTTGAGGGATTAATGATATTCTCTTCTTATAGTGGGCAAAATTGATTTTATTTGATTAGGTTAAAATTATTTTCACTATTCATGAAATAGTGCAAATTTGCTATTCTTTTCATTATCTCTTACAAGAAAATAATAGATGGTTACCAAATATAGAGAAGCAAAAATAAAAATTAACTATTACTTACTATAATTTCAAATGAAGACTTAATTACTATCTATATATATTATTTGAGACATTTTTATCAAGGTTTAATGTACACGTGACACTTCCAAATGAATCTCTTCTAATATTGTTTTGACATTAAATTCTCATATTCAAATTCATTAGTTACTTATGCAATTAAGAAATAGCATAACCTTACCAAGCTGTACATGTACGTGTATATAATGAAATCAACATGTTACTCAATTCATAATTAAAGGAATTTTATTATTTACAAAATAAAATAAAATTAGATTAATATATATAAAGGAAATTATAATTTTAATGATAACTAATAAGGCATGGTTGATTATTGTGGAGACACAAAAATGGCATGGTCATATTGACATGATACCGTTTTTACACTGAATTAATGTCAATAATAATACATAATATTATTTTTTTGACGGCAACAATCATAAAAATTATATAGAGCAACGATTATAAGAGATGATAATTGTATTGTATCAAGCATATTACTTTAGCCAACCCTTTTTTCAAAGTCTCATGTACACATGACACTCCCAAATGAATCCTCCTCCCATATGATTTTAGCAATTAATTCACATCAAATTCAATTCACAAAAGATGTATAATTAATATTTTTGTTTTTGATCAAAGTTGTATAAATGGTAATGAATTATGCATGAATCACAAATTTTTAAAATTACATGCATTTGTTTCTCAACTTTCTTTTTAAAGAAGATTAGAAAAACAAGTTTTTAATTTTTATTGTTTAACTTCACAAATATTATTTTTCTTTTTTATTTTCGAAAAAAATATACATCTCATATTTATGCACATTTACTTAAAAAAAATGAGTGTACACATGATACGAAATGGGAAACTTTATTTAATACGAGTTTTATTTAATACGATTTTGCAATTTATACGAAATCTGTATTCTTACTTATATTAATACGAGTACAATTTTTTTTAATTACTACATAAACTTATATTTCGTTTCATATATTAATACGAGATCTATTTTATTTTTGTAATTTATATTATTACTCATATATTAATCTGAAAGCCAACTTTTTTAAAAAAATTATGTGGCCTATATTTCAACTCATATATCAATTCGGGTCACTGTTTTTTATTGTAATTTCTACTGGAAGATATACTTATACTTATGCATTAATACATATGACTTTTTTTCTTATATTTTCTACTTATATCTATATATCTATATTTTTACTCATATATTAATGCGAAGATCTATTATTTTATAACTTTTATGAAATCTATATTATTAGTAATATATTAATAGGGAGACTGTTTTTTTTTATAATTTCAACAGGAACATGTATTTATGTTTAAATATTAATACGATAATATATTTTTTTATTTATATTGTAGCCTACATTTCTACTCATCTATCCACCTCAAAGCCTTTTAACGAAACCCCAAAGTCTCTTTGATATATCTCATAGAGAAATTATTTTCCATAAATTTTATAATTCTTTTAGTGGAGAATAATAGAAACAACAACTATATATGATACATTTTTAATTGGCTTAATAGATCTTTTGGTCCCTGTATGTTCGTGAATTTTTGGTTTTAGTCCCTGTATCTTGTTTTGTTGCAAATAAGTCCCTCAATGTACAAATTTTTTTGGTTTTAGTCCCTAAAGTCAAAATCCGCAGGAAAATCTGAAGAAAAATCTCCACAAAAACTGCAAATTTTCCTGCGGATTTTGACTTTAGGGACTAAAACAAAAAATTCGAGAACATACAAGGATCTAAAGATCTATTAAGCCTTTTTAATTTGATAAAACAGTGCATAAATGATAAACTTATATTTCTTTTCATATATTAATACGGGATTTATTTTATTTTTGTATTTTGTACTGTAGTTTATATTTCTACTCATATTTTAATAAGAAAGTCTATTTTTTAAAGTTTTTTATTTTATTTCAAGTCATACATAATACGGGCCCATTTTTTATTGTAATTTCTACGGGAACATATATTTCTACTTATGCATTAATACAGATGACCTTTTTTTTATAATTTCTACTGAGATCTATATTTTTACTCATATATTAATACGAAGATCTATTATTTTATAATTTTAATGAAATCTATATTTATAGTCATATATTAATAGGGATACTATTTTTTTTAATTTCAACAAGAACATGTATTTCTGCTTAAATATTAATATGGGAATATTATTTTTTGTTATTTATGTTGTAGCCTAAATTTCTACTCATATATCCACCTCAAAGCCTTTTTATGAAACCTCAAATTCTCTTCGATATATCTCACAGAGATATTATTTTTCATAAACTTTATAATTCTGTTAGTAGAGAGTAATATAAACAACAACTATGATACATTTTTAATTTGATAAAACAGTGCATAAACTTATATTTCTTCTCATGTATTAATATGTGGTCATTTTTATTTTTGTAATTTATACAATAGTTTATATTTCTACTCACATATTAATACAAAAGTCTATTTTTTAAAGTTTTTTACGTTGCCTATATTTCAACTCATATATACATCAATACAAGGGCCTATTTTTTATTGTAATTTCTACATGAACATATATTTCTACTTATGCATTAATATAAATGACATTTTTTTTAATAATTTCTATTTAAAACTAAATTTTTACTTAATACGAAGACGTATTCATTTTATAATTTTTATGAAATCTATATTTTTAATCATATATTAATAGGGAATTTTTTTAAAATTTCATCATGAACCTGTATTTCTTCTTAAATATTAATATAGGGAATCAATTTTTTTTGTTATTTATATTGTAGCCTATATTTCTACTAATATATTGATACACAAACATTTTTTTTGTAATTCATATCCACCTAAAAGTCTTTTTACGCCACCTCAAAGTCTTTTCCATATGTCTTATATAGAGAAATTATTTTTCATCAATTTTATAATTCTTTTAATGGATAATAATAGAAACAACAATATGATACAAACTATAAGAATCTTCCCTAAGAAAATTCATGACATTATACATAAATTTTACAGTTAATTTTTACCTCAGTGTTATTTTATATTATTAAATTATAGAAGATTGTAAATATTGATGTAGTTCTCATTAATTGTCTTCCATTAGCAATTAGAATTTTAAGCTTATAGTTTAAAGTAAAATATACAAATGCATTTATAAGTCAATAAATCTATAAATGCATTTTTACCCGTGCTTGGCACGGGTCTGGATACTAGTTAGTAGCAATTTGCTCACCTTGTCTCCACAACACTTTACTTGATATATACTGTATAAAATAAATAAAGATAAGAAAGATCTTGTGGGAGGACATAATGAGAAATTCTAGTGTGGATACTCACCTAACAATTAATAATTAGGCACTCCAAATCATTTTACAAAGCGAAAAGTAGTTTTTGCATTAAATTTGTCAACAATATATATTCTCTTTTCAAAATTATCCTTCAATTATTAAAATAGAGAAATAATGATCTTTTACATTTCTTTATTTAATTAGGGGTGTTTTGTGAAAATTTAATTAATGCACCTTGAACTTTAAAAATGGTCTTACAAAATGGGACAAGAAAATTATGCAAAAAAAATCTTATATATTGGGATGGAGGTAGTAAAACCTAATCGCTAGTTAGTTCTACACTTTACTGATATTGTTGAAGTATTAGATTTGTTCACTGTACATAACACAGAGCTTAGTTAGAAGTTTCTCTATACTTAGCTTAGTCTTGTGTAACACCCCTAGCACGTTCTAGCACGTTATATAGTTCACTCTAGTGACGACCCTTCCTCTGTTAAAGTCACGTTGCTCCTTACCAGCTCCAACTACCATGCTTGGGCGCGTTCAATGCGTCGCGCTCTTGGTGCGAAACTCAAGTTTGAGTTTCTTGACAGCACGATTCCGATGTCGGCTGATCCTTTTGCCAAAGAAGCTTTAGCCCATGCTGAAAGTGCCTCTCCCATTTGTTCTGATCTAGACTGCCTCTTGGATCTTGCTTGAATTTGTCACTTTCCATTGCGTGGGATGCGCTCCAATTCATGTAAATCGTCATCTGAACTATCACTATCAACTTGTACTTGATTAGCATTCCCATTGTTAAGGTATTGATTATCAAGCTCATTTTCTTCGGCTGTATTTGGTGTATCTTGGGTAGAGGAATGGTGAAGTACTCCAAATGCATTATTTTTGTTGAATATGATCTCCAACAACTTATAATGGTCACACCCTTTCTTTTGAAACTGAGTCGCTTTATCGTGTACCTAAAAGAATACAAGCATGTCATCAATACAGTAGAATACAACTGAAGCTATTCTAAAGCTTATATTTATCTTAATGAAACACTCATATAACATAGCAACAATGGAAGTAAAATATTCAAAGATCTCATAATGAAACGTATGAACATATTTAGCTAATATTTATGCATGATGAATTACAATGTTAACATGCCTTGGGTAGTTTTTTAGCAGGTATTGGTTTAGGAGTAGTCTTGTTTCATTTGGAGAATAGTCTTGTAAGTAAGATACATGAGACAAGTCGTGTTCTGTGTATTTGTTTATGGCATGCCTTATGCCACTTTTTTATATATTTCTTTTGGGCTTTTAAAAAAAATATTGATCGTTGTAAATTTGCGGTTAAAAATTTGCCCAGGCTCTCTAATATTCCTGGCTCCGCCACTGAATTACATGATATACAAGAAAATATTATATGCATGATGAATTGCATGATATACAAGAAAAATATATCATACAATCACAGGTCTCATTGAATGAACCCAAAGATATCATATTCTTTTGTCAAGAAATGAAGTGGAATAAATTTCTTAAGATAAACTAGAATACGGCGGCATATTTAAGAATGGTGGAAAAATGCCATGATTAGTTCAGCGTATCACATACCAAATTCAATTCCAAAGAACCAGACAATTTTACAAATACATAAAGATAGTTGAATTTACTAGTAGGATTATAAATTTTTTGAACAATGCTTACTTCTAAATCTTTTGAACAATTTATGTCTATGCTGTGAATGGTTCTATGCATGATTAATTATGCATTCAAGTTCAAGAGTGTTAATGAAGATAAGGGACACATTACTTTGGTGCATAATTACATAATTCACTAAAGTACCGGCGAACTACGAATTGGTTCGCGCGTACCAGTTCACAGTACATTTACGTATTGGTTTGTTATAATTTGTGAATTAATTCGTAGAAACACATGTACTAAATAATAAAGAAATGACTCGATAGAAAAAATAAGAAGAAAAAAAATATTATAAAAAAACATAAAAATAGGAAAGAAAAAAATTTTAGGTATCGTTTGGCCCATCTGTTTTAGGTCTTAAAAGTTATCTGAAGGCTAAAAGTGAAAATAAGAATTTCTATAAAAAAGTTGTTTGGTGATTGTTGTTTTTTTAACTTCAATATCTATGTATTATACTCATAAAAATTAAGCAAGTTTTTTCTATCAAGAGCTTCTTGAAAATTTGTTTGGCCTAACTTCTTCTTTCATTGAGTAAAAATCTAAAATAAGCTGGTCAAACGATACCTTAGTTAAATGAAATTGACGCATAAAAATAGGAATAGAAACCATGATGAAAGATAGGCAGAAAAAATAGTAACTCAATCTAACATATAACAACTTATCAAAAATAAAAAAAAGGAAGTTATAACAAAAAATAGAATAACCTAATAAAAGAAATGTGTGGAGAAAAAATGAAAAGATTAGGCCAACTTATATAAAAAATATGGATAAAACTTAGTGCATTTCGTTAGGTGCATTTTGTATGGTTCTTAACATAAAATTCATATTTTATTGATATAACAAACTATGAGAAAAACATGAATGTCAATAATTCATAGTTTTTATGTTAAGAATCATGCAAAAAACATCTAAAGAAATGCACTAGGTTTTATCCAGAAAAGAAGATCATGCTTCAATAAAAGATTAAAAACAAAAAAATAGAAACAAAAATGCGCAAAGTTAGCGGCTTTTGCGTTACCCCCGTACTTT
Organism: Trifolium repens; assembly: GCA_030408175.1. Taxonomy (NCBI): domain Eukaryota; kingdom Viridiplantae; phylum Streptophyta; class Magnoliopsida; order Fabales; family Fabaceae; genus Trifolium; species Trifolium repens. The sequence continues at coordinate 18,479,946 of CP125848.1, forward strand.
TTTTTTATGAGATTATCCCCTTGTAATGTTGCAGAATTTTTTTCTAGTTCATTTTACCCCGGGTAAAACAAAACATTACAGGGAGGTAAAATGAACTAGAAAAAAAAATTGCATCATTACAAGGGGGTAACCTCAACAAAAAAAATTACAGGGGGTAACACAAAACTCGCATACTTTGCAGGGGGTAAAAGTCTATTAACCTAATGCAATATATAAATTTTTATGTTAATATAATGACGAACTTAAATATCGAATAAAAATCGATAGATCCTTGTTCTTTAAACTAATTAATTTTACAAACTCACTACCTGGTGATGTTAATATTTCCCATCATTGTTTTAACTAAATAAGTTTTCTAATTCTTAGTTTATCGGATAATGTATTAGAACGTACCACCAACCGAAATAGCTTACGGACTATGTATACCTCCTACGTACCAAATCCTTTTAATGCTATATCCCCAAATCCTTACCACTTAGCGAAGTGAATTGCGAACCAAATGACTATGCTTTGGTGTGACAAAGGTGAATTTCTAGTTCTCTGCTATCACAATAACTAATTTTAGTTTCCGTATCTAGTTTGAACTTTGAAATCTTCTGATCGTCTGTATTTATGTGCAGCAACTGAGAATAATCTTATTCTCGAACTAGTTGATAATTGTTTTCAAATATAATTATTATTCTTAGTTCTTACATGTCATGAAATATACTAGCTATTCTACTTGAGAGTTGAAACTATATAACATATACATGTGTTTGTTGTGAAATTTCTATCCAACATATTGTTGAAATGACAACATTTTTTCCTTCTCTGTGAGAATTCTATCAGTGAATATCATTGTTCTCTATTCGCTAGGCGCTATATTTATATGTGCTGCAACAATGGTACACTTGGAGATTTTTGTATTAATTTCAATTTTCAGAAATTTTTCCTCAAACTATTTAATTTTGAATTGGCAGGGATTGTAGCCAATGGTTAGTGCTGCTAGTAGCATGGGATCCAGTAACATGGATTTGGGTGAAGAAGTGGAATTAGTAACCCAAGAAGCATCACTTGAAGCATTCAGGGATATAGCATCTTCACCTTTCTAGCTAGCTATACTCAAATAAGAGGCAGACGCGGCAAAATGTACACGACAGGCAGTGTTGGTGTTCTTTATGTTCCCAAATTCTTCCAACCTATTTAGTACCAATGAACACAAAGAATTATGAATTTGAAGTACTTTGCATTATTAGTAACAATCAATCTCATCAAACTCTGCTAATTATAAGAATGCTAGTATATGATATAAGCAATAATGGCCTTGAAAATCTACACTATACTCTTATGTCGATTCTACTTGTTCCTCATAGTAATTTGAAGTATTTTACATTATTAGTTTCATCAAATTCTACTAGATCTAAAATTTTAAACTGAAATCCATTTGTGACAGCATAGATTAAGGAGACACATCAAATTCTACCACATTTGAATTTCTATATCAAATTCTAAACCGAATTCGGCTAGATATGAAATTCTAAATAAATAAAAAATCTCAAAATCGAGAGCTAGGTTTGAGGAAACAAAAATCTACACCTAACAATTCAAAAGGGAAAAAAACAACCAGAAATTGCAAAGAATTCTATATCAAATTCGAATTCTACTACATCTGAAAAATAAAAAATAAAAAATCAAAATGAAAGAGCTAGGAAAACAAAAATCTACCTAACAATTCAAGAAGAAGAAGTTAACCTAACAAGAGCGAAAATGATTCAGAATACTAACCTAACAATTCAGAATTGAAGAGAGAAAATGAGATCGGAGCTAGGGTTCTTCATCGTTGAGTTCAAAGAAAACGAGAGTGAAATCAAGAGCATGCGTGCGCAATTTGTTTTTGAAAAAATGATGCACAGTGATTATTATTATTTATTTATTAAAAAATGGGTTTTATTTGATTGCTAAAATTGTAGCATATTTACAATAGTGCCATTACTGAAAACACACAATTCTCTGTGTGTTTTTATTTACTCTATTTTTTGAAAAATAAAATTGAGAAGCGAAAATCAAAACACACTTTAGCTCCTCCAGTTTTTAGTCCCCAAAACTAACAAATACAAAACAGTTTTTAAAACTAATATTTAAAAAGAGTTTATCAAACAAGGTGTTTCAAACAGGCCCTAAAACACTATGGAGTAAACTACAGTTCAAATTTCCTCTAAGCAAGACATCGCATCAAATTGTATAAAATGAAAAAGTAAAAGGTAGAGATCGAATTATACATTTGAAATGGAGGAAAACTTTCATAAAACCTCAGAACATAGAAGAAAATATATTCATTAAGGAATCTAACACTTGAAGCATACAATAAATGTTTTGATATTTAATATACAGTCTTGATTTTTACATGAAATGTAACTGCTATGACAAATTGATAGATCTGTTTTTGAGTATGAAAGCAATGCAATCCTTTAACTCATACTTCAGTTAGTGTTTCCTCTGAGGGCAATTTCTTCATAGTTTTTAAGTTTTCTGGAACTTCCCATCTCTCCCTGGTCAGTTTTGGAGGTGGCGTTGCATCGGAATTTGGAGCAACTAATCCTGGTTTTCCGTCATCAATAACAGCATCAACCAAACCGTATTCCTTCGCTTCCCAAGGATTCAAAAAATTATCACGATCTGTGTCCAATTCAATCTGCACATTTGCACAAGAATGAAGTAAAATTAAAATGGTGAAAAAAATACCATTTTGGACAACAAACTAAAATAGATGGTGCCGTATCTAACCTGCGCTTCAGGCTTTCCTGTGATTCTTGATAGTATCTTGTTTAACTTAACCTTCTGATATACCATTTCTCTTGCACGGATGCTAAATTCTGTAGCCTGTAATTACATGTAACTGTTTAGTAATACACAATGGACACACTTTTGCTAAGAGACACGAGCTAACTTCCGAAAGAAATCATCATGCATATTTGTAATCAAACCAGAGATTATGAATTCATAAAAGTAGGACAAAACAACTCCAGGTAAAATATTTCTATCAATTCCCACTGCAAAATAGTTTTTTGTATACCAAACTTGCACCACTCTAATGCATCAACATGAAGAGAGGCATACCAATAAAAATTTAACCTATAAAAAACTACAAAGGTAGCCCTCCAACTGAAGCAGAAATAGCCTCAGCAGTATGCACGATTTAAAGCCGTGACTGGTGAAGGGGGGGCTTCATTTTGGGCCTATGCCGCATGGAATGAGTGGAATTTTTTAAGTGTGCGGGGAACAGATATATGAAGTAACGAAACACAGTTAGTTTAGATGGTAAAAAAAATGAAATTACAATATCACTTGAGAGCATTGAAGGAACAAAGTCTTCCCTTGCTTTTAGACGGAGCTACTGTCCCTTCTAAGGTGGTCACAACAGCAAGACAAGCTACGAGTTGAGTTAACAGACAATTTGTTGAAATCTCAACATTACTTGAGAGCTCGAGCCAACAAGCATAATAGGGCACGGGAATTTCAAGTGGGAGATTGGGTTTATCTTAAACAATAAACTTATAAATTAAGGTCCTTAGTTAGATGCCCAATTCAGAAAATAATATATTAGGTAAGATGGCCTACAAGATGCAGTTGCCTGACCACAGCAGAATGAATTCAGTTTCTTGGTTGAATTTGAAGGTCATAGATAGCAGTACAGCAACAGGCACAACCTCCTACCGTAATGCTGTCTGACCAATATGAGTAGAAGTGCAACTGGAACAGATTCTTAGTGAGACAAGGTTCCTCAGGCAACTTAGAGGTGTTTATCAAATGGTTGAAAATTGAAACTTGTTTGAGTAAGAGAGCAGTTGAGATTGGGAAAGCAGCTAAGATACAAGAGCCTTTCCCGGCTCTCCACCTAAATGACAATGTGGCTGTTTTATGGGGTATTGACAAACAAACAAAAAAAACTACAATTAGGAAGGCCTAGCAGCGGAGAGGTAGGCACAATAAAGAGGATAGTAACCTCTTAAGGATTTGTTACTGCAACTCTTCGAGTATAGTCTGCTTATGAAAGTGCATCGAGTAAGTTGTTTGGTTTTTAGCATAAATACAAATTGACTTATGTCAACTAATCAGGTTACTAGCATATTTAAGCTAAAGATTTGAAGCACTCATGATGAGGTTTATGACAAGAGAGATTCTTTCACTCATTTCAAGTTGGAATTGAGTTGTTAAGAGATACTCGCAGTCGCAGTTAAAGAAAATCTTATATGCAAAAAAAAGAAAAAGAAAAATAGCCATAAAAAACTTCAGACCTATTACTAATTGACAATAACCAAAACAGGAGGATATAAGTGGACAGTCTTACTTTTCCACCACCAGATCCCAGCGGTTGATGGATCATAACTCTTGAATTCGGCATACAATACCTCTTCCCTTTTGTACCAGCAGCAAGGAGAAATGCACCCATGGATGCTGCAAGTCCAAGGCAAACGGTTGAAATATCTGCCTTGCATAACTTCATGGCGTCATAAATTCCCATTCCTACATGGAACGATAGACAAAACAATAGCAATTAGCAGAAAAATGACGTATTTCAGATCATTAAACTGATAGATGCCCCATACTTCACTAATACTGAGTTCCTTTCCAATACTCGCCGATTCAATAAGTTTATTCTCTTATGAATAGAACCTTTCAAAAGCAAAAATGGGATTCCTATTTTCACAAATCCGAGTTAGCTTGTGAATCATAGTTTTCAACAGTTAATTGTTTTATTCGGTAGTAAAACTAAAGTAGGGTATATGTTATAACACAGACCAACAAATCAGTTACCACAAGCAGCGAATCACTAAACTAATGTCAGTTACTAAAGGCTTAAAGTTTGTGTATGGCATTAAGTAAACACAGCAGTATGTCAATCACGGATTGCAGAAAACAGAGTATGCTCGAATTCCGTTACGCTACAGCGCCGCTAGCACTGCTGTTAAACATCACTTTGTACTAAATAGTGTATTGCAGAACAATAGCAATTTGTTTAAATTCCACTACGCTATAACCCACTATTTGACAATACTAAGTAAACATCTCTTGAGCAATAAGATTGAAGTAGACCCGGAACGAGTCAAGTGCATATAAGAACAAACAAATTGAAAACATTGAGTAAAAATTTGCTTGCATACCAGCAGTAACAGAACCACCAGGTGAATTAATAAACAACTTGATGTCTTTTGTAGGATCATCAGCATCCAAAAACAAAAGCTGAGTAATTACAAAATCTGCAGTCATATCATCCACCTGCTCAAAAAAATCAATTCACAAACACACACTCTATCAGATACTAAATCTTCAGTTCCATTTCATTTTCCCTATTTGTTCTTTCATTCTTTTACCACAAACCCCCTCCGACCTTATTTATAATATCTATCAGATACACTTAATTATAATATCTACCAGATACATCAGTTATTCAATAAATCTATTTGTTTATAATTAAGGCCGGAGGGAGTATTCAAAATGAAACTGACAACCATAATAAAAATATCCCAAAATCAACAAAACAACAACAACATGAAACAACTCTTCACCAATTCAACACTATTATTTTGAACTATTTTCCCCTATTTGTCCATTCTTGATGATATTGTGACCCACATGAACAAGTTTGTAAATTTCTCACAAAAACATCAAAAAAAGACAAAAGGGTACTCTTAAAATATCAAAATAACAGCAATAACCCCAACCCAAAACAAGAAGGGGAAAAAATTGATAACCTGAGAACCCAAAAAGACAATTCTTTGACGGAGAAGCATGTTGGTAGTATCAAGTTCTTCGAATTTGGGAAGCCATGGAGAAGAGGTTTTGGCAGATAAATCATCGGAAACGAGCCAATTAGAGGATAAAGTGGGTTTAATTGATGCGTTAACGATGGAAAGAGGTTTGGTTGGAAGTTTGAAGGTTGGAATTTGAGAGTGGAAAATGTTATTGTTATTATTATTATGCTTTAATAACAGTGTCTTCTTGTTTGAATTGAAGTTCAGTGGCATAATACATGTTGAAGCTAAACTCATTTCCATTTTTCTTCTATTTCTTCTGGTTTAGCTTTCTCTATTTTGGTAACTACTAACCAATTGTGTCACCATTTTTGTTTTGTTTTGTTTGATGTGAATGTGATTGGGTTTAGATGTGGACTCAACTTAAATAACAAAGCCCAATTATCAAAGCTTTTTAGTGAGAAATTGGTATTGGCACCCCTTTATTTAAAAAAGTTTTAGGCTCTATTTGGTAAAAAATAGCAGATAGCTGATAAGCTAGTATATAGCGGATGAACTTACAATGAATAAGCTAGCTGATTGAATTTGTAGTGTTGGGTCAAATATACTAGTATACATAGCTGATAAGCTAGCTTATAGTGGTTGAACTTATAATGAATAAGCTAGCTGATTAAATTTGTAGTGTTGGGTTAAATTTGTGGTTGAACTAGCTTATAAGTATGAAATGACATAAAAAAAATATGTTTAATTAATATTTAATTAATTTAGGGGTAAAATTGAAAGAAAAATGATAAGTTATAAGCTCATAAGCTACTTGAATACGTATGGAAAATAATTTATAAGCTAGTAAGATAAGTTATAAGCTCATAATGAAAAGATTGTTGCCGAACAAAGCTTTTAGCTTATAAGCTATAAGTTAGCTTATTTGTCTTCCTAAACATAGTCTTAGTAGGCCATGTTAAGATTTTTACATCAGATGTGAGATAAACTAAATATGAGTTTATATGCAGAGGTAATCCTCACTTGTAAATCCGTATAACATGGTTGAGTTACGTCCAACTTGCAAATTTAAGAGGAAGTTTGAGACTCGAGACAAAGATGATGGGAATTAGGCTTATGTGATTTGAACATGTAGAGAGAAGACTTGTAGATTATTATGTGGTAAGAAAAGTAAATTAGATAAAAGGTAAATAAGTTTTTACCTCCTGCAAAGTAGACGAGTTTTCTGTTCAACCGATTTAATAAGTGCACTCAAGGGAGGAAATAAAAAAAAAAAATTTGCAAGGGGGAATCTTAAAGAATTTTTTATAGGGATAGAGCAAAACTCGTCTACTTTGCAGGGGGTAAAGACCTATTTACCCTTAGATAAATGATATTCAGATCATTGGAGACAGATGAAGATTTAAAAAAATTATAAGAGAGATTACTTTTTTTTAAAAAAAAAGTATTTTACTATTAATTTAGAAATTTAAATATTGTAAATTTTAATTAAAGAACATATGAAAACACAAATAGTATACCATAACATTTAAATATTTCAAATTTTGTTTTTAGTCCTTATAAAAAAATTTCAGCATATTTTGGTGCCCCAAATATTTACCATAACAAGTTTTGGTCCCTGGTTTTAAATTAATTAATTTGTATCATTCAAAATTTTGAAAAAAAAATTGCGGCTATGTTTAGTACATTATAGAAGTCTCTCTTGTAAAGGATTAATCTTTTTAAAGAGGAGTGAATTAAAATATGAATTATATATTTTTTGCGCTTAAAAAATCATATTTAATTCATCTTTTCTAAAAAAAGTTATAAATTTTTGTCTATGAGATTCTTATAATATTATGAACATAAATTTAAAAATTCATTAAAGACATTGCAAAGTACAGATGAGTTGCTCAAAAGCAAGGACCAAAACTTGTGACGTCAAATATTTTAGGGACCTTTTTTTATATTAGATAAAAAAAAATACAGAATTTTCCCCCTCATTTTTATGTGTTAAATATGACTCTTGAAGTCATACATATCAATAACCAAAAGTACTACCAACCAATTTCATTCATGACTTAAAAAAAATCATACACAATTCTTTCCTTTTCGTGTATTAAATATGACTTTGAATTTTAAAGTTATGCATATCAATCAATGACTCTTGGAGTCATGCATATCAATCACTAATAATACTCACAATTAAATATTACTCGTATAACACCATCAATATATTAGAATGAGTTTGTCTAACATGTGCAATATTGCATATGTTTTTTTTGTAAAGGCAATATTGCATATGTTAATACAACTAAAAATAATAACTTTTTATTTTTTCAAAAAAAATAATAACTTTTATTAAAAAAAAAAATTATTTATATAGTTATACATTTAATATAAAATTAACGAATTTCAATACAAATTTACTATTTTGAACTTCTTAATATGTGCAAATTTGCACATAATAGAAAATCCGTTAAAATTCATTCTTAACTTTTCATATGTAATACTACTATATGCATGATATTTTTTTTATCTCATATTTATTTTCCTATTTCTTTTGTATTTAACACTATTGAAACTTAATAGAACGGTTAATATAAAACAATAGCAATAGATAACAAAAGTACATTTGTAAAAACCTATCACCCGACCATAAAACAAAACAAAAGACTAAAATATCTTACACAAAGGCTCAAATAAGGTCTTGCTTTATATATTATTGTAACTACTAACGGTGCTTTAAAAAAAATATGAAGTCAGAAACCATAATAATGGTAGCAGCATTATGAGAAGAAAAAGAGAAAATGGAACCGTGAAATTTGAGAGGAAACATGCAGAAAAATGGTACAATTGATTTTGTTTGCAGACTCAAAGGAAGCACAGTTCTAAAATGAATCAGCTTGTTATGTGATGCTTCAAATACACCGAATTTAATAATCATACATTCAACCAATTTGCACGTCTAGCATATGTTTTGCGAATTGACAAAAAATTTGCAAGTTAGCTATTAGACCCCATCAACATGAATGGTAATGTTAACTAGTTAGCATTCAATAATTTATATTGTCATCAATACGAATGTAAAAATATTGCCGTAAAATATAATTGGCTATTTCCCCTACAAGAACGTCAGTTTGCTTCTTGAAGTTGGATGTGCCTTTACTGTGACCACTTGAGAATGCAATTGATTTGGGGGAAATGATAAAAAACCGCAATTCATGGAAGAAGCTTGGTATAATAAAATTGATTACTACCATATTTATTATTTGTCTTTCTCTATTTTAATACATGTCTTCATTGTAATTTTATTCTTTTAATAAGATATGCATAGAAATAGAAACAAAATAAAGATATCAATCTATGTATAAAAATAGGAACAAAACAAAAACAATAAAAGATATATGAAGTTTACTAAAAAAATGAAATAGATCAGAAACTATAATATAAATGAGTTAAATATATTTTTGATACCTATAAATATATCTAAGTTTCGTAAATTCCGCCAAGTTTTAGTCCCTTACAAAAATTTTGCCACTAATTTTAGTCCTTATTCTTGCGCCGCAAAAAATCCACAAGCATAGTGACACTCAGAATGACTACAGAGTCGCCACCGAACTTTATTTATTTCCAAAGAAAAAGAAAAATATCGATAAAATCTTGAAACTTCTTCGTGATAAAGGACTCAAAGCTACTGTTCTAGGGTTCTTGAACTCATCAAGTAATCAAAATTATGCATTAAGAGTTTATGATTGACGCAATCAATTTTATCTCATTATATACTTTTTGATTAATTTGTGAAGACAAACACCTAAATTGAAGTTATTTTGATGAAGACAAATATGTGAAAAGAAGATAAAGATGGATTATGCCTCAAGAGTTTAAGATTGAAGGAATCAATTTTATCTAATGAAGATCTTGATCAAGATATATTTTTATCATAAGTACAATATGCAATTCATTGTTATAAGATTTAAGTGCTCACAAATGAACATATAAACCTTACTAAAGTTATTATTACAATTATGAATAAAACTCTTTCAAAAGTATTTTAACTTAGAATGCTTAGAAATTATTTTAATAATTAATTACAAATAAAGTTCTAAGTTAAATATAAAAGTTCATATGCAGCAAGCTTTTAAAATTATAAAAAAAGCTGTTTTATAAAAGTTGCTGTCAAAACCTTTTAAATCTGCTCCATCGTTAACCGCTGTAAAAATGTATGTTGGTGTTTGTTATTTGCACACAGTGCAATGTTTTTAAATTTGAAAACAGAACTTTTTACATTGTATATCCGTAGCGACCGCCGTAAAAGGTTCTGGCAGAATTAAAAAATAAATACATTGTTTTGAGACATTATGTTGTTTCATGAGAGTTTTTTTTTTCTTAAACAATTGCTTTGCTTCATGGACAATTATAAAAGGTCTCTATATATTCATAATTTATTCTAAGATCAAATTACCTATTTCACTCAAATTTTAATAACAATTCTATTGCCAAAAATATAACAAACTCTTTGAAACTAGTATAAATCTTTTGTGTTCTTCTTCTCTTCCTTACACTTTTTATTTTTCTCCCTATTGTTCATACATTTATCATAAACTTTCCTGAAAAATAAAAATTACCATAACATCTCTAAAATAACCGGTAAAATCATATAACATAATTCACCCCCTCTTAGGTTGCAATCTTAAACTTATAATTGGTATCAGAGCAAGTTATAGGTAACTTGTTCCTAAAAAAATCCAGAATGGCCTTCGCAAATCCTACTTTTAGAGATGGTGGTAGCAGTAACAAGCCTCCATTGTTTAGTGGTGAATATTTTAATTTTTGGAAAATTTCATATGAAGGCACATTTAGAAGCACAAGGAGATGGTATATGGAAGACTGTTGTAGAAGGTCCATTTGTTCCTATGAGTGTTGTCAATGGAGTAGGTACACCAAAAATCGAAAGTTCATGGGATGAAGATGATAAGAAAAAAGTATTCAATGACAAAAGACCATCAATATACTTCATAGTCGCTTAGCATGAATGAATTTTTCCGTATTTCAACATGTGAAACAACAAAGGAAATATGTGATACATTGGTGGAAACTCATGAAGGAACCGCTAAAGTTAAAAGATCTAAATTGAACACTTTGAGTCAAGAATATATACGAATTATTCAGAATGCAGCCCGGAGAATCAATCCTCAACATGCAGAAAAGATTCGTGCATTTAACAAATCATTTAAAAGCACTTGGTAAGACTCTTACTAACGATGAACTTAATCTTAAAGTGTTGAGATCTTTAACCAGGGAATGACAACCAAAAGTTACGGCAATATCCAAGAAGAAAAGTCTATCCAAAATGACTTCCGCAACATTGTTTGGGAAACTTCAAGAATATGAGACAGAACATGGAAGACTTGAAAAGCATGAGAATCAAGATAAGAAATCCAAAAACATTGCACTAAAGGTTGATTCCATGGAATATGAAAAAGAAGATAATCCGAATGAAGATGAGAACTTCACGCTTCTTGTAAAAAAGTTAGGTAATTTTTTTGTTAATAATGATAACTCTAACTTTGTGAAAAAGAAGAAATTCTTTAACAAGAAGGAAGCATTTATCCACAGAAAATGTCATTTGTTATGAATGTGGGAAACAAGGACACATAAAGACTGATTGTCCAAATCTTACAAAGAAAAGTTGTTTCAAAAGAAGAAAGGAGACAAAGTTCAAAAGAGCCTATATTGCATGGGATGATAATGAAGTAAGTTCATCATCCGACTCAAAGAGCGAAAAATATGCAAATCATGCATTAATGACATCACATCATTCCGATGATGAGAGTGAAGAGGTTAGTAGTAAATATTTTTCTTATAATAATGACTATCAAAGTGCTATAAATGAATTACTTAATGAATGTAAAATTCTCTATAGAACGGTGTCAACACAAAAGAAACAAATTATGTCTCTTGAAGAAAGATTGATACCATGGAAATGAATTTCGAAGTTGAAAAACAAAGTTTTCTTGAAAAAGAAAAGAACTTTGAAATTGAAAAACAAAGTTTTCTTGAAAAAGAAAAACAAAATTTTACATGCAAAGAGTGTGATTCACCTTCCTTCCAAATTGTCCAATTAAAAAGAGTTCTTGAAATGTATGAAAAAAGACAAATTGGATTAGACAATATCCTTAGTCAACAAAGATATTCTAATGATAAAAGTGGACTTGATTATTCTAAATTTGACAAACCAAATACGAATAAAATTATCTTTGTTAAGGCAATTAATCAATCCACCAAAGAGAAGGTGAATAAAACACAAAAAGTCCATTATCATTCTAAGGAGAGATTTTCTAAAAAAAAAAAAATCATATGTTCCTAGATATAGAAGTAATTTTGTTCCTACTTATTTTTATTGTGGTATAAATGGCCATCCACCTAATGCTTGCTATGAAAGAAACTTTAGTGTACCAAGTGGGCATTATGTTTGGGTAAAGAAAGGAACTAATTATGAATGACCCAAAGCAATTTGGGTACCAAACAAAGTTTAATTTGTTTTTGTAGGTTTGTTTGAATACCACTACAAATTTTTGGTATCTTGATAGTGGTTTCTCCAAGCATATGACGGGAGATATAAACAAGTTTTCAAATCTAGTGCTTAAAGTCAAGGGTTATGTCACTTATGGAGACAACAAGAACAAAGAAAAAATTCTTGGCATTGACAAAGTTGGAGCACCACCTTTCACATCCATTGAAGATGTTCTTTATGTTGAAAGACTAAAATATACAATCTTCTAAGTATAAGTGAACTTTGTATGAAAGGCTTCAGAATCAAGTTCACCAATGATGAATGCTTGATTGAAGATGAAGCCAATCATGAGGTAAAACTCATAGGTAAAAGAATTGATAATATTTTTATGATTTCCTTAGATGATTCATTGTTAAAAGTAAAATGTCTTATGGCAAACAACAATGATTCATGGCTTTGGCATAAAAGGGCAACCCATATTCATATGGAACATTTAAATAAATTAGCCAAACATGATTTAGTCATTGGTTTACCAAAAATAAAGTTTGTCAAAGATAAATTATGTGATCCTTGTCAAAAGGGAATTAAATCAATTTGATAGAAATTATGTCAAAAGCCTCGTGTCTTTTTATGTTCATAAATTTTCAAGTCTTTTTATATCCTTTTTGCTAATAACAAAAAGGGAGAAGATGTTTGTGTATATTATATGTATGTTTTCTCTAACAATTGCAGCAAGCAATATCTCAAAAATACTCTCATTCAGATATCAAGGGGGTGTTAACATTGTTAGGAGAGGCAAAACTTATTAAAGTTTCAACGGGTTGTCATCTCCAATTATTTATTTTGATGAAGACCAATCTTAAACATCTACTTTTTTCCTTCTAATTTTACCCATCTTTTCCTTTTTTTGATAATGTCAAAGGGGAAAAAGGATGTATATATGTCTATGTGTTTTTCTTGTCTCCTTGATGTTCAGGTATATCATGAATTTTCAAATAAATACAAGTCATGGATTAAGGGGGAGATATTCATCATAGGGGGAGTATTCCGGAAAACTCATCACAAACATCTAGTATGCATTTGTCATCATCAAAAAGGGAGAGAATATGAAGACAAACTTCTAAAATGAAGTTATTTTGATGAAGACAAATATGTGAAAAGAAGATAAAGATGGATTATGCCTCAAAAGTTCAAGATTGAAGCAATCAATTTTATCTCATGAAGATCTTGATCAAGATATACTTTTATGATAGGTACAATATGCAATTCATTGTTATAAGTTTTAAGTGCTCACAAATGAACGTATCAACCTTACTAAAGTTATTATTACAATTATAAATAAAACTCTTTCAAAAGTAATTTAACTTAGAATGCTTAGAAATTATTTTAATAATTAATTACAAATAAAGTTCTAAGTTAAATATAAGAGCATTGCTATTTAGCAAGAAATTTTTACACAAGAAATTCAAGAATTAACACATGAAAAAATCTTAAAGGATGATGTCATTTAATCTTCTTCTTTTGTGGAAATCATGCGTGGTGATGAATGTAAACAAGGGTGGAGATATATTCTTACAATTCTTCCCCTTAAATTTTCTTGCTAAAAAGCTTTTCCCTAAATATAAAAGTTCATATGAAGTAAGCTTTTAAAATTATAAAACAAGTTGTTTTATAAAAGTTGTTGTCGGAACCTTTTAAATCTGCTCCATCATTAACCTTTGTAAAAAGGTCTGTTGGTGTTTGTTATTTGCAAACAGTGCAACATTTTTAAATTTAAAAACAGACCTTTTTACATCGTATATCCGTAGCGACAACTGTAAAAGATTCTGGCAGAATTAAAAAATAAATATGTTGTTTTGAGACATTATGTTGTTTCATGAGAGTTTTTCTTTTCTTAAACAATTGCTTTGCTTCATAGACAATTATAAAAATTCTCTATATATTCATAATTTTTCTAAGATCAAATTAATTCTTTCACTCAAATTTTAATAACAATTCTATTGACAAAATTATCACAAACACTTTTAAACTTTGTTGCATATTTTTCGTATTAAAATAAAAGTTTTATGAGCACTTTGAGTCTTATACTTCTGAATTGTTATATTGAAAGAGAAGACAAAGTCTAGAATTTTGTATATCAAAATTCTATTGTACTCAAATTTTTATTCAAACTCTTGTATTAAATTCATTTATTATGAATACCTTGCTGTCCAGGATTGTTGGAAGCAAGAGAGTGAAAAAGAGAGGATTGTTCTTTTGTTTCACTTTGTAGGGGAAGCACCTTGTTGTCCAAGATTTTTGGAAGCAAGAGAGTGAAAAAGAGAGGATTGTTCTCTTGTTTCACTTTGTAAAAGGTCATAGTGAAATCCTTCAAGGAGTGAAGGGACTCGACGTACCCTTAGGTTAAAAGAGGAACCAGTATAAATCTTGTGTTTTTATTTTCTTCCCTATACTTTTTAGGCTAAACTGTATATTTGGTCCCTTACGTTTATTTTAGGTTTCAATTTGGTCCCTTACGTAAAAAAAAATATCAATTTGGTCCCCTACGTTTTCACCGTTTGCATTATTTAGTCTTTTCCGTTAGATTTTAAATTTGTCTCTTGTTATTTTCATCATCCACCGTTGATTAAAAAAGGACTAAGTATGATACACAACACTAAATTATTTTCCAGTTTCTCTTTCCCATAACCTCATCTTCTACAACTGTGAACGCAAAACGGGTCTTGCAACCCAAATGTTTACCCAACTCATTTTTCTCTCCACATAATGCCAATCGACGGTTCTTTTTGGGTCTCATTCGCAATCAGAAAACAAGAAGAATTCTCTGGTTAATTTCGAAATCATTAACCCAGTCTATGAAAAATTGCAGATCTAAAAAATAGGTTTTCTACCAAATCAAAAAATTAATCATTGATTCATATTGATTTGTTCTTATTTATTTTTATTTTTTGGAAAATGCTAAACAATGCCCCCGGGGCAATGGTTAAGCATATCAAAATAGAAAATTTATCTTGAAATGTGTGCATTCAACACATTGGAAATGTAAAAAGTTGTTTTTTTACTATTTAATTTTTCTTTTATTTCCTTTTTTGGTATGCTTAACCATTGCCCCGGGGGCACTGTTTAGCATGACCCTTATTTTTTTATTAATCATCTGTTCTAACTTCTTTCCCTTCTCAACTTTTTTTTGTTTGTTTAGCTCTGCATCCGCCGTTCCAACTATTTTTTCTGTACAATGAGTTTGAATTTTGATTGACCATGTTCTTTGTCATATTGCCCTGTACATATATATATATGAATCTTAATTTTTCAATTAATGAAACTACCAGAAGAAAGGGGAATTTCATAGTGAATAGGTTGAGCAATCATATGTGTACGTATAGAAATACGTGAGAAATGAGAAATTGTTAAAGGGGTTAGAACATGGTGGAAGAAAAGGTCTTGCAATGGTGAGGGGAAGAGAGGTATAGTTATTATTTAGTGTGGGGAGTCTATGATAATCATCTGTGGTCATTCTTTTATCAATGGTGGATGATGGAGTTAACTTAAAATTTAACGGGAAGAACTAACTAATGCAAACGGTGCAAACGTAAGGGAACAAATTGATACTTTTTAAACATAAGTGATCAAATTGAAACCTAAAATAAACGTAAGGGACCAAATGTACAGTTTAGCCTACTTTTTATTTTTCTCCATATTGTTCATACATTCATCATAAACTTTCCTGAAAAATAATAATTATCATAACATCTCTAAAATAACCGAAAAAAATTATATAACCTAATTCACCCCCTCTTAGGTTGCAATTTTAAACTTATATAATTGATAATGAGAAATATTAGTTGCTGTGGCAGGTTTGAAATCAGTAGTTGCAAGATGCTTTTCAGGATTTTTTAAGATTTGGGATTTTAGGGATTTAGGGTTTTTATTATGAGATTTTGATAGAAGTTAAGATTTTTGCAATTTTGAAATTTATTTTTTGTGAATTTGTTTACGAAATTTTAATCATTAATATCTTTAATTATCTATTATTAAAAATTGTATATATTTTGAAAGTATTTGTCAAGACTCAAGACAAATTAAAGATCTCATTTGCTAATAATTACATGCACATATTATTAGAAAAATATGGTCAAAGCGAATCGTATGAATAATTTATAAAGTACTAATTAATGGAATATGATTTCCTAATGTTACAACTGGGTGTTGTAACGGACCTTGGCCGTCTGATCTCTGATCAACGGATGAGATCATTTTACTTTTCAAAACTGTATTTTAAATTTGAATTGTTTGATCTAAACTCAATGGTCAAGATCTATAAAGCACGGACAATCTTCGGATTATGTGTGTTTGTGCCGGTATCCGACACCGATACTTATGATAACATTAAATTATATTACTTTCGCAAATTATTATCGGTGTCGACGTGTCACTATATGTGTCGTGTCTGATGTTCTATTTATGTCCTGTTTCATAGGTCAAACTTAACTCGACTATAGCGTCAAACTAGTCAATAATTGACTGCAGCAAATCCAAATCCTCGATTAAGCCTTAATTTTACCAAGATACACTTGTTAGCATTGTATTGCAATTGTTGTCATCTCTGTTCCTATCCAATCATCCATCCATGGCTATTTCATTTTCTCACAACCCTCCTCTTCATCTTAATGGGAATAAAACTCCTTTTTCTTTTCAATCTCAAACCACACTTTCATCAAAAGCCAACATAAATTGCACACACTACTTCCTCCAATTCCCATCAATTCGGTGTTCCAACAACAAAAGCAGCAGCATCCTCAGAACTTGCAAGAACTGCAAAACCCAATTTGACCCTTCCCTCAACAACCCTCTTGCTTGTCGATTTCATACTGCCCATTTTGGAGGTAACCCACTTTTTTTATTATGGATTTATGTATAATCCATTGTTAAATTTTCCATCTTGAACACCAATATTTTGATGCATCAATAATTGATGAATATTATAAAATGGGATTCTTATTATTTATCTTTTATTAATTCAAGTGGCACACTGGCACTAATGAAATGTATGTTACCGTCCTAACGGATTCGAACTCAGTAACTAGAACTTACAAGTCTAAGCTCTTACCATTGAATTATCACATTGAGTTAGCACCTCAAGTGTATAATTCTTAGGTTTGAGTGTAGTTAGTTACAAAAGAAATGATGTAACTCTAAGATATTGTTAGACCCTGTGGAAAAAAACAACTTATTGAAGTGTATGTTATGTTTGTTATGACGGCAGTGGATACGCCAGAATCAGGATCACCGTGATTTTCCAAAAGCTACACTTTGTAGCTTCCGTAAAATTACGGTCAGTCACCGTGATTCTGGAATATCCACCATGATACCAAATATGGGCGAAGATGAGTTAGTGTCCATTTTCTCAAATTATTATGTGTTTGTCTACTTGTCACGATCAATGTGTGTCCAATGTTTGTGCAAGTATTTCTTAGAGAAATACTTAGAGAAATCCTTCATATATATTACCCTAGAGTAATTTACAATGATTAGACAATTTATAAGGAAAATATCACTTGTTTGTGTTAAGCTGCAGTGATATAATCATAGTTAACTTAGTGGTATAAACTTTCATCATTATATAGAACAAGAAGTATTACATTACATTTTAAGAATACTTGATTAAATTGGTTGAGATATTTATCATGAAACTTGTTCATGAATAGAGATACGAGACCTTTTTGACTCACGAGGCGTGAAAGTAATCTGTCTCTTTACATTATGCAGCTCTGGAGGTTCTTCATGTATTGGATATAAATCTAGTCAATTATCTTATTAGAATGAAATGAAAAAACATCATCAGCACTTATGATATTAGAACTCATGCCTAATTGACCTTGTGATTTCACTCTTAAAGTGTGTTTACAGTAGCTACAAAATTTGGATTCTTTTACATTTATAGAACCATAAAATTGATTATAAAGCTGGGGTTGACAAAGGATCATAGGTTTATCTACTTGGTCTAAAGAGAAACCAAATTCTGTTAGATCCATTTTGGTACAAAATGCAGACCATTTTATGGAGACAAGATGTTTTTGGTCTCTCTATAGGTACTAAAACTATCCTATTTTTATACAAGGTGGAGACTAAAAATAGATAAAAAGAAATTTATAGGAACTAAACTCGAAAGTTTGTAATTTTTTAGGTACTACTACTACAAAGATAAGATATTAACCTTAAATAGTTTCAATTTTGTCAAATCATTACATTGATGAAAATTTGTGAATTTCATATGGATGATACTAATTTGCAGTTTTATTAAGATATGAGTTGGAAATGATTGCAGTTCTTTCTATTTTCCTCAACCACAGGAGAAACTAAGAGGAAGTTTGAGAGTGTGCATGAAGGGGGAACCATGAACACTCCTGACTCTGGTCAAGTTCTTCAGTATTGGCATTGTTGTGGATCCGAAGATCCATTCGATCCTGGTTGCACTTCTTCTCCTCACTCTTCATATGATGACTGATTTAGATCCCATGAATTTGTATTCACTTTCTTTGTTGAAGATTCTTTTTGCTAAATATAGTTTTGAACTCTTGTAAAAAAAATCTTGATTCAATAGTTTCTGAAATATGGCTTCTTCTTGCAAACAAGTGCACAAGTATATGAGTACACAAATCTGTTTCTCGGTCTAAATACTTGGTTTTTCCATTCAGGGCCTGCTCCATTGACAAAAGCGCAACAACGTTGAAAACGATTTATAAACGAGACTAAAATTAAGGAAATTATTATATGGATAATCCAAACCATGTAGAAGTTTTGAATAGTAGATTAGATTGTTTTCAACCTATACTAGTTGAGACACTGTCGAACACTAAATGTGGACTATTTCCCAACCGGATTAAAATATCCGAGTAGTTTAATCAATGTGATGTAAGCATACTCTTCAAGGTGGTGTAAATTGGAGTTGATTCTTTGTTTTTGTTGTTTATTTATTTGAACATTGTGAATGTTTGTTATTTGATTTGAAGGGAAATAAAAGGGAAAGTGCTAGAAGTTTGGTATTTGAAGGAAAGTTTTGAGCACAGTATTTGGACAACCATTCATTTAATTACATAAAAAAACTTTGATATTCCAATACTAATATTCCTTCATTTAATTGAAGGAAGGTTAAGTTTTGACCACAAAATTTGAAGATTGGTATTTGTGTTTGAATTTCAGTTTGCTAAACAGTATACCTTCCTTGTTTGTGTGGAAGTTCCTTTCTTCTGTTACCTTTTTCAAACCTATTACCTTAGACAAACACAACAAAAAGCAACTACTCACACCATGTCTATGATCAATGAAATAGTTGTAATTTCTAAACAAAATATTTCCTATATATTGCTCAAGGTTTTGAGATTAGTCTGGTTTTGTTGATTGGAGTTAATCTAAAGGAAGTTATTATTGCAACAAATTACAACTCTATTGTCAAACAATGTTGATGTGATTTTATTTTTTTTCATTTAAAATGAATGGGAAAATTGAGTCACATTCTCCTAATACATTGGCACAATGTCGAATATGTCATGATGAAGATGAAGACTTAAACATGGATATACCTTGTTCTTGTTGTGGCACATTGAAGGCAAGAAAGATCTCTTGCTCATATATCAAAATTGTTTAACTTTATTTTATATTTTGTTATAGGTATAACTTTTGCACAAACACTTATGTGATAAACATTTAATTTCTAAGCATTTAATTAATTTTTTTATCCAAACATGTCGTAGATTAACAATTTTAAGTTGACTCTTTTACTTTTGATCCATTGTAGTATGCACATCAAATATGTGTTCAAAGATGGTGCAATGAGAAAGGTGATACTACTTGTGAGATTTGCCAACAGGTATGTACTTTGTTATTATGTTAGGCTCTGTTTGGTAAGGCCAAATTTTGAGCTTATAAGTTCATATGACCAAAAAAGCCCCGTTAGGTAAATGTTTTACAAAAAGAGCTTATAGTTTATAAGCTCATATGACCAAAAAAGCCCAGTTTGGTAAATGTTTTTCAAAAAGATCTTATAGTTTATTTTACTATCTTATAGCTTATTTTTCAAACGCTACTTTAAGTAGCTTATGAGCTCATAGTTTATAACTTATCATTTTTTCTTCCAATTTTACCCCTACCATCTTACTTGAAAAAATTAAATATTAATTAAATATATTTTTTTATGTTATTTCATACTTATAAGTTAGTTCAACCGCTAATTTTACCAAAAGCTAAAAGCAAGCTTATAAGTTACTCGCTATAAGCTCATCCGCTATAAGCTAGATTATCAGTTATCCGCTATTTTTTATCAAACGGAGCCTTATCCAACATTTAATCATTAATATCATCATCATAAGTTATTCAAATTTGTGGAAAAATGCTTAATTTTCTTCCCCTTTATTTGTTTGACTCCAGCAACTTAAGGGCTATACTGCTCCTCCACAAGCTCCTTTATTCCACTATGGGTATGTATTCATTATTAGTTGGTTATTCATATCATAGTGCTCTTTATATTTTGATTTCATTTTCTATGGATCAAATGATGATAAAACATTGTTAATTATCTTACAGGGGCAACTGGGAAATTCCAAGAATTGGTCTTAATAATAATCAGTTCATAACACTGTTTCCTGCTAATCATGAATTCATGGACCCTAACTTTGAATTTTCAGCACCCTCTACAAGGAGCCTCATGTTCTTCCGCATTGTTGCCATTATTGTAATTTTCGCTCCATTTACATGTGTTTTACCGAATTTGGATTCTCTGAGCGTAGAGATTCCACACATTCACATAGTCAGCTCCTGTTTCTAAAGCTAATTTACCGAATTTAAAATTGGACTCGGCCAATATTGACTCAATGAATCGACCTCTTCATTATGTCAATGTGTGGAATCTCTATTTGCAGATTCTCTGCCGTCAAAGATTCCATGCATTTACACATTTAGCAATTTAGAGTTGTTAGATCAAGATCAACTCTAATTTCGAGTTTTTTTTATCAGAGATGACTTACCGAACTTACAATTAGAGTTCTCCAATCTGGATTCATCAACTCTGATTTGTTGACCGCGTGAATGCAATTTCACTTTACGATTGATTTCTAAAGATTGCGGCCATTCTTAAATAAGGTTGTTTTCATATCAATCTATCTATCTATCTATTGCAGTTTATTGTTCTGCTTGTTTTACGCCAGACACTTCCAATCATATTCATACTCAATGGAGTAGGAGAGTATTCCTTGACAGTGTTTATGGTAAGAAAATAAAGATACATCTATAATGGAAATAGTTGCCAGTTGGTAACCTTGTTGATATATGCATTAGTCTAAATAAAATTTGATTTCTTCAATGTATTGCAGTTGCTAGTGTGGGGAATCACTGGATTAATTGTACCAGTGTATATAATGGTAAAAGCTATTACTACTATCCAACAACTTCAATACCAGGTGAACAAACTTCAATTTTAACAAGTCCATATAGTTTTTAACATTTATTTTTTGTACTGTAATGTTAGTATTTTTAATGCATGGGAAGTCAGTTTTATTCTTTATATTTCTTGTACACAGGAGCGTAATTCTCTCGTGCAATTACATGCAGAAAATGACATGGAGCAGTCTCAGTTGCGTATAATCCATATTCAGTGATTCTATCAGCTACTTCAGATGAAAATGGCTATGATGTTAAAACAGAAAAAGAAATACTCTGCACTATAATACAAGAGATAAATGATGTAGTTATAATCAGAATATGATTTGTACATACAATATAAGCAATTTGATTAAGGTACCAATGAATTGATTCAAATGTGTCAATATATAGTATTGGAAGACAGCCTCCGGTTGCCCCTTGTTTAAAGCACACTCGTAACAAAAATATTTCGGTAAGCCCCTCGGGTTGTTGAAGGTAGATTGAAAAATTATTCTAATGAAAAAAGTAAACAAGGGTTAGGCTATATAGTTAAGAACATTAGGCTATATGTAGTAACACATTGCAAGCAAGTCATAGCCATATGTAGTAACATGCAATAAAGAACATTAGGCTATATAGTTAAGAAATTTTCATCTCGTACGAGCTTCTTTCCATTATTTCCTGTTGTGAAAGAAAAAAAAAAAAGAAAGAGAACAATACTACATGAGAAGATAAAAAAGAGGAAAGAGAAATTACTCCTTGTTGGAAAATATGCCCCGACAAATCAATGTTCAATGTAGTTCCATGAAACCCAATGTCAATTATAAATTAATCCTTAAATCAACCATTGGAATAATTCAATAGTCGTATGCGAGTTGTAGACCGGAATAATAACAAACGTAAGACCACCGCTTGGGGTAGGAATAAACTACTAATACGACATGCAAATAGATTAAAAACCAAACCAATTAAGATAAAAACACAAACACATCACAATTCCATGTTCAAAGTTCAAAAGACGACACTATGGAAGAGTCTCATCAAATCAATAACTTAACAAGCCAGAAACAAAGGCAAATACCACAATTCAAAGTTTTAAAACAGAACACAGCGACACAAGGGAAAACAAGACCCTTTTATTCAAATTAAAAGACACGACCAAAGAAACAAATGCAAACAATCCCGGACAGCACAGAACAGCACATTACTCTTCCTCGGACTCTGATTCTGCACTCTGAAGCCACTCAATGAAGGGTTTAACATTCTTCCAAATCTGAGAGTTCTTGTTATCACTTTTCAGCCCTTCTTGATACCACTGCAATATGTGTTCTTCCTCCAACGCATCAGCATCATAGAGTGCCTTCAGAACCAGGGCAACCTCCTTAAGTGCAGAGGAAGTGGACTTCAAAGAAAATTCCTCAATTGCACGCAACAACAGCAAAGGCATACCCTCTTCTTCAGCAACTGCAGCAGCAAGGTAGTTCTTCTTCTTGATTGCTTCTTTTGCAAACCCTTTCTCAATGTCCCCAAATAGGGCTTCGTACAGAGCACTCATCTTATCTTGTGGAGAGACAGGAAGTGATGCCCAATGGGTCACCAATTCGTTGGCCGAAGCACCTTTCTTCAAATCAGCTTTGAGTTCACCAACCAGAGTCTTGTAGTTCATGGAGTTACCATTACCAGGATTATCACTTACCTTAGTGTCTGCTTTCTCCTTCTCTGGTTCAGTTGTGGAGAGCATAACCATATCAGCTGTCACAGCACTTAACTGTTCTTGGATTCGTTGACGAGCAGCCTCCAATGATGTGTCTGTTTGCCATTGTACATCATCTTCATCTTCAGCATCGTCCTTCTCATCAGTTGTACTTCGAGTAGGAGAAGTATGATCTTCATCAGAGCCACTTCCTTTCTTCCTTGAAGAGCTTGATTTTGTGGTGCCTTCCTTAGAAGTTACTTTCTTCTTCACGGCATCTTTCTTCAGTTTTTTCAGCTCCTCATCAGCTGCTTCACCGACCTTCAGTCTTTCCTTCTCAGCTTTCCTCAAGGCCTTCTTGTCTTTAGAACCTTTCTTTGTTTCTGGTGGGTTCTTAATGATGAAAGTAGTAAGCTTGTCTCTCATATCCACGTCAGACACAAAACCACAAGCAGCACATTTCATCTGGATCATTTGATTCTTGGTAATTATAATCTCAGTTTCAGGATTTCCACAACCATAACATTGGACATACTTCTTAATGAAGTTCTCAAGAAGACCAGCAAGTTTTGCAGTGTCGTGTGCTCCATTGACATGAGAAGTCCCAGTTTTCTCATCAAATTTTGACTGTGCTCCAAGTTCACAACCAAAATACTTTGTTGTGTAAGCAGCTGGCCTTGCTAAAGCTTTCGCAATATCAACCATATTGACAATATTCGTTTTGATGCCATTGCCTCTGCCCTCAATTTTGGTAATCATTCTAGGCATCTTATACCTGTAGAAGGCATCATCGCTGTTGCCAGCACCAATGTTCTGTAAGGCCATGATGACTTAAATGCAGGAGGTCTCAGAGAAACAGAATAGAATATCACAGCTAGTAATGTTGATCTGCTGATAAAGATCACAAAGACTCTCCTTCAGAGATTGCGGGAGGCTGCAAATAGAAACAACAGAGCTCAGTATGTTCCTGGTATGGGGCACGATGCATACAGCTGAGTTTTCTAGGTATCGGCTTGTTCTTTTTCTTAGAAGACCAAAAACACTCTCTAAGCAACTCAATTGCTCCCAAATGGATGGTTTCCTGTTCAAACATGAAAGAAACTTCAACGTGCACCTTCACCTCGGAATCTGCTACCGCAGAACTAGCAGGAATCCTGAAACAACAACCACAATCTAACATCATTTCAGTTACAACAGTAAAATATTTGATATTAATAACACTTCCAAAAGACCACAATATAACGGCAGACAAAAGTAGTTTAACCACAGCATGAATGCCAATTAATGGCCAAATAACAAAACATAACACAGAAACTATCGAATAAGACAATAGCAGTAGTTCATAATTATTGCAATCATATATATATTTCCCAAGCCTGAAGAATAAAAAATAACAATATTTCTCAAAAGCAGCTTGCAAATAGCTTAAATCATTTAAGCATGTTAAATTTAATATCAAATGGACACATAAATTGGTCGGTGCCACTTATCGCTACATTTTAATGTAACCTAAACATTCCTATAAAACATGAAAACCTTATCCAAAAAATCAGATCAAATTCAATCCAGATTAAACCATATAACTCCAACATGCTTAATTTAAACCTAAAAATTCATTATAACCTAAACCTAAAAAACTTATAAATCCAGATTAAAGCATATATCAAATCAAACACCTCAAACAGACTTAATTAAAACCTAAGCATGCCTAATTAACCTAACCCTAAAAACACAAAAACAAATAAAATAATACAAATTCTGAATCCGAATACAAAAATTTACAAGTTTAACGGAAAATCGCCAAACAAAACAACGCAATCAGATTATCATAAAAAAAAAAAAAAATCAGATCTCAATAATATATTATCGATTAAAATCAAAAAGCTTAAAACAAATAAATAATATCAAATCGAAAACAAATAAAGATAGAACATGATTCCAATTACACGATCTAGCTAAAAGTGAGTTGAACTAAATTGACTTGTATTTTGATACATTCAGAATTGTTTGGCTACCAATACATAGATAATAATTATCGAATAATAATAGATGAATGAAAATTGAAAAGGAAAAGAGAAACCCTAGATGAATGAAAGAAAGAGATACCTGCAGAAGAGATTGAGAAGAGACGCAGCGAAAGTGTGTGTGTGTGTGTTTGTATGTTTTGAGATGAGAAGATGCGGTGCGGCTCAAAACAGCACAGAGATGATATTTATAGCATACACCAACGAATGCATACCCTTGTGCTGCGTCAATATTTTTTTTTTTTTTATTCTGTTTTTATTTGCGGTCTAAGGCTCTAGAGTATTCTTTTCTTTCCTCCTTCAATATTACTAAAAAGTTAAATTTGAAAAAAGAATATATGCACTCAAATATTTTTACACGGCTATCAAATACAATTAGGGTCCGTTTGATGGTTAGGATATGACAAAGATATGATATAGAGTTGGATAGAGATAAGATATGATATAAACATGATAATTACATATCATATCATGTGTTTGATATACATATGATAACAAATATGACAAGATATATATATGATAATTAAATGACAAAATTACCCTTATAATCTAATTCATCTTTTTCTTTCAAATAAATTTAATTATTTTTAAATGTTATTAATCAACTTAAAAATGCTAACTTGTAGTCCAATTGTCCATTATCACATATATACATAAACTATTAGATAGAGGCAATGCATCTCCGTAAGAAAAAAAAAATTCAGTCAACGCATCATAAAATAAAATAGTATAAAACAAGAAAAAAAATCGATAAATTGCGATCAATTGAAAAAATGTATTGCTGGTGTTGTTAAAAATTGTGTTGTAGATGAAATTGTGAAGCTAATTAAAATGGTGGTGGTGGGGTGAAGAATTTGAAGAAAAATAATAGTATGTTGAAATTTGAAGATGATTATTGTTATATATTATTATTATTATTATCATTATTATTATTGAATGAAAAGAAATTTAATGAGAGAGAGGAAGAAGACAAATAAGGAAAATAGTTGTCAATCACAATAGGATATTTTTAACCCAATTTATTCTCATGATAAAAAATACAAAGGCCGATCATGATAGGATTAAAAATATGATTGATATATCATATGCAATTGGTGCATCAAATGCAAGATATTAATAGGATATGATAGATTTATCATATTCTGTCTTTCTATCATATGACCATCAAACGGACCCTTATGTTTTTCGCCACATTACTCTATTTAATTCAATATTTTTATTTATTTTATATCAATACTAGCCGTCATTCCGTGCCCGTTTGTGTGATCGATATTCTTTTTTTTTATCGATATTCTTTATTGTGCAAATATAAATAACTACTTAATCTCATTTTTTATTGGACTTAGTTAATTGATAACTACGTAACATCCTTTTTTGTTGTGGCTGGTTATTAAGAAGAAAAAATATATTTTTTTTTTACTATAAAAAAACTGAAAACCTACTTTTATGTGGAAGTTGTGCTTAGTTATTAGGAAGAAAAAAATATTATTTACTAAAAAAAACTTAAAATCTATTTTTATGTGGAAGTTATTTTTTAAGGGTAAAATAGGAATAATGAAAAAGTCATCCCAAAAATGTATATTCTTTTTATATATAGTATATAGTATAATCTATTATATATACTAATATATAAAGGGAATACAAATTTTTGGGATGGCTTTTTTATTATTCCAATTTTACCCTTAAAAAATAACTTCCACATAAAAATAGATTTTTAGTATTTTTTAGTAAATATTTTTTCTTCTTCTTAATAACTAAGCACAACTTCCACATAAAAGTAGATTTTCAGTATTTTTATAGTAAAAAAATATATATTTTTTTCTTCTTAATAACTAACCACAACAAAAAAAGAAGGTTACGTAGTTATTATTTAACAAAGTCCAATAAAAAAGGAGATTAAGTAGTTATTTATATTTGCACAATATATAAAGGTAGGTTTTTAGTTTGATAGGAATGTTTACCCGTTTGGCGGCTAGTCTATACTAATATATAAAGGGGATACAAATTTTTGGGATGACTTTTTTATTATTCCAATTTTACCCTTAAAAAATAACTTCCACATAAAAGTAGGTTTTTAGTTTTTTATAGTAAAAAAAATAAAATATTTTTTTCTTCTTAATAACTAAGCACAACAAAAAAAAAGTTACGTAGTTATCAATTAACAAAGTCCAATAAAAAAGGAGATTAATTACTTATTTATATTTGCACAATACAGAATATCGATCACACATGAAAAAAAAAAAAAAAGAATATCGATTACACAAACTAAGCACAACTTCCACATAAAAAAAAAGTTTTCAGTTTTTTTATAATAAAAAAAAAATATATATTTTTTTTGTTAATAACTAACAACAACAACAAAAAAGAGGTTACGTAGTTATCAATTAACTACGTTCAATAAAAAAGAAGATTAAGTAGTTACTTATATTTGCACAATAGAGAATATCAATCACAAAAAAAAGAAGAGAATATCAATCACACAAACGGCGTGCCCGTTTGGCGGCTAGTAGATATAAAAAGAATAATCTCTTTCGTATGGATTTTTTTTATTGTCACTTTTGTCCTTCACTCTATTCAAATATTTGTGTATATATGTTTGTTAAAAAATATCTTCCACACAAAAGTTGGTTTTTAGTTTTTTTTTTTTTTTTTCTTAATAATAACTCATCACAATAAAAAAGAAGATAATTTGTATATGTTTGGTGATAAAAAACTTTCATACAAAAGTTGGTTTCAATATTTTTTTCTTAGTCAAAAAAAAAATTCCTTTCTTTTTCTAATCTATTCTATCTATACTAATATATAAAGAGAATACTCCTTTTGGTGTAGACATTTTGTTACACCTATTTTACCCTTTTAAAGTTGCCATTTTTTTATTTTAAAAAAATTGATGGTTTTTTTTTTTTTTCATAAATACTAGGTGCAACAAATAAGGAGGTTACATGATTAAAAAAAATTATAACTGCGTGCTATATAAAAGAGAAAAAATAAATAAAAATTAACAAAAAAGATATTCACGTATAAGTTAGCATAATAGAAAATTTATATCACACAGATGGGCACGGAACATGCTAGTATGATATAAAATATTGAATCATTCTTATTGATTGTCAGTATAAAATTAAGTTACACTAACAATGCATGTCCTTGAAACTCAGATTCAATTAGGTCTAAATTTTTACTTAATGTAATTTTAAATTTTTGTATGTGGTGGGATTTTCTTTGACTAAAATTTATTTTTGAATATTTTTAAGTAAATTTTTAGATACTTTAAAAACATATAACAATATTATAAATTTTCTCTACAATAAAAATATGACATGATATTAAATTCTGCTTATAAAATAATAGTATAGGAGTCTTTATCATACTTTTATAGGTTAAATATATCTCCTTTTTTTTACAATAAGTTAAATATATTTTTAGTCCCTACAAAATTACAAATTTTACAAACTACAATATTATAAAGAGTTAAAATTACTATTAAAATTTAATAGATATTAAGTTTGAAAGAACAAGAATAAATATATTTTAACCTTTTTTTATCGGTCTAAAGTTTTTTTTTTTTTTTTTGAAGCAACGGTGTAAAGATTTAACAGGCCAATTTTAATCTTTTTTAGAAAAAGTTGAAACCCATATTTATTGTAGTTGCTTCCATTCTATTTCAATTGAATTCTTTTCTTTGGTGCGAAAGAATTACATATTTCATACTATTAACAAATACTAGATTTGTTTGTTTTTAGGTAAGAAAGAATCTTCAATGGTTTGCCATTGTTTATGTACAAAAGAAAACTATTTTGTACCACAAACTCTCTATAGCTCATTGCATAGACTTTAGATTCTCTCTTTCTCTTTATTTTCTCTATCTCTTTTCATCCATAATTTATTTCTATCTCTCTTTAAAATTTTAGAGGGAAATCAAGAAAGAGAAAAAAGAAATAAAAAATGATTAAGAGAATGTTTCGAAATTTTAAAACTTTTGTTAAGCAGTAGGGAGTAATATATACCAAATGTTTGGTATTTTGAAACATTCAATTTGAACATTCGGATCAAATGTTTTGTGGCTAAAATATTTTATATGACCAATTGTTAATTGGTTCAGTGATGATTGACGTTGAATTTGGTAGGGATAACCACAGTTCGATCCCCCACAACTGGGATCGGAGGAGGCTGGAACCACTTGATGCCAGAATGACCCCCGAACCAGATTCAACCGGTGGTAAAAACAAAAAAAAAATAAAATAATATTTTATATGAATATTTAAGAAACTAGGTAAAAGACTTGTGCGTTCACACGGGTCACGTTAATTATTACTAATTTCAAATTAAAATGAAAGGAATCAATTTGAACAATATTAAGAATAAAATTTAAAAATCTCTTTCTAAATGGCACACAAATACTTGTTATTCATTGATTGTTAGAAGAGAACCGCTAACCACAAACGCTCAAACACTCGCTTTTGAACACACGCCAATTGACGATGGCCACGTATTAAAATATTTTACCTTTTACTTGTTAACTGATTTAGCCGGTTAATGTATTTTTCCTTTTCTTTTTTTTTTGAGGCCTGCTCAGTCTTTTACACACGGAATGCATGTAACTCTTTCAAGATTCAACCTCTTTTCCAACTGTGTTGTTATTAATTTAGAATACCAAAACCCATATAACCATAACTCTTTCAAAAACCATCAACCTCATCATCTAAGATCCTCTCCTCACTGCTCAAATAAAATCCGCACGAAGAAGCCCCACCACAACTAGAAGAGGAATCCATGAAATTAAATAAGTCCTCTCTGAAAACATCCATCTCCAAATCACACCAAGTTCCCATTTTGATGACAAAATCAAAGACCCTTAAAACAATAAAATCAAATATGAATATTTAAGTAAAAAAATCAGTTCTTTTCAAAAAAGTAAATCATAAAACTAGTTAGAATACAAAACCAAATTATCATAGAGCAAAACAACTATGTTGGAGTGGGAGGATTCATGGATTAGGTTGAGGGAACATGGGGTCGGTGGTTTTCGGATTTGAGAGAATGGGATGAAGGAAAAATGATCTGCAACGTTGGTGCTTATCCTTCTTTTTCCCTTTTTGTTTATTAAAAAAGAAAAAGAAAAAAAAAAGAGCCGGTTGAAAGAGGGTGACGTGGCTTCATTATAGAGAGTGTGTTGATAGGAGTGTGTTAGAGAGTTTGATGATAACATTTCTCTTGTTAGAATAATTTTAAATAGTACTATAAGTATAAATGTCTCAATCAAAAGTTCCAACAAATAAAAATGTGAAAACTTGAGGTTCCAAATAGAATTGTCATTCTGAAACCTGCACCAACAAGCATACAAAAATTTAGATTTTGAAAACAACGTTGTTTCTTCGTGTGATTCTCGTGATATTGTCCATTACAAAGGTCCTTCTGTGAGAGTTGGTTCACCTTTTTCTCTTACAGAAATAAAAAGGAAACTAAAACATGCTATAGGAAAGGAGAAGCTTGGAAACCACAAAAACAATGACTTGAGAGGCAAAATCATTTGTAAAGATAAAACTTGAATTTCCTAATAAGGATCATTTTATCATTGAAAAAATTGCAAGACCTATGTTTGATGTTGTGAAAGGTGACAAGACTGGTATACATATGAAAGTGGTTCTACGAAGGAAAAAGTTTCGAACATTTACATCGAGGCTAAGAAACATTTATCCGAAAACCCTTGGGAGAATCTTATCTTTTTATGAGTACAACTTTTCACCTCTTGGAATTCCTGTAGGGAATTTGGAGCATCATTTTTTAACTACACATGCGAGATTAACCACTTCAGATAAAACTTGGGAGCTAGGTTAATGAGGATAACTTGTCTCACAAGCAAGATACCTCTATTAACCAATCCGATCAGGAAACAAAACATTCAAGGAATCAATAAGTGTTTGTGATAAAAGATATAATGAAGTGCCAGAAATTGAGTCAGACTCAACTTTCTCACATGATCTTGATCACTTTGATAAATGCTTTGCCACAAACAGAGGCTCTTGTTTGACTGTATCAACGAAGTTCACATGGAGGTTTGTTGGAATTACTTCAGGGTTGAAATGGGTGATGTCATTCTTGTAGAACTGGTGGAAGATACAATACTGTGCCTTGTGAATCAAAGTAATACGGTGTGTTTGATTTGCAAAACAATGAGTACTTGATAGGACAGGACTGAACAAGGTAGAACAGGACATAACAAAATTGCATCGGTTAGAGAAAGAGAGATAATATTTTTTATATTCGAAAATAAAATGGGTATTCCCGCGGTTTAGTGAGGGATAAAAATTCTTATTTTTATCTTGTCCCTTACTGTCTATTTTGTCCAGTATCATAACCAGTTTCTGAATCAAACAGAGAACAATAAAAGTTGTCTTGTCTAATCCCCTGTTTTTTAGCAGATCAAACACACCCATAGAGAGCAACATTTACTTATAGAGGACAACTCATGGAACATCATGCAGAGAAAAATGGGGTGTCATAGACTCATAGACTTCTTTAAGGTATAGTTCTTAAGTGGAGAACAAGGAGAAATTAACAAAATAAAATATTAAACTATGTGGCAATAAGCAACCAAGGAAAATGCAGAATGCTTGCTTTTGCTTCTTTTTCCCATCTCATAATTTGAGCCTTGGCACAATGGTAAGAACCAAAACTTGTTGACCAAAATGTCACTGGTTCAAATCTTAAAAATTGTTGCAGACAAGGTTGCTTAAATCTACCCTCACTATATATATACTATTCTAAAATCTTTGAAGAATTAATCAGCATTTTCCCCTATAAACTAGAGGGTTAAGACAAAAATAATTAGAAATTGAATGTTATAACATGTTCAAAATATTCGACATTGATGTTTGAACCAAGTTATCTTGTAATGCTTGTTTCAAGCAACTCATTACATCGGCAACAATAAAGATTAAGCCCTCAATAAAAAATGGCGCATCAACAAGGAGAAATGCTCAAATATAAACGTGTGATTACATATTAACACGTCATTTTAAAACCAAAATAACTATAGCTATTTAACACATTAATCAAAGTTAAATATCACATATTAGTGTAACTTTCGCCTCTTATTTCCCAATATGGGCTGGGACAAAGGAGCTGGTACCTTTCTCTTGGCAAAAGCATTAGTTCTGCTTTCGTCTTCGTCATCATCATCACTTGCAACGGCAGTAGATTCCTTGGCAATATTGGCTGCTTTTCTTTTTTCAGCATCCAATTTGGCATGCAATTTCCTTTCAACAGGGTCATTTGAAGGCCCTACTTTGGTTTGCCGTGAAACTTTCGCGCCTAAACCAAGCCTGCAAAGACTTGTGATGTTACAACATAAAGTAGGTATATATATATATCAAACAGATTCGAAGAAGCCAAACAGTCAGCAATTTAACGCGGTGGTGATTATGCTGACCTTTGAGGTCGACCCTCCGTATCCACACTTGATGTTTCATCGTCTGCAGATCTGCTCATATTTTTTACCCATACCTCAGCCTACCAAGAAATTCACAATATTTGATAAAATCCCTCATCAATAACATATCAAATAATCCATCAACCACTTCATAGAGATAAAATACATAAACCTTATTCTCTATTCATAACAAGAGGAGCAAAGAAAATATTTACCAATTTCAAGGCCTTATTCAACTTGACAATTGGTGGAGCACCGGTTTTCTTGGGATTTTCTGTAACACTCATTTCAAGCTTTCTGTGCCTTGATAAATTGAAGAGAAACAAACAATTAATATATACTACTAACTATATATTCTAAACATCTAAATAACTGATAACATAATTTTAAAAATAAAAATTATTTGACCTTTATTGCCCAACTTTACAAATATTATAAAGGTCAAATAATAAAGTTGGACAAAAATGAGATAGCTGCTACTGCGAATGTTACAAAACATTGTACAGATTAAACATAATTCCAACAAGATACATAAATAATAAAAAATATACAAAATTAAAGCGAGAATCAACTTAAAATTTATAATTAACATTGGTCACTTGCCACTAACATTAAAGTTGTCGCACACAGAAAACCACGTTAAGGAGAAGAAAGCAGTGAACGAGAAAGGAAGGATTAATATATATATATATATATATATATATATATATATATATTAGATCACTTACAACACTTCAAAATGACCAGTATACCCTTAATAACTAAACAAAACAGTTTTAAAAAGGGCATTCAAGAGATTTCTTCTTGAAGCCCTGGTTGAGGATGCAAAAACGCATCTGACTCCAACACAACACTGACAAATGTAATTACATTCAATTCAATTATATGTCCTTTACTTAAATTGTTACTGGTGTCAACGTGTCAGTGCTCTGTCTGTGTCTGTGTTAGCGTCCGTGTATGTGTCTGTTCCAGTGTTTCATAGGGGCAAGAGCCTAAACTAGATAAACTGCAGTAAACTTTCAGTTTTAGAAACTACATATTTTGTCTTCCAGGATCAGTAACTGATTAGCCGTAACAGGGCTAATACCATGCAGTTGAGTTATATCTTCAGTGGAAGGGTTTTCCTATGCTTATCATGAACCTCTCTTAAGAGTTAAGTTCTACGTTTTTTTTTCTAAATAATATCAAACACGAAACATAATTGAAAATTTTAGCATTCACTACCAATAATCCAAACAAGAGCATCAAAATTGAGAAAGAGGGAACAAAATCGTAGATTTTTATGCATACGAAGAAACAAGCGGCGTCGGACGATTTGAGTAGACAACAGAATCGAAGGGGCTTCGAACAACGGAGGCCCTCCCAAACAATATGGAGGCCCTGTTCTAATATAAAAAATTGGACCCCTGATAAAAAGAAGCGGAAAATCGTAGCTTATAGCTCAAAGACTTCGAAGATAGATTAGACAGTCATGTTCAACTTAAACTTTGATAGACTAAACTAAGTACTTCCAATGGGTGGACACTGGGCGGGTTTGGGCGGATTCGGGTCCAAAGTTGTCATCCAAGTGAAACCGTAGAGTCAAACAATAAGGCCCAATCCGCCCGGAAAATGGAGATCGGTTTTTGGTTTCAAAATGTGCCATTATTGTTTTAATCTCCATGGATTTGAGGTGAAGTGAGAAGATATAAAGAGGATGCAAGAGAAGAGCTTAGAGTGTGTAACACCCTATTCGCTTAGCCCGGTATTCCCGCTGCGGAGGGTAGCCTTGTTTGCGGCTCTATCGATTGTTATTATCTTAGTTAGCTATTTAGGGGGAAGCCCTAGATTGTATATGGTTATTTCTTTATGGACTTATCACAAAAGGAAAGTGTTAAACACAGCGTTTTGATTTACTCATATGGGCGGATTTTGGGCACCGTCGGTTTAGTTTCCTCTACCCAGACTCGCCCATAATAACCCAATTCAACCCGAATGTTTCAACCCGCTGACCCGTGGCCCATTATAAACCGCCCGAATCACTTTATTTTTTGCGGGTATTTCTGGGTTGGGACGGGTTTCGGTTTTTTTGTTCAGCCCTTACATGTACCTTATACTATTATAGTGGATGACCTCCTCTCATTGGTAATTTAGTTTATGTACTTGAAGCTACTTATCATACATGGTTATTCTCACCTTACACTTAATCATATATTCTTAGTTGACAAACCCAGCCAGGACAAAAAATGAAGAGAAAACTATCCTTTATATCAATGCCTGTTAACAGGAACAGATACAGTATCAAAATTGATTAAATACCAATTTGAATCCCTAATCGCATGAAATGAAAAACAATAAGATATTAGGATTTGGTGGCTCTAATTTAATTAGTATTGTTATTATGTTACTAGACCTCAATACAATACAGGGTTTTCTCTTAAGATAAAATTGGGAAAGATTTGAAAAGGTAGAAGAGAACACACACCAATAGATGAAGGCGGCGGCAGCAGCAGCAGCTTAGATGAGCTTGGGAAGATGAGAGAAAGAAGGCGCGGACAGTTTATATGGAAAAATATAACTACCGACCAGAACAATAGATGACAAAAGCTTGAACAAATTTTGTTTTTGCAAGATCTTTGTTGGAAAAATATTTATTTTGATATTTTAGTGTAGATGATAAAAAGTTGTTTTATAAATGAGAGATTGTAAACTTCCTAACCAATGATTGTGTAGATACAAAAAGGTTTTAAAAAAGATTATTCATTTGTAAATAAATTCTTTTAGACGCTTTATGGTTAATTTTTATATTCTTTCCGTCTTGGTTTATAAGAGTTAGTTTAACAAAATACGAGTTTTAAATAAGTTGGTTTTATTATTAAATTGGTTGACAAATTATATTGATTTTCATATTTACCCTTAATAATGACTTTCATATAATTAATAGAGTACTCACTTATAAAAAAGAATTAAATGCTATTGAAAAAAATATGTAAAGTAAATAAGGGTAATTTTAGAAAAATAATAATCAATGTCATTGATAATTGCAAAATGGTCTTATAAAAATGGACAAATATTTTGTCAAACTAACTTTTATAAAAAAATATGGATGGAGTATTATAATTTTATCAAATGAGGTTATGACAGAGATTGTCTATTGATTTTGTTTACGTTTTTTTATTAGGATCTATTGCTAATAATTCTACAGGGCTTTCAAAAAAAAACGGAGACACCCCTGCTTGGTTTAACATGGCTTGAGATTTTTTTTTTAAAAAAAATTGGTTTGAGATTTCTCTTAGCTTTGTTAACCTAGGTTTCATGTCTCACATTCGAGTCATACATCCACTACATCTACCTTCTCATTGCAAATTTTCTCTAAATTGTTGTATTTCATTTGACTAAGGTTACATAGTGATTCTAAATTTAAGTAAAATGTTTTCAAAATTTATTTTCTAAATTTAATTGCTTCAAGTTACGCCATTAATTCTTTTTAAATGGTAAAACCATTCGAAATTCCTTTGGTCAATGGATGGGCGGCTTCTCCAGGAACTTAGGGTGTTGTACTGCCTACATAGCAGAGTTGTGGGGAATCTATGATGGCCTTTGCCTAGCTCGTAACATGGGGGTTACCAAGGTTCAAGCGCATGTTGATTCCAAAGTTGTGGTTCAGACCCTTAATAGCACTAATGGTGGGAGTGTGGTTGGTTGGCGGCTCGTACAAGAAATCCGTCGGCTGATGGCCTTGGATTGGGAGATCAAGGTGTGTCACTCGTATAGGGAGGCAAATGTGTGTGCAGATGCTTTAGCGAATATGGGTTGTGATCTTGGTCCGGGTCTTCATATTTACAACCTTTGTCCATCGAGACTTCGTCCGTTGCTCGTAGCTGATAGCATGGGGATCTCTACCCCTAGGATTATTGCTGTTTAGTTTCCTTTCCCGGGCTTAGGCCCCTTTTGTATCCAAAAAAAAACAATATTATAGACCGAGTCACAATATTATTATGCATGTCTTTCTGAACTTTTTGCAAAAGACTCACGATCTTTGGTGCTAGAAAGTCAAAAGTGACAAATGCAATTAATATAAAAACATGTTGATTATCAGAACATGTTTTCTCATGTTTGGTGATTTTGTTTGAAGTAGCTTTGATGGCTGCTTGACCCGCAATAAAAGCCTCTCAATCCCAAAAGTGGCGAAAGTCTGGTGTCCACACATGCATGTTTTGCTCCTGCCCAACCCATGAGTCGATCTCCTCTCTTGTGGGTTTGTTATCTCGAACAAATTCATGTATGTTGTATTTGAAACTTGAGAGTTCTCTACAATGTAGAGCGTGCTCCTCAAAATGCAAACCTTAAGGCACAAGAGAAACTATGGGAGAGACCGTACATCTCCACCCAAAATCTTAAGGCATTATGTTAATATGTCATCTCTTTTATAATCAAACATTCTTCTCATTCATATTCGATGTGAGATTTAACCACTCGCACTTGAAACACAACAACATTATTTTCTATTTTATAATTATGTCAATTAACTTTCACGTCCTGAACAATGCAATCTACCTCTATGGTTTTGCAACTGTATAGGCAACTATTATTTAAGTCAGATCTAAATTAATACAAAATCATGGCTTATGCTATGCTTGTTGCTATTGAATAATAAAGGCAACAATTATATTTTTGCAATGCTAATGGTTTTTAACATAAGAGTGAATAAAGTGTAGAATCAACAATGAAGTTAGAAGTTAGAAGTTCGATTATTGACTCATGCGTATGAAAAATATTCAGTTGGGAGGGAAGAACCCACCTTATGTGCCCCATATCAGTTATGGGAAATCCGATTATGGAGGAAACATACCAAAAAGAAAGATTAAAATTGGAAGAAATAATTTTTTATTGCAGGCCTAGCAAAGCTATAAACTAAATTTAACGTTGGCATTCAAATATTCCAATTTTGAGGTTGTGCTAAGTAAGCTAAAACCGAAAACAATGAGATATACCAAATAACAAAACAATTTGTTATTTGTTAATTATTATTCTAAACAGAACTTTCCTCTATGGCTTCCTCCACGCCTGTTTAGAGTATAATAGGTAGCTAACCAGCCTCCTTAGAACATACAATTATCTTTTTCTATTATAAGATCAAATATTTTATTTTCCCTTAAAACATGGGATTATATCATGATTGTTGACCCCTAAATTACCTTTTCTCATGTCCTTAAAAGACAACTAAAGAAAAACTACAAAGCTAATTACAACTATATATATCTTTAATAAAGAACCTCAAACCCAATGTATTCAAAAGCATAGCCCTTCAAGAGTACTCTCATCTTTTTTCTTCAATAGTAAGTTATATTATATATAATAAAGTCATAGAATCATAGTATTGTGATAAAAATTGAAGGTTCAAATTATGGCTACTTCTATGTCTTCTTTCTTACCTATGAAACCAAGAGGAGAATATATCAAGAGATTCAACACAAATCGAAGGATGCAAGTAATTAAAGTACAAAACTATCAAGATGAAGGTGATAATCAATTTTACATTTTTTTTTTTCTTTATACACAACATAGTATTATTATTATGTTAGTTTATTTTTGTATTCATGATCAAATATATTTCACTAGCTAACTATAATTATGATTATAGGGAGATTCACCAATATGGTAGATGCAAACTTGAATGTTCTAAAGGAGAGAATAGAGATGGTGAAGGTGAAGGAAAAATTTGAAAGGTGTTGCAAATGTCAACAAGGTTGGAATTATGTACCACTTTCTATCAATAATGATTATCAAAAAAACAAAAGAAATAGAGAATTGAAAAGCTTCATTGAGTTTATTGGTTTAGTTTGTGGAACTATTGGTGTTACCTCTTTTGCTGGAACACTTTTCATTTACCTTGTTTCATTGCTTGTTCATTTGCAAGTATGATTTTTTTTGTTTGTTGTTATTATTATTATTATTATTATTATTATTATTATTATTATTATTAATTCATGTTGCAATATTGCATATAGAGTTCATTTATTATTTTTTCCCCTCCTCTAATTTTCCTTCTTTTTCCATATTAAGTATTATTATTCTATCAAATAAAAAGCATATGATAATTAGATAATTGATTGATACCCCTTTTGTATTAGTTTTCCATGTTGCAATATTGCATAGAGTTCAATTATTATTTTTTCCTCTCTAATTTTCCTTCTTTTTCCATATTAAGTATTATTCTATCGAAATAAAAAGCATATTATAATTAGATAATTTAGTCTCGAGTTTGATTTCAGCCATGAGACAACTCTTAAGGAGAGCTTTGTAATCTAAGAGGTTATATTAAGTCTCCTCGTAAAAAAAGAAGATTATTTTACTAAGTCTTAACTTAAAGAATACCACCGCTAAACTTAAAATATAAGAAGGAAAAAAAAGAGAGTGTACCTTTAGCTTATACTTAAGTCCTTAGAATGCTTCAAAAAGAAAAAGTCCTAGAAAGAATACAAATAAATTTTAATGATTTGAGCTCACCAATATATTCTCCTACATTGTAATTTAAGATAAACACTAGAATACCAATTTTTACAAAAGTATAGTATATAATTTCAAAATTACTTATTTCACGGTTGGATTTCAGATTACTAGAACTCTTTCCTCGAAATCAGATAACTAACATAAAAAGAATTCATATAAAATTTTAGAGCAACAATCAATTTACACCATTGATGTTTGTCTTTTAACAAACACAGCGCTACTATGTTGAAGATATAAAAATTCCAACAGCCATACATTTTCTTGTAAGTTCGGTTTTACATTGCGGTTACCGATGCGGTAACAGTTGCGGTTGTTGCGAATGCGGGCTCACAAAGTCAATTATATAAAATGACACACTACAAGAAATAAGATATTTCGCAGCGACATTCAAATTGTTGACAAAAATATACATATAGCTAGCAGCAACTAATTTAAGTTGTTGGAATAAGTTAGTTTTTTCTCGACAATTACATTATTGTTGGGAAAAATGACTTGTCCCAACAATATTTTTTTGTCGTAGCAAATAATGCAAAACGATATAACTAATTTACTGCTGTATACATATTTTTTTATATATAAAAAAACTACCTAATTTTTATTGTTTTATTCCTATTTTTATGCGTAGATTCGTGTATAATCTTTTTATTGTTTGTTTTTTTCTATATTTTTTTTACTAAACTTCATATAATCTTTATATTTTTTTTTTAGTTTTATGCATATATTGCTAAAGGGTAAAATTACAATTAATGATACAAAATTTGAAATATTATTAAAACTGATAAGAACAAATTAGTAAAGATAATAGTAATCAATTTTATTATATTAGAAATAAGGTACCACTCCATACCCTTTTCACAAAAAAAAAAAGGTACCATACATATCCACCACCATTGTTGAGATACTCATGCATATTTGAGTAAAGAGAATCCATTATTTTGGGGGTGTATTGGATTGAGATTTTAAAAGACTTTTTTGGCAAAAAAAATCTTGAAGATTTTAAAGGATTTTGTGAGATATTATTGACTTTGTGAGATTGTGACAGATTTTTTTTTAAAGACTTTTTACAATCAGGATTCTTAACATAGGATTTTGATGGATTTATAACAGATTTTCAAGATTTTAACGTACTTTATAGATTTTTAAGGTTTTGAAGAATTCATGGAATTTTAAGCCAAAAAAATTAAAAAAGTGAATAAAAAGGATGATAAATAAATTCTAACTTTTTATTTATTACATAAATAAATTTCTAAAGTTTGAATAAAGAAAATAAAAACAATAGAAATTTTAAATATTTTAATAAGAAATTCATTATTGCCTAAAAAATAGTAACAAAGTGATTTTAAATTCATGTTCTTCTAAGTAGCATTTCTCCACATGTTTGAACCTATACCAGTCCTCCATAAATTAGCATCTTCTCGTTCCTGCTCTTGTGTTTGAACAATGGGTTTATAATTATCGTCTTCGTGATTTGGCAACCCTGGAGATGAAGATGAAGACTCGTCAGTAGGTTCGACTGAAAATTCATCAGAACGACATTCTTTAGAAAATTATGAAGTGTTGCGCATGCTAACACAAGCTCTACTTGCGCCTTAAATGGGAATGGAGGTGCTGACTTAAAAATTGTGAACCGCGATTTAAAAACACCGAATATTTTCTCAATCACATTCCTTAAGGATGCATGTCGAAGATTGAATAATTCCTTTTCATTTTCAGGATCATTACCATGACCTGCAAAATCTTGTAGATGATATCGTACACCTCGATATGGGGCTAAAAATTTGCGTCGATTTGGAAATCCACAATCCACCAGAAAATACTTACCTAATTACATAAGCAATGCATATAAAATTAGTACGAAAGTGAAAATAGATAAAACACACTTATAGGTTAAAAATTAATGACTTACCTTGGGGTACTTTAAGTCCATTTCTCCTTGTCAACGCATCATTTAATACCTTGGAATCATGTGCTGAACCCTCCCATCCGCTAAGAACATACATGAATTCCAAATCAAAGTTACAAGCAGCTAATACATTTTGTGATATATTTCCATGACGATCATGATAACTGCTTACATCCCCTCCTCTTACCATTGCTGGAATGTGTGTGCCATCAATAGCTCCAATGCAATCCTTGTGTGTGTGTGTAGCAATAATCATAAATATTATTATAATAATGAAAATTATAATTACAGTTTGTTATAATTAAATAATGATCACATACCTTAAAATAAGGATAAAACCTTGTGCTTTCCCTTATTTTTGCAGGCACAGTTGAGCCTGGTCTAACCATCATATCAGGTGCCAATGAGTTCAAAGCCCTCAAAACCTTGTGAAAATTTTCACTTGTAGCAAATTGTGACTGGCCAAATGTATTGTGGATTACACAATATTGGGCATTTTGACCGACAATTTGTAGAAATGATGCAACCATTTCTTCAACACAAAAAAATCTTGTATCCTTCAAAGGTGTTTTTTCTCTTATAATCGTGCACAACTTTCGAAATACATCAGGCTACATCCTATATACTTGTTGAAAGATTGCAAGATCGTCATTTAATGCTTTGTGTATATAGTCATATCCCCGACTAATAATTCGCCGTCTAGTTAACGGACGCTCAATATGTTCATCGCGCATCATATTCAAAAACTGGTTTAGTATGTATGTTAAAACATAAATTGCCATCACATATGTGTATGTGGCTTCATAAAATTCTTCATCTGTTTCCACATCATCTATATCTTCATTATATATATCTTCATCCATTTCTTCGTTCTTTATGTCACGGTCATGGTTATAAGTCAATATCAAAAGTAATATCAAAGTTAATACAAAGTCATATTTAAAATAAATATAATTAAAGTTTAACCACAACAATTTCACAAAAAAAATATAAACTAAATACTTCAACCATAATAGTTCAACGAAAATGCAACCAAAATAGTTCGACACACCTAAAATAAAATACTTCAACAAACTCACAATGTTTAACATGATATTCTTAATAATAGATGATCAAAATATTAATCATCCCCTAATTTGAATTTTATCCAAGAACAACGTTCTTCCGGTGACATCTTTAAGAAAAATTCCTTTTTTTCTTTAGTATTCAACAATTCAGCTGTCTTGAAACGCATTATGTCATTCAAATTTGGAATGTCTTTTATAACATTCCAAATAATACCTCCGAGCTCTTTATCTCTATCTTTTTCTCTTTTCTCCATAATGTTAGATATTTTTTCAAAATTCACCGCAACAGTCTCAATGCCAACAGAAAGCTTTCCCAAAACGTTGTCTTGATTGTTGATCCCAACAGCGCTAGAACTTCTTCCATACTCGGTTCTCTTTCTCTTGTGATTGTTTTTCTTTTCTAAGGGAACCTCTGAATCTAAAGGGGGGTGGGATGGTGGACTAGGCTGGTTTGGTGATGGAGCTTGAAATAGTGGTTCATAGTTATTTGGAGCCATGAATGAGCCATGAGTGTTGCATTTTCTAGCATCTGTATCATCTAGATCTACTGCTATGGGATTATTCCCGCTAGAAACTCCACCCCCAACAACGATCTTTAAATTCTCATAGTCAATCATAGTCTTTCCTCGAAGTTTGCTGTGACTTGGATGTGACTAAAAAAAACCATTGTTAATATACTACAAATATTATAAAGTATTAAAATTGTAACTATTAATATTTTTAAAAGATTATGAACTTAGCTCACCTTTAAATAATCTTTCCATACTTCCTCAGGAGCAGTGAAAGTTTTTGCAACTAAGTCCCATCCAAAACCAGAATTGTGGCGCATAAGTGTTGACATCATATTATATTGATTCTTAAACCACTTCATACGACTCAAATAATGACTATAGGTTTTAGGGGATTTTGTTTTATCATTGAGTCAAGGAAGTATTACCCGTTCTACGGTTTGTTTGCTAAGTGACCCATTGGCATCACGCAACCCCCTATTTATAGCATCCACCAAGAGATGCAACAACTCATTGGTTTCTTCCATGGTTCATGATACATAATCTTTATCTCTACTTTTTCCTTTCATATTTTCTTGTGAGTCTCCCATTTGATAGCTAATATATATAAGAAACTAGTTATTTGATAATTTGTTTCCTAATTGTCGTAAGTATAACATAACGACTATGTACTGAATAACATATAATTCAATAGAAAAATCAATATTGCCATTAAAAAAAAATAGACAAATCAATATAAGACAACAATTAGTTGCAGCGACTTTAGTTGTTGACAAAAATACATTTTCGTAGCGACAATAGTCTCATAAGACAACACTAGTTATGACAGCGACATTAATTGTCATTGCAAAACTTTTCACAACGGCACTTATGCCAGCGACATGCAGCAACAATTTTTCCGCTGCAAAAAACACTTTTTGCAACAACTTTGCATTTTTTGCAACGAGATTTGTCTCTGCCAAAAATGATATTTCTTGTAGTGACACTATTATGTCACTACACTATTTATCCACCATCGTAGAGTCTTAATTTATTCCATAAACATTAATTTGAAATGTGCTTATAATACATGGTTGAAAAATTGTTAAAAGTAAAGTTTTTCATTAGATTTGACACAAATTAGGATTTTTTTTTTTTTGAAGCACACAAACACAAATTAGGATTTAAAATTCATAAATTTTACTTTTTGGTAAGAAAATTTGAACGAACATCACTAAAATCGTTTGATCCGGCTTCCAATGTAGTTATATTGTGGTTATGATGCGGCCGTACACAGTGAATTAAAATCACATCGCAATTGCGGTGTGATGCGGTTGCGGAGACTACCGCGTCTGCAATATTGCAGTCGCAATTACGGATGCGTACCTCAATTTCCTCAATTT
Organism: Trifolium repens; assembly: GCA_030408175.1. Classification (NCBI taxonomy): domain Eukaryota; kingdom Viridiplantae; phylum Streptophyta; class Magnoliopsida; order Fabales; family Fabaceae; genus Trifolium; species Trifolium repens. Next base: position 18,524,090 of record CP125848.1, read on the forward strand.
CTTCCATCTCTACCCTTTAATTCAACTTTTTTCTCTTTTTCTTTTCTCTCTCATCACAAACCAATGGCTATCATTAAACTATTTTCCTCATGTAATTGAGAGAATCCATTCTCATCAATCAGTACTAGGTATCTTGCAACAATCTTATAATGCATCAAAAACATAATATCATGCATATGCTTAATGAGTGAACCTAATTTAGCGCTTGAACTAAGTCCAATGCTTCACCCTTATATACACTAGCCGCCTTCCGTGCCCGTTTGTGTGGTCAATATTCTCTTTTTTTTTATCTATATACTCTATTGTGCAAATATAAATAACTACTTCCTTTTTTATTGGACTTAGTTAATTGATAACTACGTAACATCATTTTTTATTGTGGCTAGTTATTAAGAAGAAAAAAAAAATTTACTATAAAAAGACTGAAAACTTATTTTTATGTGGAAGTTGTGCTTAGTTATTAAGAAGAAAAAAATATTAATCCTTATCAAAAAAAAGAAAAAAAAATTATTTACTAAAAAAACTGAAAATCTATTTTTATATGGATGTTATTTTTTAAGGGTAAAATAGGAATAATGAAAAAGCCATCCAAAAATTTGTATCATTTTTTTATATATAGTAATAGATGAATAGTAGCAGTGTCAAAGAAGATGGTTTTTGCTTGAACAAAAATACCATAATTACCGTACGAACGTTCGATATTGTACGTATTAATGTATAGAGTAATTTTTGTGTGGTCACACACGGACACATCAACATTTGGGCACTACCATTTAAAAATTACACATCATTTAAATATTTTTTAAAAATAAAAATACAAGGCTGCAAACCATCCCATCTCTGCGAGGTCACAAATCTTGTGTAGTTGTGTTTAAATAACAATTTATTTTTATTTAGTTAAAACCTGCACCCATTTTAGTCATGTACCCTTGAAGATAAAACATAATAGCATTAACAACTAATCACTGATTTTCATCGTTTCAAACATAAAAAAAAATTAAATACAACTTTGTAGGTGACCAAAAAAAATTGCAACTTTGTTCTTGTACATGCCTAAAGCGATTGAGGCAGCTATTTAATGAATTTTTAGATTGTAAACTTTGGGAAAGCTTTGTTTCTGGCCAGTCTGTGAGAAGGAGGTTGAACAGATCATATATCATAAATTAACTCCTCCCCCTGTATTATTGGTACTTGACTTTGATAATTATGGTGTATGAGACAAGGAACTAGAGAATCTATCAACACTAACAACAAATTTTTTTTATCTAAACAAATGGACTTCCAGAGAATTAGTCAACATTCTTATTATAAACTCACTCTTTTTATTTTACTAATTAAATTATGCTGGTTGGTCACAAAATCATGGTACTGAATTTTGCAGTCTTTAAGAATAAAAAATGCTGTACTTTTGTCCCTCGCAAAAATTTATTAGAACATGCATGTTATAATTCTTCTATCATATTTTTCTCGTATTTTTTTCCTTGTATTATTTGTTGAATTATGAGTGGAGAAAATATGATCCTTACATTGAGTTTTAAAAACCTATATATATATATATAAGTCAAAAGATCTATTGACAATAACTATCAATGAACTTTTGATACCAAATCTCAATCGTTCAAATTAATTAATTGTGCGGCTCACAACATCTCATTTAAAAAATTAGTACAGTATTTGGTAAAACATCACGTTACCGCTCACGACTTTCTTTTATTTCTCTCCTGGGGTTTGGATCATTAATTACAATATGATACATCTTTTATTTCTTTTATTTTTCAAATGATAACTCTTGAGCCGCATAATTAGTCTCGAATTTGGATCGTCTTTTTCTCTTTTCTCTATTTCCCTCTCCTACCTCTATCTCTCTCTTCATTAAAAATATAATAATATGATCAAGAGATAAAATAGAATTAAGAGAGTTAGAAGAGAGAATAAGAGAAAAGAGAAGGAGAGGATCCAAAATTCCAAATCCTTAATTTGAAGGTTGCAATTCAGTGTCAAAAGAAGTGTTTATATATATCAAATGAGAGGAACTGTTATAATTAAAAGAGGGTTGAATATTAGCCTTCAAATTAAAATAAGGATTTTTAAGGATTTTTTTATTATGTGCAAATTTGCAATGTTAAAAAGTTCAAAATAGTATAATTTTCCTTTTTTAAGGAGTTCATTCAAATAATTAAATACACAATTTTCAAAGTAAAATGTATATCTTTGATTCTCATAAGATACTAGTTAGCGAGAATTTGTTTTTAAAAAAAAGACAAGCCTGTTGTAAATGTGTAATTACTGCCACAAAAAGACCTGGAGTGAAATAATATTTTGCCTCACTGAACTAACTGTCTTTTTTACCTTTACTCCATTTGTTTATGAAATTTGAACGATTACAACTATTCACCCAAACGAGAGGGGAGAAAACTTCACTGCCACATAAAAAAATATTTACGGTTCGACACGAACATAACACCAGAAGTTAAACACATGTGTCTCTAACTACACAAACACAACATCAAACCCATACACCAGAGACCTAAAATCACGAGGGTAAAAGGACAGGCTTCATTTCCGAAGAAATGCCACAGTGGCAACACGGGAGCCTACGGATCCTCCAAACATGAAGGTTGGATATGTGCGGACATGACTAACATAACGAAATAGGGGATCTCTGCATGATTCATCATCCTTGGCTACCTCAAGTTCCGGGGCTGTAGCACTTTTTCTTTGATTGAAACTTTCAACTTCTTGTACTAACTCATCCTTTGTACTGTTACATGATGTGATCACCTTACATTACATAATACAAAGGCAAAGTCAGAAAGGACAAACATCATAAAGTAGAAGAGCTGCAGCAATCTCATGAGTACAGCAATATGGGAGAAAGATAGCAACTGAATAAGCATCAATTAACAGCATAAAATAAAATAATGATTTCTTCTGTAATGAATAAATGACTCCCACTTTGTAATTGTAATAGGAAAAATTCATGTCACGAGCCCCAACTACTTGGTAGAAAATTAAACCATCGACTCAAATCTAATATTAACTTCGGACAAGGAGAAGTTGAAAAGTACTTACAAGTATTCCACCAGAAGCAACCAGCCTTGAAACAGAATCCCAATACATCATTCTGAAATAAGAAAGCAACCAGCAGAAGATTATATGGGGAACAAATTAGCGAGTGTGAAAGAAATGTGCAACATAGTTTTACAAAACAAAATAACATCATCCCAATAGAATTACGACAGAACCATGGATAAGACAGTACTTTATCTTACCTCTTTACAGGACCATCGGGATGCAATCCAATAGCATCAAGTGTCCCTTTATCCATGACAAGTTGAAACACTTGTTCCAACTTTGTTTCAAGGACATCATCAACCTTAAAACAATTAAATCAATGTATGTATTAGACGCGGCGGCAATAACATAAAGATAGATATGTATTGCATACAAAATAGACATGCGGAGAAACAAGTCAAAGGCTAATACTGAATGTATGTAGTCATATAGTACAAAACAGAAAGAAAATAAAAAGGAGACCAAATTAAAAAGATCGAGGAGAAGGAATCCTAACAAACAAAAGAGCAGAATATAAAACAAAAATGGAAAAAAGAGAGATCAATGTAACAAAGCTTCCCATAAAAAGGCCACAACTTTTGCACCAAACAGATGCCAATTGCCTGATCATATTCCAACTTAACTGATATGCCTATATGAGAGTTCCGCTTTAACCAAATATACTTTATTATGGCACAGTTTGGATATTACCACAAAAATGCAAAAGTCATCTTAGAATTAACTTGAGCCTCACCGCAAAAGCAAAACAAAAAGGGGGATAAATCTCATTTTAACAAAGCAAAACACATTTCAACTGTGCAAAATCATGTCTAACATGCTACTAAACAAGCTCAGATACGCAACAACCTCCTGCCTTTATGCTACATGAGAAGAAAAGACAAACAAAATTATGTATTTATACACAGACATGCACATCCACATACACAGTCTCTGAAAGTTGAACATACCAAAAATTTGATGTTGGGAAACCCATCACGGCTAGCAAGGCTTTGGGCAAGGTTGATGGCCCGTTCACTATAATCAGTACCAGTTAAATCAGAGAACCTGAGCAGATGCCAAGAGTTTGTTCAATAAGGTGTTTTGATAGTACTACATAAATAAACATAAATATCTTTCCACAATCAATATTCAGAATATGGAAGACCTAAAGACTGAACAAAGGGCAGTTTCATTCCTAAGAAAACAATATAATTCTATATTTAGGCAGGCTTGCTTTTTGTAGTTTTGTTTCTTCACCTCAATATCCTTTCTTTATCTCTTAATTTCCTACTCTTACACTATACTTGCACTATGTGAGTAAGAGAACTAGGGAGAAGCTACCAAAAATGAATTTATCTGGACAATGCCAAGAAAATCTGAAATTTAATAATTTGTTAGTAGAGCACAATTCGATCTATAAGCAATTACTCACCTTCAAGGAGCATTTTTCCCACTAAATTAAACATTTCAAATTGAGAATAAAATGGAAGAGCATCTCAGTGTAATTGTTAGTCAGATTATTATGTTCCTACATTTCCATTTTTAATCATTCAATTTGTTTTATTAAAAAACACATGTGCATGTTTTCTTTCTAAGTAGAAAATTCTCACTCTCATAGGCTCATAGCTTCACTGGTATGCACAACCATGAGCTTATGCTAATTCTCTTACTTAATTAAAAATTCATATTTTATTAATTATTTGATATAAATCATTTCTTGCTTTTTCCACTGTGAAGTTATCCTTTAATTCTATTTGTGGATGCACATATATTGATTTGGTACAATATGCCTTTATATATTCTCATAACCAGAAGGGAAACTGATGCATCTTTGTGTAGTTGTGAGAGACCGGGAGATAATGTTGGAGAGAAATTAGAGTAGTGGACTGGACAAAGACAATGGATTGTAATTATGTATAAAAATATTTTATAGTTACACACCGTATATCACCAACAATATGGATAAAAAGTGACCATACCCTTGTTTAGCTAATTCTTGGAGAAGCAAACCATTTCCAGTCCCAATGTCAAGTACATTCCAACTAGACAAAATTTTATCATCTAGTTCACCAGCTTCAGCCTTAACATCATCAACATGATTTGGTATGCGGCCTTGAGAAATGTCAATGCACAATGCCTTTGTCCAAGATGCAACTACTTCCATCACATCATCTCCGAACCTGTAAAAAGAACAGTACAAAATAAGACATTGAATAATTTTCAACAAAAATCTAAAGAATGTATCATTTAACAATTTCTCACAATTCCGAGGTTCATCACCATCTACAATAAATGTTCATTTGTCATCTCTAACATGGGAAAATTATTCATACTACATCACTTTTTCAATAAAAAATCCCATTCAGGGATTGACTCCTAGAAGAAATTGAAGCAGTCTCTAAACATTATGTAAAGCAAAATGATGTGTTAAAACTCAAAATCTTAATGTGGCCTGATGTTCACATTCTCCTCAAACTGAGTATCAACTCCATAGATATAATAGGTATGTTTGGATGATACCGCATTGGTCAAACTAAGTTTCTGATCTGGGGGAAATAAGGCAAAGCAAGGAAGCCAAAGTACATTCCCACATTTTGCATAACCTTTTTTTCTTCCAACATTATGTTGAAAGGTAGAAAGGTGCATAGTAATAATTTAATAAAAGGGGGAGTATCTTTGTTAGGAAAGTGAGTGCATAGTACAACAAGCTAGGAAAATAAAATAAGCAATGAAGAAATCTAATTTTGCATAACCTTATTTCTAGAAGTCTAATTCAACATTGTGCCTATAGTTCCTTATTTCTAGAAGTCTAATTCAACCATGTGCTTATTGTTAAATTAGAAATTCTGATTCTTACAAATTCATCAAGATCAAGTACAATGCTCAAATAGTTCCTTATTTCTAGAAGTCTAATTCAACCATGTGCTTATTGTTAAATTAGCAAATCATATTAAAAATAATAAAAAATCAATTAATAAAACTCTCCTAGAAATGCCTAAGAAACTAATTATCACCCACCGACCATTAAGTATGGTTTCTGGTCAGTAAATTCACCTAGTAACCGGAGATTAAAAGCAGAGATGTTTTGATATCATTTTCCAAAGCCCAAATTACTGATTACATATTTTCCTAAGGAAAAAAATAATTTCCGACTACAAGCACGTAAAGAATTAGAGATGATACAAAATTAGATTTAAATCAGTAAATTTTTTTACAATTTAAAATAAAAGTAAATTTCTGAACCACACACAAATCTTATACCTAGATCAGTAAAGCATGGTTTACAATATTGCAATAAAAAAATTATTTACCAAACTTCACCGGCATGACCATGTTCACGAAAATTGGTAAGCTCATCTGTATATGCAGCATCCCAGTAACTCTGAAATCCTAGCATTGATGAAACTGTTTCAGCATCAGGTTCATCCTTATCAGAACTGCACACACAAGATCGATTCAATATTAAAACGACAGTGAGCATTAGTAAATCAAGAACTTATGACGACAATGATTCCAAAATTCACACATAAACAATTCAGATCTACACATTACCAATCAACATGAAATATAAACCACCTTAACCACCCTAAATTTTGGAAATGCAAGCAACCGAATAAACCAGATCGCTTCCCCTAAAATCAAAATACGAAAACCTAACCTAAGCATATTGCTACTAATTAACGGTTTTCAATTTCATTCTAAACATATTCACGAATCAGCGATCTGATAAAAAGGTAACGAAAAATGCGATGAACGAATCGGTAATTGACGAAACAGAAATTTGAATTCATTGGATAGAATCTCGTTTTGTTTAGCCGTTGAAAGTTAAAATTCATAGGAATAGAACCTGTAATCGGAGGGAGCACGCAAGTTAGCGTTAGAGAGAGCTTCAGCGGCGTCGGCATGGCGCTGGTCATCGTCGAGAGTACTACCGTACTCGCTCTTGATGGACCATGAGTCAGCGGCGATGGAGCGGTCATCGTCGGAGACGAGATCGACGGCGGAGAGGGCAACAGCTCGTGCTTGTTGCGAGACGTCGGAGTCTTCCGGCTGTAAACGGATTCCGGCCATCGAAGAGAAAGTGAGTAACGTTTGTTGGTGCTGATCAGTACTATTTACTACTATTACTTGAAGGCAACGAAGATTGTGTGAGAGAGTTAGTTTCTCACGTAATGTAGCGGCAGCGCCTTTATTTGCTAGTTGCACCCCCGTTTTCTCTTTGATAAATACTGCACTATAGTTCTCTTTCTTTATTATTTTTCCATTTTGAATAAGAAGAAAAATAAAAAAATAGGAATGACGATCAATAGGATGTGAGCAACATAACATTACTCACCTTTTAAAAAAATAAAAATAAAATTACGGATTCGGATTCTATGCAGTCGTTGTTTGAATGCAGTCGCGTACTCGATCAATTGATAGCCGTACGATCAAAATCGGACGGTCATAATTTAAAACTGTATTTATTTAAACCGTTCGATCAAGATCGGACGGCCATAAAACGACTACACCGAACAGTCGACTGTGTTGAATCCAAATCCTAAAATTACTCAGAGTCATGCTAATTAACTAGTGCCTTACTAGCCTTGAAAACAATATTGTTATTATTTTAAACTAGCAGCCTCCCGTGGCCGTTTGTGTGATCGATATTCTTTTTTTTTTTGATGTGATCAATATTCTCTATTGTGCAAATATAAATAACTACTTAATCTCCTTTTTTATTGGACTTATTTAATTATAACTACTAACCTACTTTTTTTTGTCGCTAGTTATTAAGAATAAAAATATATTTTTGTTTTTTACTATAAAAAAACTGAAAACCTATTTTTATGTGGAAGTTGTGCTTAATTTTTTTTGGTAGTTTTTTTTAAGGGTAAAATAGGAATAATGAAAACCCAAAAATTTGTATCCCCTTTATATATTAGTATAGATATATTCACTAGTTCGTAGATTATTATACTATAATAAGTATTTTTAGCTAGTGTTCTGGGGCACTAGTTAACATTTTCCTTTGAATGTACTCATATTCAAATTTACTTTTACTTCTGTCACTCTATCAATTTCTTGCGCAAGTATGCGTTTACTGTTTTAGCTCTCCGCTATTTAAATAGCGGACATTATAAAAACAGATTTTTTTTTTTTAAAAATGTCTATCGCTACTTAAATAGTTGTCGACGTTATAAAAAAAATCTAGGGATTTTTTGTTTGTATCCACTACCTAAATAGCAGATATGAGTATTTTGGTAAAATCGTAGGACGTGCATAAAAATATATAGGGTGACAAAAGTAAATCTCTTTTGAGTACTAAAGTATCTATTACTATATATAAAGAGGATACAAATTTTTTGGATGGCTTTTTCATTATTCCTATTTTTCCCTTAAAAAATAACTTCCACATAAAAATAGATTTTCAGTTTTTTTATTAAATAATACTTTTTTTTCTTCTTAATAACTAAGCACAAGTAGGTTTTCAGTTTTTCTATAGTAAAAGAAAAAATATTTTTTTTCTTCTTAATAACTAGCCACAACAAAAAAGAATATTACGTAGTTATCAATTAACTAAGTCCAATAAAAAAAGAGATTAAGTAGTTATTTATATTTGCACAATAGAGAATATCGATCACAAAAAAAATAAAATATCGATCACACAAATGGGCACGAAATAAGTTACAAAAGACAGGATCATATCATTTTCAATTAGGGGTGGTCATGGCTTCGAGTTACCTACCGGTGATCTACCAATTTAGCAAGTTTGAGTTCAAATTTGAACTCGATCAAGTTGAGTTCAACTCTATCAAAATCGAAAGTGGTTTAGTTAAGATAACAAATTTATGATTCTAAACTTGTGAACAATTGAACTCAAATTGTTTGATTAAATTGAAAATTTTATATTTTGGTTAGTATAGTTTAAAATTTGTACCAAAAAAAAAAAAAATTTACGCATTAATCTTAAAATTTTATATTTTATAGTTTGGTCAGTGTTGTTTAAGATTTTGATGTGTTAATTTTGAAGTGTTTCAATTTATTTTGTTTACAAAAGAGAAAATAAAGAAAAAGAAAAAGCAAGAAACTACTCCGGGGAAAATACTACACCATGCGCATCAGCGAGAAGAGGCATAGAGAGATCACTAGGAGGCGTCGAAAGGGTTACTAAGGGTGCAGAAGCAAGGGCACCCATCTTTGCCAACACATCCGCACAAGCATTTCCTTCCCGAAGCGTATGATTGACCACAACATCCCAATCTCGAGCAAGAAGTTGGCGGATACTAACAACTTCATTCTCGAACCGGTGGTGAACAGAGACATCATCTCGAATTAAACTGACTGTCTGGAGGGAGTCTGAGTAGCACATAATTCGCCTGAACTTATTCTCCCAACATAATTGAAGGTCATGTAATACCGCCATGAGTTCGGCGAATAGAATACTTAAAACAAAGTGTTAATATTTTAAATGGTATAATTTAGTGTAAGTGTTGAAATTTTTATAAAATGGAATATCATTTAATTATAGTTTCTTTTTTGAGATTTTTTTTTAAAATTTATATATAATAACTCGTTGGTTAGGATTTGGTGAAGAATTTTGTTTGCCATTCTACTGATTACTCGCGCACCCTACGTCTTTCTCATTTTATTATTTTGCTATTTAAGTAGCGGGTGTTATAAAGCTGAGAATTTTTGGAAAATGTCATCCGCTACTTAAGTAGCAGACGTTATAATGATAGGGTGTTTTTGGACGTATCCACTACTTAAGTACCAGATAGAGGTATTTTGGTAAATTTGTAGGGTGCAAAGCTATCTGTCTACAAAGCTTACAAGCCAAGAAAGATTTTAAATACACTAATGTACACAAACACAAAACATTGAAACATCTAAGTAAGCTACCTAGAAATAATTTACATTCGGAGCGTAGTATGTACATAGAAATCGAACCGACATTCAACCTTCGGTTGTGACATCCATCTTCCGAGTCTGCAATTGAAACATTTCAACTATATCAGTAGCTGTGCTACATTCTTCTGGGTTTCTGTCTGACACACTGCTAATAAATCTTGGAAATCTGATTGAGATGCCTCGAGATGGATGAACTAAACCAATGGCAGCATGATGAACTGGGGATACTGTGAAGTCTGCACCTCTTATTTCCCAAACAAGTTGTGGAGAAAACCACATGTCCGGTGTCTCTCCTGTTTGATAATATGGTGGCTTTTTTGACAACATTTTGTCCTCAGAAAAGAATTCTTTCATCTGCAGCGAAATATCAATCTTCATGTCAATGATGATAAAAGAATGTTGCCACCAAGTTTTTTTTTTTTTTGACAAACATGTTGCCACCAAGTTAAAAGCTTAAAAAAGGAGAAATAATGGCAAGCACTTTGTGCATCTTCAGTTAACTAGCATTTGTGCAGTATCTTGAAAGCATTAGTTAAAATAAAAACTGATGAAGGGTCAGTTTAGTCTTGTGCTATTTACAACAGGATATTAACTCATGATATCATTAAAAACTAGCTTCTCATTAAAATCCTCCTTTTGCTCTGATCCCACTTTAAGTTCACGCTAAACACAGCTAGTAGGCTGAAGCTATTGTAATTATAGTAATCAGTAAATGACCTTCACAGGTAAAAAATTTGTTTCATAATTTCAAAGCCAAATTACACAAACTTTCACTCACTCCAAATTGCAAAAATATTCTCTACAGATAATTACAAACAAATACGAAAATATGTGTTGGACCAGGGAGGTAACATAGGTGTATTTAACATATTCTTCTATTTGATTTTAAATATTCTGATATGTAGCAACATAGGTTGTCTCCCCTGCCATGAAATATTGCTCTGGTCTTCAAGGTTCAAATTGTTCTATAAGTGTTCTCAAGTTCTACTTTCCTGAATATGAATGACTAATGACTACTAACTTGTAAAAGTCTACGTTAAAGAAGTTAAAGATTATCTATAATGATCTATGCAACCAAAAGTAACATTGATTAATGACTTAAAGTGAAAGGACCGTGAAATAAAAAATTACAATGATACCCTTCAACCTTCTAGACAAAATGTTTAGGGTACTTTAGAGTTAGCTGACACAACCCAGAGGGCTCTGCATCTTCTACCGTGGATACATTATTACATGCCCAGAATATCTTAAAGGATAAGTCAAAACTACTTTTACCTCTATGTAAAAAGAGTCCGAGAACCCAGACATCACTCGGCATACACTTTGATACTCCTCAGTTTCAGGATTGAAACATGCCATGAGAAATGGACTATATTTGCAAAGTAAAAGATTCAGATCAACAGCAGTGCAGAAATTCACTCACTTATAAAAAAAATATCATCATATACAAAGGGCATCTAGTGCAATAGAGCGGCGGGATCCAGGGAAGGGTCAGAGTCATTGCACATCCATTGTTACATCTCTTATCTTACATTTTGTACGAGATTGATTCCACAGTTGGAACCTCTGACCTCTACCTACAACTAACAATAGCATCAATCACTGCATCAAGCTCCCCCACTTAAAACAAAATATTATGAAGCCACTGAAAAATGCAAGGTCCTTTTTCTGCCACTTCCTTTTCCATTTGATGCATGTTAACAGAGTTCTATAGTATTACTTGGAAGTTCTAACGTCTGTGTCAATCCAATGAAGTTCTGAACAGTTATAAAAATGAGTTGCTCACCACTCAAACCATACCCTCAATACACCAAATATATGCTCACTATGAAATACAGTTTAACAAAAACAAATTAATTTGGATGTTCTTATTTGCCCAGCCCCTTCCTTTTTACTACCTAATATCTGGCAAAACTATTTTGGGTCACCCATTGAATTGTTGGGTCATCTCATGTTTGGTCAAGCCCAGAACTAAATACACACAAATTTTACTGGTTGGAAGTAACTTCTTTTATTCATAAAGTTGTTCAAATTATCTTTCTTTCCTTTGCCATTTGTGCCTTTGAATGCCACAAACAGCTCGAGATGCAAAACCATTCTTGGATCTCCATCTAAGAGCATCTCTAATGGAGGGTAACTCCAATGGTTGCTTAAATTTCTTTTTGTTGCCCTAAATTGCCACATAGAATTTAAGCAATTCAAAAGCAACCAAACTAAATTACTCTAATGGTGATAAAAATAAGCAACACATGCTTGACACCACCAATATTATTTTTTTACTTGAGATAGAGTCTTAAAACATTATTTTTAACATTTAAGGTCCCTGGAGAGAGAATTCCTTCTACAAGTTCTGGAACTTATTTTTACTCCACATCAGCACAGTCCAATGGTAAAACACAATAAGCTCCTAATCTTATTTTTAAGGGACCTACTAAGGTCCATGCGCTGGAGATGCTCAGTTTAAGCATTTAGAGAGCTGGTCATTTGATAGAACTAATGTAGTATAATGTGAGGGAAAATGCTTTAAATTTTATGCCAGTTTCATTGCAGTGTCTTAAAAGATTTCAACACACAAAAAAGAAAAAAGATAAACTACCATCCAGCTTTCCTTCCATTTCCATGCCAAGCACCAATTGGTACTAAATCAAGAGTATCATTTAATCCTTCCACATAATCTCGCTTGACCTATAAAATGAAACCAGGGGATATTAGACAGGTCCAATACCTCTTTTACTGTGTGTAATCATGTATAAAGCAACCAAAGTCCTGTAAGACAAATAATAACCTTTAACCATTTGTCAGAACGCTTTGATGGGGAATACCCAGAATCAATATCCAACGATTTCACCATAATTCCTTCACATGAAGAGCGGAGTGCATCTTCAAGGAAAGTATTTATTCTAGTTAATGTGGCTTCACATGTTAAGCAAGCATCATCTGCTTCGATCTACAGTTGAAATGTTCAGTTATACATAACGTAAGCACATAAATGAGCTTCACTAAAGAAAGAAAAATAGAAAATAATAATAATAAACTAAAACACTCACAGTTGTTTCTTTTGCATATTCAAAATACCCAGGCCGTTCATCATAGAACAAATCCTTCAGATCTGTATAATTTTGAAGACATGAAAAAGCATTAATGGAAGTGTAATTATGACTTGCAGTACATTTTTGTTTTGCCTGAAAAAGGAGAAGATTCATAATCTAAATGACCAGATGCTTACACTTTCGTCTTTGGCGGAGAGGAAAACCCAGTAACCTGCAAAAAGTACTTCAATGGATCAGCACAGACTGTATTTAAAATGCAATATCATCCGCTTAAATATTATAAGAAATAACACTGCCTAAATCCATCTACTTTTCTTTAACTTGAGATCAACAGTTCAATCATTATTGATTAACTACAACACTATGATTAATAAGAAATGTCACATTACTACCCCATTTGTTTTTCTAAATATAAAGAAAAGACGATATGAATTACACCATCTTGCATACTATTCATCGATATGCCAAAAATATGATAGACTAGAAGCTTATCAGGTGGATAGTTTAGCATATACTCTTCTTTGATCACTGATTAACTATAGTATCCTGTCTTATACTCCCTCCGGTCCTATATATAAGAAAAAGTTGACGTTTTAGATTCATTGTAGAATCAATGTATATAGACAATAATATAGTCTAAATACATCAAATTTACAATGAATCTAAAAAGTGAAATGTTTCTTATATATAGGACCGGAGGGAGTACAACAGTACAGCGACCTAAAAAGGCCAATGCAATAAAAATTACTATAGATTGGGTAAAATAAAGTTTTAGATAATTACTGTTCTCCATTTGCAAACATGATATCAAAGACAAAGACACAAATGCCCACCTGCATGAACAATATATTAGAAATAAATCTTGAGAATTCAACTAAAAAGAGAGTCGAAGAAAATAAGTACAAAGAAATATTAGAAATCCCCCAAGAATAGCAACAAAGGCTCAACAGTAACACTTCTATTAAATGTAGGAGAAAATGATAGACAATGATGTTTAAAAACTCAGATACCAAATGGAAAGGCTCCATTGTTGATGAAAATGAATACCTTTTTTTTTTGACAACGACAAAAATGAATACTTAGACAAAGAAAAGAGAGGATATCAAAGATGCTTGTGATGAAACCAAATTTGCCCGTAGAACTTCGAGACTAATTGGAGGAATTTTATATCTTTTAAGTTGGATCACCCTCCTCATCATCCTTGTCCATGAGATAATACAACCCTCTTATTCTTTTGCAATTCCAATCATTTGCCAAAGACAAATGTTAATAGGCTTACTTAGAGAACTAGCATTTGTCAAAAAGTCTTTTACAATTTTCCAACAGGCGCAACAAACCAGATTAATAAATTATACCTTGATCAGTAGCCATGAAGGTGGCACGCGATTCTAGCTCATTGGCACATGAAGCAGAAAATCAATAGTTAGTAAATGCGTGTGTTGTGCCTCACTAGAATTATCTTATATTCAGAGACAAACTCAGTGTATTTAGTATTTACTACTTCCCCCTAACTTTGAAGAGGGAATGATAAGAGTGCACATCATGTACTGTGTTAATACTGTGTATCACAAGTAGCAGAGTTTTAGGACACTCGAGAATACACCACTGAGTTAGCTAAGCATTGAGTGTTAGTCCGTTAGTGGTGGTTATTTTGTCAGAGTTAGTTAGATCTGAAACTATGTGATTCAGAATATAATTAGAAATAAAATCTACAGATACAGCTTTTCTCTCCACAATTCTCTCTAGTATGGAATTCTTTTAAGCATGAATGCTTTTCTGTTACTTTTTTTCATGCAAGTTACTGACCTTTATGCTCTCTTTAGTAATTAAAGTATCTTTGCCTCCTCTCCCACGTGAAGATAGCTCCTGGAAAGACATAATCCTATATCCATTTTTTCTATCAATAGCAACAACCTGAAAGGAGAAAAACCATAAATAAAATTAGGAGGGAATAAAAAAAGATTTAATCGACAAGTAATAATAAAAATTAGGCTTAAATACACTTTTGGTCTCCCCACTTTATCTGAAACTGGATTTTAGTCCCCTCCATTTTGAAATCCGGGTTCTTGCCCCCAAGTTTCACACATTATTGCAATTCAATGGCGGGGGTGCTAAAATCCTGTTTCAGATAAAATAAGGGGACCAAACGTGTATTTAAGCCTAAAATTATTATATGGCAGAGAACAATTATGTACCTCTGCATCGATTATGAAAGTTGATGCAACAGGCTTGCAAGATTCCTTTATCATGTCAATCAGATCAGGGAATCTCGAAGTTGATTCTTCTCCGTTTCTTGAAAAAACACGAACTGATCCATCAACCAATTTGTGAATTTGAGCTCGCTGACCATCATACCTAGGATTACATTTATCTCAGTTTAGAGAGTCATATGAAAAAGAGGTATGACTCATCCTTTTGCAACAAAGAGACAAGTAATGCCAAAGGATCTCAATATTCATCAGAAAATTAAATTACATGCATGAAGATATGTTTTCTCATGTCATAAGAACTTTGGAGTTTAATGAGATTATACTTGTTGCACATAAAAATTAAATTAAAAGTGTTACAGTTTAAACTTTTGCATTTCTTACCACTTCATTTTTGTGCAACAATGCAAGTTGTCAATGTACAATGAGCATTACCATTTTTTCACAACCGTAAATATTCACTATATAATAAAATATGCAAAATTGAGCTTATGAAAGTCAAAAAAGAAATAATTAAGTATAATAATGCATCAAGAACTAGCTCACACGTGGGAATGACACTAATCCCAAACTAAGGACCAAAGAAAATTTAATGAGCCTGCCTTGAGCCGCACTCCTACCTCTAAAGCCATTTTGGGGTTCAGCTAATTTCAAGGAATTTTTTCATTGATTTATTATTTTTATTCATCTCACAAATATTGTGATTAAAAAATCAGTCTACAAAGCTTCAATCTGTTTTAAATTTTAATAAACTTTAATAAAGAAATGCCTGAGCAAGGCATACACTAAAATTCTACCAGATTCATCATATTAATTGCTCTATTGCTAACCCACTTGGGTTTGGCCTACTGGTGTTGACTTGAGTCCTTGGAGTTTGCTCCTCTCAAGGTCTCAGGTTCGATTCCCCCTGGTGTCAATTTCGGTGGGCTAGTCCATACAGAGTAAAAAAAACTCTGGATTTAAATGGGGCCCCCGCAAATGGACGGTGGGATTGGTCCTCTCGGATTAGTCGGTCATTGGGCCGGATACCTAGTTTCCAAAAAAAAAAATTCCCTATTGCTGTAGCACCCACTTTCAATTTTCAAGGCACATAGAAGTAATGTGGATCAAATCTTCATATCACCCATTACTATTATATCATATGTCAAAACAATAAAGAGAATAAAGATAATAAAAGGAAAGTAACTAACAAAGAAGACATACTTATATTCACATGTAAATGCTTTATTTTGAAATAGCTTCAATGCTTGGGGAATTCCATTGGTGATCCTACAAACAAAAAATAAAAAGGAAAAATACATTTTAAAAGGGTTTACCAAAGTGAGTACCCTTGAAGAAAATAAGGTTCCGGAAACTTTGCAAATGATCATAAAGCACCAAGAAAGAGCCAATATACAAAATAGTAGACAGAAAGGGCTAATGTATGAAACAGTATATACTTTGCAAGCATAGGCTTAATTGGGATTCCTGGAACCATTGATAAACTCGAAACTGAAAACTCAATGCCTTTGTTCATGAGAGATGGGACTATGATATCCTGCATAAGAACACGATGAAAACGTAAAACATCGTGGGAATACTGCACTATTGCTCATACAAGGCCAAAACTATTTACACCAACAAACAAGACCTGTTAAGAGTCTCACAATGGATGAGATAAGGTATGAAAATGTGTTTATAAGTGGTGGGCAATACCGCCTTACAAGCTGGTTTTGTAAGGGTTAAGTTAGGCCCAACCCAAATTCTAAGAAGACCATCAAGAGAAATTAAGAAGATTTTAACACGAACAAACTTATTGGATATACATTGCTAAAAGTCTCACATTGGATGAGATGTAACCTGGAAATTTGTTTACATGTGAAACCCCAATTCTAAGATGACATGCCTATCCAATAATTTATTGGGCCACCAGCTAGCAGGTTATTTAGGTCACACTCCAAATGTCCCATCCTGGAAATGAAGGGTGAGTGCTGAGAATCCCGCGTTGAGTGTGATATGAACTAAAAAATTGTTTAGAAGTGAGACATCTCTCTCACCTTATAATCCCGTTTTATAGGCTTGAGTTAGAAATAACCTAAATTCTAAGACACAAAAATAAAATCAGCAATTACAAGTAATAGTTATATGCAACATGGTAATTATTTGGTCACATTTATAACTTGTAAGTTGTAACGTAAGCCTATAAAATTTCTGCATTCCCACATTTAACAAAGGGATTTTTTTTTTTTTGGTTTATCCCACATTTAACAAAGGTAAGAGGCTAAGAGAAACTATTCAAATATTAAATAATTACCAAATTTGGAAGTATGTTATATGCTTCGACAACTGCCACAGAAAGGACCTGGAGAGGTGGGCAAATACATTAGTAAAACAAATAGATCTATTTATATTGGTTACAACTTACAAGTCATAATATTTTTTTGAACAAAAATTACGAGGCAAAAGATGAATGATAAACCTTCAACGTTTGGACCAAAAGGAATGTTAGATAAATGAAAAGGAACCAAGAAAGCTAATAATTGAACACAAATCTAGATATAAATATCTCATGAATGTGAGAGCACGGCACATGAATATTTAAGAAGTTTCTTCATTGGTCACAGAATAGTAAAATAGAATATTAATATATAAACTTGGTCATAGTAAAACGCAAATGATTCCAGAATGGACCTGAAGTGGCGCCTTCAAATTTTCTGCCTTTCCTTCTTGGCCCACAGTAGGGCGAGAATTCATAACAACAGCATGAGCCAATGCAGGCAAAACAGTTCTGAGCATTGCCCCAATCCTCAAGTTCCTGACCTACACAAGAAGCAAATTTAAGAAGCAAGGACAGTGCATACAGAGATAAAGTCTAGAAAAAAGGGGATTTGATAGATACTCCAGCCATCTCATTTGTATTTATCTGTTTCAAATTACTTGTTTTACTTTAGAGTTCCAAGACAGTATTTATTAACTTCTTCCAACAATACCCGCATTCAATTAAATAGTTCACCTAACTATTTCACTACCATTTTCAACCACTATAAAAATATGGATATTTTAGACTATATACATTATTTTACCACTTAACTAATCCTTTTTTTAAGAAACGTGCACAACCCAAACGAGAAAGTTATAATGAGACAGAAGGAGATAATCAGCCACCACCAATATGTGTATATGCAAAATAGTAAATATTGAAATATGATGTGTTGAGAGAGAAGACTATCAGTCTAGCCTGGTACTGTTATATATGAACTTAGTTAGATTTGAGATAAAACAATGAATAGAAATGCGTATTATGATTAACTGAATGTATAACTGTAGCATCAATGCTATATATAGTAGAACTGTTATGTAACTAGCTGAGTGCCAGCTGTAACTAAATACAGTTACTACCGTATTACAACTAACTCATCAGAAAAGTTACATAGAGATACATGACACATCACATATATAACAACATATAATGAAAGAACCCATCTTTTCCATATTTGCGAACGTGATAACAAATATGTTAAGTCAGAAAAGTTGCATAAAACATGACATGCTCATTTTTTTTTTTCAAAATCAGATAGACCTAAATCCAAAATGCTTCTACTCAACAATATATCTTCTTTTCCACAGACAATTAGTTTACACATATCAACAAATTTGACTAAAATACAAAACAAATACCTAACAATATTAAATTGTAAGCCCTTAATGAGACTTGTGGCACGCTATAACCATGAAATGGAATAACCTCCCTTCCCTTTAAACTCCCATGCAACCAAAAAAGGGGAATATTTATTATTTACCAAGGTCCGAACAAGAAATTTGATCTCCTTTTCACGGCAGGAACGCATGAGATGAACAATGATGCCTTTCTTTCGTAATGTGCTTCCATTGCCTGTTTGTACACTGATGAGCATTACATAAGAGCATGTAAAACAATAATAAAAAAATAACTAAATAGAAAATGAAAGAAATAATAGAGAAGGAAAAGCAATAAAAGCATAAGAGAAATAAATGTTACAGCTGTCAATAAGGAATCCTCCAATTATATCATTCCTAATTATTACTGTGATTTTGTCATTACTACAATTTATATTACTTGTTGACTATATGCTAGGCTGTTCATGATTGTATAGAAATTATAGGAATTAGAATATTTGTATCATTACTGCCATTAATGGCTGTTGTACTATATATTGAGGATATCAGATCAATGAAAAAGTCAAGAAAACAGAAATTCTGACATGGTATCATCCTCTTTGATCTAATTTGTGTCTTCTTCTTTGATCTCGTGTTTTTTAGCGACATTTTTTTTGTCGCTCTTGTTTTGTCATCCTCTTCGTCACTCTTGGTTCTTGTGGTCTTGTCTCTTGCGTTTTGTCTTTGTTTCTTGCTCATGGTTGTGGTTTCATGGCTTCGGAAAAGGAAAGAGAGAACTTTTGTGTTCGATTCACTGGGAAAAACTATCCTGCCTGGTCATTTCAGTTTGAAATGTTTGTGAAAGGGAAATCATTGTCTGGTCATCTCAACGGGACGTCGACAGCTCCAACCGACGGCGACGCGGCTGCGTTGAGTAAATGGGAAGACAAGGACGCACAGGTTATTACTTGGATCCTTGCTTGCGTTGAGCCTCAAATGATTAATAACTTGCGCTCCTTCTCAACTGCCAAAGAGATGTGGGATCACTTGAAGACTATTTACAATCTGAATAATGCAGCTAAACGCTTTCAGCTTGAACTAGATATTGCAAATTATCGACAAGGCCCTATGTCCATTCAAGATTACTATTCTGGTTTTCTTAATTTGTGGGCTGAACACTCTGCGATCTTACATGTTGATGTTCCTCAAACATCACTTGCGGCTATTCAAAAGATTTATGAAGTCAGCAAACGCGATCAGTTTCTCATGAAACTTCGCCCAGAATTTGAAGTTGTCCGGGCTGCTTTACTGAACCGCAGTCCAGTTCCTGATTTGGAAGTTTGTGTAGGAGAACTTCTTCGCGAGGAGCAGCGACTTCTCACCCAAAACAGTATGTTGCCTGACCAGAGTACTCCTGACGCTCTCACAGTCGCCTATTCAGCTCAAGGCACAACCAACAGACGTGATATGCGACATGTCGAGTGCTTTTCTTGCAAACAGTTTGGTCATTTTGCTCGCAACTGCAGTAAGAAATTCTGCAATTACTGCAAACAACGCGGCCACATTATTACCGAGTGCCCCACGAGACCTCCACGCCGCCCTACCCAGGCCTTTCATGCTACTACCAACGCTGCTGGTACTGCATCTGATGCTCTGACTCCAGAAAAAGTGCAACAAATTGTTCTCTCTGCTCTCTCAACTTTGGGCATTAATGGTAAGTCCACCAGTACTTCTACACCTTGGTTTGTGGATTCAGGGGCTTCTAATCATATGACTGGATCGCCTGATCATTTACAAAATGTCCGTGCTTATAAGGGCACCAAAAACATTCAAATAGCTGATGGTAACACACTGCCTATACATGCTGTTGGTGATATTAATCCTTCCTTTAACAATGTATTTGTGTCACCAGGACTTGCTTCTAATTTAATTTCAGTTGGCCAATTGGTGGATAATAATTGTAATGTTAATTTTTCACGCACCGGCTGTTTTGTGCAGGATCAAGTGTCGGGGAAAGTGATTGCGAAGGGACCTAAAGTGGGCAGATTGTTTCCGCTCCAGTTTCATTCCTCTAGTTTTTCTTTTGCTTGTAATGATGTCGCACATCCATTTATGGATTTGCATAATAAATTGGGTCATCCAAACTTTGTTGTTTTGTCTCATTTAATAAAATCTGGTTTGTTGGGCAACAAGAATATTACTCATAATTCATCTTTTAATTGTTCTGTGTGTAAACTTGCCAAAAGCAAAACTCTTCCTTTTCCTCTTCATGCTCATCGTGCTGAAAAATGTTTTGAAATTATTCATAGTGATGTTTGGGGCGTGTCTCCTGTTCTATCTCATGCCAAGTGTAAATACTTTGTGACATTTATCGATGACTTTAGTCGCTTTACTTGGGTTTATTTTCTTCATTCTAAAGCTGAAGTTTTTGCAATGTTTAAGAAATTTTTGGCGTATGTTGAAAACCAATTCCACACCACCATTAAGATCGTGCGCACCGACTCTGGTGGGGAGTATATTTCTCATAGTTTTCAGGAATATTTGCAGCAAAAAGGTATCTTGTTGCAACGTTCATGTCCCTATACGCCTCAGCAAAATGGCATTGCAGAACGCAAAAATCGACATTTACTTGATGTCACTCGTTCCTTGCTTCTAGCTGCCTCTGTACCTCCCCAATTTTGGGTTGAAGCTTTGACCACAGCTGTCTTTCTCATCAACCGTCTACCTTCTCAGGTTCTTGGGTTTGATTCTCCCTATTTTCGTCTCTTTCGTGCACATGCTGATTATACTAATCTTCAACCATTTGGTTGTGTATGCTTTGTTCATCTTCCACCTCCTGAACGAAATAAACTTAGTGCCCAGTCTGTTATGTGTGCTTTTTTGGGCTATAGTACCACTCATAAAGGCTTCTTGTGTTATGATCCCACTTCTCAACGCTTACGCGTGTCTAGAAACGTTGTTTTCTTTGATCAACAAAATTTTTTCCCATGTTCTAAACCTTCCTCTAATGGTTCTGTCACTCTTGTTGATTTTTCTAATGATTCTCCTGCTGTAGAACGATTTAAACCAGGTCATGTGTACGGTAGACGCACTCCTACTTTGTCCCTTCCCGCCGCTGATCCGTCACCTGAACCTGCACCTGCACCCTTGCGACGCTCAGAACGTGTGTCTCACCCTCCTGATAGGTATGGATATGGGCATACTTCTCTTAGTGCCACTCTATCTGGCACATCTATTCCTACTTGTTATTCTCAGGCAATTAAAGATGTTCGTTGGGTCACGGCAATGAATGATGAACTACATGCCCTTCAAGAAAATTTCACTTGGGACATTGTTCCTCGGCCTCCAGGTGTTAAGCCCATTGGGTGTAAATGGGTCTATTCAG
Organism: Trifolium repens; assembly: GCA_030408175.1. NCBI lineage: Eukaryota > Viridiplantae > Streptophyta > Magnoliopsida > Fabales > Fabaceae > Trifolium > Trifolium repens. Next base: position 18,546,292 of record CP125848.1, read on the forward strand.
TAAAGCTGAATTCTGATGGTACTCTTAATCGTTACAAAGCTCGGTTGGTTGCATTGGGTAATAAGCAAGAGTATGGTGTGGATTTTGATGAGACATTCGCACCCGTTGCAAAAATGACAAGTATTCGGACCATTTTGGCTATTGCTGCTTCTAACGGTTGGTCACTTACTCAAATGGATGTGAAGAATGCATTTTTGCACGGAGACTTAGCAGAAGATATTTATATGACTCTCCCTCAAGGGTTGCCTTCATCATCTGACGGTGTATGCAAGCTTAAACGCTCTCTATATGGATTGCGGCAAGCTCCACGGGCATGGTTTGAAAAGTTTCGGAGTACTATTATCGGCTTTTCTTTTACTCAAAGTCAGTTTGATTCTTCCTTGTTCATTCATCGCACGTCCAATGGTATTGTTCTTCTACTTATCTATGTTGATGATATGATTATCACCGGTTCTGATCATGGTGCGATTCAATGCATTAAACACCAGCTCCAGGATTCTTTTCATATGAAAGATCTTGGTGATCTTCACTATTTTTTAGGCCTTGAGGTATGTTCTGATTCCACTGGAATTTTTCTCCATCAACATAAATATACTACAGACTTGATTTCTTTGGCGGGATTAACTTCAGCCACTCCAGTTGATACTCCTCTTGAGGTTAATGTTAAATATCGCCGTGATGAGGGAGATCTATTGCCGGATCCTTTATTATATCGGCAGTTGGTCGGTAGCCTTAATTATTTGACCATTACTCGCCCTGACATTTCTTTTGCAGTACAACAAGTGAGTCAGTTTATGCACACTCCTCGCCATCTTCACTTGGTTGTTGTCCGTCGCATCATTCGTTACTTGAAAGGCACATCTGCTCGTGGCCTATTTTTTCCTACTGGGAAACCTCTTAGTTTGATTGGATATAGTGATGCAGATTGGGCTGGTTGTTCCGACACACGGAGATCAGTTACTGGTTAGTGCATGTTTCTTGGTCCCGCGTTGATTTCTTGGAAGAGTAAAAAGCAGTCCCGTGTCTCTAAGTCTTCAACAGAGTCTGAGTATCGAGCAATGTCTACAGCATGTTCTGAAATTATCTGGCTTCGTGGACTTTTGGCTGAACTCGGTTTTCCTCAACATACAGCCACACCACTCTTTGCTGACAATACTAGTGCTATTCAAATTGCTACTAATCCAGTTTTTCATGAACGTACGAAGCATATTGAGGTGGATTGTCATTCTATTCAGGAAGCATTGGAAAATCATGTTATATCTCTTCCTCATGTCACATCACAACTTCAACTTGCGGATATCTTGACTAAGGCTGTACCTCGACCTCGACATCAGTTTCTTGTTAGCAAATTGATGCTTCTTGACTCGCCGCATCAATTTGAGGGGGTATGTCAATAAGGAATCCTCCAATTATATCATTCCTAATTATTACTGTGATTTTGTCATTACTACAATTTATATTACTTGCTGACTATATGCTAGGCTGTTCATGATTGTATAGAAATTATAGGAATTAGAATATTTGTATCATTACTGCCATTAATGGCTGTTGTACTATATATTGAGGATATCAGATCAATGAAAAAGTCAAGAAAACAGAAATTCTGACAACAGCTAGCTAACTACGTTTAATACACTTTAGGTCCCTTTACTTCATAATAATTGTCTGATTTTGGAGCATATGTAAATAACTTCCTAGTGCGTGGTTTATAAACATCACAGGACAGAAATTGATATTACATAGAAAAGGTATTGTCAGCAACAGTGACTGTAAAAAAGTTAATTCTAGTGACCATCTTCCTCGACATCTCTGAATCCTTAAGAGCAGGTCCATCACCAAACATGATTTGTACAGTTTGGTTTTACCAATAATCGTAAAGATTCATAAAATATTTGTGCAGTTTGGTTATCAGCAAGTCAAAAACTTCAAGTTGGCTAATTCCACATGCTATGAGCACTGAGCAGTGGCAGCCAGTCAGAGCCCTATATGATGAGGTTTCAATTACCATTTTTTAGGAAAATTCAAAGAATATCATCTAGTTAAAAAAACTTAAATAAAAAAAAACTACGACGGCCACAAGCCAATACCACTCAATGCACACTTCAATTTTCGTACTCCAACCGATATCATCTAGTTAAGTCATCAACTAGGAGTGTTGTTACAAGAAGCTAAGGTTCTTGGTTCACTTAATAAAATACATACATTTATAATTTAAAAAATCTAAAGTGAACGTTACTACCACATCTAGGGCTCATCTTGAACCTAAGTCCACAGTAACAACTCTCAACTAAACATTTAAGGAGCAAACCAATGAGGGTATATTAAACTATACACCCTAGTAATGATCAGTGTTGTTAAATATCCGGTATAGCGCCGGTATACCGGTATTGCTTATCAGAATTTTGGCTATCCGATACGAAAGCCGGTACGGCATCTTGACTCCGCTATGCTCAAAATAGCGCCGATTTTCTCATAAACCGGTATGGCCGCTATGTATAGATATCGGAATTGGTTAATGTTTTAGGCTTTTAGCAGTGGAAATAAAACAATGCGAAGTGGTGGCGTGAGTGCTGAGTTGGTGTGGGTGGGTTTATGTATAGATAATACTATAATATTACCCTAAAATCACTACCTAGGTAAACAAACTCACTACTGACTCGCATATCTCATAACCGCTGCCTCCACCACCTTCACTTCTCTTCTCCTTCACACTTTGTTGCTCTTCTCCTTCACCATTTCACTAGTTAGAGCTAGAACTACCGATTATTAGTTGTTTTGAAGGTTGAACTACTTAGCTTTTGAGTTTTAAGTTGTTTTTAATTTCTGTTTTTTGCTTTATTAGTTGTTTGAATTTGATATTTTCAGATTAATGTCAGTCAATTTTTTTTAATATCATGTAGCTTTATTTGTGTTTTATACCTAGGAGTATGTTTTATTTTATATATAATTATTTATTTTAACCGCTTTGTGGCTTCCGCTATTTGCACGCTACGCTATCCGATATTTCTCATATCGGTTTTTTGGCAATCCGCTATTTTCCACGATTCGCTATTAACAACACTGGTAATGATACAAGTTACAATAAGAAACAGAATAGTTATTGACACCTTATCTTTCGTAGTGCAGAGTAAATATCCTTAATTAGAAGTGGTGTAGGTGGTGCGAGCAATCTCTGTGTTTGGCGACACTCTTGAGCAACATCACCTTTAAAATCCCAGATCATTCCAATTATTCAAAATCTTCAACGACTAAATAGGCTTAGTTAAAAAGCAAAAAAATATAATAATCATCCAACCAAGGTCGCCAAGTTTATTATACATCTCCCTTATTTTCAATCGATTTGTTCCGCATGCCTCTTCGAGTGCTTTAGTGACTAAACTTCCACCAATATTTAGTTCCTGCATCAATAGCATGTTGCACGGAACTTTATTAATGCATTCTAACCCTCATTACCATATAAACCTCAATAAAACGACCTTTAAATTGGCTTATGGATTAGAATTAGTACTATGAATTCCTGCTTGTACATGCCCACATGTTATTTACCATCAAATAAATAACTCCAATAAAAGGACGATAAAAACAAAGAAAAGGAAATAAAAATTCAAAAGCTAAGGGATGCAAAATGGTGGGTTTTGACCCAAAGGAAACAACAATGAAGGGCTAAAATACAATATATCAATGGTATTTTTTTAAGGAACTCGGGTTCGACACTTTCAAGTGACGGGAACTTCTAAATCTTGACACAACACATATAAAAAAAGCACAGGAACACTATAGAGGTTGTATTTTACAAATACCAAGTTGAAATTCCAATCTCATCAAGGCTAAAGATGGTGAAAGTCAAAACTTCCAAAATATGAAGACTGGAGATAAACCTACCACATTTTCATGGTCTGCAGCAATTTTGTTTGTACATAGATACACTGCAGGAAGCACGTCTTCTGGAGACAAGGCCAACAAACTGTAGAAACGTTGTACGTACATAATGTTTCTCAATCAGCCAAAATATTGGTAAAACTGTTTCAGTATTCAAAAACAAAAGAGGGGAAATGGATAATACAAAGAGCATGATCAGTATGAAAGGACCTTCTGAACATGTTGCATAGTATTGAAGTAGCTTTTATCTTTCCTTTCTCATCCTCAAGCAGGTTGAAGGTCCGTGCAAGATGTAAATATGGTGCAGGCTCTCCATCTCTCCAACACGCTGCTCATTTATGGAAGTTGTATACATATTTTACAAAACAGATCTTGACTAAAAATTGCAGATATAAAGTTGAATAATTAATTACTTCTACCGAGTAAATTTAATGTGGGGAGAGGGAGAGATTAAATAAAATTAACACAAACCATGTTTCTTAGGATTGTATTTCTCAGATGGTAGAGATACATGAGTTGCATCTACATTATCTTTTAACATTCTATGCATAGAAATATCGGGTATAACTCTTAACTCTTGTGACACACATTTATTCTCTAAAGGTCTGTCAATTTTGCACTCCCCTTGAACTGCTATTTCCTTCCCACCAAGATTGCAAGTATTAGAATAATATATATCCAACGCCTTATTGATATCTCCTTTTGTGTTCTCAATTATAGTAATTACTTGCTTCTTTAATGACTCATCCCCATTTATAATTTGCATAAACTGATCAATCTCTTGCTTATACAAGCTTCCAGCAGCAGTTGGCAACAATTCTTCAACTTTGGGGCTTTCATCGGGCTTTGATCCATGTTGATCAGATTGGGTATCACCAGGCATCACAGGCATTGCTTTGCTGAAGAATTTTGTTATTGTTGCCTGCTTTGAACCACTTGATTCTGATTTTGCCTTGACTTTGACTTTCTTGTTTGACTTAGTTTCACTACTCCTCTTTCTTTTGGAAGGGGAAATCTGATTTGGTAATGGATGCCTTAGGTTAACCATTTTAGAGTCTTGACTTGGAAAAATGTCGCATTTTTTAAAAGTGTTGTTTGTATCGTTGAGGTTTGATTTTGAAATGGGACTGGTACTGGCATCATTGGATGAGCAACACCTGGGTGTTGGAACTGAAATTTGGCCCGAATTTACTTGCTCGTGAAATTCAGTTTCACGTTCAAAGAAATTAGAAACAGCTTCAACGATATTGCTCCCAGAGATGCTGATCAGATCTAACATCTGGCTTCGGGTGACCCACGTGGGCAAACAACAACTCAATTCTTCAATGACTTTATCTTTTTCTTCATCATTTAGCAATGCAGGATCTTCTACACAAGTTTCTCCCATACAAGATGACAGACTTACAGAAACATCCGGATTAAAATTTTTATCCTCTCCCACATCAGACGGCTTCATTTCTTTCTCGATGCTCTTCCCTAGTTCCAGATCATCACAAACATCCTTCCCGGATTCAGGACCCACAACACCGGAATCACGCCGCTTAAAACCCCTTAAAAACTCTTGCTTGTTGGCCGCCTCATCAACCAACCCAGCAAAATACTTCCTCATTTTGTCAACATGCTTACTATCACTCTTCTCAACATCTAAACCCACAGTCGGAATAACCCTCTTCGGTTTCAAAAACTTCACATATTCCCTAAGCTCATCATAGTTCGAATGCTCGCTGTATGGCACAAGATGAATCCGACATGAATCCTTGGACCTAACGGCAAACTTATCACGCTTCACTTCATAAGTCCAACCAGTAGGCACAAAACCCACAACCTTAGAATACCCTCTCTCAATCATAATCTCCTTCATCTTAACAAAATTAGGCCTAAAATAAGGCCAAGTCTCCCCCAAAACATTCCATCCAACAACATGAATATTCGTCTCTAAACAATCCTCAGTAAACTGACCACTCTCTCCATACCCGAGCGCCCTCAAAACCTCCATTTTCCTAGCATCAACATACACTTTCTTCCCAAACCTCTTAGCAATCTCAAGCAAAATCTTCTCCTTACCAACAACATAAGTAGCAACAAGAAACAAAACATCATCACCATCACACTGATTTACAACATCAACAACATAATTAACCGACTCATCTTGCGTAGGAAAAACAAATTTAGGATGACAATAAGTAGTATCCAAAAACACAGCATCAGCACCAATAAAACAACCAAGTGCAGAATCCAACAACATTTCAGTCGAAAACCGAAAATCGCCAGTATGAACATACCTCAAGGATTGATCCATAAAAGGAACCTGAAAAAGGAACTGAACCGCGCCAGGACAGTGATTGGCGTCAATGAGAGTGACAACAGATCCATCAATTGTAACAGGTTGGTGAAGATTGAGAGGGTAGATGAATGAGGAAGGGATGTTGAGGATATTGATGAGGAGGTGGGCGGTGATTGGGGAACAGAAGATGATGCCGTTAGACCAGGAGGAGGTGAGACCGGAGTAGTGATCGGAGTGGAAATGGGAGAGGAAATAGGAGACGGAGAAGTGGCCGGAATGGCGAAAAGCGTCGATGAGGAAGCGAGTGTTGGGGATGAGATTGGAGTGAGGGATGGAGGAAGAAGGAAGTGGTGGGAGTGGGAGAGAGGGTTTAGGGAGGTTGAGGGATTGAAGAGCGGTGGTGAATAGTTGGGTGGAGTTTAAGTCTAGGGTTTGGGATTTGGATTTCGAAGCCATGAAATCGACGATGCTATGGGTTAGTTAGATTTTGTGGTAATAACAATGGAGATGGAATGGAATAAGAAGTGGAAGAAGAAACACGCACATGCTTCGTTCGGCCAATGATCGGAGAAATGAGCGGTTTCGTTAGGGTTTTCTAAGTGTTTTTCCCCTTTGAACGAGGTGGTTAATCTATGGCGCCAAATCTAACTTCTTCCTTTCCTTCTTCTTATTTATTTTTTTCTGCTTATTTTTGCTATTTGACTATTTTTTCCCCTTCATAGTGGAAAAATAAATACTTCCTTTCATAAAGCACGTTTATAATAGATTGAATTATAAATTGGATTCAAGTGGTTAATAAGTTCCATTTAGAAAGAATCATTCAAAAAAAAACCCAAATTCAATTTTTGATGAAAGTCAAGGTATGTTCGAATACTTTGTTTTTTGATTAGTCATCACGGATGCACTTCTTTTATGTTTAATTAATAACACTTCAATTTCAGTTTTCATGAAGAGGGGCGGTCGTGGTGGCAGTATGTTCATGAATCAAAGATTTTGAACAATCTGATATTTATTTTTTTTAATTAAACAAATACTGATTTTCAATCTTTTTTTTTTTGCTTTCGCACCGGTTCCGACCCACTAAAGGTGGACGACTAATCCGGCTCGTGCGTACTGATTTTCAATCTTAATCCTAAGCATTCAATTTTTAATCGTCACGTGTCATTAATTTCTTGAAAGAATTGGGTAACTTGACAAATTTTAAAATGGAGCATACTTAAACTCATAATTTTCTAGGTGTGGAAATCGAGTTAGGATCCTTCATTTCTTCCATTTTGGAGAGAAATAAACATAACAAAAGTTGAAATTAAATATAAAATAATCAATAGTGGTGGGATTCACTTAATGGTAGAACTCATATCTCATTTTTGTATCTATCTCTCTCCAAAATGGAGAAAATGGACAGACTCATAAATGGAGAGGATCTTAACTCATGGAAATCTAAACTCTTCTAGTTGGCATTAAGTCGTGTTGAGAAATAGAATTTAGAAAGATTATATGCTACTTAGTTCATGTGGTGCAATTAATTACTCTGGGGAGTCCCCTAACACTCATCACAATGCTAATATTCCAGAATTTGAGAAATTTTTGAATGATTCAATGTGAAAAATTAATATGCATAATTTCAAAAATGAGAGATAATTTTGTAAGAATAAGAAATGAATGATGTGGAAGAGTATGGCCAACTAATATATTCAAAATGTTATGATTTGTAAGTGTTAAATAATGTTGTATATGATTCTTCTCTTTCTTGCTCAATTTTTTTTTTACTAAATAGCATTTTCCTATTCGAAAAGCAAAATTGTGGAATTTGAAGATGCTAACTTCAAGTTAAAGACCAAAATATAAGTTGCAAACAAAATGTGATCTCCCTATATTCTAGACCTAACCAGTGACCACCAGTGTTGACTGTCGAATTGAAGATAAAGAGGCATACGGTTAGCATTACTAGACTAGAATATGTAAAATTAGTTCTGTGTCCGCACGCACAACCGTGATCCAATTCAACGCCTAATCTCCAAAACACATCAAAATTTAACCTCAACATATCATAATCATAATATCTTTTACAAAACAACTTTGAATAAAGTTACCCTAATATGTTCTGACAAAATAAAAAATCAAATGCTATCAGAAATTAATTATAGAAAGGGGAGGGCAGTAGTGAACAATCCCAATCCAAAGGAAAATGAGAAAATTGTTGAAGAGAACAAAGATGGAAGTTCAAAAAGGCTAATATGTAGCATACATTAGACTGCACGTACTTTGCACAGGAAGGCAAATGGTAGTAACCGGAAAATTCACTAGACGGAATGCTTAACACAAGAATAGCTCAGTTTTCATTTTCTGCGGCTTCTCTTGGATGACCTTTTTGCTGACCGCATTTTTCTTGAGTTTCCATTGTCATTTTTCTGCCATTCAAGATTTATATTAAATTTTACAGTATCAACTTAATCATTGTCTGATAATTGAAATGCTAGTTTTCTTTACCTTAATTCTCAATCTCTTATGCAGCTTTGATCCTTTTTCATTCTTCTTCGTGTTATCCTAAAAAATTTAGAAAAATCAGTTTTTCAAGCATATATTAAAAATAAAGTAGTTTCTTCAATTTGATAAGTCTAATATCTTCATTTGGCCAAGTTGCAGTAGAGTACAATGAACTGTTGAAGAACCAACCTCAGTATCTTCGGTTTCGATCTCTGCAACCTCTTTTTTGTTCTTTTTAAATTTCTTCTTGTGCAGCTTTGGTCCTTTGTCATTCTTCTTAGTATTATCCTAAAAAGTTTATAAAAAAAATTTGTTTTTCAAGCATATTAAACAATAAACTAGTTTCTTCAATTTGATAAGTCTAATATTTTGAGTTGGCCGAGTTGCAGTAGAATGCAATCAAACTGTTAAAGATCCAACCTCACTATCTTCGGTTTCATTCTCTGAGACCTCTAGGTCCTCTATTTCACCATCACTGTTGAGGATGGCCTTCAGTCTACCTTCCCTATGTAGTTTTTCAGATCGAGCATGTCTCTACAGTAATAACAAAGTCATCATTTGATCAACATTGACAGGGATATTGCATCAGATATAAAAGATGGATGGCAATATTGATTCAAGCTCTATCATTTACCAAAAAAGGGTTCTCCATAAACAGGGATTAGAGCAACCCTAAGTGTGCGACTAAACCGATGAACAATGAAGCCCGGATACAATACGATAGTTAAGAGTTTATGACTTTCTTCTCAAACTATAGTAGCACAAATAATAAAGATTGATGCATAAGAATATTGAATAACCAAAGGAAAACAGAAAAGTGCAATACCTTTGATTGAAGATGATTCCGCAAAGTGTCCTCAGTCAAACATATAATCCGAGGACATATCCTGCACTTAAAAACTGATTTGAATTTTAAGACATAGGTGGTTGGTATATCTGCTGGTAGGGGTTTCGTTTCAGCTATGACATTAGGCTTTTCAGAGACAGATTCACTAGGCAACTCCTCCTTGTTAATAAGCACTTCTCTTTCATTTATAGTTCCAGCATCATCTTCACTAAATAGCAGACCTGGAGTAATATCAATGATAAAAAAAAAATCATGAGATTAAGGTGACTCAAACATCCTCTGTATAGGAAACATTTGCGAATTGTGATAATGTGCTGGTCACTGAAGTACTTTAATAAAATATATATTCAACAAAATTTCATGGCCAAATCCCGTTTCATACCATACAAAAACTAAAATTTGCCCCACAGTTCCTTGAATGTACAGAATATTCAGTTATGACATCTATTGAGCCATGTAAAGAGGTACCAATATGATCAAAGAACCATTATCCTATTGCAACTCAATTCCTCCCGCTACCTTCTATGATTCTGAAGGTGTCCTGTCCAACAATTGTCTCTTCTTGTCAATGACTGAAATGTACCTTCTGACTATCCTCTTCCCCTAAACTATAATTAATCAAACCACTTAACTTTCTAAACAAAATATAAACATAGTAAAGGATGAAAGAAATTGTCACCACACCACCACAAGCCCTGTTATAAGTGTGCCTAAAGGATGAGATGTCTCTTGTTCCACTCTCTTTCTCAACCATGTCTTAGTTAGCACCCAAAAACTGTTGGGATTGAACACAAAATATGCACCAAACTTAGAGTCTAGGTTATTTAATAAAAAAAAATATTATAATCACAGCCTTCTGTATAAGTCTGATTAAAAACAAACAGTCTTCTGTATTAATTCTGTTATACCAGGGCCTAAATTGCACTCTTCTAGAATCTAACCACATTTCACCACTGTTCAGGTCAAAATAACCAAATGTACAACGCTCTGCTACCACGACTCACTAGGTCACACCAGCATGCATGAATGTGACTTTTTCTAGCCTCCAGAAAGGAGAAAAAAATGGACGTGAATAAGCAGATAATAGAGAAGGGGTTGATCAACAAGAATAGAGCAAGGATTGTCAATGTATACATTATTAACTTCTTTAGAGCTGAGGTTGGCACAAAAAAAATAAATCAGAGAGTCGCGTATAGATATACTCTTTGTTCGTGTCTTGAAGCTAGAATAGAAAACTTAATCACATACAAGGGGACTAATGTTCTCTAACATTGCTGATATAATACAAATAAGAAATATCATCAATAAAATTCAAAATTTGAGCTTAAGGATAATATCGCAAAGCTGACAATACAAACAAGCCCCACCTGTAGAGTTTGCTTCAATAGAATTTATATCAATGCCGTTGGCAGAACTATCCTCACTTTTATATCCTGCATTGTCAAAATAAAATGTTAAAAATGTGAAAAAGTGACCAACAATAACAAACAGCATCACAACAAAAACTCATTTTCATTGCGTTAACATTCTAGCCCCTTCCCAACAAGTGATGAATGAAAACAATAGTCAATGAGCTTCAGTCACTAAGCTTTAAGGCAGAAGCTAGGAAGAAAACCCATTTTGGAATTGGATAAACTTCTTAATAAACACTTACATAAAATAAAATATTAAAAGAACATTACAATATGGGTTATTGATTCATACAATATCTTGACAAAGTTAAAATTAGCTTCTCCATTTCAATTTTATGAAATGCTTTCGATTTTAACTTATCAGTAAACACATATAAGCTTATAAATACTCTTTTCATAGATCAAAAACTATAAAGTATAAACTTATTTTAACTGAGAAGCTTCTAAATTCTAATCCAAATTAGGCCCAAATGCGGAGTATATATAACTAGTTCCACAATAATCTATAGCTTTCATCGCGCATCTCAACCAGTTAAATGAAGTACAAAAACTTATCATTTGTTTGGATTGACATATTGGAGCTTATCTACTGGCATAGGCACTTGCAAGAGACCTTGCGAGAAAACAGCTTATGACATATGGTCATAAACTGTTTTTACCTTGTTATCTTATCATCAAGATACCTTATGAAAACACTTATAAAAAACAACTTTACTTATTTTACTTTTTGTTACAAATAACTTATACATAAGCGCTTATCATAATGCAATTCATAACATCATGTAACTTGTAAGTGCTAATATATCAATTAGAATACATTTTTGAGATAGAAAAAAAAGTGAATAAACGAACCAGAAGATACTGAGCTAACTTCATCATCATTATCACTGTCGTGGCTTACTTGTGCACCTTGATTATCATAATCTTCATCTGAGGATGAAGAAGAAGGATCTGAACCATCCTTATCACCATGATCAATCTTAAAGAATCTCCTCTTTATCATTTTGTTTTTGTATCAAAGGAAAACTGTTGCAACAAAACAAGTGATTTCGTAACGAAAACTTGAAAACTATTCAGGTTACAGATAGATAGATAGATAGATAAATAGCGTGCATTGATTAAATTTCACAAGTAAGAAACGCGAGAGGTTCCTAAGCAAAAGAATGAAACTGAAGATTCTGTAAGTTAAGTGTGTTACAGAAAGAGAATGCTTACACTGTTACGAAGAAGAAGAAGAAGTTGGCAACGACGGCGAGAGTGAAACGGGCGAAATTCGTGAAACTGAGTCGGTTGGATACGGATAACGGGTTTACAACTTTGGGCTTCAAATGGGCGAGCCCATGTACATACTTCTACTCTTCAAAATTGCTCTTCTCTCTCTTGATATTACTCTTAGGCTCTACGTTCTGACCAAATTACCCCTAAGAGTGTTTTAGATTATGGGATCTGTAATTAACTAATTTTAGAATGTAGTTCTGAAGTGGCTTTGTTTTTCAATTTTTTTATATTTCGGAAATTACAATCTGAAATTAACTAATTTTGGAACGTATGTTTTGAAGTGGCCTTTTTTTTCTAGATTTTTTTATATTTCGGATTGTAGGTTCCAAACTATCATGAGTCCAAAATCAAGGTTAATTTTGGGTTTTTGGAGGACCTGAGAGCACTATGGGGTCTAAAGAGCAATTTTTAACTCTCTTTCTCACCAACATAACCTATTTATAGCATTTTTACTCTTTTCTTGTAATTGTAATTATTATAATTTTACTTTTGTCACACCACTAGTTATCCACGCACCCTACACCTTTCTCATTTTACTCTTCCGCTATTTAAGTAGCGGATGTTATAAAAATGATGCCATCTACTTAAGTAGCAGATCGAAGTATTTTGGTAAACGAATTATCGATTGAGTTGATTTTTATAAAGTGAAAACTCTCATTTAGTGGTGGTTGAAGAAAAAAAAAGTTATTTTGTTTAAATATGATTTCTGATTTGTCAAAAAAAAAAATAAGATTTCTGGCAATACTCTAAAGCTTTCATATATAAAATGTTTGTTATCCCTCATAGTCATTCCTATCTTCTCAAGTTTGATACAACATTCTCCAATCTCCATAATCCTGATTTTCTTGTAGTAGTTGTTCATGACACACAAGAGCTCATCCTCAAGCAAACTCTGTTTAAGAAAGATGACATAAATGCATAAAATAATACGGCTAAATTCACTAAAAAACTAATATGACATAACATAAATACATAAAATAATATTGGAAATGTATGCAAAGAACACTTTCAAAATGTATGCAATGATCTCAACTTGTATGCAAAGAACACTTTCAAAATGTATCTTGTAGATGTAGATAAAATGCACTTACACATGGAAACATGTTTGGAACTCAATTAGTTTACACGATTAAATGCTTTCATATATTAATTTGATTTTGTTTTAGATATCCATGTTACTATGTTAGATTACATTACAGTACTGCCTACCAACCAAGTCAATTTAATCAACAGCAAGAAACATGAGACAAATTTATCCATTATATATAAATATATGAATATCAAATAATAAAATATACACACATATAAAGAAAACAAAAATACAATCAAATATAATTGAAATTGACACAATTAAATATATACCTTAAGATTTTTACCATTTTGATATGAAACATGACTATCATCATTGTGTATCTTTATAGGTTCAAATTAAATTGATTATTACTTCCATTCCTCCTACACATTTACATAGAAAGGAGGACAATTGGAGTTTTAATTAATATATATTTTTATTGTCAAGATAATTATACTCAACTGTACACTAATTTAATTCTCCATGGTTACTGACTTTAACCGATCAAAAGATAGACAGTGACTTTGAATACCTGATTATTTGCTGAGGAGATTATACTAGAAGCCTTATTGGCTAAGGTAAAGTGCTAGAAACCAAATTGGCACACCAAGCACAACATTGGCTTCTATCAGGAGGAGAGTTCAAAATTAAAAAACAAAATGTACCAACCAAGGAAAGTTCAAAATAAACATTGTATTAAACTAACCAATTGTCGATTGTACAAAAAGAAAAATAATTACAAGTTTAAGGTACATCAAGTGGAACTAGATTAGGTAATCTTCAACCACAGGTCCTCAAGTTCTTTCTTAGTCCACACTGCTAACTCGTAGTCGGACTGAAGATTCCTTAGAATTTCTGCTGTCTGATTCACCTCACCACGAAGGGCATTGATGCTGTCGACACGCTTCTTCTCCAAATTGATTAAGACAGCAATACCAGTGTTGGCTTCAGCTAGTTCTGCCTCGGCTAAGGCCAATTGCTTCTTGAGTTGGTCAACTTTCTCTTTAGCCTTGACCTTTGCTGCCTCTTGCTGCTTTCTGTTGACTGCAATCTCGTCTTTTTGTTCTTTGAGAGGAAGAATCTTCTTCACCAAGTCCTCTTTGGAATTTACTGCTTGCTCGTAAACAGGAAGGGTAGCGGTTAAGAAAGCATTCTTGGATGCATGAAGGGATAGAAAGTTGTTGACCTGCTCAAGAGTACTTTGGCTTGAGAGAGGCAGTCGTTGCTTGAGAGGCTTGAGTTCTTCAACTAGTCTCCTCATATGGTCGAATGCAGAGGTGTCAGCAGAAGCAACGTCAAAAGGCTTCGACACTAGTCTCTTCAATTCTTTGAAAAGTTCCATGGCTTCGGAGTCACTAGAATTAAGCCAAGCAGTAGTGGAGGATGGACCAGAAAACGCAGAAGCTGCAGGACTTGAGTCAGTCAGCAAAGAAAGCAAGTCATCTGCGGGGTCAGTGTCACCAGTACACTCTTGCTTAACCTGATGAACTAGGTCTTCCGTTGGATCTTGATGATAGTCAACTTTCTGGAAAGGCCCTCCCATGGTGACCATTTCTTCAGGAATGACTGCTTGGTCCTTCATGACTACATCTACAGATCGAGAGACATTTGTTTGTGGGTCGGCCATCACAGTGTCAGAGACCGACACGACAGGATCAGAAGTCGGCAAAGGTTTAACTTCCATTGCCGACAGAACTTTCTGCACAATACAATCCAACGGTTAGAGATGTCAATAAGTCATGATAAGAAAAGAAGATAGTGCGACACAGAAGAGTGCTAGGAACATTCTCTTTCCAAGACTCGCTCTAACATCACTCTCTTATTGGGGGGAAATCAATGTGGGTCCCACATTTTGGAAATGAGTCTCACATAAAGTGGTGAGACCCATGTTGATTTCACCCATAAATGTTGGAAAGAGTGTGTTCCTAACAATTCTCCTACGACATGTTACCTCAAAAGAAATGTATTCTAAACAAAAGAAATGTCGTCAACACAAATCCACATTAAATGCTTTAAAAATTTAAAGAAAAAAAAGAGTAAAAAACTCACCTGACCCGATTCAAAAGATTGAGTCAGAGTATCAGTCGCCTGTGGACCGAAAGGCTTCGACTGGACCGCTTGAACTTCAGCCGACAACAAAGACTCATCTTTAGAGGAAGTTGACCCATCTTCAGAGGAAGTTGACCCACCTTCGGAGGAAGTTGACTCATCTTTAGAGGAAGCTGACTCATCTTCAGAGGAAGGTATTTTCACCACCTGGAAGAAAAAACAAATTGGCAGTCAGGAACCATTATTGGAAGGAAAAAAAAGTTATAACTGAAAATGTTGTCAACACAAATCCACATTTAATGTTTTAAAAATTTAAAGGAAAAAGAGTAAAAAACTCGCCTGTCCCGAGTCAAAAGATTGAGTCGAAGTAGCAGTCGCTTGTGGATGGCAAGGCTTCGACTGGACCCCTTGGATTTCAGCCGACGACAAAGACTCATCTGCAGAGGAAGTTGAGGGGGAGGAAGGGATTTCCAACACCTGGAAGAAAAAACAAATTGACAGTCAGTAACCATTACGGGAAAAAAAGTTATAACTAGGGGAAGACCCTTTGTTTCACCTTCCTAGTCTTTGATGCCTTCTTAGTCTTTGATGTAGGAAAAGAACCAGTACATACATTGGTCACCAGCCTGCAGATACCAAAGGGATTAAGTAATAATATTGACTTAAAAGTTGATTTATTTTGTATTGGCAGTACTGCCGCTCCTAGTTGACTTAAAAGGGAGGGGTTGACCCAAAGACACGGCTAAAAACAAAATACATAGTTGGTCAAAAATGATGATACAGTTGAAGAAAGAAAAAGAAAGGAAGAAACTAAAAAGTACCTTGATAAATCATTGTAGTCACAATGGAACCAACCTCTTGTTAGAATCAGAAGTGCAAAATACAGAAATACAAAGTGACGGCTATGTTTCAATAATATCAGAATAACATTGCTTAACATAATCAGGGTTACAAGAGAATATATAATAATACCTAATGAACTACTATACTACTAAAATATAAAGTCCAATACTTAAAGTCCTAATATATTTAACACTTCCCCTCAAACTCATGAAAACATTATGAGTTTGTCAAACAAAATACGAAAAACATATTTCAAATAAAATAAACTTCTAATACTACCCCTCAAGCTAAAGCTTACTAAGCTTTCAGCTTATTACAAAAATAACCCGACAAATAAACTAAATTAACCGAAATGGAGGAACCAGATTCAGACTTCGGATTCATACTTCAGACTTCGGATTCAGACTTCAAACTTCAAATTTCTGATTTCAATTGTGAGTATTCCCTCACCGGATTCAGATTTTCAGATTTTGAGTATTCGCTCACCGAATTCAAACGTGAGTACTCCCTCACCGGATTCAGACGTGAGTATTCCCTCACCGGATTCAGACTGTGAGTATTCCCTCACCGGATTCAGACTGTGAGTATTCCCTTATCGGATTCAGACTGTGAGTATTCCCTCACCGGATTCAGACTGTGAGTATTCCCTCACCGCAGATTCAGATAAAACCGGACATAACAAATCAAATCAAACCAAACAATACAGAACCAAATCAAAATTGAAACCAAACAAACCCAGATCAGATCAGATCAAACTAAACTAATCAGACCCATAATCAGTGTGAACAAAATCAAATCAAACGAACCAAAATAAATCAAATCAAACAAATTCCAAAACCCAAAGTAAATCGATAGTCATCAGCTAGTAACAAACCAACCATAGCAACTGGCTAACACTGCAGCATCATGATTCATGTCACCTTCTTAATTTGTTATTTTTGTAAATACTTCACGAAGCCAATACAAAGAAAAACACCTATTGCAAACTGAAAATCAAATACCGGAATCAAAACGAAAAACAATCAAATACCAAAAATCAAAACAAATTCATTCCCAAACTTTTGGGAACTCAACGGGGGAAGCAACGATTCAAGAAGGATCAAACCATGCTCTAGATACCATGTTAGAATCAGAAGTGCAAAATACAGAAATACAAAGTGACGGCTATGTTTCAATAATATCAGAATAACATTGCTTAACATAATCAGGGTTACAAGAGAATATATAATAATACCTAATGGACTACTATACTACTAAAATATAAAGTCCAATACTTAAAGTCCTAATATATTTAACACCTCTAACCTGCCAGAAGGAAACCTCAAACCGACCATAAAAGGTAAACCTCCTTATGAAGTTTATTAGACAGGTTGGTCCTAGAATGATAAGCCCTTTCCAGGGGAAGAAAGTTACATGCATCAGTCGGTTGACCAGAAATTCGTCGGTTAAACCAAAAGATGCAAACAACATAAGCACTGGTTTGGGATAAGGAGCCTTTTTGAAGTTCGGAATTAAATGTCGCTCATCCTAGTGCCTATGTATTTCAAAATGTTGTATGTCATCATGTGCCTTTTAAAGTATGGCCGAGACTTCATTAACAGTTTTAATGAGTACAACGACCGTTGGGGGTCCTATTTAAGCCTATAGTGTCTCTCAAAGGCCCGTATATCAGCAATATGCTCACCTTGGGTTTGGCTTACAAGCTGCATAAAAGATGCATCAATCCTAACCAACAGTTGGTCAAATCCAAATGGTAGGTGGGCATAAAACTTCTTCCACCATGCAGCAAAACCTTTGGAAGCCCCATGTGTGCTGCCAAAGGGCAATGATAGGAGAAATTTCGACTGATCGTTATTGGTGTCGATGATCTTGTCAAAGTCCCTCGCCTCAATACCAAGCTCTATTATTACCTCAGAAGGATTTCAGAAGTGATGACAAGGAATGGCTGACATAAACCCATTTGTCGGGCACAAGGACTAGGGAAGAAAGCATACATGTGACCGCACTTGAATTTTTGGGGGAACTAGCCGATACATGGTATGAAAGAAGTTGGCAAGAATGAAATGACTTAAGGCCAACTTTTTGACATGCAAAAATGAGGCCATAGGAATGAGTACTTTGGTAACGGCCAAAGAATTCTTGCAAAAAGACATGTGCCGACAGCCAAAGAACAAAAAATGCGGCATGGTCTTTTTTGATGAGGGTCTGGCAGTATTGGTAACAGACGTCTTAGAAGTCATTGAAAGGTTGTGAAGACGAAAAAAATGTTTGAAGGAGTATAAGAACCGACGAGGCAAGAAAGATTTGAGAATGAATGAATAAATTTGGGCTTGGAAATGTGTAGTATTTAAATTAGATGCAAAAATTGAAACAACTAGTCTCAAGTTCCCGAAAGGTAGATAACAATAAAGTAATTACCAATTCAATATTGTAGGCTTGCATAAACTTTTCATACACAGCTCTCTCTTGTTTGGCCTTAGTCATGTAAGGAGCCTTCTCCTGAAATACACATAAACCACAAAACCATATTAGATATTATAATCAAAGTATCAAACATGAACTAGCATTTTCAAAATTTCTTCAGTTAAACAGAAGCAAATTACTCACAGCATTAGACATTGATTTCCATTCTGCACCAGCAATTTTTGAACACTAATTGAGAATCCACCGCAACTCACGTAAGAGAACTCGAAACAGCTTTAAAATTTCAAAAATCGAAAAAGATGAAAGTAAAACTAGAGCACACAACTCACCGCAGTGACAAAAAATGTCTGGGAATAAGTTCCCTCCTTCCTGAACCTCTGACATCCTTCCTGCAACCACAACAAAAAAACAACAATCAGCGACTAATCCACATTCACCGCAACAAACTCGTTATGTTCAACGAGAACAAAAAAAAAATGGGAAGCCTGATACTCCAAAATTGTCCAAGTATCTTGTCAGATACCATATCGGACACCGATACATGTTTGATACTTCTCAATAGGTATTCGCTATTCAGTGCATGGGATACTGCTACGGATCCGGATTGCATGCAGACATGCATTCAGGACAGATTTAAGCATCAGTCATCCGATTAAGATCGGACAGTCCAAATTTAAAACAGTCATGTGGTTTGATCAAGTCTTCCTTCAATTTGGAAGGTCCGATCATGATCGGACGGCCAGATCTGTCCTGACTCCATGCAGTTTAATTGCATCCAATCTGGATCCAATACGTTAAAGGCAGGGTTTTTTAATTATTATTATATTATTTTTTTTGACAAAATTTAATTATAATTATATTAAGAAACAAAAATATATAAGATGAGTATGAGTAAGTGTCACTTGTTTTGATAATTTCAGAATGTGAATGTTTCTCTATTATAAATTTTAATTATGTTTATTTATTTTTTTATTAAAGTATTTTGTTCTCATCGTAGAGACTAAAAACAAAATTTGAAATATTTATGGGCAGCGGCGAAGCTAGCCATATTTTTATGAGGTGGCCAAATATAAAAATAATTTAAAAGTAATAATAAAATAACCTAATAAGCAAAAAGATTAACATTAACTTTTACATATAAAATGTACTTGAGCATACAAAAGTTACACCAAAAAAGAACAAAGGAAATAAAAAGTGGACTTAGATGTAAATTGTACTTAAGCAACAACATAAGTTGTACCAAAAAAACAATAAAGGAAATAAAAAGTGATAGTAGCTATTTATGAAAATTTAACTCGACGCTTCCCCAAAGATTCAAATTCATCCATAATTGAGTCCGAGCTAAACTGAATGGCAATGTCTTCTCAATTTCTTCTGATCTATGCCTTGGAATAAGTTGATCAATATGTTGTGGTCTTGACAACAAATCCACACAAGCTTGAGCAGCATTATTATGTGGAGAGCTTGGTTTATTTCCAATATGACTTAATAGTGGACAATGTTTCCCACTATTTACCTTCTTCCAAGTATTAAAACCTTTTTCAATGAAAGCATTAGAACCTGGACGATTAGAAGCTTGTCTACCAAAAAGGTAGCATGGGAAACAAAAGATGGCATCTTTTTCATGAGAATACTCTAACCAACCAGGATATAATTCAAACCAAGAAGCTTGAAAACTACGAGGATGATCATCATTTGATAATGGATACTTTCTAAGAATAGGTTGGCATGGCCCGCGTTTAAGATAAGCACGGCGAATTTCATCTCTTTGATTTACAGGAAACTCCCAAATCATTGGTCGCAATCCTGGATCCACTTCAATTTGAAAACGGTTCATTTCTTCAGGACAAAGTCTTTGGCGTTTTGGCTCCTCAGATTGTTCTTGTTCTTGAGGCGAAATATTGAGATTGGATGCTTCAACTATGGAAGAACTACTTGCAGCATTTGTATCCATTCTTTTGAAGAATTTATCAATCGTTTTCATGTTACTCATACCTTAAATAATAAATCAACTAAACATATTAAATTTCTGAACATCATAAAACACTTGACAACATGTGTTTACTTCTCTTATGTTCTACTTTTTATATATTTTACACACATTTTAAAACACAAAAAATAAAACACTTAATAACAGTAAACTAAAAAAAAAGCTATAAAATTAAATCTAAGTATTTATGGGGATCGTAAACTTATTTAACTTAACCCTATATTAAATTTTAAATTTTTCCCATATTGTACCAGTGTTGTATCAAGTAGTTGGACTTCACTAAAAAAATGCAAACATTCAACAAAACAACAAAAATAAAAAAAAAACTAAAAACAGAAGCATATGGAAACAAGTTTGAGTAACGTTACATGAAAAGAAGGAAAGCACTCGGAGGCCTCCTCGGCCGATTCTTCTTATTTTTCTCCCAATACGTTGTACCGGTTCCATCTATCTCGAGCTTCAACCTAAGAAAAATAAAATCAAAACAATGAATGCGTATTGAAAGGTTAAAAGCAAGAAAGTGAATCTAATAATGCAAGAATATACTCACCGGTTATCGGCGGGTTTACGCATGGCGACGGTATTGGTAGTGATAAACCGGTGACAGAGAAGAATGAGGGGTTTTTTTTGAGAGTGAAGTTAGTTTTGTAAGGAAGAACAGAGAGTTTGTACTTGGTCTGTGTCGTTTTGAGTGAGTCGTTTCTAATTACATGTACAGTACTGCTAAACAAAACTAGTTTTTGAGACCCGTGTCTATCGACTTTTATTAATAAAATATTTTTTAAATATAAGTTAAGTCATTGTGTTCTTTTTTGTAAAATGTATTAAGTTAATAATTTTTTTATTAAAGTAATTGTCTCGTGTATGATTTTTGTGTAATAAATTATAATTAATAATAACAAATATTTATTATTCAAATCCTTTTTTTATTAAAGCAACTGTTCCATGTATGATTAAATTTTTTTGATTAAAGCAATTGTCTCGTGTATGAATTAAAACAATTGTCTCGTGTATGATTAAAACAATTGAGTAATATTTATTATTCAATTCCTTTTTTTATTAAATCAACTGTTCCGTGTATGAATAAATTTTTTTGATTAAAGCAATTGTCCCGTGTATGAATTTTTGATTCAATTCCTTTTATGTATCAGTGATAAATATTTTATCTTGTGTTTTTTTTATATTTATTATTGATGAGAATTCATTCTTTTGTTATTTAAAAAAAAACTATTTGTGAAAGGTCATGTCCATTGATTTTTTTTTTATATTTAAGATTGATATTATACTAAAGTATAAAATTAATTTATAATAAAATATTTAGAAAAATGTTATAAAATAATATTAAAATATAAATGACGTCATTGTGCTCATTCTTGTAAAATTTATTAAATTAATATTTCTTGATTAAAACAATTGTCCCGTGTTATCACTACCAATACCGTCGCCATGCGTAACAACATATAATAGTTGTTATAAAGAAGAATGAGGGATTTTTGTGTAATAAATTAAAATTAATAAATATTTATTATTCAATTCCTCTTTTTTATTAAATCAATTGTCGCATGTATGATTAAAAAAAATTCTTAAAGCAATTGTCCCGTGTTAATTCGTAAACATTTTTGACACATGTTAATTCATAAATTTTCACTAACAAAAATTATATCTTTATAAACTTTTTTCATGAACTACCTTATAAAACTTATAATAAGTCAATCCAAATGAGTTCATTTTGTGTAATAAATTAAAATTAATAAATATTTATTATTCAATTCCTTTTTTATTAAATCTATTGTCCCGTGTATGATTAAAACAATTTATTAAAGCAATTGTCTCGTGTAAATTCGTAAGTTTTTTTTACGCATGTTAATTAATAAGTTTTCACTAACAAAAATTTTATCTTTATAAACTTTTTTCATAAACTACATTATAAAACTTATAATAAGTCAATCCAAATGGGTTCATTGTGTTTTTATTTCTATTTTTATGTCCTTTTATTTTTAAGCTCATAAATAAGTATCTTCTTTTATTAGGTTCTTCTATTTTTATTTTTTATATATAAGTTGTTATATGTTAAATTGAGTTATCATTCAAAAAAAAAATTATTATTTTTTCATTAAAAAAAATTGCACTATTTTGTATGTGTATCTTTTATATTGATTTTTGTTTCTATTTTTATGCGTAAAATTTTTTTTTAATTAATTTTTTTGTTAAATATATTTGATTAATATCTTTTGTTAGATGTAATTTCCGATGCTATTTTTATGGAAAGGTTTTTGATGCTTATCTTTTTTTTCTTCCTATTTTTTTTTGTATCTTTTTTTAAGTTCAGAGTTAAAATTACATTTAAGGACATAAACTCTGAAATATTAGTAATCTTGATTGGACAATTTTGGTATTTTAGTAGTAGTTCCTTTTAATATATTGTAAGTAGATAAAATAAATGGTTAAATAAGTAAATGGTTGTCCCATGAGCTTAGCTCAATTGGTGGACATTTGCATTATTATGCAAGGGATCGGGGTTCGAATCCCGATCATCCCACTTATTCACTTAAGGGTGGAATTTCAAGTCATTAGGCTATTTGACCAAAAAATAAAATAAAATAAGTAAATGGTTGATATAATTTTTCAAAATTTTGTTTTTAATCTCTAAAATGTTTTTCTTTTGTCTTGAAATACTTTTGGACTTTTGGTCATAATCTTTTGTTCTCTTTTTCATTCAACTCGTGCATATAATTTGAAATTTTAATTTTTTTTATACGGTAATGAGTTGGCACGAGGGACAGGGAAACAACTAGTAATTTGATCTTTTAATGTACAACTCACTATCATTATGGTCCCTGACTCAAGAGTTTTTATTAGATTATTAAATGTATGAAGAAGATGACGAAGAATGAAAGGAAGAAGATAAAGAAATGAAAAGAAAAAAAATATGTATAACAACAAGATTTGAAAGAAGAGAAAGCGAAAAGGGTTGTTGTTAGGTTACTGAATGTATGAAGAAGATGAAGAAGAATGTGCGGAAGAAGATAAAGAAATGAAGAGAAAAAAGCATGCATAACAACAAAATTTGAAAGAAGAAGTGAAATGAGTTATTGTTAGGTTATTGAATGTATGAAGAAAATGGAGAAGAATGGGAGGAAAAGGATAAAGAAATGAAGATTAAAAAAAAAATTTAATGTCATTTTAGTCTCTGGCCACGTCATTCATAAAAACAGAATGACAGCGAGTTGCATATTGAGGGACAAAAATTGCTATATCCCCTAAATAATTCATCTTATGTTAAAAAAAAATCTAAACTTTTAACATAAATGTTCTTATAATATTATAAACATAAATATAAAAAATTATTTAAAAATGCGAAAGTATACAATAGTTTGATTAAAAGTAGGAATTAAAAGCTGTGATAGAAAATTTTCCAGGACCAAAAAGTGCAAAAAAATCTTTAGAAACTAAAAACGAAATTTTGGAAAACTATAGAAACTATTTACTTATTTAACCCTAAAACAAATAATGCATTTCATAGGCTAAAAAAATAAGGATTGAGCGTGACAATTTAATTCTAAATTTTTTTAAGATCGGACGAACCGGATGCGAAGGACGGGATAAAAAGTAGAATTCTTGTTCCCCACTAAATCATATGATAATTTGTTTATCTTCTACAAATTATATAATTTAGAAAAATAATTTTTTGTCCACCAAACATCATACTAAATAAAATGAAAATTAGAAGTCTCATTTGAAATGATACTCACAAATATATGTAATAAATTGTCAATAACTTCAAATAGTACCAAAAAGGTTAAACAATTTGAAGATGGTTTAAGATACAAAGTACAAAAACTAAGAATAAATTGGACATTGTTAAACCTTTTTTTTTTTGTCTTCTGTATAAGTTATCTAAAATACAAAAATAATCCACCAAACATCGTACAAAACAAAATGAAAGTTAGAAGCCTAGCAAGATCTGAAAGTTGATCTTAATTTTTTTTTCATGAGTTTCACAATAACGGTCGACTGGTTAAAGGAGTGAATTGCACTTTCATTGTTCTCATTCCTAAAATTGAGGTGCCTCTTGAGATTGTCAGATTATAGACCTATCTCTTTGGTAGTTTGGTAGGTTGCATTTTCAAGGTGTTGGCTAAGGTATTAGCTAACAGACTCAACAAAGTTGGTGGTAGTGTGATTTGTGTGATCAATCGGCGTTTATATAAGATCAACATATTTTAGGTGGGATATTGATTGCTAATGAGGTTGTGGATGAAGCAAAGAGTGAGAAGAAATAATTGCATGTTTAAAGTGGATTCCGAGAAAACCTATGATTCAGTGGGATGGAGTTACTTACTCTTTGTTATATATGCACAAGATGAATTTCCCGTTAAAATGGCGACAATGGATTTCTGAATGTATCCGCACAGCTTCAGCATCAGTCTTAGTCAATGGTAGCCCCACTAATGAATTTTATTTTGAGAAAGGTTTGAGACAAGGAGATCCTTTGTCGGCGTTTCTATTTCTTATTGCGACGGAAGGTCGGAATGCTACGATGATGGTGCCGACGGAGGCTCCACTTTTTACATTCTTTCCCGTTGGGAAAGACTTGCTTTTAGGGTGTCCCATCTTCGGTTTGTTGATGACACTACTATTTTTTATGAGAAAAGTTGGGTGAACATACAAGCCATTAAAGCTATGTTGTTGTTATTTGAAACAATGTCGGGCTTGAAGATTAATTTTCATAAAAGTATATTGGTTGGAGTGAAGGTTTGTGACTTTTGGTTAGAGGGGGCTTCATCTGTGTTAAATTGTAAAATTGGAAGGACTCCTTATAACTATTTTGGGTTGTCCATTGGAGGTAATCCTATAAGACTTTCGTTCTGGAAACCAGTAATCGATTGTATCAAGTCTTGCTTATCAATCTGGAATTGTCGCAATCTATAGGGGGTCGTCCGGTTCTTCTCAAAGCTTCTTTGTCCTCGCTTCCGTTTATTTCTGGTGACTCAATATAATTTACATTTTATCCCATCTCGTTCAAGCGGGGATTCAATCCGAACTAATCTGTTTAAACTCAATGTGATTTAGTTATGTTAACAGGATTATTATAATTATAAAACTGTGAACTTGTAGTGAACCTGTTTAAATAATTTGTTACTTTTTTTATGACATATTTTAATATTTTTATCAACTTCTCTTCACTTAAAAGGAGAAGTAAGGCGAAACACTCTTTTAAAAAAAAATATAGAAAAAAATAAACAATTTAATTTTATAGAAGAAAATAGAATAGAAAATAGAATTTTAAAAAGTTAAAAATACAAACTAATTTTTGTTAAATCATGAGAGGGCGGAGCCACCACCCAAAGTAATTTCGGATTCTGCTTTCCGAAATATTTGAATATTCAGAAAATGTTTTCCAAAAAAGTTAACTTTTTGAAAAATAGAATTCAAAATACTGGAATATGAATGAAAAAAAAATAAATCTAAAAACTATGTTTAAGTCTATTTTGAAAAATAGAATCCGAAAAAAATTAAATTTTAAAAAACATTTTCCAAAAACTATTTATGAGGGCAAAATTGGAATTAATTGGAATTTCATAGGGGTTGGAAGAAACAAATTTATTCCAATTACATACTATCTGATTATTATTACTCATAATAATTAATGTGAGATGTTACAATCTACCCTCCTTGAAGAATTGTAATTTGATTTTGAAACTGTTATTTAATTTTAGAGATAAACATTTAGTATTTCCATTGGTCTACAAACTTATTGAGTGACTTTGATATTATTGGTGTCGACAACATTCATTGAAAGAGCTTTTTCAGCATGAGTATTATCAAGTCTAAATTGCGCAACAAGATCAACGATGAATAGTTCAATTACTTGATGATATGTTACACTGAGCGGAGGATATTCAAATCACTTGATAATGTTGATATTATACGAACATTCACCACATCGAAGACTCGAAATGGAAATTTGCCGCTTGCGGTTAAAATTTTGCTCAGACTTTCTAACATTCCTGGCTCCGCCTATATATATGAAGGCGAGTCTAGCAATGTTACAATATATATATATATATATATTAATACTTATTTTATTTTAAATTGTAATGATAATAAATTATAAAGGGTAAATATGGATTTTTGTTAAAATAATAAGGGTAAAAGTGGAAAAAAATGATAAGCAATAAGCTCATAAATTATTTAAAATAGCATCTAAAAAATAAACTACAAATCAGTAAAATAAGTTATAAGCTTCTGATGAAAAGACAGTTATCAAACAGGTCTTTAAAAGCCGCCGAAAATATTAGTCAATAAAACAGTAAATTCTTGTAGTGTTTTAGCTCATAAACTATAAATCACTTTGTTAGTCTTACCAAACAGACTCCAAACCGACCCAATTCAAGTCGCGAACCCTATTTGTAATAATTTTCTGAAAAAGAATCTATTTGTAATCAATAAAAAATCATCATATAATATTAAGGAATAAAGAATTACTATTATATTATATATTAAACGGTTAAAAACAGATTCACAATAATACTATATAATTTTTTTTATGCCAATGTTTGTCTTATGTGCAGATTACGCAAAAGGACAAACTTAGAGCCAAAGAAAGAAACGTTAAAGAAGAACAAGAAATTGTCACCAAAAGTGAGTTAATACACACACACAAATATATAAATAGATCATATAATATAGCTAAATGATCATGAAGGGAGCCATGGAAGAAGGTTCAAAGAAGTGTGAATGGCCAAAAACAAGGACAACATTAATTGTAGAGCTAAAGAAAATGGGTAGAATAGCAGCACCAATGGTGGCTACAACGGTGCTACAATATCTTCTACAAGTTGTATCAGTGATGATGGTTGGACATCTTAACCAGCTTTCTCTTTCAAGTGTTGCTATTGCTACATCTCTTACTAATGTTTCTGGCTTTAGTATTTTGGTAAGTTCTTAATTAATTAATTAATAATTTTATCTATATTATTTTCCTCTCTCATTGCCTTTCAAATTGAATATTTAGTCCATAATTCCATTTCACGGCGAGAATTCATAAGCTAAAAATTATAGCTTTTACTGTCAAAACAAACACATAGGTTAAATTATATTTTCTTCCATTTTAGTTCTTTTAAGTTATGAATAAGTATTAGATTTTTTTTAGACTTTCACCACCGGTTTAATCTGGTTCGGGAGTCAGTTTTGACATCAAAAATAAATATTAGATATTATAATTGCTTAAGTTTTGTTTGTCTCATTTTAGTTTCTTGAATTATAAATGCTATAGACTTTGGTCTTGTAAGTTCTTTTTTTGTCTATTTTAGTCATTCAAATTACAAATAATAAGTATTATTTTTTATAAAATAGACTAATGACTAGAAATTTCACGTGTGTATAAGGTTTCGGCTTCTATATTTATAAATACGATGTTCCAATCAATTGAGCTAAACTCGCAGGAATGAAATAATAAATATTTCAATTTCGATCCTTTAAATTACAAACATTAGTATACATGCATGATTGAATGAACATGTAATTTGGTGGTTTATAGGATGGCCTCAGATGTAATTGTCACTTCTAGTTCCTGCAAATACTAACAAATTATTAACAATTAACATAATTGTCTGTTTATAAAAAAATGTAAATAAATATAATTTTTTGGAGAACAAAGGGCCGAAGACCAATAAATAAACGGTACATATTACTACAACCATCGTTAAGTCAACAATTGCATTATATATATTAACTCAATTGACAGAGATATTGCATTATATATGTAGGAGACTGAAATTCGAACTTCGGCCATCCCATCTCTCCATTTAAAGAGTGAAATTTCTATCCACTAAATTATTTGACAAAAAATATTATTATGTTATATATGAATCTTTAAATGCTAAATTTCAATATGCACTTAAATATATTCAAAGTTTTCTTATATTATATTTTAAAAAGGAAAAATATATTATCATACTTCTTGTGTGCCTACACTTTTTCATTTTAACCTTTCCATTATTTAAGTAGCGGACATTATAAAAATGATTTTTTTAAAAATTTTTTGTAAATATTGCCTGCTACTTAAGTAGCGAATATTATAAAAAACAAATTTGATAAGGTGTATTTGATGTATATCTACTATCTAAGTAGCAGACAAGATTATTTTAATAAATTCGTAGAACGCACGAGAAAAATGAATAAAATGATAAAAAAATCTATTTTCTTTAATGACGAAGATAAGGTCCACACCTATCCATTAAATAAAATTATGGCAAAAAATAAATGGATATGACACAAAATAACAATGATCATAATATACACCCCCTCCCATTTTTTTTTTTATATATTACTAAGTATGCTTATTTAATTCGTCTATAATGACTATTTTAAAAATTTTCATAATTTTTCAAGTACAAGAAAAAAAAATTAAAATGTGTTAGATAGAAGTTGAGTTTCGTAAATCACAATGATAATACTGTAATATAAAGAGTAAGTAAATTACACCCCTTTTTGAAAAAAGTTTAAATTACACTCTCCTCTTCTTTTATGTTAAAATATACATTTTAATCTAGTTTAATATAAATTAATATTTTTATGATACTAATAATTAACTTTAAAACATTATCTGTAGTGAAAAAGTTTAAAGTCATCATTTAAAGAATTAATTTTTCTTCATCTTTTTTTTCTTTATCATAAGAGGATAAAAAAATGTATATTTTAATATAAGAGATGAGAAAAATATAATTTAAACGAAAAAAAAAAAAAACAGATAGAGCACAATTTACTCTAATAAAAAATTATTCACAGCTGGGCTCCGATCCCTTGCCATGTATTGGGCCAAATTTACTCTATTTTTTATTTACCTTTTCGTATGTCGCTAAGTCATAATTTTGGTTTTGGGTAAATTAATTGTATTTTTACAATATACCTTTTTGACTTTTTCGGTACTTGAGGACAAATCTTTTAACTTATTTTAATTAGATAACCGATAGAATCTTTTGGGATAATCGGTTAAATTGTTAGGATAGAATCACATTAATGGTTTTATATTATTTCTAACAAGATAAAATAAATAAAAATATTAGTGAAAAACACATGTAATACATTAGAAATAAGTGTTTTGTGAGCTTAACTCAGTTGGTCGAGACATAGTATCATATGCAGGGGACCAGGGTTCGAACTGTGGTTATTCAATTTATTCATCATAAGGGTGAAATTTCTAACTACTGGATTATTTAACAAAAATAATTTACACCGAACAAATTCAGTCAAAATTAAATTTTGTCACCACTATGAACCAAACACACACTTAATTTGTTTGCAATGTTCATAACTAATTCAACAATTTCTTGTCAATTTTGTAGTCAGGGATGGCTGGTGGATTAGAAACTTTATGTGGCCAAGCTTATGGAGCAGAACAATTTGAAAAATTTGGAATATATACATACACTGCCATAATATCCCTCACTATGGTTTCTGCACCAATCACTATTATATGGATTTTCATGGACAAAATATTAATTCTCTTAGGCCAAGATATCACAATCTCCCTTGAAGCTAGAACATATGCACTTTGGTTAATACCTGCACTATTTGGCTCAGCAATTCTTAAACCTCTAACACGTTTTTTCCAAACTCAAAGTTTAATTTTTCCAATGATTATTAGTTCCTTTATAGTTTTGTGCTTCCATTGTGTAACTTGTTGGACATTAGTGTTTAAATTGGGATTAGGACATGTTGGTGCTGCAATTTCCTTTAGTTTAGGAACTTGGTTGAATGTGTTGATACTTTTTTTCTTTGTGAAATATTCTTCTGTTTGTGAGAAAACTCGTGTGCCATTTTCTAAGAAGGCTTTTCTTGGTATTAAAGAGTTTTTTGGCCTTGCTATTCCATCAGCTGCTATGGTTTGGTAACTATTTATTCATACTCTAACTTTTTTTTTTATTTAACTTAGAAAATTAATTTTGCTATATATGAATAAATGTTTGTACAATTGTACCAATGTTTGTTTTATAGTCTTAAATGGTGGGCATGTGAGTTACTTGTTTTGCTAGCTGGACTATTTCAAGATCCAAAGTTGGAGACATCAGTTCTTTCTATATGGTAAAATTTATTTTGATTTTAGGATGGTTATATATGTTTACTAAATTTTTCATTTTTTTTATGCAAGCAATTATATTTTAGGAGAAAATGAAAACACAAATCTCTAACTTTTTTTTTTGTTTTTTTTGTGTGTGTATGATTAGCTTGACAATCTCTACATTGCACTTTACCATATCCTATGGCCTTGGGGCAGCTACTAGGTTTGTTTCTAACTTCATCAAATTTTGTGGCAAATTTACATTTCAATGTCCTTCAAGTTATTTATTATATAAAATTACCCCTTTTAAAGTTTTCACGCCATATAGTTTTATATAAATCACTTTATATATACTTCGTTACCCTTTTCACATATCTGTTATAAAAATACATCTTTACCGCACAATATATTTTTCAACTATGTTACCGCCACATTGGTAACATAAATACATGTACTTTTATATCGAAATGCATCACACATGCATTTTGCCTAATGTTGTTCATGCCTTAATCATAAAATTAACATGTAAACATGTAGTAAAATTAAAATTGACACATTTGTTTTATGTGACAGCACGAGAGTTTCAAACGAATTAGGAGCTGGAAATTCAAAAGCAGTTCGTTATTCTGTTTTTACAGCGACATTCCTTGCAATTGCAGAGGCTCTTATTATAACTGCAATCCTGTTTGGCTGCAGAAATGTCTTGGGTTATGCCTATACCCATGACAGTGAGGTTGTTCATTATGTGGCTGTTATGACCCCTTTCATATGTGCATCAATTTTTACAGATAGCTTGCAAGCAGTTCTTTCAGGTTAACAACTCTTCCTTATACCAATTTACCATTATTTACATGTAGAGTTTTTTTTTTTTTCTTTTTCACTCACATGTTGTAGAGTTATATCTGCATAACCTTAACAAAAAAAGAAAGTTATATGTATATGTATGTATCCCTATTGAGGCATGTACAAGTTTGATTGTATGAACTTTTGAATAATCGGGTTTGCATATCTGGTATTAAGTATTAACAGATAGATTGACCTATCTAGTATTAACAGGCCGTCCTACGCATTAGGCTATGTATGTCTTAAGCGACCCAAATAATCTCTACTTGCGCTTGAAAATATTATAACGGTACAATTTGGTTGCGTCAATTACAAGACATAAACTCTTGTTCATTTCTATAATATTCAGGGGTTGCTAGAGGAAGTGGGTGGCAACATGTTGGAGCATATGTAAATCTTGGAGCATTTTATCTAGTAGGAGTTCCTATAGGTGTAGTATTGGGTTTCATTGCACATTTCAGAGCAAAAGGCCTTTGGATTGGAATAGTAGCTGGCTCCATTGTCCAAACAATTTTCCTTTCCATCATTACTGCCCTTACAAATTGGAAAAAACAGGTTCACATTTTATAAACTTGATTCTAACATTATTCATTTACTATGTTTCTTTGATACAAAAATAGAAACATTTTTGTTTATCTGTTAATTAATATTGTATACTATATGCTATTTTTGCAGTCAATTATGGCAAGAGAGAGAATATTTGATGCCACTTCTTCGGATGAAAGTGTAACTGATCACATGAACAATGCATAAAGTTATAATCAATGACAACATGATATCTATTAAGATTATCATTATTTTTTTAGTAAAAAAAATTGTTATTATTATTTTTTTTATGATCAGGGCCTAAGCCCTGTCCAATAAGATTTTTGTCTATTATTAAGAATATTTTATAAGAATATTGATGAATTAATCTAATATAAACTCCATTAAATTTTAAACAATAACAGAAAAATTGTGATCTCTCAGTCTCTCGGGACCTAAACATGGGAGAATTGAATCAATCCATCATCACGCTTTTCACTCATTTGAAAATTTCTCACGAGAGAATTGGTTGCGGAGTTAGAACAAAATATTGGGTGGGCCGTGGCGGAGCTTATATTTGTGTAGGGGACAAGTGTGGGAGAATGGATTCTTTTAAAAAATGAAGAGTGACTAGAATAGTGATTATCAAGAGTTGAAGTAGTTAAGTTAATTTTATTACGGAACATTTTCAATTTTATGTTATTTTGGTTATTAGTTTGTTGATGTATTGGGTGAAACTTTATACCATTTTGTTAAATTAGTTGACCATAATCAAGTAGCTCCTTTTAATGTAACAAATAAGTCAGAATATCATGTATTAAACCTGACTAATTAATACTTATATTAATATTCAACTTATCACATGATTCAGATATGATTAAAAAACGCACTAATGCTGACATTAGAGATAAATTAAAGGTTCTCAAAATGCATGGGCAATAGAATACTAACAACTGTTTTATGGTCAACAGTTTATTGTAATTTCAATTATATGTATTAACTAAATTATTTTACTTTAGATGAATCAATTGGGAGCACCTAGGTTCAAATTCTAACTGCAACTATTATTTGCCGGATTTTATTTACCTCCTGTCGCCGAACTTCGAATCAAAAGGTCCTATCAAATGAACAAGATAAAAAAATAATACAAAAACAAATACATGTGGCTTGTTGCCCGTCTTTTGACTTTCTAACACCAGAGATTGTGGATCTTCTGAAAAGAGTTCAAAGAGTCATCCATAACAATATTGTGTCGCCTAGGTCCATGGATAAAGTTTTTAGAAGGATCGGTTTTTCTATACAGAATGATTTAGTGGTACAGTTTGTTGCCTGTCTATATTTTGTTAATGTGTAATTATCTTTGAATATAAAACAGATTAAGCAAATTATAAAACAAATACATGGCAACTTCTTGGAATTCTATCTGTGATTTATATATTGTTTATTATTTACGAGGATAATATAAAAAGAACAATTCCTAGTCCTATATAATATGATGTGATGATATCACACATTTAAATCTGTTCAAGGAACATTGATCTGAATAGAGAGACATGGTTAAGGAAGAAGCAACACCATTGTTAACAAAGAGTGAAGAGAATGATGAGTTGGAAGCATCAGAGGGTGCATTTTGGGCAGAGTTCAAGAGGGTAGGTTCCATGGCAGCTCCAATGGTGACTGTAACTGTATCTCAATACCTTCTTCAAGTTGTGTCACTTATGATGGTGGGACATATTGGCATACTAGCTTCTTTCTCTGGTGTTGCTCTTGCTGTTTCTTTTGCTGAATGTTCTGGCTTCTGTGTCCTTGTAATGTTTTCTTCATTTCTTCCTCTCTATGCTCTTTTTTTTTTCTGTGCTTTTCCTTTTTTATGTGATGATGTGATGTGATGTGAGTGTGTTTTTGTCTATAAAGCACTACCGGACACAATACAACATTGACACCGATAATAATTTGAGAATATTAATTAATTGAATGTAATTAGATGTGTTGGTGTCTGTGTCAAATACTAGATACACCTTTGATCAGAAGTGTCAGGGCTTCAAAGGTTTTTATGTCTTGAGACTACTTTTATGAGAAAGAGATGAAGTTAGCTATGCTAAAAGTGAAAATAAGAGATTTTAGAAAAAAGTTAAAGTTGTTTGGTAATTGTTGTTTTTTTAGCTTCAAAAGTCTTTTATCTATGTATTATACTCATAAAAAATTAAGCAACATTTTTCTATCAAAAACTTCTTGAAAATTTGGTTAGCCTAACTTCTTTTTTTATTGAGTAAAAAAATTTGAAATAAGCTAGACCAAATGGTACCTAAATTATTACATCACATCTTAATAGGATGTCAAAACTTTTGAAATAGGATTTAGAGAAATAGTGGAATATTTTAACCTTTCGCTTTTGGAGGGAACGAATCGTGACTAATTTGAAGTTCAATCATGTCGTAAGTAAAGTCTGATCAATGATTATTTTGACCAATGTTTTAAAAATTATATCAACGTTAGACCGGTGAGACATCTAGTCATGGTTCAACTGTTTTAGACCATTCAAATTAGGACAGAACCATTGTCAAACTGCTCAAATTACTGAAGAGTAGACAATGGCGGTTCACGATTCAACCAATTGAATTGTCCTGTTCGATTCGGTTTCAGAACATTGATTTCAGCTAGAAATCGATCTTAGATACTACTGAACGAATCATCTTCAAGTGTCGTTGATAACTAACTAGATTTTGCAAATGAATGACAGATTGGAATGGCTGGTGCATTGGAAACTTTATGTGGCCAAACTTATGGTGCTCAAGAATTCAGCAAAATTGGAAACTACACTTGCAGTGCAATGATAACCCTAATTTTGGTTTGTTTCCCTATATCACTCATGTGGATATTCATGGATAAACTACTCATGCTGTTTGGTCAAGACACCGAAATTTCTCATGTAGCTCGCGAATATTGCATATGCTTAATTCCAGCACTTTTTGGCCATGCTGTTCTTCAATCTTTGATTCGATACTTTCAGATTCACAGTATGATATTTCCAATGGTTTTTAGCTCAATTGTGATTCTATGTTTGCATATACCTATTTGTTGGTGTCTAGTATTTAAATTGGGATTAGGACATGTTGGAGCTGCATTTGCAATTGGAATTGCTTATTGGTTGAATGTGATTTGGCTTGGAATTTATATGAATTATTCTCCAGAATGTGAGAAAACCAAGATTGTGTTTTCTTATAATGCTTTACTTTGCATTACTGAGTTCTGCGAATTTGCTATCCCTTCTGGTCTCATGTTTTGGTAATATATATAACACAAAATATACATTGATTCTGTTAGTTTAGTAAAAGATTGTTTTCTTGTCCTAATTGTTTTTCTTATTTCAATGATCATATTATAGTCTTGAATGGTGGTCATTTGAGATACTTACAATTGTCGCCGGTCTTTTACCTAATTCGCAGCTCGAAACCTCGGTTCTTTCTGTGTGGTGAGTGGAGTGAATTTACTTATCAATAATTGAAATAAACCAATTAAGGTTTTTTCTAATTTATGTCAGAAAAAACTTTTGCAGCCTTAGCACAACTACGTTGCACTACTTCATTCCACATGCAATTGGAGCATCTGCGAGGTTTGATCCAAACCTGTGTTTTTGTTGTTGATGTACTATGATACTACTGCATAATCATCTGCTGTCGAAAAACATGATCCTATAATTTTTTTTTTTTGCAGTACTCGAGTTTCGAATGAATTAGGAGCAGGGAATCCAAGGGCAGCTAAAGGCGCTGTTCGAGTTGTTGTAGTTATTGGAATTGCTGAGGCAGTTATAGTCAGCACATTGTTTCTATGTCTTAGGAATGTGATAGGAAATGCTTACAGCAATGACAAGGAAGTTGTTGATTATGTTACAGACATGGTTCCACTTCTTTGTGTTTCTGTTAGTGCAGATAGTATAATTTGTGCTCTTTCCGGTGAGTTGGCTTCTATTTGTGTCTCTATTTGGAAAAATAGCTTAATTAAGCACTTATCATATAAGTGCTTATGTATAAGCTATTTCAATAACAAAAGATAAAATAAAGCAAAACTGTTTTCATAAGTTAGCTATCCTGAAGATCATATGGAAATAAGTCGATGTGTCATAAGCTATTTACTTATACTCTTCTAAACAGTCTCACAAGTGTTTATGTCAGTAAAGTTCAAATAAATCAATTCAAATAGACCCTAAATCAAAACTATATTTGTACTTGCAGGGATTGCAAGAGGTGGAGGATTTCAGACAATAGGGGCTTATGTGAACCTTGGAGCCTATTATATTGTAGGTGCTCCTATAGCACTTTTATTGGGTTTTGGCCTAAAGCTTAATGCTAAGGGACTATGGATGGGAACACTAACAGGATCTATTATTAATGTAATCATACTGGCAGTTGTAACAGTGTTTACTGATTGGCAGAAAGAGGTTAACAATTTTACTTTCTCATGTGAATTCTCTATAAGTTTGTCATTTTCTTGCTTTATTTCTTGGCTAAGTTGCATTTTTGGCCCCCTAACTTTCACAAACTTGTAATTTTAGCTTTATAACTTTCATAATAGCACTTTTGGTTCCGTAACTTTATTACCTTTTGTAAAAGGCTGCACCCCAATAATTTTGACCAAGTCAACGCACATGTGGTGACTCACATGTCACGTCAGCATGTTTTGCCACATATGCTGACGTGACATGTGAGTCACAGTCCACACGGTAAGACATACTGACATGACATGTGAGTCATTGCATACGTGTGCGTTGACTTGGTCAATACCAATAAGGTTAACCTTTTGCAAAAAGGGCTAAAGTAAGTGGCCGAAAGTGCTATTATGAAAATTGGGGTTAAAATTGCAAGTTTGTAAAAATTAAGGGGTAAAAAGTGTGATTTAGCCTTCCTTCTTTATTTCATACTATTTTTAGATCCTTTTTGTTTTCTTTGTATTATGAATGCAGTGATTGTATTTTGTGGTTATTGCAGGCAACAAAAGCAAGAGAAAGAATAGCTGAGAAGTCAATTGAAGCTCATGATGGATCAGTATGAATCTGAGATGATAAATCTATCTAGATGAAGAATAAAAACAACTGAAGAAAAATTGAAGTACTGACATTTTTTATGTCAGTTTTTGATTTTTATAATTTTAACAATGTTTCTTTTCTTTGGTGTTAGCAAATGTGTTTTTTATATGGTGATTGATTGTAAAGCCTTAATTAATTATCTCAAATACTAACATATAAAATTTGGATTTGTCTATATTTATGTGGTTAGATTCCAACTAATATGATCTGAAATAAATGAAACCATTTAAAAATAACTGGACTGTGCAAGATAATAAGGCTATTTGAAGCTAACTTGTTCCCTTTGTTTGTGCTGAGACCATAGGACAATTTGAAGTTGACTTATTCACTTTAGAAAAATGACCAACATGTGTGACACTTAATAGATTAATAATTAATTAGTGCATCATATAATTTTTCTTATTTGAAATGAAACAAGTGATATTTGCATAGAATGATGGTGAAATGTTGCACTTTAATTCTATTAAAGACAAACACAAATCGGTTTGATTCTTAATATTAAATTGATCAACTGATACAATGAATGAATGCTTTTATACGAGAGAAAAGAATAGAAAACTTAGAGTAGCTCGTAAAAAACGAGATCACAAAACCAATCTTAACTATCGCTTTACAGGGGAACCTAAAATACCCAGAGATCTTGGTATTGGAGCAAAAGCAGTCTCAAAAATAGTTTTGACGCCGCATATATGCACTCAAAACTTTAAGACATATTGATATATGCATGAGTCCCATTATTTATATATTCTTCAACCGCGTTCTATGTTGAACCAATCCAAAACTTCTTATTCACACTTTGCACTCCAACATTAGAGAGCAGGCTTCATAAATTTGTCACAAAAAACTGAGGAGAGATTTTGTTAAGCTAAAAATGTATTAACACTAACATTTGGTACAAGGTGTGCCAGATATATTAGGTAAATGAAAACACACGGGTAACATGAATATATTAGTCCACTCACATGACCTATATATATATATATATATAGTCCTGCACATGAAGAAAATGTGTCAAAAATAGTGTCATACAGTAATTAATAAAGAGTGTGTAGCTAATAATTACTGTCTCTAGTCTTTGTTACAAAAGAAAATTTAGCATATTTTTATCCTTATTATAAGAGAAATAGCTTATTTCTTATTTCAGGGCATGTATTAACAGATATAGAATAAAAATAAAAATTCAATTTTATAACTTAAAATAAACTCCTTGGTTTTTTGCAATTTTTGTTATTTCATCTTATAAATGAACAAGATGGAGCATTTTATTTTAAAAAATCTGAATAGGATAGGATAAAAGAGGTACTACAAGGGAAAGAAAAATTAGATCCAAAATCCACTAATCTTTGATTATGCAACAATTGAAATCTGTGATGGATTTTAACAAATAAAATAATATTAATATTGCAAAAAATACATCCAAATAAGTGTTTTCTTTGGCATTCATAGACATGATCTAAAAATTAGGATTACCTACTGTTGAACTCAACTGAAGGGTCATACAGTAAGGTAAAACTATTCAATTGTTGTTGAAATAATATAAATAAATTATAAATTGAAAAAGAGTCTGGATGAAAATGACTTAAAAACCTTACAATACGGCCCTGTAGTTAAATTGAATTAACTTCAAGCAACCTATTCTCATTATCTACTAATTGAATTATGTTATCATACTAAATCCTTTGGTTGATAAAAAAAAATACTAAATCCTTTGAATTACCTGCTATTAGGTCACGACTATCGGTTTTGCCGTTAAAAAAAAAGGTGAAATAGTCTCATTTGGCCCACTCACTAGATGCCCAATCAATACAAATTCTAATATGTACAATTATACATGTAAACTTCCCAAACTATAAATAAAAAATTATTGTATTATTTTTATTATTCAAAGTGATAAAAGGAAAACGACATGAAGAAAGTTACCTCAATACACACGTATATTTAAGATAGAAATAAGTAATATATGGATGTGTAACTGTGCAAGACCAACTTTTTTTACATGTTAGTTTGAAATTTAAATGATTAAGATTAAGGTATATGAGAATTGAGAAGGGTGGTGATGACAGAAGAATAGAGAGCACAAAGGAATGAGATGCTATTTCCTTCCATGCATTTCACCATCTGTGCTCTCTATCTTCTGTCAACAGCATCATCAATGCCTTCTCCTCCTTCTCTCTCATTTAAGATGAATGAATATTATATATGTACGAGATAAAACACCAAATATAAATATGACAATATATATTAAACACCATATTTAAAAAGATAGATGAAAACTTGAAATTGAAAAGGGAATAGCTATAGATAGAAAGGGGTGATTCCTTTCCTTAGCATTTGTCTAATAGCTAGAGGAAAAGACCTTAGAGCTGTTGATATGGAAAGATGTCTTGCATATGGCTCTATTTATAGGGAAAACTATACAAGTATATGCTACTATATATTACTATCTTCACCACTACTATTATATTATATTATATTTTATGTATTAATAACAAATCATTGACCATTTATGATTTAACTGCTCTGCTTTCACACATTCCACTTTTTATTGCCAAGTACACATTCCATACTTTTTAGTATGTGTGCAATTGTTTTTAAATATCAACTTGATATATCTCACAATGTAGATATTTATGTAAATATTTTATGAACCAACAACATAACAAAGTGACATGATTCATGATTGTATGATTTGGTTATATAAAAGAATTACTAATGCATAGTAATTAATCTCTTTTTAAAAACAAGATAAAAACAAAGTTTTCATATATCATGATTTATATGGTCAAACGATATAAACTTTAGGCATATTTAGTTTTTACTACTGGTTTAATCTGGTTCATTTGGCATCAAGTGGTTCCAGCTCTCTTCCGATCATAGTTGCGGATGATCGAACCATGTTTCTTCCTATCAAACTCAACGTCATCACCACCGAACCAAATAACGTTTGGTAACTTCAGGCACTTTTGATTGGACATAAAATATATCATTTAGCGTATGATTATATAAAAAATAATGTAACATCAGTGATTGGATGCTTAATACTATCATTAATAAAACTCTAGAATATGTGGTTGCGATTTATTTACTATGTAAATCTTTTGGCGTATGAAAACTAATTTATTTTGAGTATTGGACCTACAAAGTTAAGTCATTAAAATTTGTCTTCAAGGTTGGTCTCCCATTTTGTGAAAGTTAAATTAGATACACTATTTGATTGAAATTAAGCCACATGGTCAATGTGTATATGATACTATGATAGTGTCTTCTGCGCCGTGCATTCCAAAATGGCTCTCCTTTACAAAATATTGTTCAACTGTTCATTGAAATTAAGATACTTGAAAGACATGACACATGATGTGAATGATATAACTTGAGGGAATCTATATTGCTGATCTTATTTATTCTTCTTGCCATTAGTGGTTTAAGCATCAAAGAATATATAGAGCCCACTTCACTTTAGTTCACACATTGGGTAAGTTCTCTATACAAATATTATTAAAATAAATGCATAATTGGCCGTTAAAGACTACAACGGACGTTGCTTGACAAATTCTATTTGATTTTTAAAAAGGTTATCGCTGAAATTCACAAAATGAAGAATTCCAAATTTAAATTTATACTTATATATATATATATATATATATATATATATATATATATATATATGAGATATGCTATAACACACCCACTCAATTTTATGAAGGTGTGCATTAGCAAGTTATAACTAAAAAATAAATAAATACACCTTGAGGTGTATGTTGCTAAAACACTCCTTCTAAAAAATAAGTGGGTGTACGTTAGCAACTCCTATAGACATTTGCTATAATCCACCAACTTATTTTTCAGAAGGTGTGTGTTAGCAAAAGATAACTAAAAAGTTATTAAATACACCCTAAGGTGTATGTTGCTAATGCACACCTTCATAAAAAAGAGTGGGTGTGCATTAGCATTCCCCTATATATATATATATATATATAGGATGTATCATATGAGAATGATAAGTTTATATGAGAATGTGAGAATGAATTTCCAGCCTTTAGATTAAAATTAATGGCTTAGATTAATGTGTGTC
The DNA here is from genome assembly GCA_030408175.1 of Trifolium repens. Classification (NCBI taxonomy): domain Eukaryota; kingdom Viridiplantae; phylum Streptophyta; class Magnoliopsida; order Fabales; family Fabaceae; genus Trifolium; species Trifolium repens. The sequence continues at coordinate 18,587,446 of CP125848.1, forward strand.
TTTTTTTTTGCAATGTACCCAAATCTCCTCTTCTTCTTCCACATCGCGTGTGCAAAATGCAACAAAAAATTCTTTACCAAAGTCGTTCACGACATAAATTCTTTACCATTGGATTGTCAGACAAATCTAAAATTATTGAGATACATCAAAATTAATGGTTTGGGTGTTTTTTTTATATGCCATTAATCTTTATGCGTCTCAATAACTTATCAAATGATTTTGAATTTGTCTAACAGTTTACACAAATGATCTATATGATATAAACTTTCAATCCAACGGTGGATTTTATAAAATTTATATCGGTTAAAACGTTATTGAGAGGTGTAACATTTGGTGTCAAACTATTTGGTGTCAACGGATCCTGACCCATATATATATATATATATATATATATATATATATATATATATATATATATATATATATATATATATATATAGGGTCAGGTTCAAATGACACCAAGGTGTCAAACTTAGTAACATGACACCTCCAATAATTCTTTATCGGATAATCGTATTACAAAATCAACCGTTGGATTCAAAGCTATTATTATATAGATCATGTCTATGAAATTTAACAACAATCAGAAATCATTTAATATGTCAATGAGATTCATAAAAACCAACGTCTTACAAAACTTCGTCAAAACCGTTAATTTTTATCCTTCTCTTTAACCCATCAAATGGTTTCCGATTGATGTTAAATTTAATAGACATGATCTATATAATAATAGCTTTGAATCCAACGGTTGATTTTGTAATACCATTATCCGATAAAGAATTATCGGAGGTGTCATGTTACTAAGTTTGACACCTTGGTGTCATTTGATCCTGACCCATATATATATATATATATATATATATATATATATATATATATATATATATATATTGTTGTTTTACTTTTCATTTGTTGCATAATTATAATTATTTATTTTGGTACAAAAAAGGGTTGAAGGCTAAAAAAAGAAAAAATAATACTGTATAAAACTAAAAAGCAAAACACATATTTTTAGGCATGTTAACACTAAAAATATCACCAAGAAAATTCTAATGTTTTTTAGAATGTGTCTCCATAATCAGATTTCATGAAGCTAATCAGTACGTACATTTGTTGTCTTCATATCAAATGTGAATAACCTGACAATACTAATCCAGTTTGAAGTTGTTGAACTCCCCGAATCAAAGAAGGGGCGATTAAAATATATATGAAGCTTAATTAGATGGGATATGTCTTAGGTGCAGTGCATCCATAGATTGCATGTAGTTAGTAAAATTAAGATCGTTCAATTAAAAAATTAAAATTTATTCCACTTAATTTCCACAAACTACGGTTTGATTGCACTTTAGGAAAGAAAATTAAAAATATTTGTTTCGTGGAAAAAAATGTAAGGAACGAAAGTTACGGAAATTAATAGATGAATTTAAACTAATAAATTTAAATTCATCTATCAATTTCCACAATTTTCTTTTTCTTCGAACTAACAAAGCCTTAATCTAATTTTCAATGAGGTGATGTTAAGCTGCGTAAGATATATGTGTTTGCAAGTTGCCAAGAAGCATGGAGAAGAATACATTATTTATGTTATCTTTGGTTTCTTTTAACTTGATTGTGTGTGCATAAAATAAAGATGGGGCAGTGAAAAGTGACTGAGATCAACGATGATCATACTTCCACTTGTTGCCACCCTATTGTCTCACTTTTGATTTAATTTTTATTCCCAACTTTCCCTAGGGGTGTGCATGGTTATGAATTGATCCAAACTAAACCAAATTTATAGTTTATAAACCGAACCAAAACCACTTTCATCTAAAACCAGTTTATTTTGTAAAACTAGTTTGGTCAGTTAAAAACTAATTCAAAACTAGTTTATAATAAAAACTGGTTATTTATTTAGATTGGTTCTGGTTATTTATTTAGATATAAGTCTTTCCCTAGCCATATCTATAACCCTCATCACGATCATTCTTGTCAGTTTTCCTTAGTGCTATGTGACGATAAGATAATATTGCACATTTCCTCTTACACAAACAAATTATTCAAACTCTTTTTTTATATTAAATATTATCATAGTGTGTCTCGTAAATATAATTTAATTGATAGTTATAGAAATATCAATATACAAAAACTTGTATTTAAATTTGAGATTATTATTCTTGTGAGTTTAATTGGTAGAATATTATATTATATATGTAGGAATTGAGGTTTGAATTTCGATTATCTCATTATCTACCCTAAGAGTAAAATCTCTAGCTGCTAGACTATTCGGGAAAAAAATCGAGATTATAAAAATAATATATTTCTTATGATATCTTTTATAAAAGATATGAGTTGATAAAAACTTAAATATATCTAAATTATAATAATATAAATATATATTTAAGAGTGGAAAGGATAAGCATTGTCTGTGTAAATTATTTTACAATGAAAATCAATAAGAATGCTTCAATCTTTGATATTAAATCTAGAAAGTGGGGTTAAATGAGTTGATATGACAAAATATAGTTGTGATAGGTTGACGGTGTAAAATTATTTTACACCGTCAATACATATTCTTTTTTCTCTATATCTATTATCTATTACTATATATAAAAAGGATACAAATTTTTTAGATGACTTTTTCATTATTCCTATTTTACCCTTCAAAAATAATTTCCACATAAAAATAGATTTTCAGTTTTTTTAGTAAATAATATTTTTTTTTCTTCTTAATAACTAAGCACAACTTCCACGTAAAAGTAAGTTTCAGTTTTTTTAAAATATATATTTTTTTCTTAATAACTAGCCACAACAAAAAAGGATGTTACGTAGTTATCAATTAACTAAGCCCAATAAAAAAGGATATTAAGTAGTTATTTATATTTGCACAATAGAGAATATCGATCACAAAAATAAAATAAAATAGAATACGTGCCCGTTTGGCGGCTAGTTTAAATAAATAAAATTTGAGTTTTATGGATATGATTTGTTAGTGTAAATTCATTTTACACTTACATCCAATAGGAATATATCAAACATTTTTCCATATCATACAATTGTATAGTAGAGTGTAGTAGAATGATTTAGCGGAATAAATGGTTGATATTAATTGATAGTGTAAAATTAGTGCATAAACATTTTTCTCATAAAATTTTATCAACACATATTTTTTATAAAAATGAGGAAAAAATATGTGGTAAGTATGAATAAATTTGGGAGAATTTTGAAAATGATGAAAAGTATTCTATGTCTGTTGTGTGGGCTACTTTCCAAAATGGGAAAGCAAAAAAGCTATTCTCTCCAAATTCCAAAACGGGAAAAGTTTAGGTATGTGCTGCCATGCATATCACTGACACAAGATAACGATCCCCAATTATACACCCAGCTGCTTAATTTATTCCCACGCTTTGTCCATTTTCTTGAAGAATAACGTCTTTTTCTTTTGACTCAAATTTTACTGCATTTTTCGTAATCAAGGTAGATGAAATCACAATAACATCTATAATTTTGTTGAAATTTCAAAATGTAATATTTACAAAAACAACAGTAACTTATTGTAATTTTGTCATAGTTTAGAAGTCTCGTGATCATCGGTTAGACAATGTAAAAAAATCTTATATTGTTGATGAATTTTTTTGAATGTTTTAAGCCCGCAATAATTTATTGAGGGCTAAAACCTTCAATAAGTTGCAAAATATGTTAATGTATCGAAGATTTTGGGCCACCAAGAAAAAACACAATTTTTCAAAAAATCTGACAACCCATTATTGAGAGTTCTGGGCCGCCAAAAATTTGGGCTGAAAATTTATGATGGTTAATAGTTGCCAAGAGTGCATGACCGTTAGCATGGGCGAAGCTACTCAAGGGCAAGCCCGGGCAGGCGCTCAGGCTTTCGTAAAAAATGTTTTGGTATTTTTAGGGATTAGTTTAGGATAAAATTGAGATTTTTAGGGGTTAGTTAAAGACAAAATTGAGATTTTTTATTCAATACTAAAATAAATTGAAATTTTAGAAGTTAATTTAGGGCAAAATTGAAATTTTTAGGTGTTAGTTTAGAGCAAAACTGAGATTTTTATTCAACACTGAGATAAACTGAAATTTTTAGGGAATAATTTAAGGAAAAACTGAAATTTTTTTGTAGACAAAAATTTTGCCCAGGCTTAAAATAATTGCTGGCTCTGCCATTGACCGTTAGGAATTATTGGCGGTCCAGGGCAGCCAATAATTGCATGGATACAGAAATTCAAAATGTTATTTCTCACTTCTTTTCTATATATTAATTCGATTTTAATTAATCTTTGTACACTTTCAATCTCACTCTAAAATTTCATATTATTCTTTCTTTGGAATTATTTTTATACTTTTCAAGTTTGTAAGGTTTGTTCCTTCAAAAGATTTAGAGAAATATGTTAGAAAAATATTTAAGAAAAATGTTAGTAAAGAATAGAGAAATATTACTTTTAACCAAAAATCTTTAAAGTTAAAAGAGTGGAGAAAAATCAATTTTTTTAATTATTGCTATTTTAACTTAAAAAGAATAGTAATTTTTTTTAACATAAAGCAAAATTAATATTTAAAGAATAGAGATATATGTTAGAAAAAGATTTAATAAAAGTATTTAATTAGTTTTAAAAAAATTCTAATTTTAAAATAATTAAAATATTAATCTAAGTATTTTCAAAAATTAATTAATAATTTTATTATTTAAAAATAAAACATTCTAATTTTTAAATAATTAAATTATTAAATAATTTTTTTAAATATTCGTCTAATTATTGGCGGCGCTGAGCTGCCAAGTATGCATAAAATTTTGACCAAGTATATTGGCGATCCCAAGCCGCCAAGAAATTTATTGATGAACATTCAAACTTTTATGGAAAACATTGCACGAAACGTTCTTAGGATTTACTAGTTAATCATACAAATAATAAATCTTAAACTAATGAGTATTTCAGTATATGTACTTGGATCCTGATTTTTAAAATAATGAAATATTTAATGATTAAGAGTCCTAGTTGTTGACAATGCTGATGTGCATTTGATGAACTTTCAAAACTCTATAACCATGACAGAGAATCCAGTTTGTGAATTAAATTTATTAAGTGTGAATGATTATCCAAATATATATTTGGAAAATTGTAATGTTGGATGATCTTAATGAGTGAACACATCTAATAGCACACATTTGATCATGGTGTTTGAATGACTCGGCGGCTACGTCCGTTGGAGCAAACCATGTGAGTGTGACAGGTGGTTTGAATCCGATATTTGCTTCTTTTTTGAATTTTTATCGTTATTTAAATATATCAAAAAATAAAGAGCGAAAAAATATGTACGCTAGAATTCAAATCCAATAGTAGGTTTTGACGCAGTAACTGATGGTGACTGTTCGATTAAACATGTAAGGCTGAGATCAAATCCTTTATTAAACTATTAATTGGCGCCCGCTGAAGGATACAATCATGGTGGACACGACATTGTATTCTACGTGCAGGTTGAACAAAAGGAGGATGAAATTTGATATAGAAAGTCAAAGAGAACTTACATTAAAATCACTCCCAACCCAACTCCCTCCCAAGCACAAAATGTACATGATGAAAACATTTTCAAACAAGAGTTCGCATAGAAAACACAATAAAATCGAGATAATTTTGTTGATACCAATTAAAATGAATAAAATGTATTGATGCCGATTAGAAACACCGCCCATTACCCATATCCTTTGGAATCGCATTAGCCCTTCTTTAACACACTTCAAGCCTTTCACTTTGAAAATAATGATCATGCATAAAATTTCCTCTGCTTTGATCAAATGACTCGCAAAATGATCATGCCAAATGATGCCTTAGTCTAGTGTGGAGAATAGCAATGGTATAGAGTTGCATCCATGCAAAATCTGATTATAAGAGGTGTAGCTAAATAGGATAAAGGAATTTGTTTGGCAGCCTACCAGGAAATACAAGGAAACCATTACTACATACTACATACTTATTTCTTTGAATGTTTGATTGCATTATGTTGGAAAAATTCTTGAATAAGCAAAATGTAGAACTTGAAAATGGCTAATAGCTAGTGTGTAAACACTTTATATACCAGGTATATATCTGTTTCAGGATTTGGTCTCCCTTCAATCAAGGGTTCAACAGTCCTCGCCAATGCTAGCTGCCTGTCTATAAGAGATTTTTTACACCAGCCGTCATCGCACTTATTGACTGTCCATAGATCTTTTCGGCCCAGTCAACAATATTACTTCTGCTAGAGAGTTCACATCATTCATCAAATACTTCGTATTACCAATCAAATTCGTCCCATCAAACTCAGCACCGTGATTTCCGCTGGTCCTCTTATTCACCTCATCAACATCACTCTTATACTTATTCAGCTGAGTCTCAATCTCCCCCGCAACCTCAGGGAACTCCAGCCCCCCATTCGACTACTGTTGATATTCTGGTTCAGTTTCATACTGTTCAGTTTTTATAATTGAGATTGGAATGTCATCTATCCAATTTTTATGATTCTTGCTTGTTTAAAGGAAATGCGGAGATGGTTAAAGTTGTTGTTCCTTACTTTCCCTCAGTAACAGTAGCTCTGTTTAGTTCATATCCTTCTGTTATGGATGGTTAAGCATTGTTATTTTGAGAGCCTCGGTTTGAGGATGTGCTTGCTACTAATTTGTCTCTGATCGTAAAGATTGAAGACTAGTTTGGATTCTTTAATCTACTCTTTGTTACCCTGTCTTAGACAGGTGATTAGCCATATTGGCCTTGTTGCATTTATGCTATATCTTTAGCAGGTTGTATTTGCTCGATTGATTAGTTGCTTTTTTTAATGTGCTATCTCATCTTGAGGACAACATTGGTATTGATGCTTTGTTCTCTAGCCATAAATGTTGATTTGTTGGTCCTTTGATTTGCTAATTACCTTTAACACAACTTGAGTATTGATACTTCACTTCGTAACCATCAAACCTTCTAACATGTTAAGTGGTTAAGCCTTGAGTTATGCTTCTGCGTAATGGTTAAGTTTCTTGCCTTATGACTTTAATTTTGGCCGATGTATTTTCAACATCTCTCTCTCATTTTTCTTTTAATTTAATGTACTTTTGTATTCCTTATATAGTTATATCAAGCTAGAAGTGTTGTGAACACCTTCTAACTAGTGAAAGGGTATTAGAGATATAGTTAGTTACTCCAGTTACTAGTTAGTTAGCCTATAAATAAGTTTTACACTAATCATTTGTACCTAACTTTCTCATTTTGTAATCCTACTGGTTACTATCAATACAAAGAGTTTTCTGGTTTTTCTCTATTTTTACACTGATAACGTGTTTCTTAACATTAGAGATCAACACCACAAATCAATCTCACTTGCATCTAATTGGTTTGTATAGAAGTGTCTCTTCTGAATCTAATTCTAACAGAGAAGTTTCTCAAATCTTCAACACATTCATTTAGAAAAAGTATTTTTCAAAAGCAGAATCACATAGCATAGAGTATACTGAATAATAATTGTATCCGATTATACATAAGTACATCCTAAATTATTCCAAAAGTATATCGGTGATTATTGTCACTTCCAGATCTGGTTATACATAACAGGAAAAGTAACTAACAACAAAAGGAGAAGTGCTACAAGAAGGGAAAACAGGAATATATTTCCAAAAGAGAAAATACAATTAACTTACAGAAAGAAGAATAACTTGAGATCTGGAAAGAAAAAACATGAATAAAAAATGAATCAAATTTTAAAATAAATTTTCGAAGGTTGGTTGAATTAAGATGTTAGATCTGAGGAAGCTGAGTGAGGAAAGGGAAAGGGAGTAGAAATTAGAAATATGAGGAATGGGCGGAATTGGTAAGAAAGAAAACACATGAGTGTATTTTCTAACCAACTAGCTCATTCCTAGTACTTCTAATAACTTCAACTATCATTCTCATCTCACTGTTATGCCGACACCCGCACACGGCACACCCACAATGAAATTTCAGTACGGGGTAGTCCTATTTATATATACTAGCCTATGTGCACGTTTGAATGATCCCTATTCTCTATTTTCAAATATAAATAATTACTTAATCTCTTTTTTTATTGAATTTAATTAATTGATAATTACTTAACCTTCTTTTTTGTTGTGATTAGTTATTATGAAGAATATTTTTTTTTTACTATAATAAAAATTGAAAATCTTTTTATGTGGAAGTTGTGCTTAGTTATGAAGGAATAATAATGAAAAAAACCATCCAAAAATTTGTATCCTTTTATATATAGTAAAAATGTGGTTACCTTTTTTTTTATTGTTTTTTTAAGGGTAAAATAGGAATAATGAAAAAGCCATCCAAAAAATTTATATTCTTTTTATATAAACTAGCCGCCAAACGGGCACGTTTGTGTGATCGATATTCTTGTTTTTTTATTATGATCGATATTCTCAGTTGTGCAAATATAAATAACTACTTAATCTTTTTTTTTATTGGACTTAGTTAATTGATAACAAGTTAACCTCCTTTTTTTATTGGACTTAGTTAATTGATAACTACGTAACATCCTTTTTTGTTGTGGCTAGTTACTAAGAAGAAAAATATATATTATTTTTTACTATAAAAAAACTGAAAACCTACTTTTAATTGGAAGTTGTGCTTAGTTATTAAGAAGAAAAAAAATATTATTTACCAAAATAAACTGAAAATCTATTTTTATGTGAAAATTATTTTTTAAGGGTAAAATAAGAATAATGAAAAAGTCATCCCTAAAATTTGTATCCTTTTTTATATATAGTAAAAATATAGTAATAGATATGCAGATGAAGAGGAATTCTTACCTAAGCCTAACACTAAATAACACATGTTCAAAATTCACACATAAATTGAAAATATTTAAAGATTTGAACCCTTACGATTTATGGACAAAATATTTAAAGTAATGCCACATAGACAAAATAAATATAATTAATTAAGGTTCGAATTCTGGACACTCCATTCATTTATCTTGTGAGACAAGAAAAAGTTATTATAATCATATTCGAAATATCCGCAATTGTTATAATTATAACCAATTCATTTCAGTGCACAAAATATATAAAAGGTTCAAATATAAAGTTCTCCGGCCAATTATTTATATTGAGACAAAGTTTCCCAAATTGACGGACAAAGAAAATAAAGACAAAGGAGGAAATATGGCATTTGATACTCCTCTAGTGCTGAAAGAGAGTTTCAATGATTGATTTCATTCACACTTCACAACCTCAACTACATTCACTGCAATTCAAGAAACAAAAACCTCTTAAAATTAAAATTGACATGAATATTTGAAAAAAGGAAAACAAAATATATATTTTTATTTTTGTATAAATAAGTTAGAAATTGTTCATGATATAGTTATTAATTTTACTAGCAATGTCACTCTTACATTTGGTTGATAATTGAATGGTAATTGATCTGAAGGAATATATGATGGTTGCATCATGAAGGGTTGGACAAACTCTTGGTCTGTTTCCATTTGATCCTATATGAAGTGGATAAAATAAATATTTCAATAATAATCAACCAAATTAGTTACAAATTTATTAATAAGAACACCAAATTTCTACTGATTAAATTGAATTTGTGAGTTATGCTATATATAAGAGTTTAATTTATATCTGCAGCTTGATCTCCATAGAGAAACTTTTCGACATTTTCATAGTCTAGTTCATTGCCCTATATATAAAGTAAACAAAAGAAATTCACATTAATTCAACCAAAATTAGACAAACAAAGGTGTGACTGTGTGAGCAATATGAATATTTTTTTTACTATTTGAATTTGATAATAAGAAAATGAGTTATGCAACATGTATGAAATTGAATAGTAGTAATTACATTTTCAATAATGGCCTTATTGGGGATATCAGCAGGCTGCACAGTCTTATTTTCCTCATGGCTTGCAACCGTAAGATTTTCAACATTCTCTACCTGCAGGTTCATTTTTAAAGTTAAACAAAGCTTATTAATCACTTAAGTTTAATTTTTTTTTACTCACCTAAGTTCAATTATATGATTAAATAGAAAGTTGTAACTTGTAACTATAAATGAATGAAAATGAAAAACAAGATATATACCTTGACACCAGAGGCACAATATTGAGTAACAACACCCATGAAAAAATCATCAAAGGGATCAGTTTCCATAATGGCTTTTGCGACATCAATAGGCTTCACAGTAACTCTATTTCTCTCTTCAGTATTCAACCAAGCACGATATGCGAGTTCTTGAATCAAAACTTCGCATGCTTTTGCCATCAACAATTGAGATTCAGCACTTACCATCTGCTTCCCAAACAGGCCAAAGTTATTATACATAAGCAATATCCTTATGCATGGTGCATAAGTGAATCTTAGCCACCAGATCCCACGGACACGTGTCATAATCGTAGCGCGGATTTAATATACATACCGGAACAGTTGAGAAAAATTGTTCCGGTATGCATCAAAGTGTTCCGGTATGCATCAAAGTTTTTCGATATGCATAAAAGTGTTCCGGTACAGTTGAGGAAAGTGTTCCGATATGCATAAAGGTGTTCCGGTAACCTTATGCATACCAGAACAGTTTATTGAAAGTGTTCCGGTATAACCATATGCACGGTGCATAAGCAACCGGACCCTCCCAAACATGCCATCATCAATCACATAGTTTAAAAGTAATGATATAATACTCAATTTACTTAAAGCTCAATTATTCGATACACATTTTATTTAATATGTATTGATATATTTACTGATGTGGACAATTTACAGGGGAGATGCTAAGTTTAATGACGCAGAATGTGTGCAGTCCGATATTAATCAGACAGTCTAAATATCATAACTACATGCAATCACACTGCAGATAATTCAATTCCAAATTTAATATAACGGGTGTTATGTAAAAAAATAAAGAAGTACAACTTAATTTAAAAAAATTAATTTTCGAATCTAAAAGTCTACAAGAAAATTTCAATCCAAAAAACTAATCCATTAGTTAAGAGAGTTTTGTTTTTTTTGCATAATTTTTTTTAGGAGAGTTTTATAACTTACTCTAGAAAACAATTTTATCTACTTAATATAGAACTTGTATTATTATCACTCTCTTTGGAGAGTCGACAACTTTTCTCATCTATTAGTATTTGGTGAAGTATTTTTAATTTAATGAGAGCTACTTTTACACTCCCCATAGTTTTCTTAAAAACCACCCCTCCCTTTGGATTTACCTTTTTGAATAGAAAAAAACATTATTTTTCTTATCTTTAGTGAATAAATTGTGGAGAAAAAAAAAACAATGGGTAAATTTGGATGGAAGTGGATTTTATGAACCATAAAAGGTGGAAAAAGAAGTCCCCTAATCTGTATAGGTTATTTTTATGTGGCTTAACTCTCAACTATATTAATTGTTAGTACTTAAAGTACCACACGAGTTCTAATTTTTTTTTTTTATCCAAACGAAAATTATAATAAATAAAAAGAAAGATACAGAGATCGGGGGGACATCAGGCCTAACCCAGTTACAATATAAAGAAATACATCGTGAACGAACGAATCAGATAAATCCAACCCAAATCAATCCTACCAATCTAGATACTCAACACAGACGCAACCCAGCGAACCCGCGTACGGGCGCGAAACCAAGTTACAAAAAAAGATGAAGAGTAACCATATGGCAAAAACCAAAAAGGATTAAAACTTGACGAATGAATCCTCCGCCAACACGGAACAGGACTCACGTACCAACAACCCCTAACACAATGGAACACGAGTTCTAATTAAGTATTGAGTATTTTTATTTATTTAATATGAGACTCCTAACACAATTCTAGTTCTTGCGTATAATTTTGAAATAAATGATACTACATAATAACAAAAATATCCTAACCATAAACAATAGAGTTATGCTAACTCGTGACTTAAAAACAAATGTTAAAAAAAAAGTTATATATTGAAAACAAGGATTTTAAAGATTTTACCAAATTGAATGTACAACTTTTAAGATAATATTTTTATATTAAATTCTTCAACATATGACTTTAAGATACAAATTAACATTTAGGTCATAAGGACATATATTACGGAAATTAAAATTAGAACTTTTACTTGAAAAAAAAAACAAATTTTAAATATTTAAAAAATTGAATGCACAATTTTCAAAACAAAATTTCTACATTGTTCCCCTCAACATTTTTTCCCTTACAACTAAATATGTTTCGGTTCAAAAAGTGAGAAATTAAAACATAAAAATAATATGAGAAACCTTACATCTGCATCATCTTTCATGGTCTTTCTGATTCGAGTTATAGCCAATTGACTTTTAAATTCTGCCATTCATATCATAACACATCAATTGAAGATTGATAAATGATAATTGTCTAAAACACTACTTAATTAATAAGTAAAATATAAAAAAAATGGATATTAAATATTTAACAAGTGGAAAAGAGTACTCATTTGCTTTTTATTATTTAAATTGCTAAGAACCTTTATCAAGTTCCAAGTTGAGCATCTGCTTCTCCCAAAAAGAATGAAGGTTTTTTTCTTGTACCTGCATGCAAAAGAAAAACAAACATCAACAGATCAATATTATGCACAAGTAAACATCATTTTGTCGGGCCATAATTTCTCGATATTATTTTTATTTAAAAAAATATCGAGAAATGAGACCAATATTGATCGGTGAAATTAATCTCTACAATTTCCAAATGATACCTACATACATCAACATGGTTCTTGGACTTAATTGGGCCTAGCCTTGGATCCATGTATTGTTGGTCCAAATTATATGGGAGATCGACTTTTCTCACCCCTAAAACCTAACTAGGTCTTTAGCAAGGGTCAATTTTGACAAAGTACTTTGTTAGATCCAAATAAATTTTATTGATTTGAGTTGGATAAAAAATCCATAATATTTCTATCAAAACCACAAAACAATTTTTTCAGTGATAAACAAGTTGGTTTCAAATTTGGTTATCTATCATAAGATATAAAATATTTTTAATATTCTAAAAATAAATAAATAAAATTGTATGAAAATTTCAACACTTAGATTAAATTTTATCATATAACATTTTAAGTAGTTGAATAAAATTGAAACAATTCTAGATTCAACACATAAAATAATTAATCAATATTCATAAAAATAAAAAAATTGATTTTTTTTAAACAGGTTGATTTCACGGTTTGAAATCGCTAACATGTTACCCGAAACAAAAGACTTCGGGTTTGATCGATTGAGTTTAACCCAAAATACAATTAAAAAATTATTGCATTAAGCACTATATTTGGATTAAGTTATTACGATAATTAACAAAGAACAACAAATTACATATAGTGAAAATAAGTATGGGTGAAAAAAACTTGTGATTGGAGTTTCAAACAAAATCGCTTTACCTCTTTGTTTTGCATAGCTTCTTTCAAATGAGGAGGTGAAGGAAAATCTAGTGGAACCAAGTTATTGTTAAAATCCATTGTGAGATTGAAATTATAATAATTCATGACTCGTGAAGAACTATCCTTTTTAAAGAAGCCATTTTCTTGTTGTCAAAAAAAAAAAACCATTTTCTTTTCAATCTAATTTCCATTAATGATTTTTGTCGAGTTTGTATTAATTAACCAACATTGAATTGATTAATGCATAAGAGTTTTGGACCTTTTAAGTGATTGACTAGAGATTTAATTTGATTTTTAACTATTGCGTATGTTAAAAATTTAGTTGGAAGAAGAGAACTCACATTGTATGTCTTACATATTTTTCAACGAAAATTTTAAATAACAATGAAAACTTCGTACCTATAACAAGATAATCCACTAAAATAGTTTGTATTAAATAGTTCTATGAAGATATATATATTAAATATATTTAACCCGAAAACATATAGTAATAACTGTAAGAAATTTTTAAAAGTGAAAGCACATTAAATATATCGAATATATAATTGCATTAGAAGTCAAAAGAATATAGACGTAAAAATAGTTCTATACAAACATTTAATTCTTGTCGTGATCGAGACTCGCTCAAGATAAGCATAAGCAAGATTCGTTGACTAGTATGTGTTTACGCTGAAATTTGGTAAACAACGCTAGTTTGATTATTACAAGAGAGATCAACTAGTAAATCTCGGGACATAGTGCTTTGGTTATATTTTCAAAGGAACTGGTATTCATTATTGTTCTTATGTTCATAAATGTTGTTTTTATGTTTTTATGTTGCTTGAAATGCAAGAAAGAATGTTTATTCAAATGAATAAACAGAGGGGAAGATGAGTCGAAATAAAGATTAATTTGAATAGAAATGAAAAGACCGTAAATTTGCATTCAAATGTACTTTGGTACACACAACATACATTTTCCCTTTCGAACTCGTTTCTCTCGTTAGCATGGGTACTTTGAGTTTTGTAAGGATTCTGTATAAATGACTGTGACCCCTTTTTCGATCACATAAATAGACTATTTATAGACACTAATTCCTAACTGCTAATAACGCCTAAATAACTACAGAGAGGACGCGTGTCTTTGACACGTATTTTGAATTTGAATTTCTTATCTTCTTATTTAGCCGTTGTATCCATCGAAGTCGAAGTAGCAATGTTTTTCCTGAATATTTTGCTAAGTACACGCTTTTCTTCCACACTACTGAACACCTCGACCCTACTGAAGCTTCGACCAAATCGAAAGGATTTTTGAAGAATGTAAATGTTTAAAGAGAAATGCTCAATAATAGAACATTTATTATATGTTCATGCATGATTGATCATTAAATTCATTGGCTCTGAAAATCAAACATATTTAATGACTTTTAACATAATCGTATAATTAAACATAATTATTTTAATCATACATTTAGAACATATTTTACTTAGTAAAAATATGGGCTAACAAATTGCCCCAAAATGCCTGTTTCGATCGAGTTGGTCGAACGAGAAAGGAAAATGCATTTTTTTCTTTTTTGAACCCACGTGCTTGACACTGTTACCAATGACGGCGCTTATGTCACGTACAGAAGTAACTGTCACCTTGATCCCCACAATCCATCATTGTTCCTAGATTTTAGGCATATTGGGTGACGTGGCGCTCGTAGAAGTTGAAAAGAAACTGTTTGAATTTTTATTTTTATTTATTTATTTATTTTTTTCAGCCAAACACGTTTCCCTATAAATAGTAACAAAGAAACAAAGAAGAACTTTTCACCAACTTCCAAACTCAGAGCTCTTTTGCGAAGAACAACTGTTCATCTTTGATTTCTTGCAAAATTGAACTTCAATCATAGAGAAATCTGAGATTCTAAACCGATACACTGATTCTATATTCAATTCCGCGTCGATTCATCATAATTTCAACCAGCAAAATTTAATCTTTCCAGATTTCACTAAAAACCCTTTCCTTTTCTTGAAACTTCAAGTACTGTTCACTCATGGCTTCAAACCAAGATTATGAAGTTCCAGTTGCTGGGAAGTGGAAAGACCTGATGATCCTTGAAGATGGTGAAGAAGTGGTTCCTGAGCCGTCTGGTAGCGAAGCTGAAATAAAAGTTTGGAATTCTCAAATCATGATTCCATTTTCAGTGAAAAAGGAGGATTATGCTTTATGTGGCCCTTACCCACCACACTCAGAGGTTATATCGAAAGAGGTAAACGATCTTTTCCCAAAACATGTTACATGTGGCCCTAGAAACTTCGAGTCGAACCCTTATAACTTTGGATACCTTAAAAATTCCATTAAGTTATTTAGAGTTGCCCCTTACACTGCCCATAAGGACTATATCCCTTGGCTAAATAGGGTCGAAAAGGACTTCAAAGACACTTGGGAAAGTTACGGGATTTACCCTTTAATTCAATTTAGTCGAACCGGCCCTAAGTATAAACCAGAACTTCTAATAGCTGCCCTGCATTTTTATGAAAAGTCCACAAACACCTTTCAGTTTAAATGTGGCATGCTAACCCCTACCTTGTTAGACGTAGCTGCTATTACAGGTCTTAGGCCTAATGGAGATCATTTCGACCCTACTAAGACTGGAGACAAGGTCGAACTGAACTATAAGGAAAATACTTTCTCCAAGTATATAGCAGAAAACATGGGCAAGGAGGGAGAAGAAGTGTCCATGGAGGAACACGTGGCTTTCTTAACATTATGGCTATCACACTTCGTTTTCTGCTCGAAATCCCTACAAGTGGCGAGGATGTTTATTCCAATGGCTCAGCAGATAAATGAAGGTAGGCTCTTCAGCCTTGGACGCTTGTTGTTGGCCAGTCTATATGAGGCCATGGGCAACGCCAGTGATGCAATCAAAGCATCTAAAGATGGATCTAAGTTTTCTGTTGCTGGACCCATATGGTTGTTACAACTCTGGCTGAATGCCACATTTGAGATGGAATTAGGGTTGATAGTGCCTTCTGACTATCAACAAGAAGTCGATTCAAGGGAGGTCGAAGGGCAAAGGTTGGTAAGGTTAGCTCCTCGATCTCTAGATCAAGACACCAGGAGACTCTTCCTAAGGCACATGAAGATGTTCATGAATTTTGATAAGTTCCTTCCACGCCATGCTCCCTTTGTCGAGCGCAAGTATGGCACTGCATGGTTCACTGAGGATTTTCCTGCGTTCGACCCAGATAATGAGGATGAAGTGAATGAAGTTTGGAGGGCGTACTTGGAGCAGACAGTACTTTCTTGCAAGATTGGGGCCAATGCCAATCAATATTGGTTAGTTGGATATCAACCCAATTGTGTTGCTATGCAATTTGGCATGTCCCAAATTAGGCCAAAAAGTTTCTTTGAGAAACTTGATCGACTGGTGCTGGGTACAGGTATTACCAAGAAGATTTACAAGAAATACCTTAGAATGATAGACACCTACGAGCTCACCTTCAAACCTTTCGAGTTCAAGCCTTCTTTCTACTGCACTGATGGTTTTAGCACTTGGTGGAAGGGTTATTATTCACGCTCCTCAATTGGAAATGCGGAGCATTTGTTAGGAATGGTCGATAGTGGCTTTATAGTGCCAGCTCTAGGAAAGAAAATTAGTGTCTCAGGTCGAGGTAAAAAATCTACTTTCCAATTTCTTTAAATCAATGTAGCACTTTATACTTTTCATATCAACTAATGGAACATTTTTTAGGCAAAGCTGTAAAGCAAGATGCTGGGTCTTCACAAACTTCATTCGAAGTGAAGAAGCCTACAGGCATAAAGATTAAATCAGAGGTTGAACCCCCTAAACCAAAGGTAACTTAATATTTTATTTCACCTATTTCCCATACATTTTCCAATTTTTTCCTAAATTGTGCTTTATATGTTCAGAGTGGAAAAAGGAAAGGTAGCACTGAGACTGTGTCTGCCAGTTCAAAGAAATCGAAAGACACTGTGGTGGTTAATGTAGAGGTAAGAATTTGTCATTTCTTTAATCTCTTTACAATATCATCTTTACACACATTTCATAACACTCATCATTTTATTTTTAGGATGATGATGAGGAGGAAGAAGTCCCTCTTATCAGAAAGAGGAGGGTGCCAAATACTTCGACCTCAACTGGAGGCGAAGGAGGGTCCTTTGCTAAGGAGGATAAGGCTGAACCAGCCTTAAAGAAAATGAAAAATCAGGAAACTGTTGCCCAAGGGACCCCAAAGAAAGATCAAGGGGAAAATGAGGAAAGGTGAAAGAAGAAAAAGAATGAAGATCCTAGGCCAAAGGCCATTAAGAAGGCCAAGGTGCCTAAGGCAATCAGAATCCACACCCCCAGTGGCAGTGGTGGGATCCCCCAATCCCAAGACAAACCTACAACAGAGAAGGAGATTGTGGTCGAAAAGGACCAACATCTTAACGTTGCAGAAGACAAGGTTCCTGGGCCTAAGGATGATCCCAAACCACAACCTGAGCCATTGATCAAAGACCAGAAGGTCACTGATGAGATAAAGCGGGATAGCATGCAGAAGGGTGGAGATGCCCCCAACGCTGAGCAGCAAGGTGACTCCCTCACTAATCCTGAGGTCGAAACTAAAGAGGTATATTTCACTTTATTTTCTAACTTTAGCTTTTCTTCAAATCACCCATTGGTCTAATTGATTTTTCTTTGTGTTTGCAGTATGAATCGAAGAAAAGGACTATGGAAGAGGATAAACAGCCAACTTCTGAAGAGATGCCAGACAAGAGCAAAGATGGTGATGACCAAAGCTCTAAGGATGATGGCAAGATTGATTTGGGGCACTCTATTGAAGGACTAAAGGGAGGAGAAGGACCTGAAGCTAATGCTGAGGGTGGTGGCACTAAAGTCTTGCCCACCACTTCAAGTATTAAATACCCAATTCCCAGTACTTCCACAACATCAGGCCAAGCTAGTTCGATTCAAGAATCTCTGCATGATTCTGATGCTATGCCTGAAGCTGAGGCTGGTGGCCCAGATCTAGTCTCTGTTTCTTCGACCTCAATGCTCTCTGCAAGTCTTGGTGTGCAAGAAGAAGAGTTCCATACTATGCAGAAATCTGATCCTGCTGGTACTCTTCGACTTTTGCTTTCAAAGAAGCAGAGCCAAACCAACTCCTCAAGTGAGCGCACTACTACTGATTCTGCACCTTCAAATTCAGATATAAGTTCCATGGTGCGTCAGGATTCGCTGCTATTGAAGCTCACAACGACTTTTGTTCATGGAGATGTGTTAAAGCAAATCGAAGAACAACCTGCTTGTGCCTACAGCCATTTGGCGTTTTTGAAGAAATTGCATAACCCCCTGACCAGTGAAGAAACTCTAGGGAAGGTTATTCAATTGAGCTCGCTTGTAGATCAATACGCTAAAGCAGTGCAAAAAAAGTTTGACAATGATACAAGACTAACTACTCAGCAACAAGCCCAGGCCATGTTCTTTGAAAGAGTTCAAAAAGCACAAGCTGAAGTGGACCAGTTATCTTCCCAATTGAAAGAAGGCACCCCAGGGATCGAAAACTGTGATAAAAATATTGCTTATTATAAGCAACAAATCAAAGTCCTGGAGGAACAAATTGTGGGGTATAGACGCAAAATCATTGAAGAAGAAACTGAGAAAGCTCGACTTGAACAAGAGGCCAAGGCTTCTACCCAAGAGCTAATTGATGAAAAGGGCAGAGAAGGTCTCCAAGCTTTTAGTTCAGCAGAGGTAGTTGCTGAGGAGATAAAGTCTTTGGAAAGCTCCAACCTAGTGGTCGAAAGGGAATTGGCCACTTTGAAGAAGATTTATACTGAGTGTACCAAAGACTTGTATTTTTATGTTTTATCTGTTCGTCGTTTCGAGCAATGTTTTGGTGTTCAACCATATTTGGATATTTATTTGTAATTCGAACAAAGTCCCAGTTTGTGGCAACTTTTAATTTATAATTGCCATTTTGCTTTCATGCTCAAATATTATTCTGTGCTTATCTTTACTTCGAGTAAAACAGGTTTATATTTTTTTAAATACTTTCCATTTATACCCAAAGTACGTTTTTCAGGAGTTAATTCCTCAATTTTATAAGCACCATTCGAATAAACTTGAACAATTTTAAATGGTCCTTCCCAATTTGGGGACCACTTGCCTAAAAGTCTATCTTTCTTATCCATAGGCAAAATTACTTTCCAAACTAATTCTCCAACACTAAAAGACTTAGACTTAACTTTTTTATTGTAAGCCTTAGATACCCTTTCTTTTTGTTTTGTTAAAACTTCCAGAGCATTAAGTCTCTCTTCATCTAAATCAACTAATTCATCTGACATCATTTGGTAATAATGGTCTAAAGGTATTTCCATTTGTCTTTGTACCCTAGCTGACTGCAAATGTATTTCGACTGGTAACACAGCATCATGACCATAAGTTAGTCGAAATGGGGCAGTGTTAGTTGATTCCTTAGGAGAATTCCTGCAAGCCCATAATACTTGGTCTAGAGTTTTATGCCAATTTCTTGGCTTTTGAGCTATATGTTTCTTTATCAAATTAATAATAATTTTATTGGCTGCTTCGACTTGACCATTTACCTGTGCATAATATGGTGTTGAAGTTAGGAGTCTAAAGCCAATTTCTTGGGCAAATTCCTGCATCTTTCGTCCAGTAAAAACTGAACCTTGATCAGTTGTAATTGTTTCAGGAAATCCAAACCTGTAGATTATATGATTTTGTATGAAATTAATTACTGCCTCTTGATCAACATTTGGTAGAGGAATGACTTCAATCCATTTTGTGAAATAATCTATTCCAACTAAAATATAACGTTGATTCTTTGATGAAGCAGGTTTAATTTCACCAATCAGGTCTAGAGCCCAACCCCTAAAGGGCTATGGTTTTACTATTGAATGCAGTTCACTTACAGGCACATGCTGAATTCCTGAATGCCTTTGGAATTCTTGGCAACCCTTGGCATATTCTATACAATCTTTTAGCATAGAAGGCCAATATAGACCTTGTCGAAACAAAAGCCATTTCATTTTATGTCCTGCTTGATGAGAACCACAAGTACCACTATGAACATCAGAGATTGCTATATATGCTTCTGTTTCATTAAGGCATTTTAACAAAATTCCTTCAGAAGTCTTTTTGAAAAGATCATTTTCAAAAATTATATAGCTTAAAGCCCTATATTTTATCTTTCGATCCACATTTCCTGTTGGATTCCTAAGATAATCCACTATAGGCTTTCTCCAATCATTATCTGACAAGTTGTCAATGGCAAAAATTTGAAAATTTTCATGGGGATTTTCCATCTCACCATTGATTTGTGGTATAGTATCTGCCCCCACAAGTTTTGGCATTGACAATTGTTCAGAAATTAGTTCCTGTAAAACCGTTTTTTCTTTGATTTCGATCAATTGTGTCAACTTTTCCTTTGACATCTTATACCCTGAAGCAATTTGAGCTAAATCATTTGCTTCTTGATTTTCTAATCGAGGTACATGTTCAATATCCACATGATCGAAACAATCTAACAAAGAACTAGCTATAACAAAATATTTTGCTAAATGTTCCTTAACACATTTATATTCTTGTGTTAATTGCTTCAATACCAATTCAGAATCACCTCTTATTTTAATGTTCTTTGCCCCCAAGTCTTTTAATATTTCCAAACCTATGATTAAGGCTTCATATTCAGCTTCATTATTAGAGCAAAGTCCATTTATTTTATATTTGAATTTAGTTGGAACTTTAGTAGGTGAAATTATTAAGATCCCAATTCCAGTTCCATGTTTATGTTTGGATCCATCAAAGTAGAGAATCCATGGTTGAATATCTACATATTCTTGTGGCATTTCGACCAAAGAATGATCAACTATAAAATCAGCCACAATCTGACCTTTAACAGCCTTCAAAGGTTTATAAGTAAGTGAATATTCAGTTAATGCTAATGCCCATTTTCCAATTCTACTATGTAATATAGGTTTAGTTAGCATATGTTTAATAACATCGAAATGGGAATAGACATAAACATCAATAGGCTTTATATAATGCTTGAGTTTTGTACAAGAGAAATACAAACAAAGGCAAAGTTTTTCTATGGCAGTATATATAGTTTCTGCATCATTTAAAACTCTACTAAGGTAATAAACTGCATTTTCTATGCCATTATCATCTTCTTGAGCCAACATGCTTCCTATTGTCTTATCAGACGCAACAATATACAACTTCATAGCTTTATTCCTACTAGGAGGCATTAAAACTGGAGGCTTTATTAAATAATCTTTAATGTCATCAAAAGCCTTTTGGTGCTCTTCATTCCATTTGAATGGATCATCTTTCTTGAGTCGAAGTAGTGGTGAGAAAGCTTGAGCTTTTCCACTTAGATTCGAAATGAATCTCCTCAAGAAGTTGATTTTTCCCAGCAGAGATTGAAGTTGCTTTTTGGTCGAAGGAGGCTTTGTCTCTAAGATAGCCTTTGTCTTGTTTTGGTTTATCTCGATGCCTTTTTTATGCATCACAAAACCAAGGAAATCTACTGCATGCACACAAAAAGCACATTTTAATGGATTCATTTTTAATCCATGTTTCCTCATTCTTTCAAAAGATTGCCTAAAATATAGCAAATGGCTATCTTCAGAAGAGGATTTAATGATGATGTCATCAATATAAACTTGCATGAATGTATCTATAAAATCATGAAACATAGAATTCATTGCCCTTTGATAAGTGGCACCAGCATTCTTTAACCCAAAGGGCATAACAACCCATTCATAAGTGCCTAAAGCACCAGGGCATCTGAATGCTATTTTAGATACATCTTCTTCAGCAATAAATATTTGGTTATAACCAGAATAACCATCTAACATGCTCAAGAATTCGAAGCCTGCTGCTGAATCTACTAACATTTCTGCCACAGGCATGGCATATTCATCTTTAGGTGTAGCATTGTTTAAGTCCCTAAAATCTATGCATACTCTAAGTGCACCATTCTTTTTAATAACAGGAACTATATTTGCTAACCATTCTACATACCTGGCAGTTCTGATGAATTTACTCTTCAACAGCCTTTCGATCTCTTCCTTGATCTTGGACATGATTTCTGGTGCAAACCTTCTTGGCAATTGTTTCACTGGTTTTTTACCTGCCTTGATTGGTAGCTTAAGTTCGACCATTTCTCTACTGAGTCCAGGCATCTCATTGTAATCCCAAGCAAAACAATCACTAAATTCCTTGAGAAGTAGCACCAATTTTCCTTTCAAATCAGGACTAATATTAGCACTAATGTAAGTTGGCCTTTTTACTAAGTCATTTCCAATGTCAATTTCCTCCAAAGGATCTTGAGCTTGCATCTTTGGAGTTTCATTCAATGGATCTCTTTCGAACCCCAAGGGTTCTTCATCATAGATGCAATCAAGTCTTTGGGTTTGTGGCATAGAAGTGCCATTACTTTCGACCTTGGCTTCGGTAGCCATATTTTGTTGAACATCAGCTTCCAAAGCCGTATTTAATCTTGTTTCGGCCATATAAGCCGTAATTCTGGCCCATGCATTGGACTCAGTCATAATAATCTTCGTAGATATTCCACCCAGATGGTGGTATCACTCCATCTTCCGAGGATGCAGCATCTATCTCCTCTCTTTCCCATATGAAACCCTGGGTTGGGTGGAGTTTAACTGAATGTATGACATTATCAGAGGGCTTGAAAGCATTCTCTCTGTCATAGCATGGCGCTATATTCGCCAAATTCTTGTCAAAGGTCTGCTTAGATATGGTATCTACCTCTGACATATAGAAGCTTTGGTCAGCTTCGATATTTTCTACAACGCCATCCTCCCTCCAGAGTATCAGCTTTTGGTGAGGAGTCGAAGGCACAACACCCACTCCATGAATCCACTCTCTTCCCAATAGCAAGTTGAAGTTCGCCTTGGATTCAACTACCAAGAACAGAGTTGGTCGAACTATACTGCCAACAGCAACATCCACTTGGATTGCCCCCTAGAGTATCCTATCTTGCCTTCATAGTTTGACAAAACAATATTATGGGCAGATAGATCACAATCATACTTGCCTATTTTGGGCAGCATAGACAAAGGCATTAAATTTACAGCAGCACCTCCATCTATCAACACTTTGTTGATTCCAACTCCCTCCACTTTTGCTCTAATGAAAAGGGGATTGAGATGGCTTTTCATGCCTAGATTTGGCCTTTCGAATGTGGCTTGCTGTTCTTCGATGCAGCCATTATTCATGATATAATAGCACATTGGCTTTGGCTCATCCATTTCTAACTGGACGAAGTTAGTTTCGAGCTCAGTTACTTCTGATTGGACATCAAATTCTGATGGTAATATGGAAACCACACATATTACATCAAAATCTGGCTCAGAATCCAGCAGATCATCATCTTCCATTTTATTTTCATCTATTGGAGGAGAGATTCTTTCTTTTGCTGGCCTTCTCGCCACTTCTTTGTATTGGCTTGCTTGAGGAGCTTATGCAGCCAACTTCTTTTGGCGTTGGAATCTACGCCATTGAGTCCCTGTCATTGGATGTTTACCCTTGTAATTATTTCTGTAAGAGTATTTATTAACATCCTCAGAATAGCTCAATTTGGTACCACTGGAGCCACCAACTTCCATTGCACCTTTGTTGAATCTTATAGTTCCTTGGTGCATCCAGCGTTCCACAGGGATCGAACCAGATGGACGGAAAGTAGGCATTCGATCAATTTGAACAGGATGGTTTGGTCGAGTCAAGATGCCCTTTCCTTTGCCCTGGTATTGCTTTGGCTTTGCCCCCTGCCTATTTGTCATGGGTTGGAACTTCATAAGGCCTGCAGTAGCCTCTTTATCACAAACAACACTGCAACGGGCACAAAGCATCACCCCTTTGTTCTCCAGTTTGCACCACTTTCATCTTCTCATAGTATTCTTCTTTAGGTATTTGTTCTGCCTGTACCTCCGTAACCTACATGGCTTCGACCATCATTATAGCTTGTGGTTCAGCATAGAGAGTATCAGCATTCTGCAAAGGCTCAGCATCCGCCTTTGTGGCTTTGGGTTTTTCACCAAATTTGAGTCTTCTCTCATTCAAAGCCTTTTGGACCAGGTCCCTGAAAAGTACACATTGTGAGGTTTTATGTCCAAGAAAATTATGATATTTACAATAACCTCCTTTCTTTCTCATATCTAATGGGGGTAATTTAACACCTTTAGGAACCACAATTTGGCCATCAGTAACCAACAAATCAAAAATCTCATCACATTTTGTTATATCAAAAGTATAAGTTTTTGACACATATTTATCATTTTTTGGTTCAACAGGATTTTTCCCATTTGAAGGTTTTAGAAGTTTACAAGAATAAGGGGGGTCAGGTTTTAATTCTGCTAAGTATATTTCCCCTTGTTCAACATCCTCATAAGAGATATCATACTCTTGGTCACTATCATGTGTTTCCACATAAGCAACTTTTTCCTTCTTATGATACTTAGAATTTCTAGCCTTTTCTGCCTTCAAGCGTTCGACCTGTCGAACCCTATCAGCCAATTGGGCCATATCTCTTACAATACTAGAAAACATGCTTTTGGCAACCGATTTAGAGACCGAAAAATTTCGGTTACTATAGAGACCGATTTAGAGACAGATACTTTGAGCATCAAAGACAAAAAATATTCGGTTGCTAAATCGGTCGCTACATAATTATAGAGAGCGAATTAGAGACCGATAATTAGCAACCATAAAATCGGTCACTTTAGAGACCGATTTAGAGACTATTATTTGAAACGTCAAAGCCAAAAAAAATCGGTCGCTATATCGGTCACTATAGAGACTGATTTAGAAACCAAACATTAGCGACTACAGAATCCGTCGCTATTTTTTTAAAATAAAAAATATTTTTATAATTGAATATTTACTGCTATTATTTTTTTAATTACTGCTATTATCTTTTTTAATCAATAAAAAACCTTTTACTCAGTTTTTTGTCATATTCACTTCACTTCAGTGTTAAGTTTTCCCAAAACAAATTAGTAGAGCATAATCCTTACCCAAAAAAAAAAAAAAATTAGTAAAGCATAATATCACTGCAACACATCTGCTCACCACGTAAATCAATTTTTCTCAACCCTAACCTAAATCATATTGCACCTCAATTCTCACCATCATCACTGACCCTCACACCATAACCCTCCTTCGTTCACCATCTTTCAACCACCTGAAATTATTCTTCTTACCGTCGATCATCACTCACGAACTCCCGCATTCCTTGTGCGATTAAACTCGTTGAAACCCTAAAACAAAAATCACTTTTTTGCAACTAAGGACTGAGAAAGGATTGTGGAAGGCAAATCCTGTACGAATTCAATCTCATCGTCATCGCTCACTCTTTGATACGCCGTCTTCATGTTGTTGTTTCAGGTTATTCATCATCGCAATTTTCCCCCAATTTTGAGGAAATTCATTATCTTTGGGTTTGTGATATCTTAAGTATCTTTGTGTTCTTTGATTTTAATATTCCCAAATGTTAAAATTCTTCTTTGTTCTCAGTTCTCACTTTGAAGCCAAGCTTTTGATAGAGTCCAACTTGTTCCTCTTTGTTTTGGTCTAATGCATTTTATGCTTTCAATTGGGTGTTTTAGAATTTCTTAGTATATATATATGTTATAGTCTATAAATGAGGACAAGTAATTGAATTGAGTTAGATAATGTAGAGGTGAGGAAAACAAATTTGAACATTTAAAGGCACTGTTTGGTAGAAATTGAATTAGTATGTTATGTTATATTTACTGTTTTTGTCATCATCCGATTAAAGAAAAAATTTGCATGAGAAATGTAAATAAAGCTGATGAATGATAGAATTGTGAAATGTGTTTGATTTGATTACTCTCTTTGTCATTGGCTAAATACATATATGTTCTGTTTTCTTACCCTTTTTACATGATTGAGTGTTCCACTTGTCCCAAAATAAGATAGGTGCTGCATTTTGTGTTTTCTCACACTCTTAATACATATAAATGAACGAGTGTTCGTATTCTCTTTTCACAAGTCACAAAATAAGCTTTATGATCCGGTTCTCCGTTTTGTATTTGATGAGATATGAAGTTTTCTTGTTCTCATGTGACTTTTCCTTTGCTTTTTGCAAAATAATGAAATATGTTTGAGGTGAGCATATTGATTCTTCTAGTAACATTAGTCTTATTCACTTTATTTTTACAGATTGTTTGAAAATGATCAGAAGTACAAACATGTTATATCTCTTTTAGAAACTTCATTTAAAAATATGTACTGTATTGTGTTGCTTTTTCTCCCTTTATAAATATTTTCAATCTTGTCTGTTATTGCAACTAAGATTTCACTTCAATTGAATTCTTAGTTCTTACTTTACCATTTGATTGCATGAAGGTTATATTCTTAGAGGTAGAAAAGATGCTTTTCAAGATGCACTAGCAGGACCTTTGGGTTGTGAACTTAAAGCTAGAGCAATGAATACTCAAATGGGTGGTGGTGTGTTGAAGTTCATTGGCGAATACATTTGCCAATCGAATTACTGAAGGGATGTTTAGTGATAAGCTGTCTATTTTTTCCTTGAGGAAGTGTCAGTCAGTCTATCTCTAACTTGTTTCTATCATGTTGGGCTTGGCTGTGTGCAATGCTAATGGAAGAATTATTACCATAGAGTAACCTCATAGGATAAGAGTTATGTATGTCGGAAAAAGTTTAGTTTGAGAACTGCTAAAGAGCAAGTCATTATTTTTGTTGCATCCCCGTAGAAAACGTATTTTTAAAAAAAGTACTAAAATATAAAAATCATGAAGCTTTATATTGGCATCTGATTCTGTTTAATTTTTTGATATTTTGTAGGAAGCCTAAATCGAAAGAACCAAGTGCTAAAAGGCTAAGGTTGGGAAAGGGGAAAAGGTTAAGGATCCTAACATGCCCAAGCGTCCACCTACCGCTTTCATTGTTGCGGAAATTCTTTTTTCTACCCCGACAATTATACCTTCACCCCAACAAACAATTATTTTTTCCAATTTTATCCTTTTTATCATTTGACTTCACATTATAATTTTTTTTGGTACATAATTTTTTGTTTGTTTTGATAGTCAAAATTTCAAACCAGAATACTTAGAAAAAGAAATCCGGAATGTAATAATACAAACCAAATAGAGATAGTTACCGGAGAACATTGTGAAAGAGTTCCGTAAGATTTGGAGAGAAGCATGCTCCCTCTCACGTCTCCACTTCGTTCCTACTCCCTCTCCACCATAACAACACAATGAATGCCAAATCCAAATAAGCCAAACTCTCGAAGCATAACTATCACATGCATCAATGATTGCTCGTTTGGTAATTTTACTCATTTAATTTATTGCATTGATTTCTAATGAATTTAGGATGAGTAGCAACAACAACATCTTCAGTTGGAGGACTGGCAGCAACAATCAATCTATGGCCACTGGAAGTAACAATTATGTTCAACAAATCATTTCAAGAGAAAGCGTTGAAAATGGAGGTTTTTCTCCTAATATGGAAGTTATGCGGAATTGCGTCGTGGCGGAGAAACGGACCGGTGGAAGCAACTCGATTGTAGCCATGGAAATTATTGGTTGATTAATTCTTTGTTACCGTTAGTAAGTTATTAATTAAGAAGCAAAATCAAAATTAGAATTGGGAATAATAATTAGGGTTGATATTGATATGAATTGGGGAAAGCTCTTCAACTTTGCACAAATGCCACTGTTTAACAATTTTCAACCTTTCAGAATTCTTTCACAGAGTTTTCCGGTAGCTATCTATCATTGGTTTGGCTTATTACAATTACATTCCAGATCACTTTTCTTAAAGTATTCCGGTTTGATATCTTGGCTACCAAAAAAAAAATTATGTACCGAAAAATTTGTTGGGGAAATCAAATAATAAAGTAGGGTAAAATTGGAAAAAGAAATTGTTTGTAGGGGTGAAAGTATAATTGTTGGGGTAGGAAGAAATTTTTTCTCATTGTCGGGGTCTTATATTTTTGCTGTTTTGATTCTATAGTTTGATTGTCTTGCTTTATTGTAAGGATGATTTTAGAAATAATTGAATTGTTTGTTTGTTTGAATAAATTTATGTAAGGATTAATTATTGAGCATATCATTTGAATTGTTAACGGTAACCTGGTAAAGAGGCTGGTAAAGAGGCTGGTGAGAAGAAGAGTTATGTAATATTGACTTTGAAGAAAAAAGTATGAGGTAAAGCCTTGTTTAATACCATGCTAAGTTAGTCTAGGTATAACTTTAATGTAATAGCCGATACTTAAAGCTTTAATTTATTTTCTATAGGAGATTTATTTTCCATATAATCTTTGATTTAGCATATTTTTATAAGGATCCTAATGTATTTTGTTATTTTTTGTTATTTTGTTATATATATGCTACAGATGAATTTTTACATGTGCGTCCGGAGGAGCGCGTATGCAAGAAGGAAGTTTGAGTTTCATACAAATAGCTAAAATTTCTTCTGCTTATATATATATATATATATATAGGCTACAATTTTTTTTTTTAAAAAATTCGAAATTAGCAACCGAATTAGCAACCGATTTGTTTTAAAATTAAATAAAGTGATCACTAAATCAGTTGCTAATAGCGTCGACAATGCGTTGAACAATCTGTCTCTAAACTGTTCTTTCAATTCAGTCTCTAAATTGGTTGTTGATATTGGTCGCTAATTCGGTCTCAAAATTCAGTTGCTAATCGGTCGCTACAAATTCGGTTGCTAATTTGGTCACTACAGATCAGCGACCAAGGTTTTTGCTACTGATTTTAATTGGTTGTTAAATCGGTCGCTAATTGAATTAGCAACCGATTTTGTTGAAAATCGGTCGCTAAATTGGTTGCTAAACGCATGTTTTCTAGTAGTGTTAGATGTTGAGTGTCTAACTTCTTTCTGATCGAATAATCTAGGCCACCAGCAGCCATTTCGACCAATTCATGTTCAGGCACCTGAGTGAAACATCTAGCCTTAAGTAAGCGGAATCTATTCAAATAATCATCCACAGACTCAGGGGTTTTGCGCCTAACACTTGCTAATTCTTTGAGACTTATTTTAGATTGTCCCATGTAGAATTGTTCATGGAAAACTCTCTCCAATTGATTCCAATTGAAAATTGAATGTGGGGGGAGAGTAGTAAACCATGTGAAAGCATTTTTTGTTAGAGAATTTGGAAAATACTTCATCCTTAAATTCTCATTATTTGCTAAATCTCCTGCCTCAGTCAAATATCTTGCTATATGTTCGACAGTAGATTCGCTAGTATCACCAGCAAATTTGGTAAATTTTGGGATTTTCCAACCCCTTGGTAATTCAGTTTGAAGCACATATTCTGATAAGGCAGAAACAAAGTGAGGCATGTGCATGCCTATATTTAAACCGTTCTGTGCCAAGATGGTTTCGACCAAATTCGCTATGTTATTTTGTCCAGCAAAGTTATTATTTTGGACATTTCTAACTACATCATCAGCATTTTGGTTCCTATTTACCAAGACAAATCCAGGATGTTGTTCGACCTGAGGCAAAGCCTGTGGCTGTGCCTGTGGCTGCACTTGTGGTTCGACCACTGGCACAGGTTGTTGGACTTGGTTTACAGGATTAGCCATGTTAATTGGTGCAGGCATAATGGCATTATTTGGTGCTTGTGCAATTTGCAAAGGCACTACATTCTGAATTTGGGGAACTTGTTGATTAGGGACTTGAGGAGCCCCAAAGAAATCAGCAATTCTTCCCATTTGATTGGCTAACAATTGGTAACTTTGGTTAGTGTTTTGAATCAACGGGTTAAAAACTGTACCAATTTGTTGTGTTAACATGTTAACTGATAAGTGCTAAAAAGTAGTAAATTTAGATATATATTTTAAGCACTTATTGACTTGTTTTGTAAGTTATTTGAAGTAAAAATCCCAACTATTTATAAATATTAGTCTTTTCTAGTAAATTAGTATTTTAGTTATTTTTACCTATTTCACTTCATTTTTTGTAGGTTTTTATAAGATTAATGATAAGTGTCATTTTACATATAAATGATTTAAATTAAAGACACTTATTAACTTAATTTTTGTTGAAAATATATATTGATATATCTTATAATTATATAATAGATACTATAGATATTATATATTAGTTATATTATATCATTGGATTTATATATTTAAATATAGCAGGTTATAGAAGAAAAAGTGAAAAGAAAACAAATGAAAGAGAAAACAATTGGCTGGTAAGAAAAGAAGAGGCGGTCAAGTTGCAACTTACAAGCAGCTTAATGTGAAAAGTGATTGGAAGAATTAGAAAAAGAGGGGGCGGTGCTTGTAAGTAACAAACCCTTACACTGAAGTAAGGTTTGCTTTCCAAACTTATAAAAGGCAGTGGATACTCTATCATTCATATACACTCTCTCACACGCATGAATTAAGAACAGAGGGCTGAACACGCCCAACACTAAAAACAGAGAGAGGGAGCTGAAACGCATAACAGAGAGTGAAAGCGTGGAACGACGACAGAGGAAAATTAAGTGGATGCACACCAAGTGTTCGAGAGATCGACGGTGATGTTATTTCATTTCTTTTCTTCTCATTTGTGTACAGCTATCATGATAATGAGTAGCTAAAGACACTTTTGTTGGGATTAGATGTAATTGATTCTATTAGTATGCATTTCTTTTGATTATGGTTTTAGATTATTTATCAATTTTGATGTTGTTCTTGAATTGCATGTTTTAATTTTAGGGTTTAAAATGTATAGACATATACCCTTTTGAATCCAAGAATTAGAACAATCATCTATTAAATTCTAAACTCTAGAGATAGATTTAGGTTTAATATTCACTCAGATTATCAAAACTTAATGCTATTGTGTTGGTTAAATTGTCCGAGACATCGGAGTTTAAGCAATACAATATAGCCGTTATCGCTTGAGACATCGAGAGTTAATAGGTATAACGGGAATTCTCGTCGTACTCTGGACACGGATACGTATGTGAGTGATAAGTGATAAAATTGATTAATAGCTAAAACCTATATAGTTAGGAGAATACATACGAATAAGTTAATAAAGTCTAATCTCACCAAACTCATCTCTCTGATATTTTATTATCTTTTACCGCACTTTTGTTATATTATTTTCACAAGTTTTCATAACAAATATCTTCAAAACACTTTACTTAGAATTATATTAATTGTTGAACGGCATCGATATCGCACCAGTCCCTGTGGAGACGATAACAAAAATATTTACTTTTGTACTTTAACATTAACCATGTCATGGTTGCTATCATCCATTTGTTGCCTCATTGCTGCCAAGGCAGTATTGGTTAATGTAGGGGTGTTATTTCGTGTGGCAGAGCCAAATGTTCCTGTATTATTAGGGACGTAAACACCAGGCGCTGTTTCCGTGAACAATGATGCGCTCGTTTGCAAGCCCTGCATCATAGTGGTGGGCATACCATAGGGGTAATTTCTACTGGCGCCTTGACTCATGTATTGGGAAAAAGGTAATTGAAATATAGACGAACTAGCGCCACCCCCATTGACATGAGACCTATTTGGAGAAAAATTACTCTCCATATTATGAACTAAAGTTAAAATGGGCTTTGTTGTAGTCGAAGTAGCGGTTGTGGATGATGGCATAGCCATGGTAGCGATTACTATTGAAGATGTTGGGGCAGAAACTGCCCTAGTACTATTGGGTATAATCTCACTTATTACAGGAGAGACTATAGCCTCAGAAACGCTCGAAGCGGTTGATGCATTCGAACCGTTATTATTATTATTTCCATGTTTTGTCTTGGGTTATTTCTGGGTGGTGGTCTAACCATTTCAGGGAGTGATTTGCCGTTTCTTAAAAGCATACACTACACACAAGACTTTTTGGAAACAAATTAAAATACAGAACAAACTAAATACACTAGACTTTGAAGAAATTTAAACACAAAGCACACAGTCCCACTGGGCGTGCCAATTTGTTTACGCTGAAATTTGGTAAACAACGCTAGTTTGATTATTGCAAGAGAGATCAACTAGTAAATCTCGGGACATAGTGCTTTGGTTATATTTTCAAAGGAACTGGTATTCATTATTGTTTTTATGTTTTTATGTTGCTTGAAATGCAAGAAAGAATGTTTATTCAAATGAATAAACAGAGGGGAAGATGAGTCGAAATAAAGATTAATTTTAATAGAAATGAAAAGACTATAAATTTGCATTCAAATGTAAATGTTTACAGAAAAAGTAATGGTACACACAACATACATTTTCCCTTTCGAACTTGTTTCTCTCGTTAGCATGGGTACTTTGAGTTTTGTAAGGATTCTGTATAAATGATTGTGACCCCTTTTTCGATCACATAAATAGACTATTTATAGGCACTAATTCCTAACTGCTAATAACGCCTAAATAACTACAAAGAGGACGCGTGTCTTTGACACGTATTTTGAATTTGAATTTCTTCTTATCTTCTAATTTAGCCGTTGTATCCATCGAAGTCGAAGTAGCAATGCTTTTCCTGAATATTTTGCTAAGTCCACGCTTTTCTTCCACACTACTGAACACCTCGACCCTACTGAAGCTTCGACCAAATCGAAAGGATTTTTGAAGAATGTAAATGTTTAAAGAGAAATGCTCAATAATAGAACATTTATTATATGTTCATGCATGATTGATCATTAAATTCATTGGCTCTGAAAATCAATCATATTTAATGACTTTTAACATAATCGTACAATTAAACATAATTATTTTAATCATACATTTAGAACATATTTTTACTTAGTAAAAATATGGGCTAACAGTATGATACGTATCAGGGGCGTGCCAGCGTAGGAGTAGGAAGGAGTTGAAGAAATAGGGGAATGAAGCTCCATTCCACCCTTAACTGCCTCCCCTAACCCTAAGGATATAAATACAAGACGAAAATTCACGAGTAGATTCATTCATTATTCATAAATAATTAGAAAAGCCCTAGATCAATACCACATTGCTAGCCTGATATCTCTAAATAACTCTAGCAAGAACATTTAGCACCAACTGTGGGGCTTCGGTAAAGTTAATTTCCCAGTGACACCAATACAACTAATGAGATGGTAAGAGTAGAATCCCCTGCTTGTGAAAATGGAGCCGTGGGCTCAATCTAGGTGACAATGGAGTAATTATGCCGCCAAAACCAACACTTGTAGGCACAAGTTGAACAGATTGAACAAGGCTGGCAACTGACGACGAATTAGAAGAAGAATTAGAGGACCCCAAATCATTAGCTCAGGAAATCTGGGACACTCATGTTCTAGAAAATTTCAAGTCCCTTCACTTACCAACATTTGACGGCAAATCAGACCCTTTAGAACATTTGATTGCGGTGTCAACTCAACCAGCTATTATTGAAGTCGCTGAACCACTAAAGTGTAAACTGTACTTTGGAACCCTCAATGATGTGACTCTCAAATGGTACATGAACCTCCCTAGAAATATTATCAAAGGATACATGTCAAGGAAACCACCATGAGCCTTTTCAATAAACGTTAAGCTCACATTGAACCTCTCTAATAATACCTCGTCAGGTTCAGTGAGGCCACAATTAACATGTAAAACTCAAACCAAGAAATGTTTGTAGCTGTGTTCCACAATGATCTCAAAGCTGGTCATTTTGATGGATCTCTAGCATAAAAGACAATCCTTAGTATGGAGGAAGTGATGAAAAGGGAAGAATGTTATATCAAGAGTGGATAAAGTAATGCATAAAAATGGATTCGAGATGCAAAAAAATTTCTAGAGAGGCAAGAAAGGAGTGATCATTGAGGCCGAATACCTCTACGCTGGCATGAAAAAAGCAACAAACCTTTTAGTTTGCCACCACTTATCAATGATTAAAGACGACCTTCACAGATTCACTCTTTCACTTCATTGAACTATGATTGGTTAGTGTGCTACATGAGATTTTGTAAACAAACCTAGTTGACTTTTCAAGGAAGTGAAACCCACCGCAATTGATGGTGGCTTCGTTGAACTCAAGATTGGTTAGTGTGCTACATGAGATTTTGCAAACAAAACTAGTTGGCATTTTAAGGAAGTGAGATCCACCGCAATTGAACAAGCCTAATAAAAGTGTGTGTGGTGCTAGGGTGCACAATGCAAAGGATTGGTTTAGGCTTAAGACTATAACCGAAGACTTGATTAAAAGTGGTTATTTGAATTTTTTTGGGCTAAACATCAAGACAAGGTGAAAACTCTAACAGGCATAGGTCACCTCGTTCGTCTAGAAAAGGTCAGACAGGTAATGATAAGGGTAAGGAAGTTGTGAGAAACACCGTCAACACAATAGTAGAGGATTCTTGGGATGATGTGAGACCAACTCAGCGAGAAGGCGATATGTGAGACAAGTCAATCAAATCAATTTGTTAATGGAAAACATGTCATTTCTCAAATACCCTTCTCAGCCAAAGATTAGAAAGATATAACCCCCATGAAAATGACCCTTTGGTAATTTAGGTGCATTTTTTTAATTGGAGTGTAAAGAGGATATTGGTACATTTGGCAAGCTCGATAAATATAATGTATTGGGACACATTTGTAGGGATGCAGTTAATGACATATAACCTCTAGCCTAACTTGGGAACATGGGTTGGATTATCGGGTGAACAACTCATACTTGAACTGACAATTTTCCTCAATGTTCAAAGATATAACATTAATAAAGAGGGTTGGATACTCTTACTTAGTGTGTTTGAAGTTTTCTCGCACTTGAAGTCATCAATCTCTTTTGTGCAAGGCTCATAACTTGTCTTTCTTCTTTTTTGATGGTTGATCCTTTGAAGTTATATTTTGGTTTTTGGGTTGGGAATTGAGTGGGTTTATAGTGTATTAGTGGTGGGAAGGGTGGATGGGGTTTACGCGTATGCATGAAGGTTAATGATGGTGTATTTTTGGATTTTTCTAGAGATAGACTATTAAAATTCTATTAATATCATACTCCATAGCAGAATAAACATGTTACCGTGGATCTCGTAAGCACACAATTTTGCTAAAATAATTCATGTGTTTACCTCTTGAAGAGTCGAGGTGATATTGAAAAGGGTCCGATTGATGATGATGAGCAAAGCAAGTGTAACGATGACTCTACTCGTCCACACGAACAACATTTCTTCACTAACAGATCCTAGCCAATTTAAGTGAAGCTTAACTGAAAATAGGTTTTAGAGAGAATCTATGGTTTTGGAATTTTAGGGCTAACATTTTAGGTTAAAATTCAGCAAACATGTGTATTCTATTTATAGACTCACTTGCATGCACCATACTATAGTACCTTACAATGTACTGTATTTTTACTTAAGTGTGTTGCGAAAATTAAGCATGTGCAAGTATACATAGTCAATTCTGTAGCAAGTAATAAAAAAAAGTATCGATCCCACATGGATTGTTTAAGGGGACTTAGTTCCAAACTTTACAAGCAATTAATTTTCAAGCTTATAATAAAAAGTAACGAAAACAATTATCAAGAATTCAAGCAATAATGTAGAAATAATAATACAAGTAATTTTAGGTAAACAAGTGATTTGGAAAAAAGGTTAGAACTTATGATCCATTCAAGTCATAAATAATGTCTAGTGATAGTTAACTGGTGCAAAGCTTCTGCAAGCAAGTTTTGCCTTGTGGTGTATGTCTACAACGTTAGATATTAAAAGGGATATAAGACGGGTCCTATGTCTAGTTCAATACTTAGTCCACTTTTAGTTCAGACTGCTCGTGCTTGTTTTATCTTGCTATGGCCCTAACACTTATGTCTAAGTCTTGTAGGTAAGAGGTATGTGTCCATCCTCTACTTTAACCATATTAATTCATTAAGTCCATTTATTACTAGTTTTCTCTCAGCAATAAACTTGTATTTAACTCTAAGTTGATCAGTCAAAGGGTAAACATATAACATAACATCAAATGAATTAAAGAAGCATAAACACCAAAGAAGCATATCACATAAAAGACATTACTTTATCATTGAACTTAACATAAATTCTAACAAAAGAGTTTAGCTCATGGAGAGCCTAGGGGTACAGACAACAAGAATAATTAAGCTACACATATTTAGGGTTTGGAATAGGACAGACCGGCCTACAGGGGCATGCGGCCTAGCCTATATAGGCTCAGGCCAGGCCGGCCTATTTATTTAAATAGAGCAGGCCAAAGCTTTGCTATAAGCCTATTTAGCTAAAAGGTCAGGCTTCAGACCATGAAAAAAGCCTTTTGGGCCTACTAGGCCGGCCTATTTAAGTAAATATGAATAATATTTTTACATTTATTATTATTATATATTAAAATTTGTACTTTGATTAAATTATAAATCTATTAAATTTTTCAGTAGTTTAAGTTTATTAATCTACATTAACTTTTCACATATATAAATGTATTATTATAAACTAAAATTGAAATATGATGTCATATATAGTCAAATTATCTAAAACATCATGTTAAATATCAAAGGAAGTTTAATATCATTGATTTATTAGTTCATTAGTATATTTAAAAATAAATATAATTATTTATTAAAATTTATTTATGTTAAATAGGCTTTTAAACAGGCTAATAGGCCATGTCAGCCTTTCAAAAGGTCAGGCCCAGACCTAAAAAATAAGCCTATGACAGGCCACAGGCCAGGCTTAGGCCTTCAATTTTTTGGCAGGCCAGGCTCAGGCTTGTCAAAGCCTAGCTCGGCCTAGCCTATTCCCAACCCTACACATAATAAATAAATTTACTAGATGTAACCCTAAGACACAAGCTTGGAAGTTGATGTCTCAAGCTCCAGTAGCCATGTCTCCGGTTGTCTCAGATCGCAGCTTCACAGCGGCTAGAGCTGTCAAAATGGTCCGGCCCGAATGGGCGGCCGAATAGCCCGATTTTTTCCCGGGCTTGGGCCTTAAAAATCTAGCCCGAATTAGCATCCGGGCTTTTTAGCCCGGCCCGATAACGCCCGCAAAAAATATGGGCCGGCCCGAATGGGCCGCGAGCCGCCCGCAAGCCCGATTAAATTATAATAAAAAAAATAAAAATAAAAAATATGAGTAAACAAGGAAGGATATTTATAATATTTTTGCTTGGGCCACCAATCTAAAAGTCCACACAAACATAATAAGTTAACAACACGGCAACAACACAACACACACGTCACACACACCTTCCAATTCCATCAAACGCGCATTTAAGAGAATAAATATGCGCTAGTAACGCAAATTATATACATGCACTAATAACGCAAATTATATACATAAGGAAATGAAAAGAAGCTAAAAGTAAAAATAACTTATCGTGTCATTAAAATAAATAAATAAGCTAAAAATATAAAACCACGATTGTGAAATATTTCTCTACGTAATTACTCGTAAACTGTAACTAGCTTAAATAACTTTACATTAATACTAACAAATTTCAACCTATTTGTAATGAATTAATGTTGTGATCTCTTTGTCAAATTTATTGAGCACTTAAATTTATTTTTTTTAATTACCCTTCATCTATTGCTTTAAAAAAAAATTTAAAAAAAAAAAATGGGCCGGCCCGAAAGCCTGAGAGCCCGTACCGGGCCGGGCTCGGGCCTTGATTTTGTAGCCTATTTTTTATCCGGGCTTTTTAAGCCCGAAGCCCGAAACGGGCCGGGCCGCCCGTTTTGACAGCTCTAACAGCGGCGCAACAGCTCTCTTTCTTCTCTTCTTTCTTCCAAGCTTGCACACCAAAATTAGGTCTAGCCTCTTCCTTTTATAAGCATTTGGAAGTATCGGATCTTGGGTCTGACCTAGTGAGGATAAGACAGCCCAGAGGAATAAAGCATATTCCCCATTAGGATAGTACTATGATAGTACAATTCTGGTTGAAGGAATAGCCAGTTGTCTTATCTTCACGATGGGTGCTTGCTCTCCAAGTTTTTTCTGTGTGGCGGTTGATGATTGCATATCTTGACTCGCCGCCATTCCATATTGTACGAACCCTTTGCAGTCTTGACTCTGATTCTCATTGAGTTAACTCTGAACTTAATCACTTTTGTCCAGCAGTCAGTCTTGACACAAATTAGCCTCAAAACTACTCTTTTTTTTTATCAAAATTACATCAAAGTCCTAAATACAACACTAGACACGAAATTACATAAAAATGACTCAAAACACTAAGTGCACACCATATTGGCAGGTAATAAGGTAAGTATTAAGGGCCTAAAAATGCCACAAATAGCACGTCATCAAAGTGCACTGTATCTTGTGGTGTGATGTGGTTCTCTAATTTTATAATTAAAAAATAAGTCCAACTCATCAATTTAATCACTAACAAGTCTCTCTATTAATTTATAAATAAATCTTTTTTATTTAATTTCTCATATATATGTTTTTGTGTGTGAGCAATTACGTTGTTCTCGCAATGTTGGAAATAATATTAAATCACTTATTTAATATTATAAATAATCAACAAAATCTTATAACACATCACTATTATTCAAGTGACAAGAATGTCATGTAATATGACGAAATTTTTCCATGATAACGGTCATTTATATAATTACCACTTTGCCCTTATATCTATATGGAACACAAGGCAAAAAGTTGTGTCATCATTATATAGTCGAATACAATGTTTCTTGATCTGAAAATATACTTAATAACGAATAAGCTAAATATCTCATACTGACTTCATTCGTCGTAAGCATGCATTTTGCACTCGTATTCTATCAAGAGGCCTGCAAATTTTACTCTTGTTATATCGAAGAGGCAAATTCTATCTAGGTCACTAATGTACTTATCCCTAGGGTACATGGTTCGATTTCTACGGAAGGCAAAAACTTCACTAGTGACGGGGTGGAGAAGATCGTGAAGTGGCAGTGTTGGGACCGCCTAAGATGGTGGGGCCCGAGCTGTTACAAAAAAGAGTAGCTCGATTGGTAGTTGGAATGGATTGAACATGTACTTATCCCCATGGTACACGGTTCGATTCCCACAGAAGGAACTCTACTAGTGAGGAGGGTGGAGAAGATCGTGAGGTGGTAGTGTGGGGACCACCTAAGATGGTGGAGCTCGGGTTGTTACACATTACCTGAACCAAACCACTTCGAATTTGAACGAGTTTGTTTTGATTGAACCCGCACTTGAACGGATTCGGACAAAATGCTGGTTGGATTGGGTCACTGGATATAACGGGTCACCCATATCCATAAACACCCTAGTTTTGTCACGATGGATCAATCCCGTATAAATATTACTCATAATATTTCTACCTATATAAAAACTTGAAATCTCATATCCATAATTTGTGAGATGTGGTCATCAGTAACATAATAGTCTTTATATTTTACGTACTATTATCAAACTTCACAGTGAAGTTTTGATTACAGATACTTGAAATCTTTTACTACAATTATGAACTTAAATATTAATGGGGGAGAGAACGAGAGATGAGAGATATAGAGCATAGAAATAAGAGATTATAGAAGATGGTCTATTTTTTAAAAAAATTAATAGAGTATTTTGTATTTATGATAAAGTATCCTTTTTTTATAGTAACAATCTCAACTCATTTTTTCTAAAATTAAAATTTGCTCATGCAAGGAGGAATTAATTACATTAAAAATACTGAGATTAAACCAAGAATAGGTCGTCCTAGCTAAAGTATAAGTCGTTTTATTCGCTTGTTGCTTACTAAACTTCACCTCAAAATTTGGATAAAACATTAACATATAGAACTCAGAAGAACCAACACAATAGAAGATATATATTGTATCAACTACAATTTTTGAATCACTTGCCCAACCGGTTGCACCTTCGTTATTAAAAAAGCTTGCATCAACATTGCATTTGAGTCGATCATGAACAGGTAGCTGCCACTGCTCATTAGCATACTGTTGGCTCATTATTATTTAATGAGGACAAAAAAACCACCTTTGTCAAACTTCTTGATCCCAATATTTATGTTTTCTTAAAAAGGATTCACCAACAACAAAAATTAATTTGTTGTTTCACTACAAGAAAAAAGGGATTCAGCGACAGTCCATTTGAGGCGTTATAAATAGAACTGCCGCCGCTTTGTCTCTCCCGGCCGTTATTGCGGCGATTTTCAACCGCCGCCGCTAACAACCAACTAGCGACATGCAATCCTCGGCGGTTCTACTGTGTATCAGCGGCGGTTTCATTTTTCCTCTCTCTAATTCTCTGTCACGAACTCATCGATGCTTCAATTTAGTTTCTGCTTCGATTCATAACCTCTCAAGCTTCAATTTAGTCTTGTTCATCGTTCAATCCAGGTTCAGCACTTCTCTGCTTGCTCGACCCCTTTTCTCAATTTTCAGGTGGTGGTTTTCAATTTCAGGTGATGAAATATGATTAACCCATTGTTTTCAATCTCAGTGATACAATTTTGATAGGAATGGAGACAAATTTCTATAATTTTTCTAGGTTTTAGGTTTTTGGAATTTTTTTATTTGTTTCTTTCATGTTAAAGTTTGGTTTTTTATGATGCTTGATCTTTAATTCTTCACAATGAGTATGAAAATGAGTATTTTTAATCTGGGGGTTATTTTGTTTTGATTCAAATTCACACCATTCTAAGTTGGTTCTTTCTTGTTTTTCTTCTTCCTTTCATGTTTATGTCTAATAGCTGTAATTGTATATTTCAGATTTTTTGTTCACATAGGATTGGAATACATGTTCACACATTCAGGTTTGCAGGCAGAGTTTCCACCCAATACAAACATCTTATATGTTGATTTACCATTTGCGGAGCTAGTTGGATTGAGTAAGAATGTGAATAATATACCATTACCTGGAATGGTGTTATATACAAGAAAGCCAATGGTTTATGTAGATCAGTTTGGAAGACAGTGTAGGTATGCATTTCCCTTATAAATTCCTCATTGGAATTACGTTAGTTTTCTTGATTTTATTGATTAAATTGGCAT
This sequence comes from Trifolium repens, assembly GCA_030408175.1. NCBI lineage: Eukaryota > Viridiplantae > Streptophyta > Magnoliopsida > Fabales > Fabaceae > Trifolium > Trifolium repens. The sequence goes on from CP125848.1 coordinate 18,628,745, forward strand.
TAACTGAAAATATGTTTTATCTGAAAAAACTTGTTCCCAATTTTCAAAGTAGGGATGCATGTTTAATCATCATAGCAGTAGATACTATATATAGCAACAATAACTACAGAGTAGGAATTTCTGATTTTGGATAAATTGAATATAGAGGCAGTCAGCTAGAGGCACATGAAATTCAACCGCCGCCGCTCATTCTATTGCCGACGGTTATCGCGGCGTTTTCCAACCGCCGCCGCTCACAAGCAATTACCGACATGCACTCTGAGGTGTTTATGGGTGTATCCGCGGCGGTTCATTTTCTCTCTCTCTCTCTCTTATTCTCTGTCACGAACTCGCTCATCACCATCGCATCACTTCATCACCACCGCAACCCATTGTTTTCAACAAAGAATGGGCAAAATCAATTTCAGGTGATGAAATTTTTCAATTTCCATCTTCAATTTCAGGTGTTTTTCAATTTCACCATCACACCACTTGATCAACCCTTTAAATTTCACGCGTTTTCAATTTCAGGTGCTTTCAATTTCACCATCGCATCACTTGATCAACCCCTTGTTTTCAATTTCCATCCTTCAATTTGACCTCACTATTGGGTTTGTTCTCCTGTGCAGGTAATTTTTGCTGAGACTCTTATGGGAAGAGAGTGATAGAATAAATCTATTATGCTACTTTTCACTTTAGCATATTAATGGTTAGAATATGTTCTGTGCAAATTGAATGCATTTTCCATTATGTTCTGAAATTAGGATTTTATTATTGACTGGCTTTTTTCAATTTTCTTGTGAAATCTTATGAGTTTTCTAGTAAATTCTGTTTCTTGTGAAATTAGGATTTTATTATTGTTCTTGTTATGGCTTATGCTATGTGTTCGATGTCGAATTTTCAGATGAATGTTTGTTATTGTCATTAGATAAGCATTTGGGAAGTGACATGGATATGTTGCTTTCATTATTGTTTGAAATTTTGTACTTGCCTAGTAGTCTTCCTGAGATACTATCGAAGCTAACAAACAAAAAGATTGTTTGTTTTAAGGGTTAAAAATGATGGAACAAAAAATTGAGATCAAGAGAGATAGGTAGTAATGGCTAATGATCTTAAAACTATGGGATAATCCTCTTAGCCTCATGTTTACTGATGTGTTTTTCAATGGGGCTTCTTCAATGGATCTTCTTGCTAATAACTTTTATCTATTGTCCTAAAAGGGTGTTACTCAACTCAGCACTCATATTTTAGGTCAGGCTGTAACTCATGATTTTTTCCTTCCCTCATAATTGATTTCTTTAGTCTACTATGTAGCACTGTTTTTTCTAGTTAAAATCGCAATTTATCTTGGTTAACAATGATTTACATGAAGCATGTAGATAATCCATCATGAGTGTATAAAGTTAAATCAGGTTAATATATTGATGATTTTCAGGGTGATAAAGTGAGGGTGGTGCAGATTCTGCTTTTTGTAGAAGGAATTAATACACTTTTGCAGACACTCTTTGGAACACGGTTACCAATAGTGATGGGAGGATCTTATGCATTCATGGTCCCAATTATATCCATTATTATTATTCATGACTCCAAATTGGCTTCCATAGAAGACCCACATTTGGTTAGTACATTCACTACAAGAAAATCCAATTTTACTGGCGAAATTTAATTAAAGATACTGACGGCCAAAGTCCTCTGTAAATTAGTGGCGGACTAGGCCGTCAATAAGTGATCTAAATCCGTCAAAATATTAAACTAATAATATATTTTGAAGGCTAACTCATCAAGAACTTCCTGACGGCTTGAACCGCCGGTACCTTGAGGCTTCCAGACAGCTTGAACCGTCAGTAAATGACAACGAAATTACATCTTAACTTCACTCTCTTTCTCTTCATCTCATCTTCTTCTTTCATTGTCTCAAAAATCTCTCAAACCCCACCAACACCACCACCCTTCCATTCTTCATGAAAAACTCATTATCAAAAACAACAATACCACCAATATCTTCTTTTTTTTTTAAATAATCAAATTTTATTAATAATTAGGGGCAAATGGTACTGGCAGAAGACCAAAGCTGAGTATACAATAAGAAAAACCAACATGCTAAACCTGCTAAAATCACAATACAGGAATGAAAAAATATCAGTGTGGCACAACAACAAGAACCGAACAGAAGCAACAAAAACGCAGCAAAACAACAAAAAAAATAGGCAACAACGCTGATCTCATCAAACTCGCGGCTCTCAGACACTCCACCGCTTCTGAAAATCGGAATTTCTCTTGGAAACTCGCGGCAGAGATCTCATCAGATCTGTCTTCTATTTTTCTTCACCGGCCACCATGACTACATCTCTTCATCTCCTTAGTTAAATGAATAAATAAATAAATTAATTAAAAATTAAATAAAGGTCACGTGGCTCAAAGCTGTTTTGAATCAATTGCACAGTTATCAAAGTTGTTTTGCTTTGGAAAAATAGACAGAGGTAGTGGCGGTCTAAACCGCCAGGAAATTTAAAGTAAGTATTTTTTGACGGCTTAGGCCGTCGGTAAATTTACCGACGAGTGATTTATAGACAGACTTTGGCCGCCAGCTGGCCGCCAGTAAATTTCAACATAGTGACGACTTTGTTCAGTTAGTGAGGGTTTTTGGCCCTCAATAAATCATGTTTTTCTTGTAGTGATTTCTCTAATCTTTATGGTTAGTAGTACATTTCAATTTTAAGCTCATTATTATAGTAGTATAGTATTTGTGAACAATTAATGTTAGAACAACTAATCCGGCTCTAAAGTAATTAGATATATAAACGCACAAAAGAATACAACTATTGATCACAAAGTTCGACCAATTGTGTATGCGTCTACGACAACCGAGTAGTGATTCTTGTAGTTTTTCTATCATACAAGGTTACAGTGCGCTTTCATCTCCATTGGTTCTGCTATACTTCACTCGAGTGTCTGTCCACTTATAAGTGAATACAAGTCATGCTTAATGATTGAGCTGTTTAAGAAGTCCAAAATCCAAGTTATTGAACATTTACACACATATTATGTTGAAGTTAACTACTTGGTTTTTATTCAATGAATAATAGCTGGGATCTAGTTAATAGAATGTGTAAGTTTAAGCACTTCACTAATGCTCTTCCATTTATATCCAGATATTTCTTAACACTATGAGAGCAGTTCAAGGTGCAATGATAGTAGCATCAAGCTTACAGATTATTTTGGGCTTTAGTCAATTATGGGCTATTTGTTCTAGGTAAGCTATTCTATGTGACAAAATGCATAGATATATCAACATCAAATAATTTCTATCATCTTATTAATTTTTAGGTTTTTCAGTCCACCTGGAATGGTTCCAGTAATTGCATTATCTGGTTTCGGGTTATTTAACTGAGGGTTCCCTGTGGTACAATGATAGCTCACTTATCAATAATACATGTTCTTAAATTCATCTCTTTCTAGGCTCATTTTTTTGCATTAATTTTGTTTTCTCTTCAGGTTGGCCGTTGTGTCGAAATTGGAATTCCCATGTTACTTCTGTTTATAGTCTTCTCTCAGGTACTAACCAACTTCACTTTGCTATGACAAACATTTTACTATGATTGTGTTACATATTTGTTGTGTTGTATGCAGTACTTGAAGAATTTTAATGCAAGACAACTACCGATATTAGAGAGATTTTCTTTGCTTATATCAACCACAATGATATGGGCTTATGCACATCTCTTAACAGAAAGCGGAGTATACAAAAATAGTCCAGAATTAACTCAACATAATTGCAGAACAGATAGGGCTAACCCCACTTCTTCTGCTCCATGGTTAGTACCAAAAGAATCGCTTAAATAGTTGAATATTTTGCTTCATATTTTTAACATAGAAAACTTATTTATATCAAAGTATGAATGAGTTTGTTGAGCTATTGTTGTAAATGTCTTGAATATATTGACTTGCAGGATAAAGATTCCATACCCTATTGAGTGGGGTGCTCCTACATTTGATGTTGGTCATGTTTTTGACATGATGGCTGCTGTTTTGGTCTTCTTAATTGAGGTACTGTGAGTCTATTTTGATCGACATATTTGAGCTTATCTAATAGAATTAACACTTTTTAGACTGTTTGAGAGAGCTTATGAAAACAACTTATGACATGTCATAAGCTGTTTTCAGCTTATTTCCATAAGCTCTCTATGAATGATAGCTTATGAAAACAGTTTAACTATATTTTATCTTTTGTTATAGAAATAGGTTATATGTAAGAATTTATATTATACGTGGTTATGTTATAAGCGCTTAATTAAGTTGCTTATCTGATAGTCAACTGAAGCATATAAAGCTGCATCACGGCTAGCAAGTGCAACACCGCCTCCTCCTCATGTTTTGAGCCGAGGTAATGGCTGGCAGGGAATTGGAGTCTTGTTGAATAGACTATTTGGAACACTGACTAGTCCAAAAGTTTCTGTGTAAGTGCTATTCTTCATTATTCATAGTTTTCACTTCAAATGGGATACATATTGATTGTTATAGGTTCATGACACGGAGAATATGTAGGGCTTCTAGGAAGCACTCGTGTTGGAAGTCGAAGAGTCATTCAAATTTCAGCTGGCTTTATGATCTTCTTCTCAATGTTAGGTGAGTCATCATATCAAATCTAATGTCCTTTCAAGAACTATATTTCATAATCTTCACTTACAAGTTACAAGGAACAATAGTTCATGAATAATCCATGTATTTCTTCAGGAAAATTTGGTGTTTTTTTTGCATCAATACCCTTTCCCATTTTTGCTGCTATGCACTGTGTCCTATTTGGTCTTGTGGGTGAGTGTTAATCAAAATTTTGCCTTTTGACTTTGATTCCTCTCTCATTTTTATGACTAATAATTTTATTTTTCTTTTTCAGCTTCTGTAGGGCTATCATTTTTGCAGTTTACTAACATGAACTCAATGAGAAATCTCTTTATAACTGGTGTTGCCCTTTTCTTGGGCATGTCTATTCCTGAGTATTTAAGAGAATACACTTCCAAGGCCCTTCATTGTCCTACTCATACAAAGGCTAGATGGGTGAGTTTGTTGTTTTATTATGTTTCAATAATTTGGGCATTAAACTCAAATGCATGCATGCATATACATCAAAATGCTTTAATATTATAGGTATTACATTACATGATATTTTATTGAAAACAATGGCTACTAGTCACTATCTCAAAATGCATGTATTGTCTCCTAAGTGTAGCTCAGTTGGTAGCTACCATGGACATTATTAGAGGGGTCGGAGTTTAAACTCTGAATTCCTCACTTCTCCACACTTAAAGTGTGTGAGTCTAGCCACTAGGCTACTTGACCCAAAAAACAAAAAATAATGCATGTACCGACTTAGTTGCAACCAAGATTGCTGTCTGGACTACGGTACACCAATTGTACATTTTATTGCAGATATTTTCATAGCTGATGATACTTTAGGAACTACTTAATTTTATATACTTTAGGAACCAACTCATAAAGAGATTAATACTTTCAGGACTTAATTAATAACTTTACAAGACTAATACATACCGGTGAACATGAAGATGACGAGCCATACATTAAAGTCGCAGAAGCTCAGATGGTTTATTTTGTGGATGATGAAAAAGAAAAGGGTTGGAGCATACCTATTCACTTAAAGCCAAGAGACTTGTATGACATGGGTCAAGAAGACAATGAGATTACACCATCTAATGAGTCTTACCCCTCGCGAAACTTGGAACAATTATTTTTAGATGATACTTTTCCTATACACTTGGCAAGAGACGCTACAGACGATGATCCTACGACTCCGTTCATAAATGAAAATGTTGATAATGATGACATGGTTTTGTAATTTTTTTTAAGATACATGGTTTTCTAATTTAATTGACAAAATTATGTTTTCTTTTAAATATTTGTCAAATTTGATATTTAATTTTGAAATTATACTAAAGTAGAAAATTTATATTCCCTCTGTTCTTTTTTAATTGTCGTTTTAGAATAGTAACACCAAATTAAGAAAGTGTATTTTTGCACATTATCTTCCTATTATACCTTAATTTTAATCCACCAATAAATTTCAGTTTTTTTGCATACACGTTCTTTGTTCAATAAATTTAATATATTATGTAAAAAAAAAATATGTTATGTACCACAGAAAAAATAAAATTTAATATGTTATGTATCGAAAATAGAAATTTATTTTTCCAAATGTATAATATTAATTAGTCTTTTTGATAAAAATAAGAGTAATTGACAATGAGTATAATCGAAAAAATATACCCTTAAATTATTAAAATGACTAATAATTTAAAATAATTTTTTTTCCTAAAACGACAAATGAAAATAAGCGGAAGCAGTACAAAAATAGAAATAAATTATATGAACAAAAAACTTTAGTAAAAGAAATTATATCAAAAATAAAAACATTAAAAAATTTGTATATGAATCTATACATAAAAATAAAAATAAAAAACAATAAAAAAACTTATATATAGGTTATAGAAAGAATAAAATAAATATGCATAGTTCAAAAATATCAAAATAAATATGCATAGTATGTGTACAGAAAAAAAGGATGCATAGTAAAAAAAAAGCATTAAATATGCATAAAAGAAGAAGCGTGTGTTTAGATTAGAAAGTATAAAACTCTTCTGCTTCTGCTTCCGCGAAACAAAAAAGAAGAAACGTATTTTAAAACCCTAAGCTCTGCCTCCGACCGCCTTCGTGAGCCTCCTCCGCCTTCGTCAGCCTCCATCTGCCTCGTTCATAGCTCGTAAGCCTACTTTTATTTGGAATAGAAATCTGTTTTCCTTTGGATCATACGATTCAGAGTTTATATTATCTTTAATTTGATTTTGAGTTTACCTATATACGGTTGATCTGTTTTCCATGATCTATAATATATTGTGGCTTAATTGGATTTAAAAGTTTTGAGTAATTGTAATAGTTTTGCTCTCAAAATTGTTTTGCGGGGTTTCCTAAAATCAGAGGGGTCTTTTACCTTGCTTTTGCTTGAGTTTATGTTGCTGCGGGAGGTTCGGCTGTTTTGTTGTGCGCTAAGCTGGTGTTTTCTTCTGTCTGGTTTCTTTTCTCCCTTGCTTTTGCTTGAGTTTATGTCGCTGTAGTGATCACATGTCTAGCTTTTACAATTATTATGCTCATCTATATGCATTGCATTCAGGTGTAGTTGTTTTCAAAAGATGTTTCCACAACCAAATTTTATTCAAAGCTTCTCATTAGGCTTGTTTGGGATTCAGGGATGGAACTGAATGAGGGAAGTGTAGGTAAATAAAGGAGAATTCTTCACTTTGTTAAGGAAAGTGTTGTAGAGGATTAGTAAAAGCTTATAACTAATATATTCTTTATATTGAAAGTATTATAGAATGAGGGGAATGATTTGGAGAATGTTTCAAAGTCCTACAAAACACTACAAAGCTCTCCTCTGATTCATTTTTTTAGTTCCTTAAATTGGAGGTATCAGGAAAACTAGTTCAGAGAAAGAGAACATTATTGTGCAATGATTAAACTTGCAGCAAAAATTTTTTTGAGTGTAGTGTAACATCTGTTTGTTGTTTAGTTTCTAGGTTGTAAATAAATGTAATCAAATCACCATGATTGATTAAATTTATAATAATAATCACTGTATGAATATTATTTGAATTTGTGAAATTAAAAAAGCTTTCAAAACCGTACCTTACTCACTGTGTTCTGCATGGTCATTAAGATTTCCAATTATGTGACTGTCTAATTATGTGTAAATCATTAATTGATTTGTTAAATTATAAACTAAATTGTGTACTAGTACTAGTATTTGTTATTGTTCCTCTTGTACACATTTTTGAATTCTTGTTTTAGCAGATTATTACAAAAGAAGGATTAACAAACAAACAACATGTTTGGCTCTTCTTCTTCCCAACACAATCACATTATGGATAATATGTTTTTTGAAGATGAGGTGCCAAGGGCTATCCTCCTTTACTTCACACTTTTGAAGTTTGTGATCTATTTTAAGTTAACATCTTTTGTAGTATAATGAGTTTAACTATTGCTATGTTTAACGTTTGTCAAATATTTTGTTGATTAATGTTCCTTGTTATGTATTTTCAGGTATGGCGCCAAAAAGAAGAAGATTTGAGCCTACACCGGCTACGGACCATCCCAGCCATAGTGCTCCCGCACCGACGGATGAGCCTACACCAGCTATGAGCCATCATGTACCTCCACATCCCGAAGCTAGACTTTCAATCAACGATCCAGCGAACAAGTCAAGGAAAATTTCACAAAAATATTGGACGGTTGATGTAAGAGGTACGTAGTTTACTTGATTATTGTGCATGCTCTTGTTATTGGACCAAACATTGAGTGCATTTTCTTTACAGAAAAGAGTGATAGAGGAACATAGTTTTGCTAACAGGTTCATAATCAAATATTTATTTTCATGTACAATTGTCGATTTGCCAATGTGCATGTACAATTGTCGATTTGCCAATTGTCTCTGTATGACCTGTTGTTTTGATGGATTTTATATTCTGCAGATGCTAGAGGAGTGGTTAAAGTAGTTCGTCTGAGATCTCAAGATATATTTAGCCTTCCTCCAGGGCAAAAGAGCAAAAGATACTAATGGAATGGAGCAGAGACGATCAACCAGTTGGAGAGGCTGCTGGCCTTTTAGGGGGTTATATAGGAAGTGTTGGGACAAATTTCAACATGTTCCCTATAGACAAATTGAGGTGGCCCTACGTATCAAGTCAAATTAAAAAAGAGGTAAGGACAATATACATGTATATATAACCTTCATTATTTATTGCATTTAATAAGGGACTTTTGTCTATAATTCACTTTGTGTACTCCACGTGTCCGCTAAAAGGGGTGGAAATTTTGTACTTATAACATTGTTCACAAATAGATAGATTCATTTTGTTTTATTGATAGATCATGTAAAAATTCATCTATTTTAGGTTGTTAATTTTGTAACTCTAGAACAGGTGCAACTAGAAAGTTTGTTGAATTATGATATAGAAACCAATATGATATTTTTTTTAGCTTATTGAATGTCATAAGAATCAACAATGTCAATAAACCATGTGATGATGGATAGTCTTGTGAGAGATGGATAGTCTTGTGAGAGATGATAATATTTTTTGTAATACTCATTTTTTTATTGGTTTAAATTTCAGGTTTCAGACATGGACGGTCCTACAAGAGGATGATGACCTTCTTTTTCAGCTAGTCATGAAACACTAGATTAGGTTTTAATGATTTATCATTTGGTACTTTGATATCTTTTGAAGTAGGGTGGTTATTGATATCTTTTTAAGTAGGGTGGTTATTGATATTTTTTTGAAGGGTAGTTATTTGATATTTGAAATACATATATGAAATTTCTTATTATGTTAAATTATTATTTTGTTTGAATGTATGTTTAGAATTTCTATTTTTTTGACTTATATTTTGTTCGATTCTAAAAATAAAATGCAAAGATCTATTTTATATATCCTTACATTATGAAAATGCAATGCATGAAAAAAATGTCGGAAACCAACAAAAAATTTCAAAAAGCGTTTAAATTAAATGTGGGAAAAAAAGCATTTTAAAAAAATAGTGGAAAACCAACAAAAAAGGAGATTTGAAAAAAATTGCGGGAAAAAAAGTGTTTTAAAAAAAATGCGGGAAAAAAAGAGCATTTAAAAAATTGTGCGAAACAAAAGAAAAAGTTTAAAAAAAATGGTGGGAAAGAAAAAAAAATTGTGGCAAAAAAAAAACGTTTCAGAAAAAAAGTCCATAGCGGCGGTTTAAACCGTCGCAATTAAAAAAGAAAAAGTTTAAAAAAATGGCGGGAAAGAAATATAATTTTTCAAAAAATTTGTGGGAAAAAAAAACGTTTCAGGAAAAAAATCCATAGCGGCGGTTCAAACCGTCGCAATTAACCCCAAAAAAATTCAACCTAGTGGCTAATAGCGGCGGTTCAAAACCGCCGCAAAAAGCAACAGAACCGACGCTAACGGCCTAGCGGCGGTTATTCCGTCGGTTCACTCGAACCGCCGCGGATTGACCTGGCGACGCCGCATATAGCGACGCTTAGAAACCGCCGCACATTGCATTTAGCGGCGGTTTGAACCGCCGCTAAATGCTGCTTTGAACCGCCGCCGCTGGCCTTTTTTGATGTAGTGTTTAATAATAGAGTAGTAGATGAATATTCGTTGTAAGAGGAATAAAGTGAATATTGATTTTAATTTTTCTTAGGTCTTGCTAATATGTGCTCTTACATTCCAAAAATAGAAACATTAACTTAAATTTTATACAATTAATTTGTGATCAAGTTGAAAAAGTGAATTAGATACATAATTTATGGTAAAATATTTTCTTTTTTAAATCATTATCATGTGCCCTTAGGGCACATGTTAGTTTTTTCCTTTTTCTTTTTATTGAAAGATTACTAAAAAATAAATTCATTTAAATTTGTCACCTTAGCATTGTTTAAGCACACTCAGCAATTTAATGGCTACATAGTTTATTTTTGCCGGAAGATCATAGAAGATTGATTATCTCCTTTTTATTTATTCTCTCCTTCCCACTCCTCGTAAACATGTGTCTATCTCTCTCTCTTAATCTTCTTTCTCTCTTGATCTTTTTTAATTATTTTTTCTCTTTCTTGATCTTCACTCTAAAATTTTAGAGAGAGATAGAAACAAATTGTAGATGGAGAGAATGTAGGGAAAGAGAAGATCCAAGTCCAAAATCATAGTTAAAATTGATGATTAAAAAAATCAAACTATTAGCATTTAAAGGAAGAAGATGTGCATTGACAGAAAAATAAGGAACTTAACCGATGGTTAGTTGGTTCAGTGCTGATTGACACTGAATTTGGTAGGGAGAACCACGGTTAGATTTTCCGCAACAGCGATCGTGCGAGACTAAAATCACTTGATGCCAGAAGTAACCCCCGAGCTAAATTAAACTGGTGGTGAAAGGAAAGAAAAAAAAACTTATGTGGAAATAAAACATGGATGTGCCCTTTTTTAGAGAACATTACTCTTTAATTTTATTTCTTAATTGACAAATATTCATTGATACAAGATATTTTCAATTGATTGGAGGAGATTAATCAAGATGTCAATCATTCAAATAGTTGCTTAATGAATTTGGTCCATTTGAAAGTAGACTTGAGTACTTATTGGGCTTGCACCATTATGTAGATCCCAATCAAAGGTATTACCCACAAGGAAATTATGAAATTACAACCGATGAAAGAAACATTATAACTTATAAACTATTAAGAAGATTCCTCAACATGTTCCTTGGATAGAAAAATTGAGAAAATCAAGCAAAAGAAAAAGTAAAAAAAAAAAAAAAGTACACAAAATTAAGAAGTAATTATAAACTATTACACGGTATTTAGTTCATGAGAAGCCACCAAGGCCTTAGAAATCTCAAATATAAGCCTAGCCTCAAAAGCATCACGGGTATAATCCTTAGAAACATCACAAACCTTTTTATTTCCAAAGATTGTGTCTGTGTTCATGGACTTCAACATAAATTTCTCATAAGTGTTCTTAAGCTTTGTCCACATCTTTATTGGTGACCTAATAGCCCATGTTAACCTTGGAACAACTCTAATCCTCCATTGTCTTCTTTTCAACCTTATAGCCCTCATCTTCTTACCATCACCGGTGGCGGCACCATCAATGTCGAGGCGTTGGTAGCGCCGTCTTCGTAAATACCTAGTTGGTTTAGGTATTAGTGACTCCATTTCAACACTTTTCATCATGATGAGTGTATTTGGACTTGATGAAGGAGTATATGAGGTAGAAGAGGATAAAATATAAGAGTCTCTAAAATAATGTTGTTGAAATAAATTTGTACGTGTTTGAATTGAGCACTTTCATATGTATATGTTGGAAGATTTAATGGGATTTGCTTTTGATAAACAAAGTCAATAAACAACGGTTTGAACATGAATTATTGGTGGGTGACTAGAAGCATATGATGTGAGTTTGTGGGTCACATGATCAACATTAATATAATTTTGGTTTCTCATATATTATATAGTTTTTGTCACTTCAGCTTTAATTCAATATTCTCTTATATAGTCATACCTTTCTACAAAACAAAACAAAACAAAAAGTAATTTTAGTCAACAAAAAAAGGTTGGATTACCTCAGATGAAAATTATGTTACTAGTATTAATTAATCATCCCCAAACCAAAGGTTATCCAAATTGATAATGAATTGATTCAGAATTCAGCATTTACGATAACTAACATTCAACTCTCACTATCAATGTAAAGCCTTACAGAGTTACAGATAATTCTCACTTCAATATTTAAATCACAGTTATTTATATTTTGAAGTCTTTTCTCTTATGTCTGGTTTAATTCGAAGAAAAGAAAAAGAAAAAGAAATTATATAAATTAATAAATAAATTTAGATTTACTTAGTCCAAATTTATTCATTAATTTCTGTAAAAAAAAAAATCTTTTTCTTTTCTTAAAGAGGTCATTTGTTATAGTTTTTTTTTATAAAAATTTTGTATCCGTTTGTTAATTACCGCTTTTTAAAATAATCAGAATCTAAAAATACATAGAAAACAACTAAAAATAAGAAGCTGTTAAGAATAATTTCTCAAATTATAATTTTTTTTAGAGGAGAGAGAAAACAGATGTATTTATTATGTAACTAAAAAATTCACTTTTATATGTTGTATCCAAACAAGCTAAAAGTTATTTTATTAAAAAAAATTAATTTTGATTACAATAAACAAATACATAGTAAATTCTATTTTTCAATAAAACCTCTAAAAAGTTTAAAACAGCAATTTAAGATGCTATATTTTATTTAATTATGATGAATTACCATGATTATTGCCGTAAAAAATATGTACTAAATCTAGGTAAGAAGTTGCACATGAGTTACTGTCAAAAAAATGTTGCACGTGAGTTCAGTAATACCAAAAATTTTCACGTGGGAACGGAATCAAATTGTGGTTCTGAAAATTTTGTTGTTTTTAGCATAAAATAATATATTTGTATTAAAAAGTTACAAGCATCTAGAAGTTTGACTAAAATAGTATATGGGGCATCCGTAGGTAGGTTGCACAATTAAGGCATGAGAATATATATCAAAAAAAAATTAAGGCATGAGAATAATCAAGACATCTATAATCTTTATTCTAATTTTTGACAGCAGATCTATAATCTTGTTTAGAAACATAATTCTGTGCACAATTAAAACATTTCAAACAAAACTCAAAATAATCTTAAGGGTGTGACTTTTTGTTTTTGTTTTTTTGACAAGGCATACGAGAATGACTTGTACATGTGGGAACATCTCAATTGTCGAATCATTTCAATAGTACGGGTGTAGCTGTGCCACAAGGCACGATCATAGAAGTAATGAAAAAGAAAAAGTTATGTAGTTTGAAAGAAAATCTCTCTAAATATATCGATTATTGACCGACCTATAGGGGCGCAGCTAGGTATAGCAATGGGGTAGCTTTGGCTACCTCAAAAATTATTATTTTATTTGTTTTAGTATGCATATTTCATGTATAACTACCCCAATAAAATATTTTTAGCTACGACTCATGAATTTAGCTCAATTGGTTCGAATTTCGGTCATTTAATTTATCCATCTTGAGACTGTAATTTCTAGCTACTAGACTATTTGAACAAAAAAGATATCTTTAGCTATTTCAAAATAAGTTTATTTGTTAAAAATGAAGAGAAATAAGATACTTAAAAGATCATCACTTGTTTGATACAGTAGATTTATTTTGTTTATTGTGTCATTTTTTATATATTAAGCAACTACGGTAAGAACTTTGTTAACAATGGTAAAGACAAATTAAAAGTAATATGAACAATGAATTTCTTACAAATGACTAAATTATTTACATTTTGAAAGTATATACAAAATTATTATGGTAGAAAAACTTTACCCTTTTATTTTTATAAGCAAGAATTTAACCCTTTCAAAGTATTGTCGAACTCAATTTTTTTATTAAATAATTATTGTTAGTTTTTTTTTTTTGTGTTTACTTTAATTTACATTTTATATAAAAAAAATTATTGTGAATTCGTTTTTCATGGATTAAATTTAATATATTAATTTTTAAAAATTGTTATATTTGGCCACCTCACAAGAAATCAGCTAGCTTCGCCGCTGCGGCGACCTATAAAAAATATGATACTTCGGCTAGTAAATGTTCTAGTGTATAGATGAGTAGGTGGGAAACATATTTGTATGGATTTGGCTGGAGTTTTTTCATTTATGGAATTGAGGGTATGTTCGGAATTCGAATTTCAGCTCCTGCATAATACTATATGTGATGTGATGTTCTTGCCAACTGAGTTAAACTCATGAAATTCGAACCCGTTTAAAAAGTTATTTTTTATTATTTTTTCATTATTTTTGACATAAAAATATATTTGTTTACGGGTATATTTAATGCTGTTGTTAAAAAAGCAGTGGCTAAATGTATGGGTAGAGTTCAACTGAAAACTGTATGCACTCTGCATATTAAGGGGAGAAACCTATAAGAAAAAACTATACAAAAGCAGCGGCTATATATATAACAAACATAGAATTATCTACTTACAATATATCTACTTACAATATATTAAAAGGAGCTACTACTAAAATACCAAATTTGTCCAATCAAGATTATTAATATTTCAGAGTTTATGCCCTTAAATGTAATTTTAACTCTAAACATAAAAAAAAAATACAAAACAAAAATAGGAAGAAAAAAAAGATAAGCATATAAAAACTTTCCAAAAAAATAGCATCGGAAACTACCTATAAAAAAATATATTAATCAAATATATTTAACAAAAAAAATTAATTAAAAAAAAATTAATGCAAAAAAATAGGAATAAAAATCAATATAAAAGATACACATACAAAATAGTGCAATTTTTCTTTTAATGAAAAAATAGTAAATTTTTTTTTTGAATGATAACTCAATTTAACATATAACAACTTATATATAAAAAATAAAAATAAAAATAAAAGAACCGAATAAAAGAAGATACTTATTTATGAGCTTAAAAATATAAGAACATACAAATAAAAATAAAAACACAATGAACCAATTTGGATTGACTTATTATAAGTTTTATAATGTAGTATATGAAAAAAGTTTATAAAGATAAAAAAAAATTTCGTGAATTTACACGGGACAATTGCTTTAATAAATTTTTTTAATCATACACGGGACAATTGATTTATAAAAAAGAGAAATTGAATAAGAAATATTTATTAATTTTAATTTATTACACAAAAATCATACACGGGACAACTGTTTTAATCAAGAAATATTAATTTAATAGATTTTACAAGAATAGGCACAATGACGTCACTTATACTTTAATAATATTTTATAACATTTTTTAAATATTTTATTATAAATTAATTTTATACTTTAGTATAATATCAATCTTAAATATAAAAAAAAAAATCAATGGACATGAGCTTTCACAAATAGTTTTTTTTTAAACAACAAAAAAATGAATTCTCATCAATAATAAATATAAAAAAAACACAAGATAAAATATTTATCACTGATACATAAAAGGAATTGAATCAAAAACTCTTACACGAGACAGTTGCTTTAATAAAAAAATGAATTGAATAATAAATATTATTCAATTGCTTTAATCATACACGGTTGCTTTAATTCATACACGGGACAATTGTTTTAATTCATACACAGGACAATTGTTTTAATCAAAAATATTTAATCATACACAGGACAGTTGCTTTAATAAAAAAAGGATTTGAATAATAAATATTTGTTATTATTAATTATAATTTATTACACAAAAATCATACACGGGACAATTACTTTAATAAAAAAATTATTAACTTAATAAATTTTATAAAAAAGAACACAATGACTTAACTTATATTTAAAAAATATTTTATTAATAAAAGTCAATAGACTCGTGCGATGCACGGATCTCAAAAAACTAGTTCTTTTAAAAAGAAAATAGTTATTTTTTGAATCAATAAACAAATTTTGAATCAAACTCAAATGTTTACTAAAAATCTCAATCTCAAACTAATCTATAAATTACAATTAAAAACACAATTGATTATCTCTTTGCATGACCCGTAAGTTGTTTCATAGATAGTAACGTGTGAACCGCGACAAGCATTAATTAATCAATTACTTCCTCCGTTCCAAATCTTTTTTCTTTTGTCTTAAAATTTTTATTTTTTTAAGAAATTAAGACACAATTAATGATATTTTACCATTTATTTTCTCTTTCTTACCAAAGTAATAATAAAAAGTAAGGTTGTCAGAACCGGACCGGTCATCAAATCGGCGAGCTTACCGTTTCAAGGTTCAATAGTCGAACCGGGGTCGGACCGTTTTTAATTAAATATATAATTCTGATATTTTAAATAATAATAATAAACTAAAAGTTAGACATTATATATAATTTTACACTATTAAAAATTGAAGTCCATATAAAAGCTTATAATTGTATAATTTAAATTAAAAAAAAAGTTATTGAGAAAGTTGGTTGATTTTTTCTTTATATTTATTTTAAATTTGTTGGTAATTTACAACAAATATAAATTTAAGTGTGTTTTGTAAAATAAAATAAATATGTCTTTTTTAATCTCATTACAAATTATTAATAAAAAATAAAGTTACATGTGTTTTGTAAATAAAAATAGAGTGTCTTTGTATATGAACTACTCTATGAAGTCCCACATTGGAGAAATCTCATACTTGAAGTCTCTCACTTGGTTATAAATAAGCCTTTGTTAGGATGTTTCTTAGTGCATTTGAAGTCTCACACTTGATTGATCATCATTTAATGTGACTTTTAGTGGTATGAGATTGACCCCACTTAATTTGTGGATTTTTTAAATTTTTTCAATTAAAAAAATAAGTACATTTTTTAAACCGGTTCAGGTTTTGAACCGCCGGTTTTTTCCAATTTTCGGGCGGTTTTCCGGTTCAATGACCGGTTCATGCGCAGACCGGTTTTGCAGCCGACTCGGACCGGATGCAGGTCCGGTTCCCGGTCCAACCGGTCGAACCGGCCGGTCCGGTTTTCACAACCTTGATAAAAAGGGTTATGCTAAACAGTGCCCCTATGGCACTTGTTAAGCATACCTAAAAAGGAAAATAAAGTGAAAGTTAATGTTGAAAAGATGACTTTCTACAATTTCAAGGTACAATTAAAAGTTTTTACTACTTGTACCCTTACAAAAGTTAAAGCATTTATTAAATAGATTTTCTTTTTCAATAAAATAAGAGTAAAAATGAATTAATTTATCAATTTTTATTCTTTTTTAATCCACGTGCAAAACTCTAAAAAGTCTAAAGTTTTGGGATGAAAGGAGTGGTAATTTTTATTCCTGGGCAGCCTCTCCTCCTTAAAATACTAGGCGAATGAATTAGTGGTTGTACTGATGTGTCATTATTCTCATAAATCTTCTAATTTCGAGCACGCCAAATTGTATTAGTGATGGCTGTTAAAATTTCAATGGCAGAGAGAATGCTCAAATGGTTAATAGAACTCTCTGATTCGACATCTGCTATGACTGCGCGCATAAAAGCCCTGAAAGCTCAAGTATTAGCCAATTTCGTAGCAGAGATGACCGTCCTGGCGGCTCCGACAAATGGAGCACACAAATAGACTATATTCGTCGGCGGATACTCTAATTTAACGGCCAGTTGCGCGGGCATCATCGTCGAAAATAAAGAGGGAATCCTAATCAAAGTTTTGATTGCCTTGTCATTCCCAATGTTGAACAATAAGGAAGAATACAAAGTTTTCCTCGATGGACTACGACTAGTGGAGGACGTAAGAGCAAAAGAGGTGAAATCTATACCGATTCAAAATTGGTCGCGTCGTAAGTACTAGAAGAATATCAAGCCAAGAACAATAATCTCTCTAAATACTTAGCTCTGGTGTGAGACAAAATAACGAAGTTCAATTCCGCCGAAGTGCAACACATTCCTCGCGGGCATAACACTCGAGCTAACATCTTATCAAAACTCGCGAGCACGAAAAAGAAGGGAGGAAAAAAATTGTCGTTCAGAAAATACATTTCTGACCAAGAATTGAAAATCCATCCAGAATCCTCAACATAAACGCCATAGAGGATAGTAACTGCTAGATGGTCCCAGTGCAACTACCTCGCAAATGGAGAGTTGCCCTCCAACAAAAAGGAGGCGACCACAGTTAGACACAGAGCCTGCGCTACCTCCTCATCGAAGGGAAATTATATAGAAGGGGGTTTTCCATCCGATATTTTAATTTTCTACTTCTTTCTTTCAAATCACCTGCTCCCTTAAACCATATACTCTTTAAAGAAAATTTTATAACTAAATATAGCTATCCCATAGTCTTAATTACAAGTACTCTTGAGTATGATTTTGGTGTTAGAATTAGTGCTCCGAGAAAACATATATGAGTACCTATTCTTTGAAAGATATTTTGAGACTCTTTGAGGTGCATACCAAATTTATAACTCAGTTTATCTTTTGATATATGTAGTGTTTGTTGTAGAAATTTAATGTTAGGGATTACAGTATGGCCAAACGGTGCTTGTTAAGTCTTTTACTGTGTACAAGTTGTGAATATTATTATAATAAATACAAATTTTATAAAATTGACTGTTTGATTAAAATTTTATATTATATAAATCATCCATAATTTTTTTAAAAAAATTAAAAATCATTTGATATGTTATTGAGATTCATCAAGATTAACCTTTTATGAGTTTTTATTGAATATCGTTAATCTTGATGACTCTTAATAACATATCAAATGATAAAGAAATTATAGATGATCTATATGATATAAACTTTCAATCTAATAGTCAATTTTGTAAAATTCATATTCGTTTAATATTATTCATGATTGGTGCACTGTGAAAGACTTAATGTGAGGTCTTTCGACAAATGATTATCTAAACTTTAGAACGACCTTCAAAATCTTGAGAAACATTATTAATGTTCAAATATGACACTTGTTGCTTCATCTGCTTCTCCGAGAGTCCTTGGCTAGAAAATTTAGCTGGGCTTCATTGATGTGAGGTGATGATCACGATTACATATTTTAACTACGTACTATTATAAATTGGACTTTTCTAATCCGTGCAAGATTGCACAGGCTTAGCACCAATTAATGTCTTATTTTGTGGACTTTTTTCTCTCTTTTTAATGAGTCAATTAATCTGTTTTTCTCTCTCTTATTTTTTTCAACAATCTTTTTCTCTCCTAAAATTTATCTCTATCTCACGTAGAACAAAAGAAAAATAGAAATTGTAAGTTGCAAGTTGCAACATAACACTAACATCACACGATACACAATAAAACACCATGAAAGTGTAACTAAAACACCATCAAAGGTCTCGCAAAAACAGTGCAGACAAATGTTCGTTAAATAACATCGTTAAATAACATCACACCATACATAATAAAACACCATAAAAGTGTAACTAAGAAGACTTAAAAATTAAAATAAAAATAGGATTTCTTGTATTTCCATGGTTGAAGGAGAAAGTGAGAGTGAAAAAAAAAGAGTTGAAGAAGGATGTGACTTTTGCCTTTCCTTGTGTTTTTCATTTGTAGTGTAGGTACGTGACTAGTTAATAGAGAAGAGAAGAAGAATAAATCAATTTTCAAAAAAGAACAAATACTTACGTTTTAATAGTAGAGAGCCAGAGAGAGAGAAAAGAGTCCACAAAAAAATTGATGTTGAGAAAAGAAAAAAAAAATTAATTGATTCATCAAGGAGAGAGAGAAAAGAGTCCACAAAATTAGACATTAATTGATGTTTATCTTATACTAGTATGTTAGCCCGTGTCGTGCACGGGATAATTTTCTTTTTAAATATTATTTATGTATTTGTTTTGAAATATTATTTGAGTAATTTGGTTTAAAATTCTATGATAAAATTGAGTTAGTTTTTAAATTATATAGGTTTAAGGATGTTACACCAAAGAGCGAGATGAAGAATATTTATTTGCTTCCCGTTTTACACTATTATGAGACTTTTTTCTTTCATCTTCATCCCCGTGACTATTTAGGGACTCTATAAATATAAAATAATTATAAACTTCATGGCCTTAAGACTTTTTGGCAGCATAGTTTTTTATAAAATTCCTACAATGAGATTAATTCCTTCAAGGATGGTTGTGTGCTAAATCATCTTCAATCGACTCTTTTTTTCTTTTAAATGTTGTCTATGTCCTTTTGTTATTTTATATTATTTAGAAGGTTGTCTATATTTTTTTTTGCAAATGTCAATGAGATTAATTTTATTTAGTTTATTTGAGTATGAAAATACAATGTATGTTTTAGAATGTTAGCTGAGCATAGTGGGATGTGAAGTACTCTCTCGTTCCCCGTTCAACAATGTTGATAGGTTCTCTCTCCATCTCTCAAGACTCTGTAGGGACTCCATCAACATAAAATAATTGTAAATTATATATTATTTTTCAAATCAATATTAACATACTTTGACTTTGATCTTATTCTTACACTTTTCTTGTCACCGTAACACAAAGAAGTAATATTCACGCGTGAGCGTCAAATGGGAAAAAATCTATGTGTAAATCTCCACTCACATTGATAAATTAACATCCTCAAAAGAAATGAACGAAAGCTTATGGAAAGTTTAAAATTGTAATTATAAAAAAATTCCAAAGATTATAAAAAACTAAAATCATATTAAATTATTTTAGGTTTTCCTTAGATTCATGAGCTGATGGTAATTCTAATGAAAGTGTGACAAACATAAAATATGAATAACTCCCGCAATCATAATCCAAATTTAATTATTCCAGGTGCATTATTTTTAATAGTGGGGGTGAAAAGTGTTATGCGTTATCCATTCTACACCAATGTTAAATTCTCTCTCTCTCTCTCTCTCTCTCTCTCTCTATTTCTATATCTCTCCCATTTTATATATATATATATATATATATATATATATATATATATATATATATTTTTCTTTTGAAGGTTGTTTATGTCATTATACTATTTTGAATGTTATCTATATTTTTCTTTAAATTGTTAATAAGATTGATTTTATTTAATTTACTTGAGTAAGAAAATATGATATGTGTTTAAGGATGTTATAGGAACATAGTGGGGTGGGAAGTCGCCCCCATTCCATGTTTCTCGTTCAAAAAAACTAAGGGATTATCTCTCTCTCTCTCTCTCTCTCTCTCTCTCTCCCCGTCTCCCAAGACTTTGTAGCGACTCTATCAATAAAAAATAATTGTAAATTCTATACTATTTTTCAAATGAATATCAACAAACTTGGAACGAAAGTTTATAGAAAGTTTAAAGTTTAAATTATTCAAAATTTTCATAGATTATATAAAATAAAAAATTATTGTAATTTATTTTAGGGTTTCCATAGATCTCATCAATTGGAGGTAATTACAATAATGAAAGCATGATGAAGTGATGAACACAAAATATGACTATTTTCACTGTCGAAATTTAAATTTTAATTAGTCAAAATATATTTCATATTATCAATTTATAAATTATCAATTTATATGAAATTAGAGAAGTGTTGTTTTCCGTTTTCCATTTCTACACCACTGAAAGATTTCATATTATCAATTTATATAATATTAGAGTTTCTAAAAAAATATATATAGTATTAAAGAAGGTCTAATTAAGTGATTCTTCAAAAAAAATTACATAAAAAAAACTGTTTAGGTTGATAAAAATAGTGTAAACTTTTGATTGTTGATCGAAGTAATAATAAAGTAGTTTTATTATAAAAAAAATACGGTTGTTTTTTCTACAAAAAAAAAATAGTAGCTTTCTATAAAATTAAAATACTATAAAAGTTAGATTATTGTTGTCAATGAGATTCGAACAACAGACCATATACTGATAATAAGCTAGTTTTCTCTAGAAAAACAAAAAAAATGGTAGAATTCCATATAATATTATAAAAATTGAATTTTTGTTGTCAATAGGATTCGAACCAAAGACCTCGTGCTAAAAGCTCCGCATAAGTAGAAGGTCTATAATAATGACACTTAGGATTATTTTCTTGAGAATGCACGAGAGAGATCCGTGGGAATATCGTAATGTATATAATAGAGATTTATTATATATTTTTTGGGAAAACGTACATGCATTTGAAATTTTTTCCTCATCCTTTATTTATTTTAAGTCATGGATATTTGTATGCGCTAGTTTAATTTACTTATGATATTTAAAGTAGTGGATTTGAGAAATTGTATGTATTTTCTTTAAATAAATTTTGATATATTGTGAAACATAATTTTTTTTTGAGTAAACTGTCAAATACCCCCCTGAAATTTTAAAATTTGTCAAATACCCCCCCGAAATTTGAAAATAGGCAAATACCCCCCTGAAATTTTAAAAAAGTCAATCAAATTGCCCCCTGGCGTGGACTCTGACTGGTACTGCTAGGGGGTATTTGCCTATTTTCAAATTTCGGGGGGATATTTGACGAATTTTGAAATTTCGGAGGGGGTATTTGACAATTTACTCCATAATTTTTTAGTGAAATGTATTTTAAGAATAATGACTATGACCATTTAGCCATTAACAGTTATAACAATATAGGTGCACCTTACTGCACAGGTCACAACCCTTATTTTTAAGTATATTTTGGTTTGAAAATACACTATTCAAATTCTTATAAAAAAATACAACTAAATTTATGTAAAAAATTTCAATTACCAAATATATGAAATGGAGGGTGTACATAAAGAAATTAAAAGAGATAGACAAATAATGCACAAATAAGTGATCTAAGGTGTGATTCCTCAACATTTTCTGTGGAATATGAAATTAAAGTAAATTTTAGTAAATGAAAAAGAGAATAGGAAAGAAAAATTCACAATGCAAAGAAAGAAAGGTGAAAAATTACATGAAAAACAAGAGCAAAGAAAAATTACATGCATGTTACATTGGAAATAATTCATGGGAAGCAATCAAGGCCTTAGAAATCTCATATATGAGCTTAACCTCAAAAGCATCACTAGCATAATCCTTAGAAACATGAGGAGTCCTTGGAATTTGTTTCCCACCAATGTTGCTATCAATGTTCAAAGATTTTAACATAAAGTTCAAATAAACATTCTTAAAATTTGACAAAATTTTCAAGGGTGATTTAATCACCCATCTTAGCCTTGGAATTGTTCTGATTCTCCAAAACTTACGTGTGCTCCTTTTTAACCTTATGATCTTCATTTTTTTCCCACTTCCTTCTAGGTGCTTGTAGTGCCTTCTTCTCAAGTATTGCTTAATACCACCATTGTTAGTTGGCTTAGGAAGTAGTGATTCTAATTCCATATATGTGTCAAAGTAGTTAATTAAGCTATGCTTATCTTCTTTGTGTATGTGGTGAGTTGTATGATGTGTGAAATATATGCTACAAGTATATTTGTATATATATATATGTTTTTATACTAAATGTGTGTGTAGTTCCTAAAAAATGGAAGCTACTAAATTTAATCATGCACTACAAAATGGAACCTACTAAATTTGTTTAATTATCTTTACACCCTTAAATTTGAAATCATTTTTAAAAAAAAAATTGGTTAAGAAATATAATAATAATAATATGATTTATTAAAATTTAGATTTTTGATGCAGGATGAATTAAATGTAATTTATTCTGGATACGAACCAAGTATAAATTTTTAAACGCAAAAAAAAAAATTCAAGATAAAAATAAAGAAAGTTTGGACATTTTTTTTACAATATTCTAAATATAATTAAAAAAAAGAATCATACAAAAATACTATTAATTCAACAACAAAAACTAAAATTGTGTAGTGATTTTTTTTTCACCATCAGTTTAATTTGGTGTAAAAGTCAGTTCTGACATCAAGCGGTTTAAGTTTCCACTCGATCGTAGTTACAGGAGATTGAACTGTGGTCCTCCCTATCAAATTCAGTGTCAATCATTATTTAACCAACTAAAAAAATACATAACTCTGTCATAGTTTTGCATGACTAGAAATACAATAAACATAGAATGTATTTTATTTTATCGAGATGTAAAATTTAATTCAAATTAAAATGAATAGAATAGTTTGTGCTTTGTGGTTTGAATAGACATTAATTTGGCTGGAAAAGCATTCATTTGCCATTGAGAAAGACAGTCTGCAAACGACTTTTTGACTAAGGATTGGGACGCCCTGTAAATAACAAAGTTTTTTTTTTTTTAAAGCATAAACACACTTTAGTTACTCTGGCGGGCCTGTCCTGTTTAGTTCCCCCAAAATGAGGATTCTAGGTCCCATTTGTTTTAGTTTTTAATAGGATTAATAATTTATTTTGAAAAATCAATATATTGTTGAAAGAGTTGGCAATGTCGCTTTTTTGAAAGAAAAAAATTCTTAGTTTGATTCTAAGAGTCATACTATATATTTATTGTTAGAAATAATATAAAACCATTGATGTAGCCCTTCCTAACAGCTTAAGTTTTTGGGATAATCGGTTATTTGACATGGTATCAGAGCCTCTATGACTAAGGGTCCGTTTGGTTCGAAGTTTTTGGAGGGGAGGGGAGGGGAGGTGAGGAAATATTTTAAATTTTGGAGAAGTAATTTACTTTTTTACTCTTAACCTTATAAACTCAAAATAAGGATTAAATTATAATGGATATATTACGTCAAAAAAAAAATTTAATGGATATATAACAAAAAAAAAATCTAATGAGTAGAAAACCTAAATTTTTTTGTTGTAAAAAAAAAATAAAACCAAAATTTTAATATTCCAACAAAGATAATTTTGAATTTTAATAAAAAAATGAGGGTAATTTTGTCAACATAATAAATCCCTCCCCTCACCTCCCCTCCCCTCCCCTCCTTCTCAATTGAACCAAACAGACCCTAAGTGGTCTAGAGTTCGATTCTCGCTCCCCTCACTTTCTAATTAAAAAGTGGAATTTAAGCATATGATAGGTGGGCCAATGCATTATCCACGCTTTAAACCCAAATGGGCTCTTGCGTGAGGGGACATGTTAGAAATAATATAAAACATTGATGTAACCCTTCCTAACAGCTTAAGCTTTTGGGATAATCGGTTATTTGACATATATATATATATATATATATATATATATATATATATATATAGAAAGTACTGTAGTTTAGTGTATTGGATCATGAGGGGAGTTTCGGAGATCATCGAACTATTCTAAGAGCAATTACATTTGTGTAATTGGACATTATACCTTAACTCAAAACTTTATAACATTAACTATATAGGATTACTTTATTATATGTTGCTTAACATCTATTTTCTCATTGAAACTTCTAACTCACACAGTCACACTTAGTACATCAACACAACCTTGATAAAAGAAAAACGCATTACTCACAAATCACAATATAAATATGACAATCAGTCTCATGGTGTGGATCCATTTATGAGGCACTTCAACCCTAGTAAAATAAATAACTGCTTTGTTAGTCGACTTGAAAAATAATCTTATAGCGGGTCTAAATTCTTGAGATATCTTGAGGCTCACATGGTAGTCAAATATTCTAAAATATTATATTTTGATTAAATAATTTAGTAGTTGAGTTCACACACTTTAAATACGAAGATTTCAAACTCGAACCTCTACTCCTCCAAAAATATATTTAGTAGTTATGAACTAATTTACACTTAAGAGATCAAAGATCCTAATTGTAGTTTGTTAACAAAAACTATTTTGAATAAATCGATGTGATAAGAATTGATTTGTTTATATCAAAATGAGATTTCTAAATAAAAAAGAAGTTTATCTATTTATATTTCTTCTAGTCTTAAATATAAAAAAAAAATCTTTAAATACATTGGTAACTAGTTTATAATTTAGATAAGATGTATTAAATTTTAATTTATAATCTAAAAAGTAAGCATTTTGTTTATATTTAGAACCGAAGATAGTATTTAATAGTGATGTTTTAAATATGTTGTAAAATAGATTGCCTTAACCCTTGCATTGCTTATAGAAATGGTTTTGATAATCTTAATTCTACTTACAGGAAAATAATATTTGAGCAAGAATTTAGAGATCAAAGTAAATTTAAAATATAGCAATTTTTTTAATAGAATAGCAAATATTTATTACTATAAAATTGATGTTTGACTCCTAAATTAAATTAAATTGTTGGTGAAAACTATAAAAAAAATTATTATAAAAGTCAATATTTATAATTTAAAAAATTGAATAGGTTCTTGTCAAAAAAAATATATATATTGAATAGGTAATCGGACTTTTTAAAAGCGAAAGATCGTATGAATTTCTCTTTATTTTATGCGAAAGGTTATTAACCACCTGCAAACAGCAAACATCGCCATTTGAGATTGAGAAGTGTTATTCTTACACTTATTTTTTGTAAAATACTTACACACATACTTTTACTGTTTATTTATACATTCAATTTATTTATTTATTATTATGATACATACTTTGTTCTGAAATCGAACTATGCTCTGATACCAGAGTTTTGGGGGTATTAAATTATGTCTAACTGACATGATAAATCTAGATTCTTTTATCTAATTTTTCGAGCTGTAAAGACAACCCTGTTACTGAGCTTTGTAGCTTATGTAGCTCCTTTTGTTCTGAGATTTCAAAATCTCTTTTGGGTGGTGTTATTCTAAGGCTTTGGCTTTTAAATAATGTTCTTTCTTCTGTTTCTTCAAACAAATTTTTGTCAACCTCTATTAGAGAACAACTATTTCTTGCTGGATTTCTAAATATAGGTGATTCCAATGTTACTAGTGGTGTGAATAATTCATCAATATGAATAGTATCTTTTCCTGTAAATTCTATGCTGTGGTGTGAATTGCTTAGAGCATAATTAATCCTGTAGTAGATTGTAAAGGGATGGTTACCTTCTTTCATAAGATTTGGGTTTTCCAGTTTATAGTGAAAAACTATAGATCTGTCTAGATCTTTATCTTTTAGGGATAACCCCATTTGTAAGTTTATATCAAACTTAATTTTTCCATATTTCAAATTGCATTTTCCTTGTGCAATTATTGATTGTTTTTTATCTACAATCCTAGAATCTTCTAAAATTATTTCTAGGGGCGAGTCAATACCTTTCATGAAAGTACTTTTAATCAAAATCTGAATGGTTGATATGTGAATATAACCAATTTTAGTTTTTTCTTTTTCAGAAAGGTTTTCAATTCTTCTTCTAATTTGTGTCCTATCTATAGTAGATACGACTATATTTCCATAAGTGGAGTCAATTGGAATTGCTTCTTCTCCAGTCATTATTCCAAATTTTAAAATATTTTTTCTTGAGAAAAATTCCTTGAATTTATTAAACTTTCGTTTAAAGTTTTCTTCTGCAGTTAAGGATAAATCTGCTTCTTCTATTTTATGATCCAATATGCCATCAGCAAAATAACTAGATTTGTTTTCTAAAAGAGAAATTTCAGTCATTTTTGAAGATTTTTCAGAAAGGACTTAATAGTTTCTTCATGAAGTTTATGTCTTGGTTGTTTCAAACCATTTAATAATAAATATTCAGAAGTAATTGAGTATTCAAATTGTTCTAGAAAATCTATACCAAAGAGAAATTTATTCGGTTGTTCATCAATTAGTATTCGTAATTGAAACTCTTCTAATTTTCTGAGTTTTAAACGAATAATAGTGCTTTGTGACATAATTTTTAAAGAACCATCAAATTTTAAAATAGTTCTTGGTTCTGATAATATTTCAAAATTATCACAAATTTCTTTTGATACATGTGACCATGCAGCTCCTGTATCAATTAAAATTGGCACTATTTTTTCGTTTATTATACCAATAATATGGTATTGAAATGTAACTTTTGAATTTAAAAGAGATATAATCATACCTGATTGAACTCTCAGTTTGATGTTTGAAGATGTTTGTGTTTTGAGATATAATCTGTTGATTATATTGTTAGTATGAGTGGTCCTTCCAGAGTATTACCTCAAGGATCTAGCTCCTCCAGAGTATTACCTCAAGAGCTACTTCTTAGAAATAATTCTAAGGACAGAAGAAATATTTCTTCATAAAACTAGATAGTAGTTTCATATCATTTTCAACTGTATTTACAAATGAGCTGAATGCTCTTATTTATAGTGGAGAAGGGCTCACATAGGTAAGACGTCCCTTTCCATGACAGCACACTATAGTGTCATGCACTCAGAAAAGTAACATGCACTATCATAAAGTAATACTCACTAAAAGAAAAGCGACAAACAGTTATTTACATTATTTCAAAACTTATCACTAAGTGGTTCCCATCTGATTCAGATGTGATAAGATACCACTGTACATTATGGTTTGTCGTGTTGCTTTGTGTTGTCAACTTCTTTGTCTTCTTGTGCCGACGATTTTGGTGAACAATTTTTGCACATGTGTCCCTTGTAATACTGTGAAAAAATTCTACAGCATTCTTCTTGAATTACTCTAGGTAATTTTTCATAATCTTCTTTGAGTTGGTCAATTCTTGCTTCAAGATTTTTGACTGCATCGATATCTTTTTCTTTTGCAGGCTTTCTTGAGTCGCTGTATACAATCATTGTTGAATCTTCATAAATAACTCTATAGTTGTTTTGAGAGGATAATCTTGATATTTTTTGATGAAAGTTTTTGATTTGTGTAATGTAACTACCAGGATGCCATTCATTGCTTTCCTTGCTCATTGTTGGGTATTGTTTGTTTGAGATCCCAATTTTAATGAGGTATTGTGGTTTTGTAGCTAGTTCCAAGGTATTTTCATCATACCAAGGATATGTCGAGTCTATTTGCAAGAATATCTCTTTTCCTTTTGCAAATAGATTGTTGAATTTTTGGGTTAAATTTTGGAGTTCTTTGGGAAGGTATTTAAGTTCTCCAAATGCCTTTCCTGGTTGCTCTTCCAAGTATATGGTGCTGATTAGTCCATTTTGAAAGAACGATAAACAGATTTGACTATCTATACCTGGGAGTAAAATTGCTCTAGTGCAGCCAAACTTGTTGACTGGATAGAAACATTCAGTGGTGAATATTTCGTTGTAGTGGTTTAACCATTTCCATCTGAGACTGAATTCCATGTAGGTTGGATCAGTTATCTGAAAATTTTTCTGTTGTTCAAGCTGACGAATTTTGTCAATTGACAGCTTCTTTTTGGATTCCATTGTAGGTGATCTTTGAAGGTTTTTTGCAGTTGCAATTTCTTTGTATGATCCATAAAGAGCTATTTCTGCTTCCTCCATAGTCTTGTAACCTTTGTGCCTTATGTTTTTACCAGTAACGTGCTGCTTTGCTATTGCCCAGCTTCGATAGATACCCTTAAATGGTCCTTCGAAGATGACATATGCTGCATATTTTCCCATCTGCTGATCAATAGGATCTACGAGAACGCTTTCTTGGAGGGTAGGTACACCATTTTTTCTTGCTTCGTCTTCTTCCTCAACTTCTTCAGCCCATGATTTTTTGCTGTCTGAAGTTGTTCCTGAGGATCCGGATTCCTGTTCTTCATTTGATTTCCATCCATTGGGTGTTATTGTCTCAATGGGAATTTCTGAATTTTCTGGGGCTGTATATTTTACATAATAATCATACTTTCCAGAAGGTTGTCCTAGTAAGTCCCAATTTTCTTCATTTTTGAGAACCTTTTCTGAGCTTGTTGTCATGTTTTGCAAGCTTTTGAGTGTTGTAATCATCTCCCCCCTCTCGTCGGAGATCTTTTTTCTTCTAGAATCAATGGCAGCGAGCTGCTCATCCTTTTGCTTTATGTTGTTTTGAAGTAGCTTTATTGCTTGCTCCATTCTCTTGTTAGTGTATCTGCAAAACTGTTTTGTTCAGATTTTATGTATTGAATATATGGCTCGAATTGTTGTAACTTCATCTGCCATCTTATTAGTCTGCCTTGTTTATGGTCTGCTTTAATTTTATATCTCCAAAATCCTGTAAGGTATTTAGAGTCTGTACGAAGAAGGAACCTTGATGGTAATAAATCGATTTTCCATTTTTCTAATATCTTTACACATGCCAGAGTTTCTAGTTCCTGAATATGGTATCTAGATTCTGTATCTGTAAATGTACCAGAAATATATTTACATAAATGTAATTTTTCAGTATCCTTTATCAGGATTTTAGAAGCACTATAATCAATGCCTTTTATAGTATCTGTCCCTTCCCTCGAAGTTTCAGATTCTTTTGATTGAAGATCCTTAGATGCTTCAATTTTATATCCCTTCTCATTAAGAGAAAGTTTTGCTTTACCATTAGGTAAGGCTCTCATACAACCTGCCCAGGTTGTTTGCGATGCATCTGTCTCTATAATTAAAAAATCTTCTTTTGTTGGATTGTAAAGTTCAGGCAAAACTTGAATTTTTTCTTTAATTGTTTTAACAATATCAGAATCAGTTTTGGTCCAAGACCATGGAATTTTTTCTGAAATTTTCTTTTGCAAATGTTTTCTTTCTTTTGCTAAGTCTTTGAAAAATCCTTCGTTAGCAATATAATTTAAACATCCAAGAAATCTTTGGATTTGCTTTCTATCAGAAAGTTCATTTGGAAAAGCTTGTATTTTTTCTTGGGTATGAGGTGCTAAACTAAGTTCCCCATTTTCTTTTAGGATCAAGCCAAGGTATTCTATTTCTTTTTGTAAAAGTTTCGATTTCTTTTTTGAAATCACAATACCTTTTTCCTTAATTCTTAAAAGAACAGTTTCTATATCTTGAAGATGTTGTTCCCTACTTCCTTTTGTAAAAATAAGTATATCATCTATATATGCCAAACATATATGATTCAAACCTTCAAGAGATTTATCCATAAATCTTTGGTATATTGATGGTGCTTGTTTTAGTCCAAAAGGCAAAACATTCCATTCATAATGTTTTTGAGGTGGACATGAAAAAGTTGTTAATGGTTTTGTTTCTTCGGCTAGTCTTAGTTGATAATATCCAGACTTTGCATCTAAGGAAGAAAACCAATTGCACCCTTTTATATTTTCTAAAATAAAATCTTTTCTTGGTAATTTATAAGAATCTCCAACAGTTGCTAAGTTGAGTTTCTTATAATTGATTACCATTCTTCTTTTACCCCTTTTTATTTCGTTGTGATTTTCGACATAAAAGGCTGGTGCAGAATGTGGACTTGATGAGGGTCTAATAAGCTTCTTATCAAGTAAATCTTTACATTCTTGTTGAAATTCTTCAACATCCCTAATAGAATATGGAATCCTATTTGGAACATTTATCTCGTCATTCGGGTTTTTGAGCTTAATAACTATAAGTTCATGATTAGTGTTTTTAAGATTGTCTAGAGGGTTATCTGAACAAACTTCATCTAATCTTTCTTCTATATTGATATGGAAGCTTCTTTCTTCCCACATCATTCTTAATTCTCTAAGATTTCCCTTAATAAGATTTAAGATCTCATTTCTAGTAACTATTTTGGTAGTTATCATTTTGTTATTCTTAGGATTTCCCAAGTCCTTCCATTGAAGTGATATAGTATCATTTCTTTGAGTAAAAGGTTCATATAACTTTAAAAAGTTATTTCCTATAATTAGATCTAATCCTGAATCATGGAGGTATATTGTTGGGATAAAAAACTTATATCCTTCAATTTCTATAGATACATCTCTAAGGTTAAACCATATCTGATGTTTTGATTTATCTGCAACTATTATTTCTTTTGGTTTGACTAATCTTTCCCAGTTTCTAGAGATTGATTTTCTACCAAAACAAAGAGTTGCACCTGTATCTATATAGGCTAAAAAATTTCTATTTTTTAGTATTATTTTAATAAATGTAGTGCTTGGATTTCCTTTACCAAGTATCTTCTTCGACATCTGAATCTGTTTCTGTGCAGTATTCATAAATTTCTTCATCAGACTCTATATCTGATTCTATAGGTTCATATCCTATTGCATGTATTGCATGTAAGACATTTTTCTTAGGATTCTTCTTCTTAGGACACTCATTTGCATAGTGACCTTCTTCGTGACATAGCCAACATGTACATGATTTTTTACCTTGTGGGCATGTTTTCTTCTTAGGGTAAGGTTGTTTTTTCCTAAAGAATTTTTTGTCTCCTTTTCTGAATTTTCTAAATGGGACCTTCTTGAATTTCTTTCTTTTATAGGGTTTTTGTGTTCTTATCTTTCTAGGTTTCTTTCTAGAGTTACAACCATAGTTTCCTATTTTGTCTTGTAATTTGCTACAACAAAGGGATACTTGAGCTTCTCTTTTGGCTATCTTTTGGCTACACATTTCTTGAAGCCAAATTTTTAAAGAAGTTATTCTTCCTCCTAAAGTATCGTCTACCTTTCCTTCTGCTAATGCTGAGGTAAAAAATGCCTTAACCTGAGCCGATACTTTTTCTGGTAACTTGTCATAAAATAGTTCTAACAAGTTTCTAGAGATTCTTGTACTATTATCTATATTATAGTAATAATCCTGAAATTCACAAATAAAATTATCTACATAGCACATATTGCAGATTCTTAGGTTGGTGATTTTCCAAAGGTTTTGGTCAGAAAATGCTATTTTTGATTGAATGGAATTTTTCCATCCTTTGAATTCTTTTATTAGTAAACTATAGACCCAGTCTACTACTAAGGTTCCTGTTAGAGGTAATTCTCCCATAACTTCTGATGGCAGAGTAGAAATGTATTTGTAAGCATTTCCTCTAGTTTTATATTGAAGATAGTTGAAAACTTCAACTGCTCCTAAATGTTTAAGATCTTCGTTTAACTGGATTAACACACTATTTGTATTATACCAATCCCTAAGATCTTTTGCTGCATCAACACTGCAGTCTATATCTAAAATTCCTTGTCCTTGAAATGGGTTTTGCGAAGGTACATAATAATGAGGTACTTTCTGGAATTTTTGTTTAGTGAATTCTCTCTCAAAATCTGCAGGTCTTTTAGTTCCCGAAGTTTCTCCTTGTTCTTCTATTTTTACATAATGAGGATTTTCGATCTCATTTTCATTAGCTTCTTCTTCTGAGCTAAAGTCATAAATAATCTGATTATTATCTTCCGATTTGTTATCATAAGTTTCTTGACTTTTGCCACTAATATCTAGAGAGACCATTAGTCTTTCTAAGTTTTCTAATTGCCTATTAAGGGCTTCTTCTGTGTTATCCATATCTAAAAGTAATTAGATGGTGGTTTAATTCTTAATTGTGTGGTCTCAGAAGTTTCTTCGAGATCAGAAATCTTTTCCTGGGGTTGGGTTTGTGATATTTTTAGGATTTCTATTTGTTTTCCCTTATCCTCCCCCTTCGTAAGAAATTGAGATAATTCATTCAGAAGAACTTCTAATTTAATGCAGATGTTTTCTACATTTCTTTTTTGTTCTTCTTGAAATTCATCCATTCTTTGGTGAAAATCTTGATAACAACAATTTTTTATTATATAGGTTAGCATACATGCTATATTGTTTTTTTTTTTTTTTGACAAAATACATGCTATATTGTTGAGTTGTGGATTTGTTGTATGAAAAATGTGAGGATATCTATGCAATTTATCTTTTTCATAACAGGCAAAGTTTTCTTCATGAAAGTTCCAAGTTTCATGAGGTTTATATTTACTTTCTTCAGATTGCAAGTTTTCTAAATATAATGTTTGTCTTTCTAAGTTATTCAAAACTTTTTGTAGAACACTTGTTAAACTCTCTTCAGTCATCTTGCCATAGACTGTAGTTTTTTCTGAAGATTTTCAGCTAATTCTTTATATTCTTTGGATAAAAAATTATTTCCAATATTTCTAAACCAATATTCTAGATGTTTAAACCATCTAATCTGAACCTTATAAAGTCCAAGACTATTTAAATTTGGTCTAAGGGTAATTACTGGATAAAGTATTTTTCCAGCTGGACTTCTTAGGAATTTCTTCCCGTGTCGTTCTACTATCATGGATTTAGCTACCAAATCTATAGTATTGGTTCTCATAATTTTTTTTTTTTTTTGTCATTAGATCTAAAGTTGGTATATAGAAATTTTTGTGTAATAGACATACTAGATTGATAACTTTATTGGTGAAGATAAAGTAGGAGAAAAATGATGGTGAAAAATTACAAAAGTAGCCTCGTGTATAGTGTATTAATGAACAGTAGAGTAGTGGTGTATGGTTGGTGTAAGAGAGTAGTGTCATAATAACATGTCTGTTTGAGATTATATCATTCTGTCGGTTGCTAGCGCTCACCCAGTTCCTCATATTCTTCTTTTTGGTTACCCCAGTTCCTCATATTCGGACAAATTAATTGTTTTTATGCAGTGACCGGACCGGCCGGTCGGACCGGCCAGACCGTGAATCGGAGGGGTGACCGGTCTGGTTCGAATATTGGATCGGCCATACAGTTAGACCGGTGAGAACCGCTCAAAACCGGAAAAATCGGTGAACCGGCGATTTTTTTAAACCGCCGATTTGATTGCACGCGTTTTTTTTTTCTTTTTTTTAGCCAAAAGTCTCAAAACAACGTCATTTTGTATTTTTTTTTTTTAAATAGAAGAATCAAAAGA
This sequence comes from Trifolium repens, assembly GCA_030408175.1. Taxonomy (NCBI): domain Eukaryota; kingdom Viridiplantae; phylum Streptophyta; class Magnoliopsida; order Fabales; family Fabaceae; genus Trifolium; species Trifolium repens. Next base: position 18,663,208 of record CP125848.1, read on the forward strand.
AATAAATGAGAGTCCAACATTGAAATAAATGTCTCCTTGGATTTTAATTTATTAGACACTTTGTTATTTCGTTTATGCTGCAATTAAATTTTGTTTAAAACTTATTTGGATTTGTATTTTGTACTATTTTATTGTGTGTGATGACAACATTTAGAATTTGAATTTAAGAACTTATTACATTATGGAATTTCCGAGTTTTTCAAAAAATTTATGTGTCATGTCATGATTTCTTAAAAACTGAGTCATCTGATTCGACCAGTTTAATATTTATATAGTTTTATTATAGAGACCGGTTCGTTCTACCGATTTATCCGATTTAATCCGGTTTATTCATGCGGTTCGACCAATGACCCAGTGGTTCGACCAATAAACCAGTGAACCAGTACCCTCACGGTTCGATGTCCGGTCCGGTTTTTAAAACATTGTTTTTATGTCCATAAATTCATGTAGTTTATTAAATCTATCACATATTTATGAATTTAATTTATATACACTGTTAGTGTAAAGTTATTTTACACCTGAATCCAATAATATACCAACACATCATGTATTGTGTTTAAAAACACATGATGTGTCATAATCATTAAACAATGTGGCAACACATCATTGAATGCATGTGTAAAAAAAATTTACACTGACAGTGCACAACAATTAAACTTCGTATTTATTAGTTAAACAATTTCATTTTTACCCTTATTAAATTGTATTAAATGTAGTCAATTCCAATGTTATGTATTAAATAAAGTAATATATTACTTATAGACGAAAGGTTAGTTTTAGAATAGATTATAAAATTTTAATAAGAAAGATAAGATTAATTCTTTGGTCTGTGTGTTTTTTCTAAATTGTTACTTATAAAAAGGACCAGAGGGAGGACTTCTATTAGAATTTAGAAGGCATATACTGAATCATAAAAGTTAGTTTGAAAGTTGAGATTGACTGAAACGTAGAATTAACAATAATTGGTGGCCCAAATATAAGAGATCTTTACAAAAAACAACAAATGAATCTAGAATAGGCTCTAATACCATATTAGAATTTAGGAGACATACTCAACCGATAATCATGTTTTCACTCAATTTGAGCCGTTGTACGAAAACGAAAGGAGGTAGTTTATTTCGGCAGATCAGCAAGAAAATATATGATGGAACTAATACATATCCAATTAAATTTCATAGGAGGAGTGAACTTAGGAGGATAAATTACACAATAAAATCTGTCCTTTAAAATCAGTCCAAACTAACTCATCCCAGATAACAAAATCACACAAGCACCATACTGGATATCAGTGACGGAGCCAGAAAATTCGAATAGAGGGAGCACTATCTATTTAAATTTGCAGAGATAAATATATTTTCCATTTCAAATTTTTTAGCATAATAAATATACACCATAAATGTTTTCTATGACCTGTCATACTTTAAAAATATGAAATGTTTTTCTCATTTTCAATCTCAATAAAAACATCTCTATATATATAAATAACTAAACAATCATTTAACTATTTATCTCTCATAAGGTTTTACAACTCATTCTAGCTAGTTTATAAGATAAAAGTTATGCTTGGTAACAATTTTTAAAAAGATTGTTTATAGCTTATTTTATTATTTTTCAAATGTTATTTCAAGTAGCTTATGAGTTTATAGCTTATTATTTTTTTTTTCTTCCAATTTTACCTCTATCATCTTACTTGAAAAAAATAATTGAATTAAACATATCTTTTTTATTGCATTTCAATTTCATACCTATAAGCTAGTTCAACCGCTAATTTTATCAAACACTACAAATTTAAACAATTAACTTATTCGCTATAAACTAAAAATTAGCTTATAAACTATGCACTATAAACTCATCCACTATATCCGCAATTTTTTTACCAAACGTAATCTAATTGTATCACGTACAAATCTTGTGTATAGTAGTTGGAGTAAAGTACAAAAGTTTTACACTCACATTAACTCATATCAGATGATTAAATTGATGTGGGAAGCTAGTCAAATTTCAACACATACATATATAATACTACATAGTATTACATATTATATAAAAAATTCTTGAAAATTTTAGTGCAGGCTTGTGCCCCCAGGACTATGTACGTGCCTCCGTCCCTGCTGGATATTATAAAAATCATGCAACGCAAACCATCCATGCGTTAAATATATATTGCCATTAATTTTTTCAACTAATACTTCAAATTGATTTTCGTTTGGATCAATATATGTGTAGCATAACGATTTATGTTCTCACGAAAATCAGAGGCAAACATTTTTGGTAACATGATTGTGCCTTAAGAAAAATTTAATTAAAAGGACTAACTTGAAACTTTTTAAATATAGGAGATCAAATTGAAATCTAAAATAAACATAAGAGACTAAATATACAATTAAGTAAAAAAAAAAGGGTATGGTCAAGTGGCCAGTGAGGCATAAAATGGGTTACGTTTAAGTGTGACATGGAATTTCTATTATAATTAAGATTAAAATTTATGTGACATAGTATTTGTTTATCAATTGAGTATTCGATGAGTGTTAGGAATACTCGCTTTGAAGAATCTTGAACCTGATCGAGTTACTAATGATAGTTGAATTCTATTTGGTGGGATTATTTTGACAGTTTCTCTTCCACCTTTTATGTTTCTTTTTCATCCCTTTAATGCGTAAAAAATTCGAAAATGTTTTCCGAAATTTTTTGCATGCCAGAGGGATGAAAAAGAAATGTAGAATGTGGGATAAAATACTTTTGATTATTTCCTCGTTTTCTCCAGGATGATTTTTTCATGACAAGGTGGGCATGACTTAGTTTGTTATCATTCCAACTAGATTAATGCTTATTATTACGAAACGAAATACACGAACTGATCCTGGCCATTCATTAAAACCAAAGCACCGCATGATTTCCGTAAACTATGCATATAACTTACTTTTGCTTTATCCAGAGCATGACACGTATGTATTCTTGCGCTTCTTCTCAATTTGCTATCGTACCATATAGCAATACTCTTTAGTGCCCTTGATATTTTACTCACTCTTAGTTTAACAAAACAATTATTTAAAAATAAAAATTAAAAATAGAAACTCAAAGCATCTAGAAGAAAATAATGCAAATTCATTTGTTGTACTATATCTCGTTTGTTGATAGCAGCATTAAAGAGAGAAAATGTTCCCACTTGCAATTTCAAAGAAGGAAGAAAAAACAGTTGGTCTTGCCGTCTTGGTCATATTTGTTCACTTAGAATATTCATTACTAATACTATCTCGTGTCAAAGTGTTGTTAGTTGACTTTACTTTTCAAATTCAGCCATTTCTATATTACTATTTATTAATGCACATGAATTACGCTATGTATGCATGTATCCGCTGGCTATATATGTTTTGAGAAAATTATACGTGCTTATATTATTTATTTAATTAATTATTCTCTTATATATAGTCCAATAAGCATAACCATAGCATAGTGAATTCAACTATTAAAGCAACAATCTCTAATTCATTTCCCATATAGTGAGAAAACCATCATAAACTTCATCCTCATTGACCACACACCTCCTTTACCAAGCTTAAGCTATATTCAAAACATGGACATAAAGAAGTACTTGAGCAAACGGGGCTACCGGCGTCTCGACTATGGCATGATGACCACCACCGGCCGACGGAAGAAGATGCAGACGATACGGATGAAAAGTCCACCGCGTAGGGATTGGAGGATCAGAACAAGCCCAAAGCTAAGATGGATGATAAGATCACCATTGAAGTTGGTGACAAAGGTTAAGAATACATATATGAACTTTATGTTGAAATTGGCTGGTAATGTAGGAGGGGCATTGAACACTGATAACAAGTTTGGTGTGAAACGGATTCCAAAGATTCGTCAAGTGTCTTCTAAAAGTTATTCTGGTGATGCATTTGAGGCTAGGCTTATATTTGAGATTTCTAAGACTTTGGTTGCTTCACATGAACTATATTCAATGTAATTGTTTTTTTTTTTCCTTCTTTTAATTTTGTTATCTAAATTTTATTGTAAAAAGTTCCACATGATTCCACATTAGGAAATGTGGAGGAATGAATTCAATTGTATCTTAGTTTGAGTATTGTGTATGAATACATAATGTTAGAGAAAAAGTGCAACTTATCCTTCTTGTCTCACTTCCATGTTCAGTCAATTTAATCAACTCATGTTCATGTATTTGAAGTTTTCAAACAAAGTGGCTATCGCCATGGTAGATAACTTCATTAATTCCACAATAGTCATTACCTTGAGTTGCCAATATCTACTTAACGAGTAATTCTTATATAGGCACAACCCCAAATAATTATTATTTAGGCACACACACATAATTGAGAAAATTTAAATCTAAACAAATTTAGTTACATCATTTAACATCACTTCATCATCTTTTTAATTATTTTTTTCAAACCTTTGTGTGTGTGCCTAACGTGTATTATTTAGGTTTGTGGCTAAGTAAGTGTTGCTCCTACTTAACATGGTAAGAATACACTTTTCTTAGAGCAAGTAAACGATTCACACTTGAATCGTTTTAACAATTCAACAACAACTTCACCATTTCTCAAGTGCTAAACAATTCATACTTTTGTGTTAAGTTATTGATTCTTGCACTTTTCACATCACTATAGTACCCTTGTCCCTAATTGGTAGTAACTTGTAAAATGTCCCACATTTCTTGTGCGGTTTTGTCCTAAAGCGGAATGTAATGATGTTTTTTGTCTTTCCAATCATATTGATCATTCTTTTTATCCAAATCGGCCCAATTAGGGTTGGGAATAGGCTAGGCCGAGCTAGGCTTTGTCAAGCCTGAGCCTGGCCTGCCAAAAAATTGAAGGCCTAAGCCTGACCTGTGGCCTGTCATAGGCTTATTTTTTAGGCCTGGGTCTGGCCTTTTGAAAGCCTGGTATGACCTATTAGCCTGTTTAAAAGCCTATTTCATATAAATATATTTAAATAAATAATTATATTTATTTTTAAATATACTAATGAACTAATAAATCAATGATATTAAACTTCCTTTTGATATTTAACATAATATTTTAGAAAATTTGACTATATATGACATGATATTTCAATTTTAGTTTATAATAATACATTTATATATGTGAAAAGTTAATGTAGATCAATAAACTTAAACTACTGAAAAAATTTAATAGATTTATAATTTAATAAATGTACAAGTTTTAATATATAATAATAATAAATGTAAAAATATTATTCATATTTACTTAAATAGGCCGGCCTAGTAGGCCTAAAAGGCTTTTTTCATAGCCTGAAGCCTGACCTTTTTAGCTAAATAGGCTTATAGCAAAGCCTTGGCCTGCTCTATTTAAATAAATAGACCGACCTGACCTGAGCCTATGTAGGCTAGGCCATAGGCCCCTGTAGGCCGGCCTGGCCTATTCCCAACCCTAGGCCCAATCAACATTTGGTTTATCAATAGCAATTCCATCACAATTTTTTTTATAAGCGCAATTCCATCACAATTGATGGTTGGGATAAAAGGGTCATTTTCAATTGTCTAACAAACATCCAAATCATAAATGATATGCATTTTCATTCTTTCCTTCCAATAGGAATATGCTTACCCTTAAAAATCTTATTTCTATTATAAGCCCCTTTTGATTTCAAAATCACATTTGAAGCGAATTTGATTTTCTTGAAGTCGATTATACTTTTTAATCAAGAGACCAAGCTACCGATTTCACTTGTTATTCAAGCAGCTTCTAGGAATTTGGGCTTCGTTTGGATCGATGAAATACAATTGAATGGAGCGGAACGAAATGGAATATAATAATGTTTCATTGTTTGGATTTGAAAAATAATAATGGAATGGAGCGGAGCGAAATGGAATAAAATGGAATGAATTTAATATAATATCACCACTTACCATCAATTTTATTCCACTCCACTTTATTCTGCTCCGCTCCATTCCATTACATTTCATCAATCCAAACGGAGCCCAAAGGGGGGAAATGGGGATGGGGTTGAATAATCTTCTCCGTTTTACAAAATTTGAACCTTTTTTCAAAATCGTGAATCGGTAATATTGCTAATTGCTAATCAATTTGATTTAATCTAAGGATGTCAATGGATATCCATGGACGCGGATAGTGTGATATTTGTATCCGCTCCGTTAGATAAATATGATATTCGTGTCCGCTCCATATCCGTGCGGATATCCGCTAAGCGGGTAATCCACGGATATTGAAGTATCCACGGGTATTAACAGATATCCATGAATGATATTTTTTTATTAAAAAAAGAACTAATTACTGAAAAAATTTTAATTTTTTTTAAAGACAAAACATTAACACATTATATTAATAAATTTGCACTCTATTTTTAATAAAAACAATCAATCTACAAACAAAAATCACCTCACTGGACTGCAAAAGAGCCAAACAAATCTAGAATTTATATAAAATAGACAAAATGCAAAAAATAAAATATAAAAATACAATTTTTTTATATAAAAATACTAGAATTTATATGTAAGTAGAGATATTTAAGTAATTTTACTAATTATTTAGCGGGTATGGATATACACGGGCGCGTATATTATTAAACTTGCATCCGTATCCATTAAATGCGGGTAATTGAAATATTCATTTATGTTATCCATAGATATCCATTAAACTATCTGCTCCATATCCATGGTGGATTTTATTCGCAGATATCCGCGAGTATGGATATTTTTACCATCCCTAATTTAATCAATATGAATATTCAGTAAAACAAAATTTTTGTACAAGGATTAAAGAAACCTTTTTCAATCAAAACCCAAAGAATACCCCAAACATCCCTAACTTTAGTTGGAAAAGATCCTATTTTTCACTCAACACTTGTAGAAAAAGATCACTATCTTTTTCTCTCACAATACCGCACTAAGAAAATGGGATCATAGAAGATTAGTAATATTGGCATTGAATATTTTTTACTCGCATCATTAATATATAATAAAGGTAATTATTTTTGTAAAATATGAAGTTATAAAAAATAAAATAAAAATCTTGGATAAATTATTAAAGGTGATTTAAAAAAATTCTGTTTTAATTGAATTTTATATTCTAAAATAACAAATTTAATAATAAATAAAATTTACAAAGAAAGGAAATTTAATTTCTTAAATGATGACTTAAGTTTTTTGACATGAAATAGTGGCTTAAAGTTAATTTTCATCACAAAAATATTTATTTATTTATATTAAAATGGACTATGTATCTTTTAATATAAGAAGGGAGTGTAATTTACTCAAAAATAAATAAATTAAAATTGAAACTCACCATCTAGAAGAAAAGAGTTCAAATTCATTTGTTTTAATGCCGTTTGTTGATAGTATTAAAGAGAGAAAACTTTCCCACGTTATATTTCAAGGACGGTTGGTCTTGGTCATATTTGTTCACTCACACACTTATGCATTACGTATCTCATGTCAAAGTGTTGTTTCTTGACTTTACTCGTCAAATGCAGCCATTTCTATATTTTTATTAATGCACAATAACGCTATATACCCGCTGGCTATGTTTTGAACAAATTATTAAACGTGGTATTATTTGTATATATTAATTAATTTTTCTCTTATATATAGTTCAATAAGCATACCATAGTTAATTAAGGCAACAAAGTGAGAAAATAATCATAAGCTTTAACATCATTCACCATCACCTCTCCAAGTTCAAGCTATTAAAAACATGGAAATAAAAAAGTACTTAAGCAGACGGGGCTACCGACGTCTCGACTATGGCATGACCACCACTGGCCGACGGAAGAAGATGCAGACGATACGGATGAAAAGTCCACCGCGTAGGGATTGGAGGATCAGAACAAGCCCAAAGCTAAGATGGATGATAAGATCACCATTGAAGTTGGTGACAAAGGTTAAGAATACTTACATGAACTTTATGTTGAAGTTGGCTGGTAATGTAGGAGGGGCATTGAACACTGATAACAAGTTTGGTGTGAAACGGATTCCAAAGATTCGTCAAGTGTCTTCTAAAAGTTATTCTGGTGATGCATTTGAGGCTAGACTTATATTTGAGATTTCTAAGACTTTGGTTGCTTCACATGAACTGTATTCCATGTAGTAATTGTTTGCTTCATTTTGTGTTCTTTTTTACTGTAAACTTCCACATGATTCCTCTCACTAGAAATGTTAATTAAGGGGTATTTTACCAAGCAAATGTTGAGGAATGAATTCAATTGTATAGTTTTTTTATTGAAAATATTCAATTGTATCTTACTTTTTAGTTTTGGGCATGAATAAAAAAAATATTATCATAAAGTTAAATGTCTTTCGGGTACTGTAATTCCTAATTAGTATTGTAATTTAGAAGCAAATGAAATGAAAAGCAAGCATAATTTGCAACTATAATAAGAAATCATGTACCTCAAGTATCAACTGAAATAATATAACCTGAATAGCAACCACAATAGCTTCATTTTTGTCAATAGAAGTTAACATTCCAAGCATTTGTTGTAGCAGTGGGAGAGCTAGTAGGGAACTTTTCTCTCTTGTCCTTCTTTCCGACCCCTAAGTGGCTCGACCTATAAATTCTTTACATGGACAAAAGTAAAAATTGTGACTATATGATTAATTTAAATTTTAAACAAATCAGTTAAGTCAAATTACTATTATTTGCTTACGAATCTTGTCACAAGAAAACTAACCTCGTCAAATCACAGCGAGGGAATAAGTGCAGTGCTTTTCTGAAGGCATTTCCACTTCTAATAACAAGGCAGCAACCAGATTCATTTTTCACATGTACATTTTCCATCTTGTTTCCATTTTAAAGCTTCTTTTGGGGAAATTGAGGAGACGGTAGGAATCAAAATCGAGAGGCTGAACTCTGACATGGATCCTAGCAATTTGCTCTTGATAATTGATATTTGAGGAAATCTCGGGTATTTGAGACAACCAATCCAAGACAGTTTTGCTCATCAAGAGCCTTGATAGCTGACATAACAAAGCTAACTTTGAAACTCTGAAATAGCTGCTATAGCATCTTCACAATGCTACTGGCGACTATATTTATGAATTACACTAATCTAAAGATGAAACAGAGGGAAGCCACCGCAGATATTTTTTCAATAGAAGAGTTGCAGCAAGACTCCTAGCTACAAAGAGAGTCAAACCATTTTCACCATGTTTCCTTAACAAGAAAGCATATACATGTAAACCTTCTTCATCAAACGCCCCTTGAACAATACAGCATACAAAGGTGTTAACAAGATGGCAAAAGTTCAAATGAATCTTCATTACCATCCTCAGAAAAAATATGCCCACACAAAAATCACAGGCTGACACATAAGTAAAGCATCCCCAAATCATGTGGTAGTTCCATTAATACGCAGTTTTTATTCACTTCATATTCACTCACGGAAATTATGGACAAAAATCAGTTAGAATACTTGGGGTCAATGAGCACAACTTTAGTAACAGTGATTCAACAATCAGTCCCAACACTGAGGCTTTAAATTTTCAAATAAGAAAATTAAATCAAATTACTCTAAAATTTGAACCCAAACCTTTTTTCTTCAAATTCTCACATTCATGCAAAGCACCAGCACCAATTCCTTGACGCATTCTAAATCCAATTTGGTTTGGTAGAATACAAGTTGTTTGATCTTCATCCAACAGCTGAAATCCCTTGACTGCTTGATTGTGTGCTTTTTCTCTCACAGCTTGGAATCCAAGTCCTTATAACTCTTAAAATGCATGTCAGACTTGAGTATTAGAATGTCTAGTCTGACCTAACCAATTTCAACCTAGCTATCAATTCAAGAATGATGAAATTCTTACAGATAATAAAAATTAATATAGGCAAAATAAGATCCAAAAAATGAAAGCATCCTCTAAAGAAATTGAGCTTATATTTGTGCAATGCACATACTAATTTTGCAGGCAGAAGAATGTATATTTTTAAATTTAATATATATCTCTACATATAAACTAATTGGACATCTCACAAACACCAGAAGGGTGGAGAGAGAATACTCTAAACAACTTCTCCTTCAACCATATTTTTCTGATATTTAAATATTTTCAACATCAATCCAACTAGATCCTGGTATTTTCTTTACATTCCTTATCTCCATTAGCTCTCTCAGACTCACCACCCCGTCCCAATTGCTCGATTCAGCCAACATGTTGGACAATAATACATAGGAAGATGGGTCATTTTTGTCATGTTTTATGGCATGTTCTGCTGCAAATTTCCCAATTTCTACATCCCCGTGAACCTGACAAGCACTGAGCAATGTTTGCCAAACCCGCGCACCAGGTTGAAATGGCATTCTTAAGATTAACTCCTTAGCTTCTTTGATAAGTCCAGCCCGGCCTAGGATACTCACCATACAAATGTAGTGATCTTCTCCAGGAATGATTCCATAATCGTTATTCATGGAGGAAAAGTACTTCCACCCTTCATCAACAAACCCACCTTGACTACATGCATAAAGAACACAAATGAATGTGATGTAATTTGGTACTACACATGTTTCCCTCATTTCATCAAAAATTTGAAGAGCTTCTCTGGATTGGCCATTTTGTGCACACGCCATTATCATTGTTGTCCATGTGATAACAGAACGAGAATTCATCGATCGAAAAAGAGTCCATGCACTATCCATGCATCCACATTTTGCATACATATCAAGAAGAGCATTATCAACACAAACATCAACATCACTTCCAAGTTTGATTCTCAAGCCATGATACTGTTTCCCTTCCTCCAATGAAGTCAAACAAGCACAAGCATTTAGGGCAGTTGCCAGGGTAAATTTATTCGGCTTGACGCTCCTCTTTTTCATTTGTGCAATGACTGCAAGTGCCATACTTGGTTCTCCCCACCGTAAACATCCATCAGCCATTTGTGTCCAAGAGCATACATCTTTGTTAGGAATCTCATCAAAAGCTTTGAAACCCTCATCCAACTTTTGATTTTTTATATACATGTCAACTAAAGAGTTCCCTACACAAATGTCATCCCCATAACCACTTTTAACAAGGTGTGTATGAACTTGCATTCCCATTTCAAGATAGGATATCACAGCCAACCCCGTTAAGGCACTGGCAAAAGTGAACTCATCCGGCTTTACACCCTTACAAATCATGTAGCGCCAAAATACCGGAACCTGTTCACAAGAAAACTGCAGATAACCCCCCATCATAGTATTCCACGTCACAATATCCCTCATAGGACTTGTCTCAAAAATCTGCAACGCTTCTGTCAATTTGCCATGTCTAACTAAAGCCGTTAAAAACGCATTGAGTAAGAAGACATTACACTCAAGTCCTGACCGAACAACTAACGAATAAATCTGATAAGCCTGCGTCAAATTCTCAGTTAACGAACAAGCTTGAAGAGCACTAACAAGGGTGAACTCATTCGGTTTCGTGAATCCCTCACAATGCATACGACTGAACAAAGAAAGAGCTTCAGAAGCACAGTCATTACGGATGCAACCAGCCATGACAACAGACCATGACACCACATTTCTATTTGGCATTTCATCAAACAGTTGGAGTCCAGAAGTAAGGTGCCCAATTTTAATATACATGTTAAGCAAATGGTTTTGAAGAAAAAGAGTAAAAGGAATATACCCTTTGATGAAATGAGCGTGAATTGCTGTTCCTTTAAGAAAATTTGAGTCTTGTGCATATCCTCGCAATAGATTTGTGTATAACTCTTCACGTTTTGCAATTTCTTTGATACAAAACATGGTCGCAAAATGGGTGTGACAGTGTACAATAACGCCAAAACCGTTTTAATGAAACAATTTTGACGGTTTTTTCCTCTTTTTCTTCTTTTTGTCTTGTCTTGTTGAATATGGCTATAAGGATTGTGTAGACATTGAAATAGTTTTTGAAATGTGTGTGTATTAAAGGGGGATTTCCTGCAGTAGTATTCTCTCTACTTCAAATTTTATGAAATACTAAACGTAGATATTTTTCTAAGCCGATATATATTTCAATCTTTGGTTCTCTACATTACATTATAGCGTATATTTTAGGTATTACGGTAAGTATGTTAAAATTATATCATCTAATTTGATTTTAGAGTGAGCAGGGGTGTTCGCGGTTCGGTTTGGATCGGTTTTGAAGCAAAAATTTACCCGATCCAAAGTTAATATTACTTGTGGTTTGGTTTGGTTTTGGATGACTAAATAAAAAAATCCGATCTAATTTTGTGCGGTTTAATTTGAATCGGTTTTTGTATATCCAAATTACAAATTGAAATTTTTTAATTAAATATTAATATTATAATGACACGGTAAAATAATATATTTGATGTAAAACACAATATATAATATGTTAAAAATTAATATTTTGCAATGAAAATTATCAATTATATTTAAAATCTATGAAATAGCAAAAAGAAATACATTAAATTGACCTAATAAGTATTATTGAGAAAATAAAAATCAATAATTAATATATTAATGCAATATATCATATTAATAAAAAGCTAAATAAGTATTAAAAAATATATATGCGGTTTGGTTCGGTTTGGATCGGTTTTGAAAAATCAATCCAAAATCCGATCCGATCCAGCGGTTTTCACAAAAAGAACATCCAAACACATCCAAAAATATTCGGTTTTTAGCGGTTTTCGGTTTTTTTGGATCGGTTTGCGGTTTTTATTTGGATTGGTTTGGATTTGAGCACCCCTAGAGTACAGTGTTTTAAAAACCGGACCGACCGGTCTAACCGGAAACCGAAAGTAAACCGGTCTGGTCCGATTATTGGATCGACCATTAGGGTTGGGAATAGGCCATGCCATGCCATGCTTTGACAGGCCTGAGCCTGGCCTATGATTTTTCTTCAAGCCTAAGCCTGGCCTACGGCCTATCAAATGCTGTTTTTTTTGCCTGGCCTGGGCCTTGTTAAAGCCTGGCCTGGCCTTGTAGCCTGTTTAAAAGTCTGCATTACATAAAGGCCTCCATGTAATCTTTTTAAATAGGCTAATTAAATACGCCTTGAAGCCTATTTCACATTTAAATTTTTATAATTTCTACAATGTTAAGAAAAAGCTTATAAAACTGTTAGCACAATAGTTAATAGCTAATAAAATAAAAATACGATTACGACAAAGTCTATTAAGTATGCCATAATATAAATTGTTTCTTAAGCACTAATGTTAATCGGTGTAGTCGGCAACAACCAAAATATACACCATAAGTTAGCAAAACACTAGATCTTCAAATCCAGACTCTTCAAGTGTAAGGAAAACACATCTAAAATCCTTAGCCTAACATTAAAAAAAATATTATATAAAAAATATTTATTAAATTAAATATGCATAGGTCGGCCTAATAGGCTTTTTTAAAAGCCTAAGCCTGACCTATTTATCTAAATAGGCTTTTTTCAAAGCCTTAGCCTGCCATTTTTACTAAACATGTCATGCCATGCCTAAGACATGCCGAAGACCCATGGAGGCCGCCTGGCCTATTCCCAACTCTATCGGCCATACTAATGAACCGGTGTAAACCGGCATGAACAGGAGAAAACCGGCAAACCGGCGGTTTTTTAAACCAACCGGTTTAATACTCACGCCTGACTTTTTTGTTTTTTTGAAATACCATACTTTTTCTTAAATGCGTTCATTTAATGTTTTTGATACATAATGAGAATTTTAAATGTGTAAAATAACAAAGTTGTCATCAGCAGGTTTGAAACCCATGACCTCTCCATAACAATTAAAGCACGCTACCATTCTACCACATGGTTCTTTTGTTTATTTCTTTACTTTGAATTCTATATATTATATATACTCTAATATTATTTTTGTATGAAAACAAACTTTCTCATTTTTTATCTTTTTTAAAAAGCACACATTTGATTCTTTTCCTTTTCTTATGAACTTTAAATTTTATTCATTGTTTGTCTAATGTTAATTTAAATCTTCAACTCTCGTTTTCACTTATAATAACAAATATTTTTGCTCATTAAAAAAAAACTAATACTTTTGCACTTAAAAAAAACTAATCAATCTAATTTATTATATTTACGATTAAAATGTATTGTAAACAATTGCATTACAATTAAAATAGACATGCTAATATGCCATAACTTTTTTAAAAATGAAAAATAGATGTCGAGTCAATGGTTCATTCCAATCTAATACATATAATTATTTTTTATATAGACCGAGTCATACGACCGAGTATCCGGTTTAGTCATGCGGTTCGACCAGTGACCCAGTAGTTCGACCAGTGAACCAGCACCTTCACGGTTCGATAACCGGTCCGATTTTTAAAATACTGAGTGAGTACGCTAAAATTATAATCATCTATTATGATCAGAGCATTGCTATTTAGCATGAAATTTTTACACAAGAAATGCAAGAATTAACACATGGCAAAATCTTAAAGGATGATGTCATTTAATCTTCTTTTTTAGTGGAAAACATGGGTGGTTATGGATGTAATTAAGGGTGAGGATTTATTCTTCTCTTTCTTGCATCAAAAAATTCTTGCTAAATAGCATTTTCCTTATGATTATAACAATTAACTGAATTAAGTGATTTAAGTTTCAAGTTTGTAACACTAACATCATTTATATTTCTAATATATTGCACTGTTACCCTTTCAATTATGTTTCTTTACAAAAATTGTTGAATTGTTACTTTTTCCGTTAACATCCTCAACATATGTTCTTTTTTCTTCAAAATACACATCACGATGGAAGTTGGAGTTAACCACCACAATGTAATAAAGTAACAAAAATTAACTAAAAAGATAATCGAGTAATAATTTTTTTAGAGAATCTATCATTATTACTTAAAATACTTAAATAGCCGACTCTAAATATATTTGGCCTATCTATATAATATAAATATACTATCTCTTGTTAGATACTACCTCCGTCTTATTTTATTAAAACTTTTTTGATTGAATGATACTATTTACTAGGGGTGCTCAAATTCAAACCAATCCAAATAAAAACTGCAAACCGATCCAAAAAAAATAACCGCAAAATACACATCACGATGGAAGTTGAAGTTAACCACCACAGTGTAATAAAGTAACAAAAGTTAACTAAAAAGATAATCGAGTAATAAATTAATAAAAAAAATGGCAGTTGTCACCTAAAATATTTAGGGAACCTATCATTGTTATTTAAAAAACTTAAATAGCCGAGTCTAAATATATTTGGTCTATCTATATAATATAAAGGTTTAAATGCAGTTTTACCCTCCTTATTTTGAATAAATCGGAATTTTACCCCCCCTATTTCACTAAAACGACAATTAATCTCTCTATGTAACTCCAAATTTAGTGGAGTTTGATTCTGTGGAAAGTTAACTCGATTACGGTCATTTGGGTACCAGTTTGGTGAATTATTGATCAAACTTGAGTTCTGTGCGAAACTTTGAAGTTGAGGCTCAGAAGCAAGCTGATACCTCAATTTTGATAACTCGATTTTGATCAATAATTCACCAAACTGGTACCAAAATGACCGTAATCGAGTTAACTTTCTACATAATCAAATTCCACTAAATATGGAGTTACATAAAGGGATTAATTACCGTTTTAGTAAAATATGAGGGATAAAATTCCGATTTATTCAAAATAAAGGGGGTAAAACTGCATTTAAGCCTAATATAAATATACTACCTCTTGTTAGATACTATGGTAAAAAAAAAATGAGATAGTAATTAATATTTTACCAACTTGATCTTATCCGATTACTGTGTAAGAGGAGAGATGAGAAGGAAAAAATCTCAGATATTTTGTGGTAAATGAAACTCCACACAACTTAGTAACTTTTGCTATAAATATGACCTTTACCTTTCAACAAATTCTCACACCAATAGACAACAACCAATCCAAAGGTATGTCTATTATTCTCTTTTTTCTTTTCTTAATTCCTTTGTGACTTTGCTCCTTTCCCAGTAGTTTTTCCTTTTCGTTCCTTTCACTATCTTCTTTTTTCTACTTACATTCGGTAAGTTTACTCTCTTTTTTTCTTTTCTGTTCTTATGATTAAACGATCATTTTAATCATTGTGATGACTATCATAATAGTCTTTAAGTGTATTAAAGTTATAAATATATCTTAAGGATCTCATTTGATTATAATTTTATGGACTAAATTGATACATTTGGTGACTAAAATAATTAATAAAAGACATGGTTGATCATCAAAATGTTCACAATTTGGATAAATTTATGGACTAAATAATGGTGTATTTGGACGATGTATATACCATTAGTGAATAAAAATACGTGCTTTTCACATTATAGGGAATTTATAATATAAACCATTCCTAATTAAGGGCTTGTTTGGTTTCTCCGAGGGGAGAGATTTTTAAGTAGGGGAGGTGAGGGATTTTTAAGGAGAAATTATCCTAATTTTTTTATTAAAATTTTAAATTATTTTTGTTGGAATATTAAAATTTAGGTTATATTTTTTTTTACAACAAAAAAATTAAGTTTTCTACTCATTAAATTTTTTTTGTTATATATTCGTTAGATGTTTTTTTAGGTAATATTTTCATTATAATTTAATCTTTATTTTGAGTTTATAACGTTAAGAGTAAAAAAGTTAAATTACTTCTCTCCTTCTCTCCACCCCTCATTAAAAAGTTGAACCAAACATAAAAATTCAAAATATCACCTCACCTCTCTAAAACCCCCTAACCAAACAGACCCTAAGTGACAAATGACGATGTATATACCGTTTAGGGCATGTTTGGTTTAACATACAAATAAATAGAGTTTTATGTTAATTTATATTTGTTCACTAATAAAAATTATATTTTTATAAACTATATTTTCACAAACTATCTTGACTAATTTATAATAATACATAAAATTTTATTTATTAGATTTTACATAAGTTCAAAAATAAGTTAATCTAAATTGGATCCTGAGTGCATAAAAATGTGTGCTTTTCACATTATAGGGAATTTTAACATAAATGAGTTATGACAAATTTATCATCTTGGAATGGAATGAAATAAAATAAAATAAAAAACAAATTTATCATCTTTTATTCATTTTTATTTATGATTAAGATTGAAGGAAATACAGTATTAATTTTATTTACATTTAGATTTTTCTTTCAAAATTTAAAACTTAAACCTTATAATTAAACATGATACCATCTACAAAAGTTGATGAAAAATGAATATGTCTAGCAACTTGAATTAATAGTCGCACACTATAGAAAATTAATTATGAAGGAATAGTTTCATTGACTGAATTAAGATGAAGTTACTTTGATATGTTATTAGGTGATATTGGAGCTAAGGAAATACATTTGTCAAGTGAATTTGGAAAGCTGAAGTAAGAGAAATTACTCCCAAATAAGTTTTAAAGAACTACATGAGTTATATATTATATGTTTCTTTTCTCTATTTGATAAGTGAAAAGTATACATATATGTTGCATTTATATATGTGTAATTTGAATTGCATGATTTATGTATAAGATAGTTTTACCTCTTATGTTAAATTACATAGAAAACTTGTGTATCTTATTTATCTTTGTGAATATTTGAATGTTTTCTCCAGATGTTGCCTGAAGGTCCCATCCCCTATACCAAGATAGAGTTTCTTCTTGGCCATGATCGTAGTAAGGTAAAAAAATTACTACTGATAATTTAGAGTTATTGTTCATTTCTCGAATATAAGTAAAGAAATCGAATTGTGAAAATTTCATGTCATGATTTGTTGATTAGTAGATGAAGTGTATGTCAAAGGACATAAATTAACTTATACAATTCGAATGAATCTCTATTTATGTGTATCTTATTTTTCTCCGTGTATGTTTGAATTTTTTTATAGCCATTGCCGGAAGGTCCCAAAATCGCCATGAGGTATGACTTTCTTGAGGATGAGTGTGAGGGAATTTTGGAGCTGAAGGATGAGACGACTCTGGTATACACCGGCCTTGTTCGCGTAATTGTCGAGGTTGATGGTATACCGGCAAGCACAACGGTGACTTATATGACTTTGGAGCTGGTGAATATACCAATCAAGAGAATTATGAGAGGTTATGAAGCTTATGATCAAGCTTCTACCTCTGGAATTCCAAAGGATTGATGAGCAACATGTATAATGACTGAGTTTAAGAGTATTGTTCTCACTTGGAATGTAATATTTATTACTATGCTCTTAAAACTCTTCTATGTTTTCGTAGGCATGTTTGACTAAAGTCACCTTTTGGATGTTGTTAGGACTTAACCTCTATGGATCACTGTAAAATATTTAACTAGTTGATCACACAGTGCTAATGCTAATGCTAATACTAATGTAATAAGCCTACGAACTATGTGAATGTGATATATATATATATATATATATATATATATATATATATATATATATATATATATTAAGTTGATGCATATTATTATTATTATTAATATTATTATTATTATTATTATTATTATTGTTATTATGTATTTTGCATGTTTTTACCTCCCTTCAAATTTTATTTTAAAACAAAAAAGTTAACAAAGAATTTAGGAATTAGGAATGTTTTTAGAAATAAAATAGAGAAAATTTGTTCAATTTTATTTATCCCAAAAAATTAAGTAGCAAATCCAAATGATAATTACCGTAAACTTTATTGAGATCTATTAAGTGTGAGTTAAGTTTCATATTAATTGGAAGAATTGAGGTTGAGTAACATATAAGTGAAAATATCCATTGAGATATATCAAGTGTAAGACAAGTCTCACATTGGTCAGAAAAATTAATGTTTTTTTTTTGACAAAGAAAAATTAATGTTGAACAATATATAAGTGAGAGGAATCATAAACTTACTTTAAAGTTTGGGTGAAAATATCTTGTCAAAGTGGTTTATAGTTATTCTTAGCCCAATGTTTTGATACAACCCATGAACCTACTTTAAGGTGTCTACAATATACTACGTACTTAATTATGGATTACAGATCCCTAAAGTCAACAGTTTACCATGTTCATGTATTCAACATATTTGTGGTCGATCAATTAAGATTAAACGGTTTAAATTTTAAATTTGATATTATTTTTTTATTTTAAACAAATTAAAAAGTGTATTGAAATTTAAACAGTCCAATCTTAATTAATCTAACGACCACAAATGTGTTAAATGCATGAATATCACAAAGTGTTAACAAGAGTGTAGAGAGAACCTAATTTTGTTAATCACATATGAAATTTACTAGGAAAACAATTTATCATATTTTAGATTATTTGATATTTGATGCATGACCTCTATGAAAGGTTATATGTTTATTTTGTCAAGACAAAAAATACAAAGACCTTTCTTACCTTTGAAAATATTAAAATGTTCATGAAATTTTAATAATCATTTTTCATTAAGCACATTAGTTGAGTTTTTGGTGAGGATAATTCACTCTCATCTCATGTATGTTACTCATCCATCCATGTCGCATTTACTATTTTATATAATAAAAAAATGAAATAAAGAAAATTGTAATTTTACTATTAGAAATGCAAAATAGAAAAATATAATTTGGGACTGAAATGCAATTATTGAGATAATGAAATATAATTACGTCATTATTATTTCAACTGTAAAAATAAGAATAACACTAACGTATATTTTCAAACAATAATTTATGTTGTCGTTGAAATATTAATTATTTTTTAAATAATGATAGACTACGTATCAAGGCGGTCCATATTGAAATTTATCCAAATTACGTTATTATTTTTTAGATTATTTTTTGAAAAATGCTTGAAATTCCTGGCACGCTATTCTCGATGCTCTAACAATCTATACGGCCTTGTGTGTAATAAAATAAAATGAGCAAATGAACAAATAAAGAACACAAGATATTTGTTAACCCAGTTCGGCGCAAACAGCAACCTACGTCTACGTCTGGGGGATACCAATCCAGGAAGGAATATCACTATAATAGTCCTAGTTCTAAGTCTCCAGCAAACTACCCGTTTACAACTTAAAACCTATGCCCTACCAATGACTCTTCTACCTAGGAACTCCTAGATATGAGATCCCATCTCACTCCCTCACAACCTTACAAATCAGCAAGGATTTCAATAACCAAAGACAAAAACGGTTTTGGAGACGCACTCCTAAAACTGCACACTCGTACCTAAAGGCTTAGAGTGTTACACACACCAAAAGTCCTAACTCCGTGCTTCAAAGCTTAGGAGAAGGAACACACAATTACAACTCAAGAACACGTCCTAAGCTTGCATCAAGGTGACACAAGAAAGGCTCACAATAGCACAACACACGCAAAACCTAATTATGAATACTAACACAATAACGGCGTGAACAACTAACTCCAATTAGGGTTTTGCAGCTCCTTTAAATACTTCAGAAAATAACACATGCATGGGCTTGGTTTGTTTGACCCAAGCATTTACTCCACATTAATTAAATGAGATTCTTTAGAAATATATTCTTCAAAGAGATACTCCTCAGAAATATTCTTGAACAGGATCTGAAGCATTAAACAACCTTCCTTATATAAAAACATATAAACCGCGCCATGCAAGATTCATGAGAGAGAAATAAACATTCCATAAATAGCTTTTGTCATGAGCGCTCCTCCTGAGCAGTTTCAATGCTCTACGCAATGCCTGAGGCATCGGATCGCACATCTTGCACAAAGTTTATTTCCAAAAATGCAGCCAATACCAAAGACTCAACAATGCTGTAAGAAAATACACATTACTACATCTACTAATTTTGTCTCAAAATGGTGTAATCAAGTATAAAAACTATATGGTTCAAAAAAAAGTATAAAAACTTTTTTTTTTTTTAGGGTTAGGATCAAATGACACCAATGTGTCAAACTTAGTACCATGACACCTCAGATAATTCTTTACCGGATAATCGTATTACAAAATCCATCGTTGGATTCAAAGCTATTATAATATAGATCATGTCTAAAAAATTTAACATCAATCGGAAATCATTTGATAGGTTAAAGAGAAGGATCAAAATTAACGGTTTGACGAAGTTTTGTAAGACGTTTGTTTTTATGCATCTCATTGACATACCAAATGATTTTCGATTGATGTTAAATTTTATAGACATGATCTATATAACAATACCTTTGAATCCAACGGTGGATTTTGTGATACAATTATCCGGTAAAGAATTATTGAAAGTGTCATGGTAGTAAGTTTGACACATTAGTGTCATTTAATCTAACTTTTTTTTATGATCAAACTTTGTGAGACACTCTCAAATACATCTCTAACTATGTTAACACTTAATATTTCAAAAACATTTTTGATTTTATTAATCCGTCAAATTCGTCTTGGATCATCTGTCCCCAACATCACTGCTTACTATCAATTTTATCTTTAACTTTATTTACTTACTAGAATTAATAAAATAAGAAGATATAGGCAAAAAATGAACTATGTCTACATTTTCAACGCCTTATAAGATCTTTATAAAGTCATGGCCCAATTCGATAAATTACTTTTTTTAATGTAAAACTTCTATTTTAAAATTCTTAAACACGTACTAGTACTACTAATGATTTTAGGACAAGAGAGTATTAAAGAATTGATTATACTTGAAGATAGAAATCGTAGCTTCTGATTCTAGAATTGATTTTTACACTAAAAATTTTTGTTCAACTCACTTTTACATGAATATATTCAAATATAAACCACTTTAACTTAAAATCAATTTTGGCCAGAATCTTCATCGCACACTCCAAACATACACCGAATACACTAGAGCAGAAGCTGGAAATCCTATCCTTTAGCAGGCACAGCAAGTGAGTAGCAACAACAACAAAAAAAAGTTCCTTTCCAAATTTTAGCCATTGGTAATCATCCACGCAATGGAAACCAAAGCTGATACTGACTCATTATGGACTTGGAACAACAGCAGCACCAACAATAACCAACAACAATTTTCAATAGCCAAACTCATAGGAAACAAACCCATCAAACCTCCAACATCAGTGTTGGGTCCTGGTTTCGGAGCTGGCTTCGGTTGCGGTGCTGGAATAGGTTTCGGTTTGGTTGGTGGTATAGGACATGGAGGGTGGCCTTTCAACCATCTCAACCTTGTTTTTGGTCTTGGAATGGGTTGTGGCTTGGGTGTTGGCTATGGTTTTGGACAAGGAATTGGTTACAGTTTTGATTACCAAACTCGTAAGTCTGCAAAATCTAAGAAAAGTTTTTCTGATTCCAACAAAATTATTGTTTTTCAGTTATGATAGATCAGTCTTGTCTTGCTGCATTTTTTTTAATTTCCTTTCGGCTTTGTTTCACAAACTTTTGTTTTAGTATGCTATGAATTACGGACAAAGACACCTGACACTCATAATTCAACAGAATCATGTATCAGTGTCGGGCATCAGACACGCCTAATCCAAATAGTGTTTGTGTTTTATAGTTAGTATGTATTGTTTTTGTTGTTTAATTGTGGAAACTTGATTTTCCAGCGGCACACCAAATCTATTGTAAAATATGAGATGAGATGGTTTATTTGTTCTGAAATTTATTCCATCAAGTATTAGTCATATGAGCATGCCCAAGTCATATGTCTTATTTGATTCTTTTAAATACCTATATATGTCATATTTATCAAAATCAAACTCATTCAAAGATTCTGGTTCTCACGAACGGTATCAATATCATACATTTTTGTCAATGCTGTAAAAAAATTATTGGCAAAATTCCTGACATCTTTTATCTTGTTCGTATCGAATTAAACTTTTAAAATTGTATCCAAAGCAATTTGCCTTTTATTTTTCATGATGAAATTGCATTTGAATAGATTGGCAATTTGGCTATCAAGGAGATCAATAGAGGATCTTGTTACTTGATTTCCTACTAGTATTTCTCATGTCTACATATCCACAAAATAACAGAGGTAGTTGTCCCAAATCTGACTCTTACAAACAAAAAGAAGCATGCTTCAAAGTTGGTAGTGACAACCGAGTAGAAAACATTTAATAAAATCCTAGGATATACGATTTACAAAGGGCAAAACCGTGACTTGTACAGAATTTATCTCCTCCCGGATTCAAGTTCATCTTCTAATGATGAAGTTTGATTCCCTGTTAAAGTTAACCCCATACACCCATGGTGACTTTGTTCCTCCTGGTTCGCAACTTGAGCTTCTTGACTACCGTTTTGAGCATTAGGAAGTTGTGCCATATCTCGTGTTTCTTCCAACATTCTAAAATAAGCATAAGGACCCCAACCTGCAGAGAATAACAATATATCTATAAAATCAGATTGTTGTCACTTGTCAGCATAGTTCAAAACAGATACAAATTCATCAACTTGATAAGTTTTGACAGGAAATTGAGCCATAAATTATATCAAATATGAACCATAGTTATAGTGCTTATTTCTCCTCTTATAATGCAACACAAAGATGTAAAATTCTCGGAATCGATATCTCCCAAATTGGTGTATGCTGGTGTTGAATTAGTGTCAAGAGTCGAAACCTCAAGGTAAAGGTGTATCGTGAAGTGAAAAGTTTAAAGCATACATGTAAATGTAATATAATGCATAACGAAAGACTTAAAAACAAACATTTTCCAATGCATTTATCTAAATTAATTTGCACTAAGGCATACCTTCGGGATGATAAGGAGGAGGAAAAAACTGCAAATAGCAAAATGTAGCTACTACGAGCCCTGAAAGAAGATATCGCACATAGTCAAGTACCAACAAACATTGCTAAGTAGTTTTTCTTTTTTCAGTTTAGCTGTTAGCTAAGTTAATTTGCAACTAATTGAGATGCAAACATAAATGGACTAACCTATAAGAGCTCCAGCAAACACGTCCTGCCAGTGGTGCCAGTAGTCATCAACTCGAGAAATACCAACAAGTGATGCAGCAAGTAGTGGTAGAAAAATAATGCAAAGTTTTGCAACGTGGCCTTTGCGATCAAATGCTTTTAATTTTCCAGACAAGTACAATGATAAAAAACCTAGACCAGCAAATGACCCTGCATATATAATTTGAAATTATTTCAACAAACAACATATGAAATGAAATTTGAGTTAACATGCTATCGATGAGTTTTATTAATTCCACCATCCATTTCTCATTACGCCAAGTTCACGCATGGAAAAACCAATAATATATAATAAACATAAAAAGCTACATACATGAAGTATGGCCGCTTGGGAAACTCTTATGTCCTTCCTTTATGACATTCTCGTCACCATGACAAATGACATCTCCCCATTTATCATAAACCTAACAAGAAGTCATTAACCATTAAGTATGCTTTGGACGAGAAAATCTCTCACACAAACATAAATTAAACCTAAAATTTAGGGAAGACATACATCCTTTCCATCTGGAAAACATCGCCAGAAAAAATCTGGTCGGGGTCGCCCTACTGCATCTTTTATTGCATCGGTTATCACTGCTGTTACTAAAATGGAGAATAATAGACCTGTACTAGCAAATAACTTATTGTCATCCACTTTAACTGTTTCAAATTAGCAAATATAGTTTTGCAACTTAGCAATCAAACAAATGAAGTGTATTTAAAAATTAATACCTAGAATGGCATGATGAAGATCATAGATATCTCTCCTTCGGATATAAACAACAAGGAAGATCACAATAGGCAATGCAATTGCAAGCATCTAACCATGATAGTAAATGACAATGTTAAAGTAATTATTTAGGAAGAAAAATACATTTACATGTGTTATATCTTAATCAGCAAACTTACGGGAACAGCCCAGACAGGAACTGTATTACTTTTCAGGGGATATTTGAGATCAGACATCATATCCTTCCCAACAAAGCGATAGAAAGGATGGATCATGTATAACGGGATTTCAGTCAATACAAGGAGCAATAGTATGATCCAATCATGCTTGTGTGTTATAGCAACTGTATATCCATGAGATCTCATAGTGTGTGAGCCAAGCTGGACTTCCCTCTGCCTGAATTCCTAAGGCTCACAAAAAATACGGATGAGATCAGTAGGCAACAGTTTATGTCCATCATTTCAATATAAAGGAATTTTCTCTTTTAATTCGGTTAATATTTCTATGTTTGTTTGGTTCCTATCAGATTTCAATCTCCAATCAACACCAGTATGCCCGTCATTTCAATACAGCAAAGCAAACAGCCAAACTTAACAAAATAAGCCATTTCGACTCAATTAAATAAGAGCCATGTTCTGGCAAAATTTGCATTATTAGAAGTATGTTGTATGTTGTCATATACTAATACAGGGATAATGCAATTAAGAACCTTGTAGACATATGCCCTCAAAATATGTGAATTCTTTTTAAAGGTGAAAGTCCACTAGGAAAAACTGGTCTCGTTGCACAGAGAAAGAATATATAACGGGGAATTCCTTCACTATAAGAGTTAAAAATAATTTCATATAATGTGCAAGTCCTATCTTTCATGCAAGGATCTTAAAAAATATTGCGAACAACCTGAATGAACTACAAGCTTGTAATTTGCTGATCGACGAAAACAGTATAGAGATGAGATTTGCGAATGCTAGTTATTTTACAGACATGTGAGAACTCCTGCTGTTAATTGTAAATGAGTTTTAGGCTGTATGACAAACCCTCTCCCACAACTACGTCTCTAAGAAAATACTAGAAACAAGTTATACTCATATACATCTTCTCTGAGCCGATATAGCAATGACCAAGCCTAAAGAATGTCCTGTGGTTAATCAAGAAAACCTTAAGTAAATTGTATACCTCTTCATTCTGTGTGTCTATCAATGGAAAATTAATGGATGAAAAGTGAGCACCAGTCATAGCAGAGAACCCCAGCCTCCTCGATAAATCCTAGGTAACCTCAAAAAAAGCACTTTCAGGGACAAATTTCATCAAAATACCCTGATTTGCTTTGCTTCTCTTACAAGTTCTATCTTTTCATGTTTTTAATGACACAAGGGAGACATATTGAAGTTGACCAATGCAGCAAAATATGTATATAGAAACTGGCAAAACCTTTGTTAAATATTACTGAGATCTGAAATCTATTTATTCAGACAGAATTCCACCATATCTAGCTAAATAATATATATGCAAGAGCATGTGTCCATGGTAAACATGTAAACAGAAATAAGGTCAAGAGAAGCATAAAGGACTAGTTCATATGAATCGAAATTCTCACAAATAGATAGATAAATTCAAAAGAGAAGCCAAGAATTCGTTAATCTAATCCCCTGTTAGTAAATTAAATTAAGTACATGACTCAAAAAACAGCATGCCTGAATTAACTTAAATTCTCCTATCAAGAGGAGGGACCATAGTATGATGAACTAAAGGCACACAACAGATCAATCATCTGTTATATACATAATTAAACTAAATGTCGCCAGAAAAAGGACAACATTGTGCAGATTCATGTGTCAACTACAAAATCAGCAAGAAATGATCTCAAAACAATGTGATACACCAGCTTGTTCTTCTATAGTCACAGATAAGGTTATCAATCTCTAAAATATGGTGCAAACAAACAATAATATAAACATCACTCATGGATATGGCTAATCGTTATAATATAACAGTAACTAGACTGAAACAAATAAATAGTAAACTAAAGATGCACCTCAAAACCTATGAATTATCCATACATAGCCATCCCCATCAAGATTTCTACAAGCTTACTATAAACATAAATACAACAACCACAATCAAGTTTTTTTCCCACTAAGATGGGGTCAACTACATAGTTGATAGTTTGATATCTAAATCTATCTTAATAGTTTAATCCGGCACCAAATATGGAAACCTCACCAACGAGAAATCAAACAACCATGGCACATCACGTTGTAAGAACTACTCGCTTCCATTTGACCCAACTCTCTCAGGCGTTTACTAATATCGTACCCATAATATATTAAGGAAAATTAATTCTGGGAAAAATTGAGTTGAAGGTAACGTGATTTACGTTTAGATACTTTCATATAAAAATGAATTGAACAATACATTTGACTATAAAAATTCTTAGAATTGAGGATTTGGTCTAACTCAACCCTACAAACAAAATCAACTTGTAAGGTGAGGATTGCTCTCACTTATAAACATATATTCAGGTCATCTCGCAACCGATAACCAAAATCAATTCTAGAATTAGAAGCTAAAATATCTAGCTTCAAGTAGAATGAATTATGTATGCAAAATCAACTCTACTATAAAAGAATCAAACATGTGAAAATCAATTTTACACTTGTAGAATCAATTTTGTTTCCTCCAAAAATGGAACCAAACATACACTGGAATTGATTTATACTGTGAACAGTTTGACACATGTAGTTATATTCAATAATTTAAATTTGTCAAATTATTACTGATGGCGGCGTGTCAGTGTGTGAGTGACAGTGGAGAAGAAGAAGAAGAGAGTAGTGACCTGAAAACGAGAAGTTATAGATTGAAAACGAAAGAAAGGTCTTAAATCCCACCAAGCCATAGTTTGAAGAGAAATTGAAAATGTGAAATGAGACCTGGTAAAATAAAATATCTAAATTTGAATTAACAAAATAGATTAAGAATTGAGTTGAGAGAGAGAGAGAAGGAGGCACGATGATTACCTGGAAATGGAATGGAACCAGTTCGTTCGGTCACATTATTATTATATTTATGAATAAAGATATGAATCAGTGTGTGTATATAATCATCAATGATTATTGAATGTGTTCCGTAAGATTCAATCCCAAGAAAACATATCAAAACAAAATACGAAGCTAGTAAGAAATTAAGTTTATACATCTTTGAATTTCAATTTATTAGATTCTAGTGTCTCTCTTTGTCGCCCATATCTCTAAACTTTTTTCAATTTTCTTACCATTTTTTCTCTTTTGTTTTTACACTACTTTTTTTTCCTTTCATTTTTTTTTCTCTTCTTTTTCTGTTATTACTAAAAGATTTATATTTGTTAATTACTTATTAGGGATTTAGGGGTGGATGAATTATTCGGTATACACTTTTAGTTCCTATTTTTAAATTAACTCATGTATAGACTTTATATTTTTTAATGAAATTTTGCAGTAAAGTATAGAATATTTTAACAATTACTCCCAAAAAAAATTAGAATTTTTTAATAAAACATGAATTAAATATAAATTTTTAAACTCCAAAAACATAAAAATTCATATTTAATTTATGTTTTTTTGTAAAATTCTAAAAAGAATTTGGGAAGATTGTTATAATATTCTAAACATTCATAAAAATTTCATTAGAAAATATAAAGTCTACATATGAGTTGATTTAAAAGTAGGGGCTAAAAATATTAATTGAAAATTTTTGGGAGACTAAAAGTAGAAGAAAATATTTAAAGAGACTAAAAACAAAACTTTGAATATTTATAGGGACCAAAAACAAATTTATCCCATAAGAATTTTCTGTAACAAATTGTCATTAAAAAAATA
Source organism: Trifolium repens (assembly GCA_030408175.1). NCBI lineage: Eukaryota > Viridiplantae > Streptophyta > Magnoliopsida > Fabales > Fabaceae > Trifolium > Trifolium repens. The sequence goes on from CP125848.1 coordinate 18,691,548, forward strand.
ACAAGGTCATACATGTTACAAAGTTAAATGATAAATTTAAAAGTTAAAAACTTTGTGCCATATGTGGTGATCTAGTTAAAATTTTCTTTTTTTTTTTTTGTCTCTAGGGCATAACCCTTTTTTAATTTCAAAACTTCGTGCTATATGTGGTGATCTAGTTTATTTATGCATATAAATTGGATTCAGATTTGATGTTGTCAGTTATTGACGTTGTAGTCAATTCTGAGCATTGATTTTAAATCGGACGGTTCAGATTTAAAATACAATTTTATAAAGTAAAACGATTTCAGCCGTGGATCAGAGATATGTTACAGCACCCTGCAGGAAATCTGATCCCCTAAAATTGGAAGGATACATGTTTGTCATTGCATTGATGAAGGATGTTCATTATATCCATTTCTAGGAAATTTCTCATTTATAGAGCAATTCAAAGAACTTTTTTACTTTGAAACACGTAATGAAGCCCTTATCTACACATATGGTATCAGTTTTTATGAGTGGTTCTGATAATTAATCAAGATCATCAATCATTTTATACAGTTCAAAAGAGAAAAAAATGTATATGTCTATTAAAAATGTAAAATCAATCGTTCAGCCTTGTCCTACATCATTCTTTTAATAAATTCTGCAAGTATACAAGTGTATTAAATCAATTTTTAAGTTAGAAGAAGATACAAAACTCTTATGAATATAAGAAAAATAATGTAAAACATTAAACACTAGAGCAAAGAGAGAATAACACAATATAAAAAAGGAACAGAAAATTGAACATGAGCTCGAGCATGAGTTCTGTAGTACGAGTTACTCCCTTCGGTTTTACTTTTTAGGTTCATAGAATGTTTGATCGCTTGATGTATTTGGTCTATAATATATACCAGATATATCAAACATTTTATGAATCTAAAAAGTTTTTTTTTTTTTCTTATAATAAGCACCGGAATTACAAATAGACAAGTTGGCCTCACACTTTTCTCTGCTGCTAAAATTTAGCAGTGATGAAATTCTATTTGCCGAGGCTTCAAAATCCTTTACTTTGGATGCGGCTGCAATAGTTGTTGCGGACCGGAATTTAAAACCATGATCTTGAATTTACTCTGTAGGCATAGTGTTTTTCTTGCCACTAAATAACTTTGCGAAATTTGGGATAACTTTCTTTCTCTTCTTGAGAGTGAAAGGACTAACATGCCGAGTTGCGGGTGAAGCTGCCTTCTGAAACTTAGCTCTCTTTGAAGGAGTCGTACTTCCATTTGATTTTATACTCTTTCTAGAAACAGCTATCTGCAAGTTCTTCGACGAACTCTTATCGCGTTTTCTTGTTCTATCAAACTCCTCACTACTAACTCTTCTTCCAACCGTCTTTTCTTTGACGTAAACTTCTCTCTCTTCCTTCAACATTCTTTCTTTGAGTTCTCTTTGGACTATTTTTGTTTCCAATAGTATTTCCCTCTCACTTGCTTTGAGCGCTTCGATCCACGCCTCAGCTGCTGCAACTTTTTTATCAGCAAGTTCTTCTGCTGCAGCTGCATGATTAGTTAGATACTCATACTCAAATTTTGAGATAGTAATCTTTGAACTATGTTTTGCTGTTAATGCTCTTTCTTTCATCGTAGTTTCGGAAAGTGTTTTAAGCTTCTCTAAAGCTAAAGCTTCAGTTGTTTTTGCTTCCTCTAACTCTTTCATAACACCTTGCAACTTTTCCTCATTCATGTCAATTTCAAACTCAGTTTTTTGAATTTCTGCCTTAGTAGTTATGATATCTTGAGTTATAAGCTCTTTTTCCTTTTTCGCTTCATCTGTTTCTGTCTTCAGATTTTCAAGAGAATGAGATAGACTTATTACTAATGACCTCGCCTTTTCCTCGGCAGCACATGCAGCTTCTAGCTTAGTTTTTGTTCTTAGAAGCTTTGAATTGAGATTTTGAACCGATGAATCGTTCTTCTTCAAGCGAGCTGTTTCCTTAGTTACATGCCTCAGCTCATTTCTTATAACATCCATAGCACCCATAAACTGAAAACTTTCATCTCTTGTTGAAGCTAATTCTTTCTTTGCTGACTCAAGTTCTTTTTTTATCGTTTGTAACTCGGTAGAGTCTTTTGATTCGTCGTCTTTTCTTAAATTTCCTTCCAATAGTTTCACACTTTCATCTCCTTGAACCATTTTCTCCATCTCTTTGACCAAATTCAACTGATTCTGCAAGATATCAACATCCGAAACTGTCATAGCTAATTTCATTTCGAGTTCCTTTGATTCGTCTAACTCTTCCCTGGCCTCCTTTAACTTTTTTCTCGCTGTTTCCAATTTGCTTAATATATCTTTTTCTTCCCTTTCTCTCTGAGCTCTAATATCCTCAAATTCTTTCAAAGCCTCAATCCTTGCCAATTCAGCAAGTACTTGTTCTTCGTTGGCTTCGTCAATCTCCTTTCTAAGTACTTCTTCTTTTCTTGAACAAGTGATCATCTTCGAGGTTGATGCTTCGATTTCTTTCTCGGCTCGCGACTTCTCTTCCAAAACAGAAGCTACATCAAGCTTTAGCTTAAACAATTCCTTTTTGAGATATTCCAATTCTCTCATGACGTGTGCATACTCATGATTCTCGTTCTTACTCATAATCGTAGAACCATGTTGACCTTTTCCCTTCTTCTCTAGTGTTTCTATATCCCGCATTTGTGCTTTCACCTTGTAACTTGATTCTGCAAGCATAGAAGAAAGACTTTTCACTGTCTTTTTAGCATTGGAAAGCTCGGATTCGGCTTGAGATTTTTCAGATTCTGCTGTCCATCTACTCTCTTTGTACCTTCCAATATCCCTTCTAGCTTTGTGGAGTTCTCTTGTTCTTGAAGTAGGTTGCTAAGGAATATGTGAGGAAACAAAGAGAAAGACAAAAAGAGTTAACAAAAGAATGTCACAATAATGCACATACAAAATTTTGCATGACCGTGTTTGGATAAACAATTTGATGAAGCACTTATTGCATAAACCAATATCTTATATTAAATGTATAAACTATTTCTGTTAAACCATTAGGTTTCTTCTTATTGGCGAGGCGTTTGGGTATTATGCTAGAGGTTATGAGTTTCATCCTCAACTCCAGTGTAAATAGAAAAAAAACTATTTCTGTAACAAAATATAAAATAAAGCCAAATTGTTTTCATATAACCTCTGTTTGGGAAGACAAATAAGCTAGCTTATAGCTTATAAGGTAAAAGCTCTGTTTGGTAATGATCTTTTTGTTATGAGCTTAAAGCTTATTTTTCAGACGCTATTTCAAGTAGCTTATGAGTTTATAACTTATCATATTTTTCTTCCAATTTTACCCCTGACATTATACTTGAAAAAATTAAATATTAATTAAACATATCTTTTTATGTCATTTCATGCTTATAAGCTAGTTAAACCACTAATTTTACCAAACACTACAAATTCAACCAGTTAGCTTATTTGATATAAGTTAAAAGCTAGCTTATAAGTTATTCGCTCTAAGTTCATCCGCTATAAGCTAGCTTATCATCTATATGTTATTTGTTATCAAACAGAGCCATAAACTATTTTCATAAGCTATCATGGAGAGTTTACGAAACATATCATAAATTATTTCCATAAGTTCTATCAAATAGTCTCAAAAGTACCTATGCTAGTAGTAGATAAGTTCACATAAGTCAATTCAAACAGCGATTATTCTATTCAGCCTGAACTTACCAATGATGAATCTATCTGAGTTTTCTTCAATGAAGGACTATCATTATCAGCAATTTTATGACTCCTATCATCATATAGATTAATAACATCTTTAACTGATCCAACTCTTCTCATACCAACTTTAGTATCTTCCATCTTTTGCCAAAACTGAAAAAATAAATTAAGATAACTATAAATTTTCACACTACAAAATTAACATATAGCTTATTATTGTTGTTAACTACTTTGTGATATTGTAACAGTGATAAATAATATAAGAAAACATTATATAGGAAGAAAATAAAATCATACCTTAGAATATGATTGGAGAATGATTACATGAAAAAATCAAATTTTTGAGGTGGAATTTGTGGTTGAGAATTCTAAGTTCAAATGGCTTAACAAGAAGGGAAGTAACAAGAAGAAGGAGAGTCTCAATGACTGGATAGTATTGGACACATCGTTGCTACCTGTCCCTATCTAATTTTCTGTATAGATTTTATCATTATATGTATATTTCAGGTCCTAAATTTTTTATCTTTCAATTTTATCTTAGGACCACTTGGTTACCAAATTCATTACTTTGTCTACTTCATGATAATATAGTGTGTAACTTGTGCTACCTAGTGTTTCTTTAGTAAAACAAAATTCATAAATTAAGAGTTAAAATCACTTAAATGAACACAAAAAAAATCACTTAAAAAAATTAAGAGAATAAAATTGCACAATCACAGTATTTAAGAGACCAAAAGTGTTTTGTCAAAAAAAAAAAAAAACCAAAAGTGAAATTAAACTATTAGTTTATAGATCATTTAATTGTTGTATATATAAAAGTAATCGGTCTTTTATTTTATTTTTTTGACAATAGAGGTTGGTCTGACCTCCGTTAATTCAGTTACTCAAATTTTCTAATTTTTTTTATGGATATTACTAATTAATGCTGTTAACATATTAGTTAAGAAAGTTAAAAAGGAAATAAAATAAAATATATGAATTGAAAAAAAAAATCAAAATTTAGACTTTAAATATTGACTATTTTACTTTCTTTAACAAATGCCACGGGTGGCACCTTGTTGGTATTTACCTTTTTTTATTACAAAGAAAAAATATCAAAGTAATCGAATTTTATATTTGAATGAATTTCATGTATGTATGTCTTGTTAATTTTTTTGCAAAAGCAAAAGCTAGACTTTTATTTGTTGGCGATGGTAACATGGATATGATAATGATTGCATCACATTTGAAGCTCAACAAGGCGACAACGGTTGAAGAAGAGAGTTATAAATTCTATGCTATGGTTTCAATATCTATGACATTTCCTAAGTTGTCGCTAATATTAAGCAATTAATTGATTTTCCACATGAAATCTTTGGCTCAAGAATTGGCCACATCTTCAAATGCAAAACCACCAACGTACTCTTGTATGTGTAACAAATAACCAATGTGTATGTGTACATGCTTTTGAACTGACGTCACTTATAAAAATTATCGATGAACCATATCAATTTAAGTTATGAAATTGTTGAATTTTTTATAGGTTTGGGCTTCAAATATAAGAAATATCACTTTTTTTTTAAAAAAATTGTATAATGTCAATTGGTCCCTTCGTCAAGTAACTCTATTAGAGATGCTGGCATATCATGTAGAATAACATCGTAACTTAACTTGTCACATCAAATTATATTATTTTAATCATTTTTTTTTAACTTTGATGTTTTTCATGAATGTATGCCTAATAAGTATTATTTATGGTTGTACCTATACTAATATATAATTAGATATTTTATCATTTAAACTCTTACTGTAACTAAACCATTAGTTAAATAATTTTTCTCTTTTTTAATAAAATAAGAGTAAAAATAATTTAACTAATCAATTTGTATTATTTTTTAATCTGCGTGCAAAACTTTAAAAGAACTAAAGTTTTGGAATAGCTTTTATGGTTAATTGAAAGAAGGTCTTGGTCAGTTTAAATCTTAAGAGGTGGCATTGGCATACGTCTGTTCCAAAAAAACAATAGAAATACATCACTTTTGTAAAAACACAATTCTTGCTTCTTTTCTTCATTATTCTTCCTTCTTATGTTCAGTTTTGCTTCTTTTCTTCATTATTCTTCCATCTTATGTTCAGTTTTTCTTCTATAGTAACATCTTCATTATTCTTCCTTCTTATTTTCAGTTTTTCTTTGAGATAATATCTTATTTTCAGTTTACTATCTCTATTTTTGTTTTATTCTCGTTAATACTACTATTTATTTGATACTAGCCGCCAAACGGACACGTTCCGTGCCTGTTTGTGTGATCGATATTCTCTATTGTACAAGTTATTTTTTAACATATACAAATATTTAAATAGAGGTTTAGATTATGCCAAAAAGACGGGGAAAATGATCAACTGTCACATTTTTATGCCAGTTTAGGTAGGGCTAAAATTAACTTTCATCCAAAAAGACAGAGAAAACGCTCAATGAAGGGCAAAAATGGCAATAAGAAAAGTCCATGCAAAAAGGAGTATTCTCTTTTATATATTGATATAGATAATAGATAACAAATCGTCTCTATTAATTTAATAATTTTATTCATCAATTGTGCTAATAATTTGGAATTGTGGTTACTTTTTTTTGGTATTTTTTTTAAGGGTAAAATAGGAATAATGAAAAAGTCATCCCAAAAATTTGTATCCTTTTTATATATAGTAATAGAAGATTTATATTTATACATTGTTAATATCATTGAAATAATTTTAGGTTCAATTTTACAACACATCTAACAAAGCTATGGAGAGAACATTTTGACCAATGTTAAACAATTTAAAGGAGCAATTTGATATTTGTATATTTCAAGTTCCAAATTACAAGAGACTTGCAATTTCAAACCCTAAAATGGTGGTTTACTAAAATAAACTGTTTGATTTTCAGGTAAGGACATTATCAAACCTAGTTTTTTTCATACAAAATGAGAAGAAACCAATTAATATAAAAGGCATGCTAATTAATTAATGTCCCTGAAGCACTTCAGATAATCAAAATAAAAAAAATTTACATTGAAAATGATATTGTTATATTTTCAAAACTACAAAACACAAGTTTCAATTTTGTTATCATATAGTGTGGGAATAATATTTAGTAGAGCTAAATTTAGAAAGTAAGGAGAGCCACAGACAAAATAAAGTTTACTCCAGTACATTGTGGAGAAGTAATTGGAAGGATTATATACAAAATAATTTAATGTTTTTTAGCTTTTGATATAAATATAACTTAAGTGAACTAACTTATACATAAATGCTTGTGATATAAGCAACAAAGACCATGTTTATCCAACAAGGTCTTATTTCAGCTCCATCTACTTCAGATTCATTCATCAATTGAATGAATAATGTTACTGAAATTTTATGACAAGCTTCAAAACAATAAAAGGACTCGGAACATAAGCATCTATGACATGAATTATTGCAAACAAGAATCAAGATTAAATCTTCCACACATTTTTTCAAAGAAAACTCATTTGTTACCAAAGCCTGATAGCAAAGAAAATTAACTAAGCATATGTTTGTTTTCTCACCGGAGTTATCGCCAAAAAACATTCACCTTAAAAGATACAATATGTTGCATCTACAAGCATGATATTCCTACATAACAAATCAAACAGCATACACCTAATTTTAGATCTAAATCAATGCACATTTTTCAAATCACAAGTCTTTCCATAATTATGTCAAAGTAATCAAGAACTAAGTCTCAACACAAATAAAAACATAAGATAAAGTCTCAACACAATTTAACTTAAAAACTCAGCCAAACAAACAGAACACTAAAAACGTAATTCAAAACAAACATTTGCCATGAGCTAAATACTACAACAACTTGCACCAAACTACCACAAGTGTTACTCTTCTATCGGAGTCTTCTTGCTTCTCTCTCGGACTCGAGTAGGGTGAGAACATCTCCCTCCCTAACTGGTCCTTTCACATTCCTCATGATGTGACGATTCTGATCATCCAAAAACTTAACTCTAACCTGAGTCACCTGTCCTCGAGATCCAGTCCGACCCATAACTTTCACAACAAGGGCATGCTTAATCTGTGATTCCATCCTGTTCAATCACAAAACATATTCACAATTGTAAAAGATACTTAACAAAAACTGATTATCAAATTATAGATTTTCTTGGTACAAGATTATAGAGATTTGTTATTGTCTATAATAGTGAAAATTACTATTTTAAAACATTGTTACAAATTAGCTTTGTTTAAATATAAGCTAGCAAAATCAGATCCTCATTTAAATTAGGAAAAAAAATTATTTAGATTCTGACTAAATTAGGAAATAAATTTATTTAGATTTGGCTGTATTTGAAAAACTGAAACAAACAATTAAAAAGCAATAAATTTATTTAGATTCGGCATAAAAGTGAGTATTTATTTAAAATCGAACACAACAAATTTTCAATTACAGTATTATAACTAATATTAATGATCAACCCTAAATCATAGATATTGTGATAGAACAGTAATAGATGAATAAGAAATGAAAAAGAGAGAAACGAACTTGTAATGCAATGCGCAAACGGCGTGAAGAAATGTCTGAAACCCTAATTGACTTTTGCATTCGGTAAATTTATAGTGTTGTTGATTGGCTTCTCAATGTTTGTGGACCGGCCCAGATAATTGTTGCATGGTTCACACCTCAATGTTATTCGTACCCATACTTTTACGTATATTATACTCCCTCCGTCCCAATATGTAATTAAAAAATAAAAAATCACACTTATTAAGAAACACTAAATTTTACCAAAACAAACAATTAAGTTTCCAAAATTACTCTTGGTCATATTAAAAACAAGATACTCTTGGGGTCTGTTTGATCTGCAAAATGAAAGTACTGGACAGAACAGTACATAACAGTACAAGGCATAACAGCACAGGACACACATTTACGATATTAAACAAATTTTGTCTTGTATGATATTTGATGAAAAAAATGTTATTTTAGTGATTTAGAAAAGTTGTGCTGAGGACAAAAAGTTGTTCCATGGTTCAGTGGGGGACAAGAATATTTGATTTTGTCTAGTCTCTTGACCACCAGTTTGTCCAGTACCAGTAATAGTTTTCAACTCAAACACAGTACAATAAAAGTTGTCCTGTCCAGTCCCCTGTTTTTTAGCAGATCAAACGCACCCTTGGAGTAATAATTACTCATATAGAGTTATTGGAAACCGAAAAGTTGCATTGAGAAAAAAAAGGTAGTACTCCAAACACTAATTACAAGAAGGGTATTTTTATAACAATACAAATAAAAATGATGTCTTTTGCTTACATTTTGGGACAAAAAAATGAGAGAATTTTTGCTTACATATAAGGACGGAGGGAGTATTTTTTATGGAGGCACGTGCTTATTTATAAAATATGTATTTATTTATTTATTCATAATATGGAGTATACATGTTATTAGAGCTGACAATGAACCAAACCAACTCAAAAATAGTTTGAGACTCGATCTGGCAATTAATTCGTTGAACTTAGTTTGTGAACCAAATGAGTCAAACTCGAATTAAAAATTAAACTCGTTAAATAAATGAATTGAACTTGAGCTATATATAGTTCGACTCGTTTGATTCATAAATCAGCTCGATAATTATATATACTCAGGGCCGGCTAAGGACCCGTGCAACCAGTTCTGTGTAACAGGGCCACATATTTTTTGGGGCCTCAACTTTTGTTTATAAACCCACATATGGTTTAGCAACACATGCGTCCAAGTACTAATGTGACAAACAGAGAAAGTAAAGTATAGTAACATATAACACCAAAAAAAAGTATACTGTAACATAATAAAGTGTAGACACTTGGCTTAACCTTTTCTATATACTTAATTCTCATTCTCACTTAATTTGTCTTTTCTTTTTCTTTCTAGCTGGAAATAATAAATGCCATGTATTCTCACTTGATTTTTTTTTGGTACAATTCTCACTTGATTTTTATTGATTGAAAAATGAATTTTTTTTATGTTATTTACAAACATGTCTATTTTTGAATTTATTGATAATTTATAATTTTTTGACAATTTTTATTGATAATTTTTAAAAAATAATAGAGGATACTTTATAATTTAAATAGAGGATATTTTTTTAAAAAAAGTTATAGAGGTCTATTATTAATATTATAACCGGGCCTCCAAATTCATCGGGTCGGCCCTGTATATACTAAGTACATAGAGATACATCATATGGATGTCATCTATAAAAAAAAGACCGTATCATATGTGGCACATACATAGGCATGTTGAAACAAGCAAAATAATATTATGAAAGTCCCAGATCGGTAGTTTTCTCTTCTACTTGTAGGAATGTTATCTATAAAACAACAATAGCATGAATGTACTGTAACAAAGTAAACTCTAGAAATTCAAGAGTATTTAAACTTTTTAAATGTTTATGAGCTATTATTGGCTCATTTAAATTTGAAATATAGTTGAATTTATTTATTTGTAGTTTCACATGAAATTATTCAAGTGATTTTGGGGCAAATCAACTTGAATGGTTCATTTGATTCAAGCCGAACCGAGTTGTTCACGAGCTTAAATCGAGTCGAGTTTCGAGCTGTGCTAGTTTTTATCCAGTCGAGCTGAGTTGAACCTAAGTTCAACTTAACTCGACTCATTTACAGCCCTGCATGTTTTTAGTACTATTCTTCCAAAAAGTCATGGTGTACTATTCTTCCAAAAAGTCATAGTTTATTTTATGGATCACCTAGTAAGGAAATCTACTTCGAAATGACCGTTCACCCTCACACATTCACTCTTATGTTAGTTGATCAAGTGGTGATTGATGCTGAATTTGGTAGGAAGGATAATGGTTCGATTTCTCACGTGGCCATTTGTCTTTAAATTTGTTGATCTGTGTTCAGATTTTATCATAAGGTATCTCCTAGTAAAATGAAAGTTATTGGTTTTTTTCAAAATAAAAATAAAAATAAAAATGGAACATGGTGAATATTGTGGTGCTAGATGAATAGTGAACAATATATATAGGCAAAATGCAAGAGGGTCATTAAATTTCACTGTTTGTAAAAGTTAAATTTTTTAAGTTTTAAACTTTTTGCACTGTTACTCTGCAAGTTATTTTCCGTTGCAAAATTTTGCTACTTTATTCTTCTAATTAATCTTAGTTTTGTCCATATATATCAAACAGAGGTACCATTTTGCGCATTTAGGAATGTCAACGAGACGGAGATTAAGCGGATGATATTTTACCACTCCTTGCCCCATCATTTAAAACGTTTCCCATTCACATATTTCCAGCTTCGGAGAATATTCTTTATCCATCTTCATCCCCATGGGTCCCCTCAGTTCATGCGGAGATCCGCCAACTTTAAAAAAAGTATACAATTTATATTATTTTTGATCAATTTAGTTGTAAAAAAATAGTAAAGCATAATTATAAAACAAATAAAAAATTAAAATATTATTGTGAGTCTTGTGACACCCATAAACATTATATATAAACAAATGTAAACACATATTGTGTAAAAATAAGATTAAAAATAATTTATAAAGTACTTAAATATACATTTATAAATGTTATTTTAGATTATCATATGATCATTTAAGAAAACAAAATCACAGTCTTTAGATTAAATGAGATCAACTTTTATATTTGTTGTCAAATGAAATTTGACTCCTTTGTGTCATTTAATTCTAACCCTAAATATTTTGATAATTATATTTTTTTATGCCCAACTTCATAACCAATAAAATTGATCTAATGCAATACAATCAAATTATCAAAATACAGTGTGAAACTGTGAATTTAGGCCCATGGGTACCTGAACGGCTGAACATGCATGGAGTGGTATGTAATATTCAATTATACATTGTTTGTATAATTCATTTATTCAATAAGCATATTGAGGACTTGATCAATCATATTTGTCTAACAGCTGAGAAGCATATTGAGCTACTCAATGACGCTAATCAATACTGAAATCCGTTATATGTTGAACGTGACAAGATCAAAATATGAAGTATTGTAGTTGGATGCATGATTGATGAAAATATGTTGCTTTAATTTTGTGTTTGAAAGCTTTTGGAGAAGGACGGATGTTTAAACCATGATTGTTGGTTTAAATGATGACAATTTGCAGAGATTATGGTAGTAATTAGTGTTATGAACTCCATTTGGTGTAATTCAATTTGCTAGGTTACCTTTTGTGTTATAAATTTTCTTCATTGGCCACGACTCACGAGTTGCAACAATATATATCCAGGATCCAACTAATTTCAAAACGGATTTCATGCTGTCAACTTTGACACATTTTTCCCACAATAATAATTTATGAACGCCCGATTTAACATGTACGGCTGAGATCATTTTAAGTGGTTTTATTACTTTATCAACATTAATCGTTCAATCATTAATCAATGGTCGAGATTGAACAGCGTGAAAACAATGTCATTATCCCTTGACTCTTTTTTCCCCCTCTTTTCCCTCTCGAATTCTCTTTTTTGCCCTTAAATTTAAATTTTGGAACGTGTTTTTCGAATTTTTTTTGCCTTGAATACGAACTTCGGAATGTGTTTCCCAAAATTTTGCCAAATTTGAAATAGAAAAATTTCGGAAAATGTGTTCCGAAGTTTTTATTCAAGAGCAAAATCAGATTATTTGGGGGTTAAAAAGAGTCAAAGGGGGAGAAGAGAAAAATTCCCAGTTTTAACTACTAAATGGACTAAAAGAAAACAATTTTACAATGGTGATTGGTTATGATTATGAAGCACCTTTTTTCTCTCTTCTTCCATGTTGAATTTGTGCAACATTTTAAGCATAGGATCACGATTTATCGATTTGTATTACCTGCAATCACATAATCACAAACTTGTTGCAATCAAACAATCCTTGATCGGAAGGCTTACATTGTGACTATGTATTTAGAACTTCATTTACTAAAGTCAAAATGTGAGTGACCGTCTTATCCTATAAATCACATGGTTAACACAAAAAAAAATCAAAATGTGAATCATCTAATCAAAGATTGTTTGACTACTATATGTTCGTGATTCACCAACTACAAGGGCAAATCTAAGTTACATGCAATTAGAGAATCATGAATTTTTGTATCAAAAAAGAGAATCATGAATTTTGACACAATCAAACAACCCTTGATTGACTTTTTCAAGAACAATTTTTTTTTATTAGAAAACTAACAAACTGACTTTGTATTTTGAACTCAAATACCAAAAGAGAGAATGTGAACCATCTAATCAAAGTGTTATGGTCCCTTGGTCTTGGTTCGGTTGACACAGTCTTAGACGCGGGAAAACCTTTCTTTCGACCTATAATGAAGATAGAAGTGGGCTCGTCCTAGACAGGGTCTCTTTTTGAATTCACAAGTTGAGAGGTGTTATGGTCAAACGCTCAAACAAACCTCCTTTGTCACACTCTCTTTAATTGGGCCACGTCATCCACTTTTTAAAGATTGTACTTGGTTACCGGTTGGTCTAACTTTCTTTTTCTGATATTGAATGAATTTCTGTATCCTTTTGCACAACACCTCAACAAAACCCAACCTTCATCCACCATTATTAAACTATCATCATCAAACTCAAATTATCTCCCTCCGTAATAATTTCCATCCTTAAATTGTCACTTCCAATTTTTCACTCAATTTTCAATTGCTGCCTAATTTTAACTCTCCTGGATGGCTGTTGATGTTTTACCATTCAATTTCATTAATTTTTTTGTTGCTCTGTTGTTTTGATTCATGTGGTTTTAGTTTCTATGTTCCTTTTTTTTATTTTTATTTGTATATCTGCTTAATATTGCAGAAAGCTTTTGTGTTTACACCGAAAAATGTATACGGTGACGGAAGTTTCTAACCACGACTCACCGTCATCAACGTTCCTTTCTTCACTAACGGCCTTGTCGTGAAAATAAGTCGCATTGAATCAGGAACATGAGGTAAAGGTACTGTTGCGGTGGCGCTACCATACATAGTGTGCAAAGGTTGTGGTTTCTGAAGCATTCTGTGAAAGGGTTGAACAATATTCAGGAAATGAAATAAAAAAAAAATAAAAAAAAAACACTAACTTGTCAAACCGGTTAACAGTAATTGGCAAAAATATTAAGAGGACGTGACATCACATGAAGGCGTGTGTTGATAGGCGTGTGTCTGAGAGTTTGCAATTAGCATTTCTCTTCACAAGTTTGTTTTTTTATTTTTCTTTTTTTAAATATAATAATTATTGATTGATTCTTATTCCAAATCTGAATGCTTTAAATAGACTTACAAAAGAAATCCTAATTAAACTATGTTAATAACTAACTTATCCTATATATTTCTATTCATTTAAATTTAAAAGATAATAATCCTATTTAATAGAATAATTTGTTCTAACTCTAAATCTTATATAGCCATGGCATTTGCTAAGTCATCATACAAATTATATTGGTTTAACATAAACATGGTGGGCAAAGTTATTATGCATAAGCCCAAACCTTATGCATGGTGCATAAGCCAATGAAAACACAATGCTGTTACTCACACACCCCCCAATTTACTACGCGCGCCCCCAACCCACCCCCTTGCTACGCGCGCCCCCCATATTACTACGCGCGCGCCCCCAGCCCCCCCCCCCCCCCCACACACCACCCCCACTCATTTTTTTTGAATTATTTTTTTACAGTTTTTTTTTTAATTGTATTTTTTACTTTTTTAAAATATTTTTTATTCCTTTGAAGTACATATTATAACAATCGATTTTCGATGTTTATATAGTCTTATTTTGATTTAAAATTGCATACTAAAACATGTACTATAATTATGGCTAATTTTTTACAATTAACATAAAAACTATTTTTTCCCGAAAAAAGATTGGAAACTTTTTTTCCGGAAAAATCAGAAACTTTTTTCCGAAAAAAAATCGAAAAATTTTCCCGAAAAAAGATCAAATACTTTTTCCAAAAAAACTGAGAACTTTTTTCTGAAAATTTTTTCCCGAAAAAAAATCGAAAACTTTTTTTCAGAAAAATCGGAAATTTTTTTTCCAAAAAATAAAAATCGATTTTTTTTTTAGAGAGTTAAATGGTTTCTGGAAACCATTTATGCAACATTATTCTGGAAACCATTATGCTGGTTAAATGGTTTCAGAGAGTTAAACAGTGAAACCATTTGTTTTGTAAAATGGTTTTATGTGTTACTGAAACCAATATTGTGTTTTTATGGTTTTAAAAATTCTGGAAACCATTATGCTGGTTAAATGGTTTTAGAGAGTTAAACAGTGAAACCATATGTATTGTAAAATGGTTTTATGTGTTTACTGAAACCAATATTGTGTTTTTATGGTTTTAAAATTCTGGAAACCATTATGCTAGTTAAATGGTTTCAGGTAGTTATACAATGAAACCATTAGTATTGTTAAATGGTTTTATGTGTTTACTGAAACCAATATTGTGTTTTTATAGTTTTAAAAATCCTGGAAACCATTATGCTAGCTAAATCGTTTCAGATAGTTATATATTAAAACCATTTGTATTGTAAAATGGTTTTACACTAAATGGTTCAATGATTTTAAATACCGATTATTACTGAAACTATTACTAAAAAATCTAGTATTTAAAATTGATTTTTTTTTTTGGAAAAAAAGTTTCCGATCTTTTTTCCGGAATAATTTTCGATTTGTTTTTTCCGAAAAAAAAGTTCAGATTTTTCAGGAAAAAAGGTTTCGACAATATTTATGGTTTTAAAGATCCATTATGAAATTATTCCACCCCAAAAAAAGGTTTAGGCATAATTTTAGTTTAAAAATAACTACTAAAATATTTAATCATACATAATAATAAAAAAAAACTATAAAAAAAAAAAAACTAAAAAAAAAAATTTAAAAAAATGGGGGGGGGGGGGGGGGTGGGGGTGGGGGGGGGGGGTGGGGGGTGGGGGGGGGGGGGGAGGGGCTTATGCACGCTACATAAGCTTAAGCTTATGTAGGATAACCACACCCAAACATGGTCTTATCAAACATTGGCTTACGAAGCAGTTAGTTATCAAATTGACAATTCCCCAAATAAACTGCTAAGCTCATCACAAACAAAATATACAAAGTCAAAAGAGTCTTGGACTTTAACTAGTACCAGGGTCAAGTACAGGAAGCCTGCAATGATAGACCTTGAGGACCGCGTCTGAGCACTGAGATTTTGATCCTCAGCTGGAGCATTTGCTTGCTCTCCAATCACCAACAGCTTTCGAAACTCAGCTCCAAGGCTGATCAACGTAGTTGAAACCTGCACCCTCAAATCCCCATACTTACTTATAGACACATTGACCGCATCGCCAACATGTTTCATTCGATCCACTAAGTTAAGCAACTGATTCAGATCAGGCACCTGTATTGGACGGTCAAATTAAACAAGTGAAATAATCTAACTAATAACAACAGCCAATTGAGGATCCATTCCTAATTTCCCATTACTGTATGTTTCTCTTCTTTACCATAACTTTAACTCTTCCTTTCTTCTTTTTCTTTGTTTACAACTACTATTAATTAACTACGAATTACTCTTTTATATAACAAATCAAAAAAAATAATCTCGTTTTTTCCATTGTGTCTGAATATGTGAAATTGTCAAAGTTACACATCATTTAAAAGGAGTGGAGGACATTCATTGAATCCAAGTCAACTTTGGCAAGGCATTATTCCTTCCTGTTTCTAGTCTTTGGAACTAATTCTATAGTATCATTGTTAAGAGATAATCCATTGTTTGTTAGTTAGTTAGTTAGACCACATGGAGTTAGTTATGTAACCATGTGTGTTAGTTAAAGTAGTTAGCAATTAGTTAGTTACTTGCCATGCAAGGTATTGCATTTTGTAAACTCTATAAATTGCACTTGTGTGAATAATAAAGATCATTCCTTTTGATCCATTTCAATCTCTTAATTCTCTCCCTTAATCTCACAATCAAACTCTAACAAGTGGTATCTAGAGCTCTTTTGGTTCGATCTTAACCATTCTTCATCACCTTCATCTTCATCATTCATTCTTCTTCATCAAGAACCTCTCTTTCTGTTTCTTTTCTAACACATTCAACATCATGAACCCCCCAAATAACTCTCTCCCATCAAATCTCCCAATTTTAGACAGTAAAAATTGGGATCAATGGTGCATTCGCATGAATGTGATCTTTGGTTTTCAAGAAGTTGAAGACTTGGTTTTAAATGGTTATGAGGCACTTGCAGAGAATGCTACAGAGGCACAACAAACAGCTTTCAAAGAAGCGAAAAAGAAAGATTGTAAGGCATTGTTCTTGATTCATCAATGTGTAGATTCAGCAAATTTTGAAAAAATTGCTTCAGCAACAAGTTCTAAACAAGCATGGGAGATTCTCAGCAATGCACATGGAGGAGGTGATAAGGTAAAGAAGGTTAGGCTTCAGGCACTGAGAAGACAGTATGAACTGTTAGGCATGATGGACAAGGAGTCTATTGGTGATTTCTTCACAAGATTGCAGACACTAGTTAACACAATGAAGAATCTAGGTGAGCAGATTTCAGATCAGCAAGTAATTGAGAAGGTTTTGAGAACCCTAAACCCTCAATTTGATCACATTGTGGTGGCAATTGAAGAATCAAAGGACCTGTCAACAATGTCAGTAAATGAACTGCAAAGTTCACTTGAAGCACATGAACAAAGATTGAAAGAGAGAAAAGAAACAAAGAATCAGCAAGAACAAGCACTCTATGTGAAGAATGGTGGAAAGAATGGTAAGGGCAAAGGTAAATGGAAGAATGATAAAAACAAGGGCAAGAATGAGTCAAGTTATGATCAAGATAATCACAATGGTGATCACAGTCAAGCTGATTCATCACACAAAGGAGGGAATGGTTATGGCAAGAACAAGAATCAAAGCAAGAAGGATAAGAGCAAGATTCAGTGTTTTAGCTGTAACAAATGGGGTCATTATGCTTCAGAATGTCAGAGCAAAGGGAAGAAAAAGCAAGACAATGAAGCACATCATGCCAGGCAAAATGATTCAGATTCTGATGGTCTTTTACTCATGGTAACCACTAATACTGCAGATGATCATTCAAAATTGTGGTATCTTGACACAGGTTGCTCCAATCATATGACTGGACATAGGGAATGGCTTTTGGAATTTGATGATAAATTCAAAAGCACAGTCAAGTTCGCAGACAATAGCACAGTATCAGTAGAAGGAAAGGGCAAAGTGATGGTTCAAAGAAAGAATGGAAATCATGCTTTTGTCACTGATGTGTTATATGTGCCAACTATGAAACACAACTTGCTGAGTCTTGGTCAACTAATTGAAAAGGGGTTTGCACTGTCAACAAGAGATAAACATATTGAAGTGCATGATCCAAACAGCAAATTAGTACTACAAGCACCATTGTCAAAGAATAGGACCTTCAAAGTCAATCTGCAGGCATCAGAAATTCAGTGTTTCTCAAGTTTGATCACTGAAGATGAGAGGTGGTTATGGCATTACAGGTATGGACACTTAAACTTCAAGAGTTTAAACTATCTTAGTAGTAAAGATATGGTCATAGGCTTGCCAGTGATTCACACACCAGATAAGTTGTGTGAAGGTTGCCTTGCTAGCAAGCAACCCAAAAACTCTTTCAAAAATTCAGTATTCTCTAGATCAAAGCAAGCTCTACATGTAGTCCATTCTGATGTATGTGGTCCTATAGAAACTTCAACTCTAGGTGGTAACAGATATTTCATGACTTGTGTTGATGAATTCACTAGAAAAATATGGATATATCTGTTAAAAGAGAAGAGTGAAGTGCTTGAGAATTTTAAAAATTTCTGTGATATGGCTGAAAGACAGTGTGACAATCATTTGAAGATACTTAGAACAGATGGTGGTGGAGAGTATAATTCAAATGCATTCAAAGAGTACTGTCTAGAAAAGGGCATTATTCATGAGGTAACAGCTCCTTACACTCCTCAACATAATGGTTTGGCTGAGAGGAGAAATAGAACTCTACTCAACATGGCAAGATGTATGTTAAAAGGGAAAGATTTGCCTAAGAGTCTATGGGGTGAAGCTGTTAACACAGCTGCCTATGTGTTAAACAGATGCCCTACAAAGAAATTGAAGGACAAGACACCAGAAGAACTATGGACAGGTCATAAACCAAGTGTGAAGCATCTAAGGATATTTGGTTCAGTTTGTTTCAGACACATTCCTGATGAAAAGAGAAGAAAACTAGATGATAAGAGTGAAAAACTTATCCTAGTTGGCTATGATGCAACTGGTGCATACAAGATGTATAATCCAAGATCTCAGAAAATAGTCATAAGCAGGGATGTGATTGTTGATGAAAAATCACAATGGAATTGGGAATCAAATATCAACAAGCAGGTCATGGTAAACTTAGATGATGTCACTAGTAGTGCAGCAGCTCAGCCAGTGGTTGATCACAATATTGATGAGAATCATGTTCAAGACATGAATATTTCAAGTGATGACGATGATAGAATTGTGAGAAAGTCAACCAGGACAAGATTTCCCTCAGTAAGGCTTGCAGATCATGAAGTTCTCCCTGATGATGTAGTTAATGATGATGGGGATCTGGTTCACTTAGCATTTATGGCTGATTCAGAACCAGTTAACTGGAATGAAGCAATTGTAGACTCCAATTGGAGAAGGGCAATGAATGAAGAAATCCAGTCCATATAAAAGAACAACACATGGAGCTTAGTTGATCTACCACCTCAGAAAAGGCCAATTAGTGTCAAATGGATCTTCAAAGTCAAGAAAAATCCAGATGGGAGTATTTTAAAGCATAAAGCAAGATTGGTTGCAAGAGGGTTTCTTCAGCAACAAGGCATTGACTATAGTGAAGTATATGCTCCTGTAGCAAGAATGGAGACTATAAGGTTAGTCATTTCAATAGCCAGTTCAATGAATTGGTCACTATTTCACATGGATGTAAAATCTGCTTTTCTGAATGGTCCATTAGAAGAGGAAGTATATGTGTCTCAACCACCTGGCTTTGAGGTTAAAACAGAAAAACATAAGGTATATAAGCTTCACAAAGCTCTGTATGGCCTTAAACAAGCCCCAAGAGCTTGGAATAAGAGGATTGATCAATTTCTGCACAGTGAAGGATTTGTGAAATGTAGTGTGGAATTTGGTGTATACATGATGGGGAGTGACATTTCAAATGCTTTTGTAAGACCCAAGATTCCACTGTACAGTTTTTCTAAGGAACTTTAGTGTCGGCTAAGTTTTTAGGGTTTTTGGTGGAGCGGTCTTGTGAGTATCGTCACATTAATGGAATTTTTGCTGAAATGGAGCCTGTTTTGTGCTCGTGCGCTGGAAAGGCACAGACTTTTGGGTCGTAGTCTTCTTTTGAGTATAAGAAGGTTTATGTGAAGTCAGAATAACGAGTTTTGGATTATTCTCGCTTTTGGAAAAACTAGTAGGAATTTTACCCGCTGTTGGAAATTTTTACGATGTCTGAATTCCGTAGAAATTTAGATGGGAGTTTTATATATCGGCGTGAGTTAGGATATATTGTCAGAATAATTTTCAAGAGTGAGGAAGAAAATTACAGTCGCGGAAAAAGATTCGGCGATAAGTTTGTGAATTGTTTTTATTAAAAGGTTTACGGTAGAATTTTTTTATGTTTCCGTAAAATTTATCGGTACGCGAGATACGGCTCGTTTAAGCGCGAGCACAGGGACTGAGCGAGCTAGTGGGCTAAGACCATAAGAATATCTAGATATTTTGTGAAGAGATGGATGGCTAGGATTTAATCTTTGAACTTTGCCTTTTGATCCAATGGTTGCCATGAACCAAGACCACTTTATAGTAAGATTTTTGGATCACTTTGGAGACTGCTTTTTCCCTATGCATAAATAAAACCCAGACTTTTGGCCCATGGTCTTTATTTATCAATCTGAACATTCCTGCGCTTTCAGAATTTTGAGTTTCGACTTTCTCCGTTTATTGGAAAAACGAGTAGAAAACTGTACCCGCTTCTTAGAATTTTACGGTTTCTGTTTTCCGTCGAATTTTAATTGGAGACTTTATATATCGACGCGAGTTGGAATCTAGTTTCAGAATATTTTTGGGAGCTAAGGAAATAAATTTCAGTCGGAGAATAAAGTTTAGCGATAATATTTGGAAACGGTTTACGACGGACGTTTATTTGTGAGATTTTGTATTTTTGAGATTTCCGTCCGTTAGCGAGGCGCGACTCGCCGAGAGCAAACGCGACGAGCTGAGTAGCGAAAAGGAGATATTTGTTCAAAAAGCAATCATGAGTTTTTTGATCCAAAGGCTAGGGTTTTGTCTTGCAACTTTGGTTTTGATCTAAGGGCCTAGATTGATCAAGAGATGGATGAATAGTAAGGAGGTTTAGCTTTTTTGTCTTAGAAGCAAATCACACAAAAACTACTCCCTCCCCTCTCATTTCTCTCGGCCGAACTCTCACCCCACACCAATCCACTTCAAAATTTTCTCTTCCTCTCAAGAACTTGCTTGGATTTTTGCTAGGATCATCAAGCTCTTAGACCATCTTCTTCATCTTGAGGTAACTAGACCTCCTCCTTTCATCATTTCTTATGAAAATTCATAAATTCTTAGACAAATTTTCTTGTGTTCTTGAGAAGAAAAATTTTAGAATTTAGTTTTGATTTGTTTTGGTTCCATAGATGTGTTCATAAGAGTTATTAGTACACATGAGTGAAACATGAGTTGATTTCCATGGTTAAATCTTGTTTTCACAAATTTTTGTTTAAGGGTTTTGAAGAAAATTTTTGAAAAGATCATAAACTTGGATTGTGTTGTAAGATTTTGGTTTTGAAGTTAGTTTTGAGCTTTTTAACAAAATGGATTGGTGAATATGAATTTTGTTTCGAAAAATAAGAGAAAAAAATTTCTCGTGTTCTTGAGCGACTCGAAGAACATAATTTAGAAAAAATTTATTTCGAGTTTCAAAAAGAGTCGGGTATACGATCGAATATCGTTACGAGCTAACAAATGTGGGCTAGGGTTTCAAATGAAAAAAAAAAATGTGTAGGGTTGCCCTTTTTGCCTCATTTGGCCGTGGCACCCATATAGGGTTCGAGGAATCGAATTTCGAAAATTGTTTAGAGGCAAATAGCTTCCCATGATCATTGTTTAAATTGTTTGATTGGTTATGGGATGTTTTGAAAAGAAAATGATCACTTGCCTTAAGAAAAACCTTATTTGAGATTTCTCGAAATTTGCGATTCGACTCTATAATTTCTAAATCGTTTTGATAAGTGCTAGTTAGGTATTATGGGATATTACCATGCATTTATAAGTGAAAAATTTTGAGTAGAAGGGTGTTTTTAAGAAAAATGGCCGTGGCCTTCCTTTGTGTGGGGGAAGAAATTCCAAAATTTTTCTAAGTCCACAATTGTGTGAAAATTTTGTGTGTGTTGGATAATCTTAGTTTTGAAGAAAAATGAGTATAGGAAAGGTTGTTAGGAAGAAAAAAATGTGTAACTTGTAACGCAAGAAAACTTCGATTTTTCATAAAAATATTTTTGAAAAGTTTTAGTTGTGTTTCAAATGGTCTTGTTGTGTGTGAAACAAGTCCTTGAAGTGGAAAATCCAAAATGGTTTTGGTTTATGATTTGAAAACAAAATGATTTTCGTGTTATAAAAATAGTACAATTAACTTCGTGAATTTTTAAACACTATGAGAATAACCTGAAATCATTGAGGGATAGCTTTAGGAAGTACCTTAGACCCCTCTGGAGCTTTGAGAGCGAGTTTCGTTTCGATAGGATAAACGAGGAGTATTTTATTGATGTTACGCTACATTTATTTTAGGTAGCGTGTGTTGTAGATTTTCGCGAAATTAAAGTAACGGAAGCTTGCTGAGGTAAGGGCACCTTTATTTTTCCGTCTTATATATGTATGCCTGGTTCTGGATTGTTGTGAATGTTTGGCATGATTATATTATGTATTCTCGTGATGAGAAGGTGTTTTGTATCGCATGTGTGGTTTACATATGTTTGAGAATATATGTATGAATATGTGATTGGCGTGCATATGATTTTGAGAATATATGTACACATTTATGATTGAATTACATACGCTTGAGAGGTATGTATTTGTTGCATTAGCATATAAGGGGAATCGTATGCTCATGCATTCATAGTACGTGGTTAACGGGAATGGACCACGGGGTGCGACGACCAGTGATTGGTGTCCTCCTTTTTGAGTTTGGTGTTGTCCGTGTGACTCACCCGGTGTTATCCCACCGTGATTGTTTTGGTATTGAGTGAGTGACTCTACCTGGTGTTATCCCACCACTAGTAGGAGGTGTTATCCCACCTGAGCCTACGACCTTCTGCAGAGGTTTATTCCGGAATAATTCATGCATGTGAAAAAGACCCGGCTAGGGTGATCACAATCATTTAGAGTCTGCATTGATAGGCTGGTGTGCATTTCAATACTGTGTGCAAGTATATGAACTGCTAAGTGTTTATTCGCTGTTATATATATATATGTTTTTGCTGTTGTGTTATGTGTGGTGACCCTTGCATCCTTTCATTTGCGGGCTCCTCCCACCCCAGATGATGTTGTAGGTCGCGAGGGCGGCGGCTGCTCAGGGCCCAGTGAACTCGTGCCGGAGCTATAGTTTAGAATTAGACTCTGGGCCGGTGTGGTTGTACATCGTGCCTTTGGGTTAGGCATAGGTTTATAGCTTGGTTTGTTTTGGGTTGTGGTACTTGGAGTACTTTGAATACTTAGACTTGGACTGTAATTATTCAGGAACACACTTTGCTTGTCGAAGCACCTTATGGTAATGAGTTCTTTTGTATGTTTAATGCCGGCTCTCACTGTTTGTATGCGCGCTCTGTTTTGTTTTAAAAAAATAATAATAATAATGCCCATTTTTAGGCTTTGAAAAACGGGGTGTTACATTGTGGTATCAGAGCCCGGCTTTAAATCTTCAAAGGGAAAGTGTGCACTTGAGTCGTTAGTCCAGAGTCGGTTAGAACATAGCTAGAGTTGTGTTGTAGGTTATGTGGTTGGTTGTTTTGAGTCTAGCATGAGATATGCTTAGACACTGGTTTGTGTCTTACCGAAGTAATGCAGGGAGTGAGGCTTCAGTAAGTGAAATTGTGAAACCCCGAGCCTTGGTCGAATTTAGTCGACAAGTGTCTCTTAATTTCTTAGACGGAGTGGTCCGAGGAGGATGGACTCGAGGTGAACAAGAACTACGAGAGATTCTTGGAAGTAAATCAATGGAAGTAGTATTGCTCGTTGTCACTCAAAGGTACTGAGTATGGACGGGTGAACGTCAATTGAAAAAGGATTGTAAGTAAGGATCGAATTGGGGGACGACCTTTTGAAGAAGATATTGAATATCTGCTCTGGTGAGTTAGGGTGCGACTTGATGAAGTCATCAGGTTTTCAAGAGAACGCAACCACTATGGAATGGTGGAGCATGCGAGATGTCAATTGGATTTAATTACAATGATTGGATAATAATTGAGGCAACTTGAATTGGAATTAAAGGACGTTGTGCGTCCAGAGTAAGGAAACCTGGTGGGGTTATACGGCATTTATGCGAACGATGGGTACCTTAAGGGTTAATTCAAGTGTGTGAGATAAATTAGATCCGAAAATAAGATTTGTAAGGATGAATCTCGTGACGATTGAAGGTAGGAGACCAAGTATCACTTTGATATGTGACAATCTATACATAGTTCGGGAGATAGTAAGTATAGATGTCGGTGTGAAACGAAATTATCGGTGATTGATTATTGGATAAAGGTGGATTTGGAGAGATGTTTAGGTAAGAACGAGGAGTTCAACCTTGGAAAGTGAGTTGTATGTCGATGACGGGTGATACCGGAGGTGTGTAGTATGGGAATGCCTAGAGAATTGTAGCAGTAGAAGCTGGAATTGTCAGTTATTGGCAGGTAAACCATAGGAGAAAGTAAACATTTTGAGAAAATCTTGGGGATTAGTCAAGAATTATTGAGTAGTTGAAGAGATTAGCCAAGATTTGAGTAGAGATCCTGTGTGGATGTGAGTTTAAGATAACAATTTTGATCGACCAAGATGGTTGAAGGACTAAGTAGCAGCTTGAATTTATGATACCATAAGAGTTGAGGTGGGCAAGTTTTGAATAAATTCAAGTTATGGACGAGAATTTTTGGATATTTTCTAAGAATGTCGTGTTTGAGTAGAAAAGGAGTCCGTTAGTAAGAATACTAAGACAATGAAAGTTGATAGTTGGAAGGACTTTTATTGTATATTAGGATTAAATGGATGTTACGACGAGTTTTTAGAGTTCTTGAGCAGTAAATTCGAGAGTTTGATTTGGGTATCGAACGTACTAAGGATAAAATCATAGCAAAGTGTCGTGCGTTGGTAGATACTTTTGATAAGTCGAGCATTAAGATTTGAGATAAGTGTTAAAGGTTTGATAGCTGAATAAGATGAGTCGATTTGTAGGCGAATTACAGTGACCCTATAAGGACGAGTTTAGATATAGTCATTCATAAGAGATGATTGTTAGTAAAAAGTTAGAAGTGAATAAGAAAACGATGAGTGAATAGATGTAAGAATATGATTGGCCAGAACCGAGATCTGGGAATTGATTCCCCGGTGGGAACCGACCTTATGACTTTAGAATAGTCACGATGATGAAGGACCAGTCGAATGGAGAGGAGATACTTAATAGGAACTTGAGGAATTAATCATTTGGAGCGTTTGATTACGACACGTACAATAGTTGACACCGTAAGGGAAGTTAGAGATGGATAAATCCAGTCAGTGAATGGATGTGTCAGGTTGGATAGCGAGAACGTATGTGGGAAATTGGTTATTGTTATTGGAGAATGCTGTAGCTTTAGATGGGTATGAAGATTTGAGATTGGTCGAACGGAGAAGGGTATGCTTGTGGTGATACAAAATTATGTGAAATGAGAGAGTATTTGGATTGTGTGCGGCGAATCAAAGATGTTGTTTTGATTTAGCAAGTTATTGGTCATGGTGGTTTGGGAACCAACTCTAGACAGTTGTCGAACTTGAAAGTTGCAAATTAGTAGATCGATGAGACAGACCTAATTGGAATTTTGTAAAGTTTATAACATTGACAAGATAGTCGCAAAAGGAAGGGTTAACGTTGTACGTTAGCAAGAAAGTGAGTAGGTAATACGAGATGTAAGGGGAGGCTGACAACCTCATTGATTAACGTGGAAAAGTTAAAAGGAATGTTAAGAGGGACTGCAGCGATGTACCTCGTAAGGGGTTAAGGTTGAGTTTGGAAACACATGAGGAGTGTATGCCAATGAAAGTGGAGCTTGACATATTTGGATAAAAGTACAAAAGAATAGAAATGGGAAAGAGAGTTTTGAATTGGAAGAAATGTTGCGGTCGATATCCGAACGATTAAAATACTAAGTGGAAAGCATGTTGAGGAATTTCACATGAGACTTTGGAAGTCGAGACGAGGTTGAATGTGAAGTGTCATTTAGGGAAGAAGAGAATGAGGAAGTTAGTCGTTGAGAAAAGGTGTTAAGAACAAGTAATGCAGACGCACATGGAGATGTGGCTTCTGTTAATTGAGGTGAGAAGTGCCTCTAGATGTATTTTGGATGTAGGAATTTACACTAAGGATAATATGTTGGAACGTTTAAGAATGGATAGGGTGACTGGCTCTTTTGTTTAGAAGAGAATTCAAAGGTAAGATGTAACACCCCGTTTTTCGAAAGCCAAAAAAAGGCATTATTATTTTTTTTTTTCTTTTTCAACTAACACTCAGAGTGCGCATAGAATATTTTCCAATGAGCCGGCATTCAAATATACAAAAGACTCATTACCAAAAGGTGCTTCGACAAGCAAAGTGTATTTCCTGAATAATTACAATCCAAGTCTAAGTATACAAATACTTACAACAAAACAAAGTTAGAAACCCTATGCTAACCAAAAAGCACGGTGCACAAAACACACCGGCGCATAGTCTAACTAGAAACTACCACACCAGCTCCAACACGAGCTCACTAAGGCCTAGAGCTACCAACGCCGTCCTCTCGACCTACATCGTCATCTGGGGTGGGATGAGCCCGCAAATGAAAGAAAGGGTCACCACAAAACCACAGTAGATATATATATATATATAACCGGTGCGAAAGATTGTACACGTAACAAAATTTCCACAAAACACAAGAGAAAGCTCTTAAAACATTCAACAATTCCCACCAACGGGCTTATATATATAATGCACAACAAGCCTAATGCAGACTTCTACAATGGGTGTGGTACTACCAGAGCTACCACATGCAAATGAATTCCGGAATTACTAATCATAACCAATAAAACCGCAAAGGGTTAAGGTGGATCCACTCACGCAATCACACCCCGTGGTCCACTCACGCAACCACTTATTGTACTCAAAAGATCCCGTAGGATTTTGGGTGGGTCCACTCACGCAACCAACACCCCGTAGTCCACCCACGCAACTACGCACCATGAATGCATGAGCATACTATTCCCTACATATGCTAATGCCACACATACATACCTCTCAAGCATATGTAACTAGATCATAGCAATTCATACATATATTTTCAAAATCATATGTAAATTGCACAAGTAACGTAAACACGTTCCCATCAACGGGCATACATAACACAAGCATGTCAAACCGTTTTAAAGACAGAATTAAAGTGGAGCCCTTACCTCGGCAAGCTTCCGTCAATAACACACGCTCAAACAACACAACGCGCTTCCTAAAACAAGCAGCGTAACAATCAATACATTGTTCTCTAACCAATAGTATTGAAACTACACCAAAACCCCAAAAACCTAAAGGTTCCTAAGGAAAATTCACTCTTTCGGATACCATACCAAAATCTATCGTATTGATCAACCCCCATGAGTTATTTGTACTATTTTTAGGACCCAAAACAATTGCCAAAAGTCTTAAATAATTTGAAATGCAAAATGGCCGTTTTCTTGCGTTACAAGCTACGTACTTTCCGAGTACCCGAAAAACTCGTTTCCAATCCCAACCACTTTCATAAATTAATAAAAAGGGATTAGAAGGTTAAAAATCAAGTTTAGAAATCAGAATCCAAAATTTCAACTCCCAGAGCTCGCCCTGGCGAGTTGGTGGCGAGTGAAGGCAGGGAGGACAGGTCTAGCTCGCTCTGGAGCTCGCCCTGGCGTGTTGTCATGACCTGTGACACTCGCCCTGGCGAGTAACCACTCGCCCAGCGAGTTGCACCTGTCATGACAGCACAAGACAGCAACTCATACCACCTTTTTCCACCCCAAGCCTAGTTTGATTCTATTAGTTCCCAACATCTTTTCAAGGCATAAAAGCAAACCATTTTCATAAGCAAGCAACACATTTCCGAAAGCATGTTGGTTGCTTCGAGTGCAAGTTATTTGATTTTCATTTCCAAAATCAAAACCAACTCCAAGCACAAGTTTTATTACGGGCCTTAACCGTCCGGTAATCATTTTCAAACATGTTTTCAAGGTAAATAGCGACACCACATGTCACAATAGTTTTAAACCATTTTGACCCCAAAACACTACCCAAAACACTTAGGAAATATTTTCATAAACCTCAAAATATTTTTCATCGGATTTTTCTAAAACAAAACCATACAACGCATTTCCCTTTTGCCCAAAGGTTCAAAGACAACTTTTCT
This sequence comes from Trifolium repens, assembly GCA_030408175.1. Taxonomy (NCBI): domain Eukaryota; kingdom Viridiplantae; phylum Streptophyta; class Magnoliopsida; order Fabales; family Fabaceae; genus Trifolium; species Trifolium repens. Next base: position 18,719,896 of record CP125848.1, read on the forward strand.
TTTCAAAACCTTACAACATAACCTCATGTACTTGATCAATACATAACCAAACCAAAACCCTAACTTTTCTCATGAGATTTTTCACCAACTCATGGAAAACAAAAACAACAAAGCCTAGCATGCTTACTAAACTCTCATGAACAACTTTCATGAAACAAGAACTAGCAAGAACAACATTTCTCACCAAATCCTCTTAAGAACATAAACCCAAAAAATCTCACAACTCTAAAAATCTACCAACCTAGGAGATGAGAAGAGAGGGTTACCTTAAGCAAGTGATTCTCTACAACTTTCCACTAAGCTTCCAAGCTTGAAATGGAGTGAATTGGTGAGGAAATGAAATTTGTGAAGGTTGGAAAGAAAGCAATGGAGTTCCACGTACAAGAGAGAAAGAATGGAGTGAAATTTATGATTTTCTTAAGTCCACAAGTCATAAACCTCCTTACTATTTAAAAAGCTCTTGATAGCCAATCCACCATTGGATCAACACCACAATGCCAAGCTTAAACCCTAGCCATTGGATCAAACCAAAACAAAACCCACTTGAGATAACACTCAAAACCTCATAGAAACACTCACACGTTCAGTTCTCGCGCGACGCGACGAACGTAAACCACAAAAACATAAAACCTACGGAAAGAACGTCTAACGTCTAACATTTCCAAAACTTATCGCCGAATCTTTTTCCGCGACTGTAATTTTCTTTCATACCTCAGAAAATTATTCTCAGAATATATCTTAACTCGTGCAGATATATAAAACTCCCATCCGAAACCTCACTCAAAACAGACACAATAAGATTTTACAACGACGGGTAAAATCCTACTCGTTTTTCCAAAAACAAGAATAATCCAAAACTTAATATTCTGAAACCGCATATAACTTCTTATTCAAGCAACAGGATCACAGAACCAAAGTCTGCACAATTACAGTGCACGAGCACTAAACAGGCTCAATTACAGCAAAAGCTAATAATTACACGATGTTTCGTCACACGAACACATCGAAACCCTAAAATTCCTTAAACCAACTATACAATGAAATCTTGGGTCTTACAATACTACCCCCCTAAAAGAAGTTTCGTCCTCGAAACTTAGACATCGACAAACAAACCGGGGTATAATTCCTTCATCTTACTCTCGAGCTCCCAGGTGGTATCTCCTGTAGCTTCGTTCCATATCACCTTCACCAAAGGTATCTCTTTCGTTCTCAAACGCTTCATCTTCCTATCCGCAATCTTGATCGGCGGAACTTCAAATGACAAGTTATCCCTCAACTGGATATCATCTGGTGTGATCACATGTGATGGATCCGGTGTATACTTCCGCAATTGCGACACATGGAACACATCATGAATCAAAGATAGTACCGGTGGCAACGCGATCCGGTATGCTACCTTCCCAATCCGCTCCGTAATCTGATAAGGTCCTATAAACTTCGGAGTCAACTTCTTCGCTTTCAAAGCCCTCCCAACACCAGTTGTTGGGGTAACACGGAGAAATACATGGTCTCCCTCCTCAAACTCTAAAGGCCTCCGACGCCTATCCGCATAACTCTTTTGTCGATCTTGAGCAACCTTCATCGTTGCCCTTATCTTTCGGACCTTGTCCGTCGTCTGTTGTACCATTTCCGGTCCTACTATCAAACCTTCCCCATCTTGGTACCAACACAAAGGAGTCTGACATCTCCTCCCATACAAAGCCTCATATGGTGCCATTCCGATAGTCGAATGGTAACTATTGTTGTACGTGAACTCTATCAACGGCAACACGTCGTCCCAACTCCCACGATCATCCAGCACACATGCTCTCAATAAATCCTCTAGTGACTGATTTGTTCTCTCAGTTTGCCCATCGGTCTGGGGATGATAGGCAGAACTCAACCTCAGTTTCGTCCCCAACGCCTCATGCAAAGTCTTCCAAAAATGTGAAGTGAACTTTGGATCTCTATCCGACACTATACTTGACGGAATCCCATGTAACCTCACAATCTCAGCAATATACACATCGGTCAACTTTGCCGCCGTATCCGTAATCCTTACCGGCAGAAAATGAGCGGACTTCGTCAAACGATCCACTATCACCCAAATGGAATCATGCTTCCTCCTGGTCTTAGGTAAACCAGTGATGAAATCCATAGAAATACTATCCCACTTCCACTCGGGGATATCTAACGACTGCAGCATCCCTGCTGGTCTCTGATGCTCAACCTTCGCCTTCTGACAAGTCAGACACGACGCCACATACTCGGCCACATCCCTCTTCATACCCGGCCACCAGAAATCTTGCCTCAGGTCCTGATACATTTTTGTTGCCCCGGGATGCATACTAAGCTTACTCTTGTGTGCCTCCCCTAGAATGGTGTTTCTCAAGTCCATCGCATCGGGCACACACACCCTACCATTACACCTCAAGATATTGTCCGATCCCACCTTGAAATCTCGGTTGGTTCCTCGAACAATCAAAGCCCTTTTCTCCATGAGAAACTTGTCATCTTGACAATTAGCAATATCCTCCAACAAACCGCTTGAGATGGTAATCATACCCAGTCTCATATTCCCTAACGCAAACTCTACTTCCAGGTGCAAATCTCGAAATTCTTTCAACAACTCTTGTTGACTAGCCATTTGTGCCGAACACGCTGACACACTCTTCCTACTCAAAGCATCGGCTACCACATTAGCCTTTCCCGGATGGTATTCCAACGTAAAGTCGAAGTCTTTCAAAGTTTCCATCCACCTCCGTTGCCTCATGTTAAGCTCTTTCTGATCAAACAGATACTTAAGACTTTTATGGTCACTAAACACGACAAAAGTGCAACCATAAAGATGATGTCTCCAAATCTTCAATGCAAAAACCACGGCCGCAAGCTCCAAATCGTGCGTCGGATAATTCTTCTCATGCACCTTCAACTGCCGTGATGCATAAGCCACTGCTCTCTTGTGCTGCATCAACACACAACCTAAACCCTGATGAGACGCATCACAATAAACCTCATAAGGTTCATCTGACTGAGGTAACACCAACACCGGTGAAGTCGTCAACCGCTCCTTCAACAATTGAAAACTAAGTTCACACTGCTCAGTCCACGCAAACGGTTGATCTTTTCGCGTAAGTTGTGTCATTGGTGCCACAATCTTAGCGAATCCTTCTATGAACCTCCGGTAATAACCGGCCAAACCAACAAAACTCCTCACATCTGTCACTGTTTGAGGCTGTTTCCATGAAAGTACCGTATCAATCTTGGCTGGATCCACGGCTATTCCCTCTTTTGATATAACATGGCCAAGGAAATTCACCTCTTCCAACCAAAAGTCACACTTTGACGGGTTCGCATACAACTTACTTTCCCGCAAAACTTGCAAAACCAAGCGAAGATGCTCTTCATGCTCCTCTTCACTCTTCGAATACACCAAAATGTCATCAATGAACACCACCACAAACTTGTCCAAAAATGAGTTGAATATCCGATTCATGTACGCCATAAAGATAGCAGGTGCATTCGTCACTCCGAACGGCATCACCAAGTACTCATAATGCCCATAACGCGTCCTAAACGCCGTTTTCTGAATATCCGCATCTCGTACTCTTATCTGGTGATAACCAGATTTCAAGTCAATCTTTGAAAACACTGAGGCTCCCCTCAACTGATCCATCAGATCATCAATCCGTGGCAATGGATATCGGTTCTTGATAGTCACCTTATTAAGCTTCCGATAATCCACACATAGACGAGATTTCCCATCCTTCTTCTTCACCAATAAGACCGGTGCTCCCCAAGGCGACACACTAGGCCTTATGAAACCTTTCTCTAACAAGTCCTCAATCTGACTCTTCAACTCTACCAGCTCAACTGGAGCCATCCGATAGGCTGATTCCGAAATCGGACCCGTACCCGGTTGCAAATCAATAAAGAATTCCACCTCTCTACACGGAGGAAAAGCTGGAATCTCTGATGGGAACATATCTTGGAACTCCTGAACCACACGAATTTCCTCAATTCGGATCTCCGACATCACTCCTAAGCTAGCAAGTGAAACTACCTCCGGCTCTCCATTACGCATAACCACAGAAAGTCGATTTGCGGACAAGTACCTTCGCACACCTGGCTCGGGAAAGAAAACCAATTTCCGAGCACAGTCTAGAATCACATAATGATAAGACAACCAATCCATCCCGAGGATGATCTCGAGAGATGTAAGCGGTAAACACACCAAGTTGACCAGAAACTCCCTATTCTGAATTACTACTAAACAATGCAAACATGCAGTATTCACTACCAAATCCTTAGCAGGAGTCAAAACATTCAAATCAAATGGAAGAACAGAAACATTCAAACTCAACCGATTTGCACAAGCCAAAGAAATGAATGAGTGGGTTGCCCCCGTGTCAATCAAAGCAGTTAAAGAATTACCTGCAATGTGACAGCTCTCGCGAATGGCATTGCTAGCCTGCCCACTCACTTCTGTGCCCATACAGTAAGCACGTGCCTTTGCCGCAGGTCTGGTACCTTGTGAGCCTTGTGCCACATTAGCCGACGGCCCGGCCTTCGGGGCTTTGCAATCCCTAGCAAAGTGTCCCGGCTTCTTGCAATTAAAACAAACATGCCCCTGATTCCGGCATTCATTCGCATAGTGGCCCCCTTCACCACACTTAAAACAGCCCTGCTTCCCAGTATTCTGACTGCCCTGATTCACCGATCGACCCTGTCCCTTGTTATACTGTGGACGGTCATATGGCTTACTGCCTTGTTTTCCACGGTTCTGACTTTGATTCGGACCACCAGAACGACTTGGTCCCCCAGCACTAAAACCACCCTGTCGGTTCACCCTTTTGTTTCTCATATCTTCCACCTCTTGGCACTTTTCAACCAAGACTTGAAATTGCCGAATACCCAATGGCACAACCGCATCCTGCAGTTCGTACCTCAGCCCATCTTGGAATCGACGACACATATAGACCTCATCTATCCCATCCCTAAAGAAGCGGAAGAAACGGGATAATGATTCAAACTTCTTGGAATATGCCTCCACATTCATACTCCCCTGACGTAGTCTCAGAAACTCCTCACCATACCTTTCCCTGGCAGTCTCAGGGAAATACTTAGCCAGGAACCTCCTCTTGAAGTTCTCCCAGTTAATCTCCTCATATGCATTTTCCATAATCAGACGGGTATTCCTCCACCAAAATTCGGAACCCCCAAGCAGCTGATAGGTAGCTAGAACTACCTTCTCCCCCTCCGGACAATGAATTGCCCCGAATATCCTCTCCACAGATTGGAGCCACAAATCAGCAGTTTCCGGACCTCCCTCCCCATTAAACTTAGGAGGAGTTTGGTGGTTGAAATTCGAAAGAAGTCTAGATCCAGCCGCAAGTATTTCTCTTTCGCGCTTTTCCAGATCCCTTTGCGCCTTAGCATGGCTCTGGGCAGTCACCGCCGCTGCCATTGTGTTCATGGCATAAGCCATTTGATAAATATCAGCATTATCCGTCACAGGTGCTGTAGGTGCCCTTCTTGGAGGCATTCTATCTCTGCACAATACCAATTCTGATTAGATTCCTTATCCAGACATTTCTGAGTCTCAACAGAAAATCTCGTACAACGGCTACTAACACAAAACCCGACACAGAACAACCACTAGAACTAACTCAACCCTAGTTACGTTCTAACCGACTCTGAACTAACGACTCAAGTATACACTTTCCCTTTGAAGATTTAAAGCCGAGCTCTGATACCAAAATGTAACACCCCGTTTTTCGAAAGCCAAAAAAAGGCATTATTATTTTTTTTTTTCTTTTTCAACTAACACTCAGAGTGCGCATAGAATATTTTCCAATGAGCCGGCATTCAAATATACAAAAGACTCATTACCAAAAGGTGCTTCGACAAGCAAAGTGTATTTCCTGAATAATTACAATCCAAGTCTAAGTATACAAATACTTACAACAAAACAAAGTTAGAAACCCTATGCTAACCAAAAAGCACGGTGCACAAAACACACCGGCGCATAGTCTAACTAGAAACTACCACACCAGCTCCAACACGAGCTCACTAAGGCCTAGAGCTACCAACGCCGTCCTCTCGACCTACATCGTCATCTGGGGTGGGATGAGCCCGCAAATGAAAGAAAGGGTCACCACAAAACCACAGTAGATATATATATATATAACCGGTGCGAAAGATTGTACACGTAACAAAATTTCCACAAAACACAAGAGAAAGCTCTTAAAACATTCAACAATTCCCACCAACGGGCTTATATATATAATGCACAACAAGCCTAATGCAGACTTCTACAATGGGTGTGGTACTACCAGAGCTACCACATGCAAATGAATTCCGGAATTACTAATCATAACCAATAAAACCGCAAAGGGTTAAGGTGGATCCACTCACGCAATCACACCCCGTGGTCCACTCACGCAACCACTTATTGTACTCAAAAGATCCCGTAGGATTTTGGGTGGGTCCACTCACGCAACCAACACCCCGTAGTCCACCCACGCAACTACGCACCATGAATGCATGAGCATACTATTCCCTACATATGCTAATGCCACACATACATACCTCTCAAGCATATGTAACTAGATCATAGCAATTCATACATATATTTTCAAAATCATATGTAAATTGCACAAGTAACGTAAACACGTTCCCATCAACGGGCATACATAACACAAGCATGTCAAACCGTTTTAAAGACAGAATTAAAGTGGAGCCCTTACCTCGGCAAGCTTCCGTCAATAACACACGCTCAAACAACACAACGCGCTTCCTAAAACAAGCAGCGTAACAATCAATACATTGTTCTCTAACCAATAGTATTGAAACTACACCAAAACCCCAAAAACCTAAAGGTTCCTAAGGAAAATTCACTCTTTCGGATACCATACCAAAATCTATCGTATTGATCAACCCCCATGAGTTATTTGTACTATTTTTAGGACCCAAAACAATTGCCAAAAGTCTTAAATAATTTGAAATGCAAAATGGCCGTTTTCTTGCGTTACAAGCTACGTACTTTCCGAGTACCCGAAAAACTCGTTTCCAATCCCAACCACTTTCATAAATTAATAAAAAGGGATTAGAAGGTTAAAAATCAAGTTTAGAAATCAGAATCCAAAATTTCAACTCCCAGAGCTCGCCCTGGCGAGTTGGTGGCGAGTGAAGGCAGGGAGGACAGGTCTAGCTCGCTCTGGAGCTCGCCCTGGCGTGTTGTCATGACCTGTGACACTCGCCCTGGCGAGTAACCACTCGCCCAGCGAGTTGCACCTGTCATGACAGCACAAGACAGCAACTCATACCACCTTTTTCCACCCCAAGCCTAGTTTGATTCTATTAGTTCCCAACATCTTTTCAAGGCATAAAAGCAAACCATTTTCATAAGCAAGCAACACATTTCCGAAAGCATGTTGGTTGCTTCGAGTGCAAGTTATTTGATTTTCATTTCCAAAATCAAAACCAACTCCAAGCACAAGTTTTATTACGGGCCTTAACCGTCCGGTAATCATTTTCAAACATGTTTTCAAGGTAAATAGCGACACCACATGTCACAATAGTTTTAAACCATTTTGACCCCAAAACACTTAGGAAATATTTTCATAAACCTCAAAATATTTTTCATCGGATTTTTCTAAAACAAAACCATACAACGCATTTCCCTTTTGCCCAAAGGTTCAAAGACAACTTTTCTTTTCAAAACCTTACAACATAACCTCATGTACTTGATCAATACATAACCAAACCAAAACCCTAACTTTTCTCATGAGATTTTTCACCAACTCATGGAAAACAAAAACAACAAAGCCTAGCATGCTTACTAAACTCTCATGAACAACTTTCATGAAACAAGAACTAGCAAGAACAACATTTCTCACCAAATCCTCTTAAGAACATAAACCCAAAAAATCTCACAACTCTAAAAATCTACCAACCTAGGAGATGAGAAGAGAGGGTTACCTTAAGCAAGTGATTCTCTACAACTTTCCACTAAGCTTCCAAGCTTGAAATGGAGTGAATTGGTGAGGAAATGAAATTTGTGAAGGTTGGAAAGAAAGCAATGGAGTTCCACGTACAAGAGAGAAAGAATGGAGTGAAATTTATGATTTTCTTAAGTCCACAAGTCATAAACCTCCTTACTATTTAAAAAGCTCTTGATAGCCAATCCACCATTGGATCAACACCACAATGCCAAGCTTAAACCCTAGCCATTGGATCAAACCAAAACAAAACCCACTTGAGATAACACTCAAAACCTCATAGAAACACTCACACGTTCAGCTCTCGCGCGACGCGACGAACGTAAACCACAAAAACATAAAACCTACGGAAAGAACGTCTAACGTCTAACATTTCCAAAACTTATCGCCGAATCTTTTTCCGCGACTGTAATTTTCTTTCATACCTCAGAAAATTATTCTCAGAATATATCTTAACTCGTGCAGATATATAAAACTCCCATCCGAAACCTCACTCAAAACAGACACAATAAGATTTTACAACGACGGGTAAAATCCTACTCGTTTTTCCAAAAACAAGAATAATCCAAAACTTAATATTCTGAAACCGCATATAACTTCTTATTCAAGCAACAGGATCACAGAACCAAAGTCTGCACAATTACAGTGCACGAGCACTAAACAGGCTCAATTACAGCAAAAGCTAATAATTACACGATGTTTCGTCACACGAACACATCGAAACCCTAAAATTCCTTAAACCAACTATACAATGAAATCTTGGGTCTTACAATACTACCCCCCTAAAAGAAGTTTCGTCCTCGAAACTTAGACATCGACAAACAAACCGGGGTATAATTCCTTCATCTTACTCTCGAGCTCCCAGGTGGTATCTCCTGTAGCTTCGTTCCATATCACCTTCACCAAAGGTATCTCTTTCGTTCTCAAACGCTTCATCTTCCTATCCGCAATCTTGATCGGCGGAACTTCAAATGACAAGTTATCCCTCAACTGGATATCATCTGGTGTGATCACATGTGATGGATCCGGTGTATACTTCCGCAATTGCGACACATGGAACACATCATGAATCAAAGATAGTACCGGTGGCAACGCGATCCGGTATGCTACCTTCCCAATCCGCTCCGTAATCTGATAAGGTCCTATAAACTTCGGAGTCAACTTCTTCGCTTTCAAAGCCCTCCCAACACCAGTTGTTGGGGTAACACGGAGAAATACATGGTCTCCCTCCTCAAACTCTAAAGGCCTCCGACGCCTATCCGCATAACTCTTTTGTCGATCTTGAGCAACCTTCATCGTTGCCCTTATCTTTCGGACCTTGTCCGTCGTCTGTTGTACCATTTCCGGTCCTACTATCAAACCTTCCCCATCTTGGTACCAACACAAAGGAGTCTGACATCTCCTCCCATACAAAGCCTCATATGGTGCCATTCCGATAGTCGAATGGTAACTATTGTTGTACGTGAACTCTATCAACGGCAACACGTCGTCCCAACTCCCACGATCATCCAGCACACATGCTCTCAATAAATCCTCTAGTGACTGATTTGTTCTCTCAGTTTGCCCATCGGTCTGGGGATGATAGGCAGAACTCAACCTCAGTTTCGTCCCCAACGCCTCATGCAAAGTCTTCCAAAAATGTGAAGTGAACTTTGGATCTCTATCCGACACTATACTTGACGGAATCCCATGTAACCTCACAATCTCAGCAATATACACATCGGTCAACTTTGCCGCCGTATCCGTAATCCTTACCGGCAGAAAATGAGCGGACTTCGTCAAACGATCCACTATCACCCAAATGGAATCATGCTTCCTCCTGGTCTTAGGTAAACCAGTGATGAAATCCATAGAAATACTATCCCACTTCCACTCGGGGATATCTAACGACTGCAGCATCCCTGCTGGTCTCTGATGCTCAACCTTCGCCTTCTGACAAGTCAGACACGACGCCACATACTCGGCCACATCCCTCTTCATACCCGGCCACCAGAAATCTTGCCTCAGGTCCTGATACATTTTTGTTGCCCCGGGATGCATACTAAGCTTACTCTTGTGTGCCTCCCCTAGAATGGTGTTTCTCAAGTCCATCGCATCGGGCACACACACCCTACCATTACACCTCAAGATATTGTCCGATCCCACCTTGAAATCTCGGTTGGTTCCTCGAACAATCAAAGCCCTTTTCTCCATGAGAAACTTGTCATCTTGACAATTAGCAATATCCTCCAACAAACCGCTTGAGATGGTAATCATACCCAGTCTCATATTCCCTAACGCAAACTCTACTTCCAGGTGCAAATCTCGAAATTCTTTCAACAACTCTTGTTGACTAGCCATTTGTGCCGAACACGCTGACACACTCTTCCTACTCAAAGCATCGGCTACCACATTAGCCTTTCCCGGATGGTATTCCAACGTAAAGTCGAAGTCTTTCAAAGTTTCCATCCACCTCCGTTGCCTCATGTTAAGCTCTTTCTGATCAAACAGATACTTAAGACTTTTATGGTCACTAAACACGACAAAAGTGCAACCATAAAGATGATGTCTCCAAATCTTCAATGCAAAAACCACGGCCGCAAGCTCCAAATCGTGCGTCGGATAATTCTTCTCATGCACCTTCAACTGCCGTGATGCATAAGCCACTGCTCTCTTGTGCTGCATCAACACACAACCTAAACCCTGATGAGACGCATCACAATAAACCTCATAAGGTTCATCTGACTGAGGTAACACCAACACCGGTGAAGTCGTCAACCGCTCCTTCAACAATTGAAAACTAAGTTCACACTGCTCAGTCCACGCAAACGGTTGATCTTTTCGCGTAAGTTGTGTCATTGGTGCCACAATCTTAGCGAATCCTTCTATGAACCTCCGGTAATAACCGGCCAAACCAACAAAACTCCTCACATCTGTCACTGTTTGAGGCTGTTTCCATGAAAGTACCGTATCAATCTTGGCTGGATCCACGGCTATTCCCTCTTTTGATATAACATGGCCAAGGAAATTCACCTCTTCCAACCAAAAGTCACACTTTGACGGGTTCGCATACAACTTACTTTCCCGCAAAACTTGCAAAACCAAGCGAAGATGCTCTTCATGCTCCTCTTCACTCTTCGAATACACCAAAATGTCATCAATGAACACCACCACAAACTTGTCCAAAAATGAGTTGAATATCCGATTCATGTACGCCATAAAGATAGCAGGTGCATTCGTCACTCCGAACGGCATCACCAAGTACTCATAATGCCCATAACGCGTCCTTAATTTATTGTTGATAGTAGACGGAATCGTGTTGAATGGAATTGACTAGTTTTGCTAGCTTTGGTAGTGCGTAGAAAGTTTCGGTGTTTCTTTTGGAGGGTAGCCAGTCACTGCTTCGCGTGAACCTAGTGGAATAGGCTATATCGCGGAGGCAAAATAAGTGATTTTGGAAAAATAAAATTTGTGTGGACCTTTGAAAATTTGAGGAACTCGAGGTTGTGAACCTCTGTTGTGAGGTTAATTTTTGAGTGGTGCACTCGTTGAGAGTTGCGGTTGGTGCACGGTTGTGCCAGTGTGTTGGTGAGAGTATCTGTGTGATTTCACCCGGTGTTAGCATCTGTGTGGCTACACCTAATCCTGAGGGATTTTGTTGTGTTGGGGATGGTAATAACCAGTTGAGTTGTTACTCTTAACTTTAGTTTCGAGGACGAAACTTCTTTTTGGAGGGTAGTAATGTAAGACCCAAGATTTCACTGTACAGTTTTTCTAAGGAACTTTAGTGTCGGCTAAGTTTTTAGGGTTTTTGGTGGAGCGGTCTTGTGAGTATCGTCACATTAATGGAATTTTTGCTGAAATGGAGCCTGTTTTGTGCTCGTGCGCTGGAAAGGCACAGACTTTTGGGTCGTAGTCTTCTTTTGAGTATAAGAAGGTTTATGTGAAGTCAGAATAACGAGTTTTGGATTATTCTCGCTTTTGGAAAAACGAATAGGAATTTTACCCGCTGTTGGAAATTTTTACGATGTCTGAATTCCGTAGAAATTTAGATGGGAGTTTTATATATCGGCGTGAGTTAGGATATATTGTCAGAATAATTTTCAAGAGTGAGGAAGAAAATTACAGTCGCGGAAAAAGATTCGGCGATAAGTTTGTGAATTGTTTTTATTAAAAGGTTTACGGTAGAATTTTTTTATGTTTCCGTAAAATTTATCGGTACGCGAGATACGGCTCGTTTAAGCGCGAGCACAGGGACTGAGCGAGCTAGTGGGCTAAGACCATAAGAATATCTAGATATTTTGTGAAGAGATGGATGGCTAGGATTTAATCTTTGAACTTTGCCTTTTGATCCAATGGTTGCCATGAACCAAGACCACTTTATAGTAAGATTTTTGGATCACTTTGGAGACTGCTTTTTCCCTATGCATAAATAAAACCCAGACTTTTGGCCCATGGTCTTTATTTATCAATCTGAACATTCCTGCGCTTTCAGAATTTTGAGTTTCGACTTTCTCCGTTTATTGGAAAAACGAGTAGAAAACTGTACCCGCTTCTTAGAATTTTACGGTTTCTGTTTTCCGTCGAATTTTAATTGGAGACTTTATATATCGACGCGAGTTGGAATCTAGTTTCAGAATATTTTTGGGAGCTAAGGAAATAAATTTCAGTCGGAGAATAAAGTTTAGCGATAATATTTGGAAACGGTTTACGACGGACGTTTATTTGTGAGATTTTGTATTTTTGAGATTTCCGTCCGTTAGCGAGGCGCGACTCGCCGAGAGCAAACGCGACGAGCTGAGTAGCGAAAAGGAGATATTTGTTCAAAAAGCAATCATGAGTTTTTTGATCCAAAGGCTAGGGTTTTGTCTTGCAACTTTGGTTTTGATCTAAGGGCCTAGATTGATCAAGAGATGGATGAATAGTAAGGAGGTTTAGCTTTTTTGTCTTAGAAGCAAATCACACAAAAACTACTCCCTCCCCTCTCATTTCTCTCGGCCGAACTCTCACCCCACACCAATCCACTTCAAAATTTTCTCTTCCTCTCAAGAACTTGCTTGGATTTTTGCTAGGATCATCAAGCTCTTAGACCATCTTCTTCATCTTGAGGTAACTAGACCTCCTCCTTTCATCATTTCTTATGAAAATTCATAAATTCTTAGACAAATTTTCTTGTGTTCTTGAGAAGAAAAATTTTAGAATTTAGTTTTGATTTGTTTTGGTTCCATAGATGTGTTCATAAGAGTTATTAGTACACATGAGTGAAACATGAGTTGATTTCCATGGTTAAATCTTGTTTTCACAAATTTTTGTTTAAGGGTTTTGAAGAAAAATTTTGAAAAGATCATAAACTTGGATTGTGTTGTAAGATTTTGGTTTTGAAGTTAGTTTTGAGCTTTTTAACAAAATGGATTGGTGAATATGAATTTTGTTTCGAAAAATAAGAGAAAAAAAATTTCTCGTGTTCTTGAGCGACTCGAAGAACATAATTTAGAAAAAATTTATTTCGAGTTTCAAAAAGAGTCGGGTATACGATCGAATATCGTTACGAGCTAACAAATGTGGGCTAGGGTTTCAAATGAAAAAAAAAATGTGTAGGGTTGCCCTTTTTGCCTCATTTGGCCGTGGCACCCATATAGGGTTCGAGGAATCGAATTTCGAAAATTGTTTAGAGGCAAATAGCTTCCCATGATCATTGTTTAAATTGTTTGATTGGTTATGGGATGTTTTGAAAAGAAAATGATCACTTGCCTTAAGAAAAACCTTATTTGAGATTTCTCGAAATTTGCGATTCGACTCGATAATTTCTAAATCGTTTTGATAAGTGCTAGTTAGGTATTATGGGATATTACCATGCATTTATAAGTGAAAAATTTTGAGTAGAAGGGTGTTTTTAAGAAAAATGGCCGTGGCCTTCCTTTGTGTGGGGGAAGAAATTCCAAAATTTTTCTAAGTCCACAATTGTGTGAAAATTTTGTGTGTGTTGGATAATCTTAGTTTTGAAGAAAAATGAGTATAGGAAAGATTGTTAGGAAGAAAAAAATGTGTAACTTGTAACGCAAGAAAACTTCGATTTTTCATAAAAATATTTTTGAAAAGTTTTAGTTGTGTTTCAAATGGTCTTGTTGTGTGTGAAACAAGTCCTTGAAGTGGAAAATCCAAAATGGTTTTGGTTTATGATTTGAAAACAAAATGATTTTCGTGTTATAAAAATAGTACAATTAACTTCGTGAATTTTTAAACACTATGAGAATAACCTGAAATCATTGAGGGATAGCTTTAGGAAGTACCTTAGACCCCTCTGGAGCTTTGAGAGCGAGTTTCGTTTCGATAGGATAAACGAGGAGTATTTTATTGATGTTACGCTACATTTATTTTAGGTAGCGTGTGTTGTAGATTTTCGCGAAATTAAAGTAACGGAAGCTTGCTGAGGTAAGGGCACCTTTATTTTTCCGTCTTATATATGTATGCCTGGTTCTGGATTGTTGTGAATGTTTGGCATGATTATATTATGTATTCTCGTGATAAGAAGGTGTTTTGTATCGCATGTGTGGTTTACATATGTTTGAGAATATATGTATGAATATGTGATTGGCGTGCATATGATTTTGAGAATATATGTACACATTTATGATTGAATTACATACGCTTGAGAGGTATGTATTTGTTGCATTAGCATATAAGGGGAATCGTATGCTCATGCATTCATAGTACGTGGTTAACGGGAATGGACCACGGGGTGCGACGACCAGTGATTGGTGTCCTCCTTTTTGAGTTTGGTGTTGTCCGTGTGACTCACCCGGTGTTATCCCACCGTGATTGTTTTGGTATTGAGTGAGTGACTCTACCTGGTGTTATCCCACCACTAGTAGGAGGTGTTATCCCACCTGAGCCTACGACCTTCTGCAGAGGTTTATTCCGGAATAATTCATGCATGTGAAAAAGACCCGGCTAGGGTGATCACAATCATTTAGAGTCTGCATTGATAGGCTGGTGTGCATTTCAATACTGTGTGCAAGTATATGAACTGCTAAGTGTTTATTCGCTGTTATATATATATATGTTTTTGCTGTTGTGTTATGTGTGGTGACCCTTGCATCCTTTCATTTGCGGGCTCCTCCCACCCCAGATGATGTTGTAGGTCGCGAGGGCGGCGGCTGCTCAGGGCCCAGTGAACTCGTGCCGGAGCTATAGTTTAGAATTAGACTCTGGGCCGGTGTGGTTGTACATCGTGCCTTTGGGTTAGGCATAGGTTTATAGCTTGGTTTGTTTTGGGTTGTGGTACTTGGAGTACTTTGAATACTTAGACTTGGACTGTAATTATTCAGGAACACACTTTGCTTGTCGAAGCACCTTATGGTAATGAGTTCTTTTGTATGTTTAATGCCGGCTCTCACTGTTTGTATGCGCGCTCTGTTTTGTTTTAAAAAAAATAAAAAAAATAATGCCCCTTTTTAGGCTTTGAAAAACGGGGTGTTACAGCTTTGATGATCTGTCTATATGTAGATGATTTGTTGATAACAGGTAGTGATCATGACAAGATTGAGAAATTCAAGGGGAGATTGAAAGATGAGTTTGAAATGAGTGATCTGGGCTGGCTCAATTACTTTCTTGGTTTGGAATTTCTCTATGGATCAAATAGTATTGTGCTACATCAAAGGAAATACATTGCAGATGTACTAAAGAGGTTTCACATGGAGAGTTGTAATGAAGCTGATACTCCAATGGAAGCAAACTTGAAGCTGTCAAAAAATGAAAATGAGCAGGCAGTTGATGCTACTCTATTCAAGCAAGTTGTAGGCAGCTTAAGGTTCATTTGCAACACTAGACCAGATATTAATTATGCTGTAGGGTCTGTGAGTAGATTTATGAGCAACCCTAAAGCATCACATATGATAGCAGCCAAGAGAATACTTAGGTATTTAAAAGGCACTCAGGATCTTGGTCTAGCTTTTCTCAAAAGCAACATGGAATCAGAATTTGAACTAGAAGGATTTAGTGACTCTGACCGGTGTGGAGACAAAGATGATAGAAGAAGCACATCAGGGTATTGGTTTAGATTCAGAAACTCACCAATTTATGGTCTTCAAAGAAGCAAAGCATTGTTGCATTATCAAGTTGTGAGGCAGAATATGTAGCAGCAGCACAGGCAGCTTGTCAAGCAGTATGGCTTGAGTCTCTACTTGATGAATTGAAGATCAACTATGTGAAACCTGTAAGGCTTAATGTGGACAACAAATCAGCTATAAGCTTGGCCAGAAATCCAATTGCACATGGAAGGTCAAAACACATTGAAACGAAGTATCATTTCCTAAGGGATCAAGTTAGTAAGGAGAAGCTAACTGTTGAACATTGCAGCACTAATGTTCAAATTGCAGATATCTTAACTAAACCTTTGAAAGCTGACAGGTTTAAAGAGTTAAGAAAGCTTGTAGGTATTGTGAAGTTTGAAAGCACACAGCCAGCAATGGAGTGAAACTGGCAGCAGTGTTTATGATTGTGTTTGCAGCAATTCTTTTGTAATTTTGTTTTGTAACTAGGAACAAACATTGGATTATGGAGGTGTGTTAAGAGATAATCCATTGTTTGTTAGTTAGTTAGTTAGACCACATGGAGTTAGTTATGTAACCATGTGTGTTAGTTAAAGTAGTTAGCAATTAGTTAGTTACTTGCCATGCAAGGTATTGCATTTTGTAAACTCTATAAATTGCACTTGTGTGAATAATAAAGATCATTCCTTTTGATCCATTTCAATCTCTTAATTCTCTCCCTTAATCTCACAATCAAACTCTAACAATCATCATTCACATTACTGTTTCTCTTCGTCTCAAAACTGACTTATGGTAACAGTTTTTGTAGGAAGAACTTATTATTTTACTAACTACACCGGGGGTTCCTAAACAGTCATAACATAACTAAACATATCATAACATAAATAGCACAATATAAAGGTGTAACACAGATTAACAAACTCTTATTCGTTTTAAACACATGGACACTCTGAGGTGAGCAAGTCCCAGAGGCCTGCCATATCTGTCAACCGATTCGGTCACGACATGCAGCTCACAAAAACATATCCTAATGGATTATCCCATTGGGAGTCCATAGCGCGACATCACAAATCGCTCATAAATGACTACCATAATTCCTAAAACCCGGGGAGCATACAAACCTAAACAATCTCTAAGTTATACCCTAAAGATTTCATGTGATTAACATTCTGTTTAACATTATATAAATTACTCTACTGCAAACTATCTAACTCAGATGAGGAATAAAAGTGAGTATTTATTTAAAAAAGGTAAGTTTTGTCTCAAAACATTAAACATGAGTAATCACAAGGCCGTCCCTGACTATTTGGAGACCCTGTTCAAATATTAAAAATTGGCCCTAATAAAAAAATATTAAATAATTAAAAATTATTCTCTATTTAAATTATACATAAGAAACACATAAAAAATAATAATAATTATTATTATTATATATAACGTCAAAAAGAGACATGCTAATTTAAAATTTAAATGTAGTAGAATGATATTTATGAGTATAAATAACTAATCTATTGATACTCATATGATGTTTTATGAACATTAACAATATATAACTATTAATTTAGGGCTTTAAAATTAATCTATTAATTCTGTCAAAAAAATTAATCTATTAATACACATCTGATATTTTATGAGTAAAAATAATATATAACTAATATTATAAAACTTCAAAATTTTAAATTGAGACCTAGAAATTTTGGAGGCCCGGCACCGGCGCACACCCCGCACATGTGTGGAAGCCGGGCCTGAGTAATCATAATCTATAATAATCTGTGACATAAGATGATATTAAAAAATATCAAAGAAAATTCAATTAAGCAGCTTATTATAACTTAAAATTAAACAGAGAAAGTGAATACGCTTAGATCAATAAACAATAAAAAAGATAGAAACGAACTTTGTGTTGGTAAGATGCAGAGAGCAAACGGAGTTGGAAATGGATTGCTATGAGCATTTCTTTTTACATTTTATATAACATATATTTATGATCAATTATTTTGATCAAATACTTGTGTTAATCCAAAACTCGCTCTTAATAATAATATATATTCAATGATGATTATATAATAGCTCTGAAGCCCCGATACTCAAAAAACGGCCATGTACCGTGTCCGATACGTACTTGATACCGATACTCTTTTGATACATCCCGATCAAGGTTTTAAATTAAGGTCCGTTACCGCCAAAAAGGCCGCGACAAAAAGGTTTTGGTGCCTACCGTTACTGTTTTTACACGGTGAAATAAAATCATGTCGAAACGCTGATACGACCGCGACGAAACACCGATACGGCCGCAAAAAAACGCAATACGGGCACGATAAAATGCTAATAGATATAGACTTCCATTTTTTCCAATAAAAATTATATTTTTAGTACAAATATGAACATAAATTATAAAGTGGTTATTTTTACAAAATATTGATTTTTTCTTCCATTTTTTCCAACAGTGACAGAATTACCTAACAGAACCTTCTATATTTTACCATGTCGTTTTTTTTTTGTGTCAGTCTCATAATTTGTTAAGAATTAAGAATTAAGAATCTCACTCATTTTCATTGAACAACTCACTATTATAGTCACGTTAACTTAACCTTTAACTCGCTATTATACTCTAGTTAATTCAGTATATATAGTAGTGTAGTGCAATACTTCCTTTGTGTATAACTTCACTCTTGTTAATTAACCTACAAGCAGCCAGCTTCTATTACTCTCATCACTTCACTCCCATCTCTCCATCACCGGTTAGTTCACTCTCTTTCCATTTTCCTCTGTGTAACTTTGATCGTGTAACTCTGTTTGTTCGTCTAAAATGTTAATTTAAAACATTCACTCTTATTTTTTTTCTTTCCATTTTCCTTTCTATCTTGCTTAGATGGGGTTTTTTTTAATTCTTATTAAAAACAGCAACTTTTCCTTTCTAGCGGTGAAGATTCAGTGTAACTTTGATCGTGTAACTCTGTTTGTTCATCTAAAATGTTAATTTAAAACATTCACTCTTATTTTTCTCTTTCCATTTTCCTTTCTATCTTGCTTAGATGAGGGTTTTTTTTTTTAATTCTTATTAAAAACAACAACTTTTCCTTTCTAGCGGTGAAGATTCAGTGTAACTTTGATCGTGTAACTCTGTTTGTTCATCTAAAATGTTAATTTAAAACATTCACTCTTATTTTTCTCTTTCCATTTTCCTTTCTATCTTGCTTAGATGAGGGTTTTTTCACTATCTAACTCAGATTCATTACTGAATAATTACTCAGAGTTTAAAAAAGAAAGATCCATATTAATGGTGTTGGGACATAAATAAATATATTAATGGATCTGAGTACAATAGGATTACTGAATATTACAGAGTTTACATCTTATCACGAATACAACGTGAAGAACTAGCAAAATACAGCGGGATGATACTAAGATTTCTAGAGTAAATAAGATATAATAATAATAAGGAGAAGAATAAAATCTCCTAATCCGATGATCCAAGCTCAGCTCCAATCATCAGATACCACCTCGTCCTTGCTTCAATTAACCTGTTTACCTAAAAAAATTGGTTTGGAGTGGGGTGAGACTACTAAGCCTCAGTGAGTCCTACTACCCTCCTAGAGGTGACTACACCGGGGGTAAACAGTCATAACATAACTAAACATATCATAACATAAATAGCACAATATAAAGGTGTAACACAGATTAACAAACTCTTATTCGTTTTAAACACATGGACACTCTGAGGTGAGCAAGTCCCAGAGGCCTGCCATATCCGTCAACCGATTCGGTCACGACATGCGGCTCACAAAAACATATCCTAATGGATTATCCCATTGGGAGTCCATAGCGCGACATCACAAATCGCTCATAAATGACTACCATAATTCCCAAAACCCGGGGAGCATACAAACCTAAACAATCTCTAAGTTATACCCTAAAGATTTCCTGTGATTAACATTCTATTTAACATTATATAAATTACTCTACTGCAAACTATCTAACTCAGATGAGGAATAAAAGTGGGTATTTATTTAAAAAAGGTAAGTTTTGTCTCAAAACATTAAACATGAGTAATCATAATCTATAATAATCTGTGACATAAGATGATATTAAAAAACATCAAAGAAAATTCAATTAAGCAGCTTATTATAACTTAAAATTAAACAGAGAAAGTGAATACGCTTAGATCAATAAACAATAAAAAAGATAGAAACGAACTTTGTGTTGGTAAGATGCAGAGAGCAAACGGCGTTGGAAATGGATTGCTATGAAACACAAAAGCGCTGCGTTATGAAATATCTAAACCCTAGTTTCTAAATTTGGATTTGATTATTTATAGTGTTGATTGCTTCTCATGTTTGTGGGCCGGCCCAAATAAATGGTATTACAATATTCAGCAATTGTTACATGGTTCACAAGTCATGTTATTCACACCCTTACATCCTCTTCAAGAGTTCGGCTGTGAGGTAGGTTAAGAAAGTCTGCCCGATAATTGTTCCCATCAGAAAATGAACTCGATTCTCTTGAATGATGTCATCATTTTGATATAAAGTACTCACCATAAACAATTGTTTATGTTTATATCATTCATGTGTGTGTTAGTTTAATGGAATCAAGTTGGCAATATATCAGATAATAATATTAGAAAAATCTGTATGTTTTTAGTGAGTAGAGAACAGATTTTTCTTTAGATTTAACACACCTTGTATATCTCAAGTGTTGGGGAAAGTAGTCGAGAGAATAGTGAATGTAGTGGAGGAGATTCACTTTTCCACCATATGACAGTACACAATATCCCCATGCATGAGTCTAGTAAGAAAGAAATGTTTAAGATAAGTTAAATACCCCCTCTGGTCTTGAATATAAGCAACAAAATAAAAAAATTGAAAGTCTCAAATATAAGCAAAAATTACTACATTTGTTACAACTTTTTATAAACTTATAATAATTGCATTGTTTTTTGCGGTTTCCAAAACAATTTTACTTCACTCCACCAATCCATACAACTACTAATGTCATAAACAAACTTAAAAGTAAAGGTAAAATTGAAAATGAAATAATTTTTGTCATTACTTAATGCACTTTATCCATTTCCTTAAAGTATTTTTTTTTTTTGTTTATATTCAAAACTAGAGGGAGTACATTTATTTTGGTCCACACATTTTCCATTCTTGTAGTTTTTCCAATTACAACTTAATTTTGTGTAACTTTTTTTTTTTTGGTAATGAATTTGTGTAACTTAATACAGGCAAAATGATTACTTATTTGCTAAGCGATAAACAATGAATTAGAGTTGCTTCAAAGTAAGAAATATATGGTGAGTAATGCAACTCTAAAACAAATATATTCAATTGAGTGAGTTCATCTCATTCAATTCAATTAACTATGATGTGTGGATGAGTTGAATTTGTTCTTTTTGTTTTACACATGTACTGTTAATTTCATCTTGTTCAATGGATGATATGCATATCATTTTCATATGAATAATACTTTTTTTCAAATACGAATACGAGTGCCGGTCCTGAGATTTTAGAGGCCTTGTGCAAATTTTAAAAGTGGCCTCATAATAAAAAACAAATACAATTTTTTTTAACAAAACAACTCATCGATTTTAAATTGCAAATAACATAAAATATAATTTGTTCTAGTGAAAAAATAAGGGGGTGATAATTATATGGAGTGTATAGGTGAAATGTATATTTATTAAGATAAAAAATTGTAGATGCTTTACAATGAAGCGTATGCTCCTATTTATAGATTTTTAAAAATGACAGTTATCAGTAACCACGATCATGGATACCCCATGATCATGGTGGTTTTTCTCTTCATTGCCGCTCCCACGTGATGATGATGGACAGTTGCCTTTTGAATCCGGTGAGGATCGTGGTGGTAGGGGGTGGTTATCTCCTTCCACGTTGTGAATATATGATGAGTCTTTGATCTAACAGTTACTTTCAGGGCGAGGGCGCTGTCCCTATATTGCATCGCCTTTGGGTATCTCTCCCGTCACGTTATCTTTTTGAATCTCATGGGTTGGAGGATTGGGTCATCTTGCTATTGGGTCTATGCCATTCATTTTTGGGCCTTAGTCTAGTCCATAATTATTCTTGTAATTAACATAAAAAAGATTCATATTCTATCAATAACAATAAAATAATACGTTACACCCCCTATTTTACTAATAGAGCTTAATATTTTGCAGCAATGGGGCTTAAGATTCATATAATAAAGATAATGGGTCTGGCAATTGGACTTAATATTTTACATCAATATTACATTTTACACCCCCTATTATGTTAATACTACTACCCTATAATATATTTTTAGGCCTTCCTATTTTGGAGGCCCGGTACAACAAGCCTTGTTGCAATTCCATTTGCTGAATATCACTTGCCTAGGGCGAGCTTAATTTGCCTATTTATTTTTATTTGTGGCGAACACCATGAGCTACGAATGACATCAAGCCCCCCAAACATGAGGTCTATAAGGGCGAAATATTGATGATAATAGCCCAAGAGAAACATATATAAATCTATTGGGTCTTGATAACAAGGGCACTAGTTAAGGATACTAAAAAAACAACTTTGCATTAAAATTATCAAGTTTTTGACTTTGAAAAAGTTAAATGTACATTCTCCAATAATAATTTTCTAATTTTGCTATCTTGACTAGTTCCCCAGGGGCATTAGTTAGCATTTGCCAAATCTATTTTATATATGTTTGTTGTCTTATATTGACTCTAAGGATATGTTTGAGAGTTTCAAGGGGAAGGAAAGAAAAGGTTAAGAAGGGGAAATGAAGGAAATGGAGGGAATGGAGAAAGGAGAGAAATTATTTCCCTTATTTGGGAGTTGAAAAACCAACAAGGAAGGAGATAGACTATTTTTTCTCTTAAAATCAATACATTGTGTTATACTTTACAAAATTAACTCAAATATTACTATATAATTTCATAAAAAACTAATATCGGAATTTGTAATTTTGATTTAACAAATATTATTTTTAATTAACAAATGTAATTTTTAGTTGAAATAATAATTTAGTTGCTATTTTTTAATTTAGTTAATATTTATTTTTTTTGACACAATTTAGTTATTATTTTTTTAATTTAGTTATTATTTTAAAAACATCATTTTTCTTTTTTTCTTATGGTTTGATATGTAATCCAATAAACCCAAATTTCTATTTTTGCTAAGCCCACAAGCATTTTGATGAGCCCACTATCCTTTTAACACCTCCCAATATTTTTCCCACTTATTTTTTTTTAATTCTAGAATTAAAATAATAATAAACTAGGTGGTGGTGGGTGGCCGATCAACAATGGCGGTCAACGCCGGACCACCAGCGGCCCACGGTGGAGCTCCCGGTGACTGGCGGTGGAGGGTGGAGCTCTGACGTTGACTGGCGGCTCCGGCATTAACCACGACCATATTATTTTAATATATTTTTATTAAAATATTAAATTATAATATATTTTAAATAACATAAAAATTATATTTTAAACATAAAAAATATTGTTACCTTTATATTAAAAAAGACTTGATTTTTTAAAAAAAAAAACCTTTTTTTTAATTAAAAAAATTCCTTTTTTGAATTAAAATAAACAAGAGTTTTAATTATGTTATTAATTTTAAAAAATTGTTTGGAATGAAATTAGGTTAGGGCTAAAATTGGAATTTTGAATTATTGTAAGTGTAAAATAGTCAATTTATATAGTTAACCCTTCAAAACCCCCCAATTTGGGGAACTTTAAAATTGGATAAAATAAGCCTCCAAGTTGTTTCACTGGTGTAAAAACAGGTTGTATCGTTAGTTTGAAAACTTGGTTTGAGGTGTAAAAATCAAATAATATCACTAATGTAAAAACCAAGTTGATGGCATAAAAATCAGGTTGATTGTGTAAAAATCAAATAATATATTATGGGAGAAACAAAGTATTATGGACTTGGTACAAATTCTAATCTAGAATTCAATATATAATTTCAAAACTATCTTATCATCATTCATTCTAATGGATGTCGAGTAAAATAAAAAACTATTCACATGAATTTATGTAGACAAATACGAGTATATGTTTCACAATCAAATTAAACAATCATAGTTATAATAATCATAGTAAAAGAAACCTACTTGGATTTTTATATCATGCTTTTGCAACTTTCATATCTTAAGGATTGCACTATCAGTATACCATCATTTCGTGGATTGGAAATTCCAACTATCAACATAATTATTTATCACCCACGGTATTTATGTAATTTGAGCATAATATAAAACCATAAATCCTCGAGATTGTCGTAAAATTGAATCTCATCAATAATAATAATAATAATAATAATAATAATAAAAACATAAATATGAAATAAAGAATAATATAAAAGTAAAGTTCCTCATAGTGGGGCGTAGTCGCGTAGACATACTGAGTCCCTTCACCACGGCCGCCGTCCAAGTGAAGTTTCTTATAGTAGAGGTAGACTACTTGATGAAATGGATCAAAGCGGAGGTTGTGGCAACTATCACTGCCGAAAGGCTCAAAATGTTTTACTGGAAGAGGATCATTTGCCGGTATGGAATTCCTAAAATCATCGTGTCAAACAATGGGAAGCAATCACGTTTTGTGAAAAGTACGGCATAATGAACACCTTATCTGTCGATCACCCGCAAGCGAATGGACAAGCACAATTGACTAACAAATTCATCTTGATGGGAATCGAGAGGCGGCTAGATAGAGAGAAGAAAGAATGGGTGATAATCTTACCCCAAGTCTTTGGTCATACCACACTACTCCTCATTCAACCATAGGTTAGACGCCTTTAAAATGTACAGCGCCGGTTGATACCCATGGCGGTAAACACGTCATTAAACAAATAAAAAATTAAAAAAACCAAAGCTTGCATTCAAAACTGCTCTCAAAATGTTGTTACAGAATTTAAAACCATTTAAAATTTAATTTTTAGCCGACGAAGAGATTACTGGGCAAGAACACAAGAACAAAACAATTGGTAGTTTATGTGGGAATGGTGCTACACGAGGTTTTGCAGGGTGAGTGTGTGTGAGTGGGAAATGGCTTGTAGTGTTAGGAGGAATAGTATAGCTTGTTTGAAGATGGTGAATGGTAGTGGAGGCTGCATGATTCACAAGTTAAAACTTTTGGCTGAGAAAACAAACAAACTATGGTTTGGAGAAGGCAAAAAGGTGAGTGACTTTGGAATGCTGGTTTTAATTTATTTTCATAAGGATTAGCTTTGAAAACACATCCAATTAAGCACGAAAAACATATTAATATAGGGCAAAGCACAGTTTTAATCAAAACTCAGCCAAATAAAAGGTCTCAAGTAATAATATAGGTCATAGCATCATAGGTGCAAAATGCAAGGCAATACAAAAACATGTTTCATAATCTGTCACAAAACCAGCATGGCTTTATAAAATCTTACACCAAACCATTAAAAGTTACTCTTCTATCGGAGACGTCTTGCTTCTCTCTCGGACTCAAGTAGGGTGAGCCTATCTCCTTCTCTAACAGGTCCTTTCACATTCCTCATGATGAAACGATTCTGATCCTCCAAAATCTGTACTCTAACCTGAGTGACTTGTCCTCGAGATCCAGTTCGTCCCATAACTTTGACAACAAGAGCATGCTTAATCTGTGATTCCATCCTGCTCAAACACAAGAAGCATGACATAAAAGTGATTATCAGATTATAGATTTGTTATTGTTTATAATAGTGAGAATCACTTTTTTAATTAATCTTCCTTCTTAGTTCTTAGCTGCCACACCATTACATATAAGTTTTGTTTAAATAAGCTAGCAAAATCAATCAGCTTATCATTTAATCAGAAAAACCATTTACTTAGGTTTTCAAAATCAATCAGCTTATCATTAGAATCTGATTAATTTGAAAAACGTAAACAAACAATTAAAAACCGTTCAAAATGATTGTTAGGTTTTCTCTAAAAATCTATAACATGAGGAAGAATCATAATCTAAAATCTGTGAATCAAACAAAATTCAATCAAGCAGAATATAAATATTAATATTAATTATATATCTAACACGTTATAACTTCAAATCGAACACAACAAATTTTCGATTACAGTATTATAACTAAGTACTGTAATATTTATGATCAACTCTAAATCAAAAAGATAATTGAAGAGATTAAAAACATAGATATTGTGATAGAACAGTAATAGATGAATAAGAAATGAAAACGAGAGAAACGAACTTGTAATGCAATGAGCAAACGGCGGAGTCAGAGATGGATTGCGATGAAACCCGAAAGCGCTGCGTGAAGAAATGTCTGAAACCCTAATTGACTTTTGGATTCGGTAAATTTATAGTGTTGATTTGATTGGCTTCTCAATGTTTGTGGACCGGCCCAGATAATTGTTGCATGGTTCAGACGTCAATGTTATTCCTCCGTTCTTTTTTATAAGAGACGATTCATTTTTTAGATTTATTCAATAATTGATGTATTTAGTCTATATTATAGTTTAGATACATTCATTATTAAATGAATCTAAAAAGTTAATTGTCTCTTATAAAAAGGAACGGAGGGAGTATTTTTTTATGGAGGCACGTGCTTATTTATAAAATATGTATTTATTTATAATATGCTGTGTATTTTTAAACAAGTATATACTCCCTCTAGTCCTAATTATAAGAAGAAATATACTTTTTAAATTAATAGAATGTTTGATGTATTTGGACCATATTATGAATCACATACATCAAACATTCTATGAATCTAAAAAGTAAATTTATTCTTATAATTAGAAACGGGGGGAGTACATGTTATGTTACTAGTACTATTCTTCCAAAAAGTCATAGTTCTTTTATTTTATGGATGACCTAGTAAGGAAATCTACTTTGAAATGACCATTCACCCTCACACATTCATTCACTCTTATGTTAGTCGGTTAAGTGTTGATTGATGCTGAACTTGATATGGAAGATTATAGTTCGATCTCTCGCAACTACGATCGGAGAGATTAGAACCACCTAATACCAGAATTAACGCCCGAACCAAATTAAGCGGTCCAGTAGGCCATATACTAGTGGTGAAAACCAAAAATAAAAATTGACAAATCGTCCATAAATTCTAACTCAACTGATATAAATGCCAACATTATTGGTTGGACACCATGACCAGAGTTCAAACTTTGATCTTCCACTTTGTGTGTGTGAGTAAATTTCCAATGGCCGGTCATTTTGTCTATATACCCAAAAAAATTGAGAGACAAGAAAAGCATAGAGTACCACGACAACCATTCTTGACCTAACAGATGTATTAACTTCATCTATCGTGCGACCATCCCGTAAAATTTGTCAATGGAACATGGTGAATATTGTGGTGCTAACTGAATAGTAAATGATATATATAGGCAAAATGCATTAAAGGGTCATTAAGTTTCACGTTTGTAATAGTTAAGTTTTTTAAGTACTTCTACCGTTCCAAAACAATTGTCTCTTTTTACTATTGCATATATGTCGATGCACGACTTTGACTATTAGTATCTTTTATTTTTTTTGGTACAAAGACTATTAGTATCTTTAGTTATGTACTATTAAAAAATACAAAAATTTGATATTTTGAAAGAATTTATCGAAACAAATCCAATGACATCTCATATGGTAATGTTTATTTTTATATTTTAGTAATAAAATATGGTCAAAATAGATTATATAAATAGTGCACACAGTCAAATAGAGACAATTGTTTTGGGGCGGATGGAGTAACAATAAGTTTTTTAAGTTTTTAACTTTTGCACTGTTACCCTTCCTATGAAGTACAGATACTTCTCAGATTAGACGTGTCCGTGTCCGACACGTGTCCGTGTCAGTGTCCGACACCGACACGACACTTATGATTACACTGAATTATGTCATTTTTCAAAATTATAATCGGTGTCGCCGTGTCAGTGTTTATGTTGTGTTCGGTGTCTGTGTCAGTGTTTGTGCTTCATACTTAAAGTTATTTTCCGTTACAACATATTTTGTTACTTAATCTTCTTTTTTGTTTTTTTTTGGTACAATGTTACTTTACACTTCTAATTAATATTCTCCATTTAGTTTTGTCCCTATATATTAAATGGAGGTATCATTTTGCACATTTAGGGACGTCAACGAGGCGAAGATTAAGCGGATCGATATTTTACCACTCTTTGTCCCACCATCTAAAATGTTCCCCGTTCCTAGTCTCCGCTTGGGAGAATATTTATCCATTTTCATCTCCACAATTCACGCGGAGATCCATCAACTTTAAGAAAAATATAAATTTATGTTATTTTCGATCAAATTAGTTGTAAAAAAATAGTAAAGCTTAATTATAAAACAAATAAAAAATTAAAATATTTTATTGTGAGTTGTGACACTAATAAACATTATATATAAACAAATGTAAACAAATATTGTGTGAAAATATGATTAAATTTTTTTTATAAAGTACTTTTTTTTTACGATAATTTATAAAGTACTTAAATATATATTTATAAATGTTATTTTAGATTATCATCTAAATATTTTGATAATTATATTTTTTTCATGTCCAACTTCATAACCAATAAAATTGATCTAATGCAATACAATCAAAGATAAGTATTTTTGTCGCCCTATAGGTTACTCGCGCACTCTACAAAATGACCAAAATATCCTTCCGTGGCTTAAGTCACAGATGTAAGAAAAATGAGAAATTTTGAAAAATGTCTTCCGTGACTTAAATAGCTGACGTTATAAAAATAAAACCTGATAGGGTGTTTTATGGGAGTGTCCGTGACTTAAGTAAGAGACGGAAGTATTTTTATAATTTCGTAGGGCGTGCCCCAAAAATGGTAGGGCAACAAAAGTCATTTCCATAATCAAATTATCAAATACAATGTGAAACTGTGAATTTAGGCCTATGGGTAACTGAATGGCTGAACATGCATCCTTCTTTTAACGACCAGATTTTAGGAGTGGTATGTAATGCAATTATACATTTTTGTATAATTCATTTATTCAATAAGCATATTGAGGACTTAATCAATCATATTTGTCTAACAGATGGATGAAAAGCACAATGATCTACTCAATGATGCTAATCAATACTGAAATCCGTTATATGTTGAACGTGACAAGATCAAAATATGAAGTATTGTAGTTGGATGCATGATTGATGAAAATATGCTGCTTTGATTTTGTGTTTGAAAGCTTTTGGAGCAGGAGGGATGTTTAAACTTTAAACCATGAATGTTGGTTTAAATGATGTCAATTTGCAGAGATTATGGTAGTAATTTGTGTTATGAACTCTATTTGGTCTTATTAAATTTTCTTCAATAGTCACGACTCACGAGTTGCAACAATATATATCCAGCTAATCAGTGGCGGAGCTAGCCACAAATAGTGGGGGGGGCCGTAAAAAAAACTTAACTAGTAAATTAAAAATGCAAATCATATTATATATCAAAAAATTAAGTTGTATTAAGCATTACGCGTTACGCGTTGATCATTTACACACTTGATCATCTACAAAATTACGCGTTGATCATTTACATACTTGATCATCTACAAAATTACGCGTTGATCATTTACACACTTGATCATCTACAAAATTACGCGTTGATCATTTAAAATACTCTAAAATGATGCATTGCGCGTTGCGAGGGCCTTGAATTCATCAATAATAGTATCCGAATTAATAGTTGCAGCAATTTCCCTTTCAATATAAACTGACATGCTATCCGCTAGAAATCCGGCTTTCATCTTGTTTCTCAACTTATTCTTGATAATTTTCATAGCTGAAAAAGATCTCTCGGTTGTGGCCGTAGAAACCGGAAGTGTCAAAATAAGGCGGAGTAATCTATCAATCAAGTAGTAAATTTTTGCCTTTTCAGTTTCAACCAAACATGAGCATAATTCTTGAATTGTTGATAAGTTCTTCAAATTTGAAGTTTCACGAGCATCAACAATGAAATGTTGAAGTTGTGAGCGCAAAAGAATCTGATCTTGTTCATTGAAATCCATGGGATAATATTTTTCAACTAAAGTGCAAATAGTTTCAACCTTAAAAGCTTTGTAATTGTTCTTAGGAGTCAAAGCACAACTTAGAGTTAATAATTCCATTGATTGCTCACAAAATCTACTATTCAACTCTTGCAATTGTTTGTCAATGGCACTAAAAAATATTTCAACTCTAAAATAATGCTCTATTGTTACCTGATTTTCTTCCAAACGGGAGCGACCAAATCTTTTTTAAAACATGACAAGTTGCTTCATACATTTTTATCACACTACAAATAGACTTGAAATGTGATCCCCAACGAGTATCCCCAGCTCGGTTCAAAGTTCCGATTTGATTTGCCCCTTTACCAGTCATAATCTCTTCAATATCCGTCATATACCGAACTTCTGTTACTTGGGCAGCTTGTAACTCATCATGGCGCTTAGTAGAAGAACAAACAACATTGACAATCATAGTCAGCTTATCAAAGAATCTATGAATTGGTGTGAGTTCTCTTGATGCAGAAACCAAAGCAAGTTGCAATCGATGGGCAAAACAATGGACATAATATGCGGAAGGACAATCCTTCATAATGAGTGCTTGTAAACCGTTCCATTGTCCTCTCATGTTCAGTGGCGGAGCTAGCCACAAATAGTGGCGGAGCTAGCCACAAAAGGTAAAGGGCAGAAGCATACATCATACATGTTTCAATTTCATGCTTATAGGCTTAGCAAAGAGTGCAATTTCAATTTCAAATATAGCAAGTACCAAGTAAATAGGTGTAGCAACATAAAAATTTGATTCTACCAAGTAATTCATTATTCAAATACCTCTACCACAATACTTTTGAGAAATTTGATTCTATACTTCACTCACAATATATAAAACAGAGTATATAACAACCATAACTCATAACATAAAAAACCCTAAAATTGAAAAAACAACAACTCAATAACAAAATAAGGAAGGAAAGGAAGAACAAGCAACAAACAACAATCAACATCAAACTTCAATTCAGAAAACCAAACACATTATTTATATCAATTTAGCATGAGAAAAATTGATTAAGTTTTGCAATTTGGTACCTTAGAAAAAATTAGAACAGAACATCAATAAGTGAGAACAGAGGAAGGAAGAAGAAGGTGCTGCGATGGTGGAGGAGGAGGACGGGCCGTGCGGTGCGGTGGTGGTTGCTGGGGTGGTCGATCGGTGTGGAGGAGGTGGTGTGGTTGGTGCTTCGTTTCGTTTCTTTGCGTGTTACGGAAGTTCAACTTCCTCTCTTCTGTGCGTGCGTGTCTTGCAATGAGAGGGAAAGGAAATATTTTTTGTAAGCAAGGGTATAATAGTCTTTTCCTACTATAAAATTTTTTTTTTTTTTCTGGGGCGGGCCATGGCCCTGTTCAGCCCAACAGTGGCTCCGCCCCTGCAGCTAATTTACATTGATTTTGCCATTTTTCACGATTGTAGTTCACGCAAAAAATGTTTGAAGCTTGGAATTGTGAAATGCAAATTAGATAATAAAAGTTAATTTGTCCATTACTGGTAATGTGCTAGTAATCTAATAAGGCTGTAAAATTTTGAATATTTTTTATCTTAAGAAATATCAATTTAAAAAAGATAAGGATTTAATTTGAAAACCTATATTTTTATAGCCTAAACAGCCTATAAATCTATAACTAAGTCTCATAACATCTCTAATCTCTAATAAAAACTTGAAGGTAGTTAATATTTGAAGGCAAACGCTAACGAGTGCCTCCGGGGCACTCTTTAAGACTTTAAATAGTAAGATTTTTATAGAATTTTTACGGGAATGCGTAAAGTCAATGCATTGGAAATTGTAATGCTTAATTTTTTGAATAAAAAGCTTCTATAAATGGAATGTTTAAAGAGTGCCCCGAGGGCACTCGTTAGCAAGACCCATATTTGAATCATACAGTGGGAATCATATTAGAGGCCTCTGCTAAATGTGGATAGTAGGAGGCAACAAGGGTTTGACTACCAGTTTTAACTACTAATCAAAGATTGTTTGGCTACTATGTGTCCGTGATTCACCAACTACAAGGAATGCAAGTCTAAGTTACATGCAATTGCAGAATCATGAATTTGTCACAATCAAACAACCCGTGATTGACTTTTTCAAGAACAAAAATCTTTGATTAGAAGACTAACAATCTGGCTTTCTATTTTGAACTCAAATTACCAAAAGTGATAATGTGAACCGTCTGCTTAAAAAAATAATGTGAACGGTCTGATCAAAGATTTTTGCTTACTATAAATCTATGTTTTGTCACTTACTATTTCAAGTGAGAATGTGAATCTTTAACCTAGTGATAACTCTTTCATTTTAGAGTTTTTGCGAATGATATGAAGTAGGAACCAAATGAAAGTGCTAGAAGTGAATATGACTCGCCATTACTATTTCATAAGTGGCAAAGGATTTTGCTTTGGTGGCATGAAGATAGTTATTCATGTTAAAAAGCACAACCACCACCAGTAGTAGCGCTAAAGAACGGTGGAGGAGCATCAATTCTGTCCTCCTCCAAGCCACATTCTGGTCTTTTAGTCACTGAAGTGAAATTTGATTCGTGATTCAATCCGTACAGCAATCAAACAGAACAACATCTTGTTATATAGCAATGGCATTTGCTAAGTCATCATACAAATTATATTGGTTTAACATAAACATGGTCTTAATTACATAGAGCAAACCAAACCAGTATGATATTTTCTATTTGGCTTATGAAGCAGTTAGTTTATCAAAGTGACAATTCCGCAAATAAACTGCTAAGCTAAACAGAATTTACAAAGTCAAAAGAGTCTTGGATTTTAACTAGTACCAGGGTCAAGTACAGGAAGCCTGCAATGATAGCTAATTGATTTATCAGTCTGATGGGTACCGGGGATGAAGAATTGGAATATCACTGTCAAACAACTGCCCTGAGGAGCAATACCATAGAAAGCACAATCCGGTTTGGCCAAGTGACACTGCAGACTTTTAGCAAAGTGCTTAACGCTCACCTGCACTGATTGAGCATCTCCTCTCATAATCGACCTTGAGGACCGCGTCTGAGCACTGAGATTTTGATCCTCAGCTGGAGCATTTGCTTGCTCTCCAATCACCAACAGCTTTCGAAACTCAGCTCCAAGGCTGATCAACGTAGTTGAAACCTGCACCCTCAAATCCCCATACTTACTTATAGACACATTGACCGCATCGCCAACATGTTTCATCCGATCCACTAAGTTAAGCAACTGACTCAGATCAGGTACCTGTAGTGGAAGGTCAAATTAAACAAGTGAAATAATCTAACTAATAACAACAGCCAACTGTAATAACCTGAACAAATTAGTAAGTTATAGCTAACTCAGCAAATCCAAAAAAATATCTAACTAGCAACTTTTTCTGCCTAAAACCCTTTTGGCAATTGTTTAAACTTTGGTCATCTCACATATCTATAATCATTTCACATTTCTTTCAGCTACTCCATTCTATTGACGAGTGCATTTGGTTGTCGGTTATGTTGAAATCTGGGTTGTTCAAGAAAATCTGCACGTGCAAGGTATTCTTGGTGCTTTGACCCCTGAACTACTTTCTTTCTACAAATAATGTATCTTTAATGTCATGAAGCATCACGTTCTTCTAATTTCTTTTCCTTTTTAAAGCTAAAAACACCAATAAAAGTAATACAGTAAACTAAGCATACACACGCTACTACCAGGTATTTTACCTCAATAGTGCAAAAAAGACCGAGTTATAAATAATGTTTTCCATTAGAGCCACAGAATTAAAAATAAACTTGTGAAGATCTACTGAAACCTAGTTTGATGCAAAAACTGATGTAAACTTTGCAGTTTAAAACAAAATTACTATTCCCAAAATAACATTTGATTAATGTAATGTAACACTGACAGTTCAAATTGAAGATATGTCTGAATCCAACACATTTCGGTTTCTCACACTGACATTACACTAACACATGCGGTAACTTTCAGTCATTTCTATTTTCTCAAACTACTGTTATAAGCAGTGTCTACATATTAGTGTTGGTGTTGTGTCAAATTTTCATGTTTGTGTCCGTGCTTCATAAAATTTGATTGAGGTAAAATCAAATCTAACACTTTCCATCATGAAACCTGTGAAAGAAAAATAGTTAAAGCTCTTTGTTATGAATTAGTTATGACAAGACAACTCATCAATCTCTCATTTGTAGTCAGAACTTCACCAATGTATAAATAGCGTTTCCCCTTTTGTAATGACTCATTCAATAATAATTTCAGCAATTGAGTCATTTACGGAGATAAATTTCTCTCTGATTTCTTCTGCAGTTTCTTTCTTGTAATAAAACCAAACACAAAAGCATCAGCGTTACATGTATGGATGTCGTATTGGTTAACGACATAAGTGTCAAACACTGAACACGCATTCAATCTAAAGTGTTGCTGCTACATAGTCTATAAGCTAATTTCAACTTTTTCGGACACAAACTAATTGCAACTAATATTTGCAAAACCTAACACAACACAAACGAATCAACCAATTTCAACAAACATTTGCAAAACCAAACACGACATAAGCAAACTAAAATTCAAAATCAAACTCAAAAAAACCGTTTAACATTACCTGAATAATTTCAATTAATATTGTACATCCTAGTATCCTACATTAGTCCCCATTGAACTCTATAACTAATTTCAAATCCACTAATTCCAACAAAACCAAACTAAAATTCAAAATCAAACTCCAAAAATCACTTAATTATTATCATGTATGGCTACATAGAAAAACTTCTATTTCTCAAATTATTACCAGTGCTTGACATATCGGTTTCTGACACCAACCTAACACTAACATGTGTGGCTACATTATACAATCACTTCTAATTTCTCAAATTATTACCGGTGCCTACGTATCGGTATTGGTTTTCATGAATGCTTCGCAGCATTTGATAGTTAATTTCAAATCCACTAATTTCAACTAATATCCTACATTAGTCCCCATTGAATTCTATAGCTAATTCTAACCAACCAAATTCAAATCCACTAATTTCAAAATCAACCAATTTGAACTAACATCAGCAAAACCAGAACACAACGTAAACAAACTTAAACTAAAATTCAAAATCAAACATCAACAAAAATCACTTAATTACTATTAGTACCTGAATAAGCGTTTGAGGAATATCCTGAGCCATATCCAACGCATTCTGAAGTTCAACAACTTGAGCCCTAGACAAAGGTTTAGAAATAGGAATATCTTGAACAACAGCAGATTTAAAACCACGCGTTTCAAAAGTCAAAAACGGCGCCGCAACACTACAATTCTGATTAACTTTCTTAACAAGCTTAATCTGAAGACGATTATTTACAACTGAAGAATATTCAGAACAAACAGCGACGGAACTACGAAGCGCGCGAAGGAGAAGAGAGAGATCTATAACAAAGGCGATGCGATCGTCGTTTTGGCTTGAGATTCGGTAATCGTCGAAGAGGATTTGGTTGGTGAATTGTGCTATGGATTGAATTCCGTCGCCGTTGAGGAGATTGTGGAGGAAGAGTGTGTGGGTTTTTGTGAAGAGGATGTGGCAGGTTTTGGAGGTTTTTTCTAGGGAAGGGATGAAGCGTTTTTCGAGGAGGTTTATTCCTGTTTCGGTTAGGAATGCTTTGAATTTCATTGTTGTTTGTGGTAGAGATTGAGATTTTCTGAGAGGAAATGAAATTTTGGTTTGTGTTGGTTGGTTTTGTTTGAGAGGGGAAATTTTTTTTCTGCTCTTTGAAAGAGGGAAACTCAAAATTTTCGCTCCTTTTTTTTCCTTCACCTTTTTTTGTTTTTGTTTTTATCTCATTTGGTAATTATTATAGTCTTTTATCTTATCTTATTTATTTGTAACAGATTAGATTTTTAGTTTTTTGTTATATTTAGATTATTTATCTACCAAAATTTTATTTAATTATCTAAAAAAAATTGAAATAATAATTTTATTTATTAGAAAACAATGAAATAATAATTTTATCAATCATTTTAATTTACTACAACATGGGAAAATCCAATTTGTTAACGATCGACGGCAATGTTATACTATGCGATTTGAAGCACTAACTGAATGACCTTAATGGTCATCTCAACTGTCATCTCAACTATGGTGATGTAAGAAGAGTGACTGTTGTTGAATATGGTAGTATATTAGTCGACTTAGATGGACGTGTTAGATTCGTCAATATAGAACTTTAAAACGACAATGATGTGAGATACATGTTCTTTATTTTCACATAGTCTAGTACTAATAGAGTTATCAAGTTCAACACAACCTTGATTAGATATATTCAAGCTAGATTCGTCTGAGGACCTTCGTTGCGGGCATCAGTGTCTTAACTTGTTGGAGATGAAATAATTTGTTTACTCTTTCACAACTTTATTTGTGTTTAATGGATGCTCTTAATTTATGTTTATGTTGTTGTTGATATTTATTTAGATGGGCCACATTGTTATTGTTGTTAAAAAGTTCATGTATTTTACATCAATTTCTATAATAGATCAGTTCGAGTCATACAACTTGTTAAAAGGCCTAAATAACAAACACTAGTCAATAAAAAAATAATATGTACAACAATATTATGTTATATATATTATCCTCTAACATGATTATTTTCATTGTTAAAACCAATGGATTAAATACAGCGGGTAAGTTAAAAATTGAGGTGGACGGTTGAAAATTTAGATGGGCGGTTTATGGAGACAAATTTTAGTTTATAAATATGAGGAGTGTAGAGGTAAGATTCAGTCTAGTGGAGGAAGGCGTCAACTTGGTCAAAATATATTGTTAGCATTCAAAAAGGGTCGTTCGATGGGATAAATAATTGTTTGAGAGTTATTTGTTCCGATAATTGGGTAATGGGGAGAATTCCTTATTTTTGGGATGATTCGTGGGTGGGACAAGGTATTATTCTCAGGGAACGTTTCCCCCATCTAGCTGGTATTTTTTTAGAGCCAGGAATTACAATGGGGAAATGTACCGTAAGGGGTGGGGAGTTGGAGGTGGGAGATGAAGTTGGAGAAGACGATTGTGTGCGTGGCAAAAGAAAGTGTTGGATGTTTACTGTGCTATGTTATATTATATTGTTTTGCAGAATAACCTTTATGATAGGTGATTATAGAAAACTGCTCACTTCAAGTCATTTTCTATCAAGGAAGCTTATTGGACATTGACAAATAGGGAAGAGGAGGTAGTCACAAAGGAGGGGGCACTGAATTGGCTTGGGTCAAAACAAAGTTCTGCTGAAAGTTTCAATTTTCACTGGCGTTTCTTGGCGGATTGGCTACCAACAAAAGATAGTCTTTTTCGGATGGGCATTTTGAATGTTGACACTCAACTTTGTAGTCTCAGGGGTGGTAGCTTTGAATCATTATGACATTTTTATTTTTATTTTGCATTTTTCGGTGCTCGCATAAGGTGTGGTGTAGAGTGAGGATTTGGCTTAGAGTTAAGTGTGCACTTTATAACGACGCCCGAACTCATGCGCTTCAATTTAGCACTCTACAGGTCCGTTTCTTGAAGATTAAAGATTGATTCAAAGCTATTTGGTTGGCGACAATTTGGATAGCTAGAAATTATTGTGTTTTTAATCAGAAAGTTTCTAAAGCATATTTCATGATTCATAGTATTAAACTTCAGGTTTGGTGGTGGTGAAATTCAAGAATTTTGATTGTAATTTTAATATACGGTACACCCATTAATTTGTTTGGGAGTTACTTGATGTGTTCTCTTTTAGCACCGTAGGCGTGTGTTCCAGTGGTTTGTGATTTTAAACCTCTATATTTTGCACATCTTGTGCTAATGTTGAGTATTTTATTAACAAAAAAAAAAAACTATGGTGGGTTAGTGAATCTTTTGGGTTCAGTCCAGATTTACTAGAAATCCAATGTTTTTATCGGTTTTTCATTTTTGAAATCTATATCCACCCAATTACCATTTTTTTTGGGTTGGATTGGTGGGTTTGGTCAGGTCAATTGGGTTTGCCAACCCTTTTTTTTTGTAAGATTTGTGAGTTTGGTCAGGTCGACTGGATTTGCCTAACCCATGTACAACCCCCTATGTACTTTTATGATCACAAATGTGCCTGGATTGCTATTAGAGATTTTGACCTCACTTTACATATAAAATAAATATCGGTAAACCACTCATTTTAGTTTATGATATTGCTGGGTGTTTGATAAGCTGGAACTTCAAATATACAAAATATCAAATTGTTTTTTCAAATTGTATAATTTCATTCAAAATGTTCATGTGTCACTCAAGTAACTTTATTAGAGGTGTTGACATATCATGTCACATGAAACCCTAAATGCAAATTTCATATTAGTTAAAAACTTAAGTTTTTATGCATAGACTTCTCATCAACGCACCTCCAACAAAACTATGGAGAGAGCATTTTGACATACGTTAAACAATTTGAAAGGTCGATGGTGATTTACTAAAAAAAGATTCTTTGTTTGAATTTTAGGAAGGTAGAATATCAAACCTAGTCTTTTTTTATGAAAATTTTACTATTTGGTTTTTACAAGAAAATAAATAATTAAAAGAAAACTTTAAAATGACACAAAACAGATTCATTTTCGAGTGCTGAGTCATGAAAGGTGTTTTGTAAAAAAAGAGTCATGGAAGGTGTAAATGGACTTGAATTGAAAGTTTTAACAACTGGAAAGAAATTGCATCAATTTGAAATGTAAAGTTTTGTTGAAAAGCAAAAGATTCAAATAAAAATATTTTAAAAGTTACAGGCTTAGAATCAAATTGTAAAGCAACATAAAAGTTTGAACATAAAATGTTTATTTTTTTGGAAAAGGACATGTGCATTTAAGACACAAGTTAATATGACTTATGTTAAAATTATGTAATTAATTGCGGAATTTAAAAATTCTTGAACAAAAAAATACTTTGAAATCATTCCGGCAGAAGGCCACCACATATCTAAATTCATTGCTGTTGAATAGCCACACACTGTTACATTGTAATTAATCTCAACCGTTAATTTTAAATCAGACAATTTTTCATTTAAAATTTAAGTTTACACTGAAAACAATCTCATCCAGCATCCGCAATTAAAATCAGGCGATTAGAGTTCAATCCGCAATTTTAAGTTTACTGTTCAATCCAGCATCCGCAATTTAAAAATAAACATATTGAGCTTCTTAACCCATGGAACTGGATCATCTCCAGTCTGCCCTCTCCAGTTTTCTCTCATGTACAGATCTGAACCGTCTATCAATAATATTAAAATGTTGAATGCTACAGTATCATTGTAAGCAACGGTCGAGATCACACATCACGGTCCTGTGCTTGGAGAGGATCCAGATCCTTAACCCATTTGGTCTGAGTTCAATCCCCAGTTAGTCGTATAAAGGACATCTATTACTAGAAGATATCAACTCCTTAAATATATTTTAATCGAAAAATTAGTCTCTACAATTATGCATGAAAATGCCCTGATTTTACCAAAATTAATCCATGCCACCATACCAGACTCTCACAATGTGTATACCACATATACACACCACACTGCCCCTAGGTGGACAACGTGCCGGTTTGGGTTGGTGTGGGCCCAAAACGTCCAACCGACCCAATCCACGGGTGGAACTTTATAGCCCATATCGATCCAAATTTTTCTGATGGGTTATACGGGTTCGGGTCGAACGGATTTGCGGGTTCATAGATGGATTTGTACGGGTTCATAACAACATGGTCAGAACACAGTGAGTGAAAAAAAAACTTAAAACCAGAGTACAAAAATTCAAAAATTTATATCAACTATCATCAACTAATTTAGATCTGTAGGCAACACACAAACAAAACTAGAAGCAAAAACATGAACTTAATTGAAAAAAAACTTCAGATCTATGTCATCAATCATATAAAAAGAAAAATGGAAACTTTGAAACATAAAAATTACATAAAAGATGAAGAAGACAAGTTGACATTTGAGAATAGAAAATGAGCAATTTCCCCTTTCTTAATTGTTTTCATCTTATTTGGTTGCTAGAAAAAACCAAAAAGACTTGTGTATTTTGAAGAAGGAAGGAAGAAGAGAGTATTTTTTTTTTTTGTAATGGTTCAAAGGAAGAAGAGAGATTGAATTTGTGTTAATGGATACTGGATAATGGATGGATTTTGATCCTCTCTAATTATTCTCTCATGTTTTGTCTTCAATTGTTAATCTAATGGTTCACAAATGAAAAATATGTTTTTTCTCTCTCTTCTCAAGTGTTTTCTTTAATTTGTAAACCATTAGATTAATAATTGGAGAGAAAACATGAGAAAATCATTGGAGAGGATCCAAATCTGATAATGAATATGCAGAAAGAAAGAGATGAAAATCAAGAGACTAATTATTTTACTACTTTATTATTATTATTATTATTATTATTATTATTATTAAATATTTGTGTTGCAAAGTTAATGCATGCATTGAGTACTTTTTCCTAGGGCTGAGCAAGAAAGGGTGACCCGCCGGAAACCCGATAAATCCGAAAAAATAATTGATGATGCGGTCGGTTCGGGTCGGATTTCGAATATTAAATTGATGAAATTCAGTTATGTATGAGTTACTGTGGGCGGGTCTGGTTTCAAAAAATTGAACCCACTGATGTTCAAAACCAACCGAGTACAGAGATGAGAGATGTGTACAACAAATTTACTACATTGTACATGTACTCCCTCCGGCCATTATTATAAGCAAATTCACTTTT
Organism: Trifolium repens; assembly: GCA_030408175.1. NCBI lineage: Eukaryota > Viridiplantae > Streptophyta > Magnoliopsida > Fabales > Fabaceae > Trifolium > Trifolium repens. Next base: position 18,760,610 of record CP125848.1, read on the forward strand.
TTGATACATTTTAAAAGTGATGTATGCGGTCCATATTATGAACCAAGTACGTCACTTTTTCAATGTACCAAAAAAGTCAAATTTGCTTATAATAATGATCGGAGGGAGTACTACTACTAGTATTTGAATTTGACAAGATGTTATCTGACATAAAGTTAAGTCTATTTACCATAGTTAGTCAACTTTTTTAATCTTTTTCTTGTACACCGTAGCTTTGACTTTGTCTCTTTATCCCATTTATTTTTATTGTTTTTTTAGTTTTGCTTCTCCCAATATCCTTTCTCTTAGAAGATATACATAAAATATAAATAAAATAATTTTTTTTCTTTCTTATTTCAATTCGATGTCTATCACATGATGTTTTACCAAGGTCAAGGTGGGTACTCTCATATTGTTTCTTCTTTTTTATTACTATCATCAATAATCTTGTTTGCATTTTATGGTTTAGAGTTCTTTCAAAATTAAATCAACCTTTATTTCTTCTTTATTTATAAAGTTATCTTCTCCGTTGCTTTTCTTTCTGTCTACAAAATGATTTTTTTCAAAGATGAAGAGAGGTCATTGATGCTGCATAAGACACTCTTGAGGTTGGTGATGGCAGAAAAAGTGAACAACAACATACTACTTTTTGTTTTTTTGCTTTATCTTCCATTTGTGACCCAAAAGTGTAAACTGAATCATGTATCCGAGTAAATCCGACCGTTCAATCCAAAACCCGCCTAATTCGAATCTGTCAAAACCGATACTCTAAATGGTCGGAATTGGGTCTGATTTTTTGTCTTTCATTTTTTCTCGGGTTGGTGGTTTTGGGCCCGAAACCGCCAAATAACCGTCCGATGCTCAGCCCTGGTTTCTCCAAAAGAATATATGTATTAATTACTAGGATACTGTGCATCTTTGGAAATATGTATATATTAATTATATTTTTTCTCTGTGTAGAGTCAAATCAAAGTCACTATACCAATCATTAGTTGGTTCAGTGGTAATTGACGCCGAACTTGGTAGGGAGAACCACGGTTCGATTCCCCACAACTGCGATCGAGAAGGGGCTGGAACCACTTGATGCCAGAATTGACCCTCGAACCAGATTCAACTGGTGGTGAAAACCAAAAAATAAAATAAAATCAAAGTCACTATGTTGCAGCTTTAATTTTTTTTTTGAAAGGAACGGTGCCAGCTATATGCATTATATGTATACATTCATGGGTCGGTTTGGATACCCATGATCCTAGTTTACTCAACCGAACCGGACCGTGATAAGTCATGTGAACTCGTGTTTTAGACCCGCTGACCCGTTTAACCGTCAAAATCTGACCCAGTTCGGTTTTTTTAATTCGGTTTTGGTGGGCTGGACCGGTTTTCCGGGTTTTGTCCACCCCAATCTATGGTAAAAATATCAGGAAATTTGCTTTTTAGGCCCCCTTGATGCTCTCAGACCCCCAAAAATCCCAAAATACCCCCACTTTTAGGCTGATGACATTTCGGGTTCTAGGCTACGAAATCAAAAAAATTTCGTATCGTAGGATGCGAAACCAATAAACCATGATTTCGTATTCTACGATATGAAAACGCACATTTCATATTCTATGATCTGAAATAGCTACCATTCGTATTCTACGGTATGAAATTAATGTCTTTCGTATTCTAGTTTATGAACGGACACTGACATTTCCTTGTTGCCGTGTCTTATTTCTTTAACTTTCTTTTCGGTTCTTTGTTCAAACCGCCTCTTTCGCAATCCAATACGAAATACTTTTTCCTTCGATCAGCACCGTTATTAGATTTCTCAATCACAATAGTAAACCCGACTTTTGCAGCCTCACGTTTACACCAATCAATCATGTCATTTAGAACCTTATACTTTTCGGCGTTAAAAAATATTTGGAGGTGTTAACGGAAATGTTAGGTTGATCAATACCAGGTTCAACAACACCAGGTTGAGCAATTTCGGGTGCAACATCAATAGCTGGAGTAATGTCGGGTGCAACATCTACATCTTTAGAAATGTCGGCTTCATCAATTTTTTGTTTCAATTCAACCGAAGGTCCGACCATCTAAACACCTTCATATATCAAATAATACAATCAAAATCATCACAAACATAATACATAAACAAATGCATAATGCGTGTGGGAACATTACCTGTTCTATAACTCCAAATGATTGTGGGAACCTTCAATGAAAGAAGAAACGTTGATTTGAAGCCTTCCAAACGTTAAAAAATCGTCTAAGATCGTATTTTGAAGGTTTAGTGTTGAAGTGGTTATGAATGTAAAGTTAGGGCTGCCGTTAGATATATAGGTCGACTTTGTATCCTAGAATACGAAGTTAAGCGTTTTTGTATCCTAGGATACGAAATTAAGAATTTTCGTATTCTAGAATATGAATTTGTAGTATTTTCAAAAAAATGTGTAATTCGTATTCTACAGGCTGAAACTTAATTTTTTTTTCAAAAAAATGTATATTTCGTACTCTAGTATACAAATTGGTGTTTTTTTACGCACAACAAGACAAACTTATCAGATATTGAGGTGTTTAACATTGTTTCGCATCCTAGGATATAAAATTGGATTATTTTGTATCCTATCTTACAAAACTCTTTGTAAGGGTATTTTTGTCACGATGGGAGGCTGAGAGTAATGAAAGCGGGCCTAATGAGCAATTTTCAAATATCAGGTGTATAAATGAAGCAATCCACATGTAGTCGTAGTCCACTCAATAACTAACTAGTAACTCCCGAAAATTTCTCTTTTGCCCCCCCATGTTTCTTCTAACCCCCCCCCCCCAAATTCAAATTTGCCCTCATAAAATTTTTCGGAAAACGTTTTCCAAATATTCACAATTTTCGGAATCTATTTTCCAAAATAAACTTGAATGTTTCATCTTCTCAAAATCAGAAACACGCTTACTAGAAACAAAAACACGCACATTAGAAACAAAAACCCTTGTTTCTTCTTCTTATTCAATCACACAAAATCTTTGTTCTTCTTCTTCTCACAGAAAACTATTCTTCTTATCACGCGCTAAAACCCTTATTCTTCAATCCGACCAAAACCCTTCTTTGAAGATCCTGAAATATGCGTTGAAACCCTTTGCCAATGCTTCAATGTTGATTGTAGATCCCGAAATCACGAAAAAACGCAACACATCTCATAAGGGTTAAGGTTGAGTGAGGATGAATAAGTGACAATACAGTAGGTAAGGTTTCTATAAATATTTCCGGCTTTGGAAAACGTTATCCGAAAAAACATAAATTTCGGAAAACATTTTCCGAATTGCATATGGAAAATATTTTTCGAACTGTGTTTTATCCTTGTACCTGTTTCGTAGATTTTCATGCATAACTTGAGTTCGGAAAATAGATTCCGAAAATTGTGAATATTTGGAAAACGTTTTCCGAAAATTTTTATGAGGGCAAATTTGGAATTTTGGGGGGGGGTTAGAAGAAACATGGGGGGGCAAAAGAGAAATTTTCCTAACTCCCTCACTCCCGTAAAGTGTCCAAATTCCAACACATTCTTGTTTGTTATACTCAGAGTCTTCACCCTGACGCAATTCAACAATTTTCACAAAAATAAAAATTAAAAAAAGTATTAATAACTAGACATGTGAGATGTCACCTAATTAGCCACCATCATCCATTTGAAATTGCAACTTCACTTACCCCAAACCCAAACCTTTCCAATTCAATGTCCTCAGATCAGAGACTCTATTAGGGTTTTGATCTGAGGATTTTACAACACAGAAGATAAAATGGACGTAGATAAATCTTCACTGTGCAATTGCGTTGTTAACTTTCTCTTGCAAGAGAACTACGTGCTCACAGCATTTGAACTTCTTCACGAGCTTCTCGATGATGGTCACGACGATCAAGCTATTCGTCTTAAACAGTACTTTTCCGATCAATCTCTCTTTCCTCCTGATCAAATCTCTCGCCTCAACTCTCTTAAAGGTAACTAAATCAGTAATCACGATTCACGCGCTCACTCTTTTGATTTTCTTATTTTCAATTTTTCAGTCAACGCTGAAAATTTTGATAGGATTGAACAAAAATCATGCTTATTAGATATTTTGTACTATCAATATAGTTCGTGTTTTGTGCATTTTGCTGATAAGATCTTTAAATTTGGATTGGATGATATGATACTATATGCATAAGTGATTCCGACTTAATTATAAGCAAATATTCACTTTTCAGATTCATTGAATAACCAATGTATATGATCTATATGAAAGACCAAATAAATCTAAAAAAAGGAGTATTTGTTAAAAGAGGAGTTCAATTAAGAATGCAGAAACTAAAATGAAGTAATTCTCAAGCAGTGTTGTCAATTGCGGATCACGGATAATTTTGGGTTGTTCAAATTTCCATTAAGCTATAGTGCTATAGCGTTGTTATATCAGCTATTTTACAACGGCAACACTTTGTACTAAGTAGCATATCACAAAACAATTGAGATTTGTTCAAACTTTGTTATGGTATAGCACTATAAGATTTGTTCAAACTTTGTTACGCTATATCACGGAACAATCGAGATTCGTTCAAACTTTGTTATGCTATAGTGCTATAGCGTTGTTATAGTTGCTATTTGACAACACTGTTTCTGAAGTATTTGTAATCTAACCGGACTGATAAGAGCAGATATGATACTTAGGTGTGTATTGATGTAATCCCGTACCTGATATGATGATAACTTTTCTTCCTCATTTTTATTTGTATTTTGAAATGCAGTGGCAGATCCTCAAAGTTTGCTGGAAGAGAAAGAAGCAGCAGTAGAAAAGTTAGCTATTAGTGATTATGAACTGCGTTTGGCACAAGAAGACATCTCAAAACTAAAGAGTGAATTGCAGAAGAAGACAGAAAACCTTAATGACATAAGTGGTAATTTTTTACAGGACATTGTGACCTCTGTATCTTTTATATTTTATGTGCTATGTTTCGTGTTCAATGTCTTACAGTTCTTACATAATTATGTTGATGACCTTTACTTATGAGTTATGTGTTCAGTTCTTTTCCTTTCTCGTTAGCTTGAAAATAATACTATTAGATAAGAAAGGGGGAACAGGAGAAAGGATAGGGTGTTGGGTCATCTAAAAAAGAAACAGAGATGACAAAAAACTAAAAGATAAAACCCCTATAAGAAACCACGAACAAGAAAACAATCCAAGGATTAAACAGAAAAAGGAAACACAACAACTTCCCCAGGGATAATCTTAAATCAACATTTTCACTTAACAATCCAGAAATAGAACTTTGTTAAGCTTGGGCTAAAAGTTTCAATAACCTCAACACTTTGTTGTTGAAAATGGTCCTTTGCTCATTGGAAGGCAATTTGGCTTTATGCTTCTTTCTCTTATGAAATATTTTCTTGTATATAAAATTATGACTTGTAATACTTTGGATGTTCTCCAGTTGTCACTGCTTTATAGAATACACTTCTTTTTGAATGCAGCGACACAGTTAAGCGGAGATGTTTCAGTGAATGATGGGCAACAAAAGCAAAAGAATACCTCCTTCACAGATTTGGGTCCGTTAAAGGATACTGAACGTCAAGATCTTAATTGTGCTGTAAAAGAATATTTGCTTCTAGCTGGTTACCGTCTAACTGCAATGACATTTTATGAGGAGGTTGGTATTGCTGTATTGCCTTTTTTCCTGCTAATTTCTGCTTTCTTTTGGGTGGCTGGGGGTGGCGGCTAGATTTGTCATTTTTGAGAAAGTGGCAGGTTACATTTTAAGTTCCACCTGCAATTCTTTCAGTTCTGATTTTTTTGTCCATTACCTGTTTCAGTTAACAATTGGAAAATTTAGTAGTTACACTGACAGTGACTATAGTAGCTTTCTGTGTTGTATGGATCAGGAACCACTAAAATATATATATATATATATATATAGGGAAATGCTATAACACACCCTTTGGTTTTTATGAAGGTGTGCAATAGCATCCTACACCTTATGAAATTGGACTAAAAAACCATAACTATTTAAATAAGAAAAGTTAAAGTTATGGGTATGAATGTAATTTCTGCTCCTGTTTCCTTTTCACTTCTCCATCTTCATGTGGCAGTGTGAAATTGCAAACAAGAAAAGTAGAATTGAGCTTTTTTTTTAATCAAGACCTTAATATACCTCATTTTGAAAGGATATGCTACAGTTTTAATAAAGTAAGTGATATTTTGATTGAAGAGTTTGAAAATTGGATTAAAAAACAAGTTGTGATTTTCTTCATCTCTACTCCTTGTAGCCAATGGTGGTGATTTTCGTTTTTCTTGTTTACTGTAATTTGCAACATATTGGATCTGTTTAATTTTTTCTTTTTCCTAAGAAATATAAAAGCAAATGGCTATTAATTAGAGAGGGAGCATTAGTTTCAACAACAAAAATTGCCATCCATATATTTAAAATTGTTTTTCCTCATGTACATATGTATAATAGCCATTAGTGAGGGAGCATTTGTTTTTGTGTTTTCCACCGTAAGATTGTAACAGCCGGGAGCGGAAGAGAAAATGAAAAGGACAACCAAGAGAAAATGAAAACTGATGGTTGTGTTATAGCATTTCCCATATATATATATATATATTATATATATATATATATATATATATATATATATATATATATATATATATATATATATATATTCATACACTGTGGAATGTATGGAGGGTGTTATGCTATTTTACTTTATAAATTTCTATTCTTGGAAGGGGATAATGGGTCTTGGAAAAGGTTATCAGAGGGTGTTGCATTGGCACTAAGGGGAAGGGTAGGTTTTGGACTACTACCTTATATTTTGAGGCTCGTTAATGTTAAGACAACCTTGAGACCGTATCTTCTACTTGAGGTGGGTAGGGCATGGTGTGGCGCTTCTTCCTTGATCACATCATGAATTTCCGATCAAAATGACAATTCTATTATAACATCACCCTTCTTAATCCTCAACCAGTTGGTTATAATACAAGTATGGGAGGGGGAATAAATCCAGTCTGTTGAAGGGAGATAAAGGCAGAAACACACAAATAGGAGGTCACATGTTTGAGTGTGAAATGTTGCAAATGCAAGGTAAGGTTGTCTATGACAAACCCATAATGGGTTAAACCCTTCCCTAGATCTCACCATGGCAGGAACTTTATAGGGCCAGGTTTCGCTTTACTTTTGGATAAAATATTTTCCCTTTGTATTTCCTTTTCTTTAATATACCCATTCCTCCCAAGAAGCAAAAATAAAAACTAAAGGAGGTTTCAATGGTACCTAGGATTCAAATGTCTTGTTAGTCCCTAGTATTAGAAATGACAATGTTAGAGAGAGTTCGGGTAGCTACAATGCAGAAAATATGATGCAGAGAGAAGACCTGTGGATTCTGTAGTTAGGAGAGTAGATTATATAGGGGATAGTCAAGTTATTAGGGGCAGAGGAAGTCCTAGAAAAACTATAAGAGAAACTATTAAGAAAGATCTAAAGACTAATGAGTTGAATAGAAATATGGTATGTGATAGAAGATTATGGCGTCGTTTGATCCATGTAGTCAACCACACTTAGTGGGATAAGGCTTGGTTGTTGTAGTCCCTGTTGTTAACATGCTAGGGACCAATGGAATGAATTTCCATGTACTTAAAGGACTAACATGATTGACTTTCATATATACTTTAGTGATTAGTTACTATTTTTATAAAAAAGAGGGCCAAAGCCTAAAAAAGAAAACTACAATGCAATTAAGTGAGTAGTATAGACTCCCATGACGTTAGAGATGAAAAGATGACTCAAAGGAGCAGGGGGTTGCACATGAACTACAAAAATGAGTAATACATGAGGGACTATTTAATAAGGAAATAATTGGTAGTTTGGATACAGTCGGACAGATTTTTGGTTATTTTTTGTGTGTAAAACACATCATAAATGCTGTCAAATTATATATGGTGGACATGTTTATTCAATATTTAAAATTATGTTTTCCCTTCCAATTTGGTGCTTAATTTTAGTGATTTGTTATTCTACACTAAAACTATTACTGTAGGTTACAGACCAGAACTTGGACATTTGGCACAGCACACCTGCATCTGTACCTGATGCCTTGCGGCATTATTATTATCAGTATCTTTCATCAACTTCAGAGGCTGCTGAGGTGATTTTTTTCATTATAAGCAAGTTATGTCTTATTACCACCTAATATACTAGATTGTACCCCTTGTTCTGACAAGTTGGCCTCTTCTCTATTGACTTTCTACTACTTGACTTCCTCAGCTTACCATTTTGTGGGTTTTATGTCTTGCCATTTGCATTCATAGATTTCATATCTGCTTTTTCTTCTGGTATTGTTACTTTTTTGTTTGAGTGTCTGCATGCATATTAGTTCACGGGATTATCTGTTTAGGTTAAGAATAGAATATTGGTTATGCTTGCATGTACAAAGCCTTAATCTTATCCGAATATATAAATATTAGAGTTGAGTGGGAGCCACGAGCTAAGTCGTTCTATCCCTTTTATAAACAGTAAACACTCTCTCCTCTCTCATGAGATGGTATCCTAATCCTAAATCCAATTTTCTGCATATCTCCCTAATAGGCTAATATCCTTAATTGGTTGTAGTATCTCACCCCTCACCCTTCTTTTGAGGCTCCTATTGTTTTTCTATTCTTGTTTTGATGACTGTTGTTCTTGATGAGATGTGCCCTAATGGAATTTTGATCCCCTTCATTTCAATATCTGCTATTATGTTGTTTAGTGCTTTCATGAGCTTCTCTTGTAATTTCCAGTTTCGATTTGCTTTTCAATTTTAAGGGTTTCTCAATTCTCATCCTCATTGTTAGAATATAAGAAAATATCTTTGGTATTATATTAGAGCATCTTAGAGTATCTTAGATTATCTCTTAGGATTAGTTTTTATTTTAGAGTATCTTAGATTATCTCTTAGGATTAGTTTTTATTTTACGTATGATTATTATGACCTGTTTCCTGATTTCCCTATTTATTGGGGATTGAGTCTCTGCATCCATTTAAAAATAGGCATTAGTGTTGTCTTTTGTATCAATTTATTATGAAGCTATTATCAAGTTATAATCAGAAATATTCAAACTTTTATTATATATATCTTAATCTTTTATCTAAAACCCACAACTTCAACACTCATACATCAGATGTTCATTTCACTAATAAAACTATTTCTGTATAAATTAAAGTAGCTTAATTTTTTCCTATGCAATAAAGTTTATTTAATAATTATATATAAAATATATTTCAGAGGCATTGGTTGTTTTGAACTGACTTTTAATTGCTCTTTTGAATATTCATATAATATTCTTTTCACATTACTATTTCTACTGAAATCCACGTGACAATGCAGGAAAAATTTTCTCTTCTTCAAGAGAATGAAACATTGCTGAAATCAAATAAGAAGCTGAATCAAGAAAATGAAACATTGCTGAAGAACAAAGGTTTGGCTGATGCTCAAATTGGAACATTAACTAAATCTTTGGAGGCAATGCAGAAAGATATCAGAGAAAAGGAGAACCAGGTAATTCATTTTCCGTTTAGATGATTCTGTCAATGAGCATTTTGTATTTACAAAACTGTGATATACCAACTGTAACTTCCAGGTGCTAGTTTTAAAACAGTCCTCGGAGAATGAAAGAAAAGAGCTCAATGATTGCAGAGCCGAGATCACTTCACTGAAAATGCATATTGAAGGGTCTCTCTCCAGAAATAATCTGGTTGTCAGGGAGTCTCAATCTTTAGAGAAGTATGAGGAAGAAATTAAGAAATTGCATGTGGAAATTGAATCGCTGAAGGAAAAGAATGTAAGAGCTCCTGAACCTGGAAATTATGTTGGTTCTGAAACGGAAAATTTACAGACAGATGATAAAGTGATTGAGATTCATGAAGACCGAGCTACAATCTCAAATCCTGTTGACGTGACAGTTGGTGCTGTACCCAATGAAGATGCACAATTATCAGCTGTTCAACCACTGAATGAGAATGCAAATAACCATGAAGATACCTTGCCTAAATTAGTTGATCCTGCAAATACAAATAGTGTTTTTGAAAATATAAAAAATGACTCTGAACAAAATATTGGTCAACAAGAAGAGGGCAGTGGGTTACTTGAAAAAGAAGACAGTGTAAGTGAGGATTTAATATATGAGAAAACAGAGTTTATCGTACTCTTATGATATGATTTAATTTTTTTGAAGTTATTGACAGTTGTTTGTGTCAAGGCTTGATCTAATGTTAAAAATGGTGACATGGAAGTACTATTTCTGGTTTCATTACCTACTATGTAGCACTTTTGAAAAATATAGAGATGAAAAATCTCTCCTCTTTTCATCTGAAAGAAATGATGAACATTCCAGATGGTTAAATGTTAAGCTAAATAGGTTTGTCTTTGTCCATATCAATTTAACCATGGTATCCCGTTCTTATATACGTTCATATTTTGACAGGGATTAGGAACAGTTCAGATACTTGCAGATGCTTTGCCTAAAATCGTTCCTTATGTCTTGATCAATCATCGTGAGGTTGGCTTTTCTATAAATCTGTTTTGGTTGTTCTCTGTCACACGAATGCTGCATAAATTTTGTTTGTTTGTAGGAGCTCCTTCCTCTAATAATGTGTGCTATCGAGCGCCACCCAGACAGCAGCACTCGGGATTCTTTGACCCACACATTGTTTAATTTAATCAAGCGTCCAGATGAGCAGCAGAGACGAATAATAATGGATGTATGTGGTGCTTTTTTTTTTACTTCTTCAAGTGAACGTTGGAATACAATTTGAATTTACCTGCATCTTTTCAGGCGTGTGTCAGCCTTGCAAAGAATGTTGGAGAGATGAGAACAGAAACAGAATTGCTTCCACAGTGCTGGGAACAAGTATATTTGTGCCTTACTTTTCAACTTTTACCGTTATACAACTTGAACAGCTTTTCAGTTTGTTTATCTTGTTATTATTAGATAAGTCACATGTACGAGGAGCGTAGATTGCTTGTTGGTCAGTCATGCGGAGAGCTTGCAGAATTTGTACGGCCTGAGATTCGCGATTCTCTTATTTTATCTATTGTGCAGCAACTAGTAGAAGACTCTGCCAGTATAGTTCGAGAGGGTGCAGCTCGAAATCTAGCTATGCTGCTTCCACTTTTCCCAAACAAGGATAAATATTTCAAGGTCAGCCTCACTATATTTGCTTCGAGGCAATCATGGAGAAGGTTTCTGACTTGAGACTTGGCTACAATGTAAGCTATAGAACAGGCTAACGAAACATGATCTAGGGAATGGAGCCTTTTACCTTACCATAATATGACAACTTTCAAGGAAAAATAATAATGAAAATTAAGATTTTCCCCAACTCTTTTCCTTACTTCTTATTGATAGGTGGAGGAGCTGATGTTCCAATTAGTATGTGACCCGGCTGGAGTGGTGGTGGAAACTGCTCTCAAGGAATTGGTTCCCGCAGTTATAGAGTGGGGAGACAATCTAGATCATATTTTGAGAGTTTTACTTTCTCATATTTTAAACTCTGCTCTGGTATTTGCTTTTCTTTGTACTCCCCCTTTCAGATTTATAATTTTATTATTTATCAAAATTGTTTTTTGAGTGGGACTTTTTGCCCCAATCCACAGCGTTGTCCACCTCTTTCTGGGGTTGAAGGGTCTATAGAGTCACATCTCCGTGTATTGGGTGAAAGAGAGCGCTGGAATGTAGATGTGTTGTTGAAAATGCTGATGGAATTGCTTCCTTTTGTGCACCAAAAAGCATTTGACACATGCCCCTTCTTGTCCACTACAGAAACTACACCAACAGTGTTATCTATCACATTGCTTGAATTGTATGCTAGGTAAGCTTAGCAAGAACAGATGATTCTGAATAATGCAATTAGGATATTTAGAGGAGTCAATGCCACTGACGGTCTTGACGTCACATCCTTCCTCCTGAGTCTTGTTTATTCATATTGTAATGTTTCTGCATTCAAAACATGAATTTATGCATTCACTGAAAGAAAAAAATTCATAACCACTCCATCAAAGCTGCTGCTGATCTTTAATGGTTTCCATTTTGCTAGGGGACAAGTTGAATGGGTTACACTTGAGTGGATGCATGTTGAGTGTTTTCCAAACTTGATAAAGCTGGCTTGCTTGTTGCCACAAAAAGAAGATAATTTACGGAACCGAGTTTCGAAGGTCACTTGCCTTCCTATGAAATTTTTCAAATTTTGTATGACTTCTAACCAAAGTTATTTCCGAGTTTTTGCTGATATAACCAATGTAAATGCAGTTTCTGTTATCAGTTTCTGAATGTTTTGGGGAGTCCTACTTGACATGCATAATGCTACCAGTATTTTTAACTGCAGTAGGGGATGATGCAGATTTGACTTTTTTTCCTACTGCTATCCATTCAAGAATTAAAGGTGACATTTTTTCCCTGCGAATTTTTTTGTTACATAATTGCTTCATATTTGACCGTTCACTTGTAGGTTTGAGGCCAAGATCTGCTGTTGCTGATAGGCTTTCTGCAATGTGTGTCTTACCGCTTCTGTTGGCTGGTGTTTTGAGTGCTCCTGGAAAACATGAACAGCTAGCAGGATATTTAAGGAAGCTGCTACTAGAAGATAATTCCAGTGAAAATCGATCAACCAAGCACACTCCTGAGATTATTAATGCTATCCGCTTCATTTGGTTCGATTATCACCACAAACATTTTTAAAATTTAACATATTTTTGTCCAATATTCATTACAAGCTTTCTTTATGATGCAGCACATATGAAGAAAACCATGGCATGGTATTTAATATATTATGGGAAATGGTGGTCAGCTCTAACATGAGCATGAAAATAAATGCCGCCCATCTGCTGAAAGTTATTGTAAGAGTGCTGCTTTATTAGTTTCGAGATGCATCTTATACAAATGCCGAAACTAAGATAGCTTCTTAATTAATAGGTTCCATATATTGATGCAAAGGCTGCTTCAACTCATGTTTTGCCTGCTCTAGTTACTCTTGGATCTGATCAAAACCTGAATGTAAAGTATGCCAGCATAGATGCATTTGGTGCAGTGGCTCAGCACTTCAAAAATGAGATGGTATCTGCTACTAGTATTTACTCCTGGTTTGTTGAAGTTATGATGTTAATGCAGTCTTCATTTCAAATTCCTGATCAAATAAAATATCTTCCAGATTGTTGACAAGATACGTGTTCAAATGGATGCTTTTCTTGAAGATGGTTCCCATGAAGCTACTATTGCTGTTATTCGTGCGTTGGTGATTGCCGTGCCACATACAATAGAAAGACTTAGAGATTATATCCTTAAACTTTATTTCTGGAAAAAAATGTTTGGACAAGTAATTAATGTCCCGACATTTGTCTCATTTTTCTAGTCATTTGTATGTTATGTTGGCTTTCAAGGTCTCTGAAATAGTGTTTTTGTTTCTTTAACTTGACATACATCTTTTGTCCAAGATTTTCCAACTTACAGCAATGCCAAATGCAACAAAAGATTTAATGCGTCGACGAGAGCGAACTGATGCATTCTGTGAGGCAATCCGTGCTCTGGATGCTACAGGTTTGCCATTTAAAAATTATATTAGTCTGGCATGCTTAAATTCTTTTGAGCTATTTCTTTGGTGTTCATGTCAAGGTTTGATTGATAGCATTAATGCTTTGGACTTGTGCCAGATAACCATGAACGTCCAGTGTTCTGTTGTCATAAGATTAAAAAAAAATATATTCATGGAAATATGTAATTTATGCATGCATCTAACAGTTTTGTAGTTTTTCTGTAGCCCAATTTGTAACTGTAATGTGCGGATCTTTCTAGCCTTCTGTGCTGTGTCTAATCTGCGGTGTTTAATCTAATTAATTGAATTCCAAACCACACTTTTATTCATTTTTTGAAGTCTCTATATTTTTCTAATAGAAAATATTATCAGATAGGAAAGTTATGTTATACAAAGAAATCATAGACATCCTGCAGAAAATGTTATTATAATTTGTATCCATTATCTATCCTTTTTGCATCATTGTTAATTAAAATTCACATTTTTTCAGTCATTCCTTCTGGTTCTATGATGTCAAATCATTTGTAATTTCAATTTTATGTGCCACTAGTATCCTTGAGTCTACAATTGCAACTTTGTGTGTAAACAGTAAAAGTCATAGTTTACATGTTTTAATTTCATGGAGACTTGATGTGTGATTTTTTTTTTCCTCGGGTATTTTTAATTCTCAGCTTCTCTTCTTTTAGATCTTCCTGCAAATAGTATTCGGGAGTTCTTCCTGCCTGCTATACAGAACCTCTTGAAAGATTTGGATGCACTTGATCCAGCCCACAAAGAAGCACTTGAAATTATTATGAAGGAAAGATCTGGGGGGACTTTTGAGACTATTAGCAAGGTAATGGGTGCTCATCTCGGGCTTCCATCATCAGTTAGCAACTTCTTTGGCGAGGGTGGGTTGCTCGGGAAGAAAGAAGCCACGGAGCCACCAACAGAGGCAGCTGTCTCTCCCAAGTCTGCCACTCCATCACCATCTGAGGACACTAGATTCAGACGCATCATGAAGGGAAATTTCAGCGATATGCTTCGCGGTAAAGCAAAAGCCCAAGAGGATGGTCAGAACCAATAAGATGCATTCACCCCTAGCAATTTTCTGCTTGAGCTGTTACATCAGGTGAATGTCATTGTTTCCCATATGTACAACCAAGACTTATGATACCATTTACAGTGTTGTTTCTGAGATAGCAATAGTTTATGAAAATATAAATAAATAACTAGTTTATTGCAGTTTTTGACCATTTATTTTATTATTTTATTTATTATTTTTTTTGTATTTTTGGTGCCAAATTGGTGGTTGTGATCTAATAGGCCCTGTGTTTCAGGGACAGGAAAGAGTTGAGAGCACATAATATATGTGAATTTGTTCATTAAATTATCATCTGCTCTATGCTTTGTGTTTTAATCACTTTTTATGGTTTGGGATGTTTTAGAAATGACACCAAACCTATTTGACTGAAACCCAACAGTAGAATCCAAACAAAAGGTGGCTTTTACGGTACACCAAACCCGCATTGGTGTGGCAGACAGAGTCCTTAAGTTTTTACCTGAGTTTTGTTGTTTAGTTCTCCATAATAATATATTTGCAAACAGTGGACATATGAGTGAAATATTCTCCATTGTTTTTAGGGGTGGCCATGGGTTCAAGTAAATTGATAACCCAATTTTCAATGTGAAAATTTGCTGGCTCAAATAATTGGTTTTTATTTGGTCTGTTTTTTTTTTTTACCTAATAATATGCTTGATTCAGCTAGTGATTTTAAACAAACAATATAGGCAGACTGAATCAAACCAATGTCACTTAGTTAACCTTTAGAATCGCATTGAGTTTGACGAAATCAAAGTGACACATTTATCGTTTTGTTAAATTTACTGGAACACTTTTTAAAGGTGTTCTGGTTTGTATAATTTTAAAACTGTTTGAATTTTTTTTACCGGAACACTTGAAAAAAGTATTCAAGTATCTAAAAATTTTCTAGATCGTTACAACCTTAATTCTTTCCTTATATAAAGTGTGCCAAAATGCTACCAGGGTTCAACCATCTACAACAAACAGCTACATCACCAACCAAATTCCTATCACAATTAGGAGTGGGCATGGTTTGGTTAAAAACCAAAACTGCATAAAAACTAAATTGAACTGTTTTTACAATTCAGTTTTTCTGAACTGAACTGTTAGTAGAAATATAAACTGAACCAAACAGTTTGGTTAACCAGTTAACCGATTCAGTTAATCAATTAACCATAACTGTTTTTTTTACATTTACATAAATAATAAAAATAATCTTTCAAAATTGACAAAATAAAATCCAATCCAATCCATCCATTATCATCTTTCCGATGGATGGATATCCAATCCATCCAATAAAATTAATTGAAATATTATTGTTTAAGTTCACTTTTAATATATAACTTTGATGATAAATATCTTTAATTGTATGATAATAAAAATTATAAAAAATGATATTTTGAAAATATTTTTCGAGACGAATCCAAAAACATCTTATAATAAAGAAATGAAGATTTTGAGCTCATCCAATTGTATGATAATATCTTTGACGATTAATATCTTTAATTGTATGATAATAAAAATTATAAAAAAAAATGATATTTTAAAATACTCTCTGATACGAATCCAAAAAATCTTATAATAAGAAAATTGAGATACTGATCTAATTCAAATAGATAACTTTAACGATTAATATCTTTAATTGTATGATAGTAATAAAAATTATAAAAAAATGATATCTTAAAAATACTCTTCGAGATTAATCCAAAAAATCTTATAATAAGAAAACGGAGATTTTGATTTAATTCAAATACATAACTTTAACGATTAATATCTTTAATTGTATGATAATAAAAATTATAAAAAAATGATATCTTGAAAATACTTTTCGAGACGAATCCAAAAACATCTTATAATAAGAAAACGGAAATACTGATCTAATTCAAATGTATTACTTTAACGATAATATCTTTAATTGTATGATAGTAAAAATTATAAAAAAATGATATCTTGAATATATTCTTCGAAACGGATACAAAAACATATTATAATAAAGAAATAGAGATTTTGATCTAATTCAAATACATAACTTTAACGATTAATATGTTTAATTGTATGATAATAAAAATTATTAAAAAATTGATGGATAACAGATTAACGAATAATTTTGACACCCATAGTTGTAATTGTTTTTGGGTTTCTAAGAGAGAAGCTAATTTCAATTTTGA
Organism: Trifolium repens; assembly: GCA_030408175.1. NCBI lineage: Eukaryota > Viridiplantae > Streptophyta > Magnoliopsida > Fabales > Fabaceae > Trifolium > Trifolium repens. Next base: position 18,777,381 of record CP125848.1, read on the forward strand.
TTTTAGGGTTTTAGTAATTTTTTGGTTTTTTGTTCGGTTTACAGTTAACTGGTTTTTTATTTAAAAAAACTAGTTAACTGAACTGTTGTCTCAAAAATAATTTGGTTCGGCTTTTTTAAAAACAGTTTTGGTTTTAAATGGTTTAGTTTGGTTAAGTTTAACTATTTGGATCAGTTTTTTGGTTTTTAAGCCCACCCCTAATCACAATAACTTTCACCGCCTTATCATCTAGATTTCAGGTCTAAAGAGAATCAATTCGAAAAAAAAAGAAGCTTATTTTTAAACTATATTAAAAAATATAGAATACAATTAACTAATATTCTTAATTAATGTATAATTTTAATTATATCAAGACTCGATCGAGCAAGTATAATTTTTTTTAATCCGAATATCCTCTGCGCGCAATTACAGAAACTAATCTTTCAAGCTTTGTGGGCCTCAAATGGATCACAGACTTTTTCTAAGAGTTTTAACACTGCTGCTTGACTATGCTGGGATTAAACTAAGGACCTAAATTTTTTTTACGGAACTAAGGACCTAAACTAAAGTATAAGAGACTGTCATCTCATCTAAATGATTTTGAGTAAGTTTTATTTTATTTTATTCATGGTTGCTAAACCCACAAGTTATAATTGCTACTTTAAAACTAAAATGACACATAATATGGCCATGGCATAATATAAGTAGCAGATGTTGTACCAAAATGAAATGAAATAAAATAAGTAGTAGATGTTTGAATTTGGTAACCAATTCGAGTGGTTGATGTGTATTAAAAAAGTATATCTTGAAAGAGATAAACATTTTCAATGGATCTATATATTAGTTTCCTATGCCTATATGATTCGGTTTTTATGATACAGTTTTTATAATAATATCCATTAATAATATGATTGATATCATTGTGTTAATACTTACAAATTTGAAAATCTACATTTAAAAATCGACTTTTTTATTGTTGCTGAAATTAAAGAGTGAGATTTGTGTAATTAATACATTAATGGCCAAATGAAGGAGAAGAGATGGTTAGTAAAATAAAAAATATTATTGTAAGCATGCCATGTAATGAGAGAAGAAATAAAATCGGTGCTTTTTATTAGTACTTTCTTTATAAATATTAATTTTTCAGATTTATTCAATAATAGATGATACATCAGTAAATGACGCATAACTTATTACTATTCACTTCTATAGAACCAACATTGCCATGCTAATTTTCCACGACTATAAATACTTAGCCAATTAATCAAATACAATTCACTCTCAAGTTTGTGAAAATTACTAGCTAATTAGAGATCAAGTAGTGAGGATGATGAAAATGAAAGTTGTGTGTGCAATGTTGCTTGTGGTAGTTCTTATGGTTGAAGTGGCTACCATTGCTGAGGCTGTGAACTGTAACCCACTAGAATTGAGCCCATGTCTAGGGGCAATCACGTCAAATTCTCCACCTTCTCCTGAATGTTGCAACAAATTGAAGGAGCAAATACCATGCTTATGTGGATATATAAAAAATCCTGCTTTGAGCCCATATGTTAATTCTCCTGGTGCTAGAAGGGTTGCTAGTTCTTGTGGTGTTGCCATCCCAATATGTTAAATTCAAATTAATTAAAACTATGCACCCCTTTGCTATTTTTGTATGATCCATCCACGAGGTATCATTGTGTCCCTTATATAAGTTTGTAAGGTAGTATCATCTTTAGATATTACTTTATTATAAGATACTAGTAACAAATTTGATCTCTCTATTTTGCTATACAATATATGTATGCATTTTGGCTTGGAACTTTTTTTTGTGTGACGGAATTTGGCTTGGAACTTGTGATCTGTACCTAAAAACGATAAGAAATAAAAAATTTATGGTGTTATTATTATTATTATGAAAATGCTAAATAGTACACTCCGTGTATATAAGTAAGGAAATTCTATTTTGAAATTTATGCATTTATTACATTGAAAATGTAAAATGTTGTCTTTATAAAAAAAAAACAGTATATTTTATTTATATTTTTGATATGTTTAACAAGTGCACTGCTGTTTAGCATGACTATTATTATTATTATTATTATTATTATTATTCCGTGATATTTATTATCTCGAATAAAAAAAAGTAAAATTATCATATTAGTTTCTTAATTTATTTTTATTAAGTAGCGTAAAAATTCCACCCTTAAGTGAATAAATGAAATAATAGGAGTTCAAATTCCACAGTCAGCATATATAATAAATCTTCTTGTTAACCGAGCTAAGCTCGTGAGACAATTCCTTAACTTAATTTTAAGTAACAATTTAATTCTTTATTTTTTTGGTGATATTTTAGTCTTATATATAATTAATTCTTTATCAGATTCCAGTTTCAATATCAGTGAATGTCCCTCTGATCCCAATCTCCTCCTTTCCTTTTTCTCCATTCATAGACCAATTATCTCTTATTTAATTTCATTGCTGTAAAATTTGTTAATGTTCATGACTGTTTCCAGCATCTATAAACTTTAACCGACGTTATGATATACAAAAATCAATCAGCAATGCACCGATATTACTTGTCTTTCATTTAATTGAATAAATAATCATTTTTTTCTCAACAAAAACTAAATAAATCGAACGGCCCTTTTATTGTTATGAACAAATATATTTTCGTTGATAAAAAATCAAAATAAGTTAGTGTCTAAAATTGCAAATAAAGAATGAATTGAAATTGTAACCGATGAAAAAGAGACAACAAAATAAGTGTAGATATGAGATTTGACAAAAACAAATAAGCTAACTAGTGCAAGGAAGAAGATAAAAGTAAATCCCTCGTATGCAGCAAGATTATAGTTGTGTTTTCCAATTTAGATCCTAGATGTGTTTTCCAATTATAGTTTGTGTTCTCATTTAAAATGTTCTTACCGGAGTCCCTCCATTTTATATATATATATATATATATATATATATATATATATATATATATATTTGGATATGAATTTCAAACTTTAATTTTTCTTCTTCTTCTTTGGATTGTGCTTTCAATTATAAATATAAGTTATGCCAAATAAAAAAACATACATTTAAAACTTAAAAACTAATATGCAAACATGAACAAATGATAAAAAAGTCAAAAATGACGAAAAAATAAAGGATTAATTAGTTTTTTAATTTTAAAAAATTACCACAAAATAGAAGCGGTGTTATGCATAATACTATAACTATGCGATGATGAGAACAACAAAATAGAAGTGATTTATAAATCTGTTGAGATTTGCAAGTTTCTTTGTATATATCTGGTTGGCCTTTTCCGCGTCGGTGTAAAACGTTTGGAGGTGAACTGCAAGCTGAAACTTATCTAACTAGGTCTTCATTCTACCGTTTATCCATCAAATTTTGGCTTGCGAGACTGTTTTTTGAACTTTAATGAGCCGTTCATTTTTTATTCGATAACGGGAGTTAAAGGCTAGCTGCATATCCATCGACCGGGTTGATGGTTTTTGGTGGTCTGGAGTTTGGGGGTATCTCTCTAAGAATGAGATTAGAAGTGTACCTCTACTAGGTTAGGTCTGTTTTTTTCTTTTTTCATTGGTGTTCCGCTTATATACGACACCTCTGTGTTGTAGTTCTGCTTTTTTCAGTCTTTGTTCATATTGTGCAGAGACCGGTTATATTATCAATAATAATTTTGCCGTTAAAAAAAAAATTGATATCTACAGTGGCAGAGTTAGTTGTGAATTATTATTTTTTTTAACAGACTAAAATGAAATATATTAACAAAATCAAAGTAGCCTCGCATAAGCTGTAACAAAAGACCACTAATTAGATAAAATGGGCATAAAGCTAATGTGGATTATCTGCCGATGAAAAATCAATCCAAGACTGAACTAATGACTAAAGGGAACCAAAAGTGCTGCAAGAGAGCAATAAGTGATGAGCCGATTCTACACCTCTGCATCCGGAGACGCAAAAGTGAGCATCCGGGGGGATAATTCTATTAGCCACCAAATTTGCTTTTGTTAGTAATCTATCACGAAAGAGTCGCCACACAAAAATAGAAACATTAAAGGGAACCTAACTGTGCCATATTAAATTAATCTTGCACCTCGTCCAAAGGAACGAACTCCTAGGATGTTAAGAGTTGATATGCGCCACGAACATAATAACTCATGATGGAATCAGGCTGCAACTGATATGAAACCTGAGTCTGCAAAACAAAATCATGAAAGAAAGTCTTACACTACCCTAGCATCTTCTCCCACGCCCTCAACCATCTCCTCCAACGCCATGCGTCACCCGCCTCGGCCCACCCTAATGAAAACATATCAGCAAACATGCTCGACTTATTCTCAGCTAAGTTGAAAAGCGCCCTATAAACCGCACACTCAAAGGAGGCCCTCCTATCCATGGATCAGTCCAGAAAAATGTGTCCATCATATCTCCCACCTTTTTCGAGACAACTCCTCAAACCATATTTACCCCCTAAACCACCATCATTGTTGCGGATTCTCAGAGTCTTCCTCCACCAAGATGATAAAATATCGTAAAAATATGAAAAATTATTTTTTTTAGTATTAATTTTTACTTTAAATTCTTTTGTGTATATTTAACAAATGCCTCGATGATACCGTATAGAATGACCGTAAAAAAATATTTTATGTTAGTTGTGGTTGTCAAAGCCACTAGTTATATAATTGACACCCGCATCAGTTAAAAATACAAATTACATATAATACAGACGTGGTATAACATAAGTAGTAGATGTTTGAATTTCGTAACCAATCAGAGTCATTGGTGTATTAAAAAAAGTACATCTTAAAACAGATAAACCTTTTTATTGGATCTAAAATTGGAAGATTAGTCTTTACATTTGTGTAGCTATAGATACCTTAGTTTAAATCTTTTACCACAAATCGTAGTTGTATTAATGCATTAATAAGTGCACCTCAACGACCATTTCTTGGTGGGGACAATGTAAATGACACATAACTTACCACTCAAATTAAGGCGCAATAAATATTCATTGAGTTGAGCACCTAACCAAACCCACTACTCTCCACTTATATAAACAACCATCATAGCCATGTTAATTTTCTCTGCCTATAAATACTTAGCCAATTTAATCAAATACAATTCACTCTCAAATTTGTGCAATTAGAGATTAAGTAGTGAGGATGATGAAGATGAAAGTTGTGTGTGCAATGTTGCTTGTGGTAGTCCTTATGGTTGAAGTGGCTACCTTTGCTGAGGCTGTGACTTGTAGCCCACTACAATTGAGCCCATGTCTAGGGGCATTTACGTCAAATTCTCAACCTTCTGCTGATTGTTGCAACAAATTGAGAGAGCAAAAACCATGCTTATGTCAATATGTTAGAAACCCAAATTTAAGGCAATATGTTAATTCTCCTAATGCTAGAAAGGTTGCTAGTTCTTGTGGTGTTACCATTCCAAATTGTTAATTTCAAATTAATCAAAACCATGCACTCCTTTGAGATATTTATGATGATCCATCCATGAGGTATTATATTTTCACAAATTACAAGTTTATAATTAAGGTAGTATTATCTTTGGATAATTAAGTTATTATAAGATAAACAAAGCTTGATCTCTATATATTGTGTGTATGCAATATATATGTGATGTATTGTGGCTTGAAACTTGTGATCTGTATTTAAGAATGATAAATAAAAAAGTGATGGTTGTATTATTATATATTATTCAGTTATATTCATTATTTCGAACAAATTAATTCTGATATTTATTCTATGTGATTGAGTGCATGTTTGTGTTGAAGTTTTTTTTTCTTTAAATAATTAAAGGCTAAACTGTATTTTTGGCCCCTTATGTTTATTTTAGGTTTGAATCAGGTCCCTTACGTTTTAAAAGTTTTAATTTGGTCCTTCACGTTATCAATATTTGCATTAGTTAGTCTTTTCTGTCAAATTTTTCACTAACTTCGTTTGATCCTTACACGTGACTGACAATTTGGACACATAGACACTATTTTGGACATGTTCAGTGCCATTTAGGATGCTAACTAAGTAAAAGAAATAATTAAAAATAATATATATTACTTATAATAATGGAATTGACCCAAAAAAAATGTCCAAAATAGTGTCAACGTGTCCAAAATAACGTCTACGTGTCCAAACCGTCAGCCACGTGTAAAAATCAAACGGATTTAGTGAAATATTTGACGTAATGGACTAACTATTGCAAAATTTGATAACGTGAGGGACCAAATTAAAACTTTTAAAACGTAAGGAATCTGATCCAAACCTAAAATAAACGTAGGGGACCAAAAGTACAGTTTAGCCATAATTAAATGATTAAAATTTCACATTTTAAGATAAATAATCGGATGTATATGATTTAAATCTCTATCCCTGTATATTATATGCAATATTCTTACTCATGCTCACGGGGACTGTGTTGAATAATTTTTAACTAATGATGAGCTAATACAGTGTTCCGTTAAATAAATAAATTATAAAGTTGGCATATTTAACAGTTTGGGTTCTTCTTGGTGACAGATTGTAGCAAGTTAACATATAACTCTTATATTTTATGAGTGTATTTAACCTCTCAAAAATAATTTAATTGTAAAATTTGACCATTTAATATACATTTTATAATAATAAAATTGAAGAATAATAATAATTATTTTTATTAAAATTTACTATAAACCTTTAAACCGATCCATATTAGAGACAATATATAATTATATAGAGATGTGTTATTTGAACATCCAATATAGTTGTCCCGGGTGGACAACTCTTCCTTTTAAGCCTTACACGCATATCGAAGTCTAATAAAACAAAAAAATATGGTGGGTCCCACATTAAAAGAGTTGTCCGACAACTCTGGACAACTCTAAGTTGTCGGACAACTCTTTTGATTTCAATATAACATTACTGAATTATATATAGGAAGGGAGAGAAGGGTGTACATGTGAAATACCGGACATCTTTAGTAATATGATCCATGTGAAATATAATGTGATGGTCATGTATGACTATTTTTGGTCATGATGTCGACAATTGACTATTTATTGTTTAGTATCAAGATGTTGACAATTGACTAGGAGTATTTGGTCACGATGTTCGGGTCCCATAGCTATTTAAAATTAATTTTTTTAAATAAATCTCTAATTGATATAAATAAAAATAAAAATTAAAACAATAAGATCTCAATTATTTAGAAAATTAATCTTGATAATTTCAATAACTCATGAGTTATCTGTACAGGATATCACTTTTTATACCGCCAAAGTGAGGGTGATCACCATAGTATTGGGAGAGTTGGCAACATATAATTTTCTTTTAGAGAAAAAAATCCAGGAACAATTTAAGAATAATATCTCAATTATTTAGAAAATTAATCTTGATAATTTCAAAAACACTTGCTATACGTATTGAATTCAAATACATTTAACTTACATAATCGAATTCAAATAGAATTTGGAAGTTTCTACTAAGACTGAAAAAGATTCAAATTCAGGATAGGATAATTATTAATTACTAGCCGCCAAACGGGCACGTCTCGTGCCCGTTTGTGTGATCGATATTTTTTTTTTTTTGTTTGATGCGATCAATATTCTCTATTGTACAAATATAAATAACTACTTAATCTCCTTTTTTATTGGACTTATTTAATTATAACTACTTAACCTTTTTTTTTTGTGGCTAGTTATTAAGAATAAAAATATATATTTGCTTTTTACTATAAAAAAACTGAAAACCTATTTTTATGTGGAAGTTGTGCTTAGTTTTTTTTTTTGTAGTTTTTTTTAAGGGTAAAATAGGAATAATGAAAAAGTCATCCCAAAAATTTGTATCCCCTTTATATATTAGTATAGATTTATAAGGAAGTTAAAATGAAAAATATAACTAAAAAGAAAAACTATTCATAAAGAAAAACAAAACAATTCGGATAGAATCTATACTAATATATAAAGGGGATACAAATTTTTGGGATGACTTTTTCATTATTCCTATTTTATCCTTAAAAACAACTACAAAAAAAAGGAGATTAAGTAGTTATTATTTATTGAAAAGGAGATTAAGTAGGTTTTCAGTTTTTTTATAGTAAAAAAAAAATATTTTCTTCTTCTTAATAACTAGCCACAACAAGAAAGGAGGTCAAGTAGTTATCAATTAACTAAGTCCAATAAAAAAAGAGATTAAGTAGTTATTTATATTTGCACAATAAAGAATATCGATCACAAAAAAAAAAAGAATATCGATCACACAATTAATAATTAAAACAAAGAAGTAGGGATAGAATGTGCATTCTTTATTTAAGGCTAAATTATACTTTAAATTCTTTAATTTAATTTTTGGTTTCATTTTGGTCACCTAACTAATTTTTGTTCCATTGTAGTCCCTTAAATATAATTAGGTTAGTTATATTCATCCTTTCCGTTATCTTTCCATCCATTTTGTGAAAAAACGTTAACCAAGTGTTAGTTCTTAATTTTCTTTATCTCCATCATATTCTCATGAAGCTTGAACAAAGTTTCTAAATTAGGAGGTGTAAAGATCTCTCTAACGATAACCAACATTGTAACATGTGCATGAATTGTTGGAATATACTTGTTCAAAAACATTGTCACAGTTTGTTCTATAGGATGTTTTATGAGAAAATACAAGGAAAGAAAGTGATGTATTGAATCTATAATACACTAATTTGGGCATAAAACCAACAAATTTATAGTATGTGAACCCAAATTTATGTTCAATTTTTTGTTTAGGTTGGAATATAAAATTCAAAAGTTTCTTTCAATTTCTTAAACACTTCTCAACTTTAAATTTCGGGATTTGAGTTTGAATGAAATGATAAACTTTTATGGGTTTGAAGACGATGAAAAATCAACCTTCATTCCATTCTTAAAGTATTATAGTTAAGGGATTAAAATGGAATAAAAATTAGTTAGGAGACTAAAATGAAACCAAAAAATAAGTTAAGGGACTTAAAGTATAATTTACCCTTTATTTAAATAACTTACATAAAAAATCTGGATGGTATAGTTGGTTATCACGCTAGTCTCACACTAGAAATCCTCGGTTCAAATGTGGGCTCAAATATTATATTATATTTTTTTAACGGCTATCTTATTTTATTTTTTTTAATAGCTCATCTAATCTAATTTTTATAATTTTTTGCCTTCCTCTACATGTTAATATGAACTATCCAAGAGTAATAGTAAAATCATGTCAGGATACAAGTAAAAACACCAAAATTATCCACTGGCATGAAGAAACTCAACATGCATTCTAAGTAAGTTTACTTGGCAAGGCCAACCCTATGAAATGTGCAAAGTGAGCCACCGCATAGAACCTCAAATAACTAGAGACCTTTAATTTTGATATTTAAATAGGGTTTCCGAAAAGTCAGAACCAACTCTATTACTTAGTGATGACAGGAATTTCTATGGTAATTTTAGTATTATTATTAGTAGTAAAATGACCAAGACAAACCCAAATACGAAGGAAAACCTACAAAAGCAGGAAAAAACATCAAGACAGAGTCCAAGATGCCAAAAGACAAGAAAAAACCCAAAAAGTCAAGAAAATGAGCATTCCATCGCAACACGATGTCTCCCATCGTGCCACGATGGGAGCTGCTTGCTTGCCAAGAAAACAGAAGAAATAAATCTGAAGAAAATTTGTCCATCGCAGCACGATATAGCACATCGCAGCACGATGACATAACTTGGCGACCAAGCTGATGAAATGCACATGATCAGTTATAAATTTGAACTGAATCTTCACATCGCAGCACGATGAATCCATCGCAGTGAGATGACCTTGCTGAGGCCCATTACGAAAACTATAAATAAAGCCTCCCATTCATTGTTTAAATCATTCAGAAATAGTAGAACACTCTCTACTATTAGGAGAGGTTTATAGGAGCTCTATTGGACATAGTTTTCTCCCCTTACGGGAAAACTAACTCAGCATGGTATGTTTTCTTTAGGCTTTTGTATTTAGGTTATAATTCTTGTAATTTAAATATGTAGTCTTTTGTAATTATGCCTTACGTTGTGGTGGAGAAGATGAACTCCCCTATGAATATTTGGAGTCTGTGGTTGAGTCTAAGTTATAATAAATGATATTCAGTAATTATGTTTGTTATTTACTTTCTTGCACTTTAATAATGTATCTCGTAATCTGGCCGGATAAGCGGGAGCGCCCATATAATTGATATTAAGTTTTGACTTAATATGATCCGGAACTAGTAGTAAATAATGCTAGGTGTATAGAGACGGTAACATCCTGAACTAGTCGTGAACTGAGCGGTTAGAGGAGGAATCATGAACTAGGTGTGAACTGAGCACTTAGAAGATGAACATCCCGATACTAGGACCTAGAGGTTAATTGGTGAAGATTATAATGCATGTTTATAAACAACTCACTTAGTAATTAGGTTATGTGACACATCGAGGTTAGACTCTTGTAGGTACCTTAGTTGTTAATGTAGGGAAACTTTAATAAACATAGTGTAATAGTAAGGTATTACTACAACAAGGAAAAGTCACCTCCGAACATAATCTGAGTAACTATGTTATGCACCGATCATGCCAAATAGGAAGAAGGGAGTAAGTCCAACCACCATACCTATCCTCTATGTTTCTGAATCTATATATCTATATATATTTATTTATTTATTGCAACGCATTATGCTATTTTTATAAAACCTTTTTCCAAAACCAAAGCGAATGCAAACTATACGAACTAAAATAACGCTAGTAAAGCTTCGGCACGATCCTTGTGGATACGAACTCATTCTAGACACCTAGAGTGTGAATTATTACTCGACGACAGACTGGTGCACTTGCCAGACCGTAGTCAAGTTTTTAGCGCCGTTGCCGGGGATTGTGTTTACAAAGCATTACTAGATTTATTTAAGTTTGTCAAAAATTTTAAAAAATACAAAAAAATTTAAAAAATCAAAAATCTTGTTGATGATTGTGGATTTTAATCTGTGAAAATTCTAACTAAGGATAAGTCAAGGTCTCCGAGCGATCCGTTGTGATCCACCTCACTTCACTGAGAATTTTCATAGTGACAAAGACACATGAGACAAACCAAAAGTAGTTTTACCATTTAATTTTCCAGTGCTACTGAAGGTATTCATTTGTTGTACTTGATAACAGGTATCCTGGAGTTTAAGTACGATCCTGAACCAGAAAGAATGCTTTGGAAAAGAAGGCAAGCACAAAGGCTTGCACAATCCAGTAATCTTAACACATAAGAAGAGCCTACCACTGAAGCCATGTGGGACGAGCAAAGAGTTACAATGGGAGATTACTGCAAGAGGACTGACACAGATCAGATCTCACTGGGGTTCCAACCGGCAAACCCAGCTAACTTTGATATTAAGGGTAATGTTCTTACAGGTTTGCGGGAGAACCAGTTCGACGAACGTGCCAACAATGATCCCTAGGATCATCTCTCAAAGTTTTCAGAGACATGTCAGATCCAGAAGGTGCGGGAAAACGTTTCTGAGGACCAGAAGAAGCTGCGTTTGTTTGCTTTCTCTCTTACAGGTCCAGCTAAAGATTGGCTTCAATGCTTGCCAAGGGGAACGATTGCAACATGGAAGGAGCTTGAAGACAAGTTCCTGGAAAGATTCTTCACACACACACTATTCCAGAAGAGGAAGTCTGAGATTCTGAGTTTCAAACAGCATGAATCTGAAACGCTGTGCGAGGCTTATGAACGGTTCAAGCTGCTTATGAGAAGGTGTCCTAACCACAACATTAGTGCTATGGAGCAGATGCAACTATTCACTGCTGGTATGAAGATGCAACACATGATGATACTAGATGCCTCAGCTGGTGGGTCCATCAAAGTAAAAACCTATACAGAGACTAAGGATCTGGTTGAGCAGATGTGCCAGAATGAATACAACATGAGTCACGATCGAGTTGAAAAGACACCTGGAATTCTGAAGGTGGACCAGGAGATTGCCTACAAAGTAGAGATCGAGTTACTAAGGAGGCAACTTGTTGATAAAGAGAAAGCTGTGAAGGAAGCCAGTGTTAAAAAGGTAGAAGGAGTTTGCGATTTCTGCTTTAGAAGATCATCCTAATGGGCATTGTATGCCAGGAGGAAGCGAGGAGCAGGTAAATTACATGGGAAACAACTACAACCCAGGTTGGAGCAAACACCCAAATTTACGCTGGGACCAGACAGGGAACCAGGCTCAAGCTGCACCTCAACCAAGAAAGCCATCTCCATTAGAAGAGTTACTCAACAAGTTTGCTAGCATGAGCAAGACTAACTTTGAAAATATCCAGACTACAGTAGCTAACCAGGGGGCGACGATAAAAAGTCTTGAAACTCAGATTGGTCAACTTTCAAAACTGGTAAGTACTCATGTTTCTAAAGATATTGCAGGTAACACGGTGGACAATCCAAAGGAGGAGTGCAAAGTCCTGAAAGATCAGAAATCAGAAGCAAAGAAAAGAACATATAAAGGACTACGAAGAGTGGTACAAGATGTTCGATATGACATTAGACGAAGCTTATGACGAATTCATGAGAGAGCTCAGGGAGTACAGAGAAAGCCGAGCAAGACTGCCTGTTAGCCCATATTTTTACTAAGTAAAAATATGTTCTAAATGCATGATTAAAATAATTCTATTTAATTATTGTATTATTTCAAAAGTCATTAAAGATGTTTGGTTTTCAGAGCCAATGAATTTAATGATCAATCATGCATGAACATATAATAAATGTTCTATTTAGACCATTATTCCTTAACTTTGTATTTTTCTTCAGGATCCTTTCGATTTGGTCGAAATGTCAGTAGGATCGAAGTGTTCAGTAGTGCAGAAGAAAAACATGGACTTAGCAAAATATTCAGGAAAAGCATTGCTATTTCGACTTCGATGGATACAACGGCTAAATCAGAAGATAAGAAGGAATTCAAATTCAAAATACGTGTCAAGACACGCGTCCTCTCTGTAGTTATTTAGGCGTTATTAGCAGTTAGGAATTAGTGTCTATAAATAGTTTAGTTATGTGATCGAGCGAAGGGTCACAACCTTTACAGAAATCCTATCAAAACTCGAAGTACCCATGTCAACGAGAGAAAAGAGTTCGAAAGGAAGAATGTATGTAATGTGCACCATTTACTTTCTGTAAACATTTACCATTAAATGCAAATTTACAGTCCTTTTCATTTCAATTCTAATTGTCTTTATTTCGACTCATTCTTTCCTTCTGTTTATTCAATTGAATAAACATTCTTTCTTGCATTTCAAGTAATATAAAAACATAAAAAAACAACATTTTATGAACATAAGAACTGAAATTCCGGTAGCAAGTTACAGATGTGCAGCGTGATGTAGTGCACGTTAGGGTTTAGGTATACGATGTGTTGCCTAATGTGCCAACATCATAAACATACGATAACATGATGAACAAGGAAAATAAAGTGCAGAAGATAAAGAACACAATGAGTTTTTAACCCAGTTCAGTGCAGCGCACTTACGTCTGGAGGATACCAATCCAGGAATGAATCCACTATGATAACTCTAATTCAAAGTTAAACTCCCCCGTTTACAACCTCTCGCTTAGACACTACCTTGTGCAAACTCTACCTTGCTCCTCACAAGATATGACTTCCCCCAGTCACTTCCCAGCTATCCTACCTTGCTCCTCACAAGGACCTTGCTCCTCACAAGGATTTTTACAAACTCAATGATGGAGACACACTCCTAACCTAAAGAACAAACTCGTGCTTCAAATCTTTGAGTGATTCAAAGTCCAAATCTTGTTTCAAACTAGAACTAAGAAAAGGAACAGCTCTGTTGCTTAAAAGCTTTAAGAGCTAAATACAACCCTAAGTTCAAGTCTCAATGGAAACAAGAAACTATAGGGACAAAGACTGAAATCTAAAGACTAGAAAATATTATTCTAAATTCAGTAAGTAAAACTATGTCTTCAGTCTTCTTTATATAGAGCGAGATCCTGAAAGCTGGCCTTTGTATCTTCAAATAACAAACTCAATCTTTTAACAAAAGATATGTTTGTTTTAAATCTTTTTGAATCTTCTAGTAACAAACCGGCCTTTTAAATCTTTTCTGAATCTTTTTCAATCTTTCAGCTCGTTCCTTGGCGCGCAAGCTAGCGTGGATATGTTTGTTTCAAAACAAATCTTTTTCAAAAGATCACATGCAAATAATGAAAGCGCGTTTTTAGGTCATTCAGTTCAGGTACCACATGTGTGCACATCAGTCACCACATCTGGACCAAATGTTTATTTTAACAAATGAAGCCAACCCTAAAATAAACTCAACCTTCCAGGTTGAAAACACTAACAAGAACAATGATGAACACTAATTCCTTTGAAAATATGAACAAAGCACTATGTCCCGAGATTTACTAGTTGATCTATCTTGTAATAACTCAAACTAGCGTTGTTTACTAAATTTCACAGTAAACAAATTGGCACGCCCAGTGGGACTGTGTGCTTTGCGTTTAAATTTCTTCAAAGTTTAGTTGTATTTAATTTGTTCTGTAATTTAATTTGTTTCCAAAAGTCTTGTGTGTAGTGTATGCTTTTAAGAAACGGGAAATCACTCCCTGAAATGGTTAGAACACCACCCAGAAATAACCCAAGACAAAACATGGAAAATCTAAATGGAAACAATAGTAACAGCGGTTCGAATCCATCAACCGCTTCGAGTGTCTCAGAGGCTATGGTTTCTCCTGTAATCAGTGAGATTATACCCAATTCTACTGGGGCAGCAGTTTCTGCCCCAACATCTTCGATAATAAGTGCCACAATGGCAATACCATCATCCACAACGGCGCCCTCGACCACAACAGAGCCTATATTAACTTTGGTTCACAACATGGAGAGTAATTTTTCTCCAAACATGTCAAATGTCAATGGGGGTGGCGCTGGTTCTTATACATTTCAATTGTTTTTTTCTCAATATATGAGTCAAGGCTCTAGTGGAAATTACCTCTATGTATGCCTACCAATTGTTAGCCAATCAAATGGGAAGAATTGCTGATTTCTTTGGGGCTCCTCAAGTCCCTAATCAACAAGTTCCTAAAATTCAAAATGTAGTGCCTTTGCAAATTGCACAAGCACCAAATAATGCCATTGTGCCTGCACAAGTTAATGTGCCTAATCCTATAAACCAAGTCTAACAACCTGTACCAGTGGTCGAACCACAAGTGCAACTACAAGCACAACCACAGGCTTTGCCCCAGGTCAAACAAAACCCTGGAATTGTCTTGGTGAATAGGAACCAAAATGCTGATGATGTAGTTAGAAATGTCCAAAACAGTAACTTTGCTGGATAAAATAACATAGCAAATTTGGTCGAAACAATCTTGGCACAAAATGGTTTAAACATAGGCATGCATAGGCCACATTTTGTCTCTGCCTTATCAGAATATGTGCTTCAAACAGAATTACCAAGGGGTTGGAAAATCCCAAAGTTCACCAAATTTGCTGGTGACACTAGTGAATCTACTGTTGAACACATAGCAAGATATTTGACTGAGGCAGGAGATTTAGCAAACAATGAGAATTTAAGGATGAAATATTTCCCAAATTCTTTAACAAAAAATGCTTTCACATGGTTTACTACTCTCCCTCCACATTCAATTTTCAATTGAAATCAATTGGAGAGGGTTTTCCATGAACAATTCTACATGGGACAATCTAAAATAAGTCTCAAAGAATTGGCAAGTGTCAGGCGCAAAACTCCTGAGTCTGTGGATGACTATTTGAATAGATTCCGTTTACTTAAGGCTAGATGTTTTACTCAGGTGCCTGAACATGAATTGGTCGAAATGGCTGCTGGTGGCCTAGATTATTCGATCAAAAAGAAATTAGATACTCAACATTTGAGAGATATGGCCCAATTGGCTGATAGGGTTCGACAGGTCGAACGCTTGAAAGCAGAAAAGGCTAGAAATTCTAAGTATCACAAAAAAGAAAAAGTTGCTTATGTGGAAACACATGATAGTGACCAAGAGTATGATATCTCTTATGAGGATGTTGAACAAGGGGAAATAGACTTAGAAGAATTAAAACCTGGTCCCCCTTATATTTGCAAACTTTTGAAACCTTCAAATGGGAAAAATCCTATTGAACCAAAAAATGATAAATATGTGTCAAAAACTAACACTTTTGATATAAAAAAATGTGATGAGATTTTTGATTTGTTGGTTACTGATGGCCAAATTGTGGTTCCTAAGGGTGTTAAAATACCCCCATTAGATATGAGAAAGAAAAGAGGTTATTGTAAATATCATAATTTTCTTGGACATAGAACCTCACAATGTGTTTTTCAAGGACTTGGTCCAAAAGGCTTTGAATGAGGGGAGACTCAAATTTGGTGAAAAACTCAAAGCCATGAAAGTTGATGCTGAGCCTTTGCAAAATGCTGATACTCTTTATGCTGAACCACAAGAAATAATGATGGTCGAAGCCATGGAGGTTACAGAGGTGCAGGCAGAAAAAATCCCTGAAGAGGAATACTTCGAGAAGATGAAAGTAGTTTATCCTCGTGCTGAAGAGGATCTAGTTGACTTTCTAAACAGGTGCAAACTGGAGAACAAATGAGTCATGCTTTGTGCCCGTTGCAGTGCTGTTTGTGATAAAGAGGCTACTGCAGGCCTTATGAAGTTCCAACCTGTGGCAAGTAGGCAGGGGGCAAAGCCAAAACAATACCAGGACAAAGGAAAGGGCATCCTGACTCGACCAAATAATCCTGTTCAAATTGATCGAAGGCCCACTTTCCGTCCATCTGGTTCGATCCCTGTAGAACGCTGGATGCACCAAGGAACGATAAGATTCAACAAAGGTGCAATGGAAGTTGGTGGCTCCAGTGGTACCAAATTGAGCTATTCAGAGGATGTTAACAAATACTCTTACAAAAATAATTACAAGGGTAAACATCCAATGACTAGAACTCAGTGGCGTAGATTCCAACGCCAAAAGAAGTTGGCTACAAAAAACCCTCAAACAAGCCAATACAAAGAAGTGGCTAGAAGGCCAGCTAAAGAAAGGATCCTTCCTCCAATAGATGAAAATAAAATGGAAGATGATGATCTGCTGGATTCTGAGCCAGATTTAGATG
This sequence comes from Trifolium repens, assembly GCA_030408175.1. NCBI lineage: Eukaryota > Viridiplantae > Streptophyta > Magnoliopsida > Fabales > Fabaceae > Trifolium > Trifolium repens. The sequence goes on from CP125848.1 coordinate 18,794,458, forward strand.
TAATATGTGTGGTTTCCATATTACCATCAGAATATGATGTTCAATCAGAAGTAACTGAGCTCGAAACTGATTTCGACCAGTTGGAAATGGCTGATCCAAAGCCATTGTGCTATTATATCATGAATAATGGCTGTATCGAAGAGCAACAAGCTACATTCGAAAGGCCAGACTTAGGCATGAAAAGCCATCTCAAGCCTCTTTTCATCAGAGCAAAAGTTGAGGGAGTTGGAATTAACAAAGTGTTGATAGACGGAGGTGCTGCTGTTAATCTGATGCCTTTATCTATGTTGCCCAAAATTGGCAAATATTATTGTGATTTGTCAGCCCATAACATTGTTTTGTCAAACTATAAAGGCAAGACAGAATATTCTAGGGGGGCAATTCAAGTAGATGTTGCTGTTGGCAGTATAGTTCGACCAACTCTGTTCTTGGTAGTTGAATCCAAGGCGAACTTCAACTTGTTATTGGGAAGGGAGTGGATTCATGGAGTGGGTGCTGTCCCTTCTACCAAAAATTGATACTTTGGAGAGATAATGGTTGTGTAGAAAACATTGAAGCTGACCAAAGTTTCTACATGTCAGAGGTAGACACTATATCTAAGCAAACCTTTGACAAGAATTTGGCGAATATAGCGCCATGCTATGATAGAGTGAATGCTTTCAAGCATTCTGATAATGTCATACATTCTGTCAAACTCCACTCAACCCAGGGCTTCATATGGGAAAGAGAGGAAATAGATGCTGCATCCTCAGAAGATGGAGTTATACCACCATCTAGGTAGAATATCTACGAAGATTACTATGACTGAGTCCAATGCATGGGCCAGAATTACGGCTTATATGGCCGAAAATAGATTAAATACGACTTTGGAAGCTGATATCCAATAAAATATGGCTACAGAAGCCAAGGTCGAAAGTGATGGCACTCTTATGCCACAAATTCAAAGGCTTGACTGCATCTATGATGAAGAGCCCCTGGGGTTCGAAAGGGATCCATTGAATGAAACCCCAAAGATGCAAGCTCAGGATCCTTTGGAGGAAATTGACATTGGAAATGGCTCAGTAAAAAGTCCAACTTATATTAGTGCTAATATGAATCCTGATCTAAAAGGAAAATTGGTGCTCCTTCTCAAGGAATTTAGTGATTGTTTTGCTTGGGACTACAATGAAATGCCCGGACTAAGTAGAGAAATGGTCGAACTAAAACTACCAATCAAGGCAGAAAAAAAACCAGTGAAGCAATTACCAAGGAGATTTGCACCAGAAATCATGTCCAAGATCATGGAAGAGATCGAAAGGCTGCTGAAGAGTAAATTCATCAGAACTGCCAGGTATGTAGAGTGGTTAGCAAATATAGTTCCTGTTATTAAAAAGAATGGTACACTTAGAGTATGTATAGATTTTATGGACTTAAACAATGCTACACCTAAAGATGAATATGTCATGCCTGTGGCAGAAATGTTAATAGATTCAGCAGCAGGCTTCGAATTTCTAAGCATGTTAGATGGTTATTCTGGTTATAACCAAATATTTATTGCTGAAGAGGATGTATCTAAAACAGCATTTAGATGCCCTGGTGCCTTAGGCATTTATGAATGGGTTGTTATGCCCTTTGGGTTAAAGAATGCTGGGGCCACTTATCAAAGGGCCATGAATTCTATGTTTCATGATTTTATAGATACATTCATGCAAGTTTATATTGATGATATCATCATTAAATCCTCTTCTGAAGATAGCCATTTGCTATATCTTAGGCAATCTTTTGAAAGAATGAGGAAACATGGATTAAAAATGAATCCATTAAAGTGTGCTTTTTGTGTGCATGCAGGAGATTTCCTTGGTTTTGTGGTGCATAAAAAAGGCATTGAAATAAAACAAAACAAGACAAAGGCTATCTTAGAGACAAAACCTCCTTCGACCAGAAAACAACTTCAATCTCTGTTAGGAAAAATCAACTTTTTGAGAAGATTCATTTCGAATCTAAGTGGAAAAGCTCAAGCTTTCTCACCACTACTTTGACTCAAGAAAGATGATACATTCAAATGGGATAAAGAACATCAGAAGGCTTTTGATGACATTAAAGATTATTTGATAAAGCCTCCAGTTTTAATGCCTCCTAGCAGAAATAAAGCTATGAAGTTGTACATTGCTGCGTCTGATAAGACAATAGGAAGCATGTTGGCTCAAGAAGATGATAATGGCATAGAAAATGCAGTTTATTACCTTAGTAGAGTTTTAAATGATGCAGAAACTAGATATACTGCCATAAAAAAACTTTGTCTTTGTTTGTATTTCTCTTGTACAAAACTTAAGCATTATATAAAGCCTGTTGATGTTTATGTCTATTCCCATTTCGATGTTACTAGGCATATGTTAACTAAACCTATATTACATAGTAGAATTGGAAAATGGGCATTAACATTAACTGAATATTCATTTACTTATAAACCTTTGAAGGCTGTTAAAGGTCAAATTGTGGTTGATTTTATAGTTGATCATTCTTTGGTCGAAATGCCACAAGAATATGTGGATATTCAACCATGGATTCTCTATTTTGATGGATCCAAACATAAACATGGAACTGGGATTGGAATCCTAATAATTTCACCAACCAAGGTTCCAACTAAATTCAAATATAAAATCAATGGACTTTGCTCTAACAATGAAGCTGAATATGAAGCCTTAATCACAGGTTTAGAAATATTAAAAGATTGGGGTCAAAGAACATTAAAATAAGAGGTGATTCTGAATTAGTATTGAAACAACTAACACAAGAATATAAATGTGTTAAAGAACACTTAGCAAAATACTTTGTTATAGCTAGTTCTTTGTTAGATTGTTTCGATCATGTGGATATTGAACATGTACCTCGATTAGAAAATCAAGAAGCAAATGACTTAGCTCAAATTGCTTTAGGATATAAGATGTCAAAGGAAAAATTGACACAGTTGATCGAAATCAAAGAAAAAATGGTTTTACAAGAATCAATTTCTGAACAATTGTCAATGCCAAAACTTGTGGGGGAAGATACTATACCACAAATCAATAGTGAGGTTGAAAATCCCCATGAAAATTTTGAAATTTTTGCCATTGACAATCTCTTAGATGATGATTGGAGAAAGCCTATTGTGGAATATCTTAGGAATCCAACAGAAAATGTGGATCGAAAGATAAAATATAGGGCTTTAAGCTATATAATTTTTGAAAATGATCTTTTCAAAAAGACTTCTGAAGGAATTTTGTTAAAATGTCTTAATGAAACAGAAGCTTACATAGCAATCTCTGATGTTCATAGTGGTACCTGTGGTTCTCATCAAGCAGGACATAAAATGAAATGGCTTTTGTTTCGACAAGGCCTATATTGGCCCTCTATGCTGAAAGACTGCATAGAATATGCCAAAGGATGCCAAGAATGCCAAAGGCATTCAGGAATCCAACATGTGCCTGCAAGTGAACTGCATTCAATAGTAAAACCATGGCACTTTAGGGTTGGGCTATAGATTTGATTGGTGAGATTAAACCTGCTTCATCAAAGAATCAACGTTACATTTTAGTTGGAATATATTATTTCACAAAATGGATTGAAGCCATTCCTTTATCAAATGTTGATCAAGAGGCGGTGATTAGTTTTATACAAAATCATATAATCTATAGATTTGGAATTCCTGAAACAATTACTACCGATCAAGGTTCAGTTTTTACTGGACTAAAGATGCAGGAATTTGCCCAAGAAATTGGCTTTAGACTTTTAACTTCAACACCATATTATGCACAAGCAAATGGTCAAGTCGAAGCAGCCAACAAAATCATTATTAATTTGATAAAGAAACACATAGCCCAAAAGCCAAGAAATTGGCATAAAACCTTAGACCAAGTGTTATGGGCTTGCAGAAATTCTCCTAAGGAATCAACTAATACCACCCCATTTCGACTAACTTATGATCATGATGCTGTGTTACCAGTCGAAATACATTTGCAATCAGCAAGGGTGCAAAGGCAAATGGAAATACCTTTAGACCATTATTGGCAGATGATGTCAGATGAGTTAGTTGATTTAGATGAAGAAAGACTTAGTGCTCTAGAAGTTTTAACAAAACAAAAAGAAAGAGTATTCAAAGCTTACAACAAGAAAGTTAAGTCTAAGTCTTTTATTATTGGAGAATTAGTTTGGAAAGTAATTTTGCCTATGGATAAGAAAGATAGACTCCTAGGCAAATGGTCCCCTAATTGGGAAGGACCATTTAAAATTGTTCAAGTATATTCTAATGGTGCTTATGAAATTGAGGAATTAACTCCTGAAAAACGTACTTTGGGTATAAATGAAAAGTATTTGAAAAAATATAAACCTGTCTTACTCGAAGTAAAAATAAGCACGGAATAACACTTAAACATGAAAGCAAGATGGCAATTATAAATTAAAAGTTGCCACAAACTGGGACTTTGTTCAAAATTACAAATAAACTCCAAATAAGATTGAAAATAAAAAATTGTTCGAAAGGACAAATACAATGAAAGAAAACTACAAGTCCCTAGTACATTCTGAATAGATCCTATTCAAGGTTGCAAGTTCTTTTTCGACCACAAGATTAGAACTTTCCAAAAACTTAATTTCTTCAGCAACCACTTCTGCTGAACTGAAAGCTTGAGAACCTTCCCTGCCCTGCGCATCAATCAGCTCTAGAGTCGAGGCTTTTGCTTCTTGTTCAATACGAGCCCTTTCGACCTCTTCTTCAATGATTTTGCGCCTATACCCCATTATTTGGTTCTCCAGTTGTTTGATTTGTTGCTTGTAAAAAGCAATGTTTTTGTTGCAGTTCTCAACCCCTAGATTACCTTCACTGGCTTGGGAAGATAGCCTATCCACTTCAGCTTGCGCTTTCTGTGCTTTCTCATAAAACATGGCCTGAGCCTGTTGTTGAGTAGCCAGTCTTGTGTCATTCTCACTCCGTTTATGCACAACTTTGGCAAATTGATAAATGATTGAGCTAAGTTGAATAACTTTACCCAAAGTGGCTTCATTAGCCAAGGGATTGTGCAATTTCTTCAAGAATGCCAAATGACTGTAAGCACGAGTGGGTTCTTCTTCGAGCTGCTTTAATATGTTCTTTTGAGCGAAGTCAGTGGTAAGTCGCAGAAGCAAAGAGTCTTGACGCACCATTGAATTAATGTCAGCATTCGAAGGGGCAGAATCACTAGTGGTGTGCTCACTTGAAGTGTTGGTTTGGCTTTGTCTTTTGGAAAGTAACAATCGAAGAGTCCCTGTAGGATCATATTTGTGCATGTTGGCAAACTCTTCTTCTTGCACTCCAAGACTTGCAGAAAGCCTTGAAGTCGAAGAGACTGAAGCAAGATCTGGGCCACCAGCCTCAGCTTCAGGAATACCATCAGAATCATGCAGAGACTCTTGGGTCGAACTAGCTTGGCCAGATTTGGTAGAAGTACTAGGAAGAGTGTAATTGATACTTGAATTGGTTGGCAGAACTTTAGTGCCATCACCATCAGTACTCTCTTTAGGCCTTTCTCCTTCATTTGGCCCCTTAGTGAAGTTCTCTAGGTCTACTTTCCCATCATCAGCTTTGTTGGTGCCATCATCCTTAGAGCTTTTGGTTTCATCAGCTTTATCTTTGCTTGACATCTCTTCAGGACTTGGCTGTTTATTTTCTTGGGGAGTCTTCTCTTTCGATTCATCCTATAAACATAAAGAAAGGTCAATTAAAACAATAGAGGATTCGAAGAGAAAATAGAGTCAGAAAATAAAAAGGAAATATACCTCTTTATCTTCGACCTCAGGATTGGTGAGGGAATCGTTCTTCTGCTCAGAGTTGGGGGCATCTTGCATGAGGATGGTGCTATCCTTCTGCACATTTTCTTGGTTCCCCTTATTTGTGGCATTTCGGTCTTCGACCAATGGTTCTGGCTGTGGCAGTGGATCTTCCTTAGGCCCAGAAACCTTGTCTTCTGCAATCTTAATGTTTTGGTCCTTTTCGACCAATTTTTCCTTTTTTGGTACAGGGTTTTCTTTGGGTTTAGGGATTTCACCACTATCACTGGAGGTGTGGATTTTGAGTTCCTTGTGCACTTTAGTCTTTTTGATGGCTGATTCTTCCCTCACAGTTACCACAGGTCTTGTCTCTTCAATTTTCTTCTTCTTTCTTCTTTCATCTTTTTCCCCTTGATCCTTTTTTGGGGTCTCTTGAGCTTTAGGCTCTTGTCTTTTCTTCTTCTTTTTGGCTTCTTCAGCCTTTTCATCTTCAGCAGAGGGTCCTCCTTCACCTCCAGCTGAGATCGAAGCAGCAGTGTTGCTTCCTTTTTTCTGATAAGAGGAACTTCTTCCTCTTCCTCATCATGATCATCATCCTAGAATAACAAAAAATGATGAATGATAAAGGATGTAAAATTTGGCTAAAAATATTATTGTGAAAAAAAGCCAACAGAATTGATGTAGAAAATTCTAAGTCTTACCTCTACATCCACAATAGTAGTGTCTTTCGACTTCTTCGAACTAGCAGACACAGCCTCAGTGCTGCTTTTCCTTTTTCCACTCTAAACACACAAAAACAAGTTAAAGTAAAAAATTCAAAAGTGAAGTTTGAAAAAACATGTGAAATAAAAATCTAAGATACCTTTGGCCTAGGAGGTTCGACCTCAGTCTTGATCTTCACCCCAGTGGGTTTCTTTACTTCGACTGAAGTTTGAGAAGACCCAGCATCCTTTTTCACAGCTTTGCCTGAAAATATTGCACTAGTTAATATGAAAGGCATAAAGTGTTATATTAATAAAGGAAATTGGAAAGTAAGAATTTTACCTCGACTTGAGACAACAATTTTCTTTCCTAGAGTTGGCACTATAAAGCCACTCTCCACCATTCCCAACATGTGCTCTGCATTGCCAAGGGATGAGCGTGAGTAGTAGTCTTGCCACCAAGCACTAAATCCATCAGTGCAGAAGAAAGAGGGCTTGAACTCGAATGGCTTGAAAGTATATTCATATTCTGCTATCATCCTCAGGTATTTCTTGTATATCTTCTCAGTGATACCTGTACCCAGCACCATTCGATCTGCTTTCTCAAAGAAGCTCTTTGGCCTAATTTGAGACATGCCAAAATTGCCTAGCCACACAATTAGGCTGATACCTAACTAGCCCATATTGGTTCGAATTAGCCCCAATTCTGCAAGAGAGCATAGTTTGCTCTAAGTAAGTCCTCCAAACCTCGTTGACCTCATCTTCATTGTCTGGGTCGAACGCTGAGAACTCTTCAACAAACCATGCAGCTCCATACTTGCGCTCAACAAAGGGAGCATGGCGTGGTAAAACCTTATCAAAATTCAAGAACATCTTCATATGCCTTATGAAAAGTCTTCTACTGTCTTGATCCAAAGATCGAGGGGCTAATCTAACCAACCTTTGCCCTTCGACCTCCCTTGCATCTACTTCCTTTTGATAGTCAGAAGGGACTATCAACCCTAGTTCAGTCTCAAAAGTGGCATTCAGCCATAGTTGTAGCAGCCATATGGGTCCAGCTACAGAAAATTTCGACCCATCCTTGGATGCCTTAATTGCATCACTTACGTTGCCCATGGCCTCATATAGATTTGCCAGCAATAAGCGCCCTAGGCTGAAGAGCCTACCTTCATGAATCTGCTGAGCCATTGGGATGAACATCCTTGCAACTTGCAGAGATTTTGAGCAGAAAAAAAAATGGGATAACCAGAATGTTAAGAAAGCCACATGCTCCTCATGTGACACTTCTTTCCCTTCCTTACCCATGTTTTCAGCAATATACTTGGAGAAAGTGTTCTCCTTGTAATTGAGTTCGACCTTGTCACTAGTCTTGGTGGGGTCGAAATGATCTCCGTTAGGCCTAAGGCCTGTAATAGCAGCTACATCCAAGAGGGTAGGGGTTAACATGCCACATCTAAACTGGAAAGTGTTTGTGGACTTCTCATAAAAGTGAAGGGCAACTATAAGAAGTTCAGGTTTATACTTAGGACAGGTGTTGGAGTAAGCCCTAGAGGCCAATACTTTAGTGCTTTATTTATTAATAATAATAGGCATTTCTTTATTATGTTTGTAACGTTCAAAATAATGAAGTCCCTAGAATAGAAAGTCCGATTAATATTAAGTGTGACTTAATCATGAGATTACATTAAACATAAAGACGCTATTCTTAAAGTATCCATAGTCGAGCTTTAAGGTGAAAAGGGATAACCTTAAAGCATAAAGACTATTATGAAGATAGACTGATGATCGCATCTCATGGATCATGGGATAAGGAATTATCAAGTCTTGACATAGGTATAAGAAATATTAGGAGTAATATTTATACCGGATTGACCCGCTATGAGAGTACTACATGCAAAGTTATGCAAAGTGTCATAAGTTACTCTAACGGTGATAATGGTGTAAACCGCCCTTAGACCTGAAACCACTTTGTACCCTATATGTGGAGTCAAATACTTTGTTGCTGATCTAACGTTGTCCGTAACAGGATAACCATAAAGGCAGTTGATGGGTACTTCACAAAGCATGCTGAGAGACAATAGTGACCTAGATGGAATTTGCCAATCCTGCATAATAGGATAAATGTCATGGGCCCAATATTAAACTGGACAAAGATGACACCAAGTAAGCTTTGTGTTCAATATAGACATAAAGGGCAAAGGGGTAATTATACACGCATATATTATCACTAAAGGTTATGTTATGATCACATGTTAATTTCTCATAACTTGGGTAGCAATGATGTGTTGCTAGATACCGCTCATTGTTTATTATATTAAATAAAGGATTTAATATAATTGTCAACGTTATGGAAATCTACAAGGGTCACACACATAAGGACAGTCTAATATTTAGATAATTAAGGAACACCGTAAGGTACGGTGTATGTGTAATGTGATAAGGGTATCACGGTAATTTAAACGAGCAAGGACACCATAGGTTATGGTGGGAGGGCGCGCACATGAGTACTACCACTCATGGGGGGAGCGCGCCCTAGTTTTGTTTCTTGTTGGGCTTTGCCCAATAAGAGATATCTTGGTGCACAAGACAAGAGTTGTCTTGATGCACAAGACAAGAAATATCTATAAATAGAGACCTCTTGTCATTGCTCAATACACAACAAAAGCACAAGAATATTTTAGAATTGAAAATCCTAAAATAATTCTCTCTCTCTCTCAATATTCTTGCATAGCCTTCAAACATAAAGGGCTAGCACTCTATTGAAGGTGACTGTCCGTGTGGACTAGTTAGAGGCGTCGGTGATCTTCATCAACGCTCGTGATCGTCTTGTTCGTGATTCAAAGGTTCTTCCCTACAAGAGATCGTGATTCAAAGGTTCTTCCCTTCAAGAGGTAAAAACCCTAAAACACGTATCATGCCCAATTCGTAAGGATCAAACTAAGGAATTTTTTTTGAATTCCGCTGCTTAAAATAACGCTATTTTCCTTCAGTGGTATCAGAGCCACTTACGAATCTATGATATGATGTTTGTTTAGTTCATGTATTTTGTTTTAATTTGATTAAAACACCTAATTAAGATTAAAATCGAGTAATTAAAATTGGCATCTATTTGTGTAAAATTTGATGATTGACATTGAAACGGCTTCGGAATCCGACAATTGTATGGTGAAGCAGCGATATGTTAATCGTCATAAGTTTATACAAATAAGAATGATTAAGACTTATATGTGATATAAGTGATCGTGATGCAAAGTGGTGTATTTGATGCATCGTTCATAATTTCGTTCATTAAAACATATTATGAAAGTTATTTGATATTGAAGCGATTCATGTTCATTTGCTTTGGAATCCGACATTAGTATGGTGAAGCAATGACATGTTAATCAATCATATTGAATTTCGGTCATGAAAGGTTTTGACGGCACGAAATTGCTGCATTAGGATTCGCGGAAAAACAAGGGTTTTTTACGTGCCTGCGCTAGGCGCAGGGTATGCTGCGCTAGGCGCAGGGTATGCTGCGCAAGGCGCAGATGGCATGATGAAAATTGGTTTTCAGCTGCAGACCTGCGCTAGGCGCAGGGCAGGCTGCGTTGGGCGCAGATGACAGCAGTCAATTTTTGATCGTTCGCCAAAATTTTAATTTTATTAATCTACAGGTCTTAATCTGATAATAATAAAATATGTGTTTATTATTGTGTTTTTGTGATGATTGGTTATGGCCTTAGTTTACTCTTTTGTTTTAATTTGGGATTTTAAATACGACCTGCGTGTCGTGCCTCTCTCTGAATTTCTTGATGTAACTTCTTTTCTCATCTTACTCCCTCGTATGTAAAATGAGTATTCTTTGATGTAACATTATAATAGAATTACAAGAGGAACAAAGGAGGACAGCCATGAAGATGATGCTTGGAGAAGTAGATCATCGTTAGACTAGTTTAGGGTTCTCTCATTGGCTTGAAAGGACACTTGCGTTAGGAGGCCATAACCATATCATTTTATATTATTGTATGTATGTATGTTGATGCATGTGAGAGCGTTTAATATGTTAAACAAGCCGGTGAGATCAAACAATTAAATATCCCTCAAAAGACACATAAGAGATTAATAAAGAAAATGTAGGTTCGCCCACCGCGGAATGCATTCTCTTTAATAATAAAATATGTGAATATTAAGTTTACGCTTTCCAAGCTTTAGAACTCATCAAGACTAGTATCGAACAATGTAGGTTCGCCCACCGCGAAGTGCATACTCTATATTGGTAAGGTGCGATGGGATAATTGTAATATCCAACTCCTAAAGTAAGGGTCAAACTTAACTTAACAAATATAATGAGATTATATGAGTTTAAGAAGCAATGGATGGGAATAATTCATAAGATGAATTAGAATAAGGAGTTATTCACCCAATTGATATATTCAAGAATTGTATGAGATACAATTGGAAGGAGTTCCTACCTAAATAACTAAGTCTTGTGTAATCCGCCCACCGCGGACTTAAGACAAAGTGAAATATGGATCTTGACCCACTAGAAAATCTTCCAACGGGATTTTCTGAATCAAATGGTGAGGGTCATTTGTTTTGAATAAAATAGTGGAAGCATTTTAATAAAAGTCCTTATTAAAAATTATACAAATATCTTACATATCTTTGTAATTAAAACTTTATACAATATAAATTATATTGTCCTTATGAAGGACATGAATCTCAGAAAAGAGTTTCTGAATTGGTACACAAATTGAGAATTGTTCTCAAACGCAAGAAGAACTATAAGCTATTGAACTATACTCTATAAAAGTACCTACTATAAACTAGATTGGAAAAAGATGCTTGTCAGAAGCATCAAGTTGACATCTAGATATAGAATATTTCATACTTTTAAAAGAAATGATGAGATCATTTAAAACGAGTTCTTTTGAAAGAACGACAAAGTATGATAGAATTTCTCAATAGACCAAAGAGTTGGTCATATGTTCAATCAAATCAATTTTAGTGGATAGATATGGTCAAAATTATTATATCTATCGGAAAATTGTTGAATTGAATGAGAAATAATTTGCACTGTCAAAGAATAGAGATATGATATAAATGAGATTTATATTCCTCTTATTTGAATAGAACAATAAAGGTTGCCAAAGGAGAACGGATGTTTCAAATTGGTTGAAATGGGAGTGCCGTAGATAGTTCATGAAAGAGTCAAAATAAAAGAATGAAGTGAGACTTCAATTTTGTACACCTAGTTATAGAAAGTCAAAGTTTCTATTTCTACATCAAGGGTATATGATACACGATGTTGAATCTCTAAAGAGGTGCTTAAAGAATTAGAACATTGACTATAAGTTTAAGTCAATCTATGTCTAGAATGAAACAAGTTGTTTCATTGACAATAAAAGCTATGCCATGACTTAAAATCAAATTTGAAATAGAATACAATAATTGTTATTGAGTTCTATTTGGTAATAGAAGTATTAATTAAATACCTTGTATTGACAAGATATGAAAAGTAGCTTTGAATGATAACACAAGTAGTGGTCCCATCATTTGAGTAAAGTCTTCTGTACTAGTGCTCCAAATCAAGTAATGGACTAGGGCTCCATGATCTTGATAAGAACATCTATAACAGTTGTAATAAGAGGCAAATAAGATTTGGACCTTATATGTATATATCAAGAGCATTGTTATTTAGTACAAACATTTGATGTGTTAATTACTTGTTGAAAGTAAATTGACACGTGATCTATTTGAACAATATATATGAGATGTATGTCGAGTACTAAACATATTTATATTGAGTATATTTTACTTCATTTACATTGATGATTAAAATCATTAGATGGGGATATGTGTGTGACACAAATTAGAAAATCTTTGAATTTGTCAGGGAGTTCGATAAATGGAGTAAAAGGATATGACTCGACAAAAGTATTTTAGTCATATGAATAAGTCATAGTAATAAATACTTAATTAAAGGAGTATAATAAACTAATTTTATCACATCATGTTTGACATGATATAAGATAGTTTAATTATGTCATTGACTCTTAGAAATTTATTTGCTTATAATTAATCTTCACCCACAAATAGTTTCCCTTTTTTAAAGTAATCATAAAAACACTATATATATGATATAAAGGTTAGACCACCAAGTTTGTCTTTATGAAAATTTGGACTAAAAATTTATCAGATAAATTTAATTCCAAAATTGGAAGAATAAATATGTGGAAATATCCTAAAGAATCTAAGGGATACTGGTCTTATATCACTCTTGGGACAAAAGTTGTTTTGTTGCTAGATTTGAAGCATTCCTCTAGTGGGAGTGTGTCTCTAAAAGAAACAGTGGGAGTGATATAGAACTTGAATAAGTTCAAGTACCACAAAATATATTTGTTTGAAAAGGGAACATAAACCGGTTCCTCAAAGTTGTTGAAGGACCATCAGTTTAAGTTGCACAAAATCCTAGATAAGTCTAACATATTACATGGGTGAGATGTATGATCTAATCATGACTCAACAAGGTGATATGGTTTTCATGAAAGATGAATCTTTGACTTGGTAAGAGGTCGTAAAAGGCCTAAAATCTGAGAAGTGGCTAAATGCAATGAAATCTTGTACAGAATCCATATACACATACCTTATGGTGATAATGGTATTGTCATCAGGATGAGTAAGACTCATACGATGAAAGTGAGTATTCTTATTGAACACTGATATGGATGGTATTGAGAATACCCTTTAAGATTTGATTGATCATTTAAGGTTTCACGCAAAGTCATAATGCAAGTTATGATGAAATCATAATTGTAATCATAAAGCTTAAAATCTGTTTAAATTCTATTTACTGAATATTGTACTACAAGTTTTAGCAGATGGACAACAAAGATGCATTCCTTAATTGGAGTGACCTCATATATATGTACTAGACATATACGAAGGGTTTTGCTTGATTCAAAGGATGCTAGAAAAGTATACAATTTGTAGCTATCTAATTTTGATTATATCAAAATTCTCATAAGTTTAATTATTTGTCCCTTATAAATTTGTTTTTCACAAAACTTCAAAAAGGAACAAATAATAAAATCTTGTGCACACAGGGAGGTTAGTGGGAGTAATAATATTAATCTGGTGTTATATGTGGCTGACATATTAATCATCAAAAACCTTTTCCTTTTACATGTGAGACATGGTTAAGGAAATAACTCTTGATGAAATACTTAGGCAAGAATTCCTAAAGAGTTAGGAATATCCTATGTATTTGGGCAAGGATTCCTAAAGAGTTAGGAATAGCCTATGTACATATATTGATGAAGTGTTCAGACACTTGATGTGTAAAATCATCGCATGTGTCAGAAGATTGGTTTTTGTCTAAAGGACAATAGCATATCTCATTGGATGAGAGAGAGACACGTGAAAATAATCCATATGCTTTGGAAGATGGATTAATCATACACATCATAATATGTACTTAATCAGATACACCATATGCTTGTAGCATATTCAATAAGTACCAAAATTGAGACTAGTGTTGGACACTAACTGATCTTCAAGAATATCCCTAAGGACCTTAAAAGGAACTAAGGACCATTTCTTGAAATATGTAGGTGTGGGAAATATCATTATAAGGAAGTTATATTGATGGTAGTTTCCATACTGATATATTGTATATCATGCCTGAATATAGACATTGTAAGCTATATAGCTTAGTAATATGTTTATTTCAGTTACAGAGGTGGAGTATTTTGGATCGTTTAGCTCATGATTGAGCTAAAGCTATATTTTCGGTGTTGCAGATTACATTAAATCACATTAGTGATGGTAATGGTTTGATCTTGCAAACAATAACGGAGAATAGATCTCACCGACGATTCATATATATACTTAGACACTTCTATATTTCGATAAAGATCGAAATATAAAGTTGGATAGATACGTAAGGTACCAACATAGGAAACAGTTCCTAATCCACTAACAAAGGCTCTTGCGCAGTTGAAGCGTGATGGGCATACTAGGTCCATGGGTATTAAGGTAATGCTTGATTGGCTCTAGTGCTAGTGGGAGATTGTTGGAGTAAGCCCTAGAGGCCAATACTTTAGTGCTTTATTTATTAATAATAATAGGCATTTCTTTATTATGTTTGTAACGTTCAAAATAATGAAGTCCCTAGAATAGAAAGTCCGTTTAATATTAAGTGTGACTTAATCATGAGATTACATTAAACATAAAGACGCTATTCTTAAAGTATCCATAGTCGAGCTTTAAGGTGAAAAGGGATAACCTTAAAGCATAAAGACTATTATGAAGATAGACTAATGATCGCATCTCATGGATCATGGGATAAGGAGTTATCAAGTCTTGACATAGGTATAAGAACTATTAGGAGTAATATTTATACCGGATTGACCCGCTATGAGAGTACTACATGCAAAGTTATGCAAAGTGTCATAAGTTACCCTCATGGTGATAATGGTGTAAACCGCCCTTAGACCTGAAACCATTTTGTACCCTAGATGTGGAGTCAAGTACTTTCTTGCTGATCTAACGTTGTCCGTAACAGGATAACCATAAAGGCAGTTGATGGGTACTTCATAAAGCATGCTGAGGGACAGTAGTGACATAGATGGAATTTGCCAATCCTGCATAACAAGATAAATGTCATGGGCTCAATATTGAACTGGACAAAGATGACACCAAGTATGCTTTGTGTTCAATATAGACATAAAGGGCAAAGGGGTAATTATACACGCATATATTATCACTAAAGGTTATGTTATGATCACATGTTAATTTCTCATAACTTGGGTAGCAATGATGTGTTGCTAGATACCGCTCATTGTTTATTATATTAAATAAAGGATTTAATATAATTGTCAACGTTATGGAAACCTACAAGGGTCACACACATAAGGACAGTCTAATATTGAGATAATTAAGGAACACCGTAAGGTATGGTGTATGTGCAATGTGATAAGGGTATCACGGTTATTTAAACGAGCAAGAACACCATAGGTTATGGTGGGAGGGCGCGCACATGAGTACTACCACTCATGGGGGGCGCGCGCCCTAGTTTTGTTTCTTGTTGGGCTTTGCCCAATAAGAGATATCTTGGTGCACAAGACAAGAGTTGTCTTGATGCACAAGACAAGAAATATCTATAAATAGAGACCTCTTGTCATTGCTCAATACACAACAAAAGCACAAGAATATTTTAGAATTGAAATCCTAAAATAATTCTCTCTCTCTCTCAATATTCTTGCATAGCCTTCAAACATAAAGGGCTAGCACTCTATTGAAGGTGACTGTCCGTGTGGACTAGTTAGAGGCGTCGGTGATCTTCATCAACGCTCGTGATCGTCTTGTTCGTGATTCAAAGGTTCTTCCCTACAAGAGATCGTGATTCAAAGGTTCTTCCCTTCAAGAGGTAAAAACCCTAAAACATATATCATGCCCAATTCGTAAGGATCAAACTAAGGAAAATTTTTTGAATTCCGCTGCTTAAAATAACGCTATTTTCCTTCAACCGGTTCGACTAAACTGGATCATGGGATAAATCCCATAAAATTCCCAAACCCCCTTATATTCTTTTTCGACCCTATTTAACCAAGGGATATAGTCTTTGTGGGCATTATAAGGGGCAGCTCGAAACAACCTAATAGAATTTTTGAGATATCCAAAGTTATAAGGGTCTGATTCAAAAATTCTAGGACCACATGTGACGTACTTTGGGAAGAGATCATTTACCTCTTTCGATATAACTTCTGAATGTGGTGGATAAGGGCCAGAGAAGGCGTAGTGATCTTTCTTCACAATGAAGGGTATCATTAGCTGAGCCGTCCAAATCTTCCTTTCAGCCTCACTACCAGATGGTTCAGGGACTACTTCTTCACCATCTTCAAGGATCATCAAGTCCTTCCAATTCCCAGCGATTGGTATCTCCTAATTTTGGTTCGAAGCCATTGATGAACAGTTGAAAGGTTTAGAAGTAAAAAAATGGGTTTTTTGTGAAATCTGTGAAAAACTGAGTGTTTGGTGTTGAATCAGTGATGAATCAACGCGGAATCTAGTTTAGATTCGTTTGAACGATTTGAAATCACAGATTGCTTGAAGGTTAGAGCTTGATTTTGCAGAAAATCAAAGATGAAAAGTGTTCTTCGCAAAAAAGCTCTGAGTTGGAAGTTGGTGAAAATGTTTTCCTTGTTTCTCCACTACTATTTATAGGGGAACGTGTCTGATTTTCAAAAATAAATCAAAAAGAAATTCAGATAGTTTCTTTTCAACTTCTATGAATGCCGCGTCACCCACTATGCCTAAAACCTAGGAGCAATGATGGATTGTGGGGATCAAGGTGACTGTTACCCCTGTACATGACATCAGCGCCGTCATTGGTAACAGTGTCAAGCACGTGGGTTTAAAATGCCTTTTCATTTCTCGTTCGACCTACTCGATCGAAACAGGCATTTTAGGGGCACTTTGTTAGCCCATATTTTTACTAAGTAAAAATATGTTCTAAATGCATGATTAAAATAATTCTATTTAATAATTGTATTATTTCAAAAGTCATTAAAGATGTTTGGTTTTCAGATCCAATGAATTTAATGATCAATCATGCATAAACATATAATAAATGTTCTATTTAGAGCATTATTCCTTAACTTTGTATTTTTCTTCAGGATCCTTTCGATTTGGTCGAAACGTCAGTAGGATCGAAGTGTTCAGTAGTGCAGAAGAAAAACATGGACTTAGCAAAATATTCAGGAAAAGCATTGTTATTTCGACTTCGATGGATACAACGGCTAAATCAGAAGATAAGAAGGAATTCAAATTCAAAATACGTGTCAAGACACGCGTCCTCTCTGTAGTTATTTAGGCGTTATTAGCAGTTAGGAATTAGTGTCTATAAATAGTTTAGTTATATGATCGAGCAAAGGGTCACAACCTTTATACAGAAATCCTATCAAAACTCGAAGTACCCATGTCAACGAGAGAAAAGAGTTCGAAAGGAAGAATGTATGTAATGTGCACCATTTACTTTCTGTAAACATTTACCATTAAATGCAAATTTATAGTCCTTTTCATTTCAATTCTAATTGTCTTTATTTCGACTCATTCTTTCCTTCTGTTTATTCAATTGAATAAACATTCTTTCTTGCATTTCAAGTAATATAAAAACATAAAAAAACAACATTTTATGAACATAAGAACAATGATGAACACTAATTCCTTTGAAAATATGAATTTACTAGTTGATCTCTCTTGTAATAACTCAAATTAGCGTTGTTTACTAAATTTCACAGTAAACACTGCCACCCAAGAAGACAGATCCTGGAAGCGTCACCATACTTTGTCAAATTGAGGAAGCAGAAGTCAGAGCATTATGTGATGTGGGTTCAAGTGTGAATGTAATGCCATTATCTCTGGAAGAGAAATTTAAACTCATAACACCAACTGCAGGTACAAAAAGGGAACTCACATTAGCAGATCAATCTACCATTCACGTAGAGGGCATAATAGAGGATGTCTTGGTGAAAGTCAAAGACCTGGTATTTCCAGCAGACTTCATGATACTGGATATCCAAGAGGATGAAGAGCATCTTATCATCCTTGGAAGACCATTCTTAGCAACCAGCAGAGCACTCGTTGATGTGGAGCGTGCTGAATTGACTCTAAGAAGCGGAGAGGAAGTAAGAACCATAAAGGGCTCCAGAACCAGGAAGGAAGTATGCTACATGCTCGAGTGAAAAGATAGAGAAGCTACACCACCGACTCTAGTTCAAGAAGTACAGGTAAAGATAGAGATAGAGGAGCTGGAGAATGAAATGGCGCAGCTAGAGATAGAGACAGCTCAGGAAGATGAGGTACCCGAAGAACTCACTGACAAATTGAAGAGGCTAACTATTGAAGTGGACATCCGAGCAACATGGGTCAAAGCATGAGGTAGAAACCGAAAAGTGGCCAGAAAATCTAAGTTTGGGTTAATACGCCACCTCTGAAGAAGCCTGTTGTGGAAGGAAAGAAGTATAACTGGGTCAGAGCTGAGAAAGAACAAAAGAAGGAACATCCACCAAAAGGCAAGGGGAAGTCCATTATAAAAACAGTACCTTCAGAAGATGATGGACGACTCTGCTTTGCCACCTTCAAAGAGAAACAAAACCCAGAAAAGTATGAAAGAAGCAACAAGAAAGAGGGAGGAGCTAAGGCGAAAGCTCCTACAGAAGAGAGAGACATGCGAACCTATCCTCTGTAACGGAGGAAATGCCTCAAGCTAATGAGAGGCTAAACAAGCACTGCTTGGGAGGCAACCCAAGGATAAGTATTTTTAATTCAGTATATTTTCAATTCAGTATTTTTAATTCAATAAAGTATGTGATGACAGGAATTTCTACGGTATTTTTAGTAGTATTATTAGTAGTAAAATGACCAAGACAGGCCCAAATACGAAGGAAAACCTACAAAAGCAAGAAAAAGAATCAAGACAGAGTCCAAGATGCAAAAAGACAAGAAAAAGCCCAAAAGGTGAAGAAAATCAGCATTCCATCGCAGCACGATGGCTCCCATCGTGCCACGATAGGAGCTGCTTGTTCGCCAAGAAATCAGAAGCAATAAATCTGAAGAAAATCATTGCATCGCAGCACCATGGAGTATATCGCAGCACGATGGAGTAACTTGGCGCCCAAGCTGATGAAATGCACAGGATCAGTTATAAAAATAAACTGAATCTTCACATCGCACTGCGATGAGCTTATCGCAGTGCGATGCCTTGCTGAGGCCCATTACGAAAACTATAAATAGAGCCTCCCTTTCATTGTTTAATTCATTCAGAAATAGTAGAACACTCTCTACTATAAGGAGAGGTTCAGAGGAGCTCTATTGGGCATAGTTTTCTCCCCTTACGGGAAAACTAACTCAGCAAGGTATGATTTGTTTAGGCTTTTGTATTTAGGTTATAATTTCTTTATTGTAATTTAAATATGTAGTCTTTATAATTTATGCCTTAGGTTGTGGTGGAGAAGATGAATTCCCCTATGAATATTTGGAGTCTGTGATTGAGTCTAAGTTATAATAAATGATATTTAAAGTATTATGTTTGTTATTTACTTTCGCGCACTTTAATAACGTATCTCGTAATCTGGCCATATAAGCGGGAGCACCCATAGAATTGATATCGGGTTTTGACTTGGTATAGTCCGAAACTCGTAGTAAATAATGCTAGGTGTATAGAGACGGTAAGTCGGTAACATCCTGAACTAGTCGTGAATTGAGCGGTTAGAGGAGGAATCATGCACTAGATGTGATCTGAGTACTTAGAAGATGAACAACCCGATACTAGGACCTAGAGGTTAATTGTTGAAGGTTATAATGCATGTTTATAAACAACTCACTTAGTAATTAGGGTATGTGACACATCGAGGTTAGGCTCTCGTAGGTACCTTAGTTGTTAATGTAGGGAAACTTTAATAAACATAGTGTAATAGTAAGGTATTACTACAACAAGGATAATTCACCTCCGAACATAATCTAAGTAACTATGTTATATACCGGTCATGCCAAATATGAAGAAGGGAGCGAGTCCAACCACCATACCTAGCCTCTATATTACTTGAATTTATTATATTTATACATTCTGTTATTTATATTTCTGCAACGCATTACGCTATTTTTATAAAAACCTTTTCCAAAAACCCAAAGCGAATGCAAACTATCACAAACTTAAATAACGCTAGTGAAGCTTCGGCACGATCCATGTGGATAAGAACTCATTCTATACACTAGAGTGTGAATTATTACTCGACGACAGACTGGTGCACTTGCCAGACCCTAGTCAGTATGTCAAGAATTCCGCATGTCATCTTCATCTGTAAGCAACCCTTATTCAAACTTACAAAAAATTAAATAATTGTTTTGCTGTTTATTATCTAGTGCATGACTAACTGTTATAGGTAAGATTGCGGCGAAGTGAGTTATAAATTTTGATGAGCCGAATTTCACACCTTCATACAAAAAACCAAAGGTGATTGCTCTGAAGTGCGAAGTTCGGGAGACAGAGAGACGAGTGATGAAGCTAATGTCTTTGAGATAAGTGTTCAACTTTCAGATATACCTAAGCCATGTGAGGATTTAAGCCAAATATTTCCAAACGGTATTACTACTTTCTTTAGATCTACTATGAGAGTACCGTGCACTTGTTTATTTTCTAGAACTTGCTTTAATTCTCTGCTGACTGGTTAATTTGATATTATATGCATTGAGGCAATTGTTTGTTATAACCTAGAGCCTTTATAAGCCACCCTTTATATAGTATTATCCTTTGCTAGCCAATTTTGAGCCGTAAAAAAATTATCCCTTTTGTTTCGGTGACAAACCACATTACAAGCCTATAGACCTGAAAAACAATGATTTACCCTCTTTGGAGTTAGGTAATAGTTCTCAAAAAGTCTTGGCAACAAAACAAGTTTGGGGTTGCTCATGGAACTAGCAACATCTAAGTTTAGGGTGGGTATACGGAGAACTATCACTACAAAAGAAAAAGAAAAAAATGAAAAAGAGACGGGAAAACATCAAAAAATTCCCTAAAAAAATAGTCTCTTAAAAAAATGAATGAAAAAGAAAGAGCCAAAGGGCAAAAGAAAGAGCCAAAGGGCAAAAATAGTGATAGAAAAGAACCACACAAAGACACATCCGGTTCTTAATCTCCGATACCAACACAAAAAAGGCACCCTAAGGAATAAGGTTGCGTACACAAAAAGGAACAGCAAAGTAGAACTTAACTCCAATGTTTAGCCTACTATTCCCAAAAATGTCCTACCTTGACCTAAGCCACGTTATAACCCTTAAAAAGACCTCCAACAATGCATGTATATTAAATTTTGACTGGTTGCTTAGAGTTCTTGCAAGCCTATGGTAAAATGGCAGGTTGTACGATGATTGAGAGATAACTCTTTCAATTATGAGCGAAAAATACAAATGTGAGAGAGAGAAAAAGTTGAACATGGTACTTTAGGACAAGCAACAGTTTAAGTTTGGGGTTGTGATGACAGGAATTTGGGGTTGTGATGACAGGAATTTTTATGGTATTTTTAGTATTATTATTAGTAGTAAAATGACCAAGACAGGCCCAAATACGAAGGAAAACCTACAAAAACAGGAAAAAGCATCAAGACAGAGTCCAAGATGCCAAAAGACAAGAAAAGGCACAAAAAATGAAGAAAATGAGCATTCCATCGCAGCACGATGTCTCCCATCGTGCCACGATGGGAGCTGCTTGCTTGCCAAGAAAACAGAAGAAATAAATCTGAAGAAAATCTGTCCATCGCAGCACGATATAGCACATCGCAGCACGATGACATAACTTGACGACCAAGCTGATAAAATGCACAGAATCAGTTATAAAATTGAACTGAATCTTCACATCGCAGCACGATGACTCCATCGCAGTGCGATGACCTTGCTGAGGCCCATTACGAAAACTATAAATAGAGCCTCCCATTCATTGTTTAAATCATTCAAAAATAGTAGAACACTCTCTACTATAAGGAGAGGTTCATAGGAGCTCTATTGGGCATAGTTTTCTCCCCTTACGGGAAAACTAACTCAGCAAATTATGTTTTCTTTAGGCTTTTGTATTTAGGTTATAATTCTTGTAATTTAAATATGTAGTCTTTTGTAATTATGCCTTAGGTTGTGGTGGAGAAGATGAACTCCCCTATGAATATTTGGAGTCTGTGGTTGAGTCTAAGTTATAATAAATGATATTCAGTAATTATGTTTGTTATTTACTTTCCTGCACTTTAATAACGTATCTCGTAATCTGGCCGGATAAGCGGGAGCTCCCATAGAATTGATATTAGGTTTTGACTTAATATGGTCTGGAACTAGTAGTAAATAATGCTAGGTGTATAGAGACGGTAACATCCTGAACTAGTCGTGAACTGAGCGGTTAGAGGAGGAATCATGAATTAGGTGTGAACCGAGCACTTAGAAGATGAACAGCCCGATACTAGGGCCTAGAGGTTAATTGGTGAAGATTATAATGCATGTTTATAAACAACTCGCTTAGTAATTATGGTATGTGACACATCGAGGTTAGGCTCTCGTATGTACTTTAGTTGTTAATGTAGGGAAACTTTAATAAACAGTGTAATAGTAAGGTATTACTACAGCAAGGAAAAGTCACCGCCGAACATAATCTGAGTAACTATGTTATACACCGATCATGTCAAATTGGAAGAAGGGAGTAAGTCCAACCACCATACTTATCCTCTATATTTCTGAATCTATCTATCTATATATATTTATTTATTGCAACGCATTACACTATTTTTATAAAACCTTTTTCCAAAACCAAAGCGAATGCAAACTATACGAACTTAAATAACGCTAGTGAAGCTTCGGCACGATCCTTGTGGATACGAACTCATTCTTGACACATAGAGTTTGAATTATTACTCGACGACAGACTGATGCACTTGCCAAACCGTAGTCACTTAGTAACTATTTTATTAAGTTTTTAAGAGTACTTCTACGTTGGTTTTTTTTTTCTTTTCTTTTTTTGCCAAAGTTTAATAATCACCATGGTCCAATTTCTTTTTAACCTCTGTTTTATTATTTTAAATATTAAGTGGCTTGGTTGAAAGAAAGGTGACTTTTGCTCACATTACATGGTTACATAGATCCCTTATTTGCGAAAAAGGGTCTTCATCAACATAATTTTTGCAATGAAACTTTTTTTTTATTACCCTAATATTAGTACAAAATTTCTACTTTTATCAGCGATGATTAATTTTCATCGGAAAACTTGTGGGGCACACAAGGTAAGTTTTTGCCTTCCAATCAAATTTTCTCCATACGCAGTCAAAAAACAACCCTCTAACCATATTCCTTGAGTTGTGTTACTAGCGAACTGCATAGAATTTCTATTACCTTTGTGCTTGATTAGCCTCTATTTTAATAATTTATTTTGGCTTCTTAAGAAGAAAAAAAAAACTCAGGTACTGTCTAATGCTAAGCCACCGTCATATGTTATGCCTGTACCAAATTTTTTTTAAAAAAAAGCGTGAATTATGTTGGAGGTGTGTTACCTAACTTACTTAACCGATGCAGGGCGATGAGCTTGTTAGGAAACTATGCAATATTTTCCCATATTATTAGATTTGTGGAAGAACAAAATAATACAGACTAAAATTAATAATAATAAAATGTACAAAGTGTTTATGACAACTGCTTTCTTATAGAACTCACAACCGGCCAATTACACCTATTGAAATATTTCTCTAAATATTTTTCACAAAATTCCTATACTGAAATTTTCTTCTCTTTTAACTCGCCGGTTGTGTTGTTGTAACTCTTGCACTTGTTTAAATAAATGAAATAGACACTGCTTTTATAACTAAACAGAATGAAAAATACATGGTTAAAATGAAAGAGAATTTTTCTCATTCTCTCTCCATGTTTTCCATCCTTCAATTGCTCTGGACCTTCCTTATTCCATTTCTTTTCATTTTTCCTTTTCCCTCTTTCTCTTCTATTTTGACTAACCGAGCTTTGTTGTTTTTGGCCAATTTACGTGCCTATGCAATGAGTTGGTACTTCATTTGTCTCCATTTTAGCTTATCACCCTCCTAGCTTCAAAGCAAAAAAAAGAAAGAAATATAAACAAGATAATTAATAAGAGCACTTACCTAAGACCTGGATGAGATGGTAAGCGGGACAAGTCAAAGGGTAAAGTCAAAAACACAATCACCTTAATTAGCCCTCTACAAATATTTAAAAAAATTACTTAATAAAAAGGACTCATAATATTCATTTTGGCCAACCTTCTTGATTCAATAAGTTAAAAAATTAAAGAAAACTTTAGTTAAAATAAAGTATCAAAACAATCAATTTGAGTTCAATGGCTAAAAGTTCCGATTAAGATATGAATCGTTTGTGAGAACTCATTCGAATCATAACTGAAACAATTATTGATAAGAACTTTAACTTCTGATTGAACTCTAAATTACTATATTTGTTTTAGAATAGGAGTACTAAAAAGAAAAGTAGGCACTAATGATGAATCAATGTGATCTTATACAAATTACATTTATATTTCTAATAAAATAACATCAAGTTTGTATAACTTATTGTAAAATCTAATACTTTCTCCGTCTTAAAATGAATGTTTTTTAAGGTTTACACATATTTTAAGAAATGTAATTATGTTGTCAAAAGAAATAATACTTTCATTAAATTATCCCTATAAGTTATTAGTTTATTTTCTTGAAAATAGTGCATATAATAATAATAAGGGTACAATTGGAAAATATAGCATTGGAAAGCGAGAATGACATTTATTTTGAAACAAAATTTTATTCCTAAAGTAACAGTGTGACACTAATTTTGGGATAGATAGAGTACCAGACATGTAGACGTAGATAATGTTGGGTCACAATGGGGCATCCAGGGAGATTATTCACACTGAGTTTAAAACAACTATACAAAGTGAGTAGAACACCACGCTTTAATCCAAAATCTTAAAATGTTAGATTTATGAGTCATATCACTTATAAAGTGCACCTTCATTTAATTTCTAAGCAATGTGAGATTTAACTCACTTCACATTTGCCATAACAAGTGTTGGGTCACGAAGGGTCAGCCTGGAGATTAGGGGTGTATATGGATTGGGCAAACTCACTCGATCCGGTCAAACCCACCCAATCCAACCCAAAAAAGTGGGTTGGGTCGGACAAGTGGGTGGATATGGATTTCAAAAATGAAAAACCCATAAAAAAAATTGGGTTTCGGGTAAAACCGGACCCAACCCAAAAAATCCACCGACCCACTAGTGTTATGTTTTTTGAAATATTTTTATGAAAATACTAAAGATTTCGCCATTTGATCAATAAATATTTTTGTATTGAAAATAAGTTATACTATTTTTTAAGAAAATAAAAAGATTGAATAATTTTTATAAACAAATATGATAATTCATCGCACTATTTTAAAAATAAAAATATTGAATAATTTTCATAAATAAATATGATGATTTTTTGTTTAGTCATTTGATATTATAAAAAAGGAAAAAAAAAACATTTGGATAACACACTATTCAACCCATAAATTAGTGGGTATACATAAAAAATAGGTGATTATTTTTTATAGTGAATAAAAGTAACACTATTTTTCAAAAAAATACAATGATTGAGTTATTTTTATGAAAAGATACGATGATTCAATATTTATATTTTTAATATAAAAAAATAGAAAAATAGTTCAGGTAAACCCACTACCCAACCCAATCCAACTCGAAAATTAGTGGGTTTACCCAACCCGACCCAATGTTATAACGGGTGGTTATTTTACTAGACCCAACCCATAGTATCTTATGTGGTTCGGGTTTTGGTTTTGGTCAAACTTAACCCAATTCGGCCCACGTACACCCATAAACACATGTTTACCACAATATTGACCATTCCATAATTAATTACGAAACTATCATAGATAAAACACACGTTGCACAATTATTCCAAATTAATGCAACTCAGAGCGAAGGATATGCCTTTGTTCAAATAAAGAGTAAAGGATATGCCATTGCTTCGTAAGTGGCGTCTGGCTATGTAATACTGCATTCGTCTTAAAATATAAACAAAAGTTGGTTAACAAAAATGAATGTATTTGGTTAAAGATTTGGACCAAATACATTCACTTTTGTTGACCAACTTTTACTTATATTTTGGGACGGAGGGAGTAATTAAATTAATCCAATTAGTAATTAATTTCATAATTAAATTTGTAGTTTATATATGAAATTAAGTACTAATTTTGTCTAGTGTTTATATATAAATTTCTAGTTAAAATTATCTATAACTAATGACAATATATAACACTTATTAAAATATTGTGAACACTCTGGCTTTTTAGATATTTAATATTGTGTTATATTTTTATGTTAATTTACTTTAAAATAACTTCTTATCGTAAATGAATTTTGTCAACAAAGTAACTAGTACCTTCCAAAAAAACATGTCACCATTGTTCACCATTAATTTGTTTAATAAAAAAGGTACATATGTTGTTGGAGGAAATTAATTAAAAGGGTAAAGTGTAAAAAGTTGGAAACATAAATGACTTATTAATTATTTAAAAAATTTAAAAGACTTAACTCTTATAAACATGAAACTTACAAGATCCTAGATGCATAGTTTTAAAACCCAAACTAATAATTGACTCGATTAATGCTTTATAGTTCACTGCATCACTGGTCGGATCGATTGTCACTAGTCAGATTGAATGACTGTATACCCAATTAACATTAAAAAATATTAGTAAAAGTTATAGCATGGCACTTTAAAATTAAAAATAATATTATTGTCAAAAAAACAATTAAAAATAATAAAAACTCTATTTTTAAGCTTATGTATTCAAAAAATAAGATAAAACATTTAACTTTTATTAAAATTAAATGTTAATATCAATGATATGTTAAATTCAAGACAAATAAATCGAGTTGACCATGAATTAATTAACTCAAACAACTTAAAGTTAGTTCCCAATTTTATAATTATTATCATATTATATTGAATTTATTGTTTGATGTTAGAAGTCCCACATTGCCTAGAGATATGGCAAAGATAGCATTTATAAATGTAGTGCAAACCTCAACTCTTAAGCTAGCTTTTGTGGTTGAGTACAGACCTCACAAATTCTAATATGGTATCAAAGCCTATCCTAGATCCATTTGTTGTTTGTTGTGGAGACCTTCCATATTTGGGCCACCCGTTGTTGTTGATTTCACGCACCAAGCCCAATAGTGCTGAGCGTGAGGGGGTGTGTTAGAAGTCCCACATTGACTAGAGATATGACAAAGATAGCTTTTATAAGTGTAGTGGAAACCTCAACTCTTAAGCTAACTTTTGTGGTTGAGTACATGGCTCACAAATTCTAATATTTGAAATGAATTAAATTTGTCCAGTAAATAAAGTCAATGATATATTACAACTTTTCTTTAAAGAACCAAATTATCACATGGTAGTATAAAAAAACTTTACTCAAATTCTAACTGTAGCAAGCAAAATATGTTTTTTTTGGGGGGTATTTGGCCCACTGTTTACTTACCCAAAAACAAAAACACTTAAGAAAGTGTTTTTTGTTGTTGTTGAAAGAAAATAAAACGTGAGAAAGTTGAAGAATACGCGAAGCCACGACACTGCCCTGTTACCTTCTTTTTCCGTCTCTCCTTCGCCTCCACCAGGTGTTATACTTTGACCGGGCATTATGTCACGTTGAATCAGTATTATCTATGAAGCACAGATTCTGACACGAACACCGCGACACAATACGATATGGGCACTGATAATATAAAAAACATAGGACTTTGACACACTATATATATGATAAAATTTGATTTATTATTAAAAATATATTAAAAATATTCTAATTAAAATTAATATCTTTAATTCTTCATTGATAATATTGTTTCAATACATGTTTAAATTTTTTAAAGTGTCAAAGCAAAGAATTTTTTTTTTGGTGAAACGTTTGACTATTCCGACAGGTGTCGTACAGATGTCATACAAGTGTCGGATACCAACGCGTGTCTGACACCGCGACACGCCAGGTGTCCGTGCTTCATAGGTGTTCATCATTTTTTATCGAGGTCATATTAAACGGTGCATCAATATACTTGTTATGTATACTAAAAATAGAAATAAAATGCAAAATTAATGTTGATAAAGACAACAGTTTACACTTTCAATATATTGAATACACGAGTTTTAAAACATAATTTCCTTATTTACGTGATTAACTAATACACCCATGCACTATTTAACATTTTTTTTCTTCCTCATTCAAGAAATTAAATAACAATATTTGCAACAAATACAAACTTAAATACATTGATTATTACCATAAAAATGCATGGATAAACTTAAACTCGTATGACACTTGCATAACAGTTGTTAATTGTTATTGTTCATTTATAATAATGAAATTAGTATAATATATAAATTTTGATGATAATAATATTTGATGATACTAATACAATACTACTAATAACTACAAAGAGATAGCAAAAATTATTGAAATGACGTGTAATTTCATTAACATTCATCCATTCTTTATATTGGTACTCACAACTCACAAAGTCGGTGGATCTCACCCCAATGGCTCTAAATCTAATACTTATCCTAATCTAATAATAATCCTATAAATACTATAGGGAAGAAAGGCTCATTAGAATAACATACACAATACAAAATCAAATTTAATTTTTGTTCCAATTAATCAATACACGATCATTTCTTCAAAACTTGGTTTTTTCTTCTTCCAAATCAAATTTTCATCACGTACAATGTCTTCAGATCTCTCCGTCATTCTCCCTCGTGTTTTAATTGTCTCTAGACGAACCCTTCGCAAGAACAAGTTCGTTGATTTTGTTGGTAAGTATTAATTAGTAATTTCATTTCCATAATGTTTTACATCAAATCAACAATTTGCAGTTGTCTGAAGCACGACACAGACACCGGATACGATACATACATTTTGATACATGTTTAACTGATAATAATTCGAACAAATATACAATTCAATATAATTGGGACACGCTTAATTCTAGAAGTGTGTGTACTTCATAGGATTTAAGTTTGTTGATTTCATGCTAACTCTTCATATAATGTTTTACATCTCCATAATTCATTTACTATATCTTTTATCGATCATTCAATATGAATTCTCAAGAATTTTTTGTAACATGCCCAATTTTTATCAAGCTAATTGTGTTATTGATAATTACATGATTAATATTTTTAGGTGAATATCATCTTGATCTTATAGTAAGCTATGGCGCGGTACCGGTCATAGTTCCACGTGTTTCCGGGGTCCATATGTTGTTAGATAGCTTTGAACCAATCCATGGTGTTCTTCTTTGTGAAGGAGAAGACATTGATCCATCATGGTATGAACAAGACACATCATGTCTTTCCCAAGAAGAATTAGAAGAAATAAGAAAACTACATGCAAGTGACACATTAATTGATAAAGAAAAAGATTCAATTGAATTAGCACTAGCTAAACTTTGTCTTGAAAGAAACATTCCATACATGGGAATTTGTAGAGGATCACAACTCCTAAATGTAGCATGTGGAGGTACTTTATATCAAGATATAGGAAGAGAGATTTCAAGTAAGTGTTTAGATGAGAGTGAAATGGTGATGCATATTAACTATGATGATTATGATGGTCATAGACATGAGGTGAAAATTGTTGAAAATACACCTTTGCATCATTGGTTTAAGGATTCTTTGGAAGAAGGGAAAATGGATATTTTGGTTAATAGTTATCATCATCAAGGTGTTAAGAGACTCGCACAACGTTTTGTTCCAATGGCTTTTGCTCCGGATGGTTTAATTGAAGGGTTTTATGATCCCGATGCTTATAATCCCGAAGAGGGTAAGTTTATTATGGGATTGCAGTTTCATCCTGAGCGTATGAGGAAGGCTGATTCAGATGAATTTGATTATCCGGGATGTCCCTTTGCTTATCAGGTAATTTTCAAAATTGGAATAAACTATCAATTTCATCCTTAAACTTACACTGTTAATTTTATTTTGTCTCTCGAATAAATAAAAATAGTACGTGGCTAGTATCAAACACTTTGTCACACTCATTTCATTATAGTCCTATAGATATATATTGATAGTACAACATTAGGGGCCTATATTGGAGGACAAGATAGTAGAAATAGTATAAATTTTGAGAAGAAATTGATGATTTACAAAATCTATTTTGATGCCAAAGTTAATATTTCTAAGTTCATGAAATAACTGCAGGAATTTGTAAAGGCAGTTGTTGCTTATCAGAAGAGGGTGAATAGTTTATCATCTGTCCAAAAGCCTTTGAAGCTTAATAAGGAAATGGAAAACAAAAGAAAAACTATAGTGCGTAGTTTCTCACTTGCAAAAGACCTCTACAATCATGGCCATGGCATGAACCCAGCCAAAGAATCAGAACTTGAAGCAGGGGCAGAGTTTCTTGAGGTAATGCACAACTACAAATTTTCAATTGTTTGTTATTTTATTTTAGTGTGCCTAACTATGAAGCACGAATACAATGGTGGACACTGACAAGCCAACACAAATAATAATTTGAAAAAATTACATAATTTAATATAATCATATGTGTGGCGTGTGTCACACACCAAGTCAAACCTAATGAAGAGTGTAAGATACTGACATTGTAGTTACATTCAATTATTTCTACTTTTTCAAATTATTATTGGTATGGACGTGTTTGCGTAATGTTAGTGCCGTATCTACTATCTGTGTTAATGTCGGTTCTTAGTACTTATGTGTAGCATCATAGGAATGATATATACTTTTGGATTTTCTTTTCAATGTATTGATTTATGTTCAATGAATTTTGCAGTCAAACACAGCCTTGACTGTGCAACAAGAAAATAGGTTAAAGCAAATGGGTGCAACAGTTAGGAATGCAGGGTCATACATAGAGAAATTGAAGCAGAATGAGGAAAGAGAAAAAATGGCAAGAAATGCGATGGAAAAAATGTCAATAGAACAATTATCAGAGCTCTTGGCTTTCTATCACACTATGGGACAAATTAGTTCAGAAATATTGGAGAAAAAAATACATGATATTGTCGATATATGATAAATATTTCTTCTGTCTTTTGTTGACCTTGTTGTGTAGTATTTGTACCAAGTTTGATGTACTACACATTGTATTATTCATAATTTCTTTATTTAGTAAGAGTGCTCATTTATGTAAAATTCCATTTTTTTTTCCAAATAGTTCAACCTTAAATGTGAATAAGTGGAGTGTTTTGAATCTGCATATATAATGTGATGTTCCTATCAAATGAGCTAAGCTCACGATACTCGTTTTATCCATTATGCATTATATATGTATATTTGTATGGTTTTGTCACATACTCCATCCGTTGCAAAATATAAGAAAAATGTCAACAAAAGTAAATGTATTTTGTTTAAATTTTGAACCAAATACATCAAGTTTCTATGACTTACTTTCGAGTAGGTTATATAAATGGTTGAATGTGTAGAGTTCAATATTTTATTTTTAGTAATAGTTGCCCTCAATCCTTATAGGATATAGCACAATGCATTAGGGGTGCACAACAATCGGTTTTTGTTGAATTCAGATTCAAAATTGTCCATACGAAATAATTCATAGTTTGAATATTTTAGCCCACTTTCGTTTACTTAGAATTTTGGCTTGGTTGGATTATGGTTTGATCGAGTGACAATTTGGATTGAGTGAGTTTTTTAAGTGTAAATTTAGGCCAAGAAGTTATTTTTTCTCCCTAAACCCAAAAATCAAACAATATACTATTAAATTTTAAGAAAGAATGCAGGAAAAAAAGTATAGATGTGGAGACATTCTTACCTAGACACAATAGTATAGGCACAATGTTTAGGCAAACACACATCAATAAAAAATTTTAAATAAAAATAAAATAGTCACATCATTATTTATGAGTGTGTGCATAACACATCAAATTTGTAATTGTGTCTAACCAAGTATTTTCCATAGATGTGACTAGATTTTTTTTAAAGAAGCACAAAAGAGTAAAATAACAAATTACAAAAAAAGAATGAGAATAATATAAAAAGATCCAAAACCAACACAAAAATAGTAGTCATGGAGGGATGAGATGTGAGACGAGTTTGAGAGAATATAGATGATGAACATGATGAAATGATGGAAATATGAGACGAGTTTGACAAGTGGAAAGTGTAGAACCAACCTCATTGAAAATATAAATAAGTGGAAAGAAAAATTCATATAAACTTTTGGTCAAAATCACATCTAGGATCTACTAGTGTAATTGTATTATGCAGTCAGAAAAGTTACTCCATCGGTCAAATTCAGACTTCGTTGGGCCTGAAAATTCAATCTCAGCCCATCCGTCGCAATCAATTTATATTTAAATTTGGTAATCTATTTAATCCATGATCCACCCCACTACCATTCAATATTCAATTTCTTTTATCGGTTATGTCAAATTTAAATTGATTCGGAAAATCCTATCCATCCCGCATAATATTATGGCCATTGGGTTACAAATTGACTAGTATGATAAAAACAAACCAGTCAATATTTTTTTTAACATAAAAAACAAACACATTGCAATGAACTAATTAACTTGTTAATTAAATGGAAGTACTTTTTTTACAAACGATCGAAATTACTTGTTAATGAAGCAATTAAATTAATTTTGTTTTTATTGATAAAATAGATATGTCATGACATAATTCTTTTAATATATTTTTTTAGAAAAATCAAAGAGATTTTATTAAGAAAACAAAATTTCAAAGCACAAGGTACAAATACAACTAGGTGACAAAAAAACAAGTATACTTACTTGAAGAGAAACCACCAAGACACACCTCCCCCACTAAGCTATTCTGCAAACATCTGAAAGCCAATCCAAGGCAAAATGCATGAGATATAAAGCTCAAATGCAAGTGAAAGACAAATCCCAATACAAACATAGGACCACTACATAAGAGCCTATTAAAGACAAAAAGGACCTTATATCAGCCTATCAAAGCAAAACTGGACCTTAGCAGAAGAAGCTCAGTCCCTACAGGCAAAAACCCAAACAAGCAAACTAATATCATGTGAACACTGAACATAGAGATATCAACTCAAAATGATATCTCTCTTGTTATCTTGGCGATACAATATTGTGTCAGCACTTAAGCATATGGGGAGAGTCCAACCTAAAAGACTAATCCAATAGGTGAGAAAGTCTCATGGCTTAAGCATCATATTGAATATTTTGAAATACTCAATGTGGGACTTCTAACATTGCCACGCCCTTTAAGAGCCGATGTCCACGACGGCTTTCACTCTATCGGCACTGACCCGATGGTAGCCTTTTCCTTTTTGGCGGTTTCACTCACCTATCAGTATTAGGTGGAGCACCTTAATCCAGCCTATAGGTAGCCCTTTCCGTGACCCAACTCTCATTGAAAGCATCAATTGTTAGGACTTAAACACACGAGGAGAGCCTAATCCAAAAGACTAGTCCAATAGGTTGGAGAGCCTCATGGCTTAAGTATCACATTGAGCACTTTGAAATACTCATTGTGGAACTCCTAACATATTGAGGACAATTTTTTTGATTAATAGCACAAATCTATTTTACTTTCTAGGTTTAATTAGTATTTTGGTTGCTTAAAAGAAATTTAGTTTTATGTTGGTCCCTAAAAGATTAAATGTTCTTATTTGATTTTTTTAAAGATATATTCATTTGTTATATTGGTCCATTCTGTTAATATTTTGTAGAAAAGTTATTTATTTATTTTTTCATATTCCAATCTTATCTAGTTTAATAGGGTTTCATACGAGTCACTTATCTAATTTAATATATTTCATATTGCTCCTTATCTAGTTTAATTAATAAGTTTCATTTTGATTCCTTATCTAGTTTAATATGAAACCAAAGATAATGTTTTTAACAAAATATTACGGAATGGGCTAATATGACAAACAAAGATATCTTTATGAGACAAAAGAAAAAGTTTAATCATTGAGGGATCAATATGAAACAATTTTTTTAAGGGATTAAAATACTAATTAAGTCTTTTTTTTATGGACAAATATACTTATTATTCGTAAAAATATTTTATATTGTCAATTATAAATTTAAAATATCTTCTCAAATAATTTTAATAAAATTCATGCAATATTAATTTTCTTATTAAATTGAGTAAAGAAATAACTTACTCTCTCTTTGGTTTCAAAATAATTGATCTAGTTGATTAAAATATTAAGAAAAATGTATAAAGTAGGGATGACAATGGGTAGGGTATGGGTAGGGTACTATAGTCCCCATCCCCATACGCGCTGTTTGAAAAAATACCCGTACCCATCCCCATACCCGCGTGGGTGACAATCTTTGTCTCCGTGCCCATACCCTGTGGGTATCTAAGTACCCATACCCGTACCCGTTACCCGCATTTTTGCTAAAAATAAATTGATCAATTATAAAATATCATATCATTTTAATAAATTAAAAAAATTTCAAAGATTTTAATGTTGATTCATGAAAATTATAAACAAAATTATTAGTAATGTCATGCTAAAGTTCATTTCTCTTTGATATATTTGCATTATATATGTTATAAATAATTTTTTTTATTAAAAATGTATTATAGTATAATAATATTATATTTTTTAAAATTGATTTATATATATTATTATATAATAATATAATTAAAATAAATAAAAATATATTATGTGGGTATATGGGGTGGGTACTAAGGTACCCGTACCCGCACCCATACCCGCTCAATTTTATGGGTAATTACCCATACCCACGCCCATACCCAAAATGCGGGTTTTTACCCTACCCATTGTGGGTAATTTTTCTGGGTACCCATTGGGTATGGGTAAATTGCCATCCCTAGTATAAAGAAAAAAGAGAATTAACATTTTTATATCAAAGTATTCTTATCATCAACAATATCATCATCTAACCGTTTTAAAAACTTACCCCCTTTATCATTGCAATTTATATTGTTTCTACATCCCCAATTTTTTGCCCCTAAATTCAAGTTTGTAATGCAGTTATAGTGCGAATTATAATTTCTTCTTCACATAAACATTCTCTCTATGCTTGTCTTCTCAAAACAAATCCACAGATCCCAAATCACAAATATCAAATTTAATATAACCATAAATCTGATTCTTGCCATATAATACTGCCACATAAATTTCGTCAATGGATCAAAATACTAATTAAGCCTAATTTTTAAAAAGGTAAACTACCATGCTATTTTAGGCTCCGAATTCATTGTCATATTATATATCAAAATTACAAATACATCCTCAATATCTTATATGTTAGTAATCTTATCGACTAAATTGACCAACAAAGAACACATTTAAGGACTAAATCAATTACCAAAGATTCAAGGACCAAAATGAGTAAAAAAGATACACATATGAATCTAGTAGTTCGCTCGATTTTAAGATGATTAATTTTTCCCATCTAAAAAGAATTAGCACTTGTCCGCGTATATTTCATTTATCTGAAATTATACTTAATATAGTTAAAAATTCAATTAAATCGAAAATTGAAATAAATCAACTTCGATGATTGAGTATTTAAAACTTTGTCCAGAAATCTTAGGTCAACTGGCAGAAAATGCCGAAATTATTAGGCCGGACATCCATAACCGAAGTTCCATCCATAATTACTCTATTTTATGTGTGCGTAAGTTTATGATGCTTTGCCCTTTCATCTTTGGTATAAAAAAAAAAGAAAAAAAAAAAGAGTAATTAACACTCTGAAATTCTCATGAGTCCTCCCTTTAACAAAGAATTGTGAGTTACTAATGTTTAGTGTCATGCCTCTTTGCCAACATGTGTTTCTCACAGTCACAGCCATAATCTATGGATCCCTTCAGAATGGCCAAAACACTGTTATTCCTTCCAAGGAACATGATCTTAACATTTCATCATCAAAATCAAATTTTTAGGCCTTTCTCTTCCCACAAATTAGGACCCAAAAGACCAAATAAAGACTTAACTAATGCTCTAAGAATCCTTAAACTCGTTTCCCCCCAAAAAACTGTCACTGATATTGAAAATCGTCGAAGTCATCTTAGGCTAGTTGAGGACATTTTAGATAACACTGCAACAATTCCTCTTTGTGGTAATTCAGTTACTTTAAAAACTGTTAATGAAACCATCATTGGATCCTCTGTTCTTGAGATGGAACAGGGATTGGGAATTGATGTGTGTTTTTTGTCTCATTCTCTGAGTTGTTGTGGGTCAAAACGTGATCTTTATGGAGGTATTCAATATCATTGTTTGGCAATAACAGCTGGGTTCATTGCTAATGTTTATGTTGGAAGTTCTTTGATTAGTTTGTATAGTAGATGTGCTTTGATGGGTGATGCGTACCGCGTGTTTGATGAAATGTCTGAGAGAAATGTAGTTTCGTGGACGGCGATTATTGCTGGGTTTGCGCATGAATGGCGTGTTGATATGTGCTTGGAGCTCTTTCATAGGATGAGGGGTGCAGAGTTGAAACCAAATTTTTTTACTTACACTAGTCTGCTTAGTGCTTGTATGAGTAGTGGAGCACTTGGTCATGGGAGAGGTGTTCATTGTCAAATAATTCAAATGGGTTTTCATTGTTACCTCCATGTTGATAATGCTCTCATTGCTATGTATTCCAAATGTGGGGCAATTGATGATGCTTTGTACATATTTGAAAACACGGTGTGTAAGGATGTTGTAACATGGAACTCTATGATTGTTGGATATGCACACCATGGGCATGCACAAGAGGCAATTAGTCTCTTTGAAGAGATGATAAAGCAAGGTGTTAATCCAGATGCTGTAACTTTCCTTGGCATCTTATCCTCGTGTCGGCATGGAGGTCTTGTTAAAGAAGGACAAGTTTACTTCAGTTCAATGGTTGATCATGGTTTGCAGCCAGAACTGGATCATTATTCTTGTATTGTAGACCTTCTTGGTCGGGCTGGTTTGCTTCTTGAGGCTCTTGATTTCATCCAAAATATGCCTATTTGTCCTAATGCTGTGATATGGGGTTCACTACTTTCTTCTTCTAGGCTTCATGGAAGTGTTTGGATTGGCATCCAAGCAGCAGAATGCAGGTTATCATTGGAACCAGGGTGCTCTGCGACACTTCTACAGCTGGCAAATCTGTATGCAAGTGTTGGTTGGTGGAATCAGGTAGCACGGATACGGAAAATGATGAAAGACAAAGGACTAAAAACGAATCCTGGTTGTAGTTGGATTGAAGTCAAAAACAAAGTCCACAGATTTGAAGCACAAGATAAGTCAAACAGTAGAATGACTGACATTCTTTTGATAATGGATAGTCTGGTAGACCACATGAGTGGTTTAAGCCTTCAGTTTCAGATGTCTAACGAGGAAAATATTTGGTTACAATGAATTTCAATTCAATGTCGGCGCTTTTGTAGCATTTCAAGTTTTCGAGCATTGACTTGCACATTTGGCAGGGGCAGAAGCAGAAGAAAGACATTCTTGTTTCAGTGAAACATTATTCATTGATAACAGGAAATTCTAGAAGCAATGGTGGCAATACGGACTGTGAAATTTGATATTGGTTGAATGTGTGCTAAATGCCAATGCTCGTTGTCCTTGTCAGGACCATAATTATTGCAGAAAAATAGACATCTGTATGTGGTGTGATGGAAGAGAAACTTAAGAAAGCATAATATAGATTCTCTTCCATTTACAAAGTGAAATCTCATCCATCTTACTTATATCCATTCATTCATCCTTAAAGGATGACAAAGAATAATCATGTAGGCAAAAAAACAAAACGGCGAAGGCATCACTGATACATGACACTGACATCAACTAGTGTCCCCTTGAGGCTGGCATGAGTGGGAGTACATTGAATATCATATTCAGGATGAAATAATCTATGTGTAGACCAATTTCATTGTTGTTTCATAAAATTCAAGTGATTCTATGCGTCCAACGCTTTGCTTCATTGGGTATTGGTTGGTTAGCATTTCTATACAGTTAATTATAACTATGTTGCTTATATATGAATAACATTTTACACTAATTTTCACAATATAGATTTCCCAATAATTTCTGGATTTGACTTTATATATTTAGAGATTTTCTAGCCTCTTTTGTTCTTGTGTCCTAGCTGTTATGCAGTACCTACCATTACCCTTCACGAATTTCTTTGTTCGCTCTATTTTTAGAATCTGTGAAAGCTTCTATTTATTTATTTATTTTTCATTAGTAATTATTTTTTTAATAACAGGGGCAGCTCGGCAAAGTGAAATTTCTATCGATCAAGAAAACAGGTCTGCCCCAAAAGATAGGTAAACAGTCTACATTTTTACTGGAGGAAGCTACTTAATTTGCTTTACAGATCATTATACGTTAGTGTTATGCTAAAGGTGTAATCGTTGGACTAGGAGGACAGTGACAAGATTTAGGGAATGTATGATAAAAAATAACAAGGTGGTCATGACTCATGGGAGGGAAGGTGATTAGACGACAATACAATTAATTAAGTGCACTCATGGGTATTAAAAATACAAAGAAAGACTAGATTACTGGCACCGTAATTAACTATCTACGATTAGATATTTGGATATAGTATTGTAGTGATTTATTTTGTTTGTTTTAGATTTGAATTAACCAGTTGCAGACAGTAGAAAGTGTAGTTTTAGGTATATTTAATTGGGGATGTAAACTAAGTCAGCATCTGTCTACTGACTTTTTCTTGTTCCAGCTAGGTCCTAGCCTGAAGTTGTGCAACAAGTTGTTGGAGTATGTTAATTCTAAATTGGTAGTTGGGATATAAATATACTTTTAGTTTATCAGGAGACTCACTACTACTTCATACTTTCATTACATTTTTCTTGAGTTGGGATCCTCTCTATATCTAAAAAGAGATGGAATGTTCCATTTGCTGAGAGAATGACACAAAGAAGATTGAATTTTTCTAAAAGAATTAATTGATACAAATTATTTAATGCACTATCTACTTTTGTATCCTTTTCTCTCCAAATGGCCCTTGGAGAGGACCAACCCATTCTTTTTGGCATCCTACCTCACAACATAGAAATGAGGTCCCCCTTAGCTTCTATTTACAAAACAGGATCAAAACAAAAGGGAAAAAAAACTGAAAAAAGAGGAGTTATGATCATTCATTCTTGACAATGGGCTTAAAGCTTAATGCTCTTGCTTCTGGCTGTCTTTAAATTTCAGGCTGCAGAGTTAAAACTTAAAAGTTATAGGCTCTTGGGAAAGCTTGGGTGATTATTTTTTCAGAAAGCACATACACATAACATACATCACAGTGACACCGAATACGATACAAACAAGAGCACTTATCCGATGTTAATATCCAAATATTTTAAATTAAATAAATAAATATGAGCGTTGTGTATAAAAATATCTAAATTGTGAATCAAGATGACCACCAAGACAGAATGAAGACAAAAGACCATAATAGGAGATCGCAAAAGGAAACTAATAAAAAAGATGAAGACATGTGTATGCTGGAAGACGAGCATATGCAAGAACTTCAACTGCTCACTGATCAAAATACAAAGTTGTGTCCGATTAGTGTCATAACTAAGAATTTTTTAGACACTCGAGGTGTCTGAAACGTGCCGTGCCAGTGTTCGTATCCGACATGTATTAGACATGGAAACACGTCTAAACCCAGGATTGTCATTATAATGGAAAACTTCGTTCATATTAGTTTTCTTGGGATGTTGATTATTCTCTAGAGCAATCATTCTTTTTGCTCGAGGACAGATTCTTAGGTTTATAGTGGCATTAATCCCTCGGATTATCAGTTTTCTTATATTTTTTAGTGGATTTGAGCTATTTAATCGGAACTTTTAACATAATTTCCCCCCTAGCAAGTCTCAGCTTTCTTCTAATGGTATAAACTGATTTCTTCCTTACAATTGCTAGGGTATTGTTATATTTAAATTGTTCAGTCTCATTTATTGTATTTTTGCTTTTAGGGGAATAAAGAGAAAAATAGAATTCTAAAACTGAAGAGCGAAAGGACTAAATAAAGTGGAAAAAGCTACTCTCTCTAGTCCTTAATATAAGAAAGAGTTCACTTTTAAGATACATTAAAAAATTAATGCATTTAGTCTATATATTAACCTTTCAATGTATTTAAAAAGTCAACTTTTTCTTATATTAAGGACCGGAGGGAGTATTTTGATCATCATCATGTGGCGTCACATGCATAGGCAAGGCTGCCAAAAGTTTGATGACCACTCGGCGCCCATGTCGAGGCCCATAGTTTGGTGGCCTAGCATCCAGGGTCTTATAGGAGTTATGTTTTTATCCGGTTTGTAAAGACTATTCAAATATATTTTAGACCGTTTTTGGGACCGACAGAATATCTCGAAGAACGACAAAGAGAGGATTAGCGGAGGCTTGACTACCCTTGTGTGTTTATACTGCATGACTTTTTTTTTTCTCCCTTCTCTTTACTTTCTTTATGTTCTCTGTTGTTATTATTCTGTTTAATTAAAACCTCCTTTGTTAGGTACAGTGGATTTTTAGATCTTTGTAATTCTTGACTTTGTTTACTTAATTTTAATTATTGTTATCTGATATTCATCACCCCTCTTTTTAATGTTTTGTGAGACTTAAATCACATTTGGGGTCATTTTGAGTTAATATATTGGATGAGAGTTTGATATATGAACATGCTATGAAATTGGGTATATTGCAATCTTTTAGGCTATGGGAAGTCAATATTTCCTACAATGACAATCAATTATTTATAGAATTAGGATTTGAGTAATATTGAATCCGGTAGATGAAATAAAGAACCAAGCTATGTTGATTTCCACTATGATTATTATCAAGTGAAATCAAAAGAAGCTTAGCCCTTGCATTTTCATTAACTGAATTAATGATCTGATTTAATTTATTGATTTTCTTTGGGGAAGGCTTCTCTAAAGTGAGGAATTCACTTTAAAGAGTAAAGTAAACAATATCAATGGTTGATGTTATATGCACATGCATAACAAATTATGAGTGATTACAATATCAAATCTTAATTTGTTTACTTTACTAATTACTAGATTCACACACTCAATTGTCTGCAAATCTCAACAAGATACCACGCCATGTTGAGGTTCCTGAGATCATCTTAGATGTCATATCCCCTAAATAGACCTCTAGCATATTCCCTAACTTTTGAGACACTTGGTCATTTTAAAGGCATAACCTTGTAACAACTTAGTTTGGATAATTACCCAACCCCACCAACCATTCTTCCTGTACTGTGTATTTTACCTGCATGAGCAACATCGGGGGATAAGAACAACTGCCCTGAGTTTGAGTGGTGTTTTCTTGGGGTGCGCCTAAAAGGACTATGGTCTGGAAAAAAGGAAAAAAAAACTATGTATAGAAGAACTGCACACAAACATCAGAGAGATTGATATTGATCCGGGGGATACTTTTCAAACTCTCCGCATTTCTAAAAGCCATGATTCTGAAAGTGCTTGCATAATGTGTCCATAAGTATATTTCTAAATTTTTAGATGTGTATATCCAAAGTCATTATAGGTTTTAGTCAAATAAAAAAAAATAAAAAAGACATTATTGGTTGGAGAAAGTTTCTCTCTATTGATCCTTGTGCACTAAGATTTGTTTTGGTCAAATAGGTGTAGTGAATAGCTGGGAATATTAAAGGGTAGTTTTCCTCACATAGTATAGGGGCATCAATCCCACACTAAAAGAATCAACTCAACTACCCTCACATAGTATATTAAATTCTCTGCATAAGTCAACTCAACTACATCACTGAATTTTTTCTACAAGTCACAATCACTATAAATGCATTTTTTGACATTTTGTATTACATACTTCATTTGAATCTTATATTCTCTGCATATTTAACATTGTTGTTGCAGATATTTTAGTTCTTTGCTCTCTCAAAATGCCTTCCTTGCATACTATCCTCCATATTCTTCAATTCATAATCCTCTTGAAACTGATTCAGATACCTTTATATTTGAGCTCTAATGAAGGCTGTGAGAATCTGTTTACTTGTGGAAGTATAAGAAATATAGGTTTCCCTTTCTGGGGAGGGGATCGGCCAAAAGAGTGTGGCTACCCTTTGTTGAATCTCAGTTGCATAAAGAACATCAGTTACATAACAATCAATGATGTCGAGTATCAGGTTTTGGAGGCCGATCGTAATTTACAAACTTTGAGAATCACCAGAGAGGACTATTTCCAAGAAGGACTCTGTCCTCCAAAACATGTCAGCACCACATTAGACACTGATCTATTTGTTTATGGTCCCAACTACATTAATCTTACGCTCTTCTATGGTTGTCCAACTTCAATTAATTTCCCTTCGCATAGCGGTCGCTTTCCATGTCATTCAAATGGTTATTCTGATGATTTTGTTTATGCTTGGTTTGGTCCTAATATT
The DNA here is from genome assembly GCA_030408175.1 of Trifolium repens. Classification (NCBI taxonomy): domain Eukaryota; kingdom Viridiplantae; phylum Streptophyta; class Magnoliopsida; order Fabales; family Fabaceae; genus Trifolium; species Trifolium repens. The sequence goes on from CP125848.1 coordinate 18,836,878, forward strand.
GGTCATCTGGCTTTTCCATGCCAAGAAAATCTGACTGTTCCAGTTTTTAATTCATTGTTTGATGTTAGTAATATCGCTAAAGTACAAAGTGCAATCAAAGATGGATTTGTAGTGAGATGGATAGCTGGTATTGATGATTGTGTGAAGTGCCAAAAATCAGGTGGATTTTGTGGTTATGATTCTATTTCAAAGCAAACAACCTGCTACTGCAGAGATCAATCTTGTTCTAATTCTGTACCAGATTCTAATGCACCTTCAGGTATGTCTAAATATTTTTGCTAAATGCAAATTGCATTTTCTGTTTTCTATAAAAAGATAATCTAATATGAATAATGAATTAACTTGTTTACAATATAGTATACTCATGGATTTGGATTCCGCACTGTTGGGAAATCCCATTATCTCATTTGCCACAATCATGTATTACCATTTGTCCGGTTACAATTTTTTTTTAGCTTGAATTTATTGTTCAACCTCCTTTAACATGACTATACCCAAACATACACTGAAATTTGAGTCGTCGGATCTTAATCAAACACTCTGCAATGCGTGACCGACTTGTACACAAGATTTCCCAACGGCTGGGAATCCTGATCCGGCCGAAGGCTTGATCCTTTACTTAGTCCTTATTCATAATCAATAACAGTTATTTAGTGCCAAAACCACTTATTTTTGTTTATTGAGTTTGAGTATAGTCCCAACCCAAAGTTGTTTATCAGTTGGCCAATTCAAAGCATATCTTAAAGTCACAGGCTTTTAAACTAAATAATAAAGACATTTTCTTCTTGTTTATATGACATCTGTAGGACATTAATAGTGGAATTAGTCTAAAAATCTTAAGACAATTAGACCGATTATATGTTAAGAAATTTGTAGAGAAAATGAAATGTTGAGATGAAATTGCGAGGAAAGAGACGGAATAGAAAATATTTGCTTATTCACACTTGCAATAGGTGAGTTGTGTGATGTCAAGGCATTACACAAAAACATTGTAGAACCTCATTTTTCTTTCAAACTTGAAAAATGAGTGGTATACGAAGCTCTCATGGTTGAAAATTCTATTTCTTATGGTATAACATATTTCCTCAAAAATTTGAAAGTGACATTGATGTTATTTATAATGAGAAATTTGAAAATTTTCTGTCATTTGTGAAACAAAGTCATCTTGACTAACTATGATGATTGCAAAGTCTCAAGTTGTGTGAAAGAAACCTAAGAGCATCCACATTCATGCCACTCATATGAGTGGTATAAATGGACCCCACATAATATTTTATATTATTTTAGGTTATCCAATTATTTAAACCACTCAACCATACTTTCTAAATATTCATACCACTCATCCAAAACTCTAATGGGCCCACAAAATTCACAATATTAATACAAAATTGTTTGGAAGAAAGAAAGAGAAAATGTATTGCTACGTATCCACTGTTGGGCACCGTGTCTCAAAACAACCACTGCATTTCTTTATAAACATCCATGCTACTCTGACAGCATAGTGACACTTGGCAAATACCACCCAAATGGTCAACCGATGTTTATGCTCTAAATAGGCAGCTTAGTTTTTATCCTTTTTAAATAATAGAGTCAACTTTCATCTGTTTCTACTCAATGTATTAATAAATGATTTGAGGTATTTTCTTATTAATTTTCAAACTGATGGATGTATGAATGATAGTGCATTAATACTTAAAAATCATTCGAAACTCTAATGATGACTTACATTGGCCCTAAGAAGTAGAAGTTCATGATCCTCTTCGTTATAACGTTTGAGACAAATGACATGATCGGGTAATTAATTTAGCAAAAATAGAGAAACAAATATGCATGCCTTAAAACTCGTGAGGATAAAGAGGATCGTGAGTTTCTACTTTTCGATTGCCGCGGCATTCATCTATGATGTTTTGAACATTTTTTAAATATCACGGCCAATCTCTGTAAAAGATGTCACTATATATTCTAGATGCTAGACTTGAATGCACTCTGCCCTCCTTTCACGGTATGAATCTTAAATATTACTTTGAATACATGTTTCATTAACTACGGTTAGATTTTTAGTTGCAGTCAATAAAATTGAAAATTTGTGTTTTGTTGTTTTACTTTTTCCTGAAAGATTCCTTTTATGGAGACAAGATATTTTCTTTTCTTAGTCAAAGAAAGTATGTAGTCAATAATATTCATTTGCTTGCATATCTGTTTGGAATTAAATTTCTGTGTGCATAGTTTCCTTGAAATAGTCCTCTTTTTTGTTGTGTCTTACACTCCATATATGTAATGGCCATCCTTTCCTCTGAATTTACCATTTGGTGAAAATCAGCATTTCCTGTCAATAGAAAAATAGAAAAATACTTGACAAAAAAAGTTCTTGCTTGTTGTCTTGGTTAACGTCGTTTAGTTATGTAGTTAACACAATTCAATAGATGACTAATAACCACGATTTTCAATGGATTAATAATACTTTTCTTGTATATTTGAACACAAACCACAAATATCATGTATATTTGAACATAATTTGTATGATTAGTGTGTATTTGAACACTTGAAAATAATGGCTAAGCACATTTAAAATTGTGGTTAATTGTGTTCAATGGCTAATCCACTTATGTTTGAACTCGAAAATTACTTTTGCCATCCTACCGGTTACTCGTGCGTCATACATCTTTTCCGTTTTACCTTTTTGTTATTTAAGTAGCAAATGTTATAAAAATGAGAAATTTTGAAAAATGTCGTCCGCTACTTAATTAGCGGATGTTATAATGGTATGTGTTTTTTAGTGTATCTACTACTTAAATATCGAACATAGCTATTTTAGCAAAATCGTAAAATAGTTAGGGTGGTAAAATGAGATTTCTTGAACTCAAGTAAGTCCAACTCAATCAACTTAGCTTGATAGATACGTGAATCCCTAAACTTATAACATCACTTTTTAGGAGTTAGATTATCAAATGTAGAAGTCTTAAAATATTTGTGGCTCGTGCTCTCATGGAAAATTTTCTTTTTGTGCATGCATAGTTGCCAATGCCATCCTCGTACTTCCTACATGAATAAATAACTGTTTTTTCCCCCATTGTACACGTTTATTTTATGAATAGAAAATATATAATAGAGAGACATTTGTTTTTCCACAAAACATGTAGTATGAAATTTCGGAATTACATGTGTCTATATGTAATATGTGCTTTTCCCGTTTGTCTTTTATTTACTTGATATATATGTTGTATTATATTATTATATAGTACCTCCGTCCAAATATATCTTTTCGTATTTTTTATATTAAACTTGTCAATAATATATATTATTTTTTTAAAATTATTCTTCAACTATTAAAAGAGAAAAGTAGTGATATTTTATATCTCTTCATTTAATTAGGGATATATTTTGTAAAAAATTAATTAATACATATTAAACTTTGAAAAGAGTCTTATAAAATTGGACGATAAAATTTTGCAAAAAATTCTTATATATTAAATGGAAGTATTATTATTAAATAAATCTATATGAAGACTTAAGATATTTAAGGGTAGTAAACACGTATTCCACGCTTGATCAATTTCTGAAGAGACTTCTTGATATACAGTGGTCAACAAAGGACTGCCACTGCCCTTCTGGAAGCATAGAAATTTGAAATTAAACAAACTTGAATAAAATATAGAAATATAGAATACTTGTGTGCTGGTGTGTGTACATAACATTACATTATACAACTGAGGTAAGAAATTCTTCATTTGCTTCCTAGAAACAACAATAACAAAAACAAAAACTCTGAAATTTAAAATTTCCACCCTTTGAAAGTGAAACATGATTAAGTTATTAATTCCCAATATAATCATCTACGCGTAGTTTGTTTGTTTGTTTCAGTCTTTGATTTATATATTCTTTTTGCTCTGCCTCACTTCAACCAAACCAAATTCTTCTTCTACTACATTTTTTTTTCTTCCTTCGGCTGCAAGAATGAAACCTCATCTTCATCCATCTTTTTTCCTTCTCTTGGCGGCGCTTTTGATGATCTCAATCATCAATATTCCAACAGGACTATGCCAGGATAATAGACAATACACGAATTGCAACACCGGTTTTACCTGCGAAGATAACATCTCAAACCTCAAGTATCCATTCTCGGGAAAAAACAGACCAGAATATTGTGGTGATGTTGGTGATCCTAATACGAAGCTCGCGTGCGATGGAAGTGTTCCAATTTTAACCATCAGTAACATCAAATACAGAATTCATGATTGGGACAATACAACACAAAAACTTACGGTTGCTAGAGACGATTACTCGAGTGGCGATGTTTGTGATGTCAATGACAATTCCAAGAGCAGCACATTCGATAATACTCGATTTCAACATGACGCTGGTGTTTCTAACCTGACGCTCTTATATGGCTGCAATCTTGCAACCGGAAATCCAATGAATCTGTATAGTTATAAGTGCAGTGATAGTAAATCTATTGTCTACACCGTTACTTATCCTGCTGTGTACTCTGGCATATGTACTCCTAGCTTTACGGTCACAATTCCAATATTTGGAACTCAAGTTGCACAACTAGTATCTGGCAATGGCGATGGAATAGAGGAAGCATTAAAAGAAGGTTTTGATTTGAAGTGGACCGGAAAGTATGATCAGTGCCAGCGGTGTATTGGTTCCGGTGGCGTGTGTGGGAATGATGGAAGAAGTGAATTCAGATGTTTCTGCAAAGATGGACCATATAAAACTTTATGCAATTTTGATAAGGCCTCATCCTCAAGTATGTCAATAATATCACTTTCTCCAACTCTTTATTTTTCTTTCTGTGAATATTTTAACCGTTTATGCAAGTTGAATATATTCCAAGAGCTTCCATAAAAAGTCAGGAGGCTCTAGGCTTACAGAGATAATTACATACTATACCAGCTTCTAAAGAATTATCACATTAACCTAGGTGTTTGTAGAGTGAGTTGCATCCTTATCAATTAATTTAGTTTTTGTTGAGTTAAAAACAAATCTTAAATTTAGAAACATAAATTTAAATTTATTAAAAAAATGTTAAAAGACACAAACACAACTATATATTAAACTTACCCAAGTAATTTTTAGCTATAGTTTACATATTTGATGTTTGGCTTAATACAAAATACGAACAAATGTTTGATTTGCATTAATTCAATTGTCACATTAAAGATAGTTCAATTATTAATAATTCTTACTCTGTTAAAAAAAAAAACTACTTCTTTACCTCCACATTACTACCTTTGTCTTTTGAAGAAGACTGGGTAAGACATTGCTTGCAAGTTGCAATAGAACGGAGTTGTTTGACTTTTTCATATACGTACAAGTTCTCATCTTTGACCATTTCCTACTTACTTTTCACCAAACCATTACGTTTTCACATCTTTGTACAGTGTCTAGAAGTTTTACTTGGTCCAATTCCAAGCATTATTTGTTTTTTGAGAAAAAAAATTTACAGGAACTTTATGTCAAATATTTTTGCTACTTTTCTTTATCAATTTTTTTGTTGCTAATTTTATTTTTTTGTTGGTTGAAAATTGAAATATGTCATTGTCACACCACTTTTGACTTTTGGTTAATTCATGAACCATAACTATTGATTAGGCTTTAGTAGTTTAGAGTTGTTAGACATCAATTTATAATTTTCTAAACTAAATTGTTTGACTCCAACTATTAACTCTTAAAATTTCTATTAGTGTTAGGTAAAGTAATACTTACTAATTTCCAACAGAAAATACACATATTATTAATATAGATCACCTAAATTTTCATTTGCTTCACTTCAATTTTACTAGTGCACATTAAAACCATAATCATGAATCTTTTCTCTACCAATGTTTGATTTGCATTAAAACCATAATCACTTCAAAATCCTCTAATTCTCTACCAATCTATTCCTAAAGATGCAATTTCTTAATCCAAGAATCTTTTTCTCATTCTTGATTACAACCATAATCATCCTAAATCAAATCCCAACATCTTCTTGTGCTGATAATGTTCAGCAGTACAAAAAATGCAGTTCTTCATTTGATTGTGCAAATCTAAAAAACTTGAGTTACCCTTTTTGGGGACCAAATAGACCTCAATATTGTGGCCACCCTTCTTTTGAGCTACAATGCAAAGATGAATTTGCAAGCATTACCATTATGTCACAAAGTTATAGAATTCTTGAAGTCATTGACTCTGATCATAGACTCAAAATTGTAAGAACTGATTATTGGAACAATGTTTGTCCTACCAACCTAAAGAACACAACTTTAGGTTTCACTTTCTTTGATTACGGTTCGGATACTCGGAACCTGACACTCTACTATGATTGTCCTTATTCATCATTTCCTTTACCAGATAGTTTTTCTCCTCAGTTTAATTGTAGTATAAATGGAAATCAAATGGTTAACTATTTTATGTTGGAGAGTGTTCTTGAGAATGGCGAGGATTCGGTTTCGTTAAGTGAAACAATGGGAACATGTAAATCTAGAGTGATGGTTCCAATTTTGGACTCAGAAGCTGAAAGGGTAGTGACAAATTCAAGTGTGGAAAGTTTGAAGGATGTTATTGATAATGGTTTTGGAGTGGAGTGGAATGCAAATAATAGTTTGTGTCATGAGTGTCAAAGCTCTGGTGGACATTGTGGTTATGAGTCAAGTTCAAGGGAATTCACTTGCTTTTGCAAGGATGGATCTTTTCCACATTCTTGTAGATCATCAGGTAAGTACATATAGTATAGGCACATGAAATATTTCCTTATACAAAAATAAAAATAAAAAGTGATGCAAAATTGTCTTTAGATAACTAAGTGATTGGGCTCATCTCTCAAGTGATTAATGAGCTTCAGTTAAGGTTAAATTATTCGAGAGAATCCAAATTAAACTATAGGTACCTATTGGTTGAACACCACATTAATAGGCCACTTTCCCCTAGGAACCAGAATGTTAACTTAAAAAAGTCATCAATTGTGTTAGGAAGAAAGATTTTAAATCGTGATCACGGTGAATGAAGTCGGAAATCATGATCCAATGTGGACTTATAGTTTTCATATAGACCCTTTTCCTCTTCTTCATTAAATATCTGCTAATGATTTCTCCTCTCTGATTGTGGATCTGGATTTCCCATTGCTAATGCAGAATTTACTTAATTAAAGAACCTTTAAGAAGTAGGATAGGTGATTTTTCTTTAAGGTTACTAACTATTATTGGCATAGTTCTTGCTATGCTTAGAATATGTGAGTCTCTTGATGGTTTTGTTAAAGACATCTGAAAGCAATTTTATTTTTGATCTTGTAGTTGTCTCCACTTCTTTGATAGTTTTTGACACCTTATTGTTGGTCTTAATAACATTTTTTGTCACAAGCTATTTTGATTGCCCCGGTTGGGATTTCTTGTATTCCTTTGTAGCTTTGTTTGTTTGGTGACAATTAGAATGATTTTTATAGAATAGACTAATTGTGTTTATTTGGCCATCTTGAACCTAATTTTCCAAAGGTGGATATTTGGCTACTTCAATTGGTTTAGTACATAGTTATTTATTTGATATGAAAACCCACACAGATTAGTGCAGTAATGAAATCATCAAAACTCTTAGAATTCGAGTTTGGTCTAAACAATTCTATAAAACCGGCTTGTAAGATCAAAGATGTATTATTCCACTCGTAAATTTAGTTTTAGGTCATGTCTCCTTTGGGCCTCGTTTGGATTGCTTTATTTTTGAGCTTGTGTAATATTAGTTTTTTTGAGGTAGTTTATGAAAAAACAGTTTATAAAAATACAATTTTTGTCAGTGAAAACATACAAATTAACATAAAAAATTATTTATTTGCATAAGTTATTTTTATAAGCTAAAAAATAAGCCAAATTCAAACGGACCCTTAATTTGAAACTCTAAACCACAAGTCGAAAACCGAACATTTGAAACATGATCAAAGTACTCGGCTTTATAGAGGGTGTGGCTTAATAGATCGTAGATAAACTCTGATACCATCTTAAAATTTGAGTTTGACCTAACTCAACCACACAAAACCGATTTATTTTATTAAGTGGGAGATGCCTCCTTTCATAAGTGCATTTTCATGCTGTCTTCTAGTATGGAACTCTCAACAAAATCCTCTTGCAAAGAAAGGTGCAGAGAAAGGGTAGAGTGTCAAAATATCACAATTCTTACATAAACATTACCAAGGCAGGAGGACAGTTTATTATATCTTTAGCACATAAAAGAGGTTCACAATTTGACATAGATGAAAACGTTGACTGATGAATAATTTGGTCAAATTGGTTCTTAAACTATCAATCTCTCTTCAATTTAGTCCCTAAACTATCATTAATACATCAATTTAATCCTTCAACTTTTTTAAAAACATGAAAGAAAATGATAGTTCAGGGACCAAATTGATGGATTTTTAATAATTCATGGACCATTTAGTATATTTAGTTTAGGGGCCAAATTAGAGAGAGATCGACAATTTAGGACTAAATTGAAGGGTTATTCAATTTTGAACATACACAACTAGATTGAAGGTTTAATTCCATTTCTGCTATTCCTCTCTGAAAATGAAACTTTACAATTGATGACATGCATATTTAATCTGAAAAACTACTCACTTGCTACTGTCATTAAACATGTTCTACAAATTCCTGTCTATTGATGACTCTGCATTATGTATCTGTTCAATTTAAATATTATAACCAATTCCAACTAACCCCTCTGTCCCTTTCTCTAGTAAAATAAAAATAAATATCAAGCAGAAATTTCCACCATCTGAACCATGTGTTCTATATTGACTAATACCTTTCAACTATAGTATAGTTCTAGTTTTTGAACAGCCTCCATTCAACCAAATGAGTACTATTATTTGACCATAAAAAACAATAATACCTTTCAATTTCACATATACACGTTCCTCATGACTATCCCTATAATACAATAATTTTCGCCAACCAATTGCATTAAACAAAACAAACAGGACAAAAAAAATGCAAATAAAAACACTCACTTGGCTGCTAAACTAAGCTTAAAAATCTTTGTTTATATATTGCTCACATGACATCAAAGTCAAAGTCAACATAACTCATTTTCATGTTTTGTTTTCAATATTTTCATTACTTCAAACTATTAGATAATTATTACTCATATCATATCATAATAATACTAAACCCAACAAGTAACAACTCTTCAAAGGTTGCTCCAAATTTCAACTAACTATGTTGTCCTTGTCCCTCTCTTCTCCCACCACCACTACCATCATCATCATCTTCCCAATCTTCATCTTCTCTCTTCATCGTACAACATCCTTACCCTCGGATGCATCACTCTCTATCTGCAACAACACTACCTTTAACTGTGGCACCATCACCAACCTTTCCTACCCTTTCACTGGCGGTGACCGTCCTTCCTTCTGTGGGCCACCACAGTTTCATCTAAACTGCCAAAACAATGTTCCAGAGTTGAATATTTCCTCGGTGAGTTACCGAGTTCTTCAAATAAACTCAGCAACTCGTTCTCTCACCTTAGCAAGATTAGACCTTTGGAACGAAACATGTACTAATCATTATATTAACACATCTTTTGATGGAACTATCTTTAGCTACGGTTTGGGAAACCGTAACCTTACTTTGTTTTATAGGTGCAAAACCACTTCAGTATTCACTGAAAAGCCGCATAATTTATTTTACTGCAATAGTAATGGAGATAAGAACAATTCATATTCTTTGATTGGTCCATTTCCTTTAGACCCAGTTCTTAAGTTTGTTGAATGTGATGAAGGTGTTGGGGTGCCAATTCTTGAAGTGCAAGCTAATAGGTTTGCAGGAAATCGTTCTTTGCTTAGAGAGGTTTTGATGAAAGGGTTTAATGTTAATTATAGCAATCCTTTTGATGATGAATGTTTTGAGTGTATTCGTTCTGGTGGTCAACAATGTGGGTTTGATTATGATAACAATGAACCTATTTGTATTTGTGGTAATGTGTTGTGTCCATCTTCAGGTATTTTAGATTTTCTTTTGGTTAGTTTTTGTGTTTTGTGTTTGATGATGATTCTTATTTCTCATTGCAATTGTCATTTTTTATATTGCGAAAAATTGTTGATAAATGTAGTTTAAGCAACACTGGTATTTTTTATAGGTAATTTCCATTTTCTATCCTTTTCTGATTCTTTGTTCTGACATATATTGTCTATGTTGCAGGTAAAAGCTCTAGCACTGGCATTATAATAGGTAATTTCCATTTTTCTTAGTTGAATTGAATTTAGATTTGAGAAGTAAAATTTTACTGATGTCTAGCATTATCTTCAGGCGTAGTTGGAGGAGTTGTAGTCCTTATTTTCATTATTGGTGCATGCTTTGTCGTTCGGCGAAGGAAGAAAAGTGCTGAGAGATCAAGAAGCATTGAACCCTTCATGCCTCCTTCAAGCAGTGGCACTGGCACCGGCACTCTAACCTCCACTACTAATTCCTCCCAGAGTATTCCTTCTTATCCATCTTCTAAATCCGGAAGAGTGCCGCAAAAGAGTTTCTACTTTGGTGTCCAGGTATTTACCTATGAAGAACTAGAAGAAGCTACTGACAATTTCCACACTTCTAAAGAAATTGGAGAGGGAGGTTTTGGTACTGTTTACAAAGGTAACTTACAATATACATTTTCTCACACGGAATTGATTTCCATTGGTTTTCTGGTTTTCTTATAAACTATATATCTTCTGATTGTTGATCAGGTGAACTCAAAGACGGACGTGTGGTCGCGGTGAAACGCCATTACGAAAGCAACTTTAAACGTGTGGAGCAATTCATGAATGAAGTTGAGATTCTATCACACTTAAGGCATAAGAACTTGGTGTCACTCTTTGGATGTACATCTAGATCTAGCAGAGAGCTTCTCCTTGTTTATGAATACATACCGAACGGAACAGTGGCTGATCATCTTCACGGGAAACGGTCGAGCTCGGCTATGGTTACTTGGCCTGTAAGATTGAACATTGCACTAGAAACAGCTGAGGCATTAGCCTACCTCCATAAAAAAGATGTCATACACCGCGATGTGAAATCCAACAACATTCTCCTAGATGAAAAGTTTCATGTTAAGGTTGCTGATTTCGGTCTCTCAAGGCTGTTTCCGACCGATGTAACACACGTATCAACCGCGCCACAAGGAACCCCTGGTTATGTTGATCCTGAGTATTATCAGTGTTACCAACTCACCGACAAGAGCGATGTTTATAGCTTCGGCGTGCTCTTAGTCGAGCTTATATCATCATTACAAGCTGTGGATATTACCAGGCATCGCAACGACGTGAACTTAGCAAACATGGCTGTCAATAAAATTCAGGGCCAAGAATTGCATGAGTTGGTTGATCCTGAACTTGGATACGAAAAAGACAATTCTGTGAGAAACATGACAACAGCAGTAGCTGAATTAGCATTTAGGTGTTTACAGCAACAAAAAGACATGAGACCTTCAATGGATGAAGTGGTGGAGATTTTAAAAGCAATCAAGAGTGATGAACTTGAAACACATGAATCAAAAGTATTAGATGTCGTTGTTAGAACAGATGAACTTGTACTTCTGAAGAAGGGTCCTTATCCAACTTCACCAGATTCTGTTGCGGACAAATGGGTTAGCGGCTCTTCCACATCTACTACTACCTCATACTCATAGATTCTATGATTTCCTTTTTGTTTTGGTGAGGATTTAGATTTTTAGATGGTAAAAGTAAAACTACTGTTCTGGTGTCAATGAGCTAGTTCAGAAGTCATTTTGGCCTTCAAATATCTTTTCTCTAAAAGCTTATATGTTTTCACAATATTATTTTTTGCCATAATGCTATTAGTGGTTGAACACTTGGGGCATGTTTAGAAATAATATAAATTTTCAGTGTAGATATTCCCATATCTTAATTGGTTTGATGTATTTGAAATATATATACATAAATTTATTTATTGTTACTTTATACATTTTGTTATGTGTATATACATACTCCGTCCAAAAATATAAGCAAAAATGGGTCAACAAAAGTTAATGTATCTAGTCTAAATTTTACACTAAATACATCAGTTTCCGTTGACCAGTTTTTGCTTATATTTTGAAACAGAGGGAATTACATTAGAATTGAAATGAAGGGACTATAGGAAAATAATGAACTGAGTGAGTACATGACAACATCTGAATTTCCATTATCTTATTGCAGACGAGGGGGATGCTAAGATGAAGAGGTTATCCACACATGTGCACAGCCATGGTCAGGATTCAGATATACTTTGGTAGGTGAATTTTGTATGATACTGTATTTGATACATATCCACATGCATCAAGTGGTGAATATTTAGGATATGTTATGTTATTATTCAGCTCATCTTGTACAGTTGTATACTTGTATTAATTACTGAACAAAACTGAGGATCTTGCTAATCATAATTAGTTCAAATAGGTGTTAATATGATTATAAAGTATGATTTTGTCAGTAACAAAATTATATTTTTTAGTATACAATTGATATATGAGCTTATGAATTGAAGTTAATTACATTATCTCAAGTAAAAAAAATTGCATTACCTGAGCTAGTTTGTTAGAAAACCTGAATGATCCAAACCAGAATAGGTCAACAGCGGAAGCATAAAAGTGTATCATGATTCATTCCTGATATTGTTAATTGTTCGTAGATGTTGAGGCTCTTCTAAATTCTATGTGATCTTATTGTGGTCGTGGAAATTTTCTGAAAGAGGTTTTATGCCTTAGGGAACTGAAACATATACGCTAAAATTCTCTAAATAATAGTTTGCCAAGTACAACGTTATTTGAAGGTGCGTGTTGCTCCAAAACGAGTAAACCACCAAATTCGTCTGACTTTATAGGGTGGATTCTGCGTACATGGTCCTTAATATTTGACGATGATATGCCTTTTGTCGATGGATTAGTAATCATAACTCATTGTTCATATGTTCGATAAGATTTGTTTGATCTTTAAATCTGTATCTCTTAACTAAGTACTTAATATTGATATGTTTGCTTCAACAACCAATTTTGTTATTACTAGTCATCATAGAAATGATAGACGAGTTGTCATGATACATCTTCAATTTTGCTAAAAGCCCCCCCAAAACTATCCAAAACTGCCAAAACCACTATAACTACTGGCGACTTAAATATGTCAAAATATCGCTCGTTGGTAAATTTACTAGCGGCCTAAACTGCAAGAAACATGATCAGAAGAAAACAACCAGTTTACTGGCGGCCTAAACTACAACATCATAAAGTCAGACCTTTTAAACTACTGGCAGCTCAGACCGCCACAAAAGAGTAATTGTTGAGAGTATATACATAAAGGTAGCTCAGACCGCTACTAAATTAGTCTTTTGAAACTTCAAATTGCTTACATAAAAGCGGCCAAAACCGCCGGTAATAATTTAAAACTAGGACATGATAATTTACTATGCGTCTTTCATTCAGATAACATCCCAAGTGAAAATTATTAATGGTCCATAGTGAAAATTTGTTTTCGACTGATATTGCGTGTCACAACACCTTCCCACAACCTCTTCGAATTATCAATCAAATGTTGTAAATAGATATCAATACCAACAATTGGAATAGATGACCCTGATATTACAACTGCTAAAAACATGTAAGGTTTTGACATACACATTTCAGGTGGAAGATTGTATGAGGTAACAACAACACGCGAACATGAATATGGAATGGCTGATACTTGAGTATACGGTGTAAATCCATCAGAGCATAATCTCAGTCGTACATTTCGTGCTTTAAAGCAAAATCATGATTAACTTGGTCAAAATGCTTTCAAAAGCCAAATCCTTCGATCTTCAAGACCTAATTATTGAATCCCAATTTTACGGTATTGAAAATCTCTTAATCAATTCTCTCTCTAATCAGAACAATAAGAACCTTTCAATCCCCAAAAATTTCTTCAGTTACCTTTAAACATAAGAGATTTGAAAAATGGTTACGTGAAGGAAACATTAAATTGGAAAAACGTAACAAAATCTTGTTTCATTGTTCAAGCTACTGGATCTTCACCGGAGCAAATGTTCAAAAGTTTTGAATCTTCCCGAAAAAACTTGGATCTGCTTTGGAGATAATTAAATAAAAAAACATTTGTTGGCGACTTTGGCCACCAAGAAGTCAAATGTGTGTGAAAAACTTGTTGAGGACTTTAGCCGCCAAGTTTTTTTTTTTTTTTGACAACCATAAAATTATACCATTTCATTAATCAATAAGTCGGAAATACAAATAGGCAATGTCTCAAAGTGACAACGACTAGCCCAAGCAATGGCCGCCCTAGCAAGGGAGTGAGCAACCATATTCGCTTGTCGTTTAATAAACTTAACCATAAAGTTTTGATCAAAAGCTAACATATTATTAATAAGAGATACAAGCATGCTAAACTCAGAATTTCCTCTATGAAAGTGAAGGACTGCATCAACCACGCTTTTGGAGTCTGTCTCAAAGATCACATGTGATATACGCCGTTGCTCCATCGCTCTCATAGCTTCAAGTAGCGCCATGGCCTCTCCTTCAACAACTGAGTAAATTCCTTCAAGCCAAGTAGTCTCAGCCGCTACAAATCGCCCCAAATGGTCTCTTAAACACCATGATGTACTTGTACGATTTGAGTCTTTATGAAAGGTTGCATCAACATTACATTTGTACCACCCTTGCTGAGGCTTTTCCCACCTATTTGCGTGCAGCTGTTGTGATGCTCGATGCTGGTCGTGATTCAGCTCATGCACTGCGTGCCACTCTTCCCAAAAATAGCGAGCTTTTAGCCCAAGAACTCGACCTGATTCTTGCGTGTTGTTCCAAACCATATTGTTCCTGTTCTGCCATAAAGTCCACAGAAGCATCGCAAACACGCCTGCTGTAACATCGGATTCATTCTTGCAAATTTGAAGGATCAACTCTTTTATATTGGCAGCTTGTTGAAAGTATTTCCCAACCATAGAATCAATAGCTGCAGCATTACAAGCTTGTACAGTAACATTACAAACAGCAAAACATGCCACTCATCTTCAATTGTATGTTCACATAATGGACATGATAATTGGCAAGGAACATGTTTCTCTTGTAATCGCAACCGCGTCGGCAAGCACCCTTTACAAATTCTCCATAGTAAGTGCTTGGCTTTCAGGGGTGCTTTTATTTTCCAAAGGCATTGCCAAGCTTCATTATCAGTCACGGATCTAGACCTCCCTGAAACATGCATTAATATTTTATAACCACTCCTCACACTATAATTCCCATCATTATTATCAAGCCAAACAATTTTATCCTCTTCCACCACACTAAGTAACGGAGTCTCCATGATACGTATGACTTCGTGTCATTACTATGTTCTAACCATTTTTCAGGGCACTTTTACTAGTTTTATGGTATTTTTCGTACTGAATAAAGAGAAGATAGCATCATTACTAAGACTGCTTGGAGCACAAGAAAGAAAGAAAAAGAGAAAATTCACCAACAGCTTGCGCAATGGCGCTGGGAATCTGCGCAGTGGCGCAGAGCTCTCAAATCGCTGCGCAGTGGCGCAAGGATCTGGCACCATGGCGAAGGCGCGAGAAAAAACCCTATATATTTAAGTTTAAGTCAGAAAAAGGGTTACAGAAGTTTGACGGCAAATAACTATTCCTCTGAGGCGATTTCTGAAGTGCAACAAGGAGATTTCAAGTGTGAAAACACCTTCAATCTTACTTGTAATGAATTCTATTACTCTATTTTGTTTTGTTAATTCATTTATGAGTAGCTAAATTCCTTTGATTGGATCTTAGGGGATTCTAATTGCTATTACTCTTGAACCAGGTAGTTTCATATGATATTTTAATGAATTACGAAGTTAGTTTCAGTTAATTATTCCTTGTGTTTAATGCTTTGCATGATTTGGCTAATTGTGTGATGAATCCAATTGTTTGTTTGACTATGAGAGTAGGAATAAATTTATCGATCTAGGAATAATTATTCAATTAACCGTTACTTAAGAGATTTTGAATTGTTAATTGAGAATTCAAAGGTTAAAGTGTCAAAACCTCAATTGATCATAAATCACCTAAGAGATTAGGGAGTTATGATCAAGGGAGAGGATTATGTTATCAAGAGATTGAGCATAATTACTTTTTTTAATCGAATCGTGAAACTAAATTTGTAATTTGTTAACATGCATGAACTACCAAGATGATAGTAATTAGATGAACCGAAAATGTCCAATCTCCTTCTTCTCTTGAAATCAAATCCTATTTTCTTGCCGTTATTTTTCTAAAACCCTAATTCTAAAAAAAATCCCCCCTTTTAATTAATGCAATTTTACTATCGTATGATTTCAATTATTTTCGTTTGATTTGGAACAATCCCTGCGGATACGATAATATTTATACTTACTTTGAACCATTCATCAAATGGCGCCGTTGCCGGGGATTGTTGATTGAATCAACAAGGCAAGTGAACCATACATAGTTTATTTTACAGTTATTTATTTTTCAGTTATTATTATTCCAAAAATATATTAAAAAAAAAAGTTCTAAATTTTTCTTGTGTAGTGCAGCTGCTTCTAAAGGTATTTGTTGTTTGTGTGCATGCGCAGTAAAGCAGACGAAGACCTTAAATACGATCCAGAGATCGAAAAGACAGTAAAAGCACTCAGAAAGCAAGCTCGACTTGAGCATGAAGCGGTATTAGCTGCAACTATAAATCAGGGGCTCAGTGACGAAGAAATCAATTTCTCAGACTCCGAAACTGAGAGTATGGGTGACGCGGTTCCTCCTCCTCCAGAAAGGACATTGGGAGACTATGGGCAAAGAAATAATGCTGGGGATGCCAATCTGGGCTTCCAACCAATCAACCCAGTGTCATTCAACATCCAAAATACAGTGCTCAACGCCCTCAAGGAAAATCAGTACACAGGGGCTGAAACTTAATGCCCAAACCTCCATCTGGAACACTTTTATGAAGCATGTGATTACACTGATCCACCGAATATTTCTGACTCTGACAAGAAGTTGAGACTCTTCAAGCTATCTCTCGCCGGGGGAGCAAGAGATTGGATAGACACTTTACCTCCCAACACCATTGGAACTTGAGATGAACTTGCTAAGAAATTCAAAGACAGGTACTTTCCAATTCACAAGTTCCTTGAAAGAAGGAATGACATTACCACCTTCGAACAAGGGGATGCTGAATCATTATATGATGCTTGGGAAAGATTCAAACTATGCTTGAAGAAGTGCCCAAATCATGGGCTTGATAATCATACTCAGATGCAACACTTCACCCAAGGGTTGAGACCTCAGACTAGAATGTTATTGGATGCATCAACTGGTGGATCAATAACAAATAAAGTGGAACGTGAAGCTAGGGCACTGATTGAAGCTATGACACAAAATGAGTATAGAGTGCAACATGATCGGGGAGCGAAAAAGAAATCTGGAATGTTAGATTTAGATACAGGAACAGCACTCCTCGCCCAACAAGCAAAGATGAACAACAACATTGAGTCTTTGCTAAAGGCGTTCATAAATCAAACAACTCTGACTCCTCCAGCACCAGTTAATGCAGCTCAAGGGTTGCAATGTGATTTTTGTGGCCAAGGCCATGCTAACGGTGGATGTTTGCCTGCAGGTTCGGAACAAGCAAACTATTTAGCCAACTACAAGAGAACCCCCCCCAACAATGATCCATTCTGGCTACTTACAATCCGGGATGGAGAAATCATCCAAACTTTGGTTGGGGTGGTAACCAGAATCAACCTCAACAACAAGCTCTGCATCATCAAAACCAACAAAGAACATCCTCTAATCTTGAGGACTCTCTTGCACAATTCATCAAGGCCACTTCGGGACAATTTGACTCGATTAAAGCTAGCCAAGAACTTGCCAACAAAAATCATGAAGCCTCAATCAAAAACTTAGAGACTCAAATTGGCCAACTGTCACGGCAATTCTCTGCTGCTCAGAACAATGGTTTCGAAGGGTCCCCTAAAAACAACCCAAGGAATGAAACTTGCAATGCTATAAATTTGAGAAGTAGAGTAGTTCCTTCATCGGAGGTTGTGATGGAGAAAAATCACTACAAGAAAATAAGTGTTTTGTGACACTTCTATTGCGACCATTTGAATATAACTGTCGCAATGTGAATTTTGTAAAACATTTGCAACGGTCTATACGACGGTTTCTACAACTGTCGCAATGTTTTGTTCCTATGAGTGGGAAAATTTATTAAAACAAATATATTCAGACACACACTTGCCATCTCTCTTTGTTACCAAAAAAATAGAAAAACACAAAAAAAATAAGCCAAACGCTCGTTTCCTTCATTGCGGCTTCCTCCATCGCACTTCACCGCCGCTTCCTCCATCACCGCCGTTCCTTCATCGACCATGACCCTAACTCGTTTCTTCATCGAAGTTACCTATCACAAGCGCTAAATCCCTAACTCGTTTTCTTCATCAACCCTAATCCCTAAATCGTGTTCTTCATTCCCTGAATCGCTAAATAGTGACTGGTTCGTTGCTCTCGTTTCTCCCGTTGAGAAGATTTTATTGTTCATCTCAGGTTCAGGTTCGATTTGATTTTTGGTAAATTCCTTCTGAGTTTGTTGTTTTCTCTATGTGCAGAGCTCATTGTTTCCTATTATTTTTCTCCAAACGGTGAAATGGTTTTTCTATTTATTCATGTTGAGGATAAGATAGCTTGATAACATATTTTAACAATGGCTGAATCACTATCCTAAAGAATACTTTGTCTTTGTTTTTGGACTACTGTAGTATATGACATGCTGCTGTTCTGTTGTTGTTCTGTGTTAAGAGATATCTGTTTTGAGTTTTGATTGTGCTTTAACTAAGGTCTAAGTGCCTTTGGTTCACTGTTGTCTTAAATTTTGGTTCTGTTATGAGATTTGTGTTCTGGATTATGAGGCTTTAAGTACTTGGTGGTTGGTGCCATGCCAATATGTGTTGGAAGTTAAATTTCATTTGATTTTGAATTTAATGTGCTTGTGTTATTGAAAATTATAACCTGTTTCCATGTGATATTTGAAGGTAGAGAGTTCTCTTGTGGAGTTAAATATGATCTCAACTCAAGAGCAGAGTTCTTATTGTTTCATGGACTGATTTCAAGTTCTGCCTTCAAGTCTTAAGGTGTGTACATTACTATTTGTAGAAACCTACTAAGTTATGATTTTTCATTCATGAGACCAATATTTAAGTTTGAAAGCTAATTAAACTTTCTTTCTTTACAGTTTCTATGAGGGCAACAGTGCTTCATACGAACTCTATAGGAAGTTGAACATTTCTATTATTAAAAATGGTGTTATTCACAAGGTGAGTTGGGTTAAGTATAGACAACATGTGCTTAATTCTACAGCTGCCATAGCTGATGTTATTCTAATAAGAGAAGGTATGCTTAATTCTTTTTTCTTGTGAATTGTTCTCTGCTATCAAATTTGGGTTGGTTTATAAATCAATCCTTATTTTTAGCTTTAAAAACACCTTGCTGCATAATTAATTATGGATTTATTTTGATCTGGTTCTGGTTATACGAGTGATCAACCATCTGTGTGAAGTATGAAATCCAACACTCCAACCATTATTAGACTATAAATTATAGAGAGAAAATTAGAAATTCCCTTTCTTTGAAGCATAAGGAACAAGTTGAGGAATCAAGAACTCAAGTTTATGGGTACAAAAGTTGAAGCTTAAAGTGGTGAGGAGTTGAAGAAAGTCTCAAAGAATTAAGGTGAGTTCCCTAGGTTAGAAACAGGTTCATTATTCTTTAATGGCTGAAACTAACATTGTTAGTAGTGTACTAATTGAAACTATAAATTATAGAGAGAAAATTAGAAATTCCTATTTTGTTTCTTTATGATAATGACACTTGATACTTAAAATAATTGTTCAGAGGTAGTGATAGTTAGGAACCTTTTTCCCTTGTGAAGATGTTGGTTTAATAGGTTGAAAATTGGACATAAGTATTAGTTCTGAATCTCGGCGAAATTGCTTAATAATGGGACTATTCCGCTGCTTCTGTTGTTAGTTTTCTGCATAAAATCAGGTTTTTGCTATGCTGTTTCTGCTATTCATTTTTCTGCTGTTTCTGCTATAGTTCCTGCAGAAAGCTGTTGAACTATTGCGCTGTCCTGCTATTAAATTCTACTGTTTCTGCTCTTAATTTTTCTGCTGTTTCTGCTGTTAGTTCCTGCAGAAAATACAATACTGTTTTGCTGTTTTACTCTTAGTTTCCTACAGGATTTGAGACTGGTTTACTTCTAATTTCCTGCACAATTGGGGATTGGGTTGCTATCATAATAATGGCTTTAACTCACATAGGACAGCATAATGAGACAAAATTATGATTAGGATAAATGTAGTAATTAATTAATTAATATAAAAATAGAGGAACTACTAACTTAAGACTAGTACTAACGGTAGACTTGTATGTATGTGTTAATTTTAAATAAAGATGATGATGATTTCGATGGACTTTGAGCCATGTATGTATAAGTAATTGTATGTTTAAGTTGTGACCCTAGTGGTACCAAAGACCACTAGATATCTAGTGGTTGGATAATTTGGTTGGGATTTTGAGACGGGGTCCCACATAACGACAAGATGAGTCAAGGAGTCGTGCTTTATCCTTCGATAGGGAGTTTAGCCGACTAGATAGATATTCTGAGCCTAACTCAACTCAGATTATCTAGGTAAAAAGAATCAATATAATTATTGTGTGACACACTTATTTATATGCTATGTAATTTATGAATAAATGTGATGATACTTATGAAATGATCAACTGTTAATTAGTTCTTCTTAGTTACTAACTCTAGGTAAATGGAATCACTGGGACGAAGTGACTGTCTCACCCCTCACATAATAAGTTATGTACTTTTACACATAAAATTATAATAATTGAGATCCATTTCTTTTGAAAAAGATATTGACTTATTAAGAAATGAATCATTCAAGAAGTTTGTTAAAAAGAGTGTTTTGCTGATACTTCTTTTTGGTTCAAATATAAGAATATTTGCTCTGAATGCATTATAACTTGTTATCATGGTGAATGTAGCCTCATCGTTAATGGGGTGGTAATGTCTTATATCACTACTCAAGCTGCTGCAGAGACATTGATACTATCAACTGGTATGTCCTTTTGAATCTTGTTATGTAGAGGCAATGCATAATTGTATAAACATATTTTTTTCATTATTAGATTAAGAATGATGCATACCTATTCCATATAACCTGGCCATAGACTATGATAAATGATAATATGATATCACTTCATCTAAAAGCAAATTCATTTTCAAAGGTTTACATACACATAAGCAAAAAAAATTGTTCCTGTTTTCATTCAATGCAGAAGTAGCTATGACAAAGCCTTGTGATTTGCAAATGAGAATCATTCAATGCAGAAGTAGCTATGTATTAATCTTCTTCATTGATTCTCTATAGAATATTTTTTTCTTAATAAACAAATGAGATTTAATATCTATATTCCTTATAACCATCTTATCACATTAAAAAAGTGAACTTTTTTAGTTTTATGATACAACTAGTAGTCTTAGCAAAATAATAAAATCAGGACTAATATACTCTTAACTCATTGTCAAAAAAAAAAAAAAAACTCATAGTCTTTCAACTCAAGTTGAGATTTTGAAGCACAAACTCCTGTACCAACTGTTACAATGCTTTGTTTACAATGACATGGTTAGAACAATAATAATGGTTTGACGTTGACAAATGTGGTGCTAGGAGGGTTAAAAAAGACATTTCTATAGTATCATCTCATGGAGTTAAATATGATCTCAATTCAAGAGCGGAGTTCTTATGGTTCCATGGACTGATTTCAAATTCTGCTTTCTGGCACTTCTGGTTTAGTAAGTGTTTTTTTTTAATATTTCAGTGCTTATGTTTAGGTGTTTTTATGCTTTGATTTGGGTGTAGGCTGTTTGGGTGGTGTTTCTTGTCTTGTTGTCTTGTATGCTCGACTGCTTCGGTTCATTTATATGCTAAATGAACATAATTTACGAGTGCACTGCTATTGTATTGCTGTCCAGTTTTTAGACTTGGTATTGATGTCTTTTTTCTGTTATGATAGTGCATTGGTAGTGTATTGTTGTCCAGTTTTTATGTTGTTGTCTTGTTTTTCTGTTATGAGACACTACTTGTGCTTACTAAACACATTTGCTCTTTGAAAAGAGGTCTAGGAGTTAAATGATTGCAGATTGTCTCTTCCTTTTTGTAGCTTAATTTGTATTGCAATCATGTCTTAGGCCTAGGATCGTTAATGGTTGAGGCACTTTGGCATTGTAATCATTTGTGTTTGTCTGTTTTTGAGTGTTTCTTTGGGATACCTAATGTCTATCTTAAATTAATAAATTATTCCTTGAAAAATAATTATGTTCTGTTATGAGTTCATTTATTTGATGTACTGATAAAAAAGTTTTTGTTATGTTATGTTTGAAGGAACCATTATCTTGTGGAATTATGCCATGTACAATTTCATTAGTTTTCCTAATATATACTTATGTCTTTTCATGTAACAGAATACAAGAGTCAAGAGAGATGGTAGGCTTTTTGAGTCTTAGCTGGCAATAATTAAGGATCATGAAGCAACATCACGCACAAAGGAATATTTAGATATTTTTTGAACTTATTTTGACATAATGTTTTCTATGGTTAGCCACTCTACTAATGTTTATGTTTTTGAATGTTTGAACTATGCTAGTTTTTTTCTTTTAGAGTTTCAAGTACTTTAATTGGATTTTTTATGTATAGATATTGTCACTTTTGAATGAATTATATGAATGAGATGAAGTTATTTATATTTATATACTAGTGCATTTTAATTTTGTTACTTTTATATGGATATTGTAACACTTATTTAATAAGCCATCAAAATAAATAAATAAATTTTTTAAATTAATTTATATATTTTTAAAACAAAACAAGTTTGCGATGGTTTTGTAACCGTTGCAACCTCTACTCTTAAATTCAGGAAAATACATTGGGACGGTTTTCAAAACTGTCGCAAAGTTCTGCTGTTAAATCTAGTATTTTTCTGGAAAAACACTGTGACGGTTTGAAACAATTGTTACAACGGTTTTTAAACTGTTGCAATGTTCTCTTGCGACACTGAAATCATCAACGGTTGGAGAACCGTCGCAGATGTGCAATTGTGACACTTTGAACTGTCGCAAACTGCAATTTTAACCGTCGCGAAGTGCTTATTTTCTTGTAGTGAATAGAGAACCTAGTGGTGAGGGAGTAAATAAAAAAAGAGATGTTGAGGGGGAAGAAAAAAATGAGAGTAAGGGAGAAGTCGAAAAAGAGTGGGAAGTAGTAGAAGTGAGTAAGAGTTATGATGAGGAGTTAGTCGAAAATCAGAGGGAGAAAATAAGTGAAAAAAGTGAGAAGGATAAAGAGAGAGCGTTTTTGAGGAATGAAATTGAAAATCGGAGGAGGCAAGCTAAGAAGGACCTCAGGAACAATTCGGGTCCTAAAGAAGTATCTCCATATGCCAAGTTACCTTTTTCTCGTGCACCAAAGAAAGAAAAGAGCCAAGAGAAGGTGAAAAGTGAAGAGAACACTTTCCGGAAATTCATGGAAATGTTCAATAGTTTACAAGTCGACATTCCTTTTGCCGAAGTATTGGAGCAAATGCCTTTGTATGCCAAATTCATGAAAGAATTGTTGACCAAGAAGTGGAAGCATAAGGAAGATGCGCCGGTATTAATGAATGAGGAGTGTAGTGCTATCATCCAAGCCAAGCTCCCACAAAAGAAGAAAGACCCCGGTAGTTTCACTATACTCATCTCTATCGGGAATATGCACGTGGGGAAAGCTTTTTGTGACTTGGGTGCAAGTATAAATTTAATGCTGTTGAGCATGATGAAGCGCATATCGGGTGCAGTAGCCAAGCCCACAAAAATGCAACTCACTCTTGCCGACCGATCTATCACATACCCCTACGGAATCTTAGAAGATGTATTGGTGAGATGTGCCGAGTTTGTTTTTCCAGCCGACTTCGTGATCCTTGATATGGAAGAGTGTGTGGAAGTCCCGGTTTTGTTGGGGAGACCATTCTTAGCAACCGGCAAAGCACTAATTGATGTAGAGATGGGCGATTTAATGTTGAGGCTTCAATGGTGAAAGTGTGAATTTCAAAGTCTTTGAAGGCATGGAGCCGTATGAAAAGAAGAAGCCTCAATGTTTCCAAGTGGAGGCAAGTGAAATTTTTGTGAAGGATAACACTAAAGAAAGCCTATTTTTCCGGAGTTGAAACAACTTCCCTCTCAATGGAAGTATGTGTTTACAGGTGAGAATTCCAAAAATCCGGTTATCATTAGTAGCTCTCTCACTCCCTTGGAAGAAGAGGCATTGTTAAAAGATTTTAGCCAAGAACAAGGCACTATTGGTCTTATATTGGATGGTACTATCCCGATTATTTACTCGCATAAAGTGAAGAATAAGGAAGAGCCCATTCCGGGTGATGTGCCATTGGAGTCCCAAACTCCAACTTTGGAAGAATTGGTAAAGAAAGAGGTAATAAAACTTGTCGATGCTGGAATAGTGAACCCGACTCCAATTTTCCAAAAGAAAGAAGTTAGTGGGGAAAGGCCAAAGCAAGTTTGTCCCAAAGCTAAAAAGAAAACTAGAAACAAAGGCAAGAACAAGTGGAAGGAGTTAATGGGTCACACGGTTCTAAAAAATTCATTGATGGTCGATCATAATGTGACTCCCATGAGGGAGGAGCAAAAGAGGAATCAACTTGAAGCACATCTGAAGTATCCCCCCTAACTTTGGGTGTTGGACGTCAAGCATCGGGACGTTAAACAAGCGCGTGGCCTTTTAGGTCATAGACCGTCAAGCTATTGACGCTAAACGAGCGCTGCTTGGGAGGCAACCCAAGGTTTTATTTACTAATCTTTATTTTGTTTATGTGCCTAAAGTGTGGTTGCAGGTTAAGCAAGGAAATTGAGTCGAGAAAAAGTTGGAAAAAGCAAGTTGTTTGTACCTTGAGCCTTTTTGAAGCCACCTTTTATAATATATCCTTTGTTAACCCCTTTTGAGCTGAAAGAAAAAAATGTTATTGTTTACTGAACCCAAAATTTGTCAAAAGAAATGGAAAACAAAAAAAAAGATGATTTTCTTGGAGTTCAGACACTTAACTGATAAATTGAGCCCAATGCTCATTATAAGTTTGGGGTTGCTTTTGGAATTAGCAACTTAATAAGTTTGGGGAAGGGTACTAGAGAACTAAAAAAAAATGAAAAAGAAAGAGGTATCTCATGTAAACCTCTCAAAAAAAAAAAGACAAAAAAAAATTGATGAAAAAGAAACAAAAAAATTGTGTGATTGAAAGAAATGAATAAGTTCTCTAGTACAAACCGTTAAGTGTAAAGGGGGAGAAGAAAAAAATTAATAACTTCAAAGTTTGAAAAGAAAAGGTGATCTTGAAAACTCCAAGTTTTTCTGCTTACCATCCAAATACATCCACCCTTAAACCTTGGCCCCGTTATAACCCTCAAGTCCTCTAAAGGTGTGAATTTGTTTGTGTGTCGATCGATTGTAGAATGTTTGCAAGCATATGGTTGAATGGCTATGACTGTGTTGATTGAGTGAAATAAACAAATAAACAGGAGAGAAAGCGAGTGAGTGAAGAGATTATGTTTGGTTAATGTTTGCAAAAGGTTCTTGTTTTTCTAATAATACTCGGTGTGCATGTATAGTTATAATAGGAATGATCATAAGAGTGTTGATTATGATGTTTGACTTGACTAACTTTGCTGATGTGGATTAAACTGTTGAGATAGTGCCATGTTTTCCGATGGATACAGGTATTCCTTGAGGACAAGGAAAAGTTCAAGTTTGGGGTTGTGATGACTTCGTGTCATTACTATGTTCTAACCATTTTTCAGGGCACTTTTACTAGTTTTATGGCATTTTTCGTACTGAATAAAGAGAAGATAACATCATTACTAAGACTGCTTAGAGCACAAGAAAGAAAGAAAAAGAGAAAATTCACCAACAACGTGCGCAATGGCGCAATTGCTATTACTCTTGAACCATGTAGTTTCATATGATATTTTAATGAATTACGAAGTTAGTTTCAGTTAATTATTCCTTGTGTTTAATGCTTTGCATGATTTGGCCAATTGTGTGATGAATCCAATTGTTTGTTTGACTATGAGAGTAGGAATAAATTTATCGATCTAGGAATAATTATTCAATTAACCGTTACTTAAGAGATTTCGAATTGTTAATTGAGAATTCAAAGGTTAAAGTGTCAAAACCTCAATTGATCATAAATCACCTAAGAGATTATGGAGTTATGATCAAGGGAGAGGATTATGTTATCAAGAGATTGAGCATAATTCCTTTTTTTAATCGAATCGTGAAACTAAATTTGTAATTTGTTAACATGCATGAACTACCAAGATGATAGTAATTAGATGAACCGAAAAGGTCCAATCTCGTTCTTCTCTTGAAATCAAATCCTATTTTCTTGCCGTTATTTTTCTAGAACCCTAATTCTAAAAAAAATCCCCCCTTTTAATTAATGTAATTTTACTATCGTATGATTTCAATTATTTTCGTTTGATTCGGAACAATCCCTGCGGATACGATAATATTTATACTTACTTTGAACCATTCATCAATACGGTTAGCTATATTCATAGGAAATAAAGATTCTATTTTCCTTGTATCCCACCGTTTTATATTAGGTGTCAAAATATCATTAACATATAAATTATACACACCTTGATTTTGTGGTGAAGGTAACCAAACTCCATCTTCTCCTCTCAACCAAGGATCTCCCATTAACTTGATGTTAGAACCATTTCCAATACTCCACCTACATCCATGCATAAGAACTTCCCTTACTTTCCAAATGCCTCTCCAAGCATAACTTGGATTATGGCCAATTTTAGTTTCAAAAAGAGAAGAATTCAGGAAATACCTTGCTTTGTAGAGTTTGGCCACTAGGGAATGTGGTTTAGTCATGATATTTCATTCTTGCTTTGCTATCATTGCCAAATTGAAATTATGTAAGTCACGAAAGCCCAATCCTCCTTGTCGCTTTGGTTGAGTCATTCGGTCCCAAGCTAGCCACTTTATACCTTTGTTATTAGCACCGCCACCCCACCAAAAAGAACTCATCATCCTCTCAATATCTTTAATTGTAGACTCCGGGAGAAGGTAGATACTCATGACATACGAAGGGATTGCCTGAAGGACTGATTTGATCATAATCTCCTTTCCCGCTTTAGACAAACTTCGCCCCCTCCAAGAATTTATACGCTTCCACACCCTGTCTTTTAGATAAGAGAAAATCTGCTTCTTCTTCCTCCCTATCATGGATGGTAGACCAAGGTAATTTTCGGTTCCGAGCACATGAATAACTCCCATGATTCGAGACAAATCTTCTTGGGCTGCTATACTCAGATTCTTACTAAAGAACACCTCCGACTTGGATAAGTTAATTTCTTTCCCCCAGGCTTCTTCATACGTCTTTAGAAGTCGCATCAAATGATTGGAGTCGTCAACTGTAGACCTGCAAAACAAAAAGCAATCGTCAGCAAAAAGGAGGTGGGACACCACCGGTGCCCCTCTACATATCTGGACTCCATGAATATCTCCTCTTGCGACTGAATTTTTTATCAAAGTTGTCAGACCCTCAGTGACTAAAATGAACAGATAAGGCGAGAGATGATCTCCCTGCCTTAGACCTCTCCCTGAGAATATAGGACCAACTCTCTCAAAATTCACCAAAATAGAATAGTTCACAGAACTAACGCATAACATCATCCAATGAATCCACTTATGAGCAAAGCCCAATCTTTCAAGCATACCACGCATGTTGGCAACAACTTTATCCGCCAAGTTGTTGCCAACATTTGTTGGCGGATTTTGGCTGTGATCTGGCTGCAAAAAATGGAAATTTGTTGGCTGCTTTTGTTACTTCTTGCTATTTTTGACCGCCAACAAAAGGTGATTTTCTCGTAATGAGTATATTGAATTTCAAATAATTTGTCCGTCTCAAAATCATTTTTCAATCAATTGTCCTATGAAACTTATCATTCTTCACACTTATTTTTCTTAAGCTTTGGTCGTCCACCTAATTTTGAAGTCAATTTCATTGATGTAAATTTTTCTTATGCTTTGTTCTATGTGATAACGTGTTGATGGACAAAATTATTATATTTTTTTTTTATAATTAAAAATTTAGGATGAGAGAAGGATGCTCCAGTCCAAGGCCGGAGCTCAAATCCTGAAGACCTTTCGGATTCAAGACCTGTCTTTTTACCACTATACCAAGAATTTGGAGTTCAAACTTATACATTGACTGATCATGTCATCACTATATTTTTTTTTTAATTTAATAATAAACATTTTAAAACTATAAAACAATTGCTTCAATCTTTTTAAAAATAGTGGTAAACGATAAATTGACTTAAAATTTCACTCCACTTTCTATCTTTCACTTGATTCATCCATTGTCGATAGAGACAAAAAATAAAGATGTCATTATTGAGAAGTATATATGGTGTTTGATTTGTGTCCAATTATTATTTCTAATCAAGTGATTAAATTCAAATAATTAATAAAGTTTTTCAAAACAGTTGTTCGAAAAAATCTAATTCTTTAATGAAATATCTATTGATTAGATTTTACTTTAATTGTTACTCTTTTTTTTTTTGTGTACAAACTCCTACAAAAAGATTGTACTTACAACCAAATATCAAATCATACTATATGTATTGAAAATTTCTCTAGCGACTCCCACGTGTCTTTTATACCCCTTACGGATGTTTTTGCCCTTGCACGGTTTCTCAGTTTATATGAACCGAATTTTAAGAAATTTCGGTTGACATAAATCGAAATAGTCTGTTATAGAAACAAAACTGCTTCCTTTCCATCAGTTACAGATTTTCTTCAAAAACACAACAACACCACTCCTTCAACTCTCTTGTTCGATTTTTCTAAGAACAACAACTTAGGGCTTCAAAACATACTTAATCAAGTAAGTTACATACCGTTTTGATCATTCATTGTGTTTGTCATCAAAATGCATTACTCTATGATTTTTTTTCTCCATAATGAAATTTGTATATTTGAATTTTTGATTTTGTGGTTTAAATTGTTGATTTTGTTGTTTGAATTGTTGATTATTTGTTGGTTGTCAAATTAATTACATGATTTCATGTGGAATATTATGTTTAATTTGAATATGATGTTGTTTCCTATTATGTTGTACTAGGTATTAAACCCGTGCGTTGCACGGACTTGATTAAATTTTTTATTTTATAATTTGCTTATTGAAGAAAATAAGTTGATATTCAATGTTTAAAAATTTAATATGTTCATTGATAGATAATAATAATTTTTTCTTAAATTTTGAAGTATAGTTTAAAGTTGTGTTTGATCCTACTTTTTTAAGATGTAAAAGTTGTTTGGTATTTATAATTTTTTTAAATTAGTTTTGATATTTTAATAAAAATTTATCATAAATAATAGATTTATAAAATTTAGAATTTTTTTAAATTTTTTTAAATAATAATTTAATTTGAGAGGTGTATTATATGATTTTTTGGTTTTAAGAGAAACACTTATAAAATATTTTGGAACCTGTTATTTCACAAAGTATAAAAAAATAGATATATATATATATATAAATGCTGCTGACATAGATAATGTGTCGTTCACCTACATATAAAAATAAAAATAGTGGAATCTAAATAGAGGTTATTAAAATTTAATTGTAACTTGAGTCAATGAAATTATTTCATTTAGAAAAATTAATGATAATAAATAACACACTTTTAAAACAATTAAAATCAAACTACTCCTATTTTCATATGTAACATTCAAACACGATTTTTAGTAAAAAAAATTAGTAATTATTCAGCTTAGGGTGCGTTTGTTTTATCCTTTTTAAAAATAGATTTTTATTATAGTGTATAATTTTTGTGTTAAAAAGATTTTAGCAAAGAATATTTTTATAAAAACTTCAAATGAAAAATCAGTTTAAAAAGCTTATCTTAAAATATCATTTTAAGTATTTCATCATTTTTTTAGAAATTTTTTTGGATCATAAGAATCTCTAAAAAAAAAACTATTTCAAATAGCGTTCCGTGAAAGTCATTTTTTAGAGATAAATTTTAAAAAAAATTTGTGTTTTTTATTAAGTTAAAATCTCTAACATGAATATTTAAGTTATTCAATGTCAAAATCACTCTTTTAATTAATAAAAAAAAGTGTTTGAAATAATATTTACTAATTTTAATGAAATTATCATAAAAATTATATTTAAAAATAAAATAAAAAATATTTTTTTTAATGTAAAACAAACGCTTCCTTTTTTTAATTAAAGTTTATTTTTAATTAAAGTTTATTTTGATAACTTATATTTTCATTATTTAATCTTCATTATACATACAGGATGCACATTATTTTGAGCATGTTTAGTGCTAAATTGAAAATAAATTTTTTATTACAATAAAATGTTGTATATCATGTGAAATCTATTTGAAGCACAACAAAAACTTTCATAGGAACCAATTTGCTATACTATTATTTTTAGGCAAGTAATAGACTACACCGTCATGTCATAAACAATACATCAAAAAATTATGGTATTATTATTATTATTATGAAAAGCACTTTCATACCACTGAAAATTATTAAAAATATGTCACCATTTTCTTGCATGCCACTGAATATGTAATTAATATGTCACATTTTTCTTGTTATAGCAATTAAAAATATATGGCTATAATAATATTCGCCCAATTTATACAATGGATCAGTAACTTGAGTTTTGATCAATCATGTCATAGTAACCAATGAAGAGTCAAGACATAAGGCATGCAAGAAAGAAAGTGAGAAAGATCCAAAATCTAAATGTATATTATCGATATGTAGTAGCTATAAATAAAATCCAAATGTTTGAACGCACGGTTTTTTTTAGAATGCACTTATATAATTTTTGGTATAATATTTTTTCATTGGTTAAATATTCTAAATATCATATTTTAACTACGTAGATTTAACTTTAATAAAAAGAAGTTTAACAATCTATATAATTAATTAAAAAATGAAATATTTAATTCTTTTTTTTACATGTTTCAAGACTTTTTTTTATGTCATGTCTTATTCATAACAATACCAGCCTTATCAACTTAAATTAAATGTTGTAGTTATGAATAGAAGGTGTAAAGTCAGCAAAATTTAATAAGAACTATTAAAGGTGCATAAACAAAAGTTATGTAACTTGAATGGAATAGGAATATTGTGTTGCACGGGTTTGATTGAAATATTTTTATAAATAATACTTTATTTTTTTTCCAGATTTAATAATATTTTATTGAAAGTGACAATTTTAGTCAACACAAAAAAAAACAATTTTAGTGGATGTATTAATTATTTTTCGAGTTAAAAATATGACTATTAACATATATTTAAATTTTCATTTTTAACAAAATAACTAAATTTTATACAAAATAGCTAACTATAATTTTTTGGTATAATATTTTATTATTGGTTGAAAATTCTAAATATCTTTTATCACTATGAAATAGAGTAATTTTTTAAGACTAACATGTAGGACAATATATATCATACTTAAAAAAATCATACTTGAACTTTAAATATATAAAAATAGCTTTTGATAAAAATATTGTGGCTTTCAACTCTATATAGAATTTAATAGAAGTGCATTTGAATAATAATTTATAGTAAAAAAAATTAGCATTTTGTTTTCCCGTGTTTGGTTCATATCTTGTCACACTATTAAAAAATGATTTCACATTTTTCTTTGTTCCATTAGGATTAAAAACAAAATAGAAAACTTTTTACGGATAAAAATATATGATTTTGTTTTATAGGGACAAAAACCAAAATTCGCTGATTTTATAAGAATGAGAAACATATTTACCCCAAATTTTTTTATATTGTGTTCAATATATTTTTCTATTGTTTAATCTTCAAAATGTATATTTTTCTTTGTTAACACAATACATCTTTTAAGATTTTTTAGTGTTTACATGATAAATTCTTTAGTTTCTAAGCAAATTATTATCACAAATGTATATAATTTCGATTATGTTCTTCATTCTTCTCTATATTTTTTAGAGACACTAAAAAATCGAAATTATTATCACAAAACTTTAATACACCTTGTCTTTTTTTTTTATCCTTCTTCTGATAATTGTAGCTACAAAAGTGAATTCTAATACTAATTGGGAGTCTTGCACTCAAAATGATATCACACATTTTTTAGTATAAGTAGCTAAGAAGTTATAATTATAATTCATGTTACATATTATAATTATAATTCACACATTGTCATAAAAGAGACTAATGACCAAATAAATATTTTTTTTAGTACACGACTCTTAAAATTATTTTAGTGCTAATTGAAATAATAAAGTGAATGATAATTATATTTTAATAGAAATAATATTACTACTAATTGGGAGTTACAAATGTTAATAGGACTTTTAGATGAAAGAACATCATTAGTTAGAACATGGATAGATAGATTGATCGATAAATGTATATATAGAAAATAAAAATAAACATTTTTTTCATTATCATGAGATTACGACCCAAGAATAGCATTAGTCAAAATGAAATTACAATATATATTTTTTGTGTCAATTTTCTCATTCATCATATATAATATATTTATATTGCGAAATGACGATTAAATAGTATAATAGATAAGTCTTGATAGTTTTCTTTACTAATCTTCCATAGATATATTGCAAAAATATTCACAAATTAAAATAGTCAACCCCTTATAATAAAGATAAATCATATATATAATCTCCACCACTTCTCCACCACTTGTAACAAATGAGAAACATTCAAAAAAAACTTGTACCACAATAATATTTGGAAAATGAATCAAAGGTCTCATAGTACTATAACTATTATTTTTGATAGAAAAATCACACAAATTGTTGGTTCTTATATAGAGAGTGAGTAGAAAGAATGATTGTTCAACAAAAAATGGAAATTTGGAGTAAGTGTTTAGAATAAGAAATTGAGAAAATATGAAATTGAAGGGAGTTCCATAAGGTATTTATAATTGATGCAGAAGAAACAAAGAGGCAAGATATTGTAAAGAAGTATACAAAAAACCATCATCGAAAGGGGTGATCTTTCACATTTCATAACTTTTTTTTTTATAAGTGATTCAATTAATTAGCAAGTAAGATATTGTAAAGAAGTATACAAAAAACCATCATTAAAAGAGTGATCTTTCACCTTTCATAACATTTTTTTTATAAGTTATAATTGTTTTCACATTTTATTTGGGGGTGAAACTTTGTTTTTCTCGACTTTCACCGTAAGAACTCATTTTTTTTTAATATTATTTATGCAAATATTGTACAGGTGATTGTTATCTTCTCTTCATGAAACATTATCCATTCCACATTAAACGGTCAAAGAAAATAAAATAGAAAGTTAGAAAAATATACTAACAAAATATTAGTCCAATAAAAAAATAGTAAAGTGCCAAAATATTTGACCAATCTATACAATATTTCACATGCACTCATAAATAAAACATTTATCATGAGTCAATAAAACACAAATATTATTAAGGTACTTGATCGCATGTAATTAATATTTTCATTCTTGATT
The DNA here is from genome assembly GCA_030408175.1 of Trifolium repens. NCBI lineage: Eukaryota > Viridiplantae > Streptophyta > Magnoliopsida > Fabales > Fabaceae > Trifolium > Trifolium repens. Next base: position 18,870,509 of record CP125848.1, read on the forward strand.
TATTCTCTTTAAGAAGTTACTAAATATTAAATTGATATTCTATACATTATACTATAATGAATTATATTTTTCTTTTATATTTAATTATTTATTAGAAGAGATGATGACAATGTTTTAGTAGAGTTTGAAAAGCCTTTTGTAAATTAAAAAAAAAATACTAAAGATGAAGGAACACACATCGTTTTATTTTCTATATAATTATTATATTGTACTATTTATGTAACCAACCAATTTATTAGTTAAAATTTGCTTTACCACTTTCAATATTTTCATGAATTATAGTAAAGATGAAGGAGCACACATCTTTTTATTTTATACATAATTATTCACGTTTTCTCTTTATTATCACCTACTACTCCTATTAATTTTGATTAAAAAAACACGCATCATTGCTTGATTCCAACCTTTCAATATATGTTTTTTAAAATGATATACACCTGAAGAGTTTTTTATTTTTTATTTTAGAAAATATAGTGAAATTAGCACCTATAATATATTCAGGTGACCAATCTATACAATATTTCACATGCACTCATAAATAAAACATATATCATCAGTCAATAAAACGTATATATACAATATTAACACATGCCATATGAAAATATTAATGGGTAAGTAATGATATTTGTACAATTACTTTGTGATAATTGTTGGGACAATCTTCTTCTTTCTCTAAAATAAACATAAATAAAGAAATAAAGGAGAAATAATATATTATTTTTTCTATCACCTTCCATAATTTCTCTAACAATGATTGGAATACAAAGGTATAATATGTGATCTGCAAACACAATAAGAAAAAAATAAATCAAATCATCTCTTTTATAATTGTTAAGCATAAAAACTGAAAAGCAAATTTGCCTCAAAAATAAAAAAGGTTTCAATCAATCAATGATATACAAATGTATTCTGTAAGACCCAAGATTTCAGTGTATAGTTGGTTTAAGGAATATTAGGGTTTCGATGTGTTCGTGTGACGAAACATCGTGTAATTATTAGCTTTTGCTGTAATTGAGCCTGTTTAGTGCTCGTGCACCGTAATTGTACAGACTTTGGTTCTGTGATCCTGTTGCTTGAATAAGAAGTTACTTGTGGTTTCAGAATAATAAGTTGTGGATTATTCTTGTTTTTGGAAAAACGAGTAGGATTTTACCCGTCGTTGTAAAATCTTATTGTGTCTGTTTTGAGTGAGGTTTCGGATGGACGTTTTATATATCTGCACGGGTTAGGATATATCCTGAGATTAATTTTCTGAGGTATGGAAGAAAATTACAGTCGCGGAAAAAGATTCGGCGATAAGTTTTGGAAATGTTAAACGTTGGACGTTCTTTCCGTAGGTTTTATGTTTTGGTGAGTTTCGTTCGTCGCGGCGCGCGAGAGCTGAACGTGTGAGTGTTTCTATGAGGTTTTGAGTTTTATCTCAAGTGGGTTTGTTTTGGTTTGATCCAATGGCTTTGGTTTGGTCTTGGCATTGTGTTTTTGATCCAATGGCCATGAGTGAGCAAGAGGTTTGCATAGTAAGGAGGTTTGGTCACTTGGTCACTTAGCAAAACATCACCAAATCATCTCATTCTTTCTCTCTTTCACGTGGAACTCCATTGCTTTCTTTCCAACCTTCACAAATTTCATTTCTTCACCATTTCACTCCATTTCAAGCTTGGAAGCTTAGTGGAAAGTTGTAGAGAATCACTTGCTTAAGGTAACCCTCTCTTCTCATCTCCTAGGTTGGTAGATTTTTTAGAGTTGTGAGGTTTTTGGGTTTATGTTCTTAAGAGGGTTTGGTGAGAAATGTTGTTCTTGCTTGTTCTTGTTTCATGAAAGTTGTTCATGAGAGTTTAGTAAGCATGCTAGGCTTTGTTGTTTCAATTTTCCATGAGTTGGTGAAAATCTCATGAGAAAAGTTAGGGTTTTGAAAGTTTAGTGTATTGATCAATAGCATGAGGTTATGTTGTTTGGTTTTGGAAAACAAAGTTGTTTTTGAACCTTTGAGCAAAAGGGAAATGCGTTGTATGGTTTTGTTTTGGAAAATCCGATGAAAAATATTTTGAGGTTTATGAAAATATTTCCTAAGTGTTTTGGGTAGTGTTTTGGGGTCAAAATGGTTTAAAACTATTGTGACATGTGGTGTCGCTATTTACCTTGAAAACATGTTTGAAAATGATTACCGGACGGTTAAGGCCCGTAATAAAACTTGTGCTTGGATTCGGTTTTGATTTTGGAAATGAAAATCAAATAACTTGCACTCGAAGCAACCAACAAGCTTTCGGAAAATGAATTGCTTGCTTATGAAAATGGTTTGCTTTTGTGCCTTGAAAAAGTGTTGGGAACTAATAGAATCAAACTAGGCTTGGGTGAAAAAAGGGGTGTGTGAGTTGCTGTCTTTTGCTGTCATGACAGTTGAAACTCGCCGGGCGAGTGGTTACTCGCCAGGGCGAGTGTCTCAGGTCATGACAACTCGCCAGGGCGAGCTCCAGGGCGAGTAAGACCAGTACTCCCTGCCTTCACTCGCCACCAACTCGCCAGGGCGAGCTCTGGGAGTTGAAATTTTGGATTCTGATTTCTAAACTTGATTTTTAACCTTCTAATCCCTTTTTATTAATTTATGAAAGTGGTTGGGATTGGAAACGAGTTTTTCGGGTACTCGGAAAGTACGTAGCTTGTAACGCAAGAAAACGGCCATTTTGCATTTCAAATTATTTAAGACTTTTGGCAATTGTTTTGGGTCCTAAAAATAGTACAAATAACTCATGGGGGTTGATCAATACGATAGATTTTGGTATGGTATCCGAAAGAGTGAATTTTCCTTAGGAATCTTTAGGTTTCTGGGGTTTTGGTGTAGTTTCAATACTATTGGTTAGAGAACAATGTATTGATTGTTACGCTGCTTGTTTTAGGAAGCGCGTTGTGTTGTTTGAGCGTGTGTTATTGACGGAAGCTTGCCGAGGTAAGGGCTCCACTTTAATTCTGTCTTTGAAACGGTTTGACATGCTTGTGTTATGTATGCCCGTTGATGGGAACGTGTTTACATTACTTGTGCAATTTACATATGATTTTGAAAATATATGTATGAATTGCTATGATCTAGTTACATATGCTTGAGAGGTATGTATGTGTGGCATTAGCATATGTAGGGAATAGTATGCTCATGCATTCATGGTGCGTAGTTGCGTGGGTGGACTACGGGGTGTTGGTTGCGTGAGTGGACCCACCCAAAATCCTACGGGATCTTTTTGAGTACAATAAGTGGTTGCGTGAGTGGACCACGGGGTGTGATTGCGTGAGTGGATCCACCTTAACCCTTTGCGGTTTTATTGGTTATGATTAGTAATTCCGGAATTCATTTGCATGTGGTAGCTCTGGTAGTACCACACCCATTGTAGAAGTCTGCATTAGGCTTGTTGTGCATTATATATATAAGCCCGTTGGTGGGAATTGTTGAATGTTTTAAGAGCTTTCTCTTGTGTTTTATGGAAATTTTGTTACGTGTACAATCTTTCGAACCAGTTATATATACATATCTACTGTTATTTTGTGGTGACCCTTTCTTTCATTTGCGGGCTCATCCCACCCCAGATGACGATGTAGGTCGAGAGGACGGCGTTGGTAGCTCTAGGCCTTAGTGAGCTCGTGTTGGAGCTGGTGTGGTAGTTTTTAGTTAGACTATGCGCCGGTGTGTTTTGTGCACCGTGCTTTTTGGTTAGCATAGGGTTTCTAACTTTGTTTTGTTGTAAGTATTTGTATACTTAGACTTGGATTGTAATTATTCAGGAAATACACTTTGCTTGTCGAAGCACCTTTTGGTAATGAGTCTTTTGTATATTTGAATGCCGGCTCATTGGAAAATATTCTATGCGCACTCTGAGTGTTAGTTGAAAAAAAAAAAAAAAAAAAATAATAATGCCCTTTTTGGCTTTCGAAAAACGGGGTGTTACATTTTGGTATCAGAGCTCGGCTTTAAATCTTCAAAGGGAAAGTGTATACTTGAGTCGTTAGTCCAGAGTCGGTTAGAACATAACTAGGGTTGAGTTAGTTCTAGTGGTTGTTCTGCGTCGGGTTTTGTGTTAGTAACCGTTGTATGAGATTTCTGTTGAGACTCAGAAATGTTTGGATAAGGAATCTAATCAGAATTGGTATTGTGCAGAATAGAATGCCTCCAAGAAGGGCACCTACAGCACCTATGACGGATAATGTTGATATAAACCAGATGGCTTATGCCATGCATACGATGGCAGCGGCGGTGACTGCCCAGAGCCATGCTAAGGCGCAAAGGGATCTGGAAAAGCGCGAAAGAGAAATACTTGCGGCTGGATCTAGACTTCTTTCGAATTTCAACCACCAAACTCCTCCTAAGTTTAATGGGGAGGGAGGTCCGGAAACTGCTGATTTGTGGCTCCAATCTGTGGAGAGGATATTCGGGGCAATTCATTGTCCGGAGGGGGAGAAGGTAGTTCTAGCTACCTATCAGCTGCTTGGGGGTTCCGAATTTTGGTGGAGGAACACCCGTCTGATTATGGAAAATGCATATGAGGAGATTAACTGGGAGAACTTCAAGAGGAGGTTCCTGGCTAAGTATTTCCCTGAGACTGCAAGGGAAAGGTATGGTGAGGAGTTTCTGAGACTACGTCAGGGGAGTATGAATGTGGAGGCATATTCCAAGAAGTTTGAATCATTATTCCGTTTCTTCCGCTTCTTTAGGGATGGGATAGATGAGGTCTATATGTGTCGTCGATTCCAAGATGGGCTGAGGTACGAACTGCAGGATGCGGTTGTGCCATTGGGTATTCGGCAATTTCAAGTCTTGGTTGAAAAGTGCCAAGAGGTGGAAGATATGAGAAACAAAAGGGTGAACCGACAGGGTGGTTTTAGTGCTGGGGGACCAAGTCGTTCTGGTGGTCCGAATCAAAGTCAGAACCGTGGAAAACAAGGCAGTAAGCCATATGACCGTCCACAGTATAACAAGGGACAGGGTCGATCGGTGAATCAGGGCAGTCAGAATACTGGGAAGCAGGGCTGTTTTAAGTGTGGTGAAGGGGGCCACTATGCGAATGAATGCCGGAATCAGGGGCATGTTTGTTTTAATTGCAAGAAGCCGGGACACTTTGCTAGGGATTGCAAAGCCCCGAAGGCCGGGCCGTCGGCTAATGTGGCACAAGGCTCACAAGGTACCAGACCTGCGGCAAAGGCACGTGCTTACTGTATGGGCACAGAAGTGAGTGGGCAGGCTAGCAATGCCATTCACGAGAGCTGTCACATTGCAGGTAATTCTTTAACTGCTTTGATTGACACGGGGGCAACCCACTCATTCATTTCTTTGGCTTGTGCAAATCGGTTGAGTTTGAATGTTTCTGTTCTTCCATTTGATTTGAATGTTTTGACTCCTGCTAAGGATTTGGTAGTGAATACTGCATGTTTGCATTGTTTGGTAGTAATCCAGAATAGGGATTTTCTGGTCAATTTGGTTTGTCTACCGCTTCTATCTCTTGAGATCATCCTCGGGATGGATTGGTTGTCTTATCATTATGTGATTCTAGACTGTGCTCGGAAATTGGTTTTCTTTCCCGAGCCAGGTGTGCGAAGGTACTTGTCCGCAAATCGACTTTCTGTGGTTATGCGTAATGGAGAGCCGGAGATAGTTTCACTTGCTAGCTTAGGAGTGATGTCGGAGATCCGAATTGAGGAAATTCGTGTGGTTCAGGAGTTCCAAGATATGTTCCCATCAGAGATTCCAGCTTTTCCTCCGTGTAGAGAGGTGGAATTCTTTATTGATTTGCAACCGGGTACGGGTCCGATTTCGGAATCAGCCTATCGGATGGCTCCAGTTGAGCTGGTAGAGTTGAAGAGTCAGATTGAGGACTTGTTAGAGAAAGGTTTCATAAGGCCTAGTGTGTCGCCTTGGGGAGCACCGGTCTTATTGGTGAAGAAGAAGGATGGGAAATCTCGTCTATGTGTGGATTATCGGAAGCTTAATAAGGTGACTATCAAGAACCGATATCCATTGCCACGGATTGATGATCTGATGGATCAGTTGAGGGGAGCCTCAGTGTTTTCAAAGATTGACTTGAAATCTGGTTATCACCAGATAAGAGTACGAGATGCGGATATTCAGAAAACGGCGTTTAGGACGCGTTATGGGCATTATGAGTACTTGGTGATGCCGTTCGGAGTGACGAATGCACCTGCTATCTTTATGGCGTACATGAATCGGATATTCAACTCATTTTTGGACAAGTTTGTGGTGGTGTTCATTGATGACATTTTGGTGTATTCGAAGAGTGAAGAGGAGCATGAAGAGCATCTTCGCTTGGTTTTGCAAGTTTTGCGGAAAAGTAAGTTGTATGCGAACCCGTCAAAGTGTGACTTTTGGTTGGAAGAGGTGAATTTCCTTGGCCATGTTATATCAAAGGAGGGAATAGCCGTGGATCCAGCCAAGATTGATACGGTACTTTCATGGAAGCAGCCTCAAACAGTGACGGACGTGAGGAGTTTTGTTGGTTTGGCCGGTTATTACCGGAGGTTCATAGAAGGATTCGCTAAGATTGTGGCACCAATGACGCAACTTACGCGAAAAGATCAACCGTTTGCGTGGACTGAGCGGTGTGAACTTAGTTTTCAATTGTTGAAGGAGCGGTTGACGACTTCACCGGTGTTGGTGTTACCTCAGTCAGATGAACCTTATGAGGTTTATTGTGATGCGTCTCATCAGGGTTTAGGTTGTGTGTTGATGCAGCACAAGAGAGCAGTGGCTTATGCATCACGGCAGTTGAAGGTGCATGAGAAGAATTATCCGACGCACGATTTGGAGCTTGCGGCCGTGGTTTTTGCATTGAAGATTTGGAGACATCATCTTTATGGTTGCACTTTTGTCGTGTTTAGTGACCATAAAAGTCTTAAGTATCTGTTTGATCAGAAAGAGCTTAACATGAGGCAACGGAGGTGGATGGAAACTTTGAAAGACTTCGACTTTACGTTGGAATACCATCCGGGAAAGGCTAATGTGGTAGCCGATGCTTTGAGTAGAAAGAGTGTGTCAGCGTGTTCGGCACAAATGGCTAGTCAACAAGAGTTGTTGAAAGAATTTCGAGATTTGCACCTAGAGGTAGAGTTTGCTTTAGGGAATATGAGACTGGGTATGATTACCATCTCAAGCGGTTTGTTGGAGGATATTGCTAATTGTCAAGATGACAAGTTTCTCATGGAGAAAAGAGCTTTGATTGTTCGAGGAACCAACCGAGATTTCAAGGTGGGATCGGACAATATCTTGAGGTGTCAAGGTAGGGTGTGTGTACCCGATGCTATGAACTTGAAAAACATCATTCTAGGGGAGGCACACAAGAGTAAGCTTAGTATGCATCCCGGGGCAACGAAAATGTATCAGGACCTGAGGCAAGATTTCTGGTGGCCGGGTATGAAAAAGGATGTGGCTGAGTATGTGGCGTCGTGTCTGACTTGTCAGAAGGCGAAGGTTGAGCATCAGAGACCAGCAGGGATGCTGCAGTCGTTAGATATCCCCGAGTGGAAGTGGGATAGTATTTCTATGGATTTCATCACTGGTTTACCTAAGACCAGGAGGAAGCATGATTCCATTTGGGTGATAGTGGATCGTTTGACGAAGTCCGCTCATTTTCTGCCGGTAAGGATTACGGATACGGCGGCAAGGTTGACCGATGTGTATATTGCTGAGATTGTGAGGTTACATGGGATTCCGTCAAGTATAGTGTCGGATAGAGATCCAAAGTTCACTTCACATTTTTGGAAGACTTTGCATGAGGCGTTGGGGACGAAACTGAGGTTGAGTTCTGCCTATCATCCCCAGACCGATGGGCAAACTGAGAGAACAAATCAGTCACTAGAAGATTTATTGAGAGCATGTGTGCTGGATGATCGTGGGAGTTGGGACGACGTGTTGCCGTTGATAGAGTTCACGTACAACAATAGTTACCATTCGACTATCGGAATGGCACCATATGAGGCTTTGTATGGGAGAAGATGTCAGACTCCTTTGTGTTGGTACCAAGATGGGGAAGGTTTAATAGTAGGACCGGAAATGGTACAACAGACGACGGACAAGGTCCGAAAGATAAGGGCAACGATGAAGGTTGCTCAAGATCGACAAAAGAGTTATGCGGATAGGCGTCGGAGGCCTTTAGAGTTTGAGGAGGGAGACCATGTATTTCTCCGTGTTACCCCAACAACTGGTGTTGGGAGGGCTTTGAAAGCGAAGAAGTTGACTCCAAAGTTTATAGGGCCTTATCAGATTTTGGAACGGATTGGGAAGGTAGCATACCGGATCGCGTTGCCACCGGTACTATCTTTGATTCATGACGTGTTCCATGTGTCGCAATTGCGGAAGTATACACCGGATCCATCACATGTGATCACACCAGATGATATCCAGTTGAGGGATAACTTGTCATTTGAAGTTCCGCCGATCAAGATTGCGGATAGGAAGATGAAGCGTTTGAGAACGAAAGAGATACCTTTGGTGAAGGTGATATGGAACGAAGCTACAGGAGATACCACCTGGGAGCTCGAGAGTAAGATGAAGGAATTATACCCCGGTTTGTTTGTCGATGTCTAAGTTTCGAGGACGAAACTTCTTTTAGGGGGGTAGTATTGTAAGACCCAAGATTTCAGTGTATAGTTGGTTTAAGGAATATTAGGGTTTCGATGTGTTCGTGTGACGAAACATCGTGTAATTATTAGCTTTTGCTGTAATTGAGCCTGTTTAGTGCTCGTGCACCGTAATTGTACAGACTTTGGTTCTGTGATCCTGTTGCTTGAATAAGAAGTTACTTGTGGTTTCAGAATAATAAGTTGTGGATTATTCTTGTTTTTGGAAAAACGAGTAGGATTTTACCCGTCGTTGTAAAATCTTATTGTGTCTGTTTTGAGTGAGGTTTCGGATGGACGTTTTATATATCTGCACGGGTTAGGATATATCCTGAGATTAATTTTCTGAGGTATGGAAGAAAATTACAGTCGCGGAAAAAGATTCGGCGATAAGTTTTGGAAATGTTAAACGTTGGACGTTCTTTCCGTAGGTTTTATGTTTTGGTGAGTTTCGTTCGTCGCGGCGCGCGAGAGCTGAACGTGTGAGTGTTTCTATGAGGTTTTGAGTTTTATCTCAAGTGGGTTTGTTTTGGTTTGATCCAATGGCTTTGGTTTGGTCTTGGCATTGTGTTTTTGATCCAATGGCCATGAGTGAGCAAGAGGTTTGCATAGTAAGGAGGTTTGGTCACTTGGTCACTTAGCAAAACATCACCAAATCATCTCATTCTTTCTCTCTTTCACGTGGAACTCCATTGCTTTCTTTCCAACCTTCACAAATTTCATTTCTTCACCATTTCACTCCATTTCAAGCTTGGAAGCTTAGTGGAAAGTTGTAGAGAATCACTTGCTTAAGGTAACCCTCTCTTCTCATCTCCTAGGTTGGTAGATTTTTTAGAGTTGTGAGGTTTTTGGGTTTATGTTCTTAAGAGGGTTTGGTGAGAAATGTTGTTCTTGCTTGTTCTTGTTTCATGAAAGTTGTTCATGAGAGTTTAGTAAGCATGCTAGGCTTTGTTGTTTCAATTTTCCATGAGTTGGTGAAAATCTCATGAGAAAAGTTAGGGTTTTGAAAGTTTAGTGTATTGATCAATAGCATGAGGTTATGTTGTTTGGTTTTGGAAAACAAAGTTGTTTTTGAACCTTTGAGCAAAAGGGAAATGCGTTGTATGGTTTTGTTTTGGAAAATCCGATGAAAAATATTTTGAGGTTTATGAAAATATTTCCTAAGTGTTTTGGGTAGTGTTTTGGGGTCAAAATGGTTTAAAACTATTGTGACATGTGGTGTCGCTATTTACCTTGAAAACATGTTTGAAAATGATTACCGGACGGTTAAGGCCCGTAATAAAACTTGTGCTTGGATTCGGTTTTGATTTTGGAAATGAAAATCAAATAACTTGCACTCGAAGCAACCAACAAGCTTTCGGAAAATGAATTGCTTGCTTATGAAAATGGTTTGCTTTTGTGCCTTGAAAAAGTGTTGGGAACTAATAGAATCAAACTAGGCTTGGGTGAAAAAAGGGGTGTGTGAGTTGCTGTCTTTTGCTGTCATGACAGTTGAAACTCGCCGGGCGAGTGGTTACTCGCCAGGGCGAGTGTCTCAGGTCATGACAACTCGCCAGGGCGAGCTCCAGGGCGAGTAAGACCAGTACTCCCTGCCTTCACTCGCCACCAACTCGCCAGGGCGAGCTCTGGGAGTTGAAATTTTGGATTCTGATTTCTAAACTTGATTTTTAACCTTCTAATCCCTTTTTATTAATTTATGAAAGTGGTTGGGATTGGAAACGAGTTTTTCGGGTACTCGGAAAGTACGTAGCTTGTAACGCAAGAAAACGGCCATTTTGCATTTCAAATTATTTAAGACTTTTGGCAATTGTTTTGGGTCCTAAAAATAGTACAAATAACTCATGGGGGTTGATCAATACGATAGATTTTGGTATGGTATCCGAAAGAGTGAATTTTCCTTAGGAATCTTTAGGTTTCTGGGGTTTTGGTGTAGTTTCAATATTATTGGTTAGAGAACAATGTATTGATTGTTACGCTGCTTGTTTTAGGAAGCGCGTTGTGTTGTTTGAGCGTGTGTTATTGACGGAAGCTTGCCGAGATAAGGGCTCCACTTTAATTCTGTCTTTGAAACGGTTTGACATGCTTGTGTTATGTATGCCCGTTGATGGGAACGTGTTTACATTACTTGTGCAATTTACATATGATTTTGAAAATATATGTATGAATTGCTATGATCTAGTTACATATGCTTGAGAGGTATGTATGTGTGGCATTAGCATATGTAGGGAATAGTATGCTCATGCATTCATGGTGCGTAGTTGCGTGGGTGGACTACGGGGTGTTGGTTGCGTGAGTGGACCCACCCAAAATCCTACGGGATCTTTTTGAGTACAATAAGTGGTTGCGTGAGTGGACCACGGGGTGTGATTGCGTGAGTGGATCCACCTTAACCCTTTGCGGTTTTATTGGTTATGATTAGTAATTCCGGAATTCATTTGCATGTGGTAGCTCTGGTAGTACCACACCCATTGTAGAAGTCTGCATTAGGCTTGTTGTGCATTATATATATAAGCCCGTTGGTGGGAATTGTTGAATGTTTTAAGAGCTTTCTCTTGTGTTTTATGGAAATTTTGTTACGTGTACAATCTTTCGAACCAGTTATATATACATATCTACTGTTATTTTGTGGTGACCCTTTCTTTCATTTGCGGGCTCATCCCACCCCAGATGACGATGTAGGTCGAGAGGACGGCGTTGGTAGCTCTAGGCCTTAGTGAGCTCGTGTTGGAGCTGGTGTGGTAGTTTTTAGTTAGACTATGCGCCGGTGTGTTTTGTGCACCGTGCTTTTTGGTTAGCATAGGGTTTCTAACTTTGTTTTGTTGTAAGTATTTGTATACTTAGACTTGGATTGTAATTATTCAGGAAATACACTTTGCTTGTCGAAGCACCTTTTGGTAATGAGTCTTTTGTATATTTGAATGCCGGCTCATTGGAAAATATTCTATGCGCACTCTGAGTGTTAGTTGAAAAAAAAAAAAAAAAAAAAAAATAATAATGCCCTTTTTGGCTTTCGAAAAACGGGGTGTTACATATTCTCTAGGTATATATGTATGATATTCATAGAAACAAAGTTATTATAAAATTACATACCTTTTATTTTTTTATAAAAGCAAGGAGAAAGTAAACTCAACAAATATATTAACAATTTTCACACACATCAAGCTAAACCAACAAAGACTCTATGTGATTTCTTTTGTAGTAAATACTATATATAATGAATTTCATAGAGACAACAATTTATGTTTAGACTAAAGCTAAAGACTCTTGGGTTCTATAACATATATAAGTTGGAATTCTTAGAGGTTATTTTTTGGATCATTATTCTTAGAGTTATGAAATTTATTAAAATTTAAATGATTTAAATCAAACATATATATAAAATAAAATAACAAAAATGCGCCTCCCCATATTCTATCCAATTATCACATTAAGTTGATATCATTAGTTTTATTTATTTATTGTTTGTTTTTAATATTTTTTTTTATCAAATTCATTGTTTGATGTAAAACCGCTCATATTACTTGGATGATATATAGATGGTCACATAGTATTTACTAACACTTTCATTAAGTTTAACATATAATACTTAATATATTAATATTATTTTGTTGTTTTAAAGATGAAAATGCCACATAAGCACCAACTTTTGCTTAGAAAAGAGAAAAATGTGAGGAGCTTTGATAAGTTGACACCTAAGCAAAAAATAGTTTGCTTTACGGGCTTGATTAAATATTTTATTGTATAATTTGTTTATTAAAGGAAATTAATATGTACATTGATAGATATTCATTTTTTTTCTTAATTTTTGAAGTATAGTTTTAAGTTGTTTTTAATCCTACTTTTTTAAGATTTAAAAGCTACTATAAGAATAAAGTTGAAAATAAAAAATTCAAAGTTCAAGTTGAAGTTGTTTGGTATTTATAATTTTTTTCAAGTTAGTTTTGATAGGTGTATTATATTAATTTTTTGGTTTTAAGAAAAAGATTTATAAAATATTTTGAAACATGTTATTTCACAAAGTAAATATATAATATAGAGAGAGATATATAAAAAAATGCTTTTGACATAGATAATGTGTCGTTCACTTACATATAAAAATAAAAATAGTGGAATCTAAATAGAGGTTATTAAAATTTTATTGTAACTTGAGTCAATGAAATTATTTCATTTAGAAAAATTAATGATAATAAATAACACACTTTAAAAAAAAATTAAAATCAAAGTACTCCTATTTTTATATGTATCATTCAAACACGATTTTTAGTAAAAACAAATTAGTAATTATTCATCTTAGGGTGCGTTTGTTTTAACCTTTTAAAAATAGATTTTTATAGTTTATTATTTTTGTGTTAAAAAATGTTAACAAAGAATTTTTTTTTATAAATACTTCAAATGAAAAATTGGTTTAAATAGCTTATCTTAAAATATTATGTTAAGTATTCCATCGTTTTGTTAGAAAAAATTTTGGATCATCAAATTACATAAAATCTCTAAAAAAAAAAAACTATTTCAAATAGCTTTTTAGGAAAGTCATTTTTTAGAGATAAATTTTAAAAAAAAAATTGTGTTTTTTATTAAGTTAAAATCTCTAACATGAATATTCAAGTTATTGAATGTGAAAATAACTCTAAAATTAATAAAAAGAAGAGTTTGAAATAATATTTACTAATTTTAATGAAGTTATCATAAAAATTATTTTTAAAAATACAAAGAAAAAGTATTTTTTTAAAATGTAAAACAAACTACCCTTAATTCATTTTTTTAATTAAAGTTTAATTTGATTATTATTTAATCTTAAATATACATACATGATGCACATTATTTTGAGCATGTTTAGTGCTAAATTGAAAACAAATTTTTTATTACAATAAAATATTGTATAGCACGTGAAATCTGTTTGAAGCGCAACAAAAAATTTCGTAGGAACCGATTTGCCATACTATTATTTTTAGGCAAATAATAGACTACACCATCATGTCATAAAAAATACAGTACATCGAAAAATTATGGTATTATTATTATTATGAAAAGCACTTTCATACCACTGAAAATTATTAAAAATATGTCACCATTTTCTTGTATGCCACTGGAAATATAATTAATATGTCACAATTTTCTTGTTATAGCAATCAAAAATGTATGACTAATTATATTCATCCAATTTATACAATAGAGTAACTTAAGTTCCGATCAATCATATCATGTCATAGTAACCAGTGAAGAAAGTGAGAAAGACCCAAAATCCAAATGTATATTATCGATATGTAGTATTTGAAAATAAAATCCAAATATTTGAACGCATGGCTTTTTTTTTAGAATGCACTTATACAATTTTTTGTATAATATTTTTTTATTGGTTAAAAATTCTAAATATCTTTTATCTCTATGAAATAGAAGAACTTTTTAAAGTTAACCTATAGGGCTATATATATATCATACTTTAACTACGTAGAATTTTTTTTAGGACAATATATATCATACTTTGTGAATTATCACTATGAAATAGAAGAATTTTTAAGACTAACCTGTAGGACAATATATATCATACTTAAAAAAAATCATACTTGAACTTTAAATATATAAAAATAGCTTTTGAAAAATATATTGTGGCTTTCAACTCTATATAGAAATTAATAGAAGTGCATTTGAATAATAATTTATAGTAAAAAAATTTAGCATTTTGTTTTCCCGAGTTTGGTTCATATCCTGTCACACTATTAAAAAATGATTTCACATTTTTCTTTTGTCCATTAGGATTAAAAACAAAATAGAAAATTTTTTACGGATAAAAACATATAATTTTGTTTTATAGGGACAAAAACCAAAATTTACTGATTTTATAAGAATGAGAAACATATTTAACCCAATTTTTTTCTATTGTTTTTTTTCTATTGTGTTAAATATATTTTTGTTTTGTTTAATCTTCAAAATAAATACTTTTATGTGTTAACACAATAAACCTTTTTAGTTTTTTTAGTGTTTACATGATAAATTCCTTAGGTTCTAAGCAAATTATTATCACAAATGTATATAATTTGGATTATGTTCTTCATTCTTCTCTATATTTTTTTAGAGGCACTATTCCCTATATCTCTATAATATATTTTTTTATGGAAAAATGGCACACACCTATCTTGAAATTTATAAACTCAAATAGTATTTTATGTAAAATATAATATTCTAAATTATTTTTCTTTATTTTTTCTTCTTTTAACATCAAATATTATAAAAGAGGGGTTAAACCAAAACTCTCGAAAGAGAGATTATCATAATCTAAAATAACAAAAGACCAAACATATTTCTAGTTAGCACTTGTAACAACCCGTTTTTCAAAGGCCAGAAAAGGCACTATATTTTTTTTTTCTTTTTCAACTAACACTCAGAGTGCGCATAGAATATTTTCCAATGAGCCGGCATTCAAATATACAAAAGACTCATTACCATAGGTGCTTCGACAAGCAAAGTGTATTCCTGAATAATTACAATCCAAGTCTAAGTATTAAAACACTTACAACAAAGCAAGTTAGAATCCTATGCCTAACCAAAAAGCACGGTGCACAAAACACACCGGCGCATAGTCTAACTACGCTAAAACTCCAGCCACTCACTGGGGCCTGGAACAGCCACCGTCGTCACCACGACCTAACCCATCACCTGGGTGGGATGAGCCCGCAAATGAAAGAAAGGGTCACCACAAAATAAAAGTATATATATGTATATAACCGGTGCGAAAGATTGTACACATAACAATAATTCCACAAACACAAGAGAAAGCTCTTAACCACCAAAGCAATTCCCACCAACGGGTTCATATAAGCAATGCACACATAGCCTATAATGCAACCTCTACAATGCGTGGTACTAACCCTAGCTACCACAATGCATGAGCTTCAGAACTGTAGGTCCAACCCCTACTAAAACACCAACGAAATCACAAGGTTAAGGTGGATCCACTCCCGCAATCACACCCCATGGTCCACTCCCGCAACCATGTATCGAACTCAACTAAATCACACAAGATTTAGGTGGATCCACTCCCGCAATCACACCCCATGGTCCACTCCCGCAACCATGTGTTGAACTCAATAAAACCCTATAAGAATCAGGTGGGTCCACTCCCGCAACCACACCTCGTAGTCCACTCCCGCAACTACACCTCGTAGTCCACTCCCGCAACTACGCACTAACAATGCATGAGCATACGATTCCCCATGTATACTAATGCGACAAATACATACCTCCCTAGCATATGTAAACCATCCCAACAACATACATACATATCCAATCATATGTAACAAACCACAACAAACATACATACATTTTCAATCATATGTATTCACCCACATGTTCATACATACATCTCCAATCATATGTAAAACAACGCACGTATTGTAAACACTTTCTCATCACGAGAATACATAACACATACATGCCAAACACACAAACACGCATCACCGAAAATAACCAACAAACATGTTATAACTCAGTGAAAAGACAGAAATAAAGTGATGCCCTTACCTCGGCAAGCTTCCGTCAACAACACACGCTCGAAACAACACAACGCGCTTCCTAAAACAAGCAGCGCAACAATCAATACATTGTTCTCTAACCAATAGTATTGAAACTACACCAATACCCCAAAAACCTAAAGGTTTCTAAGGAAAATTCACTCTTTCGGATACCATACCAAAAACTATCGTATTGATCAACCACCATGAGTTATTTGTACTATTTTTAGGACCCAAAACAATTGTCAAAAGTCTTAAATAATTTGAAATGCAAAATGGCCGTTTTCTTGCGTTACAAGCTACGTACTTTCCGAGTACCCGAAAAACTCGTTTCCAATCCCAACCACTTCCATAAATTAATAAAAAGGGATTAGAAAGCTAAAAACCCAGTTTAGAAATCAGAATCCAAAATCTCAACTCCCAGAGCTCGCCCTGGCGAGCTGGTGGCGAGTGAAGGCAGAGAGTACTGGTCTTACTCGCTCTGGAGCTCGCCCTGGCGTGTTGTCAGGACCTGTGACACTCGCCCTGGCGAGTAACCACTCGCTCAGCGAGTTGCACCTGTCATGACAGCACAAGACAGCAACTCACACCACCTTTTCCACCCCAAACCTAGTTTGATTCTATTAGTTCCCAACACTTTTTCAAGGCATAAAAGTAAACCATTTTCATAAGCAAGCAACACATTTCCGAAAGCTTCTTGGTTGCTTCGAGTGCAAGTTATTTGATTTTCATTTCCAAAATCAAAACCAAACCCAAGCACAAGTTTTATTACGGGCCTTAACCGTCCGGTAATCATTTTCAAACATGTTTTCAAGGTAAAAAGCGACACCACATGTCACAAGAGTTTTAAATCATTTTGAACCCAAAACACTACCCAAAAACACTTAGGAAATATTTTCATAAACCTCAAAATATTTTTCATCGGATTTTCTAAAACAAAACCATACAACGCATTTCCCTTTCGCCCAAAGGTTCAAAGACAACTTTTCTTTTCAAAACCTTACAACATAACCTCATGTAATTGATCAATACTCTAAACTTTCAAAACCCTAACTTTTCTCATGAGATTCTCACAAACTCATGGAAAACAAACATAACAAAGCCTACACATGCTTACTAAACCCTCATGAACAACTTTCATGGAACAAAAACCATTCACAACCAATTCTTATGAAATTTCTCCCAAGAACATAATCATAAAATCTCATGAATCTCTAAGAGTTTAGCCAACCTAAGAGATGAGAAGAGAGGGTTACCTTTAGAAAGTGATTCTCTACAACTTTCCTCTAAGCTCCAAAGCTTGAAATGGAGTGAAATGGTGAAGAATGGAAAATTTGTGAAGGTGAGCAATGAAGAAGAAGAAACACGGTCAAGAGAGAGCAAGAGGAGTGAAATTCTTTCTAAGTCCACAATGAGATAAACCTCCTTACTATATAAAGCTCTTGCTAACTCACCACCCTTGGATCAAAAAATAAAGTCCAACTTAAAACCCTAGCCATTGGATCAAATGCTTTAAGGATAATCACAAGATTAAATCAAATCTTCCCAAACAAGTCTCGTACTCAGCTCTCGCGCGGCGCGACGAACGTAAACCACAAAAACATAAAACCTACGGAAAGAACGTCTAACGTTTAACATTTCCAAAACTTATCGCCGAATCTTTTTCCGCGACTGTAATTTTCTTCCACACCTTAGGAAATTATTCTCAGGATATATCCTAACTCGCGCAGATATATAAAGCTTCCATCCGAAACCTCACTTAAAACAGACGCAGTAAGATTTTCCAACCGCGGGTAAAATCCTACTCGTTTTTCCAAAAACAAGAATAATCCAAAACTCGATATTCTAAGACCACAGAAATCTCCTCATACTTAAAAGAGGATCACGACCCGAAAGTCTGTGCCTTTCCAGCGAACGAGCACAAAACAGGCTCCATTTCAGCAAAAATCTCATTAATGTGACGTTATTCACAAAACCGCCTCACCAAAAACCCTAAAACTCGTAGCCGACACTAGAGTTCCTAAGAAAAACTGTACAGTGAAATCTTGGGTCTTACATTACTACCCTCCAAAAAGAAGTTTCGTCCTCGAAACTAAAGGTAAGAGTAACAACTCAACTAATTATTACCATCACCAACACAACAAAATCCCTCAGGATTAGGTGCAGCCACACAGATGCTAACACCGGGTGAAGTCATACAAATACTCTCATCAACACACTGGCACAACCGTGCACCAACCGCAACACTCAACGAGTTCACCCCTCAAAATTAACCTCACAACAGAGGTTCTCAACCTCTAGTTCCTCAAAAGTCCAAAGGTTCACACAAAAATTTTCCAAAATCCCTTCTTTTGCCTCCGCGACGTAGCCTAAACCACTAGGTTCACGCGAAGCAGTGACTAGCTACCCTCCAAAAAGAAACACAGCACTCTCTGTGCACCACTAAGGTTAGCAAAACTAGTCAATTCCAAACAACACGACTTACAAACAAAACCCAATCAAACAGCATACATCCAAACATACAAGAGTGGGTTGCCCTCAAACAATAATCAATGCAGTAAAGTGTTACCTGCAACTAGTAATCCTCATGCATGGCATTACCGGTCTGACCGTTCACTCCAGTGCCCATACAGTAAGCACCTCCTCTAGCAGCGGGTCGAACTCCTTGTGCCACATCTGCCGACGTCCCGGCCTTTGGGGCTTTGCAATCCCTAGCAAAATGACCCGGTTTCCGACAGTTGAAACAAATATTCCCCGGACTCGGACATTCGTTTGCATAATGCCCCGCTTGTCCACATCTGAAGCAACCTTGCTTCTCTCCACCCCGACTCCCCTGAGTCTCTTGATTCTCAGAGCGACCCGGTCCTCTATAATTTTGGGAATGGTTACCAGACATATCCCCTTGCTTCCTCTTATTTTGACCCGAACTCGGATTCTGACCACTTGAATTACTAGGTCCTCCCACACTAAAATCACCCTGGCGGTTCTCCCGCTTCTTCCTCATATCCTCCACCTCTTGGCACTTCTCTACCAAGACTTGAAACTGACGAATGCCCAACGGCACCACTGCGTCTTGCAGTTCATACCTCAAACCATCCTGGAAGCGACGACACATATAGGCCTCATCTATCCCGTCTCTAAAGAAACGGAAGTAACGGGATAGTGACTCAAACTTTTTGGCATAGGCTTCCACTTTAATGCCACCCTGCCGCAGCTGCAGGAACTCCTCTCCGTACCTCTCCCTCGCAGTCTCGGGAAAGTACTTAGCTAAGAACCTCCTCTTGAAGTTCTCCCAATTTACCTCCTCATCAACATTTCCCATAATGAGCCTGGTGTTCCCCCACCAATATTCAGAACTACCCTGTAACTGATAGGTAGCTAAGACTACCTTCTCCCTTTCTGGACAATGAATTGCCCCGAATATTCTCTCCACAGTTTGGAGCCACAAGTCAGCAGTTTCCGAACCTCCCTCCCCATTAAACTTTGGAGGAGTCTGCTGATTGAAACTCATAAGAACCCGAGATGCAGCAGCTAAAATCTCCCTCTCACGCTTCTCTGCATCCCTCTGCGCCTTAGCATGAGTTTGCGCAGTCACAGCAGCTGCCATGGTATGCATGGCATAAGCCATCTGATTCACATCGACCTCTGGTACTACAGGAACTGGATTCGCCCTTCTTGGCGGCATGATTCCCTGTACATACCAATCCTTTTGATTAGATCCTTAATCAAACAATTCTGAATCTCAACAGAAAACTCACTCAACGGATTACTAACACAAGACCCGACACCAAACATACACTAGAACTAACACGACTCTAGTTACGTTCTAACCGACTCTGGACTAACGACTCAAGCATACACTTTCCCTTTGAAGATTTAAAGCCGTGCTCTGATACCAATTGTAACAACCCGTTTTTCAAAGGCCAGAAAAGGCACTATATTTTTTTTTT
This sequence comes from Trifolium repens, assembly GCA_030408175.1. NCBI lineage: Eukaryota > Viridiplantae > Streptophyta > Magnoliopsida > Fabales > Fabaceae > Trifolium > Trifolium repens. Next base: position 18,890,577 of record CP125848.1, read on the forward strand.
CTTTTTCAACTAACACTCAGAGTGCGCATAGAATATTTTCCAATGAGCCGGCATTCAAATATACAAAAGACTCATTACCATAGGTGCTTCGACAAGCAAAGTGTATTCCTGAATAATTACAATCCAAGTCTAAGTATTAAAACACTTACAACAAAGCAAGTTAGAATCCTATGCCTAACCAAAAAGCACGGTGCACAAAACACACCGGCGCATAGTCTAACTACGCTAAAACTCCAGCCACTCACTGGGGCCTGGAACAGCCACCGTCGTCACCACGACCTAACCCATCACCTGGGTGGGATGAGCCCGCAAATGAAAGAAAGGGTCACCACAAAATAAAAGTATATATATGTATATAACCGGTGCGAAAGATTGTACACATAACAATAATTCCACAAACACAAGAGAAAGCTCTTAACCACCAAAGCAATTCCCACCAACGGGTTCATATAAGCAATGCACACATAGCCTATAATGCAACCTCTACAATGCGTGGTACTAACCCTAGCTACCACAATGCATGAGCTTCAGAACTGTAGGTCCAACCCCTACTAAAACACCAACGAAATCACAAGGTTAAGGTGGATCCACTCCCGCAATCACACCCCATGGTCCACTCCCGCAACCATGTATCGAACTCAACTAAATCACACAAGATTTAGGTGGATCCACTCCCGCAATCACACCCCATGGTCCACTCCCGCAACCATGTGTTGAACTCAATAAAACCCTATAAGAATCAGGTGGGTCCACTCCCGCAACCACACCTCGTAGTCCACTCCCGCAACTACACCTCGTAGTCCACTCCCGCAACTACGCACTAACAATGCATGAGCATACGATTCCCCATGTATACTAATGCGACAAATACATACCTCCCTAGCATATGTAAACCATCCCAACAACATACATACATATCCAATCATATGTAACAAACCACAACAAACATACATACATTTTCAATCATATGTATTCACCCACATGTTCATACATACATCTCCAATCATATGTAAAACAACGCACGTATTGTAAACACTTTCTCATCACGAGAATACATAACACATACATGCCAAACACACAAACACGCATCACCGAAAATAACCAACAAACATGTTATAACTCAGTGAAAAGACAGAAATAAAGTGATGCCCTTACCTCGGCAAGCTTCCGTCAACAACACACGCTCGAAACAACACAACGCGCTTCCTAAAACAAGCAGCGCAACAATCAATACATTGTTCTCTAACCAATAGTATTGAAACTACACCAATACCCCAAAAACCTAAAGGTTTCTAAGGAAAATTCACTCTTTCGGATACCATACCAAAAACTATCGTATTGATCAACCACCATGAGTTATTTGTACTATTTTTAGGACCCAAAACAATTGTCAAAAGTCTTAAATAATTTGAAATGCAAAATGGCCGTTTTCTTGCGTTACAAGCTACGTACTTTCCGAGTACCCGAAAAACTCGTTTCCAATCCCAACCACTTCCATAAATTAATAAAAAGGGATTAGAAAGCTAAAAACCCAGTTTAGAAATCAGAATCCAAAATCTCAACTCCCAGAGCTCGCCCTGGCGAGCTGGTGGCGAGTGAAGGCAGAGAGTACTGGTCTTACTCGCTCTGGAGCTCGCCCTGGCGTGTTGTCAGGACCTGTGACACTCGCCCTGGCGAGTAACCACTCGCTCAGCGAGTTGCACCTGTCATGACAGCACAAGACAGCAACTCACACCACCTTTTCCACCCCAAACCTAGTTTGATTCTATTAGTTCCCAACACTTTTTCAAGGCATAAAAGTAAACCATTTTCATAAGCAAGCAACACATTTCCGAAAGCTTCTTGGTTGCTTCGAGTGCAAGTTATTTGATTTTCATTTCCAAAATCAAAACCAAACCCAAGCACAAGTTTTATTACGGGCCTTAACCGTCCGGTAATCATTTTCAAACATGTTTTCAAGGTAAAAAGCGACACCACATGTCACAAGAGTTTTAAATCATTTTGAACCCAAAACACTACCCAAAAACACTTAGGAAATATTTTCATAAACCTCAAAATATTTTTCATCGGATTTTCTAAAACAAAACCATACAACGCATTTCCCTTTCGCCCAAAGGTTCAAAGACAACTTTTCTTTTCAAAACCTTACAACATAACCTCATGTAATTGATCAATACTCTAAACTTTCAAAACCCTAACTTTTCTCATGAGATTCTCACAAACTCATGGAAAACAAACATAACAAAGCCTACACATGCTTACTAAACCCTCATGAACAACTTTCATGGAACAAAAACCATTCACAACCAATTCTTATGAAATTTCTCCCAAGAACATAATCATAAAATCTCATGAATCTCTAAGAGTTTAGCCAACCTAAGAGATGAGAAGAGAGGGTTACCTTTAGAAAGTGATTCTCTACAACTTTCCTCTAAGCTCCAAAGCTTGAAATGGAGTGAAATGGTGAAGAATGGAAAATTTGTGAAGGTGAGCAATGAAGAAGAAGAAACACGGTCAAGAGAGAGCAAGAGGAGTGAAATTCTTTCTAAGTCCACAATGAGATAAACCTCCTTACTATATAAAGCTCTTGCTAACTCACCACCCTTGGATCAAAAAATAAAGTCCAACTTAAAACCCTAGCCATTGGATCAAATGCTTTAAGGATAATCACAAGATTAAATCAAATCTTCCCAAACAAGTCTCGTACTCAGCTCTCGCGCGGCGCGACGAACGTAAACCACAAAAACATAAAACCTACGGAAAGAACGTCTAACGTTTAACATTTCCAAAACTTATCGCCGAATCTTTTTCCGCGACTGTAATTTTCTTCCACACCTTAGGAAATTATTCTCAGGATATATCCTAACTCGCGCAGATATATAAAGCTTCCATCCGAAACCTCACTTAAAACAGACGCAGTAAGATTTTCCAACCGCGGGTAAAATCCTACTCGTTTTTCCAAAAACAAGAATAATCCAAAACTCGATATTCTAAGACCACAGAAATCTCCTCATACTTAAAAGAGGATCACGACCCGAAAGTCTGTGCCTTTCCAGCGAACGAGCACAAAACAGGCTCCATTTCAGCAAAAATCTCATTAATGTGACGTTATTCACAAAACCGCCTCACCAAAAACCCTAAAACTCGTAGCCGACACTAGAGTTCCTAAGAAAAACTGTACAGTGAAATCTTGGGTCTTACAGCACTTCACTATTTCCTATCACTGTAGGAGTAGAACTTCACTAATAAGTGAAATCATTCAAAGATTAAGGTCAAGATTATCCACACAATTGTTGTCTACTATCTTGATAGCATTTCTTTAATAATTATTTTCCAAATTCAATTTAGAATATATAAACGAAAATAGATTGATCTTTTACTTCTTAATGTTCTATATTATATATTATTATCATTATATAATTATCATTATATATGTAAATATTATATTTGTAGACTTTTAAATATAAGAATAAATCTATTTTAATATATTGCAGTTTTTATTTTTTTAATAGACATAAGTACTAATGAAAAAAAAAACATTAATGCCCCTTGCCTTTTTTTTCCCTCCTTCTTCTGGTAATATTGTAGCTACAAAAGTGAATTCTAATACTAATTGGGAGTCTTGAATGATTCGTTAAGGGAGTCTTGCATTCAAAATGATATCACACATTTTTTAGTATAAGGATCCAAGAAATTATAATTATAATTCATGTCACATATTTTGTTGTATAACTATAAGAACCATTGTCATAAAAGAGACTAATGACCAAATAAATTTATTTTTTTTAGTACATGAATCTTAAAAAATTATTTTAGTGCTAATTGAAGTTAGAAAAGTGAATGATAATTATATTTTTACAGAAATAATATTACTACTAATTGGGAGTTACAAATATTAATAGGGATTTTACATGTAAGAACATCATTAGTTAGAACATAGATAGATAGATTGATCGATAAATGTATATATAGAAGATAGAAAAACAAACATATATATTTCTTGGTTAAAATGAAATTAGTTAAAATAGCATTAGTTAAAATGTGCCGTTAAAAAAAAAGCATTAGTCAAAATGAAATTATAATATATATTTCTTGTGCCAATTTTCTCATTCATCATATATAACATATTTATATTGCGAAATGACGATTAAATAGTATAATAGATAAGTCTTGATAGTTTTCACTACAAATCTTCCATATATATATTGCAAATATTCACAAATTAAAATAGTCAAAGGAGACTAAAAACATCAACCTCTTATAATAAAGATAAATCATACATATAATCTCCACCACTTGTAACAAATGAGAAACATTCAAAAAAACTTGTACCACCGTAATATTAATTTGGAATATGAATCAAAGATCCCATAGTACTATTACTATTACTTTTGATAGAAAAATCACACAAATAGTTGGCTGATATATATAGAGAGTGAGTAGAAATAAAAATTGTTCAACAAAAAATGGAAATTTGGAGTAGGTGTTTAAAATAAGAAATTGAGAAAATATGAAAATGAAGGGAGCATCATAAGGTATTTATAATTGATGAAAAAGTAACAAAGAGGTGATCTTTCACATTTCATAACATTTTTTTTTATAAGTTATTCAATTAATTAGCAAGTAAGATATTTTAAAGAAGTATACAAAAAATCACCATTAAAAGGGATGATCTTTCACCTTTCATAACATTTTTTTATTCTTAATCAAATGTTTTAATTTGTCCCTTAACATTCCATACCATATGATGACATGTTTGGCCTAGCTTATTAAAAGATGACACATCATCACAATAAAATGAGAGATGACACATAAGCACCAACTTTTGCTTAGAAAAGAGAAAAATGTGAGGAGCTTTGTTAAGTTGACACATAAGCAAAAAATAGTTTGCTTTACAATGGTATATAGAAGATATAGATAGATAGATAGATAGATAGATAGATAGATAGATATAGATAGATTGGGAGTCTTGCACGATTTCATTCAAAATGATATCACACATTTTTTAGTATAAGTAACCAAGAAATTATAATTATAATTCATGTCACATATTTTCTTGTATAACTATAAGAACCATTGTCATAAAAGAGACTAATGACCAAATAAATATTTTTTTTAGTACATGACTCTTAAAATTATTTTAGTGCTAATTGAAGTTAGAAAAGTGAAAGATAATTATATTTTTACAGAAATAATATTACTACTAATTGGGAGTTACAAATATTAATAGGGATTTTACATGTAAGGACATCATAGTTAGAACATAGATAGATAGATTGATCGATAAATGTATATATAGAAGATAGAAAAACAAATATACATATTTCTTAGTTAAAATGAAATTAGTTAAAATAGCATTAGTTAAAATGTGCCGTTAAAAAAAAGCATTGGTCAAAATGAAATTACAATATATATTTCTTGTGCCAATTTTCTCATTCATCATATATAACATATTTATATTGCGAAATGACGATTAAATAGTATAATAGATAAGTCTTGATAGTTTTCACTACTAATCTTCAATAGATATATTGCAAATATTCACAAATTAAAATAGTCAAAGGAGACTAAAAACATCAACCTCTTATAATAAAGATAAATCATACATATAATCTCCACCACTTCTCTATCACTTGTAACAAATGAGAAACATTCAAAAAAACTTGTACCACCCTAATATTAATTTGGAATATGAATCAAAGATCCCATAGTACTATTACTATACTTTTGATAGAAAAATCACACAAATAGTTGGTTGATATATATAGAGAGTGAGTAGAAAGAAGAATTGTTCAACAAAAAATGGAAATTTGGAGTAGATGTTTAAAATAAGAAATTGAGAAAATATGAAATTGAATGGAGCACGTAAGGTATTTATAATTGATGAAAAAGTAACAAAGAAGTGATCTTTCACATTTCATAATATTTTTTATTAATTAGCAAGCAAGATATTGTAAAGAAGTATACAAAAAATAACCATTAAAAGGGATGATCTTTCACCTTTCATAACATTTTTTTTATTCTTAATCAAATGTTTTAATTTGTCCCTTAACATTCCATACCATATGATGACATGTTTAGCCTAGCTTATTAAAAGATGACACATCATCACAATAAAATGAGAGATGACACATAAGCACCAACTTTTGCTTAGAAAAGAGAAAAATGTGAGGAGCTTTGGTAAGTTGACACATAAGCAAAAAATAGTTTGCTTTACATAGAGTATATAGATTTTAAGTGTTTGACAAAATGTCTACATGAAATAAAAAAGTGTTTCCATATAAGTTTTGTAGTGATTTGAGATTTTTTTTTGTATGTTTAGGTATGGACGAGATATTGGCAGAGGTAGACATGGTAGGGAAATTAGCAAAGCACATGCTTCTGCTGGTTTGAAGGGTCCAGCTCCTGCACCGAAAAGAGGACGTGGTAGGCAAGAACAACATTTGGTGCAAGGAACACATGATGGTGAAGCAGGTGCGTCGATTAGTTCGCGTTCACAATCACGTGCACGACATGTTGAGGAGCCTGTTGCCCAGCCTGATTTTGATGCAAACCAATATATAAATGATGATGCCGATTATGTTGAAGACCAAGATTAAACGAGCGAATCAGTGTCAGAAAACCTAGAAATTTTAGACCCCTATGACAACTTAAAAGAAAAAATTAAACCGAATATTACCTTTAGATTGAGCTTCAATGCGTTTCCCAAGCCGTAGTAGACGTTCCAATCTTGATTTTAAGCTATCAAATAAGTCAAAAACGGATTTGGATCGTGGCCTCCTTTTGGTTGTGTGATGGTGAAGAATGAAAAGTGATGAGCTGAGTCTGAGTTTCATTAACATATAAGCTTATTTCGGTTCGTATTCACCGCAACATTAAGCGATCGGTTCGTAGAAACCAAAATTTCCAGTATTTCAGTTCGTAAAAACCGAAATAATCTTAGCAAAATGTATACCATTTTCAGGGTTAAAATGAGATTTAAGGGGTGGTATAAAAGAAATATGGTGGTCGGAAGAAAAATTTTCATATATATATTTGGGGGAAAATACTTCCTTTGTGACTTTGTGTGACGTGGAGTATGTATAAAGTAGTAGGACTAGGACCGTTCTATTCTATATCATAAAAAATAAAATGCCAAAGGTAGGAATAGATTAGGAAGAGGACCATGGCCAAGGGAAAAGACATCTTTAAATTAATTAATATTCCCCGATAATGTAATTCTATTGCTAATGCCCTTAACCTTACTCAACCCAATCATTCTCTTTCTAATTCCAACACCATCCCATCCCAATCCCATCCTTCTCAGATCTACCCTTCCCTTCTCTTCACAAATAAAACAAAAACAATAAACCCCCCAAAAATTCATTCATATTCTTCATTTTTTACTTTCTTTCCTCTTTTCTAAATGCACAAACACTATCACTATGCCTAATCTCCACAAATTCAAGTTCTTAGCCACACAATGTGCCATCGCCGGCAGTCCAACACGAAGTCCAACCACCAGTCCAGTCATCCATCTCCGCCGTCGCAAAACCCTCCGCATGTTCCTCACTCGTCCACACGACCGTCGCCGTTTCCATCCACCTCCCTTAGATCCACCGAAAAAATCCTCCGATGAAGTCAAAGTCCGTCACAAGCTTAAAGACCTTTTCATCTCATCTCCGTCTCCGCCGCCGACGCTACAAGACGAGAAGAACAGCTGCCAACAGCAAAATCAAAATCAGCAGTACGATCAGAAAGATGGACTTCTCTCTGGTTCCTCCGTCGGTGTCAGATTCAGAACTGGATCTCCTTTCCGTCGATCTTCCACCGTCGCAGCTCTCCGGCCAGTATCATCGGCGTTCCGGTACAGGTTACTGAGAAGAGCTTGGCGACCGGTACTGTTCACAATTCCTGAGTAACGGTTACGGTTTCTCTCTACTGTGATAACTGTACGGATGAGTTTTTTTTTTTTGATATTACTGTACGGATGAGTTAAATTCCGATTTTATTGTTTAATTTTTATTTTTTTTAATTTTTGGAGAAATAGTAACAATAATCATAAAGTTGACGAAACAAACGTTTGGCGGAAATGGGGGCGTTTTAATGTACGACGTCGTTTGCTGAATTTTTTGCGTTTTGTTGGTTCGTTACTCTTAACGGGTAAGTACAGTAGAATAACTATTTAATTAATGAATAGAAGAAGAAAGTGCACTGATTAGTGGTTAATGAAGTGATTGCTGAATATAATTTGGTAGTATTAAAATAGTAATGGTATCTATTATATTATAAAAATAAATAAATGAATAATAATGGTGTATGAATTTTTATTGGAATTGGATTCTGCTGTGTAGGAATCGATGATGCCTTTGCTACAATACAACAAGATTGTCTTTATTTGCAGTTTCCATGTGTTTTCCGTAAGATATGTTCTTCGTATTATTCAAGTTCTAAGTTTTGTCCTGTTTCTTTTATTCGTGGCTAAATAGTGTTCAACAAGTTGTTTCGATGAGGTAGTCATATTGGAGCTAATGTCGGACTTTAGTGATAATAGTTATTGTGATTTTAGCTTAAATTACACTTTGATGCTTAAAAATATTGCAACGTAATTTCTCAATATTGAAATTGAAATATATTTCGCAGTAATTTCAACGTTGGTGTAAGAGTTTAGAATAAGAATAATGCTAAATCTTGTGACAAAAGTAGTAAAGAACGATTTGCAAATGACTCGTGTCCTCAAAATTACATGCATTAGGAATTGTTCAAGTCTGCAACTAGCTGTTTTCTTGCACCGATGCATTCATTTCCAACAAACAGCACGGCAGCAACTCCTACAATTCATCGCAAAACATTTGTCGACGCACACATTGTGCTACTTTGATTTCAAACCGATGGGATGACAAATGTTGTTGTAGTAAGTGAAGATGTCGCCTTGGTCGAAGTTGGAAGGTACAATCGTAGAGGTGGGGCAGTGCAGGTTTTGAAGGATCAAGGAAGGGAGGGAGAGAATCTAGAGATGTTGAGGTGGCAGAAAACAGAGGGAGATTTGAGTGAATCGGTTGGTTCAATAATTTAAAGTTGGTGTGGTGGTTCGGTTGCCTATAACTATTGTTTCATACTTCATCCGTTTCTTTTTATTAGAGACAATTCACCTTTCTATATTTATTGAATAATTAATGTATTTGGTCTATAATATAGACAAGATACATTAATTATTCAATGAATCTATAAATGTGAATTGTCTTTTATAAAAAGGAATGGAGGGAGTATTCAATGTTCTTCATTCAACAATGGAGTTATGATTGTTAAGATTTTAAGAAACAGATATAGTGCGTTGTTTTTTATTTTTCTTATGTACAGAACAGAGGTCCGCATTGTTATAAGGAAAGAGGTTTCGACCATTTCATGAAATATGTTTTTGTTGTAAATTGCAGAACTCGTGAAATATGTTTCGCTGTATGTAGCAAAGCTTAAAAGTTTAACTCAACAATGGAGTAATGATACATTAAACTAAGACACAAACTGAACTATTTGTACAAAGGTTATTGAAATTCCTTTGTATTGTGGTGTGTTTAGATATCATAGGCCTGTGTACGTACTTTGATTCACTATTGAGTAAAATATTGAACTTATGTTATTAGACCCTTTAGAATAGTACATTAGATTTTACTATATACTCCCTCCGGCCTTATTTATAAGCAAAAGTTGCTTTTTAGGTTCATTCACTAACTAATGTATTTAGCTTAAATATAGACCAGATACATTACTTCTCTAATGAACCTAAAAAGCAACTTTTGCTTATAAATAAGGCCGGAGGGAGTAGTATTTACTTATAATTTTCATTATTAATACTGTACCATACATCGTCACTTTGTGTCTCTTGTTAATGATGGGTTACACATCTGGCACTTCTAGAAACTTTATTAGTGTTCTTGAATAATTATGTTGATTCAATTATGTTGACCACAATGTTGGCAAATAATTAATGATGCTGACTAGAGATTTGGGGTTTGATGTTTGACTTTGATGAGTACCAAGGGCTTGATAGGAATGTGAGTTGAATAGGTCTCCATATAATGGTTTAGAATAGTAACATCAATATTTTGACCTTTGACATCGTTTGAATTGATAAATTATTAAGTTTATCAAATTAGCAAGAAAAACAACTTTTCAAATATGTAAAAATAATAAAATGATGAATGATAGTCAGTTGAATCATTTTTTTTTTTGGATAATGATAGTCAGTTGAATCATTCTTCCAAATTATCTCTTTAAATGTTATTTTATCAAAATCAATAATAGACCTATATATTATATTGAATAGTCTCTTGTTATATAAAAAAAATATACATAAAACTTCTTTAAGATGTTGATTTAAATGACCGACTAAATTGATATTTTGCAAATTTAAAGAACTAAACTATTTGACCCTTAAGATTTCAAAATCAAAATGTTGATTCATTCAAACAAATATCTTTTATTGTAAATTATCTCATTGCTTTTGTTGACAAGGTCAGAAATGCAACTTAGGAAAATGACAATCATATACTCGCCAAAATTGGGTTTAGTATCTAATTAAGCTTCAAACAATTTAGTTGTATGTATGACCAAATTGTTTGTGATATTTTTTTGTCATTCTATTTATTTCTCGTGTTCTATGCATTTTCATTTTTACTCTTTCATTATTTAAATAATGTTGAAGAAATGAAATTCTTTTGAGAAATTTTATAAATGTCGTCTGCTATTTAAATAGCAGATCAGTCGGTGATCAGGTCTTCTGTCTCAGTCAAAATGTACCAAATGGCCAATTTTAATTGGTCACTTGTGCGACCATGTCATACCAAAATGGCTATATATACTTATCCTCACTCACCCAACCTCTCTTCCTCTCTTCTTCTGTTTTTTTTTCTTCTTTTTTGGTTTAGCTTTAGTTAGCTGTTAAATTTATGTCATTTCGTATGTAAAACGGCCGCATAGTTCATCGTCGACTACTCATATTGTTTTTACTGATGTAATTTAGTCATCATTGTTGAGAACGATATAGTAATCAACATCAGACTTTTTATGTCCAAATTGCAACTAGCCAAAGTTAGTGCCACTCAAATGTGGCTTTCCCATGGTACTGAATTGAAATATGGTAGTAGCCATGTTGCCGCCGGTAGAACCGAAGCCAAAACATGTTGAAAGTGGTGACGAATCATGTCTGGGCATTCTACGTTAAGTTGATAATCATTGACCGATGGAACATTCTCATCCGTTTTGTCGTTATTGGTAATTGTATTAAATTTGATGTAATTCTCATCCTTTTGGGAGCAATATGATTGGTCAAAACAGGTGCTACCACACTTGATGTTGGAGTTAGGAATGTAGGACTTTCCCGTACGCGGATGGGTATATCCTATCATGCAAAATTAGTTGGTGGTAGTTAGAGGCGTCTTTTTCACACTTGCGACATATGCGATAGCATAAGACCTCATAAAAATAGGAGCCTCTAAAAAATATTATAGGATAGTAGTATTGCAAATGAGTGGTATAAAACTAGGGATCACAGACTTCCAAATGAGATATTGTAAAGTTCAAATACTTGAGATTCTCTTTTGTAGTACCCCAAAATTTGGTAAATTAGAATTACTTATTTATTAGTATAACCTTATATTAGGTTAGAAATTTAACCAAGAATAGATTACTAAACCCATAAAATTAGTAAGGACAAATTGAAAATTTCTAGAAGTGTAACTTATTACCAATTAAGTAACCTAAGTTGTGTTGTAAGTTAGAAGCTTAATATTGAGATGTATTTAGTAAGATAACTCAAATACTTCCTCCGTCCCAATTTATAAGCAAAAAAAATTATTTCACACTTATTAAGAAAACTAAATCATAACAAAGTTAAAGTATGTCTCTTTGACTTTTCCTTATAATAAGTTTCATAGAAAGATGTAAAACTATTTTTCATTGGTCATTAGTTTTCTCATTTTTTCATTTTTCTTTCACTATAAGCATTTGCATGTCATGGGAATAGATAGTTTGGGCTCATTGTTTCTTTCAGAGATTAAATTTGAGAGGATTGAAAAGGGGAAGAACAAATTAGGGCTAAGAAAGTCAAGCATCAAGGGTTTCTCAAACTAGTGTCAATAATACTAAGCCTTTTCCTCACTTTTATCATCAATACTAAGCCTATTTTGGAGGATGGAGTGTTTTTTTGTTTGATTGTACTGTTGATGATAGAGATGCAGCATATCCTAGTATTATTTTGTGAATAGCAAGGAAAAATATACTTTCATCACTAGTACTCACAAAGTTCCTTCACATACTCTACTTTTGAGTACTGACTTCTTGAGCAACGGGTTATTCAACTTGAGGTCAGTTGATTGCTTTCAACTTTTGATTGGTATCTTATAAATGTTGGTTACCTTTTTGCTAAGGCATAAATTGATGATAGGTATTATTAGCTAGTGTCACTTCATAAAATATTAGAAATAATAGAAAAGAGAATATAAGTTTTAATTTAAGTTGTTAGTTCGCCACAACGAAGAGATAATGTGGTATAGCCGTAGTTTATCACAACGAAGAGATAATGTGGTAGGTCCGTTTGTCACAACGAATAGATAATGTGGTATAACCGTTTTCCACAACGAAAAGATAATGTGGCAGGTCCGTTCGCCACAATGAAAAGATAATGTGGTATAACCATTTGCCACAACGAAGAGATATTGTGGTAGGTCTGTTCACCACAACGAAGAGATAATGTGGCATAGCCGTTCGCCACAACAAGAGATAATATGGTCTATGTGAACATAAAAGTGAAATAGTTTTATATAGTTTGATGATAGTTAACCGACACCTAGAGAACTACGTGGGTTTGATTCTCTAATCGTTTAGAGATACGTAGGACCAAAGATCCTCCCTGTCGAGCTATAATTTCAGTAACTCTGTAGTTTAAATAAGTATATTTGTTATATAGTGTTAGGCTTGCCAGGCTAATTATAGGGTTAAATAGTGGTGGTGTGTGCGCCGGTCGTGACTATGAGGTTGGGCCGTGACATCTTTATTCTAAAATGAGAGATTTATTAGTTACAAAATATCCTAAAAGAGATTTTTTATTGTGAATAAATGTTTTAGGCGCTTTATATATAGCTGTTGGTTATATTATAGTTTTATCAAATAAAGTGCCGTGTAATAGAGATTGTCTTGTTTATCAAACTTTTTTTAGTGTTATTGATGTTATTTGTAATTCAAATCGATGATAATTTTTTTGATTTTTTTTACATTTTTTCTTCTATTAGTGCCTATTTCTAATAATCACACAAGATCTCTAAAAAGTTGGAGACGCCCCTGGTAGTTATCGAAAAACAAGTGTTATTTATTGGCCAAACTCTTCCATGTAACATGTAGAGAATCCTAGTTCGGCCCATATTTATATCTTTGTTTCCTGCTCAAGTGCAAACGAGTTGAAAGTTTCAGCTGAAGAGTCACCTTTGATCTCTATTACGGGGACAAAATTTCACAAGAGGAGCCTCTTTAGTTTATTTAATTAGGATTTGAGATTTTGGATGTAATATTTAAATTGATGTAATTTTTTTTGTTCAATGTTTCAATAAAAAAAATAATTTTGAATTTCATTTAGCCTTTCCTAATTCATGTTCTTGAATTTGTGTCACAGAGAGGTCCATTACTTTAATAATGAACACCCTACAACCAGTTTGCTACTTAAATAGCAGACACTCTGCAATCAGCAAGCCACGTTTGACTCGTTGAACCTTTTTTTCATCGGGCATTTTATTGATGTCGATACGCATAATTATCCAAACAGAACAACGATCATGCAAACATAACTATTAAGATAAAATTCTGAAAACAAAATAAATGTTGTTGTCCAAAGTAAATATTATTACAAATAGAAAATTATCCCAACAAAAAAAAAACTAATTATCCAAACAAAATAAAACTTATTACAAAAACAAATATTATTTTAATACTATATTTAAAGTGTTTCATGTAATTTCAAGTGTTTAAATTTTAAATAGTAAAATTTAGTATAAATTTTATAATTTTCAAGAAATAAAATATCATATAACTATATATTATTTTGAGTATTGTTTTAAAAAATTTCTATATAATGACTCGTTGACCCAATTCAACCCGCTCACAACCAAGTTGAGTTGGTTCGGGTTTAACATAAAAACTATGAGTTTTACATCCAATCCAACTCAATCCAACCCAACCCACTTAACTATAATCGGAATCAGATAACGGGTTTGGCTAAAATTTGACCCGCATACACCCCTAGATTCAAATAATAACCCAATTCATTTCCATGCATTTCACTCATTGTTAATTTTTTTTCATTGAGTTTTGACTAATCCCACAATCTTAATTTATATTTGGTGAGGACTACTCTATAGTCCTTCATAAATTTATGGTATTTATCAATTAACTAATGAGAATAAGTCATAAGTAGATTTGTATATATGATACCTCAACTAACTTGTAACTAACTTTGTTCTCATTGATTGATGGATAAATACTCCAAAATTATGAAGAGATAATTTTATAAATATTTTATTTTTTCCCGTTGTATCTTAAGTAAATTTTTAACATATCAAAATGAAAATTTAGAAAAAAATTAAATGTAACACTCAAAATGGGAAGAGAGTGTATATTATTATGATGATGACTTCAATACTACAAGTCTATGACTAAAACTAAGTTTTTGACTAAACATTAGTTGATTAAGTGGTGATTGACGTTTGATTTGGTAGGGAGGACCACGGTTCGATCCCGCAACTGTATTTGTGAGGGGACTGAAACCACTTGATGCTAGAACTCACTCCTAAGTCTGGACTACTAGGGCCCCTTCTCCTAGGAAGGGTGGAAAAAAAAATCTAAGTTTTTTGTTTTCATATTAAACTTTACGTTGTCTTGTAGTTTCGAACCAATCTCATAGAAACATCATAAAGTGTGAAAGTTATCATGCATTGAATTAAACTTGAAAGGGAAATGATATTTGAATAATCAACTCCTATCCAGATCAAAATAAAATAAAAATAATAATCAACTCCTATCATTAAATTTAAGCTGACTAAATAAATTATGTATCTTTATCTGACCAAAACCAATCCTAATATTCACACTTGTTCCACTGTTATTTCTCTGTTCTAGCTCAAAAATGAAACCTCTGTTTCATCATTCTTCTTCCATTTTTCTTTTCTTCTATGCCGTTTTACTTTTGGTGATCTCAATCATCAATATTCCCATGTGTATGTGCGACGACAAGGACCAATACACAAACTGCAATATTGCTTTTACCTGCGAAGGCAGCAATATCACAAACAATCTCAAGTATCCGTTCTGGGGAGAAAACAGAGAAAAGTATTGTGGTGGTTCTGCTGATTCTAACACAGAGCTCACATGTGAAGGAAGTGTTCCAAAGATAACAATTAATGGCGTGAAATACCGCATTCTTGATTGGGACAGTACAACACAGAAACTCACAGTTGCTAGAGACGATTACTGGAGTGGTATTTGTGCTGTGAGCGATAATCACCAGAACAGCACATTCGATAAAACTCTGTTTCAACGTGATGTTGTTAGTGGTTCTGCTTCTTCTAAACTAACTCTGTTATACAATTGTGATACAAATCTTCTACCAAGTATGTTTTTTAGTACTAGCTGCGATAGTATTAAAGTTGTGTACACCCTTTCGGATCCTGCTTCGATAACTTGCACTCCAACTCTCACAGTTGAGTTTCCGACTTCGGTAACCCAAGCTGCACAACTAGCAAATCTAAATAATACAAACCAAGCATTAAAAAGTGGTTTTGATTTGAAGTGGACTGGAGATTATACAGTGTGTCAGAGGTGTGTTAGTTCTGGTGGAGCGTGTGGGAACGATGGAGGAAATTTCAGATGTTTCTGCAAAAATGAAGCTCATACAACTTCATGTGATTCATCAATGGTCTCATTCTCATCAAGTAAAAGTAAATAATATCACTTACTCAAACTTTTATTTATTGCTACTTAATTACCCCCCGTAGTAGGTTGAGTAGTTAATTATCAAAGTCATCAATTTTTTAGATAAATTATCAAATTTTGTTTTCTGTCCTTATAAAAAAAAATGATATGTTTTCATCTTATAAAATTTTATGCATGTAGTTTTAGCTCATGCTATTTTTTAAAATTTTAAAAGTTGGTTATTTATCTTTAAAATTTTGAATAATCTCTGGCAAGTTTTTATTTTTTTACACAATCTGGCAAGTTGAAAATGCAAATTAACATTTACAACTTAGAGCCAACAATACATTCCAAGATAAAAAATAAAAAATACAAGAAATAAAGCAATTACTAAGTGAGTTAGTGCCATGTAGCCACAAGGCACTACATTCTTCAAGTTGGATTGCTCACTCTGTTTTCTCCATCAAAATCAACATGAGTGTGATAAAATAGAATATATATTCTATTCTATCAAAGTGTGCGGTGCAAAACTGTTTTATCGCAAAAATAGTCCAAAATTGTTCTTCATCATAGTGTGCAATAGCATCATGCAATTTTTTTTTAAGGCACTCTTCATTTCTACTGCAAAAATACAAAGCAATAAGAAAATAAATGACTACACTTCTAGATGATGCATAAGCATAAGCATGATTATTTTAAGTTCTATCTAATTTGATTTTTCAATTGTAGGTTCAAACACGGGGATTATAATAGGTAAGAATAACACACAATGTTTTATTACTTTCTACATCAGTGTTTCTCATCCCACATTATGGTGGCATTGAAAAAAGACAATAAAAACTGATGAAAAATATTATTTGTCTGTTCTTTGCATAAATTCAGGTACAGTTAGTGGAATTGCAGCAATCGTGTTCATTATTATTGCTGTTATTAGGATTAGTTGTCACCATAAAAGGGGTACAAGAAGACAACAAATGAGTAATTTTAGACAACAGCAACAATCAAGACCTATCCAACTAAATATGAACCAAGGAAGAACAGAACTTGTTGACGACAATGTGGAGATTTTTATGCGAAGTTATAACTTATCCATGCCAAGAAGATATAGTCATACAGAAGTAAAAGAAATCACAAACTCATTCCAAGATAAATTAGGCCACGGAGGATATGGTGTTGTTTACAAAGCAAGTTTATCAGATGGTCGTCAAGCGGCAGTGAAAGTAATAAATGAGTCAAAGGGAAATGGAGAAGAATTCATAAATGAAGTTGCTAGCATTAGTAGAACATCACACACGAACGTCGTGTCACTTTTAGGCTTTAGTTATGAGGTGAACAAAAGAGCACTAATCTATGAATTCATGCCCAAGGGATCATTGGATAAGTTCATCTACAAAAGAGAGTTTCCTAATGCTATTTGTGATTTTGATTGGAAAACTTTGTTCCAAATTGCAATTGGTATTGCTAGAGGTTTAGAGTACTTGCATCATGGATGCAGTTCAAGGATTCTGCATCTTGATATAAAGCCTCAAAATATTCTTTTGGATGAAGATTTTTGTCCAAAAATCTCAGATTTTGGACTAGCTAAAATATGTCAAAGGAAGGATAGTATTGTGTCAATGCAAGGGACAAGAGGTACTATAGGATATATGGCACCAGAGGTATTTAGTAGAGCATTTGGTGGAGTTTCTTATAAATCTGATGTATATAGTTATGGTATGTTGATTATTGAAATGATTGGAGGAAGAAAGAATTACGACACCGGAGGATCATGTACTTCTGAAATGTACTTTCCAGATTGGATTTATAAGGATCTCGAGCAAGGTAATACTCTTTCAAATTGTTTGACAATCTCAGAGGAAGAAAATGATATGGTTAGAAAGATTACTTTGGTAAGTCTGTGGTGCATTCAAACGAATCCATCAAACAGACCACCGATGAATAAAGTAATAGAAATGCTACTAGGACCACTTTCATCAGTGTCATATCCTCCAAAGCCTGTCTTATTTTCCCCGGAAAGGCCACCACTAGAAGTGTCAGATATGTCTTCATCCGATATGTATGAGACACATTCAATTACAGTATCAAAATAATAGTTCTATCTAGAAATTCAATTATTAGTTCAACAACCAGCTTCCAAAATAATTGAAATTTGTGTATAACTGGTCTGGCATGTAATTTTAGTAATCATTTTTGTTTGTTATACTTCAAAACCAATTTTATATTATGGTATTGGCTAAAATACTACAATCGGTCCATTTAAAGATCTTACATGTCATGATAAATTGCATAGACTCACTGCTTTCTTAGACTAAACAATCATAGAAATTACTGGATATCAAGAGAAAGCTAAAAAATCATGAATGGGGTTGGTTGCAATATATAGCTTAAAAATGAGAATTACTGGATATCAAGAGAAAGATACAAAGTATTGTTACTATTTCTTCAATAGTAGGAATTACAAAATAACTTTGAAAAGAAACACAAATGAAATTGTTACTTAATGAAAAACTTACAGAAATCTGCTTGCAGATGATATACAAATATGGTTTAACATTGATTAAACACATATGTTGTAAGTGTATCATTTGGTTTAACATTGAAAGACCACTTTCTGAGTTCAAAGAAAATCTGCAAAAAACACCATGAAACTCTGTCATCATATTGCAGGATCATAACTTGGCGATTAAGAAAAACTTACTGATGTCTACCATTATTATCTTCAGGCGTACGTAGTCGCAGGAGTTGCAGTCGTTGTTTGTATTCTTGGTGCATACTTTGTGGTTTGGCGAAGGAAGAAAAATGTTGATAAATCAAGAAGCATTGACCTCTTCATGACTCATTGTTTATATGTATTAGTCTAAAGATCTTAACACAGTTAGACTTGTATATGTTAATAGAAATTTGTAGAGAAAATGAAATTACATTGAAATGAAATTTCGAGGAAAGAGATGATGAAATTTCCAATAAGAGAGTTGTGATGTTAAGGGATTCCACAATAACATTTTTCTTGGAAACTTCATTTTTTTCAAACTTGAGAAATGAGTGCTATATGAAGCCTTTAATTCCATGGTTGAAAATTAAGCTTAAAAATCTTTGTTTATATATATTTCACATGACATCAAAGGTTGCAAATTAAGGAACAAGAAACTATGTTGTCCTTGTCCCTCTCTTCTCCTATAATCACCAACATCATCATTTTCTCAATTTTCATCTCCTCTCTCCATCATACAACGTCGTTACCGTCTGATGCATCACTCTCTATCTGCAACAAGACCACCTTCAACTGCGGTACCATAACCAACCTTTCCTACCCTTTCACCGGAGGCGACCGTCCTTCTTTTTGTGGGCCACCACAGTTTCACTTGAACTGCCAAAATGATATTCCCGAGCTGAATATTTCCTCGCTGAGTTACCGAGTCCTTCAATTTGATTCACTGGCTCATTCTCTTACATTAGCAAGATCAGACCTTTGGAACGAAACATGTACCCGTAATTACATCAACTCTACTTTTGATGGAACTAGCTTTGGCTACGGTTTGGGAAACCGTAAACTTATTCTCTATTATGGTTGCAAACCCACTTCCGTATTCACCAAAGAGCCGGATAATTTGTTTTACTGCTATAGTAATGGAGATAAGAAAAATTCATATTCTTTGATTGGTTCATTTCCTATAGACCCAATTCTTACTTTTACTGAGTGTGATGAAGGTGTTGAGGTTCCAATTCTTGAAGTGCAAGCTAATAGATTGACAGGAAATCGTTCTTTGCTTAGAGAGGTTTTGATGAAAGGGTTTAATGTGAACCATAGCAACCCTTTTGAGAATGATTGTTTTGAGTGTATTCATTCTGGTGGTCAACAATGTGGGTTTGATTCTGATGACAATGTACCTATTTGTATTTGTGGTAATGACTTGTGTCCTTCTTCAGGTATTTTAGCTTTTCTTTTGGTTAATTCTTGTTTTTAGTATTTGATGATGATTCTTATTTCATGTAAAATCTATTGGTTCAAGGCTCAACCTAAAGTCACGATGCATGAGCGTGATTATTATAAATTTGATCGAATTTGATTTTTGAATTGTAGGTTCAAAACGGAACCGGAAGCTTATTGCGGTTGGTAAGAATATTAAATTCAGTGTTTCTCATACCACATTATGGTGGCATTAAAAAAATATATCTATAAATAAAAACTGATGAAAAATATGTATCTGTTCTTTACATAAATTCAGGTGCTTCAGCTGCTGGATTTGGAGTTGTGTTCATTATAATGATCAGTTGTCACCTTATCCCACTAAGTGTTTTCAGAGAAAGAAGAAAACTTGTTGACAACAATGTGGAGATTTTCATGCGAAATCATAATTTATCAATGCCAAGAAGATATAGTTATACAGAAGTAAAAAGGATCACAAACTCGTTCCGAGATAAATTAGGCCAAGGAGGATATGGTGTTGTGTTCAAAGCAAGTTTACTTGATGGTCGTCAAGTGGCAGTCAAAGTAATAAATGAGACGAAGGGAAATGGAGAAGAATTCATAAATGAAGTTGCTAGCATTAGTAGAACATCACACATGAACATTGTGTCTCTTTTAGGCTTTTGTTATGAGATGAACAAAAGAGCACTAATATATGAATTCATGCCCAAAGGATCATTGGATAAGTTCATCTATAAAAGTGGATTTCCTGATGCAATTTGTGATTTTGATTGGAATACGACATTCCAAATTGCAATTGGCATTGCTAGAGGACTTGAGTACTTGCATCAAGGTTGTAATTCAAGGATTTTGCATCTTGATATCAAACCACAAAATATTCTTTTGGATGAAGATTTTTGTCCAAAAATATCGGATTTCGGACTAGCTAAAATATGTCAAAAGAAGGATAGTATTGTGTCAATGCAAGGGACAAGAGGTACTGCAGGATATATGGCGCCTGAAGTGTTTAGTAGAGCATTTGGTGGTGTTTCTTACAAATCTGATGTATATAGTTATGGCATGTTGATTCTTGAAATTATCGGAGGAAGAAAGAATTATGACATTGCAGATACTTCTGAAATGTTCTTTCCAGATTGGATTTATATGGATCTCGAGCAACGAAATACTCTTTTAAATTGTTTGACAATCTCAGAGGAAGAAAATGATATGGTTAGAAAGATTACTTTGGTAAGTCTGTGGTGCATTCAAACGAATCCATCAGATAGACCATCAATGAATAAAGTAATAGAAATGCTACTAGGACCACTTTCATCAATAACATATCCTCCAAAGCCTGTCTTATTTTCTCCTGAAAGGCAACCACTACAAGTGTCAGATATGTCTTCATCCGATATGTACGAGACAAATTCACTTATAGTATCAAAATAATTGTTCTATCTATAAATTAAATTATTAGTTCAACAAACTTCCAAAATAATTGTAATATGTGTATAGCAGGTTCTGGCATGTAATTTTAGATAGAATAATTAATACTTCAAAAAAGTTAAATTATTATTCAACATAGTTCTTTGTTCTCTCAGAATGGTTTCCTTGCTTACTATGCTCCATATTCTTCAATTTATAATCCTCTTGAAACTGATTCTAATGCCTTTATATTTGAGCTCTAATGAAGGCTGTGAGAGAATCTATTTAATTGTGGAAATATAACAAATATTGGTTTCCTTTTCTGGGGAGAGAATCGACCAAAACAGTGTGGCTACCCTTCGTTGAATCTCACTTGCGTAAAGATCATCGGTTACATAACAATCAATGATGTCGAGTATCAGGTTTTGGAGGCCGATACTAATTTACAAACTTTGAGAATCACCAGAGAGGACTATTTGCAAGAAGGACTATGTCCTCCAAAACATGTCAATACCACATTAGACACTGATCTATTTGTTTATGGTTCCAACTACATTAATCTTTCGCTCTTCTATGGTTGTCCAGCTTCAATTACTTTCCCTTCGCCTAGCGGACACTTTCCATGTCATTCAAATGGTTATTCCGATGATTTTGTTTATGCTTGTTTATGCTGTTCCAGTTTTTAATTCATTATTTGATGTTAGTAATTTCGCTAAAGTACAAAGTGCAATCAAAGATGGATTTGTGGTGAGATGGGTAGCCGCTAACGAAGATTGTATGAAGTGCCAAAAATCAGGTGGATTTTGTGGTTATGATTCTATTTCAAAGCAAACAACCAGCTACTGCAGACTTGTTCTAATTCTGTACCAGATTCTAATGCACCTTCAGGTATGTCTTAACATTTTTGCTAATTTCATTTTTTGTTAATTATAATTTAATATTGAATAATAAAATCTAACACCTTTTAATGGAATGAGAATGAGAGTATATATTATATTTATTATTTGACTAAAATACTACTACTAAAAGTCTAAAATTAAGTTAGTCATGTAGAGTATTATTCAACATTTAAGTAGTTTCTATCCAGTTTCTTAGAAACTCACAAAGTGTGGAAATTATATGCATTGAAAGTGAAAGGGCATTTGAATAATCAACTCCTATCATTAAATTTCTTTATCTGACCAAAACCAATCTTAATATAATAATATTCACACTTGTTTCACTATTATTACTACCAAACCTAATTTTCTTTCTTCTTTTGCAAGAATGAAACCTCTACTTCATCATTCATCTTCTTATACTATTATTTTCTTTTTCTCCGTCACACTTTTGATGATCTCAATCATCAATATTCCAACGTGTATGTGCGACGATGGTGACCAATACACGAACTGCAACACCCCTTTTAACTGCGGAGGCCGCAATATCTCAAACAAACTCATGTATCCATTCTGGGGAGAACCCAAAGAACGGGATTGCGGTTTTTCTGATGATCCCAATATGGAGCTCACATGCGAAAAAGATGTACCAAAGATAACAATCAATAGCGTCAAATACCGTATTATTGATTGGGACAATACAACACAACAACTCAAAGTTGCTAGGGATGATTACTGGAGTGGTATTTGTGCGGTGAGTGTGAGCGCCAATAATAAAATCAACAGCACATTCGAGAACACTCTGTTTCAACGTGATGGTGATGTTCCTTCATTAAATTTGTTATACAATTGCGATACAGATCCAATAAGTATGGTTTATAGCGTTAACTGTGGTGAAACTAAAGTCGTGTACACCCTTTTGGATCCTGGTCCGCTCAAATGCACTCCAACTGTTACTGTTGAGTTTCCAATTATGGGAATCCAGGCTGCAGCAATAGCAACTGGGAATAATCTAGTCCAAGCATTACAAGGCGGTTTCAATTTGAAATGGTTAGGAGATTATGGAGTGTGTCAGAGGTGTGTTACTTCTGGTGGAGCCTGTGGCAACAATGGAGGAACTGGATTCAGATGTTTCTGCGATGATGGAGCTTATATAAATGAATGCGGTTTAGACAAGGCCCCATCCTCAAGTAAAAGTAAATAATATCACTTACTCAAACTCCTATTAACTAGTATGTTTTTCTTCAAACTAAGTTCTAAATAATATTATAACTTACTTGATCGGTTGAGTGAGTAGATAATTATCAGACATCAAAATCAGCATTTTTTTCAGTAGTTAGCACCCTAAATCATGCTACTGTACATATTGGTCTGAGTAGTATGATTTTTTTTATAGGTTGTGTATTGTCCAAAAGTTGAAGCATTTCTTCTGTGTGTTTTGAGAAAGAGAAAAATAAATTGTGAAAATGATTCATTATTTAGATTAACAGATGATAAAACATTAGTACGATGAGTGTTGAATACACTATAGATAATAATCCTAACTAAACTAACAATCTTCACATGAAATTAATAGTAGTACCAGTTTGTAACTAATTCTAATTTGTCTCCAACTATATATAAACAATCTCTGGCAAGTTAAAAATTGCAAATTAACATTTTCAACTTAGAGTAACAGTATACACATACAAAGTGAGTAGTGCTGCCATGTAGCCACCGGCACATTCTTCAAGTTGGATTGCTCAGTCTGTTTTCTCTACCAAAATAAATTAACATGAGTGTGCTGTTCAACATTGTTTTTATGCCAAAAATAATCCAAAACTGTTCTTCATCAAAGTGTGCAATAGCATCATGCAAAAAAAATTGAAAGCAATTTCTCTTCATTTCAGCTGCAAAAATACAAAGCAATATGAAAATAAATGACTACTTCTCTTCTAGGTGATGCATAAGCATACGCGTGATTATTATAAGTTATATCTAATTTGATTTTTCAATTGTAGGTTCAAACACGGGGATTATAATAGGTAAGAATAACACACAGTGTTGTATTACTTTCTACATCAGTGTTTCTCATCCCACATTACGGTGGCATTGAAAAAATACAATAAAAACTGATGAAAATATTATTTTTCTGTTCTTTGCATAATTTTATTCAGGTACAGTAGTTGGTGGAATTGCAGTAATCGTCTTCATTATTATTGTTGTTAGTCGTTTCCATAAAAGAGGTAGAAGAAGACAACACATGATTATTTTTAGACAACAACAACAACAACAACAACAACAACAACAATCAAGACTTATCCAACTAAATATGATCGAAAAAAGAACAGAATTTGTTGACGACAATGTGGAGATTTTTATGCGAAGTTATAACTTATCCATGCCAAGAAGATATAGTTATACAGAAGTGAAAGAAATCACAAACTCATTCCAAGATAAATTAGGCCATGGAGGATATGGGGTTGTGTACAAAGCAAGTTTATCAGATGGTCGTCAAGCGGCAGTGAAAGTAATAAATGAGTCAAAGGGAAATGGAGAAGAATTCATAAATGAAGTTGCTAGCATTAGTAGAACATCACACATGAATGTCGTGTCACTTTTAGGCTTTAGCTATGAGGTGAACAAAAGAGCATTAATCTATGAATTCATGCCCAAAGGGTCATTGGATAAGTTCATCTACAAAAGAGAGTTTCCTAATGCTATTTGTGATTTTGATTGGAACACTTTGTTCCAAATTGCAATTGGCATTGCTAGAGGTCTAGAGTACTTGCATCATGGATGTAGTTCAAGGATTCTCCATCTTGATATAAAGCCTCAAAATATTCTTTTGGATGAAGATTTTTGCCCAAAAATCTCTGATTTTGGACTAGCTAAAATATGTCAAAGGAAGGACAGTATTGTGTCAATACTAGGGACAAGAGGAACTATAGGATATATGGCGCCAGAGGTATTTAGTAGAGCATTTGGTGGAGTTTCTTATAAATCTGATGTATATAGTTATGGCATGTTGATCATTGAAATGATTGGTGGAAGAAAGAATTATGACAACGGAGGATCATGTACTTCTGAAATGTACTTTCCAGATTGGATTTATAAGGATCTCGAGCAAGGTAATACTCTTTCAAATTGTTTGACAATCTCAGAGGAAGAAAATGATATGGTTAGAAAGATTACTTTGGTAAGTCTGTGGTGCATTCAAACGAATCCATCAGATAGGCCACCGATGAATAAAGTAATAGAAATGCTACTAGGACCACTTTCATCAGTGTCATATCCTCCAAAGCCTGTCTTATTTTCTCCCGAAAGGCAACCACTACAAGTATCAGATATGTCTTCATCTGATTTGTATGAGACAAATTCTATTACAGTATCAAAATAATATTTCTATCTATAAATTAAATTATTAGTTCAACAAGCTTTCAAAATAATTGTAATTTGTGTATAACAGGTTCTGGCATGTAATTTTATAATCCTTTTGTTTGTTATACTTCAAAACCAATTTTATAGTATTGTATTTGCTAAAATACTACAACCAATCCTTTTTAAGTTCTTACATTTCATCATAAAGTGCATATACTCACTGCATGAGGAATACCTTTGTTTGAGGATGTGAAGGAAGATCAATTGGTGTGGCAATATGAAAACCATGGGAAGTATAAAGTGAAATTCTGGTATAGCAACTATAATAATAGTAGAGTTTTGGGTTAAAATTGCATTTTGGATGGTCATTGGAGCTCTCTTTGGTGCATGCATGCACCCCCAAAAACCAAGCACTTACTTTGGAGAGTATGTCAGGGTTGCTTACCGTCCCGAGTTATGCTTCATAAACGGAATGTGGGGTGTTTAAGGGACTGCCCTTTTTGTTATAATAATGAGGAGGACGATTGACATGTGTTCTTTGGGTATAGTGAAAGGAGAAGTGTGTAGAATGAAGCCGGATTGAAAGGAAGTTATTGAACCAAGAGTGCAGCAACTTAATAACGCGCATAATTTATTTTTTGATATATGCAGAAATGAAACCTATGATGTTGCAGGAACTATCACAATGATTGTGCGCTGCATGTGGAATAATCGGAACAACTGTGTGGAATGGCCTCAAGGACACACCAAAGAGTGTTGTTATGCGTGCTGCACATATGATCAATGAATGGTGGGCTGTCAACATAAGACAGCAGTTGCGCCAAACAGAAGACTGCACAACCAATATACAGTGGCAGCAGCCCGTTCCGGATGGTGGAAATGTAATGTTGATGCGAAATTCCATGATGAATATGGTCGTATGGGATGCGAGATTCCTTACTTAAGAGTATCATTTACCTATGAACTTCAGAAAGGATGCATCAGAAGACTTAGTCATAAAAATTCAATCATAGAAACCTCATATATCAAAGTGACTGATATTATAGGGGTTAAATTACACAAGACTTAGTCTACTAATTCACTGAATTTTTTGTACACGTCACAAATATTGAATTTTCTTAAATGCAGCTTTTGACATTTTGCACTACATTTGAGTCTTACTCTATGCATATTCAACATAGTTGTTGAAGAGATTTTAGTTCTGGATTTGGATTCTCTACATTAAAAAATCTCACATTCACTTACATTCACTCATATTTAGTGCAAACATGTTATGAGAGAGAATGAAAAGAAATATTATGATAAGTGGTAATGACAAAATTGACCTTAAAAATAAACTAAATGTAAGTGAATGTAGGATTTTTGAATATAGAGAATCCAAATCTATTAGTTCTTTGCTCTCTCAGAATACTACAACTAAAAGTCTAAAATCAAGTTAGTCATGGAAATTATGATGCATTGAATTAAAATTGAATTTGTTCATTCTTGCGCTAGAACAAAGTACTACTACTACTACTACTCTGTAGTATGGAACAGGTGCGAGTAATAGGATTTGTTTCGGTAGATAAACATGAAATCTTGATTTAGTCCACTTAAAATAAAATTAATAATAATGAGAGTTGATTCAACACCCCTTTCACTTTCATGTTTCTTTCTTTTTATGAAAATTCACTTTCATGTTTCAATGCATTATTATTTTCACACTTTTGACTTTGTGAAATTTCTAGAAAACTGCAGTGAGTATAATTTATTACTACATTAATTAACTTACTATTTCGTAGAAACATAAAAAAGTGTGGAAATTATGATTGGGACTCCTTTCATTAAATTTCTTTATCTGACCAAAACCAATCTTAATATAATAATATTCACACTTGTTCAACTATTACCACCAAACTTAATTTTCTTTCTTCTTTTGCAAGAATGAAACCTCTACTTCTTCATCATTCATCTTCTTCTATTATTCTTTCCTTTTTCTGCTTCACACTTTTGGTGCTCCCAATCATCAATATTCCAACGTGTCTATGCGAGGATGATAGAAAATACACGAAATGCAACGCTGCTTTTACCTGCGAAAAGAACATCTCAAACCTTAAGTATCCATTCTGGGGAGAAAACAGACAAAGACATTGTGGTGGTGTTGATGATCCTAACACGGAGTGTAATACCCCGATTTTCAAAGGCCAGAAAAGGCATTAATTTTTTTTTTTTTTTTTAAAACAAAACAGAGTGCGCATACAAATTATGACGAGCCAGCATTCAAATGTACAAAAGAACTCATTATCATAAGGTGCTTCGACAAGCAAAGTGTATTCCTGAATAATTACAATTCAAGTCTAAGTATTCAAATACTTACAACAAAACAAGTTAGAATCTTAAGCATAAACCCTAAAAGCACGGTGTACAACCCACACCGGCGCATAGTCTAACTAAGCTAAAGCTCCAACATCTCACTGGGGCCTGGAACAGCCACCGTCGTCACCACGACCTAACCCATCATCTGGGTGGGATGAGCCCGCAAATGAAAGAAAGGGTCACCACAAAATATATAGTATGTATATATATAACCGGTGCGAAAGATTGTACACATAACAATAATTCCACGAACACAAGAGAAAGCTCTTAACCACCAAAGCAATTCCCACCAACGGGTTTATATATATAATGCACACCAAGCCTAATGCAGACTTCTACAATGCGTGGTACTAACCCTAGCTACCACAATGCATGAGTTCCAGAACTGTAGGTCCGACCCCTACTAAAACACCAACGAAAACACAAGGTTAAGGTGGATCCACTCCCGCAATCACACCCCATGGTCCACTCCCGCAACCATGTATCGACTCAACAAAATCACAAAGGATTAAGGTGGATCCACTCCCGCAATCACACCCCATGGTCCACTCCCGCAACCATGTATTGAACTCAACACAACCCTATAAGAATCAGGTGGGTCCACTCCCGCAACCACACCTCGTAGTCCACTCCCGCAACTACGCACTAACAATGCATGAGCATACGATTCCCCATGTATACTAATGCAATGAATACATACCTCTCTAGCATATGTAAACCAAACATAACAACATACATACATATCCAATCATATGTAACAAACCACAACAAACATACATACATTTCCAATCATATGTATTCACCCACATGTTCATACATACATCTCCAATCATATGTAAAACAACGCACGTATTGTAAACACTTTCTCATCACGAGAATACATAACACATACATGCCAAACACACAACCACGCATCACCGAAAATAACCAACAAACATGTTATAACTCAGTGAAAAGACAGAAATAAAGTGATGCCCTTACCTCGGCAAGCTTCCGTTAACCTTTCTCGCGAAATTCTACAATTCACGCTACCTAAAATATATGTAGCGTAACATCAATAAAATATTCCTCGTTCATCCTATCGAAACGAAAATTGTTCTCAAAAGTCTAGGGGGGTTTAAGGTACTTTCTAACTCTCTCACCTAGCGATTCCAAGTTCTTCCCAATCCGATAAAAATTCACGAAGTTAAAGACATTATTTTAGTCACACGAAATTCATTTTGTTTTTCAAAGCATAACCTATTACTAACACTTTCAACCTCAAGAAAACATTTTCACACAAACTTAACCATTTGGAAACAAACTAGAAACTCTTCAAAAATATTCCGAAGAAAATAAAAGTTTTCTTTCCAATTAAAACTCTATGATCATTCTTTTAGAAACCTATGATCATTCACCAATATCATGATCATTTTCTTATCATTGTGGACTTAGAAAATTTTGAAAGCTCATGGCCCCTTAATAAACATAGGCCACGGCCAAAAAAAGAAATGGCACCAACACTCAAAATTTTCCACTTCCAAAGACATGGTAATATCCTATAATACCCTAAAATCATTTACCCGAACAATCAAAACCAATCCAAACAAACTCACACTTTTGACAATTTTTAAATTTGTTTTCTTAAGACATAATCATATAATTTTCTTCCCCAACCAAGACCATAATTGATCATTCTTCTAAACCATGATTAAGTCCTTCTAACATGACTCAACAAAATTTGAAAACTCTTCCCTCTCCCATTTAAATGGTGCCACGGCCAACTAGGGAAAATAGGGCCAACACCTAAAATTTTTCAATACAAACCCTAGTAATCATCTACTAGTTCTTAAAGTCATTGAATTGATCAATCACACTACTTTAAGAATCAACTCAAAAGTTTTCTAAAATTTGTTCATAAATTCCTCAAGAACACCAAATAATTTATTTTCTTATTTTACAAAACAAAGTTCATAATCACATATCCATTTTGCCACAAAGCTCAAAACTAACATCAAAAACAAAAACTTAAAACAAAATCCAAGTTTATGATCTTTTCAAAAATTTTTCTTCAAACCCTTAAACAACAATTTTGTGAAAACAAGATTTAACCATGGGAATCAACACATACATCACTCATATGTACTAATTAACTCTCATGTACACTTCTATGGAACCAAAAACTAATTAAAACTAAATTCTAGAATTTTTCTCTCAAGAACATAATCCTCAAAATCCTAAAATCTAAGAGTTTTTGAGCCAAACAAAAGAATAGAAGAGGTTAGTTACCTTAGGAGATGATTCTCTACAAATACCCTTTGATCCAACAAGTCCAAAATCCAAGCAAATGGTGAAGGAATGGAATTTTGCTCAAGGTTGGAAGAGAGAAAGAAAGCCACGGCCAAGAGAAGAAGAATGAAAGTCTTTGGTGAATTTTTCTTAAGTCCACAAGTGACCAAAAGTCTTACTAATGAAATGGTCTTGCCAACTCATGGCCATTGGATCAAAAGGCAAAGTCTCTAGGCCAATCCTAGCCCTTGGATCAAGTCTTGGTCACAAAGCAATTCCAAATAAATATCTAGATATTTCTTATGTGATCTTATCCTCCCACTAGCTCGCGCTTAAACGAGTCGCACCTCGCTAAACGGACGAAAATCGCAAAAATAGAAAAACTACGGAATAAACGTCCGTCGTAAACCGCTTCTAAAAATTATCGCTAAAACTTTTTCCGCGACTGTAATTTTCTTCCTCACTCTTGAAAATTATTCTGACAATATATCCTAACTCACGCCGATATATAAAACTCCCATCTAAATTTCTACGGAATTCAGACATCGTAAAAATTTCCAACAGCGGGTAAAATTCCTACTCGTTTTTCCAAAAGCGAGAATAATCCAAAACTCGTTATTCTGACTTCACATAAACCTTCTTATACTCAAAAGAAGACTACGACCCAAAAGTCTGTGCCTTTCCAGCGCACGAGCACAAAACAGGCTCCATTTCAGCAAAAATTCCATTAATGTGACGATACTCACAATACCGCTCCACCAAAAACCCTAAAAACTTAGCCGACACTAAAGTTCCTTAGAAAAACTGTACAGTGGAATCTTGGGTCTTACATTACTACCCTCTAAAAAGAAGTTTCGTCCTCGAAACTAAAGTTAAGAGTAACAACTCAACTGGTTATTACCATCCCCAACACAACAAAATCCCTCAGGATGAGGTGTAGCCACACAGATGCTAACACCGGGTGAAGTCACACAGATACTCTCACCAACACACTGGCACAACCGTGCTTCAACCGCCACTCTCAACGAGTTCTCCACTCAAAAATTAACCTCACAACAGAGGTTCACAACCTCGAGTTCCTCAAATATCCTAGGGTCCACACAGAAAATTTCCAAAATCACTTATTTTGCCTCCGCGACATAGCCTAAACCACTAGGTTCACGAGAAGCAGTGACTGGCCACCCTCCAAAAGAAACACCAAAACTTTCTGCGCACCACCAAAGCTAGCAAAGCTAGTCAATTCCATTCAACATGATTCCGTCTACTATCAACAATAAATTAAGGACGGCCAGTCCCTCAATTTGTCAATAGATAGTCGACAATCATGATGGTGGTTTAGACCCTCTTTACCCAACTTAAGTGATACTTCATTCCACTTGTGCTCAAGGTCCTCCGAGGCACAATGGTCCAACACTTTCTTCGAGGTTTTTCCACACGTTTCCCTCGATCTCTTACGAATACAAGATTAAAGTCGTAAGACACAACGCTCAACACATGTCGCATAGCTCTCATGCTTCCACTCTCGAAGTATCCGTGGAGTATCATCCAATAGTAGTGCAGTGCCACCACGGCAATTACCACCAAAACTATTTCATTCCAAACAAGTTGTCTTCTCTTCTAGAAGATTTTCCCACCTTACCACTATCCATCAGTCCGCGACTCAATAAATATGCCGAACCGTCTGCTCACATGCGGATCTATTTCCAATCACGACTTAAATAATACCACCCCAACCTCCGGTTGGTAATTACACTCCTCATAGTCTTGGCACTTGCCAAACTAAACCATCTACTTCTCTTGGACTCCCTTATCCAAATCTCCAATTCCCCAGAATCGGTTCCTTATACGTTAACATTACTTCCAAAATGGCACTTAGACGAATCTCGCGTGCCTTAAACAAACGTTTGTCCTCGTCGACGGCCATCGTCGGCGCACATCCTCTTCACAACGTATTCTCATTCTATTCCTGAACTCTCCGAATATCACCACTCTCGTCGAGGTACCTACCTTCAAAATAACTTTTAGGGTATTCCTCACATTACTATTGTCTAACTATCCTTGTTGACAACATCTGAATCCCTTATACTTACTCAATACCGATTTCCATCATACCACGTCTCTCTCTTCATTGTAACTACTACAATGAACCAAAGCTCTACAGCTTCCATCAACTTGCCATTTGACAATTTCTTATCCTTCTTATTACCGCATACAACACATACACCGCAATGACATCCATTCAGGTGGTGCTTTCGAATCCTTAATATACACGCACAATCATAATTTTCGAAATTATGTGGGAGGGAATTTCCTTTCGCCAATCCTCCATTGACATAAGCCACATTCTCATGTGCTTCTCTCTTACTCATTCTCAACACGACTTTCCAACGGCTAACATCCTTTGCGACTAATCTCATCGATCTACTAATTTGCAATTTTCCAGTTCAACAACTGCCTAGGGTTGGTTCCCAAAACCATGGCCCACAACTTGTTGATTCCAACCAACATCTTTAATTTGCCGCACACAAAATAATTACTCTCGTTCCACATCAACTTGTTTCCAATCAAGCACATTCTTCTCTGTTTGATTGGTTCTTCATCACCGTGAATATTCTAAAGTTATAAAGTTTGTTCTCTCCGGGGAATCAATTCCTAGATCTCAAGTTCTAGCTAATCTTGCTCTTACATCTAGTCACTCATCGTTTTCTTATTCACTTCTAACTTTTACTAACGATCATCTATTGTATTTTTCGTAATCGAACGCTCCAATTAATTAATTCCTCAAGTTCCTATTAAGTATCTCTCTATGCATAGCTATCTCTAATCTTATCTTCGTCACGTCACTATATTTTACCTCTAAACACATATCTTACTCATACATCAAACCATGAAACACTTATCTCAAATCTTAATGCTTGGCCTATCAAGACAGCTACCAACGCACAACACTTTGCTATGATTTTATCCTTAGTACGTTCGATACCCAAATCAAACTCTTGAATTTACTGCTTAAGAACTCTAAAAACTCGTCGTACTATCCATTTAATCCTAAGATACAATAAAAGTCCTTCCAACTATCAACTTTCATTGTCTTAGTATTCTTACTAACGGACTCATTTTCTACTCAAACACGACATTCTTAGGAAATATCCAAAAATTCTCGTCCATAACTTGAATTTATTCAAAACTTGCCCACCTCAACTCTTATGGTATCATAAATTGAAGCTGCTACTTAGTCCTTCAACCATCCTGGTCGATCAAAATCGTTAACTTATATGCGCATCCACACAGGATCTCTACTCAATCTTGACTAATCTCCTCAAACTGCTAAACCAGTTTACTTTCTCTTATGGTTTACTTGCCAATAGTTAACAATTCTAGCTTACACTGCTACAATTATCTGGACATTTCCATAATAAACACCTCTATTATCACTTATTAGTGATATGCAACTCACTTTCAAAGGTTGAACTCCTCGTTCTTTACCTAAATATCTCTCCACATCCATCTTTATTTAACAATCGATTACCTATCGTTGTATCTCACACCGACATCTATACTTACTATCTCCCGAACTATGTATAGATTGTCACTTATCAACGTGATACTTGGTCTCCTACCTTCAATCATCACAAGATTCATCCTTACTAATCTTAGTTTCGAATCTAATTATCTCACACACCTGAATTAAACACTTATGGTACCCATCGTTCGCATAAATGCCGTATAACACCACCAGGTTTCCTCACTCTGGACGTACAACGTCCTTTAATTCCAATTCAAGTTGCCTCAATTATTATCCAATCATTGTAATTAAATCCAACTGACATCTCTGCATGTTCCACCATATCTACAGTGGTTGCATCCTCTTGACAACTGAACGACTTCATCAAGTCTCGTCTGAACTCACCAGACGGACATCCAATATCATCCTCAGAAGGTCGTCCCAATCTGATCCTTACTTAAAATCCTTTATCAATTGACGTTCACTCGTCCATAACCAGCACCTCTGAGTGGCAACATCTAACGCCACTTCCCATCCATTATATTACTTTCAAGAATCACTTGTAGTTCTTGTTCGCTCAAGTCCGTCATCTTCGGACTGCCGCATCTAAGGAATTTAGAGACACTTGTCGACTAAATTCGACCAAGGCATTGGGGTTTCACAATTCCACTTACTGAAGCCTCACTCCCTGCATTACCTCAGTAAGACACAAACCAGTGTCTAGGCATATCCCATGCTAAACACAAAATAACCTACCACATAACCCATAACACAACAAAAACAACCGCTAGAACTAACACAATTCTAGCTATGTTCTAACCGACTCTGGACTGACAACTCAAGTGCACACTTTCCCTTTGAAGATTTAAAGCCGGACTCTGATACCACAATGTAACACCCCGATTTTCAAAGGCCAGAAAATGCATTAATTTTTTTTTTTTTTTTTTAAAAACAAAACAGAGTGCGCATACAAATTATGACGAGCCGGCATTCAAATGTACAAAAGAACTCATTACCATAAGGTGCTTCGACAAGCAAAGTGTATTCCTGAATAATTACAATCCAAGTCTAAGTATTCAAATACTTACAACAAAACAAGTTAGAATCTTAAGCATAAACCCTAAAAGCACGGTGTACAACCCACACCGGCGCATAGTCTAACTAAGCTAAAGCTCCAACATCTCACTGGGGCCTGGAACAGCCACCGTCGTCACCACGACCTAACCCATCATCTGGGTGGGATGAGCCCGCAAATGAAAGAAAGGGTCACCACAAAATATATAGTATGTATATATATAACCGGTGCGAAAGATTGTACACATAACAATAATTCCACGAACACAAGAGAAAGCTCTTAACCACCAAAGCAATTCCCACCAACGGGTTTATATATATAATGCACACCAAGCCTAATGCAGACTTCTACAATGCGTGGTACTAACCCTAGCTACCACAATGCATGAGTTCCAGAACTGTAGGTCCGACCCCTACTAAAACACCAACGAAAACACAAGGTTAAGGTGGATCCATTCCCGCAATCACACCCCATGGTCCACTCCCGCAACCATGTATCGACTCAACAAAATCACAAAGGATTAAGGTGGATCCACTCCCGCAATCACACCCCATGGTCCACTCCCGCAACCATGTATTGAACTCAACACAA
The DNA here is from genome assembly GCA_030408175.1 of Trifolium repens. Classification (NCBI taxonomy): domain Eukaryota; kingdom Viridiplantae; phylum Streptophyta; class Magnoliopsida; order Fabales; family Fabaceae; genus Trifolium; species Trifolium repens. The sequence goes on from CP125848.1 coordinate 18,925,874, forward strand.
CCCTATAAGAATCAGGTGGGTCCACTCCCGCAACCACACCTCGTAGTCCACTCCCGCAACTACGCACTAACAATGCATGAGCATACGATTCCCCATGTATACTAATGCAATGAATACATACCTCTCTAGCATATGTAAACCAAACATAACAACATACATACATATCCAATCATATGTAACAAACCACAACAAACATACATACATTTCCAATCATATGTATTCACCCACATGTTCATACATACATCTCCAATCATATGTAAAACAACGCACGTATTGTAAACACTTTCTCATCACGAGAATACATAACACATACATGCCAAACACACAACCACGCATCACCGAAAATAACCAACAAACATGTTATAACTCAGTGAAAAGACAGAAATAAAGTGATGCCCTTACCTCGGCAAGCTTCCGTTAACCTTTCTCGCGAAATTCTACAATTCACGCTACCTAAAATATATGTAGCGTAACATCAATAAAATATTCCTCGTTCATCCTATCGAAACGAAAATTGTTCTCAAAAGTCTAGGGGGGTTTAAGGTACTTTTTAACTCTCTCACCTAGCGATTCCAAGTTCTTCCCAATCCGATAAAAATTCACGAAGTTAAAGACATTATTTTAGTCACACGAAATTCATTTTGTTTTTCAAAGCATAACCTATTACTAACACTTTCAACCTCAAGAAAACATTTTCACACAAACTTAACCATTTGGAAACAAACTAGAAACTCTTCAAAAATATTCCGAAGAAAATAAAAGTTTTCTTTCCAATTAAAACTCTATGATCATTCTTTTAGAAACCTATGATCATTCACCAATATCATGATCATTTTCTTATCATTGTGGACTTAGAAAATTTTGAAAGCTCATGGCCCCTTAATAAACATAGGCCACGGCCAAAAAAAAGAAATGGCACCAACACTCAAAATTTTCCACTTCCAAAGACATGGTAATATCCTATAATACCCTAAAATCATTTACCCGAACAATCAAAACCAATCCAAACAAACTCACACTTTTGACAATTTTTAAATTTGTTTTCTTAAGACATAATCATATAATTTTCTTCCCCAACCAAGACCATAATTGATCATTCTTCTAAACCATGATTAAGTCCTTCTAACATGACTCAACAAAATTTGAAAACTCTTCCCTCTCCCCTTTAAATGGTGCCACGGCCAACTTGGGAAAATAGGGCCAACACCTAAAATTTTTCAATACAAACCCTAGTAATCATCTACTAGTTCTTAAAGTCATTGAATTGATCAATCACACTACTTTAAGAATCAACTCAAAAGTTTTCTAAAATTTGTTCATAAATTCCTCAAGAACACCAAATAATTTATTTTCTTATTTTACAAAACAAAGTTCATAATCACATATCCATTTTGCCACAAAGCTCAAAACTAACATCAAAAACAAAAACTTAAAACAAAATCCAAGTTTATGATCTTTTCAAAAATTTTTCTTCAAACCCTTAAACAACAATTTTGTGAAAACAAGATTTAACCATGGGAATCAACACATACATCACTCATATGTACTAATTAACTCTCATGTACACTTCTATGGAACCAAAAACTAATTAAAACTAAATTCTAGAATTTTTCTCTCAAGAACATAATCCTCAAAATCCTAAAATCTAAGAGTTTTTGAGCCAAACAAAAGAATAGAAGAGGTTAGTTACCTTAGGAGATGATTCTCTACAAATACCCTTTGATCCAACAAGTCCAAAATCCAAGCAAATGGTGAAGGAATGGAATTTTGCTCAAGGTTGGAAGAGAGAAAGAAAGCCACGGCCAAGAGAAGAAGAATGAAAGTCTTTGGTGAATTTTTCTTAAGTCCACAAGTGACCAAAAGTCTTACTAATGAAATGGTCTTGCCAACTCATGGCCATTGGATCAAAAGGCAAAGTCTCTAGGCCAATCCTAGCCCTTGGATCAAGTCTTGGTCACAAAGCAATTCCAAATAAATATCTAGATATTTCTTATGTGATCTTATCCTCCCACTAACTCGCGCTTAAACGAGTCGCACCTCGCTAAACGGACGAAAATCGCAAAAAAAGAAAAACTACGGAATAAACGTCCGTCGTAAACCGCTTCTAAAAATTATCGCTAAAACTTTTTCCGCGACTGTAATTTTCTTCCTCACTCTTGAAAATTATTCTGACAATATATCCTAACTCACGCCGATATATAAAACTCCCATCTAAATTTCTACGGAATTCAGACATCGTAAAAATTTCCAACAGCGGGTAAAATTCCTACTCGTTTTTCCAAAAGCGAGAATAATCCAAAACTCGTTATTCTGACTTCACATAAACCTTGTTATACTCAAAAGAAGACTACGACCCAAAAGTCTGTGCCTTTCCAGCGCACGAGCACAAAACAGGCTTCATTTCAGCAAAAATTCCATTAATGTGACGATACTCACAAGACCGCTCCACCAAAAACCCTAAAAACTTAGCCGACACTAAAGTTCCTTAGAAAAACTGTACAATCTTGGGTCTTACACGGAGCTCAAATGCGAAGGAAGTGTTCCAATGATAACCATTAGTAAAATCAAATACAGAATTCATGATTGGGACAATAGAACACAAAAACTTACGGTTGCTAGAGACGATTACTTGAGTGGCGATGTTTGTGATGTGAATGACGATTCCAAGAACAGCACATTCGATAATACTAAATTTCAAGAATACAGTGGTGTTTCTAACCTGGTGCTCTTATATGGCTGCAACCTTCCAACCGGATATCTTGGGAATCTGGTTCGCCATCACTGCAGTGATATTAAATATGTTGTCTACACCGTTACTTATCCTGCTGTGTACTCTGGCATATGTACTCCTAGCGTTACAGTCACAATTCCGATTTTGGGAAGTCAAGTTGGACAACTTGCATCTGGCAATGGAATAGAGGAAGCATTAAAAGACGGTTTTGATTTAAGGTGGACCGGAAATTATGATCAGTGCCAGAGGTGCGTTGGTTCCGGTGGTGTGTGTGGCAATGATGGAGGAAGTGAATTCAGATGTTTCTGCAAAGATGAACCTTATAAAACTTTATGCAATTTTGATAAGGCCTCATCCTCAAGTAAGAGAAAATAATAGTAGTATCACTTACTCAAACTCCTATTTATGTTTCTTTCAACTAACTTCTAATATTAAAACTTACCTGATGATGGGTTGTATGAGTAGTTAATTATCAGATATCAAAATCAGCATTTTTTTTATTAGTTAGTAGCTACTACCTTAAATCATGCTACTGTACATATTGGTTTGATTAGTATGTTTCTTTTATAGGTTTTGTATTGTCCAAACGTTGAAACATTTGTCCTATGTGTTTAGAAGCATGTAGAGCAGAAAGAGAAAAATAAATTAAGAAAATGATTCATTATTTAGAATTTATAAATGATAAAAAAATATTTCAATGAGTGTTGAGCACACTTTATATAATAATCCTAACTAAACAAACAATCTTATCTTGAAATTAATACTAGTTACTTACAATTTGTCTAGTTAGGCTTTATATAATCAACTATATAAAATTAACATTTTGGAGTCAAAAATACATTCCAAGATAAAAATAATACAAGAAATAAAGCAATTACAAAGTGAGTAGTGCTGTTCAACATTGTTTTTATTGCAAAAATAATCCAAAACTGTTCTTCATCAAAGTGTGCAAGAGCAATTTGAAGGCAATTTTTCTTCATTTCTGCTGCAAATATACAAAGCAATAAGAAAATAAATGACTATTTCTCTTCCAGATGATGCATATGTGTGATTATTATATAAGTTCTATCTAATTTGCTTTTTCAATCGTAGGTTCAAATCAAAACTTGGGGCTTGTGATAGGTAAGAAATAATTGTTTATAGCTAGTCCACATTATGGTGGCATTGAGAAAGCTAAATAAGAATTTATGAAAAAATTGTTTATCTGTTCTTTGCATAAATTCAGGTGTTTCAGCTGCTGGATTCGGAGCAATCATTTTCATTATAATTATGATCAGTTGTCGCCTTAAAAGGGGTGCAAGAAGACAACAAATGAGTATTCTCAAACAACAACAATCAGGCCTTATCCCACAAAATATTTTTAGAGAACGAAGATTTTTAGGCCAACACAAAATATTTTTAGGCCATGAAACTCGGATTTTTAAAACATGAATCTGCGCTCAATTCTCCTTCATATCAGATACATATTCCCACAGGGCCTCAGCTGCTACGGCATTCTCCCATTGGACATGCACCTTTTGTATAATCGAAGAGCCTTGTTTGTTGGATCGGAATTTCAGAATGGCAACAGGTGATATAACAGGACCAATATCTGTAGTTGTAAGAGGCAGTGGCATATACTGATCATGTGGCACTCTTTGAAAGGTTTCAATTGAGAAATGTGAAACACATGGTGAATTTTTGCTTCATCAGGAAACTTTAACATATAAGAAACATTTCCTATTTTAGCCATCACAGGAAATGGACAAAATATTTTTCCCTTATTAATATTTGCCAATACATCAATGAGAAAGACAATACACTGATTGATACAAATTCTCTTTCAGGCACTCACTTTCATGTCTAAATGGATTTATTTTTTTTATTTTTTTTCGTCTTCGACGTTGTAAATTGAATATTTTTTTTGGCTTAGTCCCCTGGAGCTGAAACAAATGTTTCCAAAAGCTACTAGTAAACACTTTATATTGATTTAGGGATATTGTGCAATTTGACAATCTCTATCATGAATAGTTCAGCCTCTGACTTGCTAGTGTAATCACCCTTGAGTGCAATGAAATGGCTAACCAAGATGATCCCAAGATTATATCAGCTCCTGTCACTGGTAATAAGAACACAGGCACTATGATTTCTTGACCTTGTAATGTCAGAGTCAGGTGGGCATCACTCCCTCAGCATTCATAGTTTGTCCCAGGAATGGGACTGTTGGGACTTGTTTTTTTGGGTATTTTCTGGTTTATTTGAGTTGAAGGGTGCTATGTAGTTACGGTGAGATGAAAGCACCAATGAAATGGATACATTTAGATAAGAGAAATCACTAAAGGGGAAAGTAATAGCAGTATTATTGTGTATATGTTGCAGGTAAAAGGCTCTAACACTGGCATTATAATAAGTAATTTCTATTTTTCTAATAGATGAATTGAATTTAGATTTTAGAAGTAAAATTTTACTGGTGTCTAGCATTATCTTCAGGCGCAGTCGCAGGGGTTGCAGTCCTTGTTTGTATTCTTGGTACATGCTTTGTGGTTCGGCAAAGGAAGAAAAATGTTGATAAATCAAGAAGCATTGACCTCTTCATGACTCCTTGTTTATATGAATTAGTCTAAAAATCATAACACAGTTAGACAAGTATAAATGTTTATAGAAATTTGTAGAGAAAATGAAATTTCCAGGAAAGAGATGGAATATACATTTATTTTTTCTTTCTTTCACACTTGCATTCCACAATAACATTAATGTAGAACTTCATTTTTCTTGGGTCAACAGAAAAATCTTCATTTTTTTCAAACTTGAGAAACGAGTGGTATATGAAGCCTTTAATTATTTGGTTGAAAATTAAGCTTAATAATGGGCATTTGAATAATCAACTCCTATCATTAAATTTCTTTATCTGACCAAAACCAATCTTAATATAATAATATTCACACATATGTTCCACTATTACTACCAAACCTATTTTTCTTTCTTCTTTTGCAAGAATGAAACCTCTACTTCTTCATCATTCATCTTCTTCTATTATTTTTTCCTTTTTCTACTTCACACTTTTGATGATCTCAATCATTAATATTCCAACAGGACTATGCCAGGATAATAGACAATACACAAATTGTAACACCGGTTTTATCTGCGAAAACAACACCTCAAACCTCAAGTATCCATTCTCGGGAAAAAACAGACCAGAATATTGTGGTGATGTTGATGATCCTAATACGAAGCTCACTTGCGATGGAAGTGTTCCAATCATAACCATCAATAACATCAAATACAGAATTCATGATTGGAACAATATAACACAAAAACTTACGCTTTCTAGAGACGACTACTCGAGTGGAGATGCTTGTGAAGTGAATGACGATTCCAAGAACAGTACATTCGAAAATACTCAATTTCAACAATTCGATGGAGTTTATAACGTGTCGCTCTTATATGGCTGCAGTTTTGCAACCGGAAATCCACCGAATCTGTTTCGTTATCAGTGCAGTGGTAGTAAATATGTTGTCTATGCCGTTGGTTATCCTATTATGTACTCTGGCTTATGTACTCCTAGCGTTATTCTCACGATTCCGATTTTGGGAACTCAAGTTGGACAACTAGTATCTGGCAGTGGAAATGTTGGCAATGTATTAAAAGATGGTTTTGATTTGAAGTGGACCGGAAAGTATGATCAGTACTGCCAGGAGTGTATTGGTACTGGTGGTGTGTGCGGGAATGATGGAGGAAGTGAATTCAAATGTTTCTGCAAAGATGGACCTCATACAACTTCATGCCTTTCAGAAAAGGCCTCATCTTCAAGTAAGAGAAAATAACTATAATCAACTCCTATTTATGTTCCTTGCAATTTGTAACTAACTATAATCAACTCAATTAATTCTAACTTGTCTCCAACTATATATCAACAATCTCTGGCAAGTTGAAAATCCAAATTAACATTTTAGAGTCAACAATGCATTCCAATATAAAAATAATGCAATTGCAAACGGAGTAGTGCAGTTCAACATTGTTTTTATCGCAAAAATAATCCAAAATTGTTCTTCATCAAAGTGTGCAAGAGCAACTTGAAGGCAATATTTCTTCATTTCTGCTGCAAATATACAGAGCAATAAGAAAATCAGTGACTATTTCTCTTCCAGATGATGCATTATATAAGTTCTATCTAATTTGATTTTTCAATCGTAGGTTTAAATCAGAGCTTGGGGCTTGTGATAGGTAAGAAAAACACACAATGCTGTATCACTTTCTAAATCAGTGTTTCTATAGTCCCACATTATGGTATTGAGAAAGCTAAATAAGAATTGATGAAAAAATTGTTTATCTGTTCTTCGCAAAAATTCAGGTGTTTCAGCTGCTGGATTTGGAGTAATCATGTTCATTATAATTATGATCAGTTGTCGCCTTAAAAGAGGTACAGGAATACTACAAATGAGTATTTTTAAACAACAACAATCAGGCCTTATTCCACTAAATATTTTTACAGAAAGAAGAAAACTTGTTGACAACAATGTGGAGGTTTTCATGCAAAGTTACAATTTATCCATGCCAAGAAGATATAGTTATACAGAAATAAAAAGGATAACAAACACATTCCAAGTTAAATTAGGCCAAGGAGGATATGGCGTTGTATACAAAGCAAGTTTATCTGATGGTCGTCAAGTGGCAGTGAAAGTAATAAATGAGTCAAAGGGAAATGGAGAAGAATTCATAAATGAAGTTGCTAGCATTAGTAGAACATCACACATGAACGTCGTCTCCCTTTTAGGCTTTAGTTATGAGGAGAACAAAAGAGCACTAATCTATGAATTCATGCCCAAAGGGTCATTGGATAATTTCATCTACAAAAGAGAGTTTCCTAATGCTATTTGTGATTTTGATTGGAACACTTTGTTCCAAATTGCAATTGGCATTGCTAGAGGTCTAGAGTACTTGCATCATGGATGTAGTTCAAGGATTCTGCATCTTGATATAAAACCTCAAAATATTCTTTTGGATGAAGATTTTTGCCCAAAAATCTCTGATTTTGGACTAGCTAAAATATGTCAAAGGAAGGACAGTGTTGTGTCAATACTAGGGACAAGAGGAACTATAGGATATATGGCGCCAGAGGTATTTAGTAGAGCATTTGGTGGAGTTTCTTATAAATCTGATGTATATAGTTATGGCATGTTGATCATTGAAATGATTGGAGGAAGAAAGAATTATGACACCGGAGGATCATGTACTTCTGAAATGTACTTTCCAGATTGGATTTATAAGGATCTCGAGCAAGGTAATACTCTTTCAAATTGTTTGACAATCTCAGAGGAAGAAAATGATATGGTTAGAAAGATTATTTTGGTAAGTCTGTGGTGCATTCAAACGAAACCATCAGATAGACCACCGATGAATAAAGTAATAGAAATGCTACTAGGACCACTTTCATCAGTGTCATATCCTCCAAAGCCTGTCTTATTTTCTCCCGAAAGGCCACCACTAGAAGTGTCAAATATGTCTTCATCCGATTTGTATGAGACACATTCAATTACAGTATCAAAATAATAGTTCTATCTAGAAATTCAATTATTAGTTCAACAACCTTTCAAATTAATTGTAATTTGTGTATGTTCTGGCATGTAATTTTAGTAATCATTTTGTTTGTTATACTTCAAAACCAATTTTATATTATTGTATTGGCTAAAATACTACAATCATCATAAAGTGCAAATACTCACTACTATCTATGAGGAAAATCAATAATATAGATTCTAGATTCCTTACTTATAGGAGCATCATTTTCAAATCAACTTCAGAAATGATGCATCAGAATGGAAAAACAACGATAAAAAAATCATGAATGGTGTTGGTTGCAAATTATAGCTTAAAAATGAGAATAGCCCAGCACATTATTTTGTTGAATATCAAAAGAAAGCTACAAAGTATTATTACTATTTCTTCAAACATAGATATTTGAAAATAGGCTTAAATAGTGTTTTAACCCCTGCAATTGTCACTTATTTTGAAAAGAGCCCCTGTTAAAAAAAAAAATTGATTTTAGTCCCTGCAAAATCTCTGAACTTTTGAAATAGTCCCTAGGCCAGATTTTCTGATGACATGTCCATTTTTTGATGATTTGGCAGATGCTGACTGTGCTACCTTGCTGACGTGGCTTTAACCATTTCATTTTTTATTTAATTTTTAAATTAAAATTACAATTATCATTTTTAATAATAACAAAATAACTTTATTGTAACAAAAAAAAAACAAAAAAACAAAAAATCTATTCAAAAGAAAAAAAGGGCAAAATCGTTTCCATTGATATAAAAGAGAGAACACAAAAATTGTGAATAAAATTGAGGAAGAAGGATGGTACACCATAGATGAGAATTGTTCAAATCCCAAAACCATTATCATTGTTTCTTCTCAACCCAGAATTGTTATTCACTTCTTCTCCAATCCCTAAATCTTAAATATTTTTAAAATTCCTTTTGTTTCTATTTGCTTCCTGTTTTTTAATTACATGGTTATCTAGATAGAGAAAATGGTTTAGATCTTCAACATGAATCTAATTCTAGGTGCAGTCTCCCTCGTCCGAAATTCCTTTGTTGAGCTTGTGCTTTTGAATATGAGTTTCAGATCTGATGGGAATGGAGTTTGAAGCGATATTTCAGTGGTGGTGGACGACGAATCTCGAATCTCTCTCTCGATCTCTCTCTCTCTCTCTCTCTCTCTCTCTCTCTCGAATCTCTCTCCTGGATTTCGTTTTGAGAGTTTATGTTTCAATTTTTCTGGGTTCCATTTCGTTTTTCTTTTCCATTTATGTTTCGTTTTTTATGTTGTTGTCTTTGTATTCTTGAAGTTTCAATTTTTGTGTTCTTGAAGTTTCAATTTCTGCGTCTGCGTTTTTGTGTTTCGTTTTGATGATGTTGATTTTGGTTGGGATTGTTGCTGTTGTTTTTAAGATTTCTGGGTTGGTGTTGTTTCAAAAGATTTGTTGCATCTTTTTTTCCTTTTCCAGATTTTTTACTTTTTAATCGGAGTATAAGAAGGATGAACAATGGTTATACACACTTGAATAAGTTGCACGAAGAAGAATGAAGAAGAATGAAGAAGAACATCACATGAGTTAAATGAAGAAAAATCCCTTCTTTTTTAACTCCATTAACTCCATTAATTAAATAAAAAATGAAATGGTTAAAGCCACGTCAGCAAGGTAGCACAGTCAGCATCTACCAAATCATCAAAAAAAGGACATGTCATCAGAAAATCTAGCCTAAGGACTATTTTAAAAGTTTAGAGATTTTACAGGGACTAAAATCAAATTTATTTTTTAACAGGGGCTCTTTTCAAAATAAGTGACAATTGCAGGGGTTAAAACACTATTTAAGCCTTGAAAATAACTTTGAAAAGAAACACAAATGAAATTGGTACTTAATGAAAAACTTACAGAAATCTGCTTCTAATTGATTAAACACAGATGTTGGAAGTCTATCATTTGGTTTATCATTGAAGAATCACTTTTGGAATTCAAAGATAATCTGCAAAAATTTCATAACAATTTTATTGAACTCAAAATTTGATGAACTCTAAAACGTTATGATCATTCTCTTTCAAGTCAACATTTTATCTAACATTTTATATTATTGATGATATAACAACAATTTTATTTCTTTTAGATGAAAAATTCTTCTACAACCGATTCATTCCTTAAAAAATGTTGATATTTAAACATATATCGAATCTTTTATATTGAGCCCCTCGTATGATTTGATGAATTCAAACCTCATTAATCTAAAAAAAATGATAAACAAAAACTTTTTTTTTTTTTGACAAAATAAACAATATTCATTCATTCAAATAAAAAGAGTACATCGATGTAATACAAATTTATAATCGCTAAAAACAAAAAGGATAAATCTGCGAACAAACTCACAGTATCCATGTTAATAGCATAAAACGGCAAATTACACATGCCTACAAATATGACTATATTGAAGTGTCTGGAATATCCATGTCTCCAGATCTGTAGCGTTGATGACACCAAAGTCGACATTGATTGGATCTGCACTAGACTTACTATCATAAAAAATGACAGAAACAGTAAGTTAATTAATGTAGTAATAAATTATACTCACTGCAGTTTCCTAGAAATTTCACAAAGTCAAAAGTGTGAAAATAATAATGCATTGAAACATGAAAGTGAATTTTCATAAAAAGAAAGAAACATGAAAGTGAAAGGGGTGTTGAATCAACACTCATTATCATTATTAATTTTATTTTAAGTGGACTAAATCAAGATTTCATGTTTATCTTACCGAAACAAATCCTATTACTCGCACCTGTTCCATACTACAGAGTCGTAGTAGCAGCAGTAGTAGTAGTACTTTGTTCTAGCGCAAGAATGAACCAATCCTATTATCATCATTCTTCTTCAATTATAATTTTAGTTTTCTACTTGACACTTTTGATGATCTCAATCATCAATATTCCAACATGTCTATGTCAAGATAATACCCAATACACGAACTGCAGCCACGCTTTTAACTGCGAAAGCAAAATCAGAAACTTAAAGTATCCGTTCTGGGGAGGAAACAGAAAACAATATTGTGGTAGTGTTGCTGCTGATCCTAATACAGAGCTCACATGCGAACAAAGTGTTCCAAAGATAACAATCAATTTTGCCAAATACCGTATTCTTGATTGGGACAATACAACACAGAAACTCACAGTTGCAAGGGACGATTACTCGCGTGGTGATGTTTGTGCTGTGAATAACAATTACAAGAACAGCTCATTTGATAACACACTGTTTCAACGTTATAACGGTGATGTTTCTACTGTGACGCTGTTATACAACTGTGACGCAGCACCAAATTCACAGAATTTGTTTGGTAGAGTTGACTGCGGTGATGGTAAATATGTTGTGTACACAGTTGTTTATGCTGCTTCGGGCATATGTACTCCGAGTGCTATTGTTGTGATTCCGATTTTGGGAACCCTTGCTGCACAACTTGTATCTGGAAATGGTTTAAAAGATGCATTAAAAGACGGTTTTGATTTGAAGTGGACTGGAAATTATGGACAGTGTCAAGGGTGCATTGGTTCTGGTGGTGTGTGCGGGAATGATGGAGGAAGTGAATTCAGATGTTTCTGCAAAGACGGACCTCATACAACTTCATGCAGTTCCGAAAAGGCCTATTTGTCAGGTATGTCCATAATATCACATTACGTACGCCCTCTGATACATATTAATATTATAAGCAAAATTTACTTATTTATTGAATATTTGATATATCTGGTCTATAATAAAATGTGAATTTGCCTTAAAACATGTAACTAAGGAAGTATTTATGTTTCTTTCTCCAACAAAGATGTAATTCCAACTTACTAGCCCCTCATGAGCTATTACCTGGGTGGTCAAAAAAACCATAAAACCGAACCAAACTGAACCGGACCAGTTTTAAATTGAACAGTTTCTTCACTGACAACCAAAACAGTTTCTTCACTGAACCACTTATTAAAAACTGGAAGTGAGACACAAGATAACTGAACCATAGCAATTCTTAAATTAGAGAACACAAAATCATTAATAAAAGAATCCGGACGATAAAAATTTTGAGAAAAACCATGAAAACTGCCACTCTCATCGTCACGAGTAGCAGCGCCGGGCACCGCTTTTGTGAATAGAAGATTCACCACATAGCAACACCGTCGAGAGTAACATCTTCATCGCGTAGCAGCACTGTCATGAATAGAAGCTGTGTCGCGAAAAGCATCTCCATCATGAATGGAATTTCCGCCGTGAAAACTAAAAATGAACTACTTGCAATGTTATAGCCTATGACTAGTAGACTTGATTAGTTATTACTAATTAGATATCAAAATTATATGAAGACTTCAGAGGATAATCTCTTCAAAATGAAGTGTTCACACTGTTTTCTACATTAAAATAGACATCATTATCTTGTTCAACATTGTTTTCATCTCAAAAAAACCGAAATTCTTCTTCATCTAAGCGTGCAGAAAATTATAGGAGACCCTTTTTGTTGCTGCTACAATATACAAAGCAGAGAGAAAATAATTTGTATTCCAAAAATAAATAAAACGAGAAAATAAATCACCATTTCTCTTCGAGACAATGCTTGAGCAAGATTACTATAAGTAGTGCCTAATTTGATTTTTGAATTGTAGGTGCAAAACGGAACCGGAGGCCTATTGTGATAGGTAAGAAATAAGAATAACAAACTGATAGTTTTTATGATATCAGTGTTTCTCAACAAACATTGTGGTTGGTGGGATTAATCTTCTTTTTTTCTAAACCAATTGATGAAAATTATACTTCTCTTATTTGCATAAATTCAGGAGCATTAGTTGCTGGATTGGGAGTAACTGTGTTCTTCATTATTATGCTAAGATGTCACTTTAAAAGGGGTATAGCTAGTAACCAAATGAGTATTTTCACAGAAAGAAGAAAAGTTGTTGACCACAATGTAGAGGTTTTCATTCAAAGTTATAATTTATCGATGCCAAGAAGATATACTTATAGAGAAGTAAAAAGGATCACAAACTCGTTCCGAGATAAATTAGGCCAAGGAGGATATGGTGTTGTGTACAAAGCAAGTTTATCTGATGGTCGTCAAGTGGCAGTGAAAGTACTAAACAAGTCAAAGGGAAATGGAGATGAATTCATAAATGAAGTTGGTAGCATTAGTAGAACATCACACATGAACATTGTATCACTTTTAGGCTTTTGTTATGAGACAAACAAAAGAGCACTAATATATGAATTCATGCCCAAAGGATCGTTGGATAAGTTAATCTACAAAAATGGATCTCCTGATGCAATTTGTGATTTTGATTGGAACACATTGTTCCAAATTGCAATTGGCATTGCTAGAGGATTAGAGTACTTGCATCAAGGATGTAGTTCAAGAATTCTGCATCTTGATATCAAACCTCAAAACATTCTTTTGGATGAAGATTTTTGTCCTAAAATATCTGATTTTGGACTAGCTAAAATATGTCAAAAGAAGGATAGTATTGTGTCAATACAAGGGATCAGAGGTACCGCAGGATATATGGCGCCAGAAGTATATAGTAGAACATTTGGCGGAGTTTCCTACAAATCTGATGTATACAGTTATGGCATGTTGATGATTGAAATGATCGGAGGAAGAAAAAACTATGACACCGGAGGATCATGTACTTCTGAAAAGTACTTTCCAGATTGGATTTATAAGGATCTCGAGCAAGATAATACTCTTTTAAATTCTCTGACAAACTCAGAGGAAAAAAATGATATGGCTAGAAAGATTACTTTGGTGAGTTTGTGGTGCATTCAAACAAATCCATCAGACAGGCCACCAATGAATAAAGTAATAGATATGCTACTAGGACCAGTTTCCTCCATTTCAATTGCTCCAAAACCTGTTTTGTCTCCTCCTGAAATGCCACCACTACAAGTGGCAGATATGTCTTCATCCGATTTGCATGACACAAATTCAATTCCAGTTTCAAAATAATTGTTTTATCTATAATTGTTGAACTTGAAAAGTAATTTTATATAATTTCATTGGCTAAATTACTGGCAGCTTGTGATGCAAACCTATTACCGATAGTGGTGTGTCTGTGAGTAACACCATAAACATAAACAACTAGTACATTGGATACAATAAAAAAATATTTAGTCAACAAGGAAAATTGAGACACAACAACAAAACAAAAAAAAAAAAACTAAAAAGAAGGAAAAAATTATTCAGTCAAGGAATATTGTTGAGAATAATATTGTACGCCTTAATATCTTTTGAAGAATTTAGATTTAAATATAGTTTAGATTTATATTTAAAATATGATAATATTTAGATTTATGATTTAAAGATAATATCCCTTTTCGCGTGGATTTTTTTTATTCTCACTTTTACCTTCACTCTATTCAAATATTTTTATATGGTGAAAAATAACTTTCACGTAAAAGTGGGTTATCAATTCTTTTTGGTAAAAAAAAAATATTTTTTCTTAGTAAAAAAATATCTTTTTTTTACTTAATAACTAGTTAAGCACAACAAAAAATGAAGTTAACTAGTTATCAATTAACTAACTACAATAAAAAAAAATTAAGTAGTTATTTATATTAGCACAATAGAGAATGTCAATCACACAAACGGACACATAACGTATCTGTTTGACCACTAATAAATAAATAATTATATATAGAATTATAATTTTTTTGTAGCACTATATATAGAGTCATATAATACATACCATTATATATATATGAGAATAAGGACCCATTTGGAATAACTTATTTTTGAGTTTATACAAAACAACTTATGCAAATAAATAAGGTGTTATGTTAATTTATAAGTATTTACTAGCAAAAATTGTATTTTTATAAACTATTTTTTCATAAACTACCTTGCCGAACTTATAATAATATATAACAACTAATTTATTTGTATAAACTATTTTGCATAAGCTCAAAAATAAACTATTCCAAACGGGTCCTAAGAACGTAAGCATATGAGAGTATTCTCCCTATAACATTATATCTCAAAGACTCTTATCAGTATAAAAATATATTCCACCAAATACCGCAAAATAAAATACACAAAGAAAACCATATCATGTGAAGCTACCAGAATTAAGCGAATTTTAGCTAGACTTTTAAAGCACTTGGGCCCGTATATAGGACCTCTTAAGAAACCATTAATGTACCGTAAAATATGATTAGAAAATTACTTTTGTCGTGTTATCGGTTACTCGCGCGATCTACATGTTTCTCATTTTACCTTTTGCAACTTAAGTAACGGATGTTATAAGAATGAGTAATTTTTTGAAAAACTGTCCGCTACTTGAGTAGTGGATGTTATAATGATAGGGTGTTTTCGAATGTATCTGTTACCTAGGTAGTGGATATGGATATTGGGATAAAATAGTAGGATGCCAGAGAAAATAGGTAGATGGTAAAATGAATTTTCATATGATTAATGTTCTAAAAAATATGATGTTTCAACTTTACAATTCAATTCCAAAATGGCAGTGGCATGTTGTGAATGCAAAGTTGTAGAAAGGTCGAAGAAAGACAAGCTAGCTAGTTCTAGTATAAACATTTTTTATGGTAAAAAAAGAAAAGAAAAGAAAAGATATGGCTGTGTTGTTTGAATCTAATGGTTACTATCACTTAAGATCGGAGAAATAAGGTATGAAAGACAAACAATAAAATATATTCAACTTGCTTAGTTTTAGTTTTTTATATGCAATTTAACACATGCTAATCACTTTTTCATAAATAATCAAAAAGAAAACACGGTTGGCACGCTAGCTTTGACGAGATTGTCAAGTGTACACACATCGGGAGCAACTTTATTTAAAACCATAATGTTAAATGTGATGGAGTATTATTACTTCCTCTATCCTGCATATAGTAGTACCTTACTCTGCTAAGCTAATTAATTACAGTGAGCATGAATACACTAACATATGCATCTGTTTTATACTTTTCAATCCTTTTGTTCATGATTGCCACCGTAGACATTATTAATGCAGAATACAATGAAGCAGATTACATGTTCGACCTTTTGCAAGCACTGAAGCCAACTCCTACGGGTTGGTCTAACAAAACTCACCACTGCAAATGGAAAGGCATCTCATGCAACTCTACTACTCAAGCTGTTACATCCATCAAGCTCCCGTCAAGTTCACTCACCGGAACACTCCCTCCCTATCTCAACAGTAGTCTCACTAATCTCACCCATATCGATCTCCACAACAACTCACTCAATGGTCCCTTGCCTTATTTTGATAGCCTCAACTTGCTCCAAACTATATCCCTTGGTCACAATAACTTCGTGTCTTATCCATATGGATGCATTAACTACTTACCTGCCCTGAGAACCCTCAACCTTAGCAACAACTTCAATATCTCTTACTGGGAATTTCCTATGGATGATTTAATTGAATCCATAGATTTGGAGACCCTCGATCTCGAAGCTACAAATATGATTAGATCATTACCATCAGAAATGTTTGAATATTTTCCAAGTTTGCATACTTTTATTATTTCTCATAACATCATGTACGGAAGTCTGCCCCAGTCTCTTGGAAAATCTGCCGTAAGGTATCTACGGCTTAACAACCAGGGGGGAAATGGGTTTTCTGGTACAATTGACGTTATATCAAGCATGGGTAATTTGTCTCAAGCGTGGCTTCACAATAACAACTTCCAGGGTCGAATTCCAAACATGTCCAAATGTATTAATTTGTCTGATTTGCAGCTTCAGTCCAATTTCTTAACTGGTCTGGTCCCATCTTCGTTGCTCACTCTATCTAGCTTGAAAATCGTATCTTTGGAGAACAATAGGCTTCATGGACCAATGCCTGTGTTTCACAAGGGTGTTAAAGCAACTGTGGAACCAAATAACTTTTGTGGAAGCCATGTTGGACCCTGTGATCCCCAGGTTATGACTTTGCTTGAAATTTTTGAAGCTTTTGAGCCTTCTCCTACGCTCTCAATTAAAGGGAACGATGCTTGTACTGGAGGGCAATGGACCAATATATCGACCGACCAGCTCTTGATTAGGTGTGAAAGAGGGAAGATTGTTACTTTTAAGATGCGGGATTTTGAATTACCAGGAACCATCTCTCCGGCATTTTCCAATTTAACAAGTTTAGTGAACTTGACTCTTGCTGGCAATAATTTGAATGGTTCAATACCAGACAGTCTTAAAACTCTGCCTAAACTTCAGCTTCTTGATGTTTCTAATAATAATCTATCAGGAGTTATTCCCAAATTTTCATCCAAGGTTAAGTTAAATACCACAGGCAATGCTTTTCTTCTCCAAAATAGGGGTTCATCTAAAGCAAACCTTAAACCTTTTTTGATTGCAGGTACGCTTCTATATTCATTATATATTTCAAATTGTTTTGGTTTGTTACCTACCTTTGCCCATGTGCGAGTCTTGTTATCTATTCATTCTCAACTCAATTATAAACAATAAAAAGTTATATTTTGTAATATAAAATATAAGTAACTAGAATTCAACTTTTGTAGTTATTGATAATCTTACCTTGTCCCTATTTTATCAGTTAGGCGTAGTTTCTGTATTAATTATAGTCTCGTAGTTGATTCGTTATCATTTTGTTAGCTGCTCTTATCCTTTGTGTATACACATAATTCTATTGAAAGCAAAGGCCTCAAACTCACTTTTTCTTTCTATTTACATTCTATTATGGTGCCAGAAAGAGAATAATCTGCTTTGAATTCCCCTTTGTTCTTTCTCTCATTTCTAAAGATCTGGCGTGTAGTCCTACCAGCCCCTACTTATACATCCTTTAAAAATTTGGGCTCTACATTGGTCTCTCCTACTTATATAACGAGTGGTTAGACTCAAATGGTTTTTGAACTTTAATTAATATCGAATTTATGAACTTCAATTAATATCTAATCGATCAAAAGTAGCAGAGTTCAATCCTATTCCTAGGCTACAACAATCTTTGGCTATGCTTTATCCAAACAACAGATTTCCAGAGGAAAAGATAAATAATACTCCCTCCGTTTCTTTTTAATTGTCTTTTATTATCATATTTAGCGTTTCTATTTAATTGTCCTTTTTGTATTTTATGGGTATGATTTGTCAATTATACCCTTTGTCAATTGCTCTTATCTTTTTCCATAAAACCAATTAATGCTATATATTTGGAAAACTAAATCTTTTTATTTTTTTTGTTGGTACATAACATATTAAATTTTGTTTTTTTTTGTATATCATATATTAAATTTATTGGAAATAAAAAGTATGGGCAAAAAAATAGGAATTTATTGGTGGATTAAAACGAGGGTATAATAGGAAGATAATGTGTAAAAATATACTTTCTTAATTTGGTGTTATCTTTCTAAAAAGACAATTAAAAAGAAACGGAGGGAGTATTATATTTAGATTAGATTAGACAATTTAAATTACTTATTTGATCTTTAAAGTAAAATAATTTTTGTTGATATCTTACCTATCATGCAGGGGCATCCTTGATATGTGTTGGGTTTGTTATACTTATCGTGATTATTTGTAAACAAAAGAGGTATCATATTTTAGTACAGTGGTGGGTCTTTAGAAAAACAAAAAAATCCACCGACCATGATGTGGAGGATTTCATACAAAGATATAATTTGTCAATTCCAATTAAGCAATATAGATATGCAGAAGTCAAAAGAATGACAAATTCATTCCGAGATAAATTAGGTCAAGGAGGATATGGTGTTGTGTACAAAGCAAGCTTACCTGATGGTCGTCAAGTGGCAGTGAAAATTATAAACGAGTCAAAGGGAAATGGAGAAGAATTTATAAATGAAGTTGCTAGCATTAGTAGAACATCACATGTAAACATCGTCGCACTTTTGGGTTTTTGTTATGAAAACAAAAGAGCACTAATATATGAATTCATGCCCAAAGGATCATTAGATAACTTCATTTGTAAAAGTGGATTTCCAGATGTTACTTGTAATTTGGATTGGAAAACATTGTACCAAATTGCAATCGGCATTGCTCGAGGCCTAGAATACTTGCATCAAGGATGTAGTTCAAGAATTTTACATCTTGATATCAAACCCCAAAACATTCTTTTGGATGAAGATTTTTGCCCAAAAATCTCAGATTTTGGACTGGCTAAAATATGTCAAAGAAAGGATAGTATTGTTTCCATGATGGGGATGAGAGGAACTATTGGATTCATAGCACCAGAAGTATTTAGCCGAACATATGGTGGAGTTTCTCACAAGTCTGATGTATACAGTTACGGTATGTTAATTATAGAAATGATTGGGGGAAGAAAGAATTATGACACAGGAGGGTCATGTACTTCTGAAATGTTCTTTCCAGACTGGATTTATAAGGATCTCGGGCTAGGTAATAACTTTGTAGATAGTTTATCAAATTCAGAGGAAAAAAACGATATGGTGAGAAAGATTACTATGGTTAGTCTATGGTGCATCCAAACATATCCATCGGACAGACCATCGATGAGTAGAGTATTAGAAATGCTGCAGGGACCACTTCAGTCAGTGCCATATCCTCCAAAGCCTTTCTTATATTCTTCTGAAATGCCATCATTACAAATTTCATATGAGTCTTCCAACAATTTGTTAGAGACAAATTCAATACCTTAAGAGACAAAAGTGAAAACATGATTGTATATTTGTTGGGATTTGAGTACAACTTTACATATCCTTTGGTTGAACTTCTAAACCTATTCCTATATTTTTAGTTGGTAAATTTTCTAGATACTAATTAATGACTTTGTAGATCATATTTAAATGGAAAATGCTTTATCTAGCGAAAATTATTTCACGACAAATTCACGAATCCACATGATTGTGCGTTTGGTTCAAAAGGCAATGCGTTTAGATTTACTGATTTAGCATGGCAACACATGTGGTATACCATTATATTTATATCATATAATATATATTGCGGCAAACATATATAATTACACAAAACCTTTTATTTAATAAAAAATAATATTTATTTATAGGCTTAATTCAACATTTAGTCTCTTATGTTTATTTTACGTTTCAACTTGATCCCTTATATTTTAAAAGTTTCAAAATTGATCACTTATATTTATTTTAGGTTTCAATTTGGTCATTTACATCAATTTTGTCATATGTGGCAGAGAGTTTGTATACGTGAACAGACACGTGGAGACGTGTTCAATTTTTTTTAACGGGAAATATATTATTATTATTATTGAAAAACCAAATCTCTGCACAAGACATACAGAGACTGATAAAAGAGAAACTACAAACAAATGTGCCGTATATAAACGGTGGAAACATCAAAACTGACGGAAAAAACCAACTTATACAAATGGTGAAAATATAATGGACCAAATTAAAACTTTTAAAACTTAAGAGATTAAATTGAAATCTAAAATAAACATAAGGGACCAAATGTTGAATTAAGCTTATTTATATTATAAAGTGTAAATTAGCAATGTGCGCATTTTTAAGTTAGAAAAAACACATGACAATCTAAGAACTAAAAAATGTACAATTTAAAAAAAAAATAATTGGAAAATAGTTAGTACCAATTAGAAAATGTTAATATGTTTTCTATTTTAATATTAACTTAAATTTACACTTTATCTGCTATTAATTTAAAATAGTTAAAGAAATATTTTAATCCAATTAAAAAAATGTATGTATCACTAATTTATATCTTAATATTTATAAGTGAGTGTATATATATTAATAATTAATTATTTGTTTAATTATTAACATAATATATATTGCATCTACCATACAAAGAGGTCCTGACAAATTTCTATTCTATTGACTTTGAACAAAGGACACGTAAACATAGCATTGATTTTAAGTTTCGTGATGTTCGCGAAATGAATTTTCGCTAGAAATAGCACTACTCTAAAATATTAAATGCATTCATCATCAATTCATAATTTAATGTCTATTGTTTCCGATTTGTATGCAATACACCAAATTTTTCAAGATAAAATGATTAGGTTATATGAATTATATGAATGCCTCAAATAAGAGTATCGAACTCAAGAAGACAGAGAAAAAAAAACCTAATATGATGAATTGAATTCGTTGCTGATGTTGAAATAGTTGTATAGGAATTGAGAATTCCAACAGAATCCAACATGTATGCATTCAGAATCCAACAGAGTAATAGGAATTGAGAAATCCCTCATCATCTGTCAAAGGGGAAAAACAGATGAACACAATAGTCAAAAAGCTATCAGGTTCAAATTCAAATACTTCACCCAAGTAAATTCAAAGAAACAATTCGATAGAATCAGAAATTTATGCAAAAAAAATCGATTTACCTCTAGTGTAAGATGCAGTAGTTTTTATGATGTCAAAAGCAACCAGTTAAATTAATGCATCTCAAGTTATAGCATGAGCATTGTCAAATTAGGGGTTCTGTGTGAATTCATTCTTAGTTCAAGTGGTAATCTATTGGAAATTAAACTCACATAATTGTCAAATCTCGAGTTCGAACCTGGGTCACAACGTTCGATAACAATATCAGCATATATTACCAATTGAGTTAGGACTTATAGGATTGCTTAATTTAATATTTAGTCTCTTATATTTATTTTAGATTTCAATTTGATCATTTATGTTTAAAAGTTTCAATTTGATCTCTTTATTTATTTTAGGTTTCAATTTGGTCATTTCTGCCGGTTTTATCATTAACACCGTTTAATTTGGACACGTGTCCAAGTGTCAAGGTGTCCACGTAAGCAAACTGTGTGCCCCATGTGACAAAACAGACGAAAATGATCAAATTGAAACCTAAAATAAACATAAGAGATCAAATTGAAATTTTTAAAACATAAAGAACCAAATTAAAATCGAAAATAAACATAAAGGACCATTGAATTAAAGCTTTTTATTTTCTATTTCTTTTAAAAGTTGTGAAAAAATTAAGTACATGATATTTTGACAAATAAATAAAAAATAATTGTTTAGGAGAGTTTAAAGCACACACACCGTCAGTTTAAATTAATTTTACACTGAAAATCAATAAGAAATTTTCAACCTTTCATGTCATATGAAAAAAGTGAAATTAAATGGGATGACATGGCGGAAAATGATTGGTTATTAGTTTTAATTTTTATAAATTTAACTATTAGTACTTTTTTCTTAAAAAAATACCTATTAGTACTTTTTCTTTTATGTGTGAATATTACAACTTTTGTTGAGTAATATATCTTTGTTCTTAATCAATAATGAATTTATTCATCTGGTATGTAAATATGAGAAATGTTGTGATAATGTAAATTCTTTAATATAGATAAAATAATCTTGGAGTTTTAGATTTTGACATTCGCTACAATTATGAGATTTGATATGTTTGTGAATGGAATAAATTCTCTCATGTATAATTTACATACGAATCAAACCAAATGTGTAATAAAAAAGATAAATTAAGTGATTAGAGGTTTAATGCCTAAGTCTAACTCTAACATTTTTTTTGTTTGTCTTTTGAGAAAAAGAACTCTAACATATTTGAAAAATAGTATAATGTTTTTTTAATAAATAATAGCTACATAATTTCTATTTTTTATTGGTACAAAAGATGGCCGAAGGCTCATAGCTACATAATTATTTTTGGTCAATAATAATAGTTGTATTATAATAACTAGATAATGACATCAGTGACAACAAACATAGAAATTCCGTTTAGAATATTTCCGTCACACCAAGATAATTGGATAAAATAAGCACATCATGATACCCTTATCCTCAAACGTGGTTTTAGTTTAACGCCACCTTTGTGTATTATTTTGAAGAAAAGTCGTTTTTCAAAACTCATGCCAATAAGTTATTGAGGATTATTAATTTTTAAACACTTATTTGACACCATTTATTATTCTTAGTATCACTCCTATCACACCATGTTGTGATCCAAAGATTTTAAAAAACAAATATGATTTGAATTCAGATGATTTTCAACAAATGAAATTATGACATAGTGTTAAGTAAGAAGTAAATTTTGCTACGGAATATGTTACAATTTTGACTTTTAGAGGGATCAACAATGACTTAACTAACAACTTTGACTCAGACAAATCATTATAATTGTCAATGAATCATGCATGATGAAAGAAAATCATGGAACAATCAATACCTTGGATCTCAAACTTGAAGTTCAATTCATCAAACTCATGGAGTTTCTTTACACAACAATCCTTCTATTAAGTATATTTCCTCAGTTAATCAATTGCCAACAATTATACCTTAATGACACTACCACTGATTGCTCAAGCAACCCTACTGCACCAAAAGGATATCTATGCAATAGTCCTCAAAACTCATGCAATTCATTCTTAGTTTTCAGGTCAAAACCACCTTATGACAACCCTATAAGTATTGCATACCTTTTTGGTTCTGAAGCATCTAACATAGCCTCAATCAACAACATCTCAAGAGATACTAAGGTTCCCTCCAATAAAACAATTATTGTACCTATCTTGTGTTCATGTTCTGGAAATATCTACCAACATGACACTCCTTACACTGTCAAAAAAGACGATACTTACTTTCATTTGGTAAATGAAACTTACCAAAGCCTCACAACATGTCAGGCTTTGATTGGTCAAAATTACTATGCTTCTGAAGACATTCCAATTGGTGCTGAACTCACAATTCCATTACTATGTGCTTGTCCTACAACAGAACAGACGGCGAAAGGGATCACATCGTTGCTGGTTTACACAGTGAATTATCATGAGACTGTAAAGTCTATAGGAGAGGTTTATGGTGTTGATGAAGAAAGCATACTAGAAGCAAATGAGTTGCAAAAGAGCAGTGCGAATATTCTCGATGCATTGACACCTATATTGGTTCCTCTTAGAGGAAAGAGTTGCAAAGAGGATCCTGATAGTTTCTATTGTACATGTTCTAAGGGAAGAGTTGCAGATGGAAGCTGTGATGAATCTGATGGTCAAAAGTTTCCTGCAAAATTGGTTGCTGCATTAGGTACTTATTTATTTTCTAATATTTGACATCAATTATATTATAAATTTCTAAGCTTTTTGTCACAACTAAGGGTATATTTGAAAAATCATTAATTAGTCATTGGATTTCTAAATGTAACAATAGTTTTGAAACAAAACTAAAAATCTAAAACATCAATAGACAATAGATATGAAACAAATTGAGCAACAATTTCATGCCTTTCTTCGTCTTCTTTTTATGCCACATAGAGAGGAATAGATAGAGTAAATGTGTAATAGTAGGACTTGCATCCTCTTCGGCTCCTCTAGTGAACTTTCAGCCGTTGGACGACTAAGAGTATTGATCTCTCGGTCATAAAATTAATACAACACCTGAGATTTTACTGGAGATGTAAGAGGGTCTGCTAGTAAAAATAGAGATGTTTCTTACTAGTTCTGAGTCACTGCATCAATCTGAATTTGAAAAATGTATCTGTTTGTGTATGTGCAGGTGTTGGCATTGGTGCAGGCTTTCTCATTTTGTTTCTTTTGGGTTACAAATTATATCAATATATAAAGAAAAGGAGAGCACGTATTCGTAAGGAAAAGCTATTCAGACAAAACGGAGGCTACTTGTTACAAGAGAAGTTATCGTCTTATGGAAATGGCGAAATGGCAAAGCTTTTTACATCTGAGGAGATGCAGAGATCAACAGATAACTATAACCAGAGTAGGTTTCTTGGTCAGGGTGGTTACGGCACGGTGTACAAAGGAATGTTACAGGATGGAACAATAGTTGCAGTTAAAAAGTCAAAACAGCTTGACAGAAACCAAATAGAAACTTTCGTCAATGAAGTTGTCATCTTATCACAGATCAACCACAGGAACATTGTCAAACTATTAGGTTGTTGTCTTGAGACAGAAGCACCATTACTTGTCTATGAATATATCCCCAATGAAACACTTTCTCAACATATCCATAAGAAAGATCATGACTCAACCCTTTCATGGGAAACTCGCCTTAGAATTGCATGTGAGGTAGCCGGAGCAGTGGCATATATGCATTTTTCAGCTTCGATTCCAATCTTTCACAGAGATATAAAACCAAGTAACATACTCCTCGACAACAACTTTAGTGCCAAAGTGTCTGATTTTGGAACATCTAGATCAGTTCCACTCGATAAGACTCATTTAACCACAGCTGTAGGAGGTACTTTTGGGTACATGGATCCTGAATATTTTCAGTCAAGTCAATTTACAGATAAGAGCGATGTATATAGTTTTGGCGTTGTGCTTGTAGAGCTTATAACCGGGAGAAAGCCGATAACATTCAATGATGAAGATGAAGGTCAGAATATGACTGCAAATTTCATTTCGGTGATGAAGGACAACCAACTTTCTACAATTTTAGATGACACGGTGATTAAGGAAGCAAGGAAAGAGGACATTCTTGCTATTGCAAATCTTGCAGTGAGATGTTTGAGACTTAATGGTAAGAAAAGGCCAACAATGAAGGAGGTTTCAGCAGAGTTGGAAGCACTGAGAAAGGTACAAAGTTCCTTACATATCAAAGATAATCAAGAGTCACCAAGTGATGAACAATCGTTTCAGCATTCAAGTAATGGCATATTTCATGAGTCCACAACGGAAAGCTTTTCGCTATCCTCGCAAATGGAATCTACATCCTTCTAAGACACATTTTTTTTTACTCCATATGTATATATTAGATTGAGGCCCGTGTGTTGCGCGATTGGTGTGTATTTTTAATTGAAACAATATAATTCATATTTTAGATTAGCTTATATGTACTTTCTATAGATTTAGGAAATTTATCATTTCATCTTGTATTTCTTTCCATTTAAAATCTTGGTTAATACTCTCATATAAAAAAAATCTTGGAAGACACTAAAGTGTGTTTTTGTCTAAGAGAAATTAGCAAAGACACAAAGGTCTCAGTTATATTAAAAATTAAGAATAAAAAACAGAGTACTCATAGGGGGTTGAAAAGTGAAAGGGATACCACACTATATAGTTTGCATATATCAATCAAATACAATATAAGAAACTAGAGGAGTGCAAACGCTGGAGGAATGTTGGAATGTTGGGTGGATGCGTTATTGCTATAGTGTTTGTGGTACTGATTGAATCTGTTCATGGAGGAGTGCAAACGCTGAAGTGTGCGGCTCTTGAGGTTAATCTGTGGCGTTTTGTGGGGACGCCTTGTTGAGGAATGGTGAAATTGCCGGTTTAGATGTTGCTTTAAGTATTTGCTGCGTCGTTTGCTACATCGAGGTAAGGTTTCTGTTGCATGTGGCCTTAGATCCTGCTATCAGAGATGAGATTGAACGGTTGAAATGTTGGTAGGAGTTTAGGAAGATTTAGGGAAATTATTTTCCTCCCACAAATGGTGCCAATGATCTGCTTGGGCCAGAACTATATGACTCTAATTGTGAGATTTGAGGCAGTTACGGTGGTGATAGGTTTCTAATATGGTGGAAAAGGTACTTGCAAAATAGTTTATCACTCCAATGCTTAAGTCTGTATGTGATCAAAGAGGAGTGAAATGAAAAGTGAATGAATATTGTTTCCCTTTTTTGGTTTTGGTTGTGTGTTGTAGATGATGAATGGATTGGTGAAGGTTGAAAGTGATTGTGGGTTTGGAGTTGAAAGCGAAGGCGCAGCAGCAGAGCTACTTGTTTCTCTTCTTTTTTTATTTCTTCTTTTTTTTTATTTATTTATTTTATTTTAATTACTTTATTTGTTTTATGAAAAAGAAAAAATAATTGTAATTTAAAAAAATGAGTGTGTAATGCCACATCAGCACAAAATCCCATTCAGCGTCTGCCACGTCACAATTCAAGTGACATGTCATCAACAAATCCTGTTTAGGGGTTCTTTTCAAAACTTTTAAATTTTGCAGGGACTAAAATCAAATTTTTTTTTTAACAGGGGCTCTTTTCAAAATGAGTGACAATTGCAGGGGTTAAAATACTATTTAAGCCTTTATATTATTACGCGATGACAAATTGGTACACTTGCCAGAGGTCAGTAAAAACTAATTGGTTTGAATTTCGTTGAAAACTCGTATTTTTATGTTAAATTTGAATGGATACAATATGATAATGACTAGGAGTGTGCAAAATATCCGGTTAGAAAGCCTAAACTCATAACCGGATCCAAATCCGTTTTTAAAAATCCGGATTTTGGTATATGGTTAATAACCAAACCATTTTTATCTGGTCGGTTATCCATCCAAATTAAATTTTCGGATTTGGTTTAAATTGGTTATTATATCCTTTTCAAATTTGTTTTTGTTAAAACAAAAAAAAAACAAACAAATATCTTCTTTTTTTGACAAAACAAACAAATATCCTTTTTTTTTACAATAGATTAATATCCTTTTAACTTTTATTAAAATTAATTGACGCACAAACCATCACCATGTGCGTGTGATCTGAGCAATTATGATTTGTGATGAACCCTACATCCCAAATCTACAATAATCTCTCCAATTTAACCCTAATCGGCAATATTCTCTTTCAATCGAACCACACTCATTCGCTCCAATTGCTTCCAACCGCTCTATTCAGGTATTCTTCCTTTCTCTATTCTTCACAATTAGTTAATTCAACGCGGAAGCAATTTTTCTCCTCTTTATTCTTATTTCAGTAATGTGAAGTTGCAAAAAGAAACTTTGTAATTTTTCTCCTCTTTATTCTTCACATGTTTTTTCCATCTCTTTCAAACACATATCAGAAGCAATTTGGCTTGAAGCTGATTATTACTGCAAAGAGTAAAAAAAGAAAAGTGTATTTTTTTACGGTTTTTAATATGTTTTTCGTCTGCGTAAAAAAAAATCAGACCAAATTAACCGTTTATTATTCCAGTTTTAAAAATAACCAGTTTAAAACTGGATTTAAAAATTAACCACTTTTAAACCGGTTTTATAAAAATATCCGGTTATGTATCCGTATCCAAATTTATAACTGGTTATATAACCGGTTTATAAAAAATAATGGTTATGGTCATGTATCCAAATCCATATATCTGGTTTTGGTTTGGATATAATTTGGTTTGGCAAAATAACCGACCATGCACACCCCTAATAATGACCAAATTTATTTGAGTTAGGTTAGCTAGAGATACTTTTTTCGTTTCAAAATAATTGTCTTTTTTTACTATTGCACATATGTAGATGTACAACTTTGACAATTAATATGTTTTGTTATGTACTATTAAAAATTACAAAAACTTGATATTTTAAAAGTAATATCGAGACAAATATAATGACATATATACTAATATTTATCTTTATATTTTAATAATAAAATATAGTCAAAATAGATTATATAAATAGTACATACAATCAAATAGTTTCAATTATTTTTGGAACAGAACGAATAACTAATTTATAACGTGCTTCAGATGTCAATAATTACAATTAATACAATAATACATTTTATTGTATCTTTCTCTATCCACCGTAATAACAAAATTAAAAAAATCACTACTTTCCAAAGTAGCTTTATATATGTTTTCCACCAAAACCCAAAGCGGCTTTCTAAAGTGGCTTTCTTTGTCTAATTTTTAAAATTTGATTTTATTCTAAAAAAATTATTTAAAATCTGATTTATATATTTATTGGGTATTTTTCTTTTAGCTATAGTTGATCCCGACTAGATTAAACTTATGGTAAAAATAAATAAAATAATTATCTATTGGGTCCAGGTAAGTAACCAATATTTCTAAGACGGTCTTTAAAAATTAGGTAAATAGGTATTTAACCCCCTATAAAGTAGGTGAATTTTGTTTTACCCCTTGCAAAAAATTCTTTTAAAATTGCCCCTTTGCAAATTATTTTGTTCAACTAATTTAAAAAATGTTGTTTTTTAAATCCGTTATTCGGTTCAACCGATTTAAAAAGTACACACTTTGCAGGGAGAATCTTAAAAGAATTTTTTGCATGACGTAAAGTAAAACTCGTCTACTTTGCAGGGATAAATACCTCCTTAAAAATTCAATTCAAAGAAAATATTTTTCTACATGTTCGATATTTTAATTTTCAAAGCATTAATCCAACATATTTTCATATTGGATTCAATTATGATCTATAATCAATTTTGGCTCCTAAAAAATAGAATCAAACAAGCATTTAATTTTATTCGTTACATTCATCGAACTCAATTCAACTTTTTGAACTCATTTCAGCATCCCATTCTCAACATCCCATTCCCATTACTTTGTGTTTCTCTTCTTTACAATAACTTTAACTCTTCCTTTATTCTTTTTTAGATAGTAGTATAAAATTTACATTACTTACTCTGTTAATAACTACTATTAACTACGAATTACAACAATCATGAAAATATTAAGCCATGGATATGTTTTGTTATCCAACCTCTTACTAATAATCTCCATCGCTGCTGCTATTAATACAGAATACAATGAAGCAGATTACATGTTCGACCTTTTGCAAGCACTGAAACCAACTCCCATAGGATGGTCTAACAAAACTCATCACTGCAAATGGAAAGGCATCTCATGCAACTCAACTACTCAAGCTGTTACATCCATCATCCTCCCATCAAGTTCACTCACTGGAACACTCCCTCCCTATCTCAACAATACTCTCACTAATCTCACCCACATCGATCTCCATAACAACTCACTCTATGGTCCTTTGCCTATTTTTGATGAGCTAGACTTGCTCAAAACTATATCCCTTGGTCACAATAAATTCTCTTCCGTCCCAGATAATTGCTTTCGATTCATATCCAATCTGAGAACCCTCAACCTTAGCAATAACTTGAATCTCAACAACTGGGACTTTCCTATGGATGATTTAAGTAGGTCACGGTTTTTGGAGACCCTCGATCTTGAAGCTACGAATATGATAGGCAAATTAGATCCGAACACATTCTATGGGTTTGAAAATTTGCATACTTTTTTTATTTCTCACAACAAAATAGGTGGAAATCCACTACAAACTCTCGTGCAATCTCCAATAAGGTATTTACGGCTTAACAACAACAGATTCAATGGTACAATAACCTTTATATCAAGCATGAGTAATTTGTCTCAAGCGTGGCTTCACTATAACATGTACTTCTCGGGTCGAATTCCAAACATGTCCAATTGTACTAATTTGTCTGATTTGCAACTTCAGTCAAATCGTTTAACTGGTTTGATCCCATCTTCGTTGCTCACTCTATCTAGCTTGAAAATCATATTTTTGGACAACAATAAGCTTCATGGACCAATACCTGTGTTTCGCAAGATTGTTGTTAACGCCACTTGGGAACCAAATAACTTTTGTCGAAGCGATGTTGGACCTTGTGATTCCCAAGTTATGACTTTGCTTGAAATTTTTGAAGCTTTTGAGCCTTATTTTAGGTTCTCAATTAAAGGGAACGATGCTTGTACTGGAGGGCAATGGACGGATATTTCGACCGACCTGGTCTTGATTAGGTGTGAAAGCGGGAAGATTGCTACTTTTAAGATGCGGGATCTTTATTTAAGAGGAACGATCTCTCCGGCATTTTCCAATTTAACAAGTTTAGTGAACTTGACTCTCGCTAACATTTATTTGAATGGTTCAATACCAGACAGTCTTAAAACTCTGCCTCAACTTCAGCTTCTTGATGTTTCTAATAATAATCTAACAGGAGTTATTCCCAAATTTTCACCGAAGGTTAAGTTAAATGTCACAGGCAATGCTTTTCTTGTCCCAAATATGTCTAAACAAAGTGGAGTTGAAAATGCAACTACTCCAAGTTTTGCTCAGACTAGAGGTTATTCTAAAGCGAACCCTAGACCAGTAATTTGGATAGCAGGTATGGTTCTATATTATTATATATTTCAAATTCCTCGTTTTGTTACCTTTGGCCATGTGCAAGCCTTGTTAACTATCTATTCATTCTCATCTCAATGATATACAATAAAAAGTTATATTTAGTAATATAAAATATTAGTGAATTTTATTATATTATTCTTAAAATACTCACTAATTACTTATCATTAAATGTACACTAATTACTTCATTTACTTTTGTTATTACTTCATAAAATATTAGTGAATTTTATTATTTTATTATATTATTATATTGTATGAAGATATGACAATTTAACTTATTAAATGTACACTAATTACTTCATTTACTTTTGTTTATAACTCTCTCACATGCAAACATGTAGGGGCATCAATCATTATTATTGGATTTGTCATTCTTTCTGTGTGGATTATTTTTAAACGTAAGAGGTATCATATTTTGGTAAAAAGGTGGGTCTTCAAGAAAACAAATAAATCTATAGATCAAAATGTGGAGGATTTCGTAGAAAGTTATAACTTGTCAGTGCCAATTAAGCAATATAGATATTCAGAAGTTAAAAGAATGACAAACTTATTTCGGGACAAGTTAGGTCAAGGAGGATATGGTGTTGTTTACAAAGCAAGTTTACCTGATGGTCGTCAAGTGGCAGTGAAAGTGATAAACGAGTCAAAGGGAAATGGAGAAGAATTCATAAATGAAGTAGCTAGTATTAGTAGGACGTCACATGTGAACATCGTTTCACTTTTGGGGTTTTGTTATGAAAACAAAAGAGTTCTAATATATGAATTCATGTCTAATGGATCATTGGATAAGTTTATCCTTAAAAGAGGATTTCCTGATGCAATTTGTAGTTTGGATTGGAACACAATGTACCAAATTGCAATCGGCATTGCTCGAGGTCTAGAATACTTGCATCAAGGATGTATTTCAAGAATTTTGCATCTTGATATTAAACCCCAAAACATTCTTTTGGATGAAAACTTTTGTCCAAAAATCTCTGATTTTGGACTAGCTAAAATATGCCAAAGGAATGATAGTGTTGTATCAATACTTGGCACAAGAGGAACTATAGGATACATTGCACCAGAAGTATTTAGCCGAACATATGGTGGAGTTTCTCACAAGTCTGATGTATACAGTTATGGTATGTTAATTCTAGAAATGATTGGAGGAAGAAAGAATTATGACACTAGAGGTTCAACTACTTCTGAAATGTACTTTCCAGACTGGATTTATAAGGATCTAGAACAAGGTAATAACCCTGACAATTGTATTTGTATAGCAAACTCAGATGAAGAAAATGACATGGTGAGACAGATTACTATGGTGAGTCTATGGTGCATTCAAATGAATCCATCGGATAGACCATCAATGAATAAAGTATTAGAAATGCTACAAGGACCACTTCAGTCAGTATCATATCCTCCAAAGCCTTTCTTAAATTCTCCTGAAGTGTCATCCTTACAAACTTCAAATGTGTCTTCCAGCAGTTTGTTAAATACAAATTCAACAAAGGCAACAATGACAATGTGACTGTACTTTGATTATAAATTATTGGTGTTTGAGTACAACTTTTTTGGGTATCTTATTTGAGTGCAACTTTACAGATCCATTGGTGGAACTTCAAAATTTGATCATATATATATAAAGCGTGATCAAATTACACCAGTATAACGCTTAAGTATCATATCATTTTGACCTTAATAAGATATTACACAATTTTAGATTTTTGTAAAATATAATATGGAGGATATGTATGATATAAATTTTAAATCCAACAATGAATTTTGTAAAAAACGTATTTGTTAAAACATTACTGAGAGGTATAATATTACACAAATGTTACACTGGTATATATTTATCCCTCCCCTACATATATATAGTCACGATCAAATAACAACAATGTGTCAAAATTTATTTAACACCAAATCTCGTCCTTTGATTTTATTTTTTTTATAATCTAAAGTTATTGATGGATAATTTTCGCAAGTGCACGAAGTATCGCAAGTAATAATAAAATCGATCCCATAAGGATTGAGATTATTCAACAATGGCGAATTGGCTTAACTAATAAATGTAAAATTAAAGACATAGGGGAGAGTTTGCATACAAATTGTTGTTTAAAACTAATATTGGAATTTTACCAAACGGTTGGCGGACGATTGAATCTCTTTGGTTCATCTCAACGTAATGTGCTTGGTGAATCATATTCTATACTCATTAATTACTCAACTAGTTTCATAGATTGACTCAATAAAATGATTAATCCCAATCTCTTGGATACTAATCCTCTCACTTAATCACAATTCTCCAATCTCTTTAATGAATTTGTGTTTAAGTGAGGTTTTCACAAACATTGATTCCTTAATCACAATTAATAATCCTAAATCTCTAAAGTGATTATCAATTATTCAATCATTCCTAGGTCTATAGCTAATTTTCATTCTCATGATAAATCAACTAACAAATTCATCACACAATTTTGTCAAATTACATGAAGCATTAAATGCAAAGAATAATCAATAGAAACTAGATCATAATCATTCATATAGAATCAAGTTCACATGGTTCAAACAAATTACATTCAGAATTCCCTCAAGATATATTCAATCTATAAAGATCTAGCAAATCATGGTGAAAAGAGAAATTATATGGAAAAGAAAAGAAGATTTCGTCATCACAAGAGGTTTTGGAATGTTTCCACCCTTTGGTTCTTGCTTGAATCCACTTCAGTTGAGCTCCAATGACCTTTTCTTCCTCCGAAATTCGTAACCCTCTTCCATTTCAAAAAGCTTCCTTTTATATGTTCTGAAAAAGGGCATTTCGCTCCACAGTTCGCCTCGCGCCAGATCTAGTTCGCGCGCGCGAACTTCCGTTTCCCTCTGTAATTTCTTCGCGCCGACTTAGCCTTGGGTTCGCGCACGCGAACCTAACAGGAGGTTTCCCATTGTTCATTCCAATCTTCGCGCAAGCTAACCAAACTGTCGCGCACGCTAAAGACCTTCGCGCACGCGCGAATCTGGCAGGGAGTATTGGCTCTTTTCTCGTTACACTTCGCGCACGCGGGCTTCGTCTCGCCTCGCGCGAACTTCAACCTTTTCTCAACCAATTTATGACATTTTTCCCTCTGATCTTGGCTTGAAGAACAAGTTATCTCTTGAACACCTCTGTTTCCATTACTTGAAGCTATCTTTATTTACGAAAACACACCAAAAGTCTTTGAAAAGAACCTTGATTTTGAGTAATGATGAGATATCATCAGTTATAGACATTACTAAAATGATTTATATTGAGCAACTCACCCTATCACCTAATCATTAACAAATCTTTATCATTAAAAGCGAGAAAACTCTGGATTACCGGAACCAACTTCCCCTTCTGAGAGGGGTAATATGCCCAAAAAAATTATAATCATGTCCTTCTTACAAAGAAGATGTTCATCATTTATCTTAGTTTAGTTTTGATGAAGACAAAATCTTATCTAAGAAGACAAAATCTTATTAAAGAAGAAATATCAAAGAAGAAAAAGTTTGGAAAATCAAAAATAAAGAATGCATAAGCTTATGGATATTTTACTAAGGTACTCTATTGCAATTCATTATGTATAAAATTTCGATGCTCCTAGAATAATACTCATATTCATCTCTAAAGTTATCAAATTATCATGCATAAAATTCTTTGAAGCAAGCCGTAAAAAGCTGATTTAAAAAAATAGCTGTTTGCACCTTTTAAGTCAGTTTTGGTGGTTAACCGATTTTTAAAAAAAAAATCTGTTGTTATTTGAATTTTGAAAAACTGTTCGATATGAAATTTGAAGGCTGCAATTTTTAAATCAGGTATCCGTTTAACCATTGAGATTCTAAACTATTGGAAACCTTCATTAAAATATCTCAAACTTTTGCATCGATTAATCATCGAGGTTTCATAGGATATAATAAAGACAAAGGAAACAGAGCACAATACAAAATGTGTTGTTGTATATGGCTGAAAAGTGAAAACAAATAATCGGAGGCATGTTGTTACACTGAACTAAGTAATTATCCGCAATATTGCACAACTCCCTTAGAGTACAACCGGTTCTTCTCGGTGATAAATATTCCGAGGCTATCAAGACTCAAGAATGTCAACAAGGTCGGTAACTTAGGCAGACACTCATTAGAAAAATACTTTGTTTTGAAGATTAGATGAAAAAATAAATGCAATAAGTTTGAGCATATATACTCTTAGTACTTCCACTATCTAATTTTCTAAAACCCATATATATATATATATGAGAGGGATCAAATTACACCGGTGTAACATTTGAGTAATGTTACACCGCTCAATAACGCTTTAACGAATTCAAATTTTACAAAATTTACCGTTGGATTGAAAGTTTATATCGTATAGATCATCTATGTTGAGTTTTACAAAAATCTAAAATCATTTGACATGTTTTTGAGACACATCAAAGTTAACGGTTTATGCGTTTTTATTGAATACCGTTAATCTTTATGTGTCTCAAAAACATGTCAAATGATTTTAGATTTTTGTAAAACTCAACATAGATGATCTACACCATATAAATTTTCAATCCAACGGTGGATTTCGTAAAATTTGAATTCGTTAAAGCTTTATTGAACGGTGTAACATTACTCAAATGTTACACCGGTGTAATTTGATCCCTCCCTATATATATAGGGAGCATATCTAGTGAGAGGAGGGTTTCTTATGTGAGAGTGAGAGGAGCAATTTACATCCCTTTGATCAAAATTAATGGCTACGATTAAAACACAACTAAAAACCCTCACGTGCACGTGCCCTTCTTAATTCTTATTCCCTTCCTTTTCCTCTTCAGCGTGTTTTCTTCTTTCTATACGGTTAAATGAAAATTCTGGAATAAACAACAACATCTATCTTCAAGCCATGGCACCACCTTGAACAACCACAACCTCCGCCATAACCAAAGAAAAGCTTCTTATTCTTTGTGAACAGCAAAGCATCAAACCACTTTACCCAATCTCCAACCACCAACAACGAGTTTGACAGAGTGAAAGAAGAGAGAAAAACGGTGGGAAAGAAGAAGAAAGAAACAGAGCAACAATCGAACCTCCTAGAACCACCGTCGATCGTCGCCAAAAACCTCCGGACTTCAGGTAGCCATGCCGACCACCGCACGCCTCTCTCTCGGTTGGTTTCTCTCTCCCTCACCGGCGGCAGTCACTCCTTCTCTCTCGCACGAAGGAGAAGAACGCTAGTTTTGTTTTGTTCCCTTTTTTTTTTATAGATCTGAGTCTTGATGTTTTTGAAAAAAAAAAAAAAGTTTTTTCATGGTAATTTGTGGTTATAATAAATTAATAATGGAGGATAAACTTCAAATCATAAAATATGATTTTGGTGATGAACAAAGAGCAGAGGGAAGGAATACTAAACGGTTGGTGCAAAGACGAGGAAGCGGAAGAAACCTAGAAGAGTAAAGCAAGATTTAAGCGAAGATTAGTTACGCGGGTTTGTCTGTATTTAATTAAAAGAGGAGCATGATGTTCCCTTTTAATCACAACCTTTTATTTTAATCAAATGGTTGGTATTTCTTGCTCTCACTCTCATATAATAATACCCTTTCTCACTAGATATGCTCCCTATATATATATACACCAAGTGAAAGCATCTTTTTCTTGTAGAACAAATCAATACTATTAACTAGTTTTTTCCAAACAGTTATCAAAATAAACCAGCTTAGTAACGTGTATGACTTGGTCATACTAGAAAATAACTAGACACTTTGCCCGTGCGAATGCACGGGTAATATATGTAACGTCAACGAATTATGAATTTTTTAAAGCAAATAGAATATACAACGATGGTATGAAATAATTTTATTATGTTATATATTACTCAAGCATATCACATATTGTGGATATATTGTTGTATCATATGATATGGTTTTTTGTGTTTTTGGTATTGCGGAATTCGGTGAGATATAATTTTAGGGAGAAAGCTCTCCTCAAATATAGGGTTATATGAAGAATACTAAAGTTCTTATTTTATTCATGCTTATAACTCTATATATAGAGCTACAAATAAAACAAACTTCTAAAACATATCTTTATAAAAATAAACTAATCCTATAAATATAAATACTAAACAAATCCTTAGAATTCCAAACAGAAATATAAATCATAAACCATAATATTATTTTATTTTAAATATAAATCTAAACTATATTTAAATCTAAGATCTATAAAAGATATTTAGGCATATTATTCTCAACACTCCTCCTTGACTGAATATCTTTTGTGCGTATCCAATCTGAGCTTCTTGAAAATTTATTCTTCTTCTTTTTATTCTTCTTCTTCTTTTTATCGCAAGCTTTAGTGTCTTTGTGCCTTGTGGACTTTTTGGTAGAAACATTGCATTTGTTATAACTTTTAGGAGGTTTTTCACAAGCATATTCATTCTCCTCCTTAACTTGAAATTTCTTCAAAGCACCTGAATTTTCACGATCTTCTTTGAATTTAAGTTCCTTTTTCTCTTCAATAATATGATTATTCTTCATCAAATCTAAAACAAATCTCTTGCCTTTAATCTGAGATGTGATCACTTCTTTATTGTTTTGATCTTTAATCACACAACTTTTATGGTCAAATATCACTTTATAATTTTCCTCCAACAACTGAGCAACACTTAAAAGATTCTGATTAATTTCAGGAACATATAAAACATTGGAAATTTATTGCATACCTGCATGAGTTTTAATTGAAATTGTTCCAATGCCTTCTACTGCAATTTGTTCTCCATTCCCAATTCTGACGTTGGAAACAGAAGTTTTATTGAGCTCTTTGAAAAGATC
This sequence comes from Trifolium repens, assembly GCA_030408175.1. Classification (NCBI taxonomy): domain Eukaryota; kingdom Viridiplantae; phylum Streptophyta; class Magnoliopsida; order Fabales; family Fabaceae; genus Trifolium; species Trifolium repens. Next base: position 18,963,686 of record CP125848.1, read on the forward strand.
TCGATCATAAGTCATATGGTTTGTACAACGACTGTCAATGAGCCATTCTTTTGACGGTTTGTTGGTTGTAAAACCTGAGATTGCAAGTAGTAGTTCCTGGTCTTCTTCATATTGTTCCTGAGCAATGTTAACATCTCCTTCTTGTTGTTGTTGTTGTGATGTGCATACTTTCTTCATATGACCTAATTTGCCACACTTTTCACATTTTGCATCAGGCCTCCACCAACAATTCTTTGGTGGGTGATTATCCTTGTTGCAATGAGGACATGGTTTATGTTGGTATTTATTTCCAAAATCTTTGGCTAGATATATACCTTCTATTGTTCTTTCTTCCCTCATAAGTCTTCTTTGTTCTTGTGCCTGCAATGCATGTAATACTTCTGGCAGAGCAATTTTACTCAAATCTTTTGTGTTCTCCAAGGCGGCTATAAAAGCCTCATATCTTTCAGGTACCGTTACAAGGATTTTTTCTACGATTCTGGAATCAGAAAATTGAGTGCCTAGCAATCGTACCTTATTAGCGATACCCAATAATTTATCGGCATATGCCTTGATTGTTTCATCCTCCTTCATTCTTTGTAACTCGAACTCTCTCAGTAAATTCATAACTTGCATGCTTCGAATCCTTTCATCTCCTTTATATTCTTTTTTCAGGTAATCCCAAATTTCTTTGGGTGTTTTGAGAGTCATGATTTTAACAAAGACAGTTTGTGAGACACTTGCAAACAAACAAGTCTTTGCCTTTGCCCTTCATTTGTGCTACTTTGGGATCTTCTGGTAACGAAGAAATATCGTAATCATCCTCAATAGTTTCCAATAGATCTAGAGCATCTAAGAATGTTTCCATTCTAACCGCCCAAAGATCATAGTCTTCTCCATCAAAGATCGGAGGAGCAACCTTTGAAAAATCCATATTCACAGATCCTTATGAACGTTAGCGCTCTTATACCACTGATATGGTTTTTTGTGTTTTGGTATTGCGGAATTCGGTGAGATATAATTTTAGGGAGAAAACTCTCCTCAAATATAGGGTTATATGAAGAATACTAAAGTTCTTATTTTATTCATGCTTATGGCTCTATATATAGAGCTACAAATAAAACAACCTTCTAAAACATATCTTTATAAAAATAAACTAATCCTATAAATATAAATACTAAACAAATCCTTAGAATTTCAAACAGAAATATAAATCATAAACCATAATATTATATAAACTATATTTAAATCTAAGATCTTTAAAAGATATTTAGGCATATTATTCTCAACATCATATTTATAAGAACTAGCCGCCATTTGTGTGATCGATATTTTTTTTTGTTTGTTGTGATCGATATTCTCTATTATGCAAATATAAATAACTACTTAATCTCCTTTTTTATTGGACTTAGTTAATTGATAACTATTTGACCTCCTTTTTTGTTGTGGCTAATTATTAAGAAGAAAAAATATTTATTTTTTTTACTATAAAAAAACTGAAAACCTACTTTTATGTAGAAGTTGTGCTTAGTTTTTTTTTTTTATAGTTTTTTTTAAGGGTAAAATAGGAAAAATGAAAAAGTCATCCCAAAAATTTGTATCCCCTTTATATATTAGTATAGATATATTTTTTTCCCTCACCCTATGAGTAACAATTTGTTAATATTTTTAAGGCATCAAAGTATTTTTTTTTCCCAAATAGAGGCACATATATAGGTAAAAAAAATAAAAAAATAAGAACTTATTCATCTATACTTGGATACAAATTTTTGGGATGACTTTTTCAATATTCCTATTTTACCCTTAAAAAAAACTACAAAAAAAAACTAAGCACAACTTCCACATAAAAGTAGGTTTTCAGTTTTTTTATAGTAAAAAAAAAAAATATATATTTTTCTTCTTAATAAGTAGCCACAACAAAAAAGGAGGTTAAGTAGTTATCAATTAACTAAGTCCAATAAAAAAGGAGATTAAATAGTTATTTATATTTTCACAATAGAGAATATCGATCACAAAAAAAAAAAAAAATATTGATCACACAAACGGGCACTGGCGGCTAGTATATGTTATAATAATTTCTTTAAGTACATAATTATAAATTACTACTAAAATTATAAACAAAGCGTAGAATTAGAAATTGTTCCCAAAATAAACACAATACTAACCAAGAATTTTTATATTGCAAATTTAAAGGTCTGCAAGATAGAAAAGATAGGGTGGCTTGAGGGTGATAGAAAAGATAATAATAAAATGTTATTTTTTTTGTGCCATTTTAAAGGTCTGCAAGATTGATACTTTCCTCCAGACTTATAAGTGATTATGGTCCTGTAACTTGTTTGAACTTGTGGCTATATAGATATCTTGAAGTTCAAAAAAAAATGGGTGATAACTGATAACATATGTTGGGTTTTATTAAGATGTCTTTGTACTTCAGTATCTATTGATTTATGTTGTTAAAACTTGGATTATACATTTTATCTTCCAATTGAATGTGTAGGTATTGGGATCTTGTTTGGAGTGCACCAAGAATCAAAGGATATTTTGATGTGTATGCCAATACTACTTGCTTAACTGTTATATTGGCAATCTTATCAGTTCAATTTTGATTGAGGATTTGAAGCAAATCTGAACTGAAGATATTGTGATTCAGGATTAATGGAACATGTTTTGAAGTTATAGTTCAAAATGAGGATCAGGTGGAGCTTTCATTCAAGAGAATGTGGGATCATTCTCTTGAGGGAAAGTTTGTCCCCTTAAACATTGACAAAAGGTAATTGGTCCAATTTTGTGTATAATGCCTTTTGAAACGATAACTATTGGATTAATATTTGTGAATGGTCCGTTTCAGATTCATTTTGCTCCGTGGTTCATCAGGCTTCTACTCTTATGGAATTTATGAGCACTTACAAGGATGGCCAGATTTTGATATGAGTGAAACAAGGATCACTTTCAAGCTCAGAAAAGATAAGTAATCAGCTTTTTTCTTTTCTTTTTTATAAATTGTGTGTGTGTGTTTGTCAGAGAGAGAGAGGCATCAATTGTGAGGAATTTATCAAGTGAGATTATACAAAGGGAGCATAACAAGTGAGACCATGAAAGATGCAAGGAGCTAATCTTGATCATACAATCATGCATGGTCGAGACTGATCATACTTAAATGTAATTGTATGGCTGAATGGTCAAGATCCATTATTCCAATAAGTTTGCAATTCCAATATAAGATATCTTTTATAAGTGATCATCCACTTCCTTCCTATTAAAACTTTGTTGATTTTTAAATTTGTATTTATGTAGTGCTTTCATGGTTCATCAATTTGCTTGTGGTAATAGAAAGAAGCCTAATTGGATTTTTCCCAAAGTAAGCGTTTGGTAAATTTTAATATTTATTTACGTTCATAATACATCGTTGGTTTTTTTTTAGTATGTATTAACTAAATGTCATTCATATGCAGACAAGGGTACAATCCAACAGCAATGATTGTGGATATTATGTAATGAAGAATATGATTGACATTGCCTCTGCTAGTGTTACAAAGAAATGGGATGAGGTATTATATTTTGCTTTTTGTAGTTGCGTGTTTTAATATTATAATTCAATGATAAAATAAGCTTCTGTTTTGATTGTTGCTACACCGCCCCTGTTTGTATAGTTTCTTCTTGGTACTTAAATGCAGCCTATTTTTCTTCAATGCAGCCTGTTATAATTCAATGCAGCCTATTTTTCTTCCATGTACTTAAATGTATCAAATTAAAGTACTATGTGTACTATAAGTGGCTGAATTAAGTTATTTACATATTATAGGTGTTCAATGATCCTACGGCATTATCAGAAGATGACTTGTATGAGTTGCGAAATCATTGGGCAACTTGTTTTCTTGACCTATATAACCCGGAGAATGATTATGACGATGGTGCTAAGGGAAGACGTTAGGTTCGTGTGAAGTTACATTGTATTTGTATTAATGTGCCGCAACGATATTATGTGACTTGTTTTGATTTTGGCTTTTGGATGTTGAATGGTTGTATCAATTAATGACATGTTACTTTGTATTTGTTGAACAATTGAATATTAACTTAATTCGGATGTTGAATGAGGTTGTATTATGGATTGTTTTTATTGTGAAGTTATATATATGTTTATTTGCAAGTTATTATGTTTTGGATGCTATAGTATATTGGTTAAAAAAAAAGTAGGATTTGAAAAAAAAATGCAGGATTTATAAAAAAAAATAAATTGTGAACTTTTTACATATAGGAACAGTTTTGTCAGATCTGAAGAGTCACGTTTTTACATCTGTGAAAATGTTACATTAGATGTAAAAAGTCCAATTTAATTTTAAAAAAATAATAAAAAAATGATTTTCACATCTGCGGAAGAACGAATTAGATGTAAAAGGGGCACGTTTTACATCTGACCGGGCCAGTGGTAAAAAGTGTCGGACTTTCTATAACTCGCAGGTTTATGACTGACTTTGGCCAGATGTAAAAGGTGCTTTTCGCCAGATGTAAAAGGTGTTTTCTGCACTAGTGAAAGGATACTTTGAAATACACAATTTCATTTTCTTTCATTATATTCACATATAACTTGATAATTTTCCAATTATTGAGTTTTTATATTACAAATTTGTCTTCAGTCTCGAACCAAATTGCATCGCATAGGTTGATCAAAGTACCACATCATACTGAGGCTTAACTGAGCAGTTTGTCAGAAATTGTGCGTCCTTTTCTGTGTGTTGAGTTGAAAAAATGCCACTTTAAAACGCTATGATAATTTATTATAGAAAAACGCTATGATAATTTGATACTGATAAGAAGTTCAGTTGAAGAAAAAATAAACAAATTTGGAGTGCAGCCACTTTAAAACACTCTGATAATGTAACTACTATACTTGTGTTACAAATTGAGTGTTGAAATTTATAATCTAGGATGCTAATTAACTACTGAAAAAGCCAATGGATTCAACTCTAATATGTAAGCTAAAAACGCAATCTTCCTATATAAGTCACCAAATTATCATAACTTAAGAGATAAAAATACACACCTACTACTACAATTCTCATATATATGAATGGCTTGGCATTTGACACCTGTAACATGTCATAAATCAAAATTTTACAGTATTAAGGCCAAAAGAAAATATTATAAGCTTTGACATGTCATAAATCAATATATGATAGATCAATTTCATATTTGTTCTTTAGTTCTTTATATCTTAGATAATCTTCACTAAACTTAAATGAAATCAAGTACTCAAATATGAATTAGACAGACACCACCTTAAATTTATAAATAGTAAATCAATGCAATAACTTAAAATAAGTAAAAAAAATATATAACCAAAAGTAGCAGTTATGCGGCCATCTTTGAATTCAAGTTGTAGTTTGGTTTAACTCACCTTGATGGTTAACAATTTGAAAATATTCATTCTCACTGCATCATAAAATCAAAATCTCCAAATCAAAAGTTTGAAATTTCATACATGGTATTCAAAGAATAAAACTTTCAGCAATGCATTTAACACAAAAAGTAAAAATCATAGATAATATCATCGGATTACTCTTGTTGGGGATAACCCACAAAGATGAACAACAAAGAAACACTAAGAACACTAAGAAAAGAATAGAGATAACTATGAATAAAATTGAAGAGAGTGAATTAAGGGAAAAAGTTATCTTTATTAATCACCAAAATCACCTATATATAGGTGTATGTACAATAGGTGAGAGAAGTAGCTTGAACAAGCCAACTAACAAATCTAAACCTCTCTAACTAACTAACTGAAATACAACTGTACAAACAAACTAATCTAACTAACAAAACAGAAAAACATAACTGAACTGAACCAGAGGTTCAGAACCTGAGAAGTATAAGAAGATATGTTTGTTCAGAAGCTGTTGCTTCAGAACCTGTTCCATCAAAACCTGTGACCTTTAGAAGCTAGTAAGGTCAGAATCTGGTTAAGAGTCTCGTGGCCATCAGAAGCTGTTTGCTTCAGAGGCTGCAGAGCTTGAATTACAAATTCAACACTCCTCCTTAATTCAAGCTGTCAAAACTCACAACTCCCATTTCTCTTCTAAGCTTGAGAAATTGGTCTCTCTTCACAGCTTTAGTTAGAATATCAGCTTGATGATTGTCAGTAGAGCAATATTCAAGTTTCAACTTTCCTTTAGTGACTTGGTCTCTGAGGAAGTGAAACTTTGTCTCAATGTGTTTGCTCTTCCCATGGCTAACCGGGTTCTTAGCCAAGTTGATTGCTGACTTGTTGTCAATCTTCAGCACAACTGTGATGTCAGCAATAATGTTCATCTCACTGAGAAGTGATTGTAACCAATTTGCTTGACATGCAGCTAGAGATCCTGCTACATACACTGCCTCACAGCTGGAGAGTGCTATGACTGACTGCTTCTTAGAGCACCAAGACACTGGTGCATTTTGAAATTTAAACAAATAACCACTGGTACTCCTCCTATCTACCTTATCACCACACCAATCTGCATCAGAAAATCCACTTAACTCAAGTTTTCCATTATTCTTAGAATATGGAAATAACACACCAAAGTGGATTGTTCCATTGATGTATCTAAGTATCCTCTTAGCTGCCAATAAGTGAGACTTCATTGGTTTACTCATAAACCTGCTTACATAGCCAACTGCATAACTGATATCAGGTCTAGTTTGACACAAATATCTCAGTGAACCTATTAGTTGTCTGAACATAGTAGAGTCCACTGTATCACCACTTGCATCTTCTTCAATCTTGGCCCTTCTATCAGCAGGTGTGACTGATGAATTGCAATCAAGCATTTTAAACTTTCTCATAATTTCAGTGGCATACTTAGCTTGATGCAATATCATCCGTTTTGGAGTTTCTAAGAGCTCCATTCCTAGAAAGTAAGTTAACTTCCCTAGGTCAGTCATTTCAAACTCACACTTCATTTGTGATTTGAACTTCTCTATCTCTATAGATGAGCTACCTGTTACTAACAGATCATCAACATACAAACATATGATTAACATGTGTTTGTCATCACTGCACTTCACATATACACCATACTCTACACTGCATTTCTTAAAACCTTGCAAAACAAAGAATTGGTCAATTCTTTTGTTCCAAGCTCTTGGAGCTTGCTTCAAACCATACAAGGCTTTATTCAACTTCAGCACTTTGTTTTCTTTGCCCTTCAATTCAAACCCCGGAGGTTGCTTCACATACACATCTTCCTCTAAAGGTCCATTTAAAAATGCTGACTTTACATCTAAATGAAATAAGGGCCATCTTCTACTACAAGCTAATGCAATTACTAGCCTTATAGTTTCATGTCTTGCTACTGGAGAGAATACTTCATCATAGTCCAAACCTTGTTTCTGCAGAAATCCTTTGGCTACAAGCCTTGCTTTGTATTTTATCACTTTGCCTTCAGGATTGTGTTTCACTTTGTACACCCATTTTACATTAATTGCTCTTTTATCTGAGGGCAATTCACACAAGTCCCACGTCTTGTTCTTCTCTATTGACTTCAACTCATCAATCATTGCCTCCATCCAAACTTTCCTCTTCAGTGCAGCTTTGGTATATAAAGGTTCAGTATCTGCAAGCATTGCATAATGCACAATTTCTCCTTCATTGTCTACTGCATTGTCTGATACAATCTCACAGTCAACTAACCTTATTGGCAATTGGGTGTTTCTCTGAGGTCTTGGTGGCACGACATTATCATCATCACTTGAAGTATGCATGTCTTCATCACTTGCATTACCTTGATGCTGATTCACAAAAGTGGGAGTGTCATTGACATTGCTTGCTTCACCACCTAAGTCCACTGCACAAGTTTTCTTAGATGAGAGCCTCTGACCCCAATCCCAACTTTCATTCTCTAGTACCTTCACATCTCTGCTAATTTCTACTTTGTCATTTGTAGGATTATAAAGTCTATAGGCACCAGTTCTATGATATCCAACAAATATCATAGGAACACTCTTGTCTTCCAGCTTCTTTCTCTTAGCATCAGGTACATGTTTGTAGCACAAGCTGCCAAACACCTTCAAGTGACTCACACTTGGTTTACTCTTGGACCACACCTCTTCAGGAACCTTATCCTTCAGCTTCTTAGTTGGACTTCTATTCAGAATGTAAACAGCAGTAGCAACTGCTTCACCCCAGAACCTCTTGGGCAGATTTTTCTGCTTCACCATGCTTCTGGCCATATCTAGAATACTTCTATTCCTCCTTTCTGCAAGACCATTGTGTTTAGGAGTATATGGTGCAGTAACTTCATGAATTATGCCTTGTTCCTTGCAATAATTCTCAAACTCTGTAGAGGTATACTCACCTCCACCATCTGTTCTCAGAATCTTCAATGACTTGTCACTTTGCTTCTCAACCAGTGTTTTGAACCTCTTAAACACTTCAAAAGCATCACTCTTAGCTTTTATATGATATAATCATATCATTCTAGAGTACTCATCAACAAACGTCATGAAGTATTTGGTTCCACCAGTTGATAACACATCAAATGGTCCACAAACGTCAGAATGCACAACATTCAACACATCACTAGATCTCATAGGCAGATGACTTTTAAATGAAGATCTATGATGCTTTCCTAACAAACAAGTAGTGCATGTATCTACTGGAGTTATGACACTAGGCAATCCTAACACCATGCATTTTGAATTAAGCATTGACAAGCTTTTGAAATTCAAATGCCCATACCTTTTGTGCCATAGATCACTATCTTTGTCTTCAGCAGTTGCAGACAAGCATGTAGCTTCAATAGCTTTGATTTGGGTCTTGTAGATTCTGTTCTTGCTTTGTGCTGTTTTGAAAATCAGTCTCTTCTTGGAATCAAAGAGTTGTAGAGTCTCATCTTCAATTACTATCTTGAACCCCTTTGAAATCAATTGCCCTATGCTCATCAAATTACACTTCATACCAGGGACATAGAGAACCTTTTCAATCACAGCTTTCTTGCCATTCGACCTCTGAATCACAACATTACCCATACCTTCTGCCTTAATGGAATCACTGTTAGCCAATCTGATCTTTGTGTTGAGACACTCATCAAAGTCAGTCAAGATGCTTCTATTACCAGTCATGTGGTTAGAACACCCTGAATCAAAGTACCATACCATGGAATCTGCTGTCTCATCAGCAATTGTCACCATGAAGCTTGTTTCATCATCAGAACCTGAGCTATCATGTGCTACCTTGGCCTCTTCTTCATTGTCTTGACCTTTCTTTTTCTTTGGATTTTTACATTCATTGGCATAATGCCCATATTTGTCACAATTGTAGCACCGAATCTTGCTCTTGTCCTTCTTCTTTGACTTATCTTTCTGTTTCCCTCCTCCTCCACTAGAGGATTCAGGCAATGTCTCAACATTCTCTTTGCCTTTCTTGGAATCTTTCTTATTCTGCCATTTCTTCTTATCACTTTGATACTTCTTGAATTTTGAGAAAAGAGCTTGCTCATCTTCTTTGCCATGGCTCCTCTCACCATGCTTCAACTCTTGAGCTTCAAGAGTGCTTTGCAGATCCTCAATCTTGATCTCACTCAAGTCTTTAGTCTCGTCTATAGTCACCACTATATGATCAAATTTAGAAGTCAATGTTCTTAGTACCTTTTCCACCGTTTCTTGCTCATCAAGATTACCTCCACAATTCTTCATTTGATTGGTGAGAGTCACCAATCTTGTGAAGTAATCAGCAACAGATTCATCACTCTTCATCTGCAACAATTCGTATTGTCTCTTCAAGGCCTGAAGCTTTACTTTCTTCACCTTTGCATCACCTCCATAACTCTTTTGCAAGATATCCCATGCATCTTTGGAGGTCTCAGCATCTGCAATCTTCTCAAACACCTTTGAGTCAACACATTGATGAATGAGAAACAGGGCCTTGTTATCTTTCTTCTTTGCTTCTCTGAATGTTGTTCTTTGTTCTTCATTTACATTTTCTGGTAGAGGAGTGATTGCTGCATTCACTTGTTCATACACTTCTTGAACATTGAATATCACCTTCATTTGCTTCACCCATCTATCCCAATTCTTTCCATCGAAAACTGGCAGATTCGCATGGAAATTGTTGTTCCCAACCATGGTTGATTCACTTTCAACCTGATTCTTCTTTCAAGAACGAATCAAGATCCCTTGGATCGTACGAGCTCTAGATACCACTTTGTTGGGGATAACCCACAAAGATGAACAACAAAGAAACACTAAGAACACTAAGAAAAGAATAGAGATAACTATGAATAAAATTGAAGAGAGTGAATTAAGGGAAAAAGTTATCTTTATTAATCACCAAAATCACCTATATATAGGTGTATGTACAATAGGTGGGAGAGATAGCTTGAACAAGCCAACTAACAAATATAAACCTCTCTAACTAACTAACTAGCTGAAATACAACTGTATAAACAAACTAATCTAACTAACAAAACAGAAAAACATAACTGAACTGAACCAGAGGTTTAGAATCTGAGAAGTATAAGAAGCTATGTTTGTTCAGAAGCTGTTGCTTCAGAACCTGTTTCATCAGAACCTGTGACCTTCAGAAGCTAGGAAGGTCAGAATCTGGTTAAGAGTCTCGTGGCCATCAGAAGCTGTTTGCTTCAGAGGCTGCAGAGCTTGAATTACAAATTCAACAACTCTCACCGGCATGCTGTCTAATGTCAATATGATATGGTGTATTGTCTTCTTGCTTAGAATTTTGTTATCTGTATTGACATGTGCATCCTAAAAACTTATCAATTTGTTATGTAAATCAACCATAAAACGAAAATGAAGAGGAATTAGGAGGACACAACTTACAAAATTTGTAGAGGAGGGAATTTGATTGAATATTAAGAAAACAAATTGTACCGTAAGTCAATCATAAATTAAGAATCTATTTTAGAAATTAGTAACAAATTAAGAAAAAGGTAAAAAAAATATAACCTAACATCTCCAAAAGCAAATGAATTGTACATGAATAAGAACAATGGAGAACAATGAGTGAAAATTACCTCAACGGCAAGATTTTCATGGACAACGTCAAGGTAAAAAGAAGAATCATAGCTGTCGACCTTACGAAACCAAGTGATACCGGCAAAAGAAAATTTTCATTTTCTCGCTTCTCCATATTTTCTTCTATGCAAGCAAGATAACATATGACACAATCGTTAGTCAAGGACGGCGGAACGAGAGACAGCAGTGACATGCATAACAACAACGGCAGAAGGGACACCAACAACCTGCAAATCATGACGACAGCGGCAAAGACATGGTGGATTGCAAATGACAGTAGTCGATTTTGAAAGAGGTGAGGAGAAAAGATGAGAGAAAGAAGGGAGAAACAGAGAGCCAGAGAGAGAGAAATTGTGAAGCACAAAGATAGTAGAAAGTCCACTTTTTTAGGAAATAGAAATTATTGAAGAACTAATAAATGTTATGTTATGTTGCACGCTTTCTATGGTTAGTGGACTTTTTTTATTTTATTTCTTGGAAAGGTATTATCAGATTTACTATGCATAGTGCTTATAAATTGAGGCTGCATAATCCTTCTAATTCAAAGCTCCATATGAGTAATTAAATAGGTGCATTTATGAGACATATTAAGCTATAAAACCTGCATTAATTACAATTTTCCCTCCTTAATCAACATCTAATTAGGGTTTAAGATGTTGCTTCTTATTCCCATTAGATATAATAAAGATAAAGATAAAGATAAAGATATAATAAAGATAAAGATAAAGATAAAGATAAAGATAAAAATTATTACTAATTAATAATAATAACTATAGGATCAAATCAAAAGAATAATAAATTAATATAATTATTAACTTTAAAATAAATTATATTATAAAAATTACAACAATCCCCCATATTTCCTAGCACCAGATTTATTGTTTCAAATAAAAAATTCAAAACCTTGATTGAAGGGAGGAGTTAAAAAAAATAGCTTTTTCCTAGTGCTCTGCTAGGGTTTGGTTTTTCTTCTCTCTTTGAGAAGCTTGTTTTTTTACACGTTCTTATCACCAAAATAACTATCTCATCTACAAATCTACAGAATTTTTGCATAGCTACCATCCATTGTACTACTATGAAAAATCCTAATCTTGAAGGCTTGTCATTGCACGATGGAGAGGAGGGGTTCGATTTTGAATTTGACGATGAAGAGGAGGAACAAGTGGATCTCCGATGGTGCCTTGTAGGAAGATTCATTTGTGAGAAGACCATTCATTTCAACTCCATGAAAGTGAGAATGGCCGATCTTTGGAAGCCGGTGAAGGGTGTCACGATCAAGGAGACAAAAGCCGGGAAGTTTTTATTTCACTTTGCTCATCCTCTTGATATGGAAGCTGTTCTTAACGGAGGACCGTGGTCTTTTGATAACAACACACTCATTCTTGAACAAGTCCCGCTAGGAATGCAGATTGAACAAATACCACTTACCCATGTCAACATGTGGGTTCAAGTCCATGATCTCCCTACAGGAATAATGAAGGAAAGAGTGGGAATTCCGCTGGCCAATTACATAGGAACTTTTGTGGAATACGACAAGAACAACAATACTTCCTTTTGGCGACAATATATGAGAATCCGAGTGAGACTTGATGTTAGAAGGCCGCTAACGAAGGATACCAAGGTGAAGGATAAAGAAGGGAATTGGTGCACAGTAAAATTCAAATATGAGAAGCTAGGGATTTTTTGTTTTGTTTGTGGAGTTATGGGGCATGCTGAGAACAAGAAGTGCGGTACTCTATGGAGGAAGATAATGGTGTAAGGGAGTGGTCAGCTGACATCAGAGCAGATAATAGAATACAAGGAGGTCGCTTAGCTTCACGATGGTTGAGGGAGGAATGAGGTGGTCCGTCGGAGCCGAAGGGTGGTGCGGGAAGGAGACAACCGCCAATTCATGTTGAAGGTACAAACACGGGTCCCATGCCTGTTGATTTGGCTGCCAATTCATCATCCACTAATCACAACCGTCCAACTCATAATAACATTGCAATAATTACCCAACAAAACAATTCATTGGCCATTAATGCTCAGCCAACCCACACGTTACCTCACATTCCTAACCTTGAAATTGGAAATAATTATCCCATCATTACCACACCAATTAATTCTATGCCAGCCATCACCTCTGAAAACGCAACGGTGCCATCATTCACACCAATCCCTAACACATATAATCCCTTTCATATCTCCAACATTTATTCCTCAATAAACAACCATCAATTCACCCCATTAAACCTTAACCGACCACAACCTGACAACAATAATTACCAATCATTGACCAGCCAGATTCTGTCTTTCTCTAGCCAACCTATGAACCGGACCCCACAGCATATTAAAGCTACCAATAACAAACTGCCACGTATGACCACACGCAAGGGTGTGAGCGCCCGACCCACTTCACCAGCCAATCCTGACCCGAATTTTCACCATTCTAGACCCGAAAAAAAAAATTCTGATCCAATTAACTAACCCGACTTTGACCCGCCCTGACCCAATTCTGACCCATGTAATCTTCGACGACATGGATGCACAAATAGAGAAGAAGAGGAGGAGGGAGGAGGAGAGTGTTGATGATTAGAAGATGAAGGAATCTGAGCATTTTTTAACGACACGTCCTGGCAGCCAGGCCTGCCGGGACCAATGAAAATCCTAAGTTGGAATTGCCGGGGATTGAGCACCCCGAGTGCAATTCCTAATCTTTGCAGTCTTGCTCAAGGTCACAAACCTGATATTTTATTTTTGTCTGAAACTTTATCTAAGAGTCAAAGTATGGAGCGTATTCGTGTGAGTCTGAATTATAGTTCTTGTCTGGCAATTGATGTTGAAGGACGTAGTGGAGGTCTTGCAGTGATGTGGAGAGACTCTATCAGTTGTAGAGTCTTGAATTACTCTAGAAATTTTATTAACTTGAATGTGAAGGAGAAGGAAGAGGATGAGTGGAGGTTAACTTGCTATTATGGGTATCCTGAACGAGGTAGAAGGAGACAGGCGTGGGACCTTCTACGGGAACTCCGAGACATGTCTGATTTACCGTGGTGTATCATTGGTGACTTTAATGATCTGGTAGCTCAAGAAGATAAACAAGGTGTTCATCCCCATCCAAATTGGTGGTGTAATGGTTTCCGTAGCGCTGTTTGTGATTGTGACCTTACCGATATTAATCTGGAAGGGTACCCTTATACTTAGATCAAAAGAAGAGGTTCACCGGAAGTTGTTGAAGAGCGTCTTGATAGGGCCATGGCTAATTCTCAGTGGCTTATGACTTTTCCAGGTGTGAAATTAGTGAACCTACTATCTTCACACTCAGACCATAGCCCCATTCTACTTCAGAATTCACCTTTACCTCTGAATAGTAGAAATTACTCGTTCCGGTTTGAGAATAGTTGGTTACAAGAAGAGGATATTGATGATATTGTGGAGGAGGGTTGAGGGAGAGAACATGGCGCAGACATTATTAGTAGAACAGGTAGATGTGCGGAGAAACTTAAATGGTGGGGAAGAAGGAAAAGAATGCGGTTTAAACAGGAAGGGATAGAATGTAGTGAAGAAATGGAACAGTTGCGTGGTTGCCGTGATCAAACAAACTCAGGGCGGTATAAGGAGGTACAGGAGAGACATGCTCGGTTACTGATTCAAGAGGAAACTTATTGGAGACAACGGGCAAAGATGCATTGGCTTAAGGAAGGTGACCTGAACACAAAATTCTTTCATATGACGGCCTCTGCGAGACAAAGAAAGATGAGGATAGAGAAATTGGTGAATGAGGAGCATGTTGTAGTTACATCACAGCCTGAGTTGTGTGAAGTTACCTTGAACTATTTTAACAATCTCTTTAAAGCAAACTCTACACAACATGATCCGATTCTTTCCTTGATTGCTCCTAAAATTGATCAAGCTGATAATGACAGGTTGGTGTCGCCCATTACAAAAGAAGAATTGAAAGATGCTTTGTTCCAGATGCATCCGGACAAGGCTCCAGGTCCGGATGGTTTTAACCCAGCTTTTTATCAGCATTTTTGGGAGTTGTGTGGTGATGATGTGTGTGAGGCAGCAAAGGATTGGCTGGATAGAGGGTACTTCCCATCATCTCTTAATGAAACAAATATATGCTTGATTCCTAAATGTGAAAACCCAACTTCTATGAAAGACTTGAGGCCGATATCTCTTTGCAACGTAATGTACAAAATGGTATCTAAATTGTTGCCAAATAGATTGAAGAAGTGTCTTGAGAAGTGTGTGTCGGAAGAACAATCAGCTTTTATTGAAGGAAGATCGATTTTAGATAATGCTCTTATCGCTGTTGAAGTAATACATGCACTTAAGAGGCGAGTTAGAGGCACAAAAGGAGAACTTGCTCTTAAAATTGACATCAGTAAAGCCTACGACAAAGTGGATTGGGGTTTCTTGCGTGGTATGCTTGAAAGATTGGGATTTTCTAATAAGTGGATTCATTGGATGATGCTATGCATTAGTTCTGTTTACTACTCAGCTTTGGTGAATTTTGAGAAAGTAGGTCCTATTATTCCCGGAAGGGGGTTAAGGCAAGGGGATCCCCTCTCACCTTACCTCTTTATTTTAGTTACTGAAGGATTGACTACTTTAATCAAAAAAGCAGTGGCGTGTGGTGATATTCATGGAGTACAAATTTGCAGAGGGGCACCGGTGGTGTCCCACCTCCTTTTTGCTGATGATTGCTTTTTGGTTTGCAGGTCCACGATAAATGAAGCTTACCATTTGATGAGCATTCTTAAGACTTATGAAGAAGCAACAGAGCAAGAAATAAATTTGTCCAAATCGGAGGTGTTTTTTAGCAGGAATCTAAGCATACCAGCACAGGAAGACTTGTCAAAAATCATGGGAGTCAGACACGTCTTAGGAACCGGCAACTACCTAGGACTACCTTTTATGATAGGAAGGAAAAAGAAAGAGGTGTTTGCTTACATCAAGGACCGAATTTGGAAGCGTATCAACTCATGGAGAGGGAGGTCTTTTTCCAGAGCCGGAAAAGAAGTCATGATCAAATCAGTTTTGCAGGCAATTCCCACTTATGTTACGAGTATTTATCTTATTCCAGAGTCCACGATTAAAGAGATAGAGAGGATGATGAATTCTTTTTGGTGGGGAGGTGGAGCTAACAATAAAGGAATAAGATGGCTAGCTTGGGACCGCTTGATACAACCAAAAACTCATGAAGGCATGGGATTTTGTGATCTTCACACTTTCAATTTGGCGATGATTACTAAACAAGGATGGAATATGTTGACAAATCCTAATTCTCTTGTGGCTAAGCTTTACAAAGCGAGGTATTTTCCGAATTCCTCTTTTTTTGATTCTAAAATTGGCCATAATCCGAGTTATGCTTGGAGAGGTATTTGGAAAGCACGCCAAATTCTTATGCATGGTTGTAGGTGGCGTATTGGTAGTGGTACTAGCATTAGAGTTATGAACGACCCGTGGTTGAGGGGAAATGATGAAGCTTGGGTTCCTTCACCTCATCGTCAAGATGTGGATAATTTACGGGTTAGTGATCTTATGGTGCCTAATATGAAAGTGTGGGATAGAGGTAAAATTGAGTCTATTTTTCCAATGCATGTTGTCAAAAGTATACTTGAAATCCCATTATTTGATAATGTTGAGCATGATAAGTTAGTTTGGATGGATAATACTAATGGGGTGTATAGTGTCAAGAGTGGTTATAGAATTATGTTAAATATTACAGGACGGGTGCATGAGAATTCACAACAAGAAGCTTGGAAACATCTTTGGAGTATTCATGCTCCACCAAAAGCAAAAAATCTGTTATGGAGGATCACTAAAGGGTGTTTACCAACGCGATTGCGGTTACAAGAAAAGCGGGTTCTTTGTCCAACATTATGTCGTCTATGTAATCAAGAAGATGAGGACGAATGGCACATGTTTTTTCGCTGCGATGTTAGTAACCAAGCGTGTATTAGTGCAGGTATGGAACACTTAATAATGCCGCGGCTTCAGCAGCATACCGATGCCCGTGATGTTATTTTTTCTGTATGCTCTTCAGCTGATAGCGATGCAGCAGGCTTGTTTGCTGTGTTGTTAATGGTTTTATGGTCTAATCGGAACAATAAAGTGTGGAATGACACTAGTGAACCGGGTCGAATGTTAGGCATAAAGGCTCGTCATATATGGGAGGAATGGAACTCAGTACAACGACATCAGCAAGCTTCAACAATTACTGAACAGCAGCAGCAGCCAGTTAGGTGGGAAAAACCATTGTTCGGTTGGTACAAATGTAATGTGGATGCGGCGTTTCACCAAGCTCTTAACAAGACAAGTACCGGGTGGTGTTTGCGCGATTATATGGGACGTTTTATTATGGCCGAGACTACATGGATAGATGGGAATTGCTCCATTGTGGAAGGTGAATCCATAGCCTTATTAGAAGCTTTGAAAGTCATGGAACGAAAAGGTTATGCTCACGTTATCTTTGAGACGGATTCTAAAAGCGTCGTGGATGCAATTCATCATTTGCGAAACGGAAGTTCTGAATTTAGTTTTCTTATTAGTAATATTAACAATATTCTCTCTTGTAATAAAAACTTTATGGTTAAGTTTATCAAGCGACAAGTGAACATGGTTGCTCATACTCTTGCAAGGGCGGCCATTTCTTGGTCTCGTCGCTGTACTTTTAAAATATTACCACTTTGTATTACTCCTTTATTGAATAATGAAATGAAATAAGTTTATGTTTGTCAAAAAAAAAAGAGAATAAAAAATTGTGGGGATTGTATTATGATTATTGTTGTCTGTATTTGAAAACATTAGTATATGAATACAGTGGCGGAACCAACAAAAATTGTGTGGGAGGACCACAATATATTTTTTTAATAAAAATATATGTCAATGTAAAGCACAAAAATCTATCTAGTAATTTTTTTTATGAGCTTATAATTTATTTATAAAATTATAATTTATTTTGATACGTTAATTCAATTAGCTTATAACTTATTATAGTTTATGGTAATTTCCCCCTATTACCTCACTAAAACATATTCCTTCATGTCATATGTTACGTCAATTGCTAATTTTACCCAATAATATAAATTCAATTAGTTATCTGTTATTTTTTGACAAACAAAGTTAAAGTTCATTATTATAAAATTAGACTGTATAACTTAAAGTAATATTTACGTATATATACCGAGTAACTTGAAATCATCAATAATAGACTATAAACTAAACTAATATTTTTACTAATACTTGAACTAATATGTGTGCCGAGCTATGAAGCACTCACACCGAAACAGATACCTGACACGACACAGACACTGACACGGTGACACCGATAATAATTTGAAAAAATGACATAATTCAATGTAATCATAAGTGTCATGTCGATGTCGGACACGAACACGCGTCAGACACATACACGTCTAACCCGAGAAGTGTCCGTGCTTTCATAGGTGCCGAGTTCTTTATAGTCATCAATAATAAACTCTAAATTAATATTTACAATAATATTTATGTATATAGAATTGCTTAAAATAATTTATAATATAACTATATTAATATTTTACCTATAGAAAAATTTATTATTTTTGAGCGGGGGAGGGTCGTGGTCACTCTCGGCCCTCCCATGCTACCGCCACTGTATATAATAGAACTATACCTACTACCAGTTATTCTAATAAACATTGAATATAGAATGTGAGAATGAATTCCCTTAAGTGGAAAAATAAATCGAGGAAATAACGTGGATAAATAGATCATTGGATCATAAATATAAAACAACATTTAATTTTAAAAGAAATTGAGAAAAGTTGATTGATGGTTGAGATGTGGAAATTGAATAAAATTAAAAAAAATAAAATTCAGAGGACATAGAAGGTTCACTTCTTTCAGCATGGTTAGAGTTTATTATTATTATTATTAGCGGGTTTCCGTGCCGATCTATGTGGTTCGATTTTTCGATGTTGCTAACAGTGTAAACACACCAAATTAAAAAGATTATTTATATCTATTATTTTTACAAAAGAAGAGATTATTGGGTGAGAAATCGTTAAACAAAAGAGTGCAAATTAACGTATATAGCTAGCACATCCACAAATAGATAATGTTGTGCTGCCCCTATTGATGTTATTTAGTTAGGGCAAATAGATAATGTTATTAGTTACCAAATTACTATAAAATTAAATACAGGAAATCAAATTACAAAAAAGAATGATAAACATATAATTTGTTATGAATATTATTAGTGGATGTCCATATAGGTCATTGGTCCATATAATTGGCCCATTATGTTTGGCTATATATAAGACATACGTATCGTTGTAATGTAACTTTAATCCTAATAGTGAATAATAGAGACTATTCTTTCTCTCCTTTATCTCTTCTTCTCTATATTATTGTTTTTGTTTACACCAGTTTATAACATGTTATCAGCGCGATACTCTACCAAATTATTATTGCAAAGGTATGAACTCATAACCCTTTTTTATTTCATTTTTGTGTCATAGTCTTGCTTTGCTGTTTTGTTATGACCGTCATATCAATATATATGTACACAAATACACAACAAATTGAACATACCAAATCTCTTTATTAAGGTATGTGTACCAAATCTCTTTTCATTTTATTTTGTCTCATATATGGCCATGGTGTTCTGTTACGACGTTTCAATATGCTACACGATGCACTTTTATTTTTTTTTGAATTACAAATGTTGTAAAAAAAAAACTTTTAATTACGTTTTTTTATAATTTCTGTAATTTATTTATTCCTTTCCAAAAGATATTATTATTATATAGTTTCCGAAGAACTAATAAATTTAATCTATGAATTTCTGAATAATTCAAGAAACTTAGTTCCTGAAGAACTAATAAATTTAAGGGTTAATATGTCTTTACCCCTGCAAAGTAGGCGAGTTTTGCGTTACCCCCTGTAATTTTTTTCTTTGAGATTACCCCCTGCAAAATTTATTTTTTTGATTTACCCCCTTGGATGCACTTTTTAAATCGGTTATTTTGTTCAACAAACTTAGTTCCTGAAGAACTAATAAATTTAATTAATGAATTCCCGAAGAATTCAACAAATGGTCTAGTTCCTGAAGAACTTAGAAAAATATCAATATTTATGAATTCCAGATGAATTCAATATTTGTGAGATTTTGATTTGAGTAAGAGCTCATTTTATATAAAGCATTGGATAAGTATCGTATATCAAATCAAAATTGATATTGAACATCTTAAAGTATATGTTCATAAAAAAATGGACTTGAAGATCCATTTTTTAGACGTCTAAAGTTAATTACATGAACGATACTTATGAAATCAAAGTTTCTAATTTTTTTGGGAACACTCAAACGACTATGTTGAGATATTGTTTCGCATCAATGCCAATAAATTATAATATGAAATTGTGAACAAGAAGTTCATATGAATCATTTGATATAAGTTATTGTTATTATCTCATCTTGATCCTCTTAGAAATCAGTATGAATCAGAAGTTCATAAGATAAATCATTTGCAAAGTTTATGAAATAAACTATCTGCTGCTAATGCTCCAATCAAAATGGATGTCCCTGTTGGACAGTCTTATATTGCAAATGAGTGTTAACCACCCTGAAGTGTGGTAGGTCAATCGGTTCCAAGGATAAAAATCCTCAAATAAGAAAAGGAGCTAATTTGAAATATGACTAACGTGAGGATATGAAAATTTTGAAAAGAGTATTGGACATAATTAATTTTTAGTTCAAGAAGAAATTATCAAGTACTTGAAAGTTATGAAAATAAAGAGATCTCGACGAATTATGTCATGAATGGAAATTATGTCATGAATGAAATACGATTGAACCGAAATAAAGTCAACGTTGACAATATTTTTGCACATAATAAAGCGCTATATGTGATAAACGACAATGAGGATCACGGATTAAAGTCTATTGAAAATTATAGACAAGACATTGATTGTCTAAATGAAATGATGCAATTGCTACGTAATTAAACTCACTTTGTAAAGTGAAAGATTTTTGGACCAGAAGTCCATACATCTGAAGATATGAAAATGATGAGATAATAAACAATTTTCTTGCGAAAAAGAAAATGATATTTAAAGTTTGACTTGTTATTCAAGGATATTGATAAAGTCTATTATTGATTTTCAAGAGGCGTATTCACCTGAAGTAAATTCAAAAACCTCTTTGTAATTAGTTAAGTTGAGTAACATATGAAATACTCACTTTATGTGAAAGATGTGTTTTAGCATACTTGAATGACTCACTTAATAATGATGATTATATGAGAATCCCTGAAGGATTTCATTTTTGTGAGACATATAAGTCAAACTATCGAAGAATTGACTTACTAAAGTGAATAAGTCTCTTTGTGTATTCATACACCCAAGGTGTATGTCGTATAATATTTTAGTGAGTATTCTCAAATGAGAAACATGAGAATGACAACAGTTGTCTATTTTTAATCGAAAAGATTTGGAAATGAATTTGTTATAATCGATTTCATGATAATGATATTTTGTGCATCGAGAAACCTATATATCAAAGGTACCAAAACAATTTGATATTAAGAAATATAATTTGTTGTCACTTGATGTGAAAAAAGATCATTTCATGTCTCAAGAAAATGATCAGTTATTTGAATTGGTCTTGAAGTACCAATGTACCATATTTTGTTCCGTTGAGAACACTATTGCTTTTTGCTAATTATGTATGTGATGATATCAATAAACTCAAAGATATTGGAACAAAGTCAAATATATGATTTGTATATTAGAGATACAACAATATCCTCCAATTACTTGAAAGTTTTAACACTACATCAAGGAAGTTCATAATATGGTTTTGTTTAGATTTGTGATTCTACACGTACAAGAAACTTGAAGAAGATGGTATCGTATTCGCGACTAATGCAAAGAAGAATATTTTAAAGGAGAAGAATTAGATCCCTCTACAAAGTCATCGTCAAGCAAATCATCTAATCAACTATATTGAAGATTAATTGAGCTTCTCCGTCTCATATATAATTGTCTTTATGAGGGGGAGATATAATTGTGTTATGCACTCTTTTTCCCTTCACTATGGTTTTATCCCATTGGGTTTTCCTAGTAAGGTTTTTAACGAGGCAGTTTAAACACAAAGAATGTTGTACTCTTTTTCCTTCACTAGAATTTTTTCCCACTGGGTTTTTTCTAGCAAAGGTTTTAACGAGGCACATTCTCGATGGACATCCAAGGGGGGAGTGTTATGAATATTATTAATGGATGTCCATATAGGTCATTGGCCCATATAATTGGCCCATTATGTTTGGCTATATATAAGACATGTGTATCATTGTAATGTAACTCTAATCCTAATAGTGAATAATAGAGACTATTATTTCTCTCCTTTATCTCTTCTTCTCTATATTATTGTTCTTGTTTACATCAGTTTATAACACAATTAACAATTGTTTCTTTCCTCGCTCCATCGCTAGTGGTAGTTAAGGAAATAAGATTAAAAGTAAACCGCATATAAAGTAACCAATTTCATATTAAGTGCTAACAATCTTGTTTGATTTTAAAAAATTATAATTAAATAGGAATAATAATAGAGGAAATAGAATTTTACATAGGAAACAAAATAAAGTGAAAAATTGATCCATGAAAACCATTGTTACTAGCTTATAGTATTTTATTTAGGAGTTATATCAAATAGCATTTGGATTTATAGCTTATACTCTTTTGCATTTCACTTTAATTTTAATCTTATCATTTTAGTTTTATTATTTCTCAATTTTTATTATATTATAAAACTACTCATCCACAAAAATAACTATAATTTATTTTTATGTAATTTTGTATACACAATAATTAAATTTATCAAACAGTTTAATATTTTTTAGGGTAAATAGACTTTTACCCTGCAATGTAGGTGTGTTTTGCTTTACCCTCTGTAAATTTTTTTTTTTGAGAATATCCCCTTGCAATGTTGATAAATTTGTTTTACCCCCCTCCATTGACTTTTTTGTTGGTGTGGCATGAAAAAAGTCACTGCCACATCAGCAAAAAGGTGAATTTGCTGACGTGGCAGTAACTTTTTAACTGCCACATCAGCAAAAAAGTCAATGGAGGGGGCATTCTCAAAAAAAAAAATTTGCAGGGGGTAAAACAAAACACGCCCACTTTGCAGGGGGATAAAAACCTATTTACCCTATTTTTTAATAGTTTTTTTTAGCTATCAAGTAAAAACTAGTTTATTAGCTAACTTTACAAATATCAACTAACTTATAGTTTAATTTTATCAAACAAAGTTTTACCCTTTGCTTGTTTCAATAGATTAAAGAGAGAAATTAGAAATAAATAAATAAATAAATAGCAAAGAAATAAGATATTTCTATAGTTTGGATGAGGAAAGAAACGAGCAGAGGGAATATAATGCGTGTAACTACCAAAAAGACCAGGCCTACTCAACCCTTCATAATTTGGGTATATTTATTTATCAGTAGAAGTCAAGGTAGTAAATTTATATGTAGTCCCCACAACTAACTTGTAACAAATTTGTGGAAACCATATACAAATCTATTTATGTGATTTGTTCTTATTAAATGATGGGTAAATACCTCTAAATTATAAAATGGTGGCTTAGAAAAAACCAAAAAGGAAATGGTGGCTTAGAAAATTGAACCGGGAGAACACCAAATAATAGACCAGCATTGGAAATTGAAGGTGAAGGTGTGAAAAAACACAAGAAGGGGGGGTTGAATTGTGTTTTTGAAATTAAAAATTTTTCTCAATTAAAACTTAAGTTGCAGCGGATTCAAACACAAAACAAGTAAGGATCAGAGAGAGAAAGAAAGACACAACAGATTTATACTGGTTCCTCTCACAAAACGAGAGTACGTCCAATTCTCTTGCACTTCCAAGGGATTTCCACTATAATCTCACAAGATTACAAATGCTCAAGCTCACTAGCAAGAGACTTCTCAAATGCTCAAGTTACAATTAACAAGAGACTTCTCAAACTTAAGATAAGAATGAAAGTTATCACACACTTGATATACTATTAGAGGTGTTTACAAAATACAATGCAATTTGCTTAAGACAATGAATGACAAATAAAATCTTGAATGTCAGAGCTTTCAGAGTCTTAACACAGTAATAAGAACAGTAGTCATTTCTTCCAAATATGTCTCCTATTTATAGAGAATGATTGGTGATGACCGTTGCAGAGAGATAAGACGCCAACTGGAATAATCGTACAAATGATAGTTGTGAATTTCCTTCTTTAGGAAGAAAGATAATTCCACTACTCTGCGTATTTGAATATTACTCAACCATTTTGGGTAATAATAGTACGATTGGACAATCTTCAAAAACGCGCCACTTATGGATAAGGTTAACGTTGTCCAAACGAATATTCCTTTCCATGGATATGACAGACACCTTAAGTAGATAATTCTCCAATCATTGATTCTGGTCTTGTCAGTTCTTGAGTGACGTATATTCCTTTTGCTTCAGATTCTGATGTTGTAGCTTCTGATGATCTTTAGCTTCTGAAACCTTTCAGAGTCTTGCTTCAGTCTTCAGAACTGCTTCCTTCAAAATTTGAGCGTATAACTTTTGATGGTCAGTGAGTGACTTTCAGAGCTTCTTAGCTTGGCTTCTCTGCTTTTGTTCATAGTGCTTTTAAATAAATTTTAACTTATAATTCTGCACACTAGATCAATTATTAGTAACTCCAATTGTAATTTTAACACTTTGTTATCATCAAAATTAATTTCCACTCAGAGGTTCATGTTAGACCCACTTTGTTCCAACAGAAGGAAGCGGGAAACAAATCTCCTACCCTTCACGAACAGAAAAGGCGTGAACCAAAAACATAACACGCGTGAACAAAAAAGCGTGAAATTAGGAAACAGAATGCTCCGGGAACGTTGAACCAAAAACCCCATCACCACCTTCGGCGGCTCTACAACATTACCACCACCGCTTTCCAGACGCCAAACTGACGAACAGAACACGAAACTACATGAAAAAACGAAAACGAATCGGAACCGGAGAAGGAAAACTGGCGCCGATCTGGACACGTGGTACGGAGGACAAACCTCTTCTCTGTCGCACCACCATCGTCGGCATGTCTACGTCGTTAAAACAAAATTTTGGATTGGAAGGGAAGAACAGATCTGAGTTTTATTTAGAGAGAGGTCAGAGAGAGCTTTTTAGAGAGAGAAACTTTAAAGCATTATTTGTACAAGAACAATGATCCTGCAAGCTGAGACTTATCTGCCTAGGTTCTCATTCTACCGTTGTCCTATCAACTTTTGTCCCAAGGTGCTGTCTTTTGGATGCTGATGGGCCGATCACTTTTGATTCGAGATCGGGAGTTAGAATTTAGTGGCATCTTTATGGGCCAGGTTGATGTGTTTGCTGGTGGTATGACAGTTGAGGAGTGTCTTTCTAAGAATGAGATTAGAAATAGACCTTAATTAGATGGTGTATGCTTTGGTATTTTCATGGATGTTCCGCATATATACGGCCCATTTGTTTTTGTAGCTCCTTGATGACAGGAATTTCTATGGTATTTTTAGTATTATTATTAGTAGTAAAATGACCAAGACAGGCCCAAATACGAAGGAAAACTTACAAAAGCAAGAAAAAGCATCAAGACAGAGTCCAAGATGCAAAAAGACAAGAAAAAGCCCAAAAAGTGAAGAAATACAGCATTCTATCGCAGCACGATGTGTGCCATCGTGCCACGATGGCAGCTGCTTGCTCGCCAAGAAATCAGAAGAAATAAATCTTGAGAAAATCTTCCATCGCACCACGATGCCCTATATCACAGCACGATGGAGTAACTTGGCGCCCAAGCTGATGAAATGCACAGGATCAGTTATAAAATTGAACTGAATCTTCACATCGCACTGCGATGAGCTCATCGCAGCACGATGCCTTGCTGAGGCCCATTATGAAAACTATAAATAGAGCCTCCCTTTCATTGTTTTATTTATTCAGAAATAGTAGAACACTCTCTACTATAAGGAGAGGTTCAAAGGAGCTCTATTGGGCATAGTTTTCTCCCCTTACGGGAAAACTAACTCAGCAAGGTATGATTTCTTTAGGCTTTTGTATTTAGGTTATGAATTCTTGTAATTTAAATATGTAGTCTTTATTATTTATGCCTTAGGTTGTGGTGGTGAAGATGAACTCCCCTATGAATATTTGGAGTCTGTGATTGAGTCTAAGTTATAATAAATGATATTCAGTAATTATGTTTGTTATTTACTTTCGTGCACAATAATAACGTATTCTTGTAATCTGGCCGGATAACCGGGAGCACCCATAGAATTGATATCAGGTTTCGACTTGGTATGTGAAGGTGTGAAAAACACAAGAAGGGGGGGGGGGTTGAATTGTGTTTTGGGTAGTTTGAAAATTTCTTCTAAGTTATAAAAACTTATCAGAGTTTGCAACAGTTTAGAAATCAAAACACAATCAAACAGAACTTTAAGGTAGAGAGAAAGATAGAGACAGAGATTTTATACTGGTTCCTCTCACAAACCGAGAGTACGTCCAGTCCTCTTGTACTACCAAGAGAGCTCACTATAATCACAAACGATTACAAATGCTCAAGCAAACTTGCAAGAGACTTCCAATGCTCAAGTATACAAGCAAGAGACTTCCTAATGCTCAAGCACGCAGGCAAGAGACTTCCAAACACAAGTATAAGAAAAACAGAGTCTGAACAAATGATATACAAATCAATGTTCAGTTACAAAGAAATACAACTTTTGATACAAGACTTAACTTAGAATCTTAATACAAGAATTCTAAGGTTCAGCTAATGAATTAACAGAAGCTGAAGCTGGAGTCTTGGATTTGAATATGAGTTCAAGTTGTATTTGAGGTATTGTGCTTAAGGATGATTTTGGCAGAATAACAGCTCTTTCAAATTGTTCAAAGTGTCGTATCCTAAAGCTTCAAATCTGCTCCTATTTATAGAAGAAGGTGGAGCGCATTTGATTTGAATTTGATGCAGTGAGATTGTGCCAGCTGTAGATAGTACCATTCTTAACCAAATCAGGTAACCTTGAATATGATCAATCTTGGGGATAACGTTTTAGCCAAATCCGGTAAAGAGTTCGTACAATAGTACTAACGTCACTATCCTGTGGATAAGATTGATTCTTTCAGCTTTTGGGATGTCAGAGTATGATGATTATATTCAATCATTGTTGCAGAGAATGTTCTTCTGACAAAACGGCTCTCACAGCTCTTATCAGAGTCTGATATCTTCAACTTCAGAGTCTGATCTCTAGCTTCTGACGTGAATGAATGTTGCATCTTCTGATGAATTAAAACATGGTCAGAATTTGCTTGACACATCAGAGCTTCCAATGTGCTTCTTGGGAATATAAAAAATTAACTTGTATATCTGCACACTTGGATCAAATAATCACTATACCCTATTGTATATTAATACTCTTGTTATCATCAAAACTTAATTAGATCATGTCAGAACCTCTTTTGTTCCAACAATCTCCCCCTTTTTGATTGATGACAAACCAAGTATTAATTTACAATGGTTGTTGATAAAATTTATCAAGCATCTCTTAGGTTGATGAGTTTTGCAAGCTCCCCCTAAGTTCAGCAATGATTAATTAAATCAGTTTAAAAATTATTATTTGAATTTTGAACTAAAACAAATACACTAGACTTTCAGAGGCTAGGTTTGCAAGCTCTCCCCCTAAGTCTGATACCCATAAAAGAAAATTGCACTTTTCTTTTATACGTACCATGTATCAGAAGTTCAAATTTCAACTAATATTTTCCTCAAAATCATATCATACGAAGACATAATTTTAATAAAACAAATATGGAAATTGGTTCCAGTTTAGCATTTCATAAATTAATTACGACTCTTACTCCCCCTTTTGTCATTAAACAAAAAGATAAAACTGACAAGTGTTAAATGACAAGTTAGAAAAAAATTGTCAAGCATAGAGTTTCAATGCAGTCAAGGTGGTTACAACTACACCAATTAAATGGTTTGTCGTAAAACCATGAACTTGTCTATTTTGAACCACTATATAAGGACCATAACTTTGTCATTTCACTCAACACTTCCATTTCATTGTGAAACACAACAATGGATAAGGATAGAAGAGTGATCAAAAGTAAGAAGACACAGGAGAAGAAGAAGGAGAAGAAGAAGGCGAAGATTCAACAAGACTCAGAGTCTAAGAAGAAATCTCAGAAGATGAAAGCATCAACTTCTGCTCTTGTCAGAGCCAATTACCAAACAAGATCCAAGACCAAACAACAAGAGTCCTCATTAGAATCTGAAAGGGATTCTGACTGGAAGGAATTCTTGAGTACATATGTTCCTCCTAGGGAAGAATACCCTTCTTCTCCCTCTGATTCTAATAAGCTAGATTTAGAACTAGCTGTGTCTGATGTAGAATCCAAGTGAAAAGGTGGATTAGAACTTATGTAATCAACAATTATCAATTGAATAAAAACTCTTTATTTAGTTTTGGAGTCTATGTGTTGATATTTGTCTCAAAAACATTTATGAAAGCATAACATAAAGAACATAAAATAAACAAAATATAATCACACACATAAGATTAACCAACAATCAACAGAGTACTTAAATAAACAGGGATTCAATCAAGGTTACAAAACAAAATATCAGAAGATAATAATGAAATTAAAAAAGACAAAGTGCATAGAATCCTAGGTTTAAGGTTGAGGTGGTAATCTATCATTGATGCTCTGGAGAGTAGTAAGAATGTTTGCCAACACAATTGAATGCTCATCAATCTTTCTCTGCATATTCTCTTGATTCTCTCTGATGAACTGAGCATACTCTGGTGCATTCCTAGCAATATTCTCAAAACTTGCTTGTTCAGCAGCTATTCTAGCCTCTTCTGCTAGCCTAGCTTCTTCTCTAGCTTGAGCTTCTTGTCTCTCCTTTTCAATACACTCATCTTCTAACCTCTTCCTTTCCATTTCCTCAGCTTCCAATTTTTCTCTTAACAATCTCTCTTCTTCTTCCTTCCTAGCCAATTCATTTCTGAATTCCAAATCCTTAGTATAAGCCTGTCTGACTGATATTATCATGAGCACCAGATTCTCTTCCATAAGGTTACACTCTTTGTTGATATGTGCTGTTTCAATAGACCTGTTAGGAATAGCAGTGGGCATTCTCCTAATATTTTTGTCAACAGCTTTCAGCAGATTAGAGATATCTTCCTGGGTTTGTTCTACGGGTTCATTGACAATTCTAGAAGGTAAGTGGGGAGGGACATAAATGCAGTCCATAGACAGATCATGCATTAGGTTCTTGAGGTGATTGGTTTGATGAAGAGGGGTTTTCTGAACAACATCCAGATTCAGAGAGTCATTGATTTATTGGAAGTGTTTCTTGAGTGGTGTTGATATAGTACATGAGTTGTCCATAGCCACATGATGTGGGGATTGCTCAGCAACATGTACTTCAGAGTTAGGTTTGTCAACCACTTCAGCTTGTGTAGGTTCTGGTGATTTTTGGGTTCCATGATCAGAGTGAGTATGTTCTGGTGTGTGTTGTGGTTCATTTTCTGAGTGAGGTGTTGGTGGTTTTTCTTGGTTTTTCTCTGGTTGAACATTTTTAGAGTCTGGTGTAGGTTCCAAAATAGGGATATCATTGTGTGTGGGGGATTTTTGAGGAGGTGGTGAGGGTGTGCGATCAGAATCTTCATCCAAAGAATGAATGACTGGTGCAGTACTTGTTGAAGCTTGTGCTGCATCATTACATATGTTATTAGCTTTGGATTCTGATGGGTTAGTTTGAATAGGGTTAAACTGCTCTGATATTGGTTGATTCTCAGAAAGAATGTGATCTTTCTCAAAATAATCTCCTTTCAAAATCTTATCAAGAATATGTTTAACTTTGATTTCAGAAGGATATTGAAGTCTTCTGAAATAATCTCTAAAGGCTGAGCTGCCTCCAATAAAATTAGAAAACTTACCATTAGATGTTCCATACAGAGTCTGTTGATCCAGCAGATTGTGAGGATCATTCCTTTGAGGAAGTTTGGAGTGCATCTCATCAAACACTGATTCCTCAATACCACACTCATAACCATCCTTCAGAGCCTCTTGCTTCTTATTGAACTGATTAACCTTTTCCAATGCTGCCTACAAAACAGCTTTTTCCTTCTCTTCTTCAGTAAGATCCTTCAAAACCATCTTCCTAGCCTTTGGTTTCTTTGATGATCTAGGAGCTGTATTCTTCTGGGTCTTAGCTACCTTCTTCCCAGCAGGACTCTTAACAACTTTTCTTTTGGCAGGATAGATTCTGGTTGGTTGCTCCAGAATCCTTGATTGTCTGATAGTTAACCCTGTAGGTTCTCCAGTACCTACCTCAGCACCTAGCTTTTTCAAGTAATCAGCATGTGCTTCTATTACTCTCTTAGCATCACTATCACTGACATGCACAAGCCTACATTCAGCAATGTTTTCCTCAGAATCTCTGATCAGCAGGGGGTGTGTTGGATGAACAATCTGGTTGTTTTTCACCAGTTTCAAGTACCTTAGAGTAGTGTTATTAACCACTTTAGAACTAAGCAAGAAGGTACCATATCCGGGGAGAAACGGTGTGATAGTGTCCAACAAACCACACTGTGCAAACATATGACTGAGCAGCCTTGAATGTCGAACAATAGATTTGGTGGAGAGTATGGAAACAGCTAGATGATCAAAGATAAGCTTACCAATATCCAGAAAATTTCCTTTTCCAACATGGAAAGTGAACAGCTTCTGAAGGTTTGAAACTTGATCAGTACCTCCCAGCTTGGTCAAGATGCTATCAATCAAAATCTTGTAGATGACTTTGCAGTTGTTGGTCCATTCACACTTGTCCTTGGGGTCAGCCTTAGGTTTGAAGATGATTTCCTCAACATCAGAACCAACCTCATCCGTGTTTCTGACAATAAGTCCGCCACGCTCTATCTTCAGAGCCTCACATATATGACAAAACCTAATAGAGACTCTGAATCCAGACACAAAAGATTCAATCTCTGTTGTTACGAAAGGTCTCAATCCCATTTCCTTAGGGGTTTTACCTTCTAGTTCAGGATTTTCTTCAACCATCTCTTTGATCTTCTGATTGTACTTTTCTTTGGTGATAACGGACGCCTTCATCCAAAATTCCTTGACAAGTTCCGTATATGTGAAGGTGTGAAAAACACAAGAAGGGGGGTTGAATTGTGTTTTGGGTAGTTTGAAAATATCTTCTAAGTTATGGAAACTTATCAGAGTTTGCAGCGGTTTAGAAAACAAAAACACAATCAAGCGGAACTTTGAAGGTAGAGAGAAAGAGAGAAAGATAGAGACATAGATTTTTATACTGGTTCCCCTCACAAACCGAGAGTACGTCCAGTCCTCTTGTACTTCCAAGAGAGTTCACTATAATCACTAAAGATTACAAATGCTCAAGCACAATAGCAAGAGACTTCCAATGCTCAAGTATACAAACAAGAGACTTCCTAATGCTCAAGCACGCAGGCAAGAGACTTCCAAACACAAGTATAAGAAAACAGAGTCTGAACAAATGATATAAAGATCAATGTTCAGTTACAAATAAATACAACTTTTGATACAAGACTTAACTTAGAATCTTAATAAAAAATTCTAAGGTTCAACTAATGAATTAACAGAAGCTGAAGCTGGAGTCTTGGATTTGAATATGAGTTCAAGTTGTATTTGAAGTTTTGTGCTTTAGGATGTTTTTGGCAGAGTAACAGCTCTTTCAAATTGTTCAAAGTGTCGTGTCCTAAAGCTTCAAATCTGCTCCTATATATAGACGAAGGTGGAGCGTATTTGATTTGAATTTGATGCGGTGAGATTGTGCCAGCTGTAGATAGTACCATTGTTAACCAAATCAGGTAACCTTGAATACGATCAATCTTGGGGATAACGTTTTAGCCAAATCCGGTAAAGAGTTCGTACAATAGTACTAACGTCACTATTCTGTGGATAAGATTGATTCTATCAGCTTTTGGAATGTCAGAGGATGATGATGATATCCAATCATTGTTACAGAGAATGTTCTTCTGAAAAAACGGCTCTCACTGCTCTTATCAGAGTCTGATACTAGCTTCTGACGAACTAAAAACTTGCATCTTCTGATGACTTGAAGATCCGGTCAGAATTTGCTTTGACATATCAGAGCTTCCAATGTGCTTCTAGTGAATTTAAAAATTTACTTGTATATCTGCACACTTGGATTAAATAATTAGTATACCCTATTGTATATTAATACCTTTGTTATCACCAAAACTTAATTGGATCATGTCAGAACCTATTTTGTTCCAGCAATCTCCCCCTTTTTGATTGATGACAAACTAAGTATTAATTCACAATGGTTGTTGATAAAATTTATCAAGCATCTCTTAGGTTGATGAGTTTTGCAAGCTCCCCCTAAGTTCAGCAATGATTTATTAAATCAGTTTGAAAATGATTATTTGAATTTTGAACTAAAACTAATACACTAGACTTTCAGAGGCTAGGTTTGTAAGCTCTCCCCCTAAGTCTGATACCCATGAAAGAAAATTGCACTTTTCTTTTATACGTACCATGTATCAGAAGTTCAAATTTCAACTAATATTTTCCTCAAAATCATATCATACGAAGACATAATTCCAATAAAAATAAATATGGAAATTGGTTTCAGTTTAGCATTCCATAAATTAATTACACTCTTACTCCCCCTTTTGTCATTAAACAAAAAGATAAAACGGACAAGAAATAAATAACAAGTTTGAAAAAAATGGTCAATATTAGAGTTTCAATGCAGTCAAGGTGGTTACAACTACACCAATTAAATGGTTTGTCGTAAAACCATGAACTTGTCTAGTTTGAACCACTATATAAGGACCATAAACTTTGTCATTTCACTCAACACTTCCATTTCATTGTAAAAAAAAATCAACAATGGATAAGGATAGAAGAGTGATCAAAAGTAAGAGAGCGCAGGAGAAGAAGAAGAAGAAGGTGAAGATTCAACAAGACTCATAGTCTAAGAAGAAACCTCAGAAGATGAAGGCATCAACTTCTGCTCCTGTCAGAGCCAATTATCAAACAAGATCCAAGACCAAACAACAAGAGTCCTCATCAGAATCTGAATGGGATTCTGACTGGAAGGAATTCTTGAGTACATATGTTCCTCCTAGGGAAGAATACCATTCTTCTCCCTCTGATTCTAACAAGCTAGATTTAGAACTAGCTGTATCTGATGTAGAATCCAAGTGAAAAGGTGGATAAGAACTTATGTAATCAACAATTTTTAATTGAATAAACTCTTTATTTAGTTTTGAAATCTTTGTGTTGATATTTGTCTCAAAAACATTTATGAAAGCATAAAATAAATACATAAAGTAAATAAATTATAAACAAGTAATAAACAAACACAAGAGATTAACCAACAATCAACAGAGTACTTAAAACAAACAGGATCCAACAATGTTACAAAATAAAATCAGAACATGATAAAGAAATTAAAAGAAACATAGTGCATAGAATCCTAGGTTTAAGGTTGAGGTAGAGGAGGTAATCTATCATTGATGCTCTGGAGAGTGTTCATAATAGCTGCCAGCATGGTTGAATGCTCATCAATCCTTCTCTGCATATTCTCTTGATTATCTCTGATGATCTGAGCATATTCTGGTGCATTTCTAGCAATGTTCTCAAGTCTTGCTTGTTCAGCAGCTATTCTAGCTTCTTCTGCTAGCCTAGCTTGGTCTCTTGCCTCAGCTTCTTGCCTCTCCTTTTCAATACGTTCCTCTTTCAATCTCTTCCTTTCCCTTTCCTCAGCTTCCAACCTTTCTCTTTCCAACCTTTCTTCTTCCTTCTTCCTAGCCAGTTCATTCCTAACATCCAAATCCCTAGTGTAAGCTTTTCTGACAGATCTTATCATAAGCACCAGATTCTCTTCCATAAGGTCACACTCTTTGTTGATATGTGCTGTTTCAATAGACCTGTGTGGAATAACACTGGACATTCTTCTAATATTCTTGTCAACAGCTTGCAGCAAATTAGTGATATCATCTTGGGTTTGCTCTAGGGGTTCATTGACAATTCTGGAAGGTAAGCGTGGAGGGACAAAAATGCAGTCCATAGACAGATCCTGCATTAGGTTTTTGAGATGATTGGTTTGATCAGGAGGGGTTTTCTGAAGAATTTCAAGATTCATAGAATCATTGATTTGTTGGACAGTTTTCTTGAGTGGTGTGGATAGAGTACATGAGTTGTCCATAGCCACATGATGTGGGGATTGCTCATCAGCATGTACATCAGAATTTGGTTCATCAACCACTTCAGCTTGCTTAGGTTCTGGTGATTTTTGGTTTTCATGTTCTGGTGGAGGTGTTTGTGGTTCATTTTCTGGTTTATTTTCTGGGTCATTTTCTGGTTGAGGTGTTGGTGGTTTTTCTTGGGTGTTTTATGGTTGAACATTTTCAGAGTTTGGTGGAGGTTCTGTAATGCGGATATCAAGGTGTGTGGGGGATTTTTGAGGAGGTGGTGAGGGTGTACGATCAGAATCTTCATCCAGAGTATGAATGATAGTTGCAGTACTTGTTGTAGCTTGTGCTGCATCATTGCATATATTATTAGTCTGAGATTCTGATGGGTTAGTTTGGATAGGGTTAAACTGCTCTGATGTTGGTTGATTCTCAGAAAGAACGTTGTCTTTCTCCGAATAAACTCCTTTCAAAATCTTATCAAGAGCATGTTTAACTTTGATTTCAGAAGGAAATTGAAGTCTTCTGAAATAATCACTAAAAGCTG
The DNA here is from genome assembly GCA_030408175.1 of Trifolium repens. NCBI lineage: Eukaryota > Viridiplantae > Streptophyta > Magnoliopsida > Fabales > Fabaceae > Trifolium > Trifolium repens. Next base: position 18,998,468 of record CP125848.1, read on the forward strand.
AGCTGCCTCCAATAAAATTAGAAAACGTACCATTTTCTGGTCCATACAGAGTCTGTTGTTCCAGCAGATTGTGAGGATCATTCCTTTTTGGAAGTTTTGATTGCATCTCTTCAAACACTGACTCATCAAGCCCACAATCATAACCATCCTTCAGAGCCTCTTGCTTCTTATTGAATTCATTAACCTTCTCCAAAGCTGCTTGCAAATAAGCTTGTTCCTTCTCCTCTTCAGAGAGATCCTTCAACACAATCTTCCTAGCCTTTGTTTTCTTTGATGATCTAGGAGTTGTAGTCTTCTGGGTCTTAGCTACCTTTTTCCCAGCAGGACTTTTAACAGCTTTTCTCTTGGCAGGATAGATTCTGGTTGGTTGTTCCAAAATTCTTGCTTGTCTAATAGTCAATCCTGTAGGTTCTCCAGTACCTACCTCAGCACCTAGCTTTTTCAAATAACCAGCATGCGCTTCTATCACTCTCTTAGCCTCACTATCACTGACATGCACAAGCCTACATTCAGCAATGTTTTCCTTAGAATCTCTGAGCAGCAGGGGGTGTGTTGGATGAACAATCTGATTATTTTTCACCAGTTTTAAGTACCTTAGAGTAGTGCTATTAACCACTTTAGAACTAAGCAAAAAGGTACCATATCCTGGGAGAAATGGTGTGATAGTATCCAACAAACCACACTGTGCAAACATAAGACTGAGCAGCCTTGAATGTCGAACAATAGATTTTGTGGAGAGAATAGAAAGAGCAAGATGATCAAAGATAAGCTTACCCATATCCAGAAAATTTCCTTTTGCAACATGGAAAGTGAACAGCTTCTGGAGATTGGAAATTTGATCAGTACCTCCCAACTTGGGCAACACACTGTCAATCAGAATCTTGTAGATAACTTTGCAATTGTCTGTCCATTCAAACTTGCCTTTAGGGTCAGCCTTAGGTTTGAAAATGAATTCCTCAACATCAGGTCCAACTTCATCAGAGTTTTTGAGTATAAGTCCTCCACGGTCTATTTTCAGAGCCTCACAAATATGACAGCCTGATATAGACTCTGAACCCAGACACAAAGGATTCAATCTCTGATGTTACGAAAGGTCTCAATCCCATTTCCTTAGGGGTTTTACCTTCTAATTCAGGATTTTCAGCAACCATGTCTTTGATCTTCTGATTATATCTTTCTTTTGTGATGACGGAGGCTTTCATCCAAAATTCCTTAACAAGCTCCGTATACGTTGGTCCATTCATCACGTCAAAGTAGTATTCCAATCCTTGTCTCTTGTAGAGGTCAACAACTTCAGCGAAACCATTTACTCTTAACCCTTCAAGATTAACAGGATTTTCTATTGCAACAGTTAGGTCATCATATTTGTACGGTCGTTGATCTTTGGCAAACACAGTAGGGTTGGATTCCCTTGGCAAGATAATGCATGCATCAACGCTTAATGTAGATGAAGAAGCCATGGATGAAGTTTGGGGATTAGGGTTTCTAATGAGGGAGAAAGAAATCGCTCTGAGTTTTAGAAGATGAAAGTGTAGGTTGTGAGAGTGCAAAAGTGTGAATGTGAACGGTTAGTGTGTTTAAATAGAAAGTTTCGCGCAAAAACAAGTACAGACACGTAGGGGTAGCAGAGTATTTTACCACAAATAGGGATTAGAAATGCTAATCATCATTAACCAACTTCTTTATCCTCTTGCAACAAGACACGTGTATCAAAAGATTATTTAAATAATTGACACGTAAGTGAGGGAAAACGAAAAGGTTTTTATAAAAGATTTTTCCTTACGCGCCAGAACTACTTACCCTCTAATCAGATTCTGATAGTTTGTCAGAAGATGTCTTCGTCACAACTTCTGATACAGAAGGTTCTGATGACTTCAGCTTCTGATTACTATTAGATTCTTACAAACTCAATTTTTCATCAGAGTCTAAGTTAATCAGAGATTTCCATCATGTTCAGATTCTTTTTGAAAAATCAAAATGTTCAACAGCTAAAGGTTTTGTAAAGATATCAGCCCATTGATTTTCAGTTTCAATGAACTTGAGATCAATTACTCCTTTTTGAACATAGTCTCTGATAAAATGATGTTTAATCCCAATATGCTTAGCTCTTGAATGTAAAATGGGGTTTTTAGAGAGGTGAATAGCTGCAGTATTATCACAATATAAAGGAATATTGCTACTGCTTATTTGATAATCTTCCAATTGATATTTCATCCAAAGTAGTTGTGTACAACATTTAGCTGCTGATATGTATTCACCTTCTGCTGTTGACATAGCTATGGTGGTTTGCCTTTTACTACCCCATGAAATTAAATTCTCACCAATGAACTGACAATTGCCACTGGTGGATTTTCTTTCAATTCTATCACCAGCATAGTCAGCATCACAGAATCCAATCAGCTTGTAGTCATTGGATTTCTAATACAGTAATCCAATGTTACAAGTAGCTTTCAAATACCTAAAGATTCTCTTCACAGCAGTGAGATGAGATTCTCCAGGATCTGATTGAAATCTTGCACACAAACATACACTAAATAAAATAACAGGTCTTGAGGCAGTTAGATAAAGAAGAGATCCAATCATACCTCTATACAGCTTATGATCAACTTTGCCTTCAGAATCTTCTTTGCCTAGACTTGATGTATGATGCATTTGAGTATTCATGGGTTTGCAATCTTCTAAGTTGAACTTTTTCAGAAGATCCTTTATGTATTTGGATTGATGAATGAATGTTCCTTTCTTTGTTTGATTTATTTGAATACCAAGAAAGAACTTCAATTCTCCCATCATGCTCATTTCAAATTCATCCTGCATAAGCTTAGAAAAATTCTTGCACAGAGTGGCATTAGTTGATCCAAAAATGATATCATCAACATATATTTGAATGATCAAAATGTCTTTCTTAAGGGTCTTTTTGAAGAGTGTGTTGTCAACTTGTCCTTTTTCAAAACCATTGTCAACCAAGAAGGTACTCAATCTCTCATACCATGCTCTGGGAGCTTGTTTGAGTCCATAGAGTGACTTCTTTAGTCTAAACACATGATCTGGATTTGTTAAATCTTCAAATCCAGGAGGTTGTTTGACATACACTTCTTCAGAAATGACACCATTTAGAAATGCACTTTTCACATCCATCTGATATAGAGTAATACCATTGTTGACTGCATAAGATAAAAGTAACCTGATTGCTTCCAGTCTAGCTACTGGAGCATATGTTTCAGTGAAGTCAATTCCTTCTTGTTGACTGTATCCTTGCGCAACAAGTCTAGCTTTATTCCTTGTGACTTCACCTTGTTCATTCAATTTGTTTCTGTATACTCATTTTGTTTCAATAATGTTTTTGTGCTTTGGTTTGGGTACCAGATCCCATACATCATTTCTCTTGAATTGATTAAACTCTTCTTACATTGCAACTATCCAAGCATCATCTGAGAGAGCTTCATTTGTTGTCTTTGGTTCTATCAGGGAAACTAGTCCAAAAAGAGATTCTTCATTCCTGAAGTTTGATCTTGTTTTTCTGGGACTCTCTTTGTTTCCTAAGATAAGCTCTTCAGGATGTGAGGATTTGTACTTGAATGTGTTCCTTGGAATATCAGTTGCTTCAGAGTTATCATCAACAGTTTGATGTTCTTGAGCAGCATCAGAAGGTGCAGCTTCTTGAGTTTCAGAGTCTTCTACAGGTTCTATGTAGTTGTTATACTCTGGAGCTTCATCTTCTGATTCATCAGAACCTGACAAATCTTTAACAGGCTCTGACTTTTTATCATCAGGCTCCTTATCATCAAACTTTACGTGCATTGATTCTTCCACTGTATTAGTTTCAGAATTATACACTCTGTATGACTTAGAGCGTTCAGAGTATCCAATGAAGATACCCTTACAGGCTTTAGAGTCAAATTTCTTAAGATGGACTTTGTTATTCATAATGTAACATGTACAACCAAATTGATGAAAATAAGAGATATTGGGTTTCCTTCCCTTAACAAGCAGTGTTAACAGCTTCTGCCCAAAAGAATTTTGACAAATTGAATTCATGCATCATGGTGCGTGCCATTTCTTGTAAAGATCTATTCTTTCTTTCTACAACTCCATTTTGTTGTGGAGTTTTATGAGAAGAGAATTCATGGAGAATTCCATGTTCTTCAGAAAATTTTTCAAAAGGTTCATTTTCAAATTCACCACCATGATCACTTCTCACTTTCAAAATCTTGGAATCTTTTTCATTTTGAATTTGGGTACAGAATGAAAAACTGGCACACCAGTATAAGATGTTGTACACGATGTTACAACACTTTTACCAGCTTTAATAGACAAATTATAAAACAGTAAATAGTGCAGAAATAAACAAACACACAGTGATTTGTTAACCCAGTTCGGTGCAAACCGCAACCTACATCTGGGGGATACCAATCCAGGAGGAAATCCAATAATAGCCCTAGTTCAAAGTCTTACAGCAAACTCCTCGTTTACAACTCATCACCTAGCAACTATCCTTATGTCCTTCTACCTAGGAACTCCTAGGTATGAGTTCCCAACTCACTCCTTAAGCTCAACAGTACAGACATCACTGTTGTTGAATCAATCACTATGGTGGAGACACTCTCCTAAACACTAGATTACCCTTACCTAAAGGCTTCGAGCAATACACAAGCACTAAGATCCAAACTCCTTGCTTAAAAGCTTTGGAGAGGACACACACACACAATAATTATCTCCTTGCTTAAAAGCTTCAGAGACAATTACAGTTTACAACTCAATAAACACACAGTCCTAAACTTGCATCAAAGTGACACAAGAAAGGCTCACAAAATAACATAAGCAAAAACCCTAAGACGGCTAAACTCACGCTTGAACACTTGCCTTCATTAGGTTTCCGTCCTTCAATATATAGCTGGTAACATGGGCTTCAGAAGCTCTGACCCAAGAGAAACATTCAGCTCATAAAATAAAATAGAACCATATCTTTAAAAGATTTGATATGTTTTTAAAATAAATCTTCACAATAATTCCTAAAACAATCTTTAGATGAAAGATCTGTTTAGAAAATAAAACCTTCCTTAATTAATGCACACGCAAGGACTGATGAAAGAGAAAAGATATTCTCTAAAAATAAAACGCGCACACAAAAGATACGCTCCAGCTGGCGCGCTCACGTCAGGTCATGATGTTGTAACATTACATACCACATCCTGCTTAACATAGTTTTACCAAAATGCAGCCAACATCAAATAGTCAACAAACTCCCCCTTTGGCAAATTTTTGGCTAAAACAACCTGGGATCACACAGACAAGCTACAAAGATACATACATCACTAACACCTCTTCACATCAACATAAACACACAAAAGAAGAGAAGCATAGCACATCTTCAAAAATAATTTCCAAACTAACTCCTCCATGGAAAACATTAGATCAGAACTCAGTCGTATCTTTAGAGCACATCTGAGGCATACAACAGCGGAAACACAAAAAAGTAATTCGCCTTAAGTGATCACAAACATTAGCAGAGATGACACAAACAGAATGTTCCAACATCACATACAACATCTCCCCCTGCATCACATACATAGTACTCCCCCTGAATTGATGCATAGTAGACTAACATACTAGCAGGGCATGCATATCAATAACTAACACATAGGCATGTAGCAGGATCATTTCAGCATAGAACATCTACCAGAAATGTGGAAACACATGTTGTAACATCTACTCCCCCTTTTTACCACAAATTTGACAAAGATGCATAGAGAGATTCAGAATAGTGTACCAGAGTAGATCACATAGTATATCACATATTAGATCACAGAGTACCAAGAACAAATACATCCAAATGCACTAAGACATCAAGAGAACCTGCCCAGAAATCTGCTAAGCAATTTCTCATTGCACCACAGGCGAACAGAACACATGTCATAACATCTTGGAACAAGAACATCACACCATAACCTTTTGCAGCAATATAGCAGGAAGGTCACAAGACATAAGGCATAAGCCTATACTACCTCCATCACATCAACCACATAGTGCACAGAGCTACTACACCCAAAGATAACACCATGTGATACATAACTCATCAGATATAGATTAATAGGGGATCTTGATCTTCCGTCTTCAGTGTGCAACCATAAATAAGCATGTACAAGTTACCCATATACCAAAAACACCAGAGACATGCAGCAGCAGAATTGGGTTCACCCAGCCTCACATAGCACATTAATCAGAGAGAAGTGAATTTTCACAAACGAGTACCTTAGGAAAAATAAATTTCCAGTCACCATGATGTTTCAACATTTGATAGCCCATCATATCACAACACATCTACACGCATCAAGCATAGAAACTAGCACATTACTAATCAGAGCACAAGTTGCAAGATTATCAGCAGGCTAGCAATCATACAACTAGCTCACACATATCATCACTATGTTCCCTCATACTACCTGCATGCAGCGAAAAATAGATTCTCGCACATAAGGAGCACAAACAAGAATAATATTAGCCACCACCAACTACCACAAGAGTTATTACTCCCTCTCAACACCTGCAACATGTGCAACACAAACTCATGCTCCGCTTCACTACTCAATCTCATGCACATACGCCAGACAGGCTACATGCAAACATATATCATACGCATGCTTCAATAGGCAAGCATGCTCCAAATGAACACGTTACTTCATTCACGGTCAGCTCTAGGTCAGCAAGAGCATCCACATCAGCTTCTATTGACATAGCATTGTCAGCAGCAGTACCAACTACACCAGAAGTTGGTTTCTCTTGTGCCAAGGATGTTCCAACATCCGACACAACATTTGAGACATGAATGGTATCCTTCAAGGAGTTCAGCACATCCTCCACAACCTTGTTGTTCAAAGATTCTTCAGCAGTAGGTGAATCAGGAACAACTGTATCAGCAACAATTTCAGACTGAATAGGGGTCTTACCAGTTATCCCCTTTTGAACTTCTAGGGTTTCAGCCCCAAAATCAGATTTGCTTCCTTGTATCACGTGCACCTCTAGGTTTGGAGAGAGAATAATAATTGTTGCACATATCTCCCTAAATAACTGTAATTGCTACAAATCTTCAAATAGGCAAATTCCTAGTTTGCCCCTTAATGTTTCAAATTGGACAGCATCAAGTGCTTTTGTGAAGATGTCAGCCACTTGCTCCTTAGTACCTACATGCTCCAATGTCACAACTTTATTTTCCACAAGATCTCTGATGAAGTGATGACGAATATCAATATGTTTGGTTTTGCTATGTTGAACAGGATTTTTTGAAATATTTATGGCGCTCAAGTTATCACAGTACAATGTTATAACATCTTGTTCCACATCGTATTCCTTCAACATCTGCTTCATCCAAACCAGTTGAGAGAAACTACTTCCAGCAGCTATATACTCTGCTTCAGCTGTAGATAGAGCCACACAATTTTGCTTCTTGCTGAACCAAGATATTAAATTATTTCCTAGGAAGAAACACCCACCAGATGTGCTTTTCCTATCATCAGCACTACCAGCCCAATCAGCATCACAATACCCATACAAGTTTGAGTTTTCACAATGAGAGTACATCATCCCATAGTCACATGTTCCATTGACATATTTCAGGATTCTCTTGACTTGATTGAGGTGGCTTACCTTTGGTTCTGCCTGGTACCTAGCACAAACACCCACAACAAAAGTAATATCTGGTCTGCTTGCAGTTAAATACAATAGACTCCCAATCATACTTCTGTACATACTTTTGTCAACACTCACACCATTTTCATCCTTGGTTAGCTTCAGATGAGTGGGTGCAGGAGTTCTCTTGTGAGTAGCATTATCCATCCCAAACTTCCTAACAATATTTTTTGCATATTTGCTTTGAGAGATGAAGATTGTATCTTCCATTTGCTTAATCTGTAGGCCAAGAAAGTAGGTCAACTCACCAACAAGACTCATCTCAAACTCAGACTGCATCTGCTTGACAAAATGTTGGACCATTGTATTCGACATCCCACCAAAGACTATGTCATCCACATAAATTTGAGCAATCATGAACTTTCCCTTTTCTACCTTCACAAACAAGGTCTTGTCAGATCCTCCTTTCCTGTATCCTTGATTCACTAGGAATTGAGTAAGCCTTTCATACCAAGCCTTAGGTGCCTGTTTCAGACCATACAGTGCCTTCTTCAATCTGTACACAAGCTTTGGGAATTTTAGATCTATGAATCGCTTAGGTTGTTCAACATAGACCTCTTCATGCAAGTAACCGTTCAGGAATGCACTCTTAACATCCATCTGGTATAGCTTAAATTTTTGAATGCAAGCTACACCTAAGAGTACCCTTATGGATTCCAATCTAGCAACAGGGGCGAAGGTTTCTTCAAAGTCAAGTCCTTCCACTTGAGTGTAACCTTGAGCAACAAGTCTCGCCTTGTTTCTTGTAACAGTCCATTTCTCATCAGATTTGTTTTTATAGATCCATTTGGTTCCAATAACATTCACATTGTCAGGTCTTGGGACCAAATCCCACACTTCACTTCTCTTGAACTGATTCAATTCCTCTTGCATAGCTTCAATCCAGAATTCATCAGTGAGAGCTTCCTTCACATTCTTAGGTTCAAACGTGGACACAAAACAAGAATTTGCTATCACATCACTAGATCTTCATGTGGTGATCCCTTGATCAGGATTCCCAATGATGAGTTCCTTGGGGTGATTCTTCTGAACCCTAACTGATGGACCCTTGCTCTGAGTAGGTTGATCAGCAATCTCCTCAGTAATTTCCTCTGGGATCCTTTCTTCAGTAGCTACAGGTTGTTCTTCTATTTCCTTGACATCTATGAAAGGTCCTGATGTTACAACATCTTGTTCAACATCGTCACCTTTTTCAGTTGCCACATCATTCACAACCACATTGATGGATTCCATTACAACCTTGGTCTTTGAATTGTATACTCTGTAAGCTCTGCTATTGGTAGAGTATCCAAGGAAAATCCCTTCATCACTTTTGGGATCAAGTTTTCTTCTTTGCTCTCTATCTGCCAGAATATAACACTTGCTTCCAAACACATGGAAATGCTTGACAGTTGGCTTTCTTTCCCTCCACAACTCATATAGAGTAGCAGATGTACCTTTTCTCAAAGTCACCCTGTTATGTATATAGCAAGCAGTGTTCATTGCTTCAGCCCAGAAATGGTAGGGTAGACCTTTTGCATGTAACATAACTCTGGCTGATTCTTGAATCGTCCTGTTCTTCCTTTCCATCACACCATTTTGTTGAGGAGTTATGGGTGATGAAAACTCATGTTTAATTCCTTCACTAGCACAGTAATCTCTAAATTTTGCATTTTCAAACTCTCTTCCATGGTCAGTTCTAATTCTCACAATACCACTGTTCTTTTCTCTTTGAACTTGGGTGGATAGAGTTTTGAATACATCAAAGGTATCAGACTTCTCTCTAATAAAATTCACCCAGGTATATCTGGTGAAGTCATCAACAACCACAAAAGCATATCTTTTACCTCCTAAGCTTTCAACTTGCATGGGTCCCATAAGGTCCATGTGCAACAATTCAAGATGTTTTGAAGTTACCTGATGTTCCAACCTTGGATGCGACATCCTGGTTTGCTTACCAATCTGACATTCTCCACAAATACTTCCTTCAGTAATCTTTAGTTTGGGAAGTCCTCTGATTGCCTCAACAGTAACAACTTTCTTCATTCCACTTAGATTAAGATGACCAAGTTTCTGGTGCCACAGTTGAACTTCATCTTCTTTACCAAGTAGACAAGTTCCTAGATTGGCTTCTTCATGAGATACCCACATGTAACAATTATCTTTGGATCTGGTACCTCTCATCAGAATATCACCTTCCTCATTGCTAACAAGACATTCAGCTTTTGTGAAATTCACCTTTAACCCCTTATCACACAATTGGCTTATGCTAATTAGATTAGCAGTAAGGCCTTTTACCAGAAGTACATTCTGCAGGTTAGGCAATTCATTGTTGACAAGTTTTCCTATGCCTAGAATTTCACCCTTGGCTCCATCTCCAAAGGTTACAAAGCTAGAGGCATATCCCTTCACATCCTTTAGGTATTTCTCCACACCTGTCATGTGTCTTGAACAACCACTATCAAAATACCAATCTTCTCTAGATGATGCTCTGAGGGAAGTATGAGCAATCAGCCCCTTATTTTCACACTTTGGTATCCATTCCTTCTTGACAGCTCCATCTCTTGGACTAGTTTTTGGCTGTTGCCAATGACTTGGGTAACCATACAGTTTGTAGCAAAAGGGCCTTATGTGTCTTTTCTTCCCACAATGATGACAAACCCATTTGCGTGAGCGACCATGGTGTCCTGGAGTGCGATGATGATTAGCGAAAGTCCTGGAACCTTGTCCAATTTTAACATTTGGATAGGTTTTAGGATGTGGTATAGGAGGTTGTAACATTCTTTCCCCAGTGTAGGGATTAATTACCTCATCAGCAGGGAGAAACTTGGTTTCTTTATTTTGTTGGTGCTGATTAAGAGCAGTATAGTTGTACCCTACAGACTTCAATCTTGTAGTAGGAACACCATCTAAGATTTCTTCAAGCAAATTTGCCCCACAATTCAGTTGATTAACTCATTTCTTCAATTCTTCCATATCAGCATTGGCTTGAGTTAGTTCCTTTTCAACTTTCAATACTTGGCCTATTTGAAAGTCTTTCTCTGTTTGAAGTTGATTTATAGTCTTTTTCTGCTTTTCCAGGATTCTAGACACCTCTTTATAACGAACAAGTAGATCATTGTACAAGCCAAGCAATTCTTCATAGGTGTCAGTTTCATCCTCATCAGAATGTTCTTCATAGACGACCTCCACATCATCATCAGAATCAGCAATTGGAACACACACTCCAGTCATAGCAGAGACATGTCTAGCAGATTCCTCTCTTTCCTCAGAATCTTTATCAGACCAAGAGACAAACATACCTTTCTTTTGTTTCTTCAGGAAGGTAGCACATTCTGTTCTGACATGTCCAAATCCTTCACACTCATGACATTGCACTTCTTTGACTGATCCACTTTTCTCCTCAGGTCTAGTTTTCTTCACATTGTTTTGCTGTTTGTTGATGTCGAATCTAATGTGCTGCCCATTCTGTCTGGCCCTTCTGTCAACATGCCTTAGAACTTTACCAAATTGCTTTCCAATTAGAGCAAGAGAATCAGATATACTTTCTTCACCTTCAACAGCAGTCTTGGATTCCTCATCATCATCATTTGAAATGAAAGCTACACTTTTGTTCTTTTTATCTCCTCGTTCATTGATAGACATTTCAAAGGTTTGGAGGGACCCAACCAATTCATCCACCTTCATATTAGCTATATCCTGAGCTTCTTCTATGGCAGTCACTTTCATGTCAAATCTCTTTGGTAGGGATCTGAGTATCTTTCTAGATAGTTTTTCATCAGATACTTTTTCACCCAGAGCCTCAAAGGAATTTGCAATATCAAGTAGATTCATATGGAAATCTTGTATAATTTCCTCCTCTTTCATCCTAAGGTTTTCAAACTTTGTTGTGAGAAGTTGAAGTTTTGACATTTTTACCTTAGAAGTGCCTTCATAACATGTCATCAGAATCTCCCAAGCTTCTTTTGCAGATAGGCATTTTTTGATGAGCTTGAACATATTTGTATCTACTCCATTGAAAAGAGCATTTATTGCCTTATTGTTGCTGATAGCTGCTTCATCTTCTTCCTTTGTCCAATCTGCCTCTGATTTCAGAACACCTGTTGAGTTACCATCTTTGTCAAGAATCATAGGATGGTCCCAACCCTTCAACACTGTCTTCCAAGTCCTGCTGTCAATGGACTTCAAGAACGCAATCATTTTTGGCTTCCAATTATCGTAATTGGAGCCATTCAGCATTGGGGGTCTGCTCACGAATCATCCTTCTTTGTCCATTTTGCCAGATAAAGCTCCTGAATCTCACCCTAAACAGGCAGGGTGCCTGCTCTGATGCCAATTGAAAAACTGGCACACCAGTATAAGATGTTGTACACGATGTTACAACACTTTTACCAGCTTTAATAGACAAATTATAAAACAGTAAATAGTGCAGAAATAAACAAACACACAGTGATTTGTTAACCCAGTTCGGTGCAAACCGCAACCTACATCTGGGGGATACCAATCCAGGAAGAAATCCACTAATAGCCCTAGTTCAAAGTCTTACAGCAAACTCCTCGTTTACAACTCATCACCTAGCAACTATCCTTATGTCCTTCTACCTAGGAACTCCTAGGTATGAGTTCCCAACTCACTCCTTAAGCTCAACAGTACAGGCAGCACTGTTGTTGAATCAATCACTATGGTGGAGACACTCTCCTAAACACTAGATTACTCTTACCTAAATGCTTCGAGCAATACACAAGCACTAAGATCCAAACTCCCTGCTTAAAAGCTTTGGAGAGGACACACACACACAATAATTATCTCGTTGCTTAAAAGCTTCAGAGACAATTACAATTTACAACTCAATAAACACACAGTCCTAAACTTGCATCAAAGTGACACAAGAAAGGCTCACAAAATAACACAAGCAAAAACCCTAAGACGGCTAAACTCACGCTTGAACACTTGCCTTCATTAGGTTTTCGTCCTTCAATATATAGCTGGTAACATGGGCTTCAGAAGCTCTGACCCAAGAGAAACATTCAGCTCATAAAATAAAATAGAACCATATCTTTAAAAGATTTGATATGTTTTTAAAATAAATCTTCACAATAATTCCTAAAACAATCTTTAGATGAAAGATCTGTTTAGAAAATAAAACCTTCCTTAATTAATGCACACGCAAGGACTGATGAAAGAGAAAAGATATTCTCTAAAAATAAAACGCGCACACAAAAGATACGCTCCAGCTGGCGCGCTCACGTCAGGTCATGATGTTGTAACATTACATACCACATCCTGCTTAACATAGTTTTACCAAAATGCAGCCAACATCAAATAGTCAACACAGAAGATGCTAAACACTTCATATGTGTCATCTTTAGTTCTCAGAAATTTAACCCAAGTCCATCTACTATAATCATCCACAATGACTAATTCATACTTCTTACCATTGATTGAAGCAGTGTTAACTGGTCCAAAAAGATCAATGTGTAAGAGTTCTAAGGGTCTGGTAGAAGAGACAATGTTCTTGTTCTTAAAAGAACTTTTGACAATTTTTCCTTTTTGACAGGAACCACAAAGTGAGTCTGAGTGATATTTTATTTTTGGAAGGCCTCTGACAAGATTGTCCTTACTAAGCTTCGAGATTAACCTCCAGTTAGCATGACCCAATCTTTTGTGCCAGACCCATTTTTCATCACTCAGTGTCAAAAGACAAAGCACTTATTGCTCCGTTAAATCAGAAAAGTTGACTTTATACACATTGCCTTTTCTATTTCCCTTAAAGACAATAGATTGATCAGAGTTTCTGATTACAGTACATGAATCCTTATTAAACATAACATCATAATTACTATCACACAATTGACTTATGCTAAGTAAATTATGATGTAGTTCATCTACTAACCAAACATCAGAAATTGACAAAGAAGAATTACCAACTGTACCTATACCAATGATTTTTCCCTTCTGGTTGCCACCAAACCCTACAGTTCCTCCCTCTTGCTGATTCAGGGTGTGGAATAAGAGCTTGTCTCCTGTCATGTGACGAGAGCAACCACTGTCGAGATACCATGAGCTTTCTTTTCTTCTTTGGGTGCATACCTGCAGCATACACTATTTCAGATTTTGGTACCCATACTCTGATGGGTCCTTTTTGGTAATTTTTGAGAATCTTATTCTTCTTGTTAGAGTATTCAGAAGATCTGGAGTCAACAGAGCCTTTAGAAAAAGATTTAGGCTTCTGTTGTCTCTGAGACTTTCCTCTTGAATGTGTCAGAGAACCAGTTACCAAGTTTGCTTTAGAAGTACTAGTGCCCTGCTTATCAACAGGCTTTGGTACTCTGATAGCTTTAACTTGAGTAGACATGGGTACTGATGTGAGGGGAACCTGGGTTTTAGAAGACTTAGGTTCAGAGGATGAATCATCTTCTGATACATTGTCTTGTGGTTCCAAGGTCACAAGAGTACCAGACACAGACAGAGGTTCTGATGTACCCTTAGTAAAGTTTGAATAAGATTCTGCTGGTGACTTGCTTAACAAGACAGAGTTGTTTGATTTCCCCATATCAGAAGATGTGTGGGAACCAAGTCCTTTTCTTTTATAATAATTGCTAAGCCCACCATGAATTATGGAAGTTATCCTAGTTTTGTCAATGTTGTGGTGTACAAACTCTTGAAGAGAAATTTCATACTCGTCATAGGGTTTGTGACATGTTCTGCATCCAGTCTCAAGCACTTTAATTGTTTTAAGAAATTTTTGATAATTTGCTTGAGTCTGGGTGAGATTTTCATTGAGTAGCTTCATTTTTTGTTTACAAAAATCTAGCTCACTCAACTTTTCCATGTACTTCACCATTACATCTTTCAAAGCTTTGGTCATTTGAGTACTAGACATTTTAGATATTACCTCATCAATGTCGTCCGTGTCAGACTCTGAATCATTGTCATAGTCTGATTCACTAGTGGCCATAAGCGCTAGGTTTGCTTCCTCAGAGTCTTCATCCTCAGATAGTTCATTAATATCCTCCCATGTTGCCATCAGACTCTTCTTGGCTTTGTTCTTGATTGTACTCTTTCTTCCTTTACCCTTGGAGTTGAGTTCAGGACAATCAGCCATGAAGTGTCCAGGCTTATGACAATTGAAACAATTTTTTGTGTCGTCCTTCTTCCCTCTGTTGGTGTTGTTTCTTGATCCAGATCCTCTGCCTTGAAAATTTTTGCACTTCCTTAGTGTCCACTTTTGAAATTTTGTGGACAAGAGTGCAAAAAAATCATCGTCTGATCCTTCTTCTTGATTATCTATGAAAGATTCCTCTGCTTCAGATTCTACAACTTTGGCTTCAGAGCCTTAGATGAAACTGAAATAGATGGCAAAGCCACGGATTTTAGTTTCTTCTGAGGCTCATCAGAAGATAGTTCAATCTCATGACTCATGAGTGAACTTATCAATTCCTCCAAGCCAAGTTTGTCCAAATCTTTAGCTTCTTGAATAGCTGTTACCTTAGGCCTCCACCTTGAAGGTAAGCTTCTCAAAATCTTTCTTACATGATCAGAAGTTGTATATCTTCTCTTTAGAACTTGGAGACCAGCCACTAGAATTTTGAACCTAGAATACATAGATTCAATATTCTTATCATCCTTCATTCTAAAGAGTTCATACTGTTGGATCAGAAGAGTAGCCTTTGCCTCTTGAACCTGTTTATTTCCTTCATATGTGGAACACAAGGAGTCATAAATGCTCTTGGCAGTGGATTTGTATGTGATCTTGAGGTACTCATCATGAGTTATACACCCAATGAGAAGATCCTTGACCTTGTGATGTTTCTTGTATAGCTTCTTGTCTGTAGGAGTGAACTTCTTTCTTTCTTCAATAGATAACCTTCCCTTTTCATCAAGTACTTGGAAAGTTACCCCTTCTTCAACCAAGTCCCAAAGCTCATCATCTAAACCAATAAGATGACTGTAGATTCTATCTTTCCACCAGGAAAAGTTAGTTGCATCTCCATTGAACTTTGGTGCTTTGTTGCTTGTCTTATTATCTTCAACATCATAGTCATGAGGAACTGATTTCATGCTCACACTTGGAGTTCCTTCAGTCATAGTGTTTTTCAACTAGAAATTGTTTCACTGTTAGGTTATTAAAAACAGAACCAGGCTCTGATACCAATTGAAGGTGTGAAAAACACAAGAAGGGGGGGTTGAATTGTGTTTTGGGTAGTTTGAAAATATCTTCTAAGTTATGGAAACTTATCAGAGTTTGCAGCGGTTTAGAAAACAAAAACACAATAATGCAGAACTTTGAAGGTAGAGAGAAAGATAGAGACAGAGATTTTTATACTGGTTCCCCTCACAAACCGAGAGTACGTCCAGTCTTCTTGTACTTCCAAGAGAGTTCACTATAATCACAAAAGATTACAAATGCTCAAGCACAATAGCAAGAGACTTCCAATGCTCAAGTTAACAAACAAGAGACTTCCTAATGCTCAAGCACGCAGGCAAGAGACTTCCAAACACAAGTATAAGAAAACAGAGTCTGAACAAAGGATATAAAGATCAATGTTCAGTTACAAATAAATACAACTTTTGATACAAGACTTAACTTAGAATCTTAATACAAAATTCTAAGGTTCAACTAATGAATTAACAGAAGCTGAAGCTGGAGTCTTGGATTTGAATATGAGTTCAAGTTGTATTTGAAGTTTTGTGCTTTAGGATGTTTTTGGCAGAGTAACAGCTCTTTCAAATTGTTCAAAGTGTCGTGTCCTAAAGCTTCAAATCTGCTCCTATATATAGACGAAGGTGGAGCGTATTTGATTTGAATTTGATGCGGTGAGATTGTGCCAGCTGTAGATAGTACCATTGTTAACCAAATCAGGTAACCTTGAATACGATCAATCTTGGGGATAACGTTTTAGCCAAATCCGGTAAAGAGTTCGTACAATAGCACTAACGTCACTATTTTGTGGATAAGATTGATTCTATCAGCTTTTGGAATGTCAGAGGATGATGATGATATCCAATCATTGTTGCAGAGAATGTTCTTCTGACAAAACGGCTCTCACTGCTCTTATCAGAGTCTGATACTAGCTTCTGACGAACTAAAAACTTGCATAATTCGGTCATAATTTGCTTTGACATATCAGAGCTTCCAATGTGCTTCTAGTGAATTTAAAAATTAACTTGTATATCTGCACACTTGGATTAAATAATTAGTATACCCTATTGTATATTAATACCTTTGTTATCATCAAAACTTAATTGGATCATGTCAGAACCTATTTTGTTCCAACAATATGTTGGTCCATTCATCACATCAAAGTAATATTTCAATCCTTGTTTCTTGAAAAGGTCCACAACTTCAGAGAAACCGTTTACTCTTAACCCTTCAAGATCAACAGGGTTTTCTATTGCAACATTTAGGTCATCGTACTTGTAAGGACGCTGATCCTTTACAAACAGTGTAGGGTTGGATTCCTTAGGCAAGATTATGCATGCATCAGCGCTTAGAGTGGATGTAGAAGCCATAGATGAAGTTTGGGAATTTAGGGTTTCTAATTAGGGATAAAGAAATTGCTTTGAGTTTTAGAAGATGAAAGTGTAGGTTGTGAGAGTGCAAAAGTGTGAATGTGAACGATTAGTGTGTTTAAATAGAAAGTTTCACGCAAAAACAAGTACAGACACGTATGGGTAGTAGAGTATTTTACCTCAAATAGGGATTAGAAAAGCTAATCATCATTAACCAACTTCTTTATCCTCTTGCAACAAGACACGTGTATCAAAAGATTATTTAAATAACTGACACGTAAGTGAGGGAAAACGAAAGGGTTTTTATAAAGGATTTTTCCTTACGCGCCAGAACTATTTTCCTTCTAACAGATTCTGATAGTTTATCAGAAGATGTTCTCATCATAACTTCTGATACAGAAGGTTCTGATGACTTCAGCTTCTGACTACTATTAGATCCTTACAAACACAAATTTTTCATTAGAGACTAAGTTAATCAGAGATCTCCATCATGTTCAGATTCTTTTTGATAAAATCAAAACGTTCAACAGCTAAAGGTTTTATAAAGATATCAGCCCATTGATTTTCAGTTTCAATGAACTTAAGATCAATTTCTCCTTTTTGAACATAGTCTCTGATAAAATGATGTTTAATCTCAATTTGCTTAGCTCTTGAATGTAAAATAGGGTTTTTAGAGAGGTGAATAGCTGCAGTGTTATCACAATATAAAGGAATATTGTTACTACTTATTTGATAATCTTCCAATTGATATTTCATCCAAAGTAGTTGTGTACAACATTTAGCTGCTGATATGTATTCAGCTTCTGCTGTTGACATAGCTATGGTGGTTTGCCTTTTACTAGCCCATGAAATTGAATTCTCACCAATGAACTGACAATTGCCACTGGTGGATTTTCTTTTAATTCTATCACCAGCATAGTCAGCATCACAGAATCCAATCAGCTTGTAGCCATTGGATTTCTGATACAGTAATCCAATGTTACAAGTTTCTTTCAAATACCTGAAAATCCTTTTCACTGCTGTGAAATGGGATTCTCTAGGATCTGATTGAAATCTTGCACACAAGCATACACTGAATAAAATATCTGGTCTTGAGACAGTTAGATAAAGAAGAGATCCAATCATACCTCTATACAACTTCTGATCAACTTTGCCTTCAAAATCTTCTTTGCCTAGACTTGATGTAGGATGCATTGGAGTATTCATGAGTTTGCAATCTTCTAGGTTGAACTTTTTCAGAAGATCCTTTATATATTTGGATTGATGAATGAAGGTTCCTTTCTTTGTTTGATTTATTTGAATACCAAGAAAGAACTTCAATTCTCCCATCATGCTCATCTCAAATTCATCCTGCATAAGCTTAGAAAAATTCTTGCACAGAGTGGCATTAGTTGATCCCAAAATGATATCATCAACATATATTTGAATGATCAAAATGTCTTTCTTAAGGGTCTTTTTGAAGAGTGTGTTGTCAACTTGTCCTTTTTCAAAACCATTGTCAACCAAGAAGGTACTCAGTCTCTCATACCATGCTCTGGGAGCTTGTTTGAGTCCATAGAGTGACTTCTTTAGTCTAAACACATGATCTGGATTTGTTAAATCTTCAAATCCAGGAGGTTGTTTGACATACACTTCTTCAGAAGTGACACCATTCAAAAATGCACTTTTCACATCCATCTGATATAGAGTAATATCATTGTTGACTGCATAAGATAAAAGTAACCTGATTGCTTCCAGTCTAGCTACTGGAGCATATGTTTCAGTGAAGTCAATTCCTTCTTGTTGACTATATCCTTGTGCAACAAGTCTTGCTTTACTTGTTGTAACTTCACCTTGTTCATTCAATTTGTTTCTGTATACCCATTTTGTTCCAATAATGTTCTTGTGCTTAGGTTTGGGTACCAGATCCTATACATCATTTCTCTTGAATTGATTTAACTCTTCTTCCATTGCAACTATCCAAGCATCATCTGAGAGAGCTTCATTTGTTGTCTTTGGTTCTATCAGGGAGACTAGTCCAAAAAGTGATTTTTCATTTCTGAAGTTTGATCTTGTTTTTCTGGGACTATCTTTGTTTCCTAGGATAAGCTCTTCAGGATGTGAGGATTTGTACTTGAATGTGTTCTTTGGAATATCAGTTGCTTCAGAGTTATCATTAATAGTTTGATGCTCTGGAGAAGCATCTGAAGGTGTAGCTTCTTGAGTTTCAGTGTCTTCTACAGGTTCTATGTAGTTGTCATACTCTGGAGCTTCATCTTCTGATTCATCAGAACCTGACAAATCTTTAACAGGCTCTGACTTTTTATCATCAGGCTCCTTATCATCAAACTTTACGTGCATTGATTCTTCCACTGTATTAGTTTCAGAATTATACACTCTGTATGACTTAGAGCGTTCAGAGTATCCAATGAAGATACCCTTACAGGCTTTAGAGTCAAATTTCTTAAGATGGACTTTGTTATTCATAATGTAACATGTACAACCAAATTGATGAAAATAAGAGATATTGGGTTTTCTTCCTTTAAATAGTTCATATGTTGTTTTGTTCAAGATAGGTCTTATATAGATTCTATTTTGAATATAACAAGCAGTGTTAATAGCTTCTGCCCAAAAGAATTTTGCCAAATTATTTTCATGCATCATGGTGCGTGCCATTTCTTGTAAAGATCTATTTTTTCTTTCTACAACTCCATTTTGTTGGGGAGTTCTAGGAGAAGAGAATTCATGGAGAATTCCATGTTCTTCACAAAACTTTTCAAAAGGTTCATTTTCAAATTCACCACCATGATCACTTCTCACTTTCAAAATCTTGGAATCTTTTTCATTTTTAATTTGGGTACAGAAGATGCTAAACACTTCATATGTGTCATCTTTAGTTCTCAGAAATTTAACCCAGGTTCATCTACTATAATCATCCACAATGACTAATCCATACTTCTTACCATTGATTGAAGCAGTGCTCACTGGTCCAAATAGATCAATGTGTAAGAGTTCTAAGAGTCTGGTAGAAGAGACAATGTTCTTGTTCTTAAAAGAACTTTTGACAATTTTCCCTTTTTGACAGGAACCACAAAGTGAGTCTGAGTGATATTTTATTTTTGGAAGGCCTCAGACAAGATTGTCCTTACTAAGCTTCGAGATTAACCTCCAGTTAGCATGACCCAATCTTTTGTGCCAGACCCATTTTTCATCACTCAGTGTCAAAAGACAAAGCACTTGTTGTTCCTTTAAATCAGAAAAATTGACTTTGTAAACATTGCCTTTTCTATTTCCCTTAAAGACAACAGATTGATCAGAGTTTCTGATTACAGTACATGAATCCTTATTAAACATAACATCATAATTACTATCACACAATTGACTTATGCTAAGTAAATTATGATGTAGTCCATCTACTAACCAAACATCAGAAATTGACAAAGAAGAATTACCAACTGTACCTATACCAATGATTTTTCCCTTCTGGTTGCCACCAAACCCTATTGTTCCTCCCTCTTGCTGATTTAGGGTGTGGAATAAGAGCTTGTCTCATGTCATGTGACGAGAGCAACCACTGTCGAGATACCATGAGCTTTCTTTTCTTCTTTGGGTGCATACCTGCAGCATACACTATTTCCGATTTTGGTACCCATACTCTGATGGGTCCACTTTGGTTAGTTTTGAGAATCTTATTCTTCTTGTTGGAGTATTCAGAAGATCTGGAGTCAACAGAGCCTTTAGAAAAAGGTTTGGGCTTATGTTGTCTCTGAGACTTTCCTCTTGAGTGTGTCAGAGAACCAGTTACCAAGTTTGCTTTAGAAGTACTAGTACCCCGCTTATCAACAGGCTTTGGTACTCTGATAGCTTCAACTTGAGTAGACATGGGTACTGAGGTGAGGGGAACCTGGGTTTTAGAAGACTTAGGTTCAGAGGATGAGTCATCTTCTGATACCTTATCTTGTGGTTCCAAGGTCACAAGAGTACCAGACACAGTCAGAGGTTCTGATATACCCTTAATAAAGTTTGAATAAGATTCTGATGGTGACTTGCTTAACAAGACAGGATTGTTTGATTTCCCTACATCAGAAGATGTGTGGGAACCAAGTCCTTGTCTTTTATAATAATTGCTAAGCCCACCATGAATTATGGAAGTTATCCTAATTTTGTCAATGTTGTGGTGTACAAACTCTTGAAGAGAAATTTCATACTCATCATAAGGTTTGTGACATGTTCTGCATACAGTCTCAAGCACTTTAATTGTTTTAAGAGATTTTTGATAATTTGCTTGAGTCTGGGTGAGATTTTCATTGAGTAGCTTCATTTTTTGTTTACAAAAATCTAGCTCACTCAACTTTTCCATGTACTTCACCATTACATCTTTCAAAGTTTTGGTCATTTGAGTACTAGACATTTTAGATATTACCTCATCAATGTCGTCTGTGTCAGACTCTGAATCATTGTCATAGTCTGATTCACCAGTGGCCATAAGCGCTAGGTTTGCTTCCTCAGAGTCTTCATCCTCAGATAGTTCATTAATATCCTCCCATGTTGCCATCAGACTCTTCTTGGCTTTGTTCTTGATTGTACTTTTTCTTCCTTTACCCTTGGAGTTGAGTTCAGGACAATCAGCCATAAAGTGTCCAGGCTTATGACAATTGAAACAATTTTTTGTGTCATCCTTCTTCTCTCTGCTGGTGTTGTTTCTTGTAGTTTTAGAAAATTTTTGCCCTTCCTTACTGACCACTTTTGAAACTTCTTGGACAAGAGTGCAAAGATATCATCATCTGATCCATCTTCTTGGTCATCTATGAAAGATTCCTCTGCTTCAGATTCTACAACTTTGGCTTTCAGAGCCTTAGATGAAACTGAAATAGATGGCAAGGCCACAAATTTTAGTTTCTTCTGAGGCTCATCAGAAGATAGTTCAATCTCATGACTCATGAGTGAACTTATCAATTCCTCCAAGCCAATTTTGTCCAAATCTTTAGCTTCCTGAATAGCTGTTACCATAGGCCTCCACCTTGAAGGTAAGCTTCTCAGAATCTTTCTAACATGATCAGAAGTTGTATAGCTTCTCTTTAGAACTTGGAGACCAGCCACTAGAATTTTGAACCTAGAATACATAGATTCAATATTCTCATCATCCTTCATTCTAAAGAGTTCATACTGTTAGATCAAAAGAGTAGCCTTTGCCTCTTGAACCTGTTTGTTTCCTTCATATGTGGAACATAAGGAGTCATAAATGTTTTTGGCGGTGGACTTGTCTGTGATCTTGAGGTACTCGTCATGCGTTATACACCCAATGAGAAGATCCTTAACTTTGTGATGTTTCTTGTATAACTTCTTGTCTGTAGGAGTGAACTTCTTTCTTTCTTCAACAGATAGCTTTCCCTTTTCATCAAGTCCTTGGAAAGTTACCCCTTCTTCAACTAAGTCCCAAAGCTCATCATCTAAACCAATAAGATGACTGTAGATTCTATCTTTCCACCAGGAGAAGGTAGAAGCATCTCCATTGAACTTTGGTGCTTTGTTGTTTGACTTGTCTTCAACAACATCATAGTCATGAGAAACTGCTTTCATGTTCACACTAGGAGTTCCTTCAGTCATAGTGTTTTTCAACTAGTAACTGTTTCACTGTTAGGTGATTAAAAACAGAACCGGGCTCTTGATACCAATTGAAGGTGTGAAAAACACAAGAAGGGGGGGGTTGAATTGTGTTTTGGGTAGTTTGAAAATTTCTTCTAAGTTATAAAAACTTATCAGAGTTTGCAGCGGTTTAGAAATCAAAACACAATCAAACAGAACTTTAAGGTAGAGAGAAAGAGAGAAAGATAGAGACAGAGATTTTATACTGGTTCCTCTCACAAACCGAGAGTACGTACAGTCCTCCTGTACTACCAAGAGAGTTCACTATAATCACAAATGATTACAAATGCTCAAGCAAACTTGCAAGAGACTTCCAATGCTCAAGTATACAAACAAGAGACTTCCTAATGCTCAAGCACGCAAGCAAGAGAATTCCAAACACAAGTATAAGAAAAATAGAGTCTGAACAAATGATATACAAATCAATGTTCAGTTACAAAGAAATACAACTTTTGATACAAGGCTTAACTTAGAATCTTAATACAAGAATTCTAAGGTTCTGCTAATGAATTAACAGAAGCTGAAGCTGGAGTCTTGGATTTAATTATGAGTTCAAGTTGTATTTGAGGTATTGTGCTTAAGGATGATTTTGGCAGAATAACAGCTCTTTCAAATTGTTCAAAGTGTCGTATCCTAAAGCTTCAAATCTGCTCCTATTTATAGAAGAAGGTGGAGCGCATTTGATTTGAATTTGATGCGGTGAGATTGTGTCAGCTGTAGATAGTACCATTCTTAACCAAATCAGGTAACCTTGAATATGATCAATCTTGGGGATAACGTTTTAGCCAAATCCGGTAAAGAGTTCGTACAATAGTACTAACGTCACTATCCTGTGGATAAGATTGATTCTTTCAGCTTTTGGGATGTCAGAGTATGATGATGATATTCAATCATTGTTGCAGAGAATGTTCTTCTGACAAAACGGCTCTCACTGCTCTTATCAGAGTCTGATATCTTCAACTTCAGAGTCTGATCTCTAGCTTCTGACGTGAATGAATGTTGCATCTTCTGATGAATTAAAACATGGTCAGAATTTGCTTGACACATCAGAGCTTCCAATGTGCTTCTAGGGAATATAAAAAATTAACTTGTATATCTGCACACTTGGATCAAATAATCAATATACCCTATTGTATATTAATACTCTTGTTATCATCAAAACTTAATTAGATCATGTCAGAACCTCTTTTGTTCCAACAGTATGGTCCGGAACTCGTAGTAAATAATGCTAGGTGAATAGAGACGGTAACGTCCTGAACTAGTCGTGAACTGAGTGGTTAGAGGAGGAATCATGCACTATGTGTGATCTGAGCAATTAGAAGATGAACAGCCCGATACTAGGACCTAGAGGTTAATTGGTGAAGGTTATAATGCATGTTTATAAACAACTCACTTAGTAATTAGGGTATGTGACACATCGAGGTTAAGCTCTCGTAGGTACCTTAGTTGTTAATGTAGAGAAACTTTAATAAACATAGTGTAATAGTAAGGTATTACTACAACAAGGATAATTCACCGCCGAACATAATCTAAATAACTATGTTATATACCTGTCATGCCAAATATGAAGAAGTGAGGGAGTCCAACCACCACACCTAGCCTCTATATTTCTTGAATCTATTTACTTATACATTATGTTTTTATATTTCTGCAAGCATTACGCTATTTTTATAAAAAATCTTTTCAAAAACCAAAGCGAATGCAAACTATCAAAAACTTAGATAACGCAAGTGAAGCTTCGGCACGATTCCTGTGGATACGAACTCATTTTATACACTAGAGTGTGAATTATTACCCGACGATAGACTGGTGCATTTGCCAGACCCTAGTCACTCCTCTTTCACCGGCCTTTGTTCATCTTGTGCAAAGATTTAATTTTTATTAATAATAATATATTTGCCATTCAAAAATATCATACTTGCTGTTTTTACTGTTTTCGAATTATATTTGGACACATGTATCGGTGTACAAAATTTACTAGCTTATAGTAAATTTACTATAAGCTAGCAGTATTTGGTAAAAAAAAATTACTAGCTATATATATTTGGTAAAAAAAAAAAAACCTACTACCTTATAGTATTTTTGTTTAGGAGTTATTTCAAAGGACAAAGTCACAAAACTTACCTATAGTATCATCTATGAAGCCCCGATACTCTAAAATTGATGAAGTATCGTGTCCGATACGCACCCGATACCGATACTCTTCCGATACGTCCCGATACTCGTATCGGAAGAGTATCAGTTAAATCTTTATTTTTAAATAAAAAAATAATATCTGATACGCGTCCGATACTTTGCGATACTCATATCGGAAAATATCGGTTAAATATTTATTTTTAAATAAAAAGTAATATCTGATACAATCCGTGTTTCCTAGTGAATGACAAACTATTATGTTGTTACACGAGTAACTAACTATGTCTTTTTTTGGAATAGTACTAATGATGTTGTTTTTGAATAATACTTAACTTAAGATGTATAACTTAAAATGTACCGGTGATCATTATTTTTTAGGACAATATTAATAAAACACAAATACTTAATTTAGTATTAATGATTTTAATTTACTATAATTAGTATTTTTTGTCTTTGTCACTGTTCTGAAGTTATTATGGTGTCCTACTATATAACAGGTTGTTAAGTATTTTGGTTTGTCCCAAAATTCTAGTATAAGAATGAATGTTTTATGCTTTTAATTGGTCAGCTGCAGGACCTATATAATTGTCTGATATTGTTGCAAGATGGACTTGTTGAAGCGGCTTGATGTCATGACTATTATTTGTTTTTTGAGCTATTATATGTCTTTAGTTAGGACTGAGAAGCCCTTGTATGTTGAGTCTCAAACTGTTTGGCTCTTCTGCAAGTTATAATTGGTTTGTGTGTACTCTTTGTACAATGAACTATTGACGTTTATAATAATAATAATAATAATAATAATAATTTTTTTTTGTCTTTAAAAAAAATTATCATTATTAATACTATTGATTTTAGTCATGTTTATATATTGTGCATTTATATATTTAATTTTAAAATTAATTTTAAAATAACGTATCGCGCTAGTATCGGTTATGAATTTTTTAAAATTTTCACGTATCGGCGTATCGGTATCATATCGTATCCGTATCGTGTCGCGTATCGGGGCTTCATAGAGTATCATACATGCTGTTTTTACCGATTTCGAATTATATTTGGACACGTGTAGTGGTGTACAACTCACTTTCATGCCATTCCAATTTGCACTTTACCGTTCCCAAATGATACCCCTTTTATTTTTTCTTTTTTAGGATTGTTATTTAGCAAGAAATTTTTACATAAAAAATGTAAGAATTAATACATGGCAAAATTTTAAAGGATAATGTTATTAATCACTTTATTTTATGGAAATCATGAATGGCGATAAATGTAAACAAAAGTGAAGATTTATTGTTGTAATTCTTCTCCTTAAATTTTTTGCCAAAAAGCTTTTCCCTTTTTTTTTTCTTTGATCCCACTTTTTTATTCTCTCTCTTCGCCATTTTTATTCTTTTATAACCTCCAATTTTTTTCACCATCTCTCTTAACATGTTTCAAGGATAAGTAATTAATGGATGGAAAATGATAAATTGTAAATCAATCAAAGATTCAAAATACACCCATTGTACTCTAATAAGGATTTTCTTTTTTTCTCTAATTTACTATGACTTCATGAGAAGTAAGTGAAAGGGGGTTCTTCTTCCTATTAATGAGGTACTTCAAATCCATATGACAAAACTTACCTACGGTCCATGGTAAGATTCTATCAAAAATATCAAAAACTCGAGGTTAGAGGCTAAATAGGATTAACGGTCACTAAATTAATACTTGCATGATTTCCACCTTTTGTTAGTGTCGGTGTCTTCAATTGAATAGGGTGATTTTAGTATACGAGAGCACATTTCACTAAATTGTTAATCTAACGTGATATTAAAAATAATTGCAATGCAAGGGAAAATAACGTCATATTACCAAGTAAGAGTAGAGGAGGGATTCGAAAATCACCTAACCAAACTTTCTTTCCTTGATCTCCAAGCTACCTCTTGTTCTATCTTTATTTTATTCGCCTTTATTTTATTTGTCCTTATTTCTGTTGAGACGAATCTTTTATATTATTACGCGACAACAAATTGGTACATTTGTCAGAGGTCAATCAAACCCATTATCTAACCCAATCAAACTAATTGGTTTGATGAGTTTCGTTGAAAACTTGGATTTTTATGTTATATCTGAATGGATCTAACCGGACAATGACCGAATATATTTGAGTTATGTTAACTAGAGATACTCCCGTCGTCCCAAAATAATTGTTTCTAAAGATACTATTTCTAGAGATACTTTTTATGTACTATTAAAAATTATGAAAATTTGATATTTTAAAAGTACACATCGAGATAAATATAATGACATCTTTTATATTACTATTTATCTTTATATTTTAGTATTAAAATATGATCAAAGTAGATTATCTATTACTATATACTAGCCGCCAAACGGGCACGTTCCGTGCCCGTTTGTGTGATCATATTCTCTTCTTTATTCTTTGTGATCGATATTCTCTACTGTGCAAATATAAATAACTATTTAATCTCCTTTTTTATTGGACTTAGTTAATTGATAACTACGTAACCTCTTTTATTTTTGTTAGTTATTAAGAAGAAAAAAATATTTTTTTTTTTACTACAAAAAAACTGAAAACCTACTTTTATGTGAAAGTTGTGCTTAGTTGTTAAGAAAAAAGATAAAATATTATTTACTAAAAACAACTGAAAATCTATTTTTATGTGGAAGTTATTTTTTAAGGGTAAAATAGGAATAACAAAAAAGTCATCCCAAAAATTTGTATCCCCTTTATATATTAGTATAGATAAAAAGGATACAAATTTTTGGGATGGCTTTTTCATTATTCCTATCTTACCCTTAAAAAATAACTTCCTCATAAAAATAGATTTTCAGTTTTTTTTAGTCAATATTTTTTTTCTTCTTAATAACTAAACACAACTTCCACATAAAAATAGGTTTTCAGTTTTTTTTATAGTAAAAAAAAATATATATATTTTTCTTTTTAATAACTAGCCACAACAAAAAAAAGATGTTACGTAGTTATCAATTAACTAAGTCCAATAAAAAAGGAGATTAAGTAGTTATTTATATTTGCACGATAAAGAATATCGATCACAAAAAAAATGTCGATCACACAAGTGCCCGTTTGGCGGCTAATATAAATAGTGCATATACAAAATTATTATTAATTTTGAACGGACGAAGTAAGTAATTTGTAACGTGCTTCACATGCCTTGATAATTACAATTAATACAATAATACATTTTATTGTATCTTTCTCTATCCACCGTAATAAAAAATTCACTAAAGTGGCTTTACTGTTTTATATGTTTTCCACTAAAACCCAAAGCGGCTTTTTAAAGTGGCTTACTTTGTCTAAATTTAGAATTTAATTTTATTCTAAAATAATTATTTAAAATCTGATTTATTGATTTATTGGGTCATTCTTTTTAGCTGTAGCGGACCTCTAAATCAAATTAAATTGATGGTGAAAGCAAAAAAAATAAAAATTATTAATCCAAATAATAAGTATTTCTAAGAAGCTCTTTAAAGTTCAATTCAAAGAAAATATTTATCTACATATTAGATAATTTTAATTTTCAAAGCATTACTTCTACATACTCCAATTAAAATCTAACATGCACTTAATTTTATTCGTCGCATTCATTGAATTGAATTCAACTTTTTGAACTCATGCCAGTAGAGCTGTCAAAACGGGAGGCCCGGCCCATTCGGGCTTCGGGCTTCGTTGGGCCGGGCTTAAAAAGCCCGGATAAAAAACGGGCTACAAAATCAAGGCCCGAGCCCGGCCCGGTACGGGCTTTCGGGCCGGCCCGTTTTTTTTTTAAAAAAAACATTTTTAAAGCAATAGATTAAGGGTAATTAAAAAAAATAAATTTAAGTGCTTAATAAATTTGACAAAGAGATCACAACATTAATTCATTACAAATAGGTTGAAATTTGTTAGTATTAATGTAAAGTTATTTAAGCTAGTTACAGTTTACGAGTAATTACGTAGAGAAATATTTCACAATCGTGGTTTTATATTTTTAGCTTATTTATTTATTTATTTTAATGACACGATAAGTTATTTTTACTTTTAGCTTCTTTTCATTTCCTTATGTATATAATTTGCGTTATTAGTGCATGTATATAATTTGCGTTACTAGCGCATATTTATTCTCTTAAATGCGCGTTTGATGGAATTGGAAGGTGTGTGTGACGTGTGTGTTGTGTTGTTGCCGTGTTGTTAACTTATTATGTTTGTGTGGACTTTTAGATTGGTGGCCCAAGCAAAAATATTATAAACATCCTTCCTTGTTTACTCATATTTTTTATTTTTATTTTTTTTATTATAATTTAATCGGGCTTGCGGGCGGCCCGCGGCCCATTCGGGCCGGCCCATATTTTTTGCGGTCGTTATCGGGCCGGGCTAAAAAGCCCGGATGCTAATTCGGGCTAGATTTTTAAGGCCCAAGCCCGGAAAAAAATCGGGCTATTCGGGCCGCCCATTCGGGCCGGCCCATTTTGACAGCTCTACATGCCAGTATCCATTCCCAATTTCCCATTACTGTATGTTTCTCTTCTTTACCATAATTTATTCTTTTTTAGATAGTAGTATAAAATTTACATTACTTACTCTGTTAATAACTACTATTAACTACGAATTACAACAAATCATGAAGATGTTAAGCCATGGATATATGTTTAGTTATCCAACCTCTTACAATTATTTTTGTTGCAGCTATTCTTTTTAAAAAATAATTCCATGTACGGTACGGGCCAATATACTAGTAAGATATAAAAGACAAACAATAAAATATATTAGGATGCTTATTTTTAGTTTTTTTATATGTAATGTAAGATGATGCTTCACATGCTAATCACCTTTTCATAAATAATCAAAAAGAAAACACCGGTGTGGACAGGCTATCTTTGACGAGATTGTTAAGTGTACACACATGGGATGAAAGTTTATTTAAAACCATAATATTAAGGGAATTTAACTGTCTTTTAGTTACATTAAGTTGAATTATAATTTGACGGATTATTATTCCTTCCTCTATCCTGCATATAGTAGTACCTTACTCTTCTATGCTAATTACAGTGAGAATGAATACACTAACATATGCATCTGTTTTATACTTTTCAATCCTTTTGTTCATGATTGCCGCCGTAGACATTATTAATGCGGAATACAATGAAGCAGATTACATGTTCGACCTTTTGCAAGCACTGAAACCAACTCCCACACACTACTAGAAAACATGCGTTTAGCAACCGATTTAGTGACCGAAATATTTCGGTTGCTTCAGCAACTGATTTAGAGACCGATATTTTGACTGTCAAAGTCAAAAAATATTCGGTTGCTAAATCGGTCACTATGTAATTATAGCGACCGGATTAGAGACCAATAACTAGCAACCAATATTTTGGTTGCTTTAGAGACCGATTTAGAGACTGTTATTTCAAGTTTCAAATCCAAAAACATTTCAGTCGCTAAATCGGTTACTATAGAGACCGAATGAGAGACCAATAAATAGCGATAAAAAATCTGTCGCAAACTTTTTTTTTTTTACAAATCACTAGAAATATTAATCAAATATTATTACTATTTTCTTAAAATTCTTTTATTTCTAAGCTTTGGTCTCTCTTTTCTTAAATCAAGGACTTAAAGAATTAAAAATGGTAACAAACAAACAAAGTAGAAATAGAAACCTATTCCTGAGTTTTTTTTTTTTTTTTTTGACAAACTATTCCAAGTTCTTATTTAGTTAAATTAATCTTATCCAAAATCCTTTCCCAAACACGTTTGTTTGTGGTGTGCAAAATTGATCCACTTTGGTCAAAATCAATAAAAAAAACAATTGATCAAATTTTTAGATCATCACGATCAACACTGAATCCCTAACTCACTTTCGTTCATCACGATTCGACACTGAATCCCTAACTGCTCCCTCATAATGGTTCTCATTCTCTGTGCGACCACCATTTTTTCTTTCTTGAGACAAACCAAAATAATAAAGGGCGATAACAAAAAAGAATGGGCAAAAACGCGCTTCTCTCTTCTCGAGCTCGACCACCGCACGCCACCGCTCGCCACCGGCTGTTCTCCCCCTTTCTCTCTCTGTTCGACATCGACTCTCTTCTCTGCTCGACCCTTGATTTGAATTTCAGGTGATTGTTTTCAATTTCAGGTGATGTAATTCTGCTTAGCCCCTTGTTTTCAATTTCAGGTGATTAAATGTTGATATGAATTTCAGGTTTTATAATTTTTCTATAATTTTAGATTTTTCAAGGTTTTAGATTTTTCAAGGTTATATATAGAATAAGCTAACAACTAGGAAGCTTCATTAAAAGTGGTTGAGGAGATTTTTCTTTCCTTAAGTTCCGATATCTTATGCTTTTAATCATTGTACTTATCATCATTGAGGTGTTAACTCTGATTATTGATGCTTTCACTTGCATGGTTTCTATTGTTTGGCTCGAAATGTGGATGTTCTAATTCCATGTTTGACCTTTTTGAGGAATCTGTTTCATTTATGTTTTTGAAATTCTTGACATTATTTTGTTCAATTGTTACGAACTATTGATTTACATTAAACTGCAGATTAGTAGTCGTAATTTGGACAGAGTTCGTAAACTGAAGAGTGCAATGACAAGGCTGACTGCCCGGGTTCAAAAAGTATGTTAAGTTATCCTGTGCACTAGTGAAAAAAAATTGTGACTGACAAATCCCATGTTGCTTATGAATATATTTTGCACCTTCTTCAAGATGGTTATTGATCTTTTGACTATGAAATTAACATACGTTATGGATGATTATCAATATCTTAATAATCTATATGACATATTTTCTCCTCTAGAGAATTTTGCTTTATTATAACCAGGTAGTAGGATTTTGCTTGAATGGGAACTTAAAGAGCTTTCATGTTCTATGCTGAATATTATGGATCTCATTTATGATCACAGTAAAAAGTTGTTGATTTGTTTCTCTACATAGTTTCACATGATAAATTTTTCAGATATACTGTGTCAGTTTGCTCAGCTGAGTTTCATCTCATTCTTGCATTGTATCATCTCAAAATACAAAACATTTTTTCAGATCATAACAATGTCAGCAACATTGTGTCCAACCATGGAGATGGACACATTGTATAAAACCCAAATTCACTGTGCACCACCTAGATCAGTTTTAAATGAAATACCATGTATACTCCTTTCTCCGGCTCCCATAACCAGTTCAATGTTATGTGCTACAGGTCAGAGATGAGCTTGAACAGTTGCTGGATGACGATGATGACATGGCCGACCTATATTTGTCGAGAAAGGCAGGTTCAGCATCACCAGTTAGTGGATCAGGTGCTGCAAATTGGTTCGCTGGCTCCCCAACCATAGGATCAAAGATATCCAGAGCAAGCATTGCACAGTTCGTTTAGATGAAAATGACGTGGAAGAGCTTGAAATGTTGCTTGAGGTTATAACATTTTTTAATTCAAAAAATATTTAGAATGGATCTTACATAGATTTAAAATTGAAAATTGCTATATCGTGTTTGTACATTTTTCCAGGCTTATTTCATGCAAATTGATGGCACATTAAACAAATTAACCACCGTAAGTTTCATCTCCATCTGAATCTTACAAACAATGTGTGCTATAGAGAACTATTAATCCTAATTTTTACTTTCTTACTAATCTAATTACTAGACAGTGAACTGAATGGCATCTTCAAGTTTTACCAAATTGCGAATCTTAATATTTACTATGTTACTGTGTGTGTGTGTCTATTGCCTAATAGATCAAGCTTTTAGCTTCTCTAGAAAATCTGATTTTTATCTATGCTTAGCCCCTGTTAAAAGCTAGATCCAATCTTCTTAACTTGGGTTTTGCTGAACTGAATCCTTATTCATAGATCTATGTAGCACCAAAACTTCAAATTGAAGACATATTTTGTGTCTGATATGTGATTTTCATTCAATTAATCCGTTTTTTTTCCAATTATTATTGGTCTTGACATGTTTGTGTTAGTGTTTCATTGTTGTATATATAGCTTTACCTCGTGACAACCAGATATTATGCTCAGTCTAATTACTTCCCTTTTTCTTTTCAATTATAGCTACTAGAATATATCGACGATACTGAAGATTACATTAACATTCAAGTAAGTAACTAGCGGTTTATTGGTAATAACAATATATAATGATCACCATTGTTCTCCACTGTTCGTTCCATGTGAGGGTTGTGATTATGGTGAAAGAGAACTTGTATACATCAATTATCCAGAAGTCTTGATGCGGGGCTTTTTCTTCTAGTGTATTTTGGGGCTCTTTTTTATAGACTATCGATTAAAAATTAACTATTGAATGTCTCAACTTTTGTGCAGGTAAGTGTAGTCATAATACCAGGAATGTATATCACGGAGAATGTGGAGGCTTCTAGTATGATACATGATGTATGTAACACCCCAAATCTTATATTTTATTATATTTGATTAATTGATGTTATTTAATTAATTGTGTATGTTAATTGATATGTTTTATATGTATTAATTAATTGTTGCATTTATGTTTGTTGATGATGGGCTTTTATGGGTATTGGGCTTAATTAGAATGAATAAGAGATTAAGGGTAATATAGTAATCTAGTGTGAGTTAGTGGGTTGTGTAGAAATAAGAGTGGCATTTTGGTTATTATCTTAAAGGGATAGAGTGTCTTGGAGTGAAAGTAGTGACACTTGTGTAAATAGTATAAGAATTTGTGGTAATAGTAAAGTTGGGATTATGAGTGGAATTAGTAGTGAAATTAAGGGTATTTGAGGGATTTCATATAACCTAAGTTGGGGTTATATATAGGAGGGTTTTGTGAAGAGTAGTGGTGTGATTTTATTATCATAAAATTTGAGAGATAGAGAGGTAGAGAGTTTGAGAAAGAAAGAAGAGAAGGAGGTTTAGAGAAGAGAAAGAGATGAATGAGAAGATCAAATAAAGAATAAGCCATGGTAGATTAACGGAAATCAAGTGGTGGAGTAGAGATTCCAACTTTATTGAGGTAAGAGGCTTAGATAATATAATTTTGAGTGATCAAAGAGAGGGGAGTTTGTCTATGACTCCACACCCAAACTCTCTTCACTCTTTTTGGGTTTTGGGAAGAAAAGGGTTTTGGGGATGTGTTTATAATTGAAGCTTGATAATGATTCATGTATAATATGCTTCTATTTATGATTGTTGTGTGAAATCCATGATAAAGTTGATTACTTGAACTTTGATTTTGGTTGATTATATGATAAATGAGTTTTTTGTTAAAATGGGTATAGATTCTCAAAATTGAATTATGATAAGTGATTTTGAGTGTTCAAATAAGTGATTTTATCCATAAACATGTTTGGTAACTGTTTATAAGTGTTATTGGGTTCAAATAAGTGATTTTGGGTGAAGAAAAGTGATTTTTGGGCCAAAAACGCGTAAAAACGATTTTTCCATCAGGTCCCTGCGCCTGGCGCAGCCTCCTCTGGTCCCTGCGCCTGGCGCAGCTCTGGTCAACAGCGTTGACTGTTGATTTTCGTTGACTTTTGACTTTTTGACGGTTTATGCACCCGGAACCCATTTTCAATAATTTTTCGCGTAGAATCCGATTCCGGAGTTCGTTTTATGAGATGATGTTTAGTTATTGATGTTTACCCAATTTTAATGTTACTTAATGTGTTAAGTGAAGTTGATATATCTAAATTAAATGAGGCTATGTTTATGATGATAATAGATAATTGTTGGTGATTAGAGATGATGATAATATGATTATGAATATGTTTGAATGAAGAGTATATGTATATGTATATGTATATATGACTTGATTACATGATGATTGATTATGGTGAAGGTTATTATTTAGTGATTGATAATAATAACTTGTGTACTTAATTGAGTTGAGATTAACGAATTAAGTTATGATATTACTTATATGGATTAAGTATGATGATTAATGATGTATGAGGATTAGTTAATAATGTATGTTGATTAGCTAATGATGTGTGATGATTAGAAGTTAATTAATGATGGTGAATTATGATGTTCATGTTTTATGATGATGAGTGTGTTGTTGTATCTTGCTTGAATGTATACCTCAATGATGATATGGTGATGTGTTGAGATAAGTTAATGAGAACTTAAAGAAGGAATAATAGGGATGAGTGGCCTATTATTCATGAGTAGATGTATAGTGTTATCATCATTATGTGGTATGTGTACATTCATGCATTCATGAGTCAACTTGAGAAGAGTCCCCCATGACTTAAAACTGACTTGAGCGATGGATGTATATATCCAGAACATTGAGACTCCAAGGGCTGCGGTTACTTGGGGGGTGTTCAGAACATTGAGACTCCAAGGGTTGCGATTACTTGGGGGGTGTTCATTTTGAGCGATGGATATTATCCAGAACATTGAGACTCCAAGGGCTGCGGTTACTTGGGGGGTGTTCAGAACATTGAGACTCCAAGGGTTGCGATTACTTGGAGGGTGTTCATTAATTTGACGCGGGTACCACATGCATTTAGTTATGTCTAGGGTGACATGACATGAGAATTGTGACATTAGTTTGCATTAGGGTAATTGTGCACTCTAATTGGTATTTGGTATTTGTCATTGTTTCCATTATGTTTTGTGAATGGTTGAATAATGTGATACTTATGATTGAGCATATTATGAGATGTGTGATAATGAATGATAATTGATGATGATGTGCATATTTGTTAATTGATTGAAGATGTGATGTTATTATGATGCATTATATTTTATGATTATGAAATATGAATGATATGACATTGATATTGGTTTATAAATGAATTGTGAGACATAACCATGTTATGTCCTAAGTATTAAATGTGTTCTTATACTTAGTTTCTTTTATGGTTATATTATCTAACCCTCTGTTTTGTGTATGTGCTGGATTTGGGTTCCAGATCTTCAGGTTATGTTTGTGATCGAGTTGTCAGTGAAGCTCCGCTCTGATGTGACACGGGGATGGGATTATTTCTATAATGTATATTTAGAGTCTTGCTTCTTATTTCCAGTGTATTTAAATATGTATTTTCTTATAAACGTATTTGTACAATAATCGTTTTACTAATTAAGTTGTTGGTAAACATTTATGTGTACGATGTAATACTCGAACCAATACTTTTATAAATCAAATTTCATTTCCGTTGCGTATTTTGGAGAATATTTTATTAAAGTGGTATTTTATTAAATACGGGTTTGGGTGTTACAATGTAAAACCTTGATGAATCAAAGCTTTAATTTATTTTCTATAGAAGATTTATTTTGTAATATTAACTTTGAAGAAAAAAACATCAATTAAAGCTTATTTAATACTATGCTAAGTTAATCTATGTATAGATTTAATGTGATAGCTGATACTTAAAGTTTTAATTTATTTTCTATAGGAGATTTATTTTCCATATAATCTTTCATTATGTTTATGTGTGTGTGTGTATATATATATATATATATATATATATATATATATATATATATATATATGGGCTACACAATTTTTTTCCATATATATATTTGGGCTACAATTCTTTTTTTTTTTTTTTAAATATCGAAATTAGCAACCGAATTAGCAACCGATTTATTTTAAAATTAAATAAAGTGGTCAATAAATCAGTTGCTAATAGCGTCGACAATGCGTCGAACAATCTGTCTCTAAACTGTTCATTCAATTCAGTCTCTTAATTGGTTGCTGATATTGGTCGCTAATTCGGTCTCAAAATTCAGTTGCTAATCGGTCACTACAAAATCAGTTTCTAATTTGGTCACTACAGATCAGCGACCAGGGTTTTTGCTACTGATTTTAATTGGTTGCTAAATCGGCCGCTAATGGAATTAGCAACCGATTTTGATGAAAATCGGTTGCTAAATCGGTTGCTAAACGCATGTTTTCTAGTAGTGGCAGATCCTTTGGTTAATCTTCAAAATTTGTATATATATATATATATATATGTGGTGACTGGTGAGTGATAAAATTATACTGGTGTAATACTTAGACTTTGTTTGAATTGATGGAATATAACGGAATGAAGCGGAGCGGAATGAAATAAAATAATGTTCAACTGTTTGGATTTGAAAAAAAATAATTGAATGAAGCGGAGTAGGATTCAATAGAATGGAATGAATTTCATCTCATACCACCACATACCTTAAATTTTGTTCTTCTCTTTCTTAAGATATCCAAACAATGGAATGAAATATTTATTTCATTCTGCTTCATCCCATTCCACTCCACTCTATTTCGCTCCGCTATATTCCATTAATCCAAACAGAGCCTTAAGTAATATTAATATCACCTCAATGAATACAAATTTTAAAGCGTTACTGAGAGGTCTTGATAAGATATCGATTCAATGAATACAAATTACATTGGTATAACACTTAAGTAATATTAAGTGATCAAATTTAAGTGTCATTCAATTAGAGAAAAATTGTTTAAGTGTCATTCAATCAGAATTTCTCTAATATTATACTTATGCAGAGTTTTTAGCTTAAGATCTGTTGTTTGAATCTCATCGACGATAATAATTGAATTTTTATAATATATTATAGAAAAATAACTTTTCTTCTCAAATAGATTTTTTTATTTTTTTTTAGAAACTCTAATTTTTTTTTGTAAAACTTGAATATTTTTTGTGTAGAAAATCTAATATAAATATTTTTTTTTTGTAGAAACTACAATATTATCTTTTTTTATAGAAACTCTAATATTATATTATTTTTAGAAACTCTAATATTTTATTTTTTTAGAAACTCTAATATTTTTCTTGTGGAAACTCTATCAAATATTATATTTTTTTTTTGTATAAACTCTTTCTTTATTTTAGAAACTTTAACCATATTTTTCTTTTTTAGAAACTATTTTTTGTTAACAAAATGTATCTTCCGCGCGCAACTACAGAGACTAATCCCCTCGAGGTAACTGAGATCCATTTAACGGGTTGACCTCTCCCAAGAAATGTTTCTCCATACCCACCGATCAGGGATCAAACTCATGACCAAATGATTAAGAGGTCCAAGTATATATCTACCACTTGTGCGACACTATCTTGGTACATTTTTAATATTTTAATTTTTTAAAATAAAGGAACAATTATATTTAGATTACTATGAAACAAATTGGATTAAGAAAGTACACTATTTTTTCATGGATAAGGTCACTTGAAGATTTTGAAGAAAAAATTATCGTCATTAGGAACAAAAATAAAATAGAAGATTTTGAGAGAGAGAGATATAGAAAGAGGGAGAGGGAGAGAGAGAGAGAGAGAGAAATCTCTCACCGCTGGAGAATGATAAACTGTGAGTAATTCTCACTCCACTATTAAAAATATACATTGACGAATTTAAATTTGAATTCCAACTGCGGGAGTTTTCCTTATTTTTATATTTCATATTTTATAATGTGGAAAACTTATGCAAAATTTTATCTAACACGAAGAAACATGATCCCATGATGAAAAGTGTATGTAGATTATAGTGAGAACTAAGAACGAAAATTTAATTGATATTTATTAAAAAAATAGTACAGTATAGAATTAACAACTATTTTTTGTTGATGAAGCCCATGTAGAGTCATGTAACGGAGACGAGAGATAGAAATAGAGAGAGAGGGAAAAAATCTCTCAGTGGTATAGAATGGAAAACGGGAAGCACTTTCCACCCGAATATTAAAAATAAATATTGATTAATTAAAATTTGAATTTCGACTACGTGTGTTATCCATATATTCATATTTCATATTTTATCATGGGGATCACTTATTCAAAATTTTATTTAGCATGG
The DNA here is from genome assembly GCA_030408175.1 of Trifolium repens. Classification (NCBI taxonomy): domain Eukaryota; kingdom Viridiplantae; phylum Streptophyta; class Magnoliopsida; order Fabales; family Fabaceae; genus Trifolium; species Trifolium repens. The sequence continues at coordinate 19,037,174 of CP125848.1, forward strand.
TGAAAACTGATCGTCCATGATGAAAAATATATATAGAAGATAGTGATAACTTAACACGAGAATTTTTTTTATATTCATTAAAAAATAATATAGATATTAACAACTATTTTATTATTGATGTTGCCCCAATAGAGTCATGCGACGGACACAAGAGAGAGAGAGAGAGAGAGAGAGAGAGAGAGAGAGAGAGAGAGAGAGAGAGAGAGAGAGAAGAGAAGAGAGAGGGTATACAATGGGAAACGAGTAATACTTCTCACACCACTTTTAAAAATACACATTGACTAATTAAAATTTGAATTTCGACTACGGAAGATTTTACATAATTTGTGTCCATCACACTTTCATTATATTACATCTGGCAGATGAAATGTATGAGAAATCTAAAATAAATTAATTTAATTTTGATTTTTTTATAATTGATGTTATTTTTATATAATTCAAATTTTAAACTTTCCATAAACCATTACAAGAAATATGATTTTTGGCAGCGACTTTTTTTGTTAAAAGTTATTACAAGTCGCTGACAAAACTATCTGCAAAAAATCATATTTCTGGTAGTGAACCTTCTTTCGAATTGTTTCGGAATATTAATTTATCAATGTGAGTGAAGATTAACACATAGATTTTCTTATATTAATTTAAATCTTCTTTCAAAAATTCGGACTTGAATTTTAAGGCCCAAACTCGGAAAAAACTCAGGTCATTCGGCCCATTTCCATTTTGACAGCTCTAGTAGTACGCCAGCCGGACAAGTGTGTTGCTTGGTGAAACAACGTTCATGTTTGACAATCTTCTATACAATAATATTATTTTATATTTGAAATGTAGAGAAAAGATGAAAATGTGTTTCTTCCATTTTTATAGTACACTTGACCATTTTATTTTATTACCGTTACAATATAAATAATTAACATTATTTGTAATAAAATTTTTACTATATATCATAATCATTTGAAATATTAGGTACAATTTTTATCTCACAATTTTATCTCTTTGTTTTATTTTATCTCTTTTGAATAAAGAATGCATAAGCTTATGGATATTTTGGAAGTAAACGAAATTGATAACGATGCTAAGATTATGTATAAAATTTCGATGCTCCTAAAATAATACTCATCTTCATCTCTAAAAGTTATCAAATTATCATGTATAAAATTCTTTGAAGCAAAGCCATAAAAAGATGATTTTTAAAAAGATTTAAATGCAGTTTTGGCCCCCCAAATTTTGCAATTGTACGATTTTGGCCACCCAAATTTTAATTGCTTGATTTTAACTTCATAAGTTTTTCCAATTGCTCGTTTTTAGCCCCCCAAATTTTAATTGCTCGATTTTAACCATTTAATTTACCCTTTTTGCATTGCTTGATTTTTAACATTTAATTGCGGATTTTTTTTTACTAACTATATTAGAATAAGTTTCCAAAGGTACAAGGAGTACACCAAGGAGAGTACAACATACAAAATGCTACTTATAGATTACTTATTACTACTACTTTGTGAATATTCTAAAGTAATTAAACAACAAAAATGTAATGAAGCCAGATAATGGAAAGGTTCTAGAAGATCATGAGCTGTCAGCAAATCAGAGAAAGGGCCCACATAATATTCATGACAACGAGGTGGATAGCAATAGTGAAGCAATGATTGGGCCACGTAGGGGAATGAGGACACGTATTCCTAACAGCATGTGGGGTGACTACGTGAAGGGATGATTCTAGACTACAAATAGTGCATTAGGTGAATATTGTTTGTTATGTGATTATTGAAGTTTGTTCTCTTCTCTCTCTCTAATCTCTCTATCACATCCTATGTATCAATCCTGTTTCCCGGGTTGTTGTTGCGTTTCAATAATATAATCCCCAATTTGAGTTCATTTTCCTTAGTTATTTACATTACTGTTTCATTGGTGCTTTCATTGAGAGGCTATACCTAAGAATGTTTTCAATGGATAAAGACAAAGTAAAAGTTGTGTTGGACTGGCCTATACCTAAGAATGTGAAGCAGTTGAGAGGCTTCTTAGGATTGACTGGCTATTATAGAAGGTTTATCAAATCTTATGCTAAGATTACTGGACCCTTTAACTCAGTTGTTAAAGAAGGAGAATTATATATGGAATGACCAAGCTGAGATGGCATTTCATCAGTTACAAAATGCTATGACTTCTGCTCCTGTATTATCCTTGCCAAATTTTGAAAAACCCTTCATATTAGAAACTAATGCTTCTAGTGTAGGCATAGGGGCAGTATTACATCAAGAGGGCCACCTTATTGGTTATTTTTCATAAAAGTTGGTTCCTAGGAATCAAAAGAAATCTGCATATTTTAGAGAGATGTTAGCTATTTCTGAAGCAATAGCTAAATTCAGACATTACTTACTGGGGCATAGATTCATTATCCGTACAGATTAAAAGAGCTTACGACATTTAATGGAACAATCTCTGCAGACACCAGAGCAACAACAGTGGTTACATAAATTCCTAGGCTATGATTTTGTGATAAAATGCAAACCAGGAAAGGAAAATCTTGCAGCTGATGCTTTATCAAGATTAATGACTTTGTCTTGGTCAGAGCCACATTGTCAATTCATTCACAAGATTAAAGATGGATTGAAGACAAATGTACAGTGCAAGGAGATAATTACAAAATGCACTCAGCAAGGTAACACACATTCCACTACACTTATAGAGATGGATGTTGTATTGGAAAAATCGTATTGTGATTCCTCAGCATTCAGACTTAGTGTAGCAAGTCTTGGAAGAGTTTCATGCCTCACCAATTGGGGGCCATGCTGGTGTGACCAGAACTACAGCTAGAATTCAAGCACAATTTTACTGGCCTGCTATGAAGAAAGATATTTTGCAAAATGTGCATAATTGCGTGGTGTGTCAGCAAGCTAAGATTTCAAATACATTGCATGCAGGGTTATTACAACCATTACCTATTCCCTCACAGGTCTGGGAGGATGTGGCAATGGACTTCATCACAGGATTACCATTGTTATTTGGGTACACTACTATTCTGGTGGTTATTGACAGGCTAACAAAGTATGCACACTTCTTTCCAATGAAATCAGATTACTCTAGCAAATCAGTAGCTGAGATTTTCATGAATAATGTAGTTAAACTACATGGTATGCCTAAGTCCATTGTTTCTGAAAGAGACAAAGTGTTTACAAGTTCCTTCTGGCAACACTTATTCAATCTGAAGGGCACTACATTGGCCATTTCTTCTGCTTATCATCCCCGGTCTGATGGCCAATCAGAAGTTCTGAACAAGGGCTTAGAACTATTCCTGAGATGCTTCACTTTTCACAATCCTAAGTCTTGGTTTAAGGCTCTAACTTGGGCTGAATTTTGGTACAATACTTCCTTGCAGACAAGCATTGGAATGACTCCATTTATAGCTTTATACGGGAGAGATCCACCTACACTTATAAGATATGAACCACAAGTCAGTGACCCTCCAGCACTTCAAGAGGAGTTGATGGAGAGGGATAAGATATTACAACAGTTGAAGACACACTTAGAGAGAGCTCAACAGTACATGAAGAAACAAGCTGATAAGCACAGATTGGATGTGACACTAAGAGTGGGTGATTTAGTGTTAGTAAAGTTACAACCATATAGACAACAATCTGTAGCTTTGAGAAAGAACAGGAAATTAGGCATGCGTTATTTTGGACTTTTTGAGATCATAGCCCGTGTAGGGGAGGTAGCTTACAAGCTCAAGCTACCGGATTATGCAAAAATTCACTCAGTCGTCCATGTATCTCAACTCAAACCCTTTAAAGGGGTCTCTCAAACTCAGTATATGCCCTTACCACTCATATTGTCTGATAGTGGTCCTATTATCCACCCCATTGAAGTTTTATAAGCTAGAACCATAGTCAAAGGCAACCAGAAGTTTCATCAAGTGTTGGTCCAGTGGGATCAACATCCAATATCTAAAGCTACTTGGGAGGATATGGATGATTTGCAGCAGAAGTTTCCTAATTACAATCTTGAGGACAAGGTTGTTTTTAATGGGGATAATATTGTAATGAAGCCAGATAATGGAAAGGTTCTAGAAGATCATGAGCTGTCAGCGAATCAGAGAAAGGGCCCACAGAATATTCATGACAACGAGGTGGATAGCAATAGTGAAGCAATGATTGGGCCACATAGGTGAATGAGGACGCGTATTCCTCACAGCATGTGGGGTGACTACGTGAAGGGATGATTCTAGACTACAAATAGGGCATTAGGGGAATATTGTTTGTTGTTGCGTTTCAATAATATAATCCCCAATTTGAGCTCATTTTCTTTAGTTATTTACAAATATTGTTTGTTGTTACTATTTTTAGAAAACTTGTTCATATGATCCCCATATCACTCTCTCTCTAAAAGAAATTTTCCTCCGTCCTCTCTCTAAACTAGAAAACCCAGATCTGCTTTTTCCTTTTCCCTCAAATCCAAACCATCTCTTCACAACTCAAACATGGCAGTGGTGGTGGTGTGACGAGGAGGAGATCAACCTCCATACCACCGTGTCGATCGGCGCTGGTTTGTTCTTCTCCTGTTTGTTTTTGTTTCTTTGTTTTCGTTGTCTCCTTCGTTTCCGGCGCCGATTTCGTTTTTCATTGTTTGGTGCTCTGTTTTCGTTTTTGTTTTTCTGGACGCCGGCAGAGCTGTTTTGCTACCGTTCCTTCGTTTTTGTTTTGCTGTCGTTACTATGTTCGTTGTTGTCGTTGCTGTTTGCTGTTTGATGTGAAAGCAGCGGCGCCGCTGGAGGTTGTTGTAGGTGAGGGTTGCCGCGTCGCCGATGGTCGGATCTGTGCTTTGGCATGTTTACGTGGTTTGTGCAGTGGGGGTTTTTGGAGCAATTTGTTGTGGATAGGCTTGGTAGTGGTGGTGGAGTTATTGATGGGGTTTTATTGCTACGTTGGTGGATTCAGTGTCTTGTTGGTGCTCCGTCGAGTCGTCATGGCTCAATGATGGGTGGTGGTTGTTGTTGGGGTTGGAGATGGTGGAGCTACAATTATTTTTGGTTCTGCTGGTGGTTTTGACGCGGTGGAGGTGGTGATGTGATATGGGGTGGCGTTTGGTTGATGCTGGGGTTTTTTTCTTGGTCTTGGTAGTTGTCCTGGCGCGCCCGAAAGGGTGGGGTACATAGGCACTCCGTGTTGACGGACGTTGTCGTTTTATCGTACCTCTGGGACGTATTGGTGATGGAGAGGTGGTGGATGGTTAATACCGAGTGTGTGTGGATTCTCCCTGATATAAGAGTCTCTGACCATTTTCAAATCTGGTGAGATTTGCAGGATTCTTTGGAGTCGCTGAGGGGTGTTTAAGTCTGTTGAGACTTGTAGGTCTCTGGTATCTGGTCGAACTCTACGACATCAGGTGTTGACTGTCGATTCTCTGACTACCGGAATCCCCCAACCTTTAACTTTCGGGGCTACTTTATGGGTCTAATGGGCCGAGTAATTTTAATTCGAGTTCGGAAGTTAGTGTCTAGTGGTGTCTCCTAGGGCCGGGTAGGGGTTTTCTCTGGTGGGTTTAGCAAATCAATATTGGTGTATGGGTGGTTTGGGGTGTTTGTTTAGGTGTTGGTAATTGTGTTATATCACGTTACCTTTTGCTTGTATGTTTCCACGATAATTCCTTTCACTTCTTGTGGAGGAGTTGTTTTTTAATAAAATTTAGCCGATTCAAAAAAAAAAAAAACATAAAAGGGTATTTTGATCATTTCGTATGACGCACGAGTAATTCATGCGGTGGCAAAAGAAAAAGTCAAATTAAATTCACCTGATTTTAATAAAGGAAAGGTGGACTCAAACATGCATGTACCAGTTAACCATAGCTACTTTTTCGCATCATACAAATCAAAATCAAACATTTTTTCTTTCCAAAGGACTGACTCACTCATGAATACTTGTGGAGAAAACGAGACTCTCATAGCATATGCATATTGAAGATATAGTGTACATTGCATAAGAAATTCTAGATCTGATTTATAGTGGACTTGACATATAATTATGTTCGTATTTTAAGTTGTATAAATTATTAACAATAAAATCAATGGATATTAATATATGACGGCAGAAACGGAAGGTAATAATATAAAAATGGAGATTTTTTAATTTATTGATGTAATCATGTGAGTTTATGAGTAACTTTTTAATAGGCATTAGATCAAAATAAAATTAAGGAATATTAACGAGTATAACTTTTTTTAAAAGTTACACCGGTGTCTTTCTACTATGTGACTCAATATAACAAAGTATCACAAAACAAGGTACTGTAAAGTTATTTTTCCATTTAATTGAATTAAAAATTAACTTGATTGAAAAATCATACATGAAAATTAGTCGTACTTCATTTGCTTCGTGACGGAATATATGCATGGCCTTATATAGGTTTTCCTATGAGGTCATATTTCAGTTTCCCTCCTTATTTATAAAAAAATTAGAAGAATCAGTTACACAGCCACACATAAGAAACATGAACGAAACACTCTCGTATGAATATAAAATGTGCATAATCAGAAGAAAACATACACGGAGAAACAAAATAAGAAACTAATTAAAAGAAAAGAGAAGAAATTGGTTCGTTTTAATTAAAATAAGGATAAAGTGTAATTATATAATTAAAATACTCGATTCCGTTGCATACAACTCAAATTAGATGGAAAAAAATAGTATTAAAGAAGTTGGTAGTATGAGATGGAATGAATTTCATTGTGTTCTATACCATTCAATTCATTTTTAACAAATCAAAACAATAGAGTATAACTTTATGCCATCCATTATATTCCATCAATTTACGTGTTTGGACCAATGATTTGGAGCAACGATTCATTTACTATTTTTACAAAAGAAAAATGCTCTTTAGGCCCCCTTATTTGCTACTCAGGCCCCCCGTGTTGACGAAAATGTCCTAGAGGCAAGTTTTGGAACTTAAATTCCAAAATTAATCAGTTTTGGAACCTATATTCCAAAATACACTAATTTGTATTATTTTCGATCAAAATAACTATACAAGTTGAATTTGGAACTTACAAACTGAATTGTTTTATTTTTGAAATTTTTTTATGCTTTAGAACTTACTATCCAAAGTATTTTTTTTTTAAATTTTTTTTACTTCGGAATTTAACATCCGAATTGTGTTTTTTTTTTTAAAGTTACACTTCGAAATTATGAACCGAAAACGAACACTGACATTTCCTCGTTGTTGTGTCTTCTTTCTTTAACTTTGTTTTCATTTCTTTGTACTCACCGCCTCTTTCACAACCCAATACAATTTTTTTTTTCTTCGGCTAGAACCGTTATCTGGGCAATGCCAGATTCATCAATGTTTGGTTTCAATTCAAACGGAGGTTCCGCCATCCTAACACGTACCTATATAAACCAATACAATAACTACATATCAGAAACATGCACTACAAAGCTGAAAAACCAAAATTCTGCCAAGTTTGGATTTTATCTTCCAACAAAATTCCAGAATGCACGTTCCAAAATTTACGTTTACAGATAACACTTGAAAACTCAAAAAATAAACCGATGAAAGCATACATTACCTGTTGGATGACACCAAATAAGTGTAGGAACCCTCTATGAGTGAATAAACGTTGATTTCAAGGCTTCAAAATGTGAAAAAATCAACTTGTATAGCCATTGATCGAAAATAATACATATTAGTGTATTTTGGAATATAAATTCCAAAACTAATTAGTTTTGAAATTTAAGTTCCAAAATCTATCTCAAGGGCAATTTCGTCAATACGGGAGGCCTGGGTAGCAAATAAGGGGGCCTAAAGAGCACTTTTCTTTACAAAATGCTTAAAATATACGTGTTGGACCAATGTACGTAGTAGTGATTGGTCGCTAACATGTTTGTCCAAGTCTTCAAAAAAAAAAAAAATGTTTGTCCAACAATAGTAGGTCCCATTTCCCTACTCAAATAATTGACCAAACAAAAGTCACGCGGAGAGTACTTTGGCAACGTGTTTCACAATTGGAACCTTCGTAGATATAAAATATTTTTTAAGAAAATTATTGAGATTAAGAACCTAGATTATAGTACTAAATTTGTTGGGATAATATTTATATAATTTTATTTTTTAAGACAAACGATGAGTTAATTTTTTTTAGAGTATTTATTAAAGGTTGTAGAGAAAGATGCACTATAATTAGGGGTATGTTGATGAACAAAATAGTTGATATCTTTGCAAATTTGAAAGGGACCACCTAACTGAAAGAGACAAAGAAACATCTTAAGAGAGTCTTATATTTAGAGATACGGGTAAGTATTAATTATTTAGCAATGATAAACAGTTTTATGAGGCAATGATTAAGGAGATAAAATAGTAATACAATTTCAAAAGTAGTGTGTTAAATATCTTAAAATAAATTTTTATTAAAACTAAATAAATAAATTATACCCTTGCAAGCAAACAAAAAAGGTGAATGGCTATGATTTTAATAGAGAAATTTTTTCCGAATGGTGTAATAATACTCTAAAGTGCCTTCATAGCATTACTTGTAGGTCTCTTTGAATTATATGTATTGAGTACACATTATACTCCTTATAATTTATATTTTGCTTATAAAAAAAATAGAGAAAATTTTAATAGGAGATAATCTCTTTCGGCTCTATTATGCTCTACCCTATATATTTAATGCAAAATTCCTATAAATCAAAGTAGTGCTTATTTTTTTGGGCAATGATTAAGAAGATAAAATTTAGGGTCAATATTAATAGTTGAGGGATTGATGAAAGAATTCAGAAGAATAGGATACAGATCCCTAGTCTTATAGGGAATATGTTAGCATGATCTTTATTTTTAATATTATTATTTTTCCTTTTTTTGTAAAATATATTTAATTATTCTTTTTTGTGTCAATTTGGGTGGACTAATTTAGCTTTTTTTAGAAAATATGTTTAATTATTTATTCTTGTCCTTATTATTATTTGAAAATGTTTGTTTTTCTATTTATTGAATGATTGATGTATATTTGGTAAACTTATATTTAGATATTAGATATTCGATATTAGATATTTCCTCAGGTCCTTTTTATAAGAAACAAAAGTGAGTTTTTTTATCCTTTTTATATATAAAAACTTTGACTAATTTTCAAATATTTTAAATGTTTAACTAGTTGATGACCCGTGCACCCGCATGGGTCGCGCCTTCGGCGCTTGCTTATTTGGGGGTGGGTCTTGTGTCGCGGCGATATTACGTTGTGTTTAAAAAAAATTGTAAATTGTTTTATTGATTTAATTTAAATTGATATTATAAGTGTTTATTATAATTAGTATTTATTTAAATAAAACGTGTTAGTTATATATAGTAAAAATTAATTCTGTAAATGATAAGAACAAATTATAGTTATATAAGGTTTAAAAATTAGTTATAATTATAAGTGGATTTAATAATTTAATTATAGTTAACGATTCATAAGTTGATTTAAAATCTAATGATACAATTAGTTGTTGATAACATAAAATTGGATAAGTTAAAAATTCGAGTAGATTAATATGTTACAATAGTTTGGGAAAAATTAAAAACTGTAGTTAAAGTAGGCGATAGATTAACAAAATAATTTACATAACCTATATATTTTGATACATATTATAGTAAAGGATTGTTAAAGGTCATTATTTATTGATACATTTTATAATTTTTACTCGCATTATTGTTTTTGATTGATTAAAGGTGAAGACCAGCTTGTCTCCTGCACTGATGTTGTTTTCTCGATTGAAGTTGTACCAACCAGTTGTTAAATGCTTTTCTTCATCATTGTTGTATCTAGTAGAGGTAGCAATTTTGCATTTTGTTAACTTCATTGTTTGTTCAGACTGCAAAATCAAACTATCTTTGACTCCAATGGCTGCGTGCACAGTTTGTCTTGGAAGGTACTGAAAAAATAGATTAAATATGTTATTTAAGTAAGTAATATGATAGTTAAAAATGTATATTATTTGTCATTCCAAAAACATTAACATATGTAACTTATATAAATTATGTAATAGTTATGTAGTATCTAATAAAAATAATAGTTTACTTACTAAAGTTTGATTTTTGATTTGACTTGCTTGAGCTTTTGTTATAACCTTGTCCCAAGTATAGCCTCCATCAAAATTGAAATCAAGAGAGTTTATGTTATTTATTTCTGGAATGAAGGTTGATGTAGCAGCAATTTCTTTGAAGGTTGTTGTAGAAATTTTAGAAGATGAAGCTTTTAAGTCAGGATGTTGTTGGTTTGGTAAGAAGGTCACTTTGAACTGATTTTCTTGAATTAGATAGTTCAATTTCACATAGGTTGGTTCAACAATCTTAAAATATCTTGAAACAAACTTTCCATTACTTAAGTATGCAGAATTGTTTCGAAACCAAACATTCACCAAGCATTTTTTATCTTCTCCAGCGTCTAACCAAGCATAATCATCCTTTTTTAATTCATTAAACCATGTTTTGATGAAAGGTTCAGGTAGATCTATTTCACTCTAAATGCAAAAAAAACAAATTATATTCAATATATATTGTTATTGTTAATATAAATAGTAAAAGTGAAATTTAGATTAGACGAACCTTATGTGGAGAAATAATTGTAGTAAATGATTTCCAAACAACCTTTGCATATTTTGATCTTGTTAATCTACGAAAAAAAAGTAGTGTTACCCAATTTATGGTTTAAAAGCATTATATTATATCATAGTATGCAAATAAATACATTGGCTTTTTAATAGAAAATTTTTTTGACTTTGTACCTTGTATTTGAACTACCTATTTTATTAGTAGTTTTTGGTAGAACATCATTAGCAGCATTATTTGGTATGGTGATGGTTGTAAATGTTGTTCCTTCTTCTGGTGACAAATATGCTTTTCGTTTTCTATATGATACCATAGGAAAAAGTTATAACTAAATGGTTCTATATATAACAAAATGAAGGTTATGAGTTTGGTTAGATAATTATTACTGTAAAAAATAAGTAGAAGGATTTGTTTAATTTCAATTACAAATTTCACTGTAACTCATTAAAAGATACAAATTTGAAAATGATAATATGTGTTCAATGAAATTTGCATTTATATATATAAAAGGTAATTCATTGATATACTATAAATGTTGCGGTTGTACCTTTCATTTGTAGCACATGTTTTAACAGTAATAGGTCTTTGAATATCATCAACAGCATTTGTTGGTTTGTTCATTGCGAAACGATTGTCCGAATTGAGGTATTCCATAATGACCTCAGTAGGTTCATCAATGTTCATTTCTTTTGAGACTAAAATTCCAGATGACATGTAACTATCATATTTGTGTAAATCCATATGAACTAATGTTTGATTTCCATTTTTGTGTAAGATCCAACCATGGTTGTGTTGTTTTAGTTTGTGATACCAATATTTTTTGAAAGATGCAGGAATTTCAATTTGTGCCTATCAGAAATGTACATAACCGTTAAATGTAACCGAACAAACATAGCATATGAATAAGGAATGAATGAAAATTTTAAATTAAACAACTTAGAATGAATATATTGTAACCTTTTCTGGGTCTATGATGGTCTTAAATTTTCTTGCTTCATCAGTGTTACACCCCGAATTTTCAAAGACCAAAAAAGGCATTTAATTTTTTTTTATACACATCAGAGTTACGCATAAAAGATTTTAAATGAGCCGGCATTCAAATATACAAAAGAACTCATTACCATAAGGTGCTTCGACAAGCAAAGTGTATTCCTGAATAATTACAATCCAAGTCAAAGTATTCAAAGTACTCCAAACACTACAACCCAAAACAAACCAAGCTAGAAACCTATGCCTAAACAAAAGGCATGATGTACAACCACACCGGCGCAGAGTCTAATTCTAAACTATAGCTCCAACACGAGCTCACTGAGGCCCTGAGCAGCCGCCGCCCTCGCGACCTACAGCATCATCTGGGGTGGGAGGAGCCCGCAAATGAATATTGAAAGGGTCACCACAAAATAAAAGTATATATATATATATATATATAACCGGTGCGAAAGATGTACACATAACAAATTTCCACATACACGAGAAAAACTCTTTAACACAAAAGCAATTCCCACCAACGGGCTTATATAAACCAATGCACACATAGCCTATCAATGCAGACTCTACATGATCGTGACACCAATCACTGGCTGCCACATGCATGAATTCCGGAATTTAACCTCTCCACAGAGAGTCGTGATCTTCTAATCACTAATAATCAATACAATCTCGACGATCTTCTAACTGAAGGATTAGGATGGATCTTCTAATCGCACCCCGTGATCTTCTAATCACAATATTGAACTCAATCAAATCCCGCAGGACGAAAGGTGGATCTGCTAATCGCACCAAGTGGTCTTCGAACCACACTATGAATGCATGAGCATACGATCTTCAAATCTATGCTAATGCAATCAATTATATATATTCCTACAATCATATATAACGTACCACATGCTCATACATATATTCTCACAAATCATATGTAAATAACGCATGTATCACAAACACTTTCTCATCAACGAGAATACATAATACAAACATGCCCAAAGCATTCAAAACACGTCACAGAAAATAACCAAGCATGTTATTAACCAGTGAAAAGACTGAAAATAAATGGTGCCCTTACCTCAACAAGCATTCCAACACGCACAACTTACATTACGCGAGCAATAACCGTCCCTCTCGACGAAAACTCCAATTCGGCTAATCCTCTTAACCTTTTACAAAACATAACTTATCTAAGTTAATACCACATTCTAATTGGTTACTCAAATAAGTCCTAGATCGGCTACTAATGGATCAAGACTTATGGTTGTTCCCTCACAACTAACTAGGCTCAAATCCACTATTCACGCTACCAAAAATTTAAGCAGCGTAATGTCAATAAAATACTCTCACTGTATTTTATCGAAACGAAACTAAAACTCGAAAATCTAGAGGGGTCTAAGGTACTTTATGAAACTCTCGGATAGTGATTTCGAGTCCCCCTTATAGCGATTAAAAATTCCCAAAGTTAATTGCACTATTTCTTGCTACACGAAAATATTTTCGTTTTCAAAATAAACTAAGAAACACTTTGATTCCTAACTCCAAGGCAATCAATTTTCACATACTAAAACCATTTGAAAACAACCCAAAAACTCTTTGAAAATTTTCACAAAAATAAAAGTTTACTTGCGCCACAAGTTACAAGTTTTTCCTTTCAAATAAAATCACCATAACTCATTCAATTCTAATCCGATCGAGACGTGCCATATGCCGAAATCTTCGTATCGAAAAGACGGATCGAATGGTTAGGTTTCTAGGAAACGAAAACAATTTTAAAATGACCATAATACCCCTGTGGAATACGGCCAGAATTGGAATTATTCCAAAACCATTGTTTTTCAAAATCAAACATAGTTTAAAACACTTAAACTATCACTAGTTTTCCTCAATGATCAAGTATACATACTAAATCATTTTGAATCCAAGAATAACATTTTTTTTTCTCAAAACTTTGCAAATCTTTTCTTTCAAAGACCATGATCATTCATCACACTAAATGATCATTTACTTATCATTTTAGGGCTTGAAAAATTTGAAATCCTCATGGCTACACAACAAGCATGCCACGGCCATTTTTCTAAAACCAAGGCTAGCTCTCAAATTTTTCCATTCCAAAATCCTAGTAATACTTTACTAGTACCCAAAATCAATTAATTGAATCAACAAAACATTTCCCAAACCTCAAACAAAATCACAAGAGTTTTTTTTTTTTTTAAATAAACTCATGAACACCAACAAATATATTTCCATGTTTTTCAAAACAAAACCATTTTTCATATATCCATTTCTCTAAAAGGTTCAAAAACCACATCAATTTCACAATCACTAAACAACTACTCATGTTCTTGATCAATAGAAATTTTTATCAAAACCCTAGCCCAAAAATACATGAGATTCCCATCCACTCATGGAACTCAAAACTACCAAGCCTAAACATGCTTACAAAACCCTCATGAACAACTTTCATGAAATAAAAGCTAGCAAAAACAACATTTCTCACCAAACCCTCATATGAACATAAACCCAAAATCCTACAAACTCTACAAGTTTGAATACATACAAGATAGGAATAGAGGGGTTACCTTAAGAAAGAGATTCTCTACAACTTTCCACTAAGCTTCCAAGCTTGAAATGGAGTGAAATGGTGAGGAAATGAAAATTTGGTGAAGAAAGAAAGGAAGTAATGGAGTTCACGTGAAAGAGAGAAAGAAGAAGAGAGGATTTGTGATTTTCTTAAGTCCACAACTAACCAAACCTCCTTACTATGCTAAAACTCTTGCTAACTCATGGCCATTGGATCAAAAGATAAAATGCCAAGACAAAATCCTAGCCATTGGATCAAACCAATCCAAACCCACTTGAGATAAAACTCAACACCTCTTAGAAAAACTCACACGTTCAGCTCTCGCGCGCCACGACGAACGAAACTCACCAAAACAGAAAACTATAGAAAGAATGTCTACCGTTTAACAATTCCAAAACTTATCGCCGAATCTTTTTCCGCGACTGTAATTTTCTTCCACACCTTGGAAAATTAATCTCAGAACATAACCTCACTCACGCAGATATATAAAACTCCCATCCGAAATCTCACTTAAAACAGACGCAGTAAAATTTTACAACGACGGGTAAATTTCCTACTCGTTTATCCAAAAACAAGAATAATCCAAAACTCGTTAAACTGAATATACAGTAACCTTCGTATTAACCAAAGAGGATTACAGGACAAAAGTCTGTGTCTTTACAACGCACGAGCACAAAACAGGCTCCATTACAGCAAAAACCTATAATTGTGATGATACTCACAAAACCGCTTCATCAAAAACCCTAAAAACTTAGCCGACACTAAAGTTCCTTAGGAAAATTGTACAGTGAAATCTTGGGTCTTACATTACTACCCTCCAAAAAGAAGTTTCGTCCTCGAAACTAAAGGTAAGAGTAACAACTCAACTAGTTATTACCATCACCAACTCAACAAAATCCCTCGGATTAGGTGTAGCCACACAGACGCTAACACCGGGTGAAGTCATAATGTATATAAGCAAATGGTCAATCTTATTGACGAATACCACCTTCGCTGCATTTTTTGGTATGATGTTTGTTGTGACGTTGAGTGTATTTTAATTTAGAAGACATTGTTGTAGAAGTAAGAAGAAGTCGATCGTATTTGGTCAAATTATTTAATTTACTAAAATTAAAATAGTAAAAAAAAATAGTCAGATAATGAAGTACAATATAAAAGTAAAATGGAAGGAAGTATAATTGAATGGGAACTTATAAATTAATTTATGAAACAACCTATATTATTATTAAATAAAAAAATATGAGACATTACATTTGATTTACAATGATAAAATTAGTATCCATAATAGCGTTACATTTGAATTCCAAGATGTCTCCGGATTGAATTTGATTAAGTTGACAAAACATTCTCCATCCGTTTCCAAATTTAACTGTTAAAGTAATTGCATTTGAAATTAGTAGAGTGCAAGAAATGATATTATTTAATGGTTCACAAAGATGAACTTGTTGATAATTCCATTGTGCGAGAAAGTTTGCAAAGTCTTCGTTAAGTACCTGAAAAATGATTGAAATGTTGTATTAATTGGTTTATATTGAAAAGAAATATAAATTTTGTTGATAGATTTTTTAAAACGTATGTACTAACCATTTCATTTGATGTAGTATTGTTGTCATTTATAAAAACTTCAAAACAACAATCATGACAAACCGCACTGCTCAATGAATGGAAAGATGGAAATGTAGATGATTGACAGTTGCCTTGAAAAATATTGATTTGGAAAGAATTGTTTCCGTAATAGTTGAAAGCAATTTTTTTATTTCTAGTCCAATTATAAAATTCTCTCATGTCTTTCCAACCTTCAGTAAGTTGTGGTTGAGTTAATGATTGGTTAAATTTGATGCTATGTTGATTTCCATCAGGATCTAGTAATTGCCATTCAGGTCCGAGCTCATTGAAAAATTGAGCTACAAAAAAAGGTTCCAATTCTTCGAAGGTCTTGAAACGAAAAAAACGAAATTTATATATTAGTAATGAAATTATGTAGTTTTATAAATCAAAGAATATTGATAGTAAGGAAAAGTTGAACCTGATTTGGAACGTGAACTGTCAAAAATGTTCCTCTTATATGCCTTCGAAAAATAGGACGAAATGCAGCCATGTTTTCTTTGTGTATGTTTATTTAAAATGAAATATGTTAAGTTTGGTAGTTATTTATACAATGGAAAATTGATATTTATTACGTTATTGAAAGTTAGGTGTTGTTTGGCTCATAAAGGAAAAAATGTTGGTTGATGATTTTAATTGATTTGGTTGAAAGAAGCTTATGCATAATAAATGATAAAGATAGTAATATTAATTTATTTGAAATAGACAATAGTGAATTTGCAGGCTTTGTTTTTGGTAAATTAAATTGACATTATAGTCAGACATTGGTATAACAAATATATATGCATGTATTACACTTGTTTTTTTTTTTTACTTTAAAAGTTTGCAGGCGCAAGGATAAATAGATAGGTGTATGTGTAGTTAGTAAAAAGTTGAATTGCATGTATTAATTTGGGTAAGTTGTTTTGTAAGTGGGGTAGGTGGGGTAGTTGTAAGGAAAAACGGTAATATGTGTAGGTTTATGTTATCCAGCTGTCCTTTAGTTGTTTTTTAAGTAATAAAAGTAGATGAAATGGTCTTGTACTAAGAATATTCAGGATTGATACGTTTAAGTTATATACATATTGGGTAATAAGCAGTATGTAGAAAAAAACAGTTCCAAGCAAATGAAGATGTGTTTAATAATAAGTGTAACTTATAGTAATAAAAAGACAGTACGTGTATTTGATAACAGAAATGAAATTTAATAAAGACAATTAATAGTAATGAAAGTGATTTAAAATTTAAATGAAATAAGGTAACTTAATAATTAAATATAGAAAATGGATACACAAATTAAGTACTAAAACAAAATTTAAAGGTTTAGTTTGGTCACATTGCAAACATTTTGACCATTTTCTATAAAACGGAACTTTAAAGTATCACCAAAACTTATGTTGTTGTCCTGGCAAAACTTCTTCCATCCTCTTTTAATGATGCAGTTTTGCTGTGTAGTGGTTAAATACTTTAAATGAACCTTAGCATGAGTATTGTCCGCAAATTGGAGTAAGAGACTGTGAAATTTGAAATTGTTGACGTACTGGTTGAAATCGGGTGGCAGTGTCTGCATGTAAAAAGTATACTTTTGAACAAAATAAAAAAAAATAAAAAAAATAAATTAGAATAGTTTATTTAACTTACGACTTGTGTTTGTTTTGCTTTGTTAACATTGTTAAGTTGAAGTTGAAATACAGGTTCATTTTGATTAACAGAATTGGATGCACTTTGTTGGTCTTCAATAACAGGAGCTGCAGCATCAATAACTTCTCCATCTACAAATCGGTTGTTTAATCCATTATTGGCAAGGAAGCGAGCATAATCCGGATCTATGTCATCATCATGGTCTTGGTGTTCATAATTTGGATCATAGTTTGCCAAAAACATAGCATAGTCTGGATCTATTTCGTCAAATTGATTGTTGTGGTTGCTATAATTTAAAAAAAAAAAGGAAGAAATTAATATTACAAAAGTTGAGATTTTTGTATGAAAGTGACAATATTTTAAAACTAACCTGTTGTTTGATGAGGATGACATGTTGAAAGAAAGAAATGCTGTTAAAAAAAAATTGGATAAATAATTTATAATATAATATATTTAGAGGTAATTTGTTTTATTGGAAATAATAGTAATCAATTTATATATTAGAGCAACACTTAGCACAAGGCATGAAAGGAATTAAAAAAAAATTACCAGTTGAAGATCGGAATTGTGAAGTGTCAACTGAAAGTTGAAAGAACAATTGAAGTAGTGTAATAGAAACTTTAGAGCAACATTTATAATATATGAGTAACAAATGTTACCATATTTGAGTTATTTTGGTGGGCCTATATAATTTTGGGCCTAAAGAATTGTGCTATTATTGGAATTGATTGTATATTATTTTACTTTGACACTGCTATTAAAGTGATATGCATTTAAGTCGTTTAGGGTGTAATGAACATTAAATAAAGGTTATCATAGTTATAATAGTAGGAAGATTAATTAGCAAATTCATTAAAAAAGAAGGGGTATGTAACGCATAAACAATGGATTATAAATTTAGTAGGAGTTATAAATTTAATGAAATAAGTGAAACATGAGCAATTGTAATAACGAATATATATAATGATAGAACCATAGAACATAGTTATATTGTTAATAATGAGAAAATTACATGTTAAAGAAATAATACATGATAAAATGTTTATTATAATTATAGATTATGATAGATATAGTTATATATAGATTCATGTTCTACATGATTTTCTTAAATACATGAACCATGTGGCTTTCTTCCATTGTTGCAAATTTGAAACGTATGGTATCTCCTTCATTGAAGTGATTAGCCTTAAAAAATTTGTTCCATGCGGTGTAGAGTCTTGTAACATAATAAGGCTCTTCTGTTGTAATGACGTCGCAGTCTTGTTTTATTCCTTGTCGTCCACATAAAACAATAATATTAAAATCGTTTCTTCTGATATATCTACCGAAAAAATGGTCCACCATCTTCGAACCGAAAAATAAGATATTGAAAATACATATATTAATTGAAGTCATTTTATAATATAATTAGAAATCAAGTGAAAATGTTAGCTTACCAATTTTTTCTTTGTTTTCAAATCATCAGTGGATAATGTTCTGTCAAAGTACTTAGTCTTTCCTGGTTCGGTACTTCGACTATGATAATTAGGTATATCATCAATATGATTGATTGTTCTTCCAATATGAAGCACAAAGTCATTTTTTCCAATGTAGTTGAACATCAATTCATGAATATCTTCCAAATTGTATTTTTTGATAAGTTTTTTCCAACCTGTTGTCAATAATGGGTAGCTATAGTCACCATTAAATTTGACATGGGTTATCTTGCCTTCTGTATCAATCAATTTCCATTTTGAAGGTAGATTGGAGTTCATAAGCTTTACAAATGTTGGATCTATTTCTCCATAATCCTAATTAATTGAAAAAAATCAATTTAGAAAAGTGGTGGTATATTATTTAGAAAATATAATAAAAAGATTTCTCTTAATTACCTCATTTGGGACAGTGATTGTAAGAAACTTAGCTAATATGGGACTACCCATTGTCATTTGATACGGACACTTTGAATTTCGATGTGAAGTAATAAATTGAAATAATGTATGCTAAGTTGATGGTAACTTCTACACTGATGTTGGTATTTATAGTCACATTGGTTTTGTAGTAAGCTCAAATATATCTACATGTCATAGTGGAGAAGTGGTAGAAACAAAAAATAGGTATGTATTAAAGAAGTAGTCAAATTGTTCATCAATAGAGAGTTAAATAGTTAGTTTTAATAGGACAAAAACTGAACCAACATATCTATGATAAAGCTACTTGGCATGTGGTGTTTTGAAGTTATAGTACACACGTAATTGTCAATGTGTAAGATAATGGTGGAATTTTTTAAAAGAAATATTAATCCAAATTGAATTGTCCACCGCTTTCATTTTTTAACCGGAAGTTTTTTATTTTATAATTAAAATGAATAAGTTAAAAAAAGGATGTAGTTAAAGTATTAGATTAGATGTGGTGGTCTGGATCTGTTCATGAAGTTTATAGATCAATTAATAATAAAAATTACTAAGAGAAAAAAGGATCTAGATAAAGTAGTGGATGGGGTGGTGTGAATGTCATAATTAAGTTTATAGAGAAATATTATATTAATCTTTTGAATAACATTTTTATAAAATTTTCTGTAGAGATTGTTTTTATGATTTGAGATATGGCTAAAATGAGATAGATGCTACTGTGGTTATTTATTTTCCATTTATTTTGTTTGTACCTTTATTATAAAAATAGGTTAAAACTGAATGATACTATATTTAAATAAATTTTTTTTTTATAAGTGAATAAGAAAACATGAACTTTTAGTGTATATAAATAGAGACATAAATTCTAAACCAAAGTTAATTGAACTGTTATACAGGTAGTTAAAAGGTGCGGTCTACATAGGAATTTAGTTAAATAGAAACACTACATACCAACATTGTTCAAAGATAATACAAAGCTTTAAATAATGATCATAAGTTGAAAAAAGTTCAAAAGTTAAGATAGATACGATAGGCAGATAGGTTAAACTAATTGTGGTTATCCTGAATTGTTGTAGCGAACAATGTCGACTACCATAACTTCAGCTGGATCAGAAAGCTGAAATTGCAATTTGTCTCCTTCTCGAAGATTGTTTGCCTTCTTGAATGCATACCATCCTTCAGTAAAATGTTTTTCCTGTCTTCCATTCTCTCTTGTATAAGTATTGATTTTCCATTTGGTTCCATCCAATTGATGTTGTGTTTTAATGATTATGTTCTTCCTTCCTCGTAATGCACTGTTAGCAGTTTTTGGCGGTATCCTCTATTATATAAAAAACATTGAATAATTATATAAAAGTATCAAGAATAATATACTAATTAAGAATGTTTATTTATAAAACTTACCAAAACTTGATTCTTTGTGTTACATGCCAAAGCCTTACTTACTTTCTGTTCCCAACCAAACAACTGATCGTCTTCATAGGGATGTAAGGTATAAGTGTTGTCGTTAAATGGGAAGATTGTTTCTCCCAACCCTTCTTCAACTTCATCGATGCTCGTTACATTGGTATTATTTATCAATGTAAATGTTGAGTTGTTTTCGTGATAAGTAAGGATTACCTGGGTTGGTTCTCTTATCCCAAATAAAATTGAAGCCATTTTTCCTGAAGTCATGTAACTTTTATCTTCATCTAGGTAGATTTTAAGCCAAGTTGTGTTTGCAGAGGGGTGAACCAAAAATGCAACTGGGTCTTACTGAAACTTATGACGCCAATCAGATTTGAATTTTGGGGGAATCAGAATTTCTTCCTACAAAAAATTAGTGTGTATTAAAATATAAGACTTAATTTCAATAAAGATTTAATTATAGGAGTGATTAAGCAAATTTAAAAAAACCTGTTATGGATCAACAATAGTCCGAAAGCTTTTCTTTGTTTGTCTTTCATTAGCAGCCCTTGTCAATCTGTTAATATTACATGTCAATAGCAATTTGTTTTTTTTTTTGTGAATCAATATAAATAAAGGTTTTGTTTTTATGTTTGCATATTATATAACAATTTATAAATAAACGTACTTAAATATATGGTAAAAGTACTTAATTATTTATTTATACAGTGATAAAATTACCAAACACTGACCTAAGGTAAAAGTACCTATATGGTAAAGGTACTTATTTATAACAATGATTTTATCATAAATTTGTACTTAAGTATTAGTAAATAGTATGGAATTATCAAGTTTATAACATGAATTTTCTAAATGGATTAACCTATATTAACCTATAATCGAAAATTATGTAGTAAACCTATATTAACCTATGATCCAAAATTATGTTTATATTATGTTTATTATTAATTTGAGGATTTAAACAATACAGATAAATAATTTAAAAATTACTTTGAATATGAAACCCTAAATTAGGATTTGGGGTTCTATGTTTTCTATGAAACTCTTAAAAAGTGTTAGTATAGTTATTTGAATGCGATTCTGAGTAATATAATTCCTATAACATTGAATGCTTGTGGGAAACATTATAACATAAACCATACTATTATACCTATGTTAACGAAGTAATGTTGGTTCAGGTTGTGATAATAGTTATGTCCATTTCATGATCTTCAAAGTAATAGAATCTAAACTTAAAGATACTTGAAAAGGATTTAAATGTATTACAGGATTACCTTGTTGATGATGAAGCCATTGAAGGAGATGGAGTCGTGCAAAAAACCTTGTAGGATGAAATTGTTTGTTTGTTATGCTGTGGCTTTTAGTAATGATTGATTTTGTATGATGTGTTTAAATGCTTTATAATATTAAAAGTGTATTAAATTGGATATGGGCCGAGCTTAAGACATAAGTGAAACCCAATACCTGGTTTTGATTTTTTATTAATATTACAAAGCATTTAAAAAGGCCAGTTTTAATATTATACTGTTACTATTAAAGAGACCAATCCATATATTTACCAATTTAAGTATGCATATTTATTAATGGAAAGGTCTAAAAATATGTTTGATTGAATATTGCTAAAATATATTTTAGTATACTATTAATTAATAGTATTTTAATAAGAATACGTTTAGTAAGAAAATAAAATTGACTACATTTTAATGATTTTAAACAATTGAATATAATTGTTAACATAATTTATGCAATACACTTGATAATACATCTGTTAAATATTATAATAATGTAGGAATACATATAATTATACATCTGATAATATATTACAATTGAAAATATAAGCAAATAATTTATGTTACCAATTTAAAAACATGGCCGATATCTTGTCTGAAGAGTCTGGTGAATTTGAAGCAAATTGTATCTCCTTCATTGAATGAATTAGTTTGGCAAAAGATGTTCCAATTAACGCCAACTGCTGTTATACTGAATGGTGTTGTGGTACACAAAACTTGAAATACTTGCGTTGTACCGTTGTCTGTGCATAATGTAATATGTACTAAACGATTTGTTCGTACATATTCTTCAAATTCTTTAAATATGTTCTGAAAGAAAAAAGTTATTTTAGAATAAATGAAATTTTGAAAACTAATTTTAAAATATAAGTTGAAGAAGGTACTTACGAAATATGATGTGGCAACACATTTTTGAGTGAGCTTGGTAAAAAAGTTTGCTGTATAATTTGGTATAATACACCGGCTATGGAAAATTGGGATCTGTTTAGGTTGATGAATTTTTCTACTTTCTGTGAGGAAAAATAGATTATTTCCATAGAAAATAAGACAAAACTGATGTAAATCGCTAAATTTAAATAAATCACGCATTTCAGACCAGCCATCAGTAAGCAGTGGGTATATTAGATTTTTGTTATAAGTTAAAACATGAGAGAAAGTATTATCAAAGTTCATGATATTCCAATGAGGTCCTAGCTCGTCTTTGAAATGTTGAGCAAATTTTGGATCAACTTCTCCGTGAGCCTGTTAATTTATTAAATAGCATGCATAATATTAATGATTTAATTTAATAAAAATGGTGTGAAATTAAGATAATGTATAAATGAAAAATGAATGTAAAACATAACCTTATTGTTGAGAAAAACAGTAGTAAAACTCCCTTTTGGTGGGTTGTGGAGAAAAGGGTATTGTTTTTCCATTTTAGAACTTAAATTATTTTATGTTGATCTTATGATAAGAAGGATATATAATTTGAAGTAGTATTGTAAGTCATATTTATAGGGAAAAGTATACAACTTTAGTAATAAAGTTGATAAAATGTAATCCATATTTTAACTAATAAATTTACGGTTGAGTTGTTATCATTGTATAATATTAGTTGGAGTTGCACCATTAAAAAAATTATTAGTTGGAGTTGCACCATTAAAAAATTAATCTTGATATGTATATTTATCTATTTAGTTTGTGGGATTAACAACTTAATATATAGTGAATTGTATATAAATAGAATTGTTAATAGAGATTGTTGATAATTTTTGTTTTATAAAAAAAGCATAGAGTTAATTATGATTATAAATTTGAAAAAATTGTATACGTATTTATGAGGATACAGAAGTAGAATATTAAGTAACACACTCTGACCACAAGTTATCTAGGGGTTGGTATAGATGCAGATGCTGCATTGCTATTGATATATCAGGATTAGCAACAATATATGTTAATATTGTATACTATATTCGACGACAAATATAAGTAAAAGTTTATTTTTTAGATTAATTGAATAACATTTCTAATTGGTATATAGTATAGATACATAAATTATTCAATAAATTTAGAAAGTTCACTTTTGATTATATTTGTGGCCGGAGGGATTAAATTATTTGTTATTTTGTGAAAGTAAAAAAAAATTGTCATTGAATAGTCAGCTGCTTTTGATAGATTGATATATGTTACTGAAGACTTTAAAGGGCGTCAGTGGGTAGTAACATCTTCTATAGTGCAGCATGCAAGTAACATCTACCACATGTTTAATATAAGGATTTGTATTTTCTTTTAATTAATGACAGAAAAAGTTGGTTTAGGTGTGAGATGAGTGAGAATATTATTTGTACCTCTTACTTGATTCACGTGAAAGAATAGTAGGTAATCAATTTAACTTTGAAGGTTGTGAAAAAATGTTGCTTTTGTCAGGGAGTAGATGAAAGAGGCGTGTTGCAATGCATGTAGCATAGGTTTGCATGTTAAGAAAATAACATAAATGAATGTCAGAATTGATGTGTTTTAAAATACAAAAAGTATTGTGGTTTAACTTTATTAAATCGCTACATGTCAAGTGACAATATATATTTGACCATTAGCGCAATTGTTATTTTATTGTGGTTTAGTTTAATAAATAAGTTAGGTGATATATATTAATGCATTCAAACTTTTGCGGGTAGTGTATAAATTTTGAACAAAGGTGTGTATGTAAAATTGATAAATTGAAAGATGGAGAGACTAATTGGTAAACGTACAAAGGCATTTTTTTTTACTGTGTTAGCTAAAGATATGGTAATATATTGTACATTTGTATGTTTAAAATTTTTGAATATCATGTTATGTTGAATTTTTGTTTCATTGGTTAATTTGATAGTTTATAATAAAAAAGATGTAAGATTTGAGTTTTGTAGTTTATAATAAAAAAACAAAAGTTTAGTTTAGAAGTACAATTGGGAACCGAAATTGTAGTTGTTGGTTATAGGTGTATTAGAGCTAGATTATAGATGTATTATAATATTGCATATTGTGTAATAGAACTTAGGTTGATTTGACTCAACTATTCATGTAGGCCTAATTATCTACAACAATGCAGAAGTAGTCACATAGTTGTACTAATTCAATTGTTTATTTTTATTAATTTACTTTCATAATGATGATATTAGTACATTAGTATATGTTCATGATAGAAGTTGGATTGATTTGACTATACTATTCATGTAGTTCATCTCTAACAATGAAGATTGGGTAGATTGGGTGTTATTTGATAAGTTTCAATAGGCTGATAGAATAAAATGATATAAGAGACTAATAAAAACAATTAATACAATTAATATGTAAATAAAAAATCAATGTAAATCAATTAGTCTTGAATATTAAAGTGCAGCTTGATTGTCTCAAAAAAAAAAGATGTAAAAAATAATATTTGCCAAATATACATGTATTTGTTGTTTGTATTATATAGCATTGTTATTTAAAAAGTGATATTAAGCTGTGTAAAAGGTCAGCTATTTTAGTATGGTATTCATCAAATGGGAAAACTATAAATAGAAATTATAATATATATATATATATATATATTGATGTAGCAAAACATTCAAAGTGATACTACATACTACATAACAAAAGGTGGCAGTATACACCACTTCGTTTTAAGTTTGGAACAGCATTGAACACTTTGTTCAAAAGATGATGGTGCGATAGTTGTTTCAAGTTCAAAACATCACATTACAATATTTAAATAAGCTTCTCAAAGTAGTTAGTAATTGTTTGGGTTGATCAATTTCATAAGTGAATTTTTCAAATTTTTTCACGCTTGATTTGTTGTCTTTCCTTGGCTCTTGTGGTAATTTTGCTGGAAGATTCTTTATTGTTAAACTTTTCAGTGCTAGTTTTTTGGCGATCTGCTGTCTCTGGTGGGCATCTCTTAGCAGGTGTGAGCAACAGCTGCTCCGGTTCATTTTCAGCAGAAGCAGACATCTCCAGCTGAAGGAATGAAAGTAAAGTAATTTGAATCTCTAAGTTTATAATTGAATTAAAGACAACAGTAAATAACCGAAAATGCTTCAATGAGTCTAATTTAAATCAAATGAAGTATATGCTTACTGTTGGAAAAGTAAGTTCATCAAGATGTTTCTCATTTACAACATCCAACATTGTTTGTGAATCAGTTGCTACTTCCTTGCCCTTGAGAAAAAATAAAAAAGTTAAGTTGTGTATGATTATTATATTATGTTGTTAAAGACTTTCAATACTATATGAATAAATACCTTGCTGGTTGGAGTTCCAAAATCCACCAAATCAGTAGTGACCTAATTATTTCAGAACAATGTGTTATGAATATTGACCGTATGAAATAGGATACAATAACAACCCAAATTACGTAGATGGAATCATAAGGCTAAATTCATTTATTTGATAAGGCAAAAAATACCTGATCCACTGGAAATTGTTCTTTGATTTTAGCAATGAGGGTATCATCCTCCTTTACTCCTTGAATCGAACAATTATCCCAAGCGCCTCTTTGAGTCTTAATTCTACATGCAAGAGTTCGGCCACGTAGTTTATCCATACAGTAAGGATACTCCAAAGGGTTTGTAACACCTTCCTATTATGAATAAAGTAAATAGAATACCATGTAAGATGAGTAAACTACTAATAGGGAATATGTGAGTGAAATTGAGTAGAATTTCAATACCTGCACCATCTCTGCATGTAACTCGGCAGCAGTTTTTCCAAGCAACTCATTACACTCTCGATCCCAAAACACAAAAGTTGTTTGTGCAGGTCCATATTCGACCTCAATATCCAATCTGTACCTAATAACGGACAAATGCATGTAGAAGAAAATTATTTTGATATCAACATGGCAAAATTGATATAGTTTGATTCAAGAGACTAACCTCAGATTGATAGCAAATGTCTTGTGGTCCTTATCACATTTTATAGGCAAAGTATCACCCTTTGCTGCCCTTGGACATTGACTGCATAACTTGTAGTACCAACCAAATCTTGTAGCTTTCACTTTGATGACTTTAACAACAGTTACACATGTAGTTCCCTAAAAACAAATATATGTTGTAAAGCAGAAACATATGAAAATGACTTGATAGTTAAATACGCATGATTAAAATATTTAGAGTTACCTCATCAAGACCAAGAATAAGATGAAGCGGGAGGACCATCGCTTCCTTCAGAAATTTGTCCATTGTTCCATATTGTGTCTTTGTGTTAGCCCATATTCTTACTAAGTAAAATATGTTCTAACTGTATGATTAAAATGATTATGCTTAATTATATAATTATTTTAATAGTCATTAAATATGTTTGGTTTTCAAGGCCAATGAATTTAATGATCAATCATGCATGAACATGCAATAAATGTTCTATCACTGAACATTTCATTTAAATGTGCATTCTTCTTTTTTCAGGGTCCTTTCGATTTGGTCGAAACGTCAGTAGGGTCGAAGTACCCAGTAGTGCAAGATTAAATTATGGACTTAGCGAAATATTCAAGAAAAGCATTGCTACTTCGACTTCGATAGATACAACGGCTAATTCAGAAGATAAGAAGGGATTCAAATTCAAAACACGTGTCAAAGACACGCGTCCTCTCTGTAGTCATTTAGGCGTTATTAGCAGTTAGGAATTAGTGTCTATAAATAGTCTAGTTATGTGATCGAAAAAGGGGTCACAATCATTATACAAAATCCTATCAAAACTCAAAGTACCCATGTCAACGAGAGAAACGAGTTCGAAAGGGAAAATGTATGCAATGTGTACCATTACTTTTCTGTAAACATTTATATTTGAATGCAAATTTACAGTATTTTCATTTCTATCCCATTTAATCTTTATTTCGACCTTTTCTTTCATTCTGTTTATTCAATTTGAGTAAGCATTCTTTCTTGCATTTCAAGTCACTTAACAAAAAGAACATAAAAACAACACTTTATCAACATAAGAACAATAATGAATATCATTTACTTTGAAAATATAAACAAAAGCACTATGTCCCGAGATTTACTAGTTAGTCTCTCTTGTAATAATCAAACTAGCGTTGTTTACCAAATTTCACAGTAAACACTTTGTTGAAGATTGAGTTAAAGAAGGAGACTGATAACTCAATTGTTGGCTCTGCGAAGCAGAAGCTTCCTCTGCACTTAAGCTGTTTACATTTACAAAGTATAGGATATTAGATTCATATTTGAGTTCGATTGTAATATTAAACAAAAAAGAAAATAAAACTTTAACCCTTTTTTGAAGTCGCATATTTCTGGCAAATCAGCATTTATAAACATTTTCGTCCCATTCCATGCATTGGAAACGCCAAGCTCATACAGGTCTGCAACAAAAAATTATCATGGAAGTCAAAAACGTAACATACAAATCAGAATTAATGAAAGTATAGGAAGATTTATTTAATTCAATTTCAAAATATCAGAATATGCGATAAATATACACATCACCTGTGGCTTGGTTTATCTTAGCATTGTGCAGAAGTATTATAGTAGGTCCCCATTCTGTAAGACCCGTAATTCCCCTGTACCTTTTGCGTGAATAAAATAAGTAATGACTAAGAATGTTAGGGTTTTGTTAAGTGGTTTTGTGAGTATTGCCGCCATAACGGTTGTTGCTGAAATGGAGCCTGTTTTGTGCTCGTGCGCTGGAAAGGCACAGACTTTTGGGTTGTAGTCTTCTTTTGAGTATAAGAAGGTTGATGTGGATTTAGAATGACGAGTTTTGGATTATTCTTGTTTTTGGAAAAACGAGTAGGATTTTTACCCGCGGATGTAAAATCTTACTGCGTCTGTTTTAAGTGAGGTTTCGGATGGGAGTTTTATATATCTGCGTGAGTGAGGTTATGTTCTGAGAATAATTTTCTAAGGTATGGAAGAAAATTACAGTCGCGGAAAAAGATTCGGCGATAAGTTTTGGAAATGTTTAACGTTGGACGTTCTTTCCGTAGTTTTTATGTTTTTGTGATTTACGTTCGTCGCGACGCGCGAGAGCTGAGTACGTGTCTTGTTTTGGAAGAATGGATTTAATCTTGTGTTGATCCATAAAGCAATTTGATCCAATGGCTAGGGTTTAAGCTTGGACTTTTGACTTTGATCCAATGGTGGTTTGGCTATCAAGAGCTTTGTAATAGTAAGGAGGTTTATGACTATTGTGGACTTAGAAAACATCACAAACTTCACTCC
Source organism: Trifolium repens (assembly GCA_030408175.1). NCBI lineage: Eukaryota > Viridiplantae > Streptophyta > Magnoliopsida > Fabales > Fabaceae > Trifolium > Trifolium repens. The sequence goes on from CP125848.1 coordinate 19,066,302, forward strand.
ATTCTTTCTCTCTTTCACGTGAACGTCATTGCTCATTTCCAACCATCACAAATTTTCATTTCCTCACCATTTCACTCCAATTCAAGCTTGGAAGCTTAGTGGAAAGTTGTAGAGAATCACTTGCTTAAGGTAACCCTTTCTTCTCATCTCCTAGGTTGGTAGATTTTTAGAGTTGTGGGATTTTTGGGTTTATGTTCTTAAGAGGGTTTGGTGAGAAAGGTTGTTCTTGCTAGTTCTTGTTTCATGAAAGTTGTTCATGAGAGTTTAGTAAGCATGCTAGGCTTTGTTGTTTTTGTTTTCCATGAGTTGGTGAAAAATCTCATGAGAAAAGTTAGGGTTTTGGTTGGTTTATGTATTGATCAATTACATGAGGTTATGTTGTAAGGTTTTGAAAAGAAAAGTTGTCTTTGAACCTTTGGGCAAAAGGGAAATGCGTTGTATGGTTTTGTTTTAGAAAATCCGATGAAAAATATTTTGGGGTTTATGAAAATATTTCCTAAGTGTTTTGAGTAGTGTTTTTGGGGTCCAAGTGGGTTAAAACTCTTGTGACATGTGGTGTCGTTTTTTTTACCTTGAAAACATGTTTGAAAATGATTACCGGACGGTTAAGGCCCGTAATAAAACTTGTGCTTGGATTTGGTTTTGATTTTGGAAATGAAAATCAAATAACTTGCACTCGAAGCAACCAGCAAGCTTTCGGAAATGAATTGCTTGCTTATGAAAATGGTTTGCTTTTGCGCCTTGAAAAAGTGTTGGGAACTAATAGAATCAAACTATGCTTGGGTGGAAAAAGGTGGTGTGAGTTGCTGTCTTTTGATGTCATGACAGTTGAAACTCGTTGAGCGAGTGGTTACTCGCCAGGGCGAGTGTCACAGGTCATGACAACACGCCAGGGCGAGCTCCAGAGCGAGTAAGACCAGTACTCACTGCCTTCACTCGCTGCCAACTCGCTGGGGCGAGATATGAGACCTAAAATTTTGGATTCTGATTTCTAAACTTGGTTTTTAGCTTTCTAATCCCTTTTTATTAATTTATGGAAGTGGTTGGGATTGGAAACGAGTTTTTCGGGTACTCGGAAAGTACGTAACTTATAACGCAAGAAAACGGCCATTTTGCATTTCAAATTATTTAAGACTTTGGCCTATTGTTTTGAGTCTTAAAAATAGTACAAATAACACATGGTGGTTGATCAATACGATAGATTTTGGTATGGTATCCGAAAGAGTGAATTTTCCTTAGAAACCTTTAGAGTTTTTGGGGTTTTGATGTAGTTTCATTACATTGGGTTTGGAGACGATGTATTGATTGTCCGTTGCTTGTTTTAGGGAGCACGTAGTGTTGTGTGAACGTTGCTTGTTGTGAGTGCTTGCCGAGGTAAGGGCTCCACTTTATTTCCGTCTTTTCAAACGGTTTTGTTAAACATGCTTTAGATTTGTTGTGTTGCAATTGGTGGTGTGCTTGGCATGTTTTTGTGATGTATTCTCGATATGAGATCGTGGTAAATACATGATTCGTTGTCTTACATATGTTTGGTGAAATATGTGTATGAACAGGTGATTAAATACATATGATTAGATGTATATGTATGTGTTGTTGTGGTGTGATTACATATGCGTGTACGATATGTATGTGTTGCATTAGCATATAAGGGGAATCGTATGCTCATGCATTCATAGTACGTGATTATCGGGAATGGATCACGGGGTGCGATTATCGGGAATGGATCCACCTTACTCCTACGGGAATTATTGAGTCCAATAAGCGGTTATCGGGAATGGACTGCGGGGTGCGATTATCGGGAATGGATCCATCCTAACCCTTTGTGGTTTTATTGATTATGATTACTGACTTCCGGAATTCATATGCATGTGGTAATGGGGAATCTACCACACTCATTGTAGAGGTCTGCATTAGGCTCGGTGTGCATTATATCTTAAGCCCGTTGGTGGGAATTGCTTTTGTGTTAAAGAGCTTTCTCTTGTGTATGTGGAAACTTGTTATGTGTACATCTTTCGCACTGGTTATATATATATATACTTTTATTTTGTGGTGACCCTTTCTTTCATTTGCGGGCTCATCCCACCCAGATGATGGGTTAGGTCGTGGTGACGACGGTGGCTGTTCCAGGCCCCAGTGAGCGGTTGGAGCTTTAGCTTAGAGTAGTTAGACTATGCGCCGGTGTGTTTTGTGCACCGTGCTTTTTGGTTAGCATAGGATTCCTAACTTGTTTGGATACTTAGACTTGGATTGTAATTATTCAGGAATACACTTTGCTTGTCGAAGCACCTTTTGGTATTGAGTTCTTTTGTATATTTGAATGCCGGCTCATTTAAAATCTTTTATGCGCACTCTGAGCGTTAGTTGAAAAAGAAAAAAAAAATAATGCCCCTTTTTGGGCTTATGAAAAACGGGTTGTTACAATTGGTATCAGAGCCCGGCTTTAAATCTTCAAAGGGAAAGTGTGCACTTGAGTCGTTAGTCCAGAGTCGGTTAGAACATAGCTAGAGTTGCGTTAGTTCTAGCGGTTGTGGTTGGTTGTTTTGAGTCTAGCATGGGATATGCTTAGACACTGGTTTGTGTCTTACCGAAGTAAGGCAGGGAGTGAGGCTTCAGTAAGTGAAATTGTGAAACCCCGAGGCTTGGTCGAATTTAGTCGACAAGTGTATCTTAATTTCTTAGACGGAGTGGTCCGAGGAGGATGGACTCGAGGTGAACAAGAACGACAAGAGATTCTTGGAAGTAAATCAATGGAAGTAGTATTGCTCGTTGTCACTCAAAGGTACTGAGTATGGACGAGTGAACGTCAATTGAAAAAGGATTTTAAGTAAGGATCAGATTGGGACGACCTTTTGAAGAAGGTATTGGATGTTCGTCGGGTGAGTTAGGGCGGGACTTAATGAAGTCTGTCGGTTGCCAAGGGGATGCGGCCACTGTGGAAATTGTGGACCAGGCAGAGATGTCGGTTGGATTTAAGTACGATGATTGGATAATAATTGAGGCAACTTGAATTGGAATTAAAGGACGTTGTACGTCCAGAGTGAGGAAACCTGGTGGTGTTATACGGCATTTATGCGAACGATGGGTACCATAAGTGTTTAATTCAAGTGTGTGAGATATTTAGATTCGAAACTAAGATTAGTAAGGATGGATCTTGTGATGATTGAAGGTAGGAGACCAAGTATCACGTTGATAAGTGACAATCTATACGTAATTCAGGAGATAGTACGTATAAATGTTGATGTGAGATAGAGCTAAAGGTGATTGATTGTTGAATAAGGGTAGATTTGGGGAGATATTTATGTAAAGAACAAGGAGTTCAGCCTTGGGCAATGAGTAGTATGTCAATGGTAGGTGACACTAGAGGTGTATAGTGTGGAAATACCTTGAGAATTTTAGTAGTGTAAGCTATAATTATTAATTATTGGCAGGTAAACCATAAGAGAAAGTAAACTTATTGAGTAGAGATCCTGTGTGGATAGGCATATAAGTTAACGATTTTGATCGACCAAGATGGTTGAAGGACTAAGTAGCAGCTTGAAATTATGATACCATGTGAGTTGAGGTAGGCAAGTTTTAAATAATTCAAGTTATGGACGATAATTGTTGGAGATTTTCTAGAAATGTCGTGGGTGAGTAGAAAAGAGTTTGTTAGTAAGAGTACTAAGACAACGAGAGTGATAATTGGAGGGACTTTTGTTGAATGTTTAGATGTAATGGAGGAATTAAGATGGTGTAGTATGTAATTTCAGTTCTTGATGTTGAGATTCAAGAGTTTGATTTGCGTATCGAACGTATGTGTGAAGTGGTTTATTCGTATTGGAGAATACTATAGCTTTAGATGGTTATGAAGATTTGAGATTGGTCGAACGGAGAAGGGTATGCTTGTGGTGATTCAAAATTATGTGGAACGAGAGAGTATTTGGATTGTGTAAGGCGAATTAAAGAGGTTGTTATGATTTAACCAGTTATTGGTCATGGTGGTTTGGGAACAAACTTTAGGCGGTTGTTGAACTTGGAAGTTGCAACTTACTAGAGAGTTGAGGAGGACCTGATTGGAGTCTTGTAGAGGTCGTAGCATCAACATGGAAATCGCTGTGCAAAATTCAAGTTGTGCATGAGAAAGGAATTGTAAGACGGAGTGCAATGATGTACCTCGTGTAGAGTCGAGGTTGAGTTAAGAACCACATCAGCAATGTATGCCAATGAAAGTGGGGTGTGGCATATTTGAATAAAAGTACAAAGGATTGAATGGGGAAGTTAGTCATTGGAAATACGTGTTGAGAATAAGTAAGAGAGAAGCACATGAGAATGTAGCTTATGTCAATTGAGGATTGGCGAAAGGAATTACCTCACACATAATTTGGAAAATTATGTTTGTGCGTGTATATTAAGGATTTGAGAGCACCACCTGAATGGATATCATGGCGGTGTGTGAGTTCTATGTGGAAATGAAAAGGGTAAGCAATTGTCTAATGGCAAAGTTTGGTGGAAATTAGTATAGCTTTGGTTCATTGTAGTGGTTACAATGAAAAGAGATGTGGTATGATGGAAATTGGTAGTGAGTAAGTATAAGGGATTCAGATGTTGTCAACAAGGATGGTTAGACAATAGTAATGTGAGGAATGCCCTGAGTGTTATTTTGAAGGTAGGTACCTCGACGAGAGTGGTGATGTTCGGAGTGTTTAGGAATGGTCAGGGTGACCAACTCTTTTGAGTAAGAGAGGATGTTATTGTAAGAAAAAAAAAAGGAACTCAGGAGAGTTCAGGAATAGAATGAGAATACGTTGTGAAGAGGATGTGCGCCGACGATGGCCGTCGACGAGGACAAACGTTGGTTTAAGGCACGCGAGATTCGTCTAAATGCCATTTTGGAAGTAATGTTAACGTATAAGGAACCGATTCTGGGGAATTGGAGATTTGGATAAGGGAGTCCAAGAGAAGTAGATGGTTCAGTTTGGCAAGTGCCAAGACTATGAGGAGTGTAATCACCAACCGGGGGTTGGGGTGGTATTATTTAAGTCGTGATTGGAAAGAGATTTATAGGTGAGCAGACGGTTCGGCATAACCATGGAGTCGCGGACTGATGGATATTGGTAAAGTGGTTTGTGCAGGAAAAACATGCCTCCAAGACGGGCACCTGCAGCTCCTGGGACTGATGACAATCATGTGAACCAGAGGGCTTATGCAATGAATACCATGGCAGCAACTTTAACTGCCCAGGCCCATGCCAAGGCGCAGAGGGATATGGAAAAGAGAGAAAGGGAAAATCTTCTCTAGAGAAGACAACTTGTTTGAAATGAAATGGTTTTGGTGGTGATTGCTGTGGTGGCATTATGTTACTGTCGAATGATGTTCAACAGATGTTTCATGAGTGGAATCATGAGAGCTTGAGCGACGTGTTTGAGTGTTGTGTCTTACGATTTTGACCTTGTGTTCGTAAGAGATCGGGGAAAATATTAGGGAAGACCTCGAAGGAATTGTTGGACCATCGTGCTTCGGAGGACCTTGAGCACAAGTGGAATGAAGTATCATTAAGTTGGGTAAAGATGGTCTAAACCACCATCATGATTGTCGACTGTTTATTGACAAATTGAGGAACTGATCATCCTTAATCTCTTGTTAATAATAGACGGAATCATGTTGACTGAAATTGACTAGTTTTGCTAGCTTTGGTGGTGCGTAAAGAGTTTTTGATGTTTCTTTTTGGAGGGTAGCCACTCACAACTTCGTATGAAACTAATGGAGTGGGCTATGCCGCGGAGGCGGAAAAAGGTGACCTTGTGAATTTCTCATGTTGACCTAGGATCCTTGGGGAACTAGAGTGTTTGAGCCTTTGTAGTAAAGTTAATTTTGAGTAGTGAACTCGTTGTGCGATGTCTAGCTTCGTGTCTAGAGTTTGGAACCAGTGCGACTATGTAGAGGGTTGCGATATGTGCACGATCGTGCCAGTGTGGTGGTGATAGCGTCTGTGTTGCTTCACCCGGTGTTAGCATCTGTGTGGTTACACCTAATCCTGAGGGATTTTGTTGTGTTGATGATGGTAATAACCAGTTGAGTTGTTACTCTTACCTTTAGTTTCGAGGACGAAACTTCTTTTTGGAGGGTAGTAATGTAAGACCCGTAATTCCCCTGTACCTTTTGCGTGAATAAAATAAGTAATGACTAAGAATGTAAGGGTTTTGTTAAGTGGTTTTGTGAGTATTGCCGCCATAACGGCTGTTGCTGAAATGGAGCCTGTTTTGTGCTCGTGCGCTGGAAAGGCACAGACTTTTGGGTTGTAGTCTTCTTTTGAGTATAAGAAGGTTGATGTGGATTTAGAATGACGAGTTTTGGATTATTCTTGTTTTTGGAAAAACGAGTAGGATTTTTACCCGCGGATGTAAAATCTTACTGCGTCTGTTTTAAGTGAGGTTTCGGATGGGAGTTTTATATATCTGCGTGAGTGAGGTTATGTTCTGAGAATAATTTTCTAAGGTATGGAAGAAAATTACAGTCGCGGAAAAAGATTCGGCGATAAGTTTTGGAAATGTTTAACGTTGGACGTTCTTTCCGTAGTTTTTATGTTTTTGTGATTTACGTTCGTCGCGACGCGCGAGAGCTGAGTACGTGTCTTGTTTTGGAAGAATGGATTTAATCTTGTGTTGATCCATAAAGCAATTTGATCCAATGGCTAGGGTTTAAGCTTGGACTTTTGACTTTGATCCAATGGTGGTTTGGCTATCAAGAGCTTTGTAATAGTAAGGAGGTTTATGACTATTGTGGACTTAGAAAACATCACAAACTTCACTCCATTCTTTCTCTCTTTCACGTGAACTTCATTGCTCATTTCCAACCTTCACAAATTTTCATTTCCTCACCATTTCACTCCATTTCAAGCTTGGAAGCTTAGTGGAAAGTTGTAGAGAATCACTTGCTTAAGGTAACCCTCTCTTCTCATCTCCTAGGTTGGTAGATTTTTAGAGTTGTGGGATTTTTGGGTTTATGTTCTTAAGAGGGTTTGGTGAGAAAGGTTGTTCTTGCTAGTTCTTGTTTCATGAAAGTTGTTCATGAGAGTTTAGTAAGCATGCTAGGCTTTGTTGTTTTTGTTTTCCATGAGTTGGTGAAAAATCTCATGAGAAAAGTTAGGGTTTTGGTTGGTTTATGTATTGATCAATTACATGAGGTTATGTTGTAAGGTTTTGAAAAGAAAAGTTGTCTTTGAACCTTTGGGCAAAAGGGAAATGCGTTGTATGGTTTTGTTTTAGAAAATCCGATGAAAAATATTTTGGGGTTTATGAAAATATTTCCTAAGTGTTTTGAGTAGTGTTTTTGGGGTCCAAGTGGGTTAAAACTCTTGTGACATGTGGTGTCGTTTTTTTTACCTTGAAAACATGTTTGAAAATGATTACCGGACGGTTAAGGCCCGTAATAAAACTTGTGCTTGGATTTGGTTTTGATTTTGGAAATGAAAATCAAATAACTTGCACTCGAAGCAACCAACAAGCTTTCGGAAATGAATTGCTTGCTTATGAAAATGGTTTGCTTTTGCGCCTTGAAAAAGTGTTGGGAACTAATAGAATCAAACTATGCTTGGGTGGAAAAAGGTGGTGTGAGTTGCTGTCTTTTGCTGTCATGACAGTTGAAACTCGCTGAGCGAGTGGTTACTCGCCAGGGCGAGTGTCACAGGTCATGACAACACGCCAGGGCGAGCTCCAGAGCGAGTAAGACCAGTACTCACTGCCTTCACTCGCTGCCAATTCGCTGGGGCGAGATATGAGACCTAAAATTTTGGATTCTGATTTCTAAACTTGGTTTTTAGCTTTCTAATCCCTTTTTATTAATTTATGGAAGTGGTTGGGATTGGAAACGAGTTTTTCGGGTACTCGGAAAGTACGTAACTTATAACGCAAGAAAACGGCCATTTTGCATTTCAAATTATTTAAGACTTTGGCCTATTGTTTTGAGTCTTAAAAATAGTACAAATAACACATGGTGGTTGATCAATACGATAGATTTTGGTATGGTATCCGAAAGAGTGAATTTTCCTTAGAAACCTTTAGAGTTTTTGGGGTTTTGATGTAGTTTCATTACATTGGGTTTGGAGACGATGTATTGATTGTCCGTTGCTTGTTTTAGGGAGCACGTAGTGTTGTGTGAACGTTGCTTGTTGTGAGTGCTTGCCGAGGTAAGGGCTCCACTTTATTTCCGTCTTTTCAAACGGTTTTGTTAAACATGCTTTAGATTTGTTGTGTTGCAATTGGTGGTGTGCTTGGCATGTTTTTGTGATGTATTCTCGATATGAGATCGTGGTAAATACATGATTCGTTGTCTTACATATGTTTGGTGAAATATGTGTATGAACAGGTGATTAAATACATATGATTAGATGTATATGTATGTGTTGTTGTGGTGTGATTACATATGCGTGTACGATATGTATGTGTTGCATTAGCATATAAGGGGAATCGTATGCTCATGCATTCATAGTACGTGATTATCGGGAATGGATCACGGGGTGCGATTATCGGGAATGGATCCACCTTACTCCTACGGGAATTATTGAGTCCAATAAGCGGTTATCGGGAATGGACTGCGGGGTGCGATTATCGGGAATGGATCCATCCTAACCCTTTGTGGTTTTATTGATTATGATTACAGACTTCCGGAATTCATATGCATGTGGTAATGGGGAATCTACCACACTCATTGTAGAGGTCTGCATTAGGCTCGGTGTGCATTATATCTTAAGCCCGTTGGTGGGAATTGCTTTTGTGTTAAAGAGCTTTCTCTTGTGTATGTGGAAACTTGTTATGTGTACATCTTTCGCACTGGTTATATATATATATACTTTTATTTTGTGGTGAGCCTTTCTTTCATTTGCGGGCTCATCCCACCCAGATGATGGGTTAGGTCGTGGTGACGACGGTGGCTGTTCCAGGCCCCAGTGAGCGGTTGGAGCTTTAGCTTAGAGTAGTTAGACTATGCGCCGGTGTGTTTTGTGCACCGTGCTTTTTGGTTAGCATAGGATTCCTAACTTGTTTGGATACTTAGACTTGGATTGTAATTATTCAGGAATACACTTTGCTTGTCGAAACACCTTTTGGTATTGAGTTCTTTTGTATATTTGAATGCCGGCTCATTTAAAATCTTTTATGCGCACTCTGAGCGTTAGTTGAAAAAGAAAAAAAAAATAATGCCCCTTTTTGGGCTTATGAAAAACGGGTTGTTACACATTCAGTCCTATCATTGTTGTAATTTGCAAACTGAGTTGCAAAGTCTTCCCAAAGTGTACAATTTAAAACATCTCGTCTGGACACAAAGAAATAACAATTTTTCATAAACATATTCCATTGATTAGCACATTCAAATAACATACATGTAAAAATATAAAACATAAAACACATACGCGTGATCTTTCAGTTTGAGATTGACTTGAAGTTTTCGGCCGCCAGGCACAAGTTGAGTGTAGCCAATTTCATGAAAAGCTCCAATAACATCTGATACAATATTAAATTGAAACATATGAGCAAATATGATTTAATTATCTAATCAATATAAGACAATAATACCATTATAGACTTTTACATACCAACAAAAACATCAGGACGTGTTTTTCCATTTAAAATGTCAGAAAAGGCTGTGAACTTCAATCCAGGATCAGCAATCTTATGGGTATTAAAATCTTCAAGTAATGTACCTCCATTCAAGACTAATTTGAAGCGATGAGCACATGGTTTAAAACCAAGGTCATTTTTTTCAACATCAAAATTAGTGATAGTCAATGTAGTTTTCAGATTCAGTTGATCCTTGAACCTCTCAGATAAATCAGTTGGAACTATAAAATAACAAATAAAATATCACAACATACTCAAAACAGTTTAATAAAAACAAAAAAATAAAGCAAACATAACATAACAAAACAAAACATACAATGTTACTAAAAGAATTGATCATAAAAAATAATTCAAACATAATCAAACAATTATAATGAGCACAATAAAATAAAAAAGCAACCTCCTTTTAGTTAAAAATATACAAAGAACATAAATCAGCACTTTAAAATTATAAAGCAACTTCCTTTTACTTAGAAAATTTACAATGGATATAAATGAGCACAATAAAATAAAAAAGCAACCTCCTTTTTGTTAAAAATATACAAAGAACATAAATCAGCACTTTAAAATTATAAAGCAACTTCCTTTTACTTAGAAAATTTACAAAGGATATAAATGAGCACAATAAAATAAAAAAGCAACCTCCTTTTAGTTAAAAATATACAAAGAACATAAATGACCATATTAAAATAATAAAGCAACTTCCTTTTACTTAGAAAATTTACAATGGATATAAATGAGCACCATAAAATAAAAAAGCAACCTCCTTTTACTTAAAAAAAAGAATAAGAACATAAATGATATTACCAGATCATCACAAACTACCAACTCCAAATGCTTTTTGATGCTTTTCCCATGAGTAACCATCCAAGAATCTTTGATTAAAACACCAACTCTCCAAAGTGAGTTGCTATCGTCAATGTCTTTGATTTTTTATAAAGGTCTCCTCGTCATGATTCCTGATACACGGTCAAACTTATATGTTAGGTATTTTGTTTCAAACTCAGTTTAGTAACAGAGACTTAAAATTTGAAAGCAAAGGTAAATGAAAGCAAACGTACCTTGAAACGAAGACAGAGACGGTGAAGAAGGATGAAGATGATAACAAAAGCAAAGGTAAACCGAGAGAAAAAAGAAGTATAGAAGGAGTGAAATGTTGGAAAATGAAATGTGATAAAAGTTACCTAATGTTGATATGTTGTTGATGGTAAACTTGATTTGATGTTAATTCTGCATGTTTCGAGGAGGAAGGAAAGTTGGTCATGTGATGGTAAAAGAAGGAAAAGTTGGCAAAGGGGCAAAAGTGAGAAGGGTGGAAATTGTAACACCCCGTTTTTCATAAGCCAGAAAAGGCATTATATTTTTTTTTTTATACACATCAGAGTTTACACATAAAAGATTTAAAATGAGCCGGCATTCAAATATACAAAGAACTCATTACCAAAAGGTGCTTCGACAAGCAAAGTGTATTCAGGAATAATTACAATCCAAGTCAAAGTATTCAAATACTTACACAAAACTAGTTAGAATCCTATGCCTAACCCAAAAAGCACGGTGTACAACCCACACCGGCGCATAGTCTAACTAAGCTAAACTCCAACCTCTCACTGAGACCCGGAACAGCCACCGTCGTCACCACGACCTAGCCCAACATCTGGATGGGATGAGCCCGCAAATGAAAGAAAGGGGTCACCACAAAATACAAGTATGTATATATATAATCGATGCGAAAGATGTACACATAGCAAATTTCCACATACACAAGAGAAAGCTCTTAAACTCAAAAGTAGTTCCCACCAACGGGTATATATAAATAAATCACCAATCCTAATGCAGACCTCTACAATGGGTGTGACGACCGTCACTGGTTCGCCACATGCATGATTTTCCGGAAAATTAACCTCTCCTCGAAGAGTCGTGGGGTAGGCAAAGCCACACAGTCATATACGTACCCGCACTAAAAATGCCACACAAGGCGGGTGAAGTCACACTACCAAACACCAGGTGAAGTCGCACAGACAAACACCAACTCAATAAAATCCAGTCGGATTTGGCGAAGCCACACAGTCAACGCCCGGTACGTAGGCAAAGTCACACAGACATACACCTAGGCACGCAACTATGAAATGCATGACATATATTCTCTTTGGCATATACAGGATAGTCACACAGACAAAATCCCCGCGTAGTCCTATTCGACGCACGCATTAATATATGTTCATGCAACCAATCACATAGCCTAAAGCCTATGTACAACCATCACAACCTACATACATTTTCCTAATCATATGTAAATTGCACAAGTAATTATAACCACGTTCTCATCCACGAGAATACATAAGTACAAACATGTCAAAGCACACAGCAAATGCATAACAGCAAAACAAAACATGTCGTAACCATTTTAAAAGACGGAAATAAAGTGGAGCCCCTACCTCGGCAAGCTTCCGTTTACTAAAACTCGTCCAAACAACACAACGCGCTTCCTAAAACAAGTAGCGTATAATCAATACATTGTTTTCCAACCAATCGTATTGAAACTAAACTAAAAACCCCAAAAACTTAAAGGTTCCTAAGGAAAATCCACTCTTTCGGACATCAAACCAAAAACTACCGTATTGATCAACCACTATGAGTTATTTGTACTATTTTTAGGACCCAAAACAATAGTCAAAAGTCTTAAATAAATTGAAATGCGAAATGACCGTTTTCTTGTGTTACAAGCTACGTACTTTCCGAGTACCCGAAAAACCCGTTTCCAATCCCCGACACTTCCATAAATTACTAAAAAGGGATAGGAAGCCTAAAAATAATTTTAGAACATCAAACTCCAAAAATTTTGGTCTCAGAGCTCGCCACGGCGAGTTGACGGCGAGTGAAGTCAGGAGCTACTGATCTCACTCGCTCTGGAGCTCGCTCTGGCGTGTTGCTTCGAAGCACACTCGCTGTGGCGAGTAACAGCTCGCTCAGCGAGTACACCAGAGACAAAACAGCAGAAACAACAAAACTTGGTTTACTCAATTTTCACCCAAAACAACTTTTCACGCAACACACTACATACGCATAGTATTGGTTCCCCAAACCGTTTGCACAACAAAGCATTACATTTCCGAAAGTATGTTGGTTGCTTCGAGTGCAAGTTATTTGGTTTTCATTTCCAAAATCAAAACCAAACTCAAGCACAAGTTTTATTACGGGCCTCAACCGACCGGTAATCATTTTTAAACATGTTTTCTTAGGCAAAAGCAACGCCACATAACACAAGAGTTTTAAACCACTTGGACCCCAAAACACCACCCCAAAACTCTTAGTAAATATTTTCATAAACCCCAAAATATTTTTCATCGGATTTTCTAAAACAAAACCATGCAACACCAATCCCTTTCGCCTAAAGGTTCAAAAACAACGTTTCTTTTCAAAACCTTACAACTTAACCACATGTTATTGATCAATACATAACCAACCTAAAACCCTAACTTTTCTCATGAGATTTTCACCAACTCATGGAAAAATTGAAACAACAAAGCCTAGCATGCTTACTAAACTCTCATGCACAACTTTCATGAAACAAAAACTAGCAAGAACAACATTTCTCACCAAACCCTCTTAAGAACATAAACCCAAAAACCTCAAAACTCTAAAAAATCTACCAACCTAGGAGATGAGAAGAGAGGGTTACCTTAAGAAAGTGATTCTCTACAACTTCCCACTAAGCTTCCAAGCTTGAAATGGAGTGAAATGGTGAGGAATTGAAAATTTGGTGAAGAAGGTTAGTAAGAAATGGAGTCCACGTGAAAGAGAGAAAGAAAAGAGAGTCTTGTGATGTTTTTCCTAAGTCCACAAAGTCACCAAACCTCCTTACTATGTAAAAGCTCTTGGTAACTCCCCACCCTTGGATCAAAAATCAAAAGTCCAAGCTTAAACCCTAGCCATTGGATCAAACCAATCCAAACCAACTTGAGATAAAACTCAACACCTCTTAGAAAAACTCACACGTTCAGCTCTCGCGCGTCGCGACGAACGTAAATCACAAAAACGTAAAAACTACGGAAAGAACGTCCAACGTTAAACATTTCCAAAACTTATCGCCGAATCTTTTTCCGCGACTGTAATTTTCTTCCATGCCTTAGAAAATTATTCTCAGAACATAACCTCACTCACGCAGATATATAAAACTCCCATCCGAAACTTCACTTAAAACAGACACAGTAAGATTTTACATCCGCGGGTAAAAATCCTACTCGTTTTTCCAAAAACAAGAATAATCCAAAACTCGTCATTCTAAATCCACATCACCCTTCTTATTCACAAAAGAGGATTACAGGACAAAAGCCTGTGCCTTTACAGCGCACGAGTCTAAAACAGATTCAATTACAGCAAAACTCACTAATTACACGATGTTTCACAACATGAACACATCGGGACCCTAATAGACCTAAAACCAATTATACAATGAAATCTTGGGTCTTACAATACTACCCCCTAAAAGAAGTTTCGTCCTCGAAACTTAGACGTCGTCAAACAAACTGGGATACAACTCTTTCATCTTACTCTCGAGCTCCCAGGTGGTATCTCCTGTAGCTTCGTTCCATATTACCTTTACCAAAGGTATCTCTTTCGTTCTCAGATGCTTCATCTTCCTATCCGCAATCTTGATCGGCGGAACTTCAAATGACAAGTTATCCCTCAACTGGAAGTCATCTGGCGTGATCACATGTGACGGATCCGATGTGTATTTCCACAATTGCGACACATGGAATACGTCATGTATCAAAGATAGTGCCGGTGGCAACGCGATCCGGTATGCTACCTTCCCAATCCGTTCCAAAATCTAATAAGGCCCTATAAACTTTGGAGTCAACTTCTTCGCTTTCAGAGCCCTTCCAACGCCAGTCGTTGGTGTAACTCGGAGAAATACATGATCTCCCTCTTCAAACTCTAGAGGCCTCCGTCGCCTATCCGCATAACTCTTCTGGCGATCTTGAGCAACCTTCATCATTGCCCTTATCTTTCGGACCTTGTCCGTCGTCTGTTGTACCATTTCCGGTCCTACTAACATACTCTCCCCATCTTGGTACCAACACAAAGGAGTCTGACATCTCCTCCCATACAAAGCCTCGTATGGTGCCATTCCAATACTCGCGTGGAAACTGTTGTTGTATGTGAATTCTATCAATGGTAACACGTCATCCCAACTTCCATGATCATCCATTACACATGCTCTCAACAAATCTTCCAATGATTGATTTGTTCTCTCAGTCTGCCCATCTGTCTGAGGATGATAGGCGGAACTCAATCTCAGTTTCGTCCCCAACGCCTCATGCAAAGTCTTCCAAAAGTGTGAAGTGAACTTTGGGTCTCGATCCGACACTATACTTGACGGAATCCCATGTAACCTCACAATCTCAGCAATGTAAATATCGGTCAACCTTGCTGCTGTATCCGTAATCCTTACCGGTAGAAAATGAGCGGACTTTGTCAAACGATCCACTATCACCCAAATGGAATCATGCTTCCTCCTGGTCTTAGGTAAACCAGTAATGAAATCCATAGAAATGTTATCCCACTTCCACTCGGGAATATCTAATGACTGCAGCATCCCTGCTGGTCTCTGATGCTCAATCTTCGCCTTCTGACAAGTCAGACACGACGCCACATACTCAGCCACATCCCTCTTCATACCCGGCCACCAGAAATCATTCCTCAGGTCTTGATACATCTTTGTTGCTCCAGGATACATACTAAGTTTACTCTTGTGTGCCTCTCCTAGAATGGTGTTTCTCAAGTCCATAGCTTCGGGCACACACACTCTACCTTGACACCTCAAAATGTTGTCTGATCTCACCTTGAAATCTCGGTTGGTTTCTCGAACAATCAAAGCTCTTTTCTCCATGAGGAACCTGTCATCTTGACAATTTGCAATGTCCTCCAATAATCCGCTTGAGATGGTAATCATACCCAACCTCATATTCCCTAAAGCAAACTCTACCTCTAGGTGCAAGTCACGAAACTCTCTCAATAACTCCTGTTGACTAGCCATTTGTGCCGAACAAACCGTCACACTCTTCCTACTCAAAGCATCGGCTACCACATTAGCCTTCCCCGGATGGTATTCCAACGTAAAGTCGAAGTCTTTCAAAGTTTCCATCCACCTCTGTTGCCTCATATTAAGCTCTTTCTGATCAAACAAGTAATTGAGACTTTTATGGTCACTAAACACGACAAAAGTGCAACCATAAAGATGATGTCTCCAAATCTTCAATGCAAAAACAACGGCCGCAAGCTCTAAATCGTGCGTAGGATAATTCTTTTCATGCACTTTCAGCTGTCTTGACGCATAAGCTACTGCTCTCTTGTGTTGCATCAACACACAACCCAACCCTTGATGAGAAGCATCACAGTAAACCTCATACGGTTCATCCGACTGTGGTAACACCAAGACTGGTGACGTCGTCAACCGTTCTTTCAACAACTGGAAACTCGACTCACACTTCTCCGTCCAAGCAAAAGGTTGATCTTTTCGCGTAAGTTGCGTCATTGGCGCCACAATCTTAGCGAAACCTTCAATGAATCTCCGGTAATAACCGGCCAAACCCACAAAACTCCTCACATCAGTCACTGTTTGAGGCTGCTTCCATGAAAGTACCGTATCAATCTTGGCTGGATCCACGGCTATTCCCTCTCTTGATATGACATGGCCAAGGAAATTCACCTCTTCCAATCAAAATTCACACTTCGACGGATTTGCATACAGCTTACTTTCCCGCAAAACTTGCAATACTAGACGAAGATGCTCTACATGTTCCTCTTCATTCCTCGAATACACTAGGATGTCATCAATAAATACCACTACAAACTTGTCCAAGAATGAGTGGAATATCCGATTCATGTAGGCCATAAAGATAGCAGGTGCATTCGTCAATCCGAACGGCATCACTAAGAATTCATAATGACCATACCGCGTCCTAAACGCCGTTTTCTGAATATCCTCGTCTCGTACCCTTATCTGGTGATAACCAGATTTCAAGTCAATCTTTGAAAACACTGAGGCTCCCCTCAACTGATCCATCAAATCATCAATTCGCGGCAATGGATATCGGTTCTTGATAGTCACCTTATTAAGCTTCCGATAATCCACACACAGACGAGATTTCCCATCCTTCTTCTTAACCAATAAGACTGGTGCTCCCCAAGGCGACACACTAGGCCTTATGAAACCCTTCTCTAACAAGTCCTCAATCTGACTTTTCAACTCTACCAACTCAGATGGAGCCATCCGATAAGCTGATTCCGAAATCGGACCCGTACCCGGTTGCAAATCAATAAAGAATTCCACCTCTCTACACGGAGGAAAAGCTGGAATCTCCGATGGAAATACATCTTGGAAATCTTGAACCACTCGAAATTCCCCAATTCGGATCTCCGACGTCACTCCCAAACTAGCAAGTGAAACTATCTCCGGCTCTCCATTACACATAACCACCGACAGCCGATTTGCAGACAAGTACCTTCGCACACCTGGCTCGGGAAAGAAAACCAATTTCCGAGCACAGTCTAGAATAACATAATGATAGGACAACCAATCCATCCCGAGGATGATCTCGAGAGATAAGAGCGGTAGACACACTAAGTTGACCAGAAACTCCCTATTCTGAATTACTACTAAACAATGCAAGCATGCAGTATTTACCACCAAATCCCTAGCAGGAGTCAAGACATTCAAATCAAACGGAAGCATAGAAACATTCAAACTCAAACGATTTGCACAAGCCAAAGATATGAATGAGTGGGTTGCCCCTGTGTCAATCAAAGCAGTTAAAGAATTACCTGCGATGTGACAGCTCTCATGGATGGCATTGCTAGCCTGCCCACTCACCTCAGTGCCCATACAGTAAGCACGTGCCTTTGCCACAGGTTTGTCACCCTGTGAGCCTTGTGCCACATTTGCCGACGGCCCGGCCTTCGGGGCTCTGCAATCTCTAGCAAAGTGTCCCGGCTTCTTGCAATTGTAGCAGGTGTTTTCCCCCTTCGGTTTTGTGCACTCATTAGCAAAATGCCCCGCTTCCCCACAGTTGTAGCAATTCCCTTTACTATCATCAGATTTTCCCCGGCTACCTTGATTCACCGATCGGCCCGGTCCCCTGTTATTCTGAGGGCGGTCGGAAGGCTTACTACTTTGTTTCCCACGATTCTGACTCGGACCACTCGAACGACTTGGTCCCCCAACACTAGAATTCCCTTGGTGGTTCACCCGCTTATTCTTCATGTCTTCCACCTCTTGACATTTCTCCACTAACACTTGAAACTGTCGGATACCCAATGGCACAACCGCATCCTGCAGTTCGTACCTCAGCCCATCTTGGAACCGACGACACATATAGTCCTCATCTATCCCATCCCTAAAGAAGCGGAAGAAACGAGATAGAGATTCAAACTTCTTGGCATATGCTTCAACATTCATGCCCGCTTGCCTTAGCCTCAGAAACTCTTCCTCATACCTCTCCCTAGCAGTCTCAGGAAAGTACTTGGCCAGAAACCTCCGCCTGAAGTTCTCCCAACTTAACTCTTCATGAACATTCTTCATGATCAGTCGGGTGTTCCTCCACCAATACTCAGAACCCCCTAGTAACTGATAGGTAGCTAAGACTACTTTCTCCCCTTCTGGACAACGAATTGCCCCGAAAATCCTCTCCACAGATTGGAACCATAAATCAGCAGTTTCCGGACCTCCCTCCCCATTAAACTTTGGAGGCGTTTGGTGGTTGAAACTTGAAAGAAGTCTAGAACCAGCAGCAAGTAATTCCCTTTCGCGCTTTTCCAGATCTCTCTGCGCCTTAGCATGGCTCTGAGCAGTCACAGCCGCTGCCATTGTATGCATAGCATAAGCCATCTGATTCACATCCACATTGTCCGCCATAGGTACTGCAGGTGCCCTTCTTGGAGGCATTCGATTTCTGCACAATACCAATTCTGATTAGATTCCTTATCCAAACATTTCTGAGTCTCTACAGAAAATCTCATTCAACGGTTACTAACTCACAACCGACACAGAACAGGCACTAGAACTGACACTAGAACTGACACCACTCTAGCTAAGTTCTAACCGACTCTGGACTAATGATGATATCTCATCATTCCTCTAATTCAAGGTTCATTTCAAGGTAAATTGGTAGGTTTTAGCCAATAATAGTTGCTTCAAATGATAGAAAAGGAAGGTTTACAAGGGATTACTTAAACTACAAGCCAAAGTCAAAAAGGAGGGAAAAAGTCAAAATTATGAGTTGAATTGCGCTTGACTTTCGCGCAAGCGAAGATGGAGTTCGCGTGCGCGAGTTTGCTTAGCGTGCGCGAAGATGGAGTTCGCGTGCGCGAGAAAAGGAGCAAGAAATGGGTTTCATTCTGTCGATTTCGCGTGCGCGAAAGAAGTTCTCGCGTGCGCGAAGTCTGCGCGAGTCAGGCTAGCGTGCGCGAATCGTGAGAAATCTATAAAAGCCAAACTTCAACCCTTTGCCCAGGTTCGGATTTGGAAGATTGGAAGCTTAGTATTGAGGATTCTCTACCTCCAAGGACCAGATCTAAGAAGGTTTGAAGAGAAGATTGATGATGATGAATGGAGATGAAGAATTCCACTTCAAATCCACCATGACCATTGGCTAAGACTCCTTAGGATTGAATCTCCATGTAACTTGAACTCTATCATGTTGTAGCTAAGTCTTGTATTGAATTCAAAGTTTATGCATCTATTAATCTTGTGTTTAATGCCTATCTTTCCTTGATCTCGTTAGATTTGAATCTAGTAATTGAGTTTCTATGAGAATAGGACTTTAATTATGGATCTAGATTGATAGAACACATGTGTATGCTTAAGAGATTTCGTATGTATGTGTGTGATTGCATGATTAACCGTTCTTAATCCTCTATTAATGTTGAATTAGTTAAGAGATTAAGTAATTGACATTCTCTAGAGAGTGTAACTAGCAAAGAGATTTGTAGTTGCAACTTAGGTTAATCAATCTTGCATGAAATTGATTCAATACTTGTGAATTTAGCTACTACACCTTAATGAGTTCATAGAAGCATGGAGGTTCAATCGTTTTTAACTTCGCATTTGAAAAATTCGTTGCTTATTACCTTTGTTTCGAACTTGATACTTGAAAACCCCCCAATTATGTGTATGTTAGATAATAGTAGTTTTATAATTCTAATTGCCTTGAAATTCGATTAAAAACAATCTCCGTGGATCGATAATCTTTTATTACTTGCGACATTCGTATACTTGCGAATAGTCCATCAAGTTTTTGGCGCCGTTGCCGGGGATTGTCGTTAATCGACAAGGCAATTGGAACCGTGTTTAGTTTTAATTTGTTGTTTTTAGTTGTAATTTTCATTTAAACCAAAAACCAAAAGAAAAATTTAGGATAGTGTTTAATTTTCTATTTTACTTGTTGCTTGTTCGGAATTACCCTTTCTTTGTTTGAATTGTGTATGCAAGGTAATAGGTCCTTGATAGCAACAAAGAGAGCAATTCGTTTGGCACACTTAGCTCAAGGAGAGATAGAAGTGGAAGTTCTTGAGATGGGAGAGCCGAATCCACCACCACCACCTCCACCTAGGAGGACTCTAGGCGATTATGGTCAATGGGATGACGGACAACTCGCGAATTTGGGGTTCCAACCGGCAAATCCGGTTAATTTTGATATCAAGAACTCCGTGATCAATGCTTTGAAAGAAGACCAATACTCGGGGGCGGAAAGCCAATGTCCGAATCTTCATCTAGGACGATTTTATGAGGCTTGCGATTATACGGACCCACCGGGTGTTACCGATTCTCAGAAGAGATTGAGGTTATTCAAGTTCTCACTCACCGGGAGAGCCAAGGATTGGTTGGATACTTTGCCAAGTGGTACCATCAACACATGGCAAGAACTAGAGAGAAAGTTCCTTGAGCGGTATTTTCCGATTCACAAATTTCTTGAAAGACGTGCCGACATTGTTAATTTTGAGCAAGGAGATGCCGAGTCACTATATGATGCATGGGAGCGATTCAAATTGTGTTTAAAGAAGTGTCCCAAGCATGGCATTGATACACACGCTCAAATGCAACATTTCACTCAAGGATTGAGAGCACAAACGAGGATGTTGTTGGATGCTTCGGCGGGTGGATCCTTGAAAAATAAGGATGAGCAAGAAGCAATGGAATTGATTGAATCTATGGCTCAAAATGAATATAGGGCCAACAATGATCGTGGAGCCAAGAAGAAAGGTGGATTACTTGAGTTAGACACCCAAACGGCGCTTCTAGCCTCATCAAAGCTTATGAACACTCAAATGTCAACATTGCTCAAGCATTTGACATCTACTCCCTCTACTCAAGTTAATCAAGTGCAAGGACTCCGATGTGATTTTTGTAAACAAGCCCATGAGAATGGGGAATGCATGCCTAAGGGGTCCGAAGAGGCAAAGTATATGGCAAATTTTAGGAGAAGTAATCCCTACAATCAAGGGTGGGGTGAAAACCAAAATCAATCACCGAATCCACCTCAACAAAGTCGTGCTTCACCATTGGAAGACACACTCACTCAATTCATTAAGATGACACAAAGCAATTTTGAAACCATGAGGATTAACCAAGAGACGTCTAATGAGAATCACAAAGCATCGATCAAGAACTTGGAAGTCCAAATTGGTCAATTGTCAAAGCAAATGGCTTCGTCATCTAGTGGAGGTTTTGTAGGGAACACTTGTGAAAACCCTAAAAAGGAGAGTTGCAATGTGGTTGAGTTGAGATCTAGAGTGCTTCCTCCACCACCGGTAAGAGAGCCAAGAGTGAAAAGAAAGGGTGAGGGAGAAGTTGAAAAAAATGAGAAAGGTAAAGAAAAAGAGGGAGAAGTAGAAAAGGAGAAAAAAAGTGAGCTTGAGGTAGAAGTTGAAAATGAGAGTGATGAAGAGAATGAGGGCGAAGTTGAAAATGAGAGAAAAGCCTTGAGGAAGGAGATTCATAAACGGAGAAAGCAAAAGAAGAGGGATCTCATGAATGATTCCGGTCCTCAAGAAGTGTCTCCATATGATAAGCTACCTTATCCTCGTGCACCGAAAAAAGAGAAGAACCAAGAGGAAGCTTTTGGGAAATTCATGAAAATGTACCATAGCCTACAAGTTGACATTCCTTTTGCCGATGTGTTGGAGCAAATGCCGTTGTTTGCCAAATTCATGAAGGAAGTGTTGACGAAGAAGAGAAAACTCAAAGAGGATGAGCCGGGTTTGATGAATGAAGAGTGTAGTGCTACTATCCAATCAAAGCTACCTCAAAAGAAAAAGGACCCCGGTAGCTTCACAATTCCTATTTCAATAGGGAATTTGCATGTAGGAAGAGCCCTTTGTGATTTGGGAGCTAGCATTAATTTGATGCCTCTTAGTTTAATGAAGCGTATTCCCGGTGCCGTGGTCAAGCCAATTAAGATGCAAATCACCCTTGCCGATCGATCCATCACACACCCTTATGGGATACTCCAAGATGTATTGGTGAGATGTGCCGAATTTGTCTTTCCGGCCGACTTTGTGATTCTTGACATGGATGAGTGTGTGGATACACCGGTTTTGTTGGGAAGGCCATTTTTAGCAACCGGTCGTGCACTAATTGATGTTGCCATGGGTGAATTGATGTTAAGGTTGGAAGAGGAAAGTGTGAGTTTCAAAGTCTTTGAAGGAGTGGAGCCCTATAGAAAAGAGAAGCCTAAATGTTTCCAAGTGGAGGCAAGTGAAGAAGTTGTGAAGGATAGCTCTAGTGATGAGGCACCTATGCCTACCGTTCCGGAATTGAAAGAACTTCCACCCAATTGGAAGTATGTGTTCTTGAATGAAGATTCCAAGGATCCGGTTATCGTTAGTAGCTCTCTCACTCCCTTGGAAGAAGAGGTTTTGTTGAAGAAATTCAAGGAAGGTCAAGGTGGCCTAGGTTTTGATTTGAATGGTGTTATTCCGGTCCTTTGTGTGACCCCGGTCAAGAGTGAAGAAGAGCCTAGTCCGGGTAATGTGCCACTTGAGCCTCCTAGCCCATCTTTGGAGGAATTGGTGCGGAAAGAGGTAATGAAGCTTGTTGAGTCCGGAATGCTTGATTCGGCTCAAGTTGTCCAAAAGAAGAAAAATTTTGTGAAAAAGTCCAAGAAGGCTCTTTCCAAAGCTAAGAAGACAAATAGAAACAAAGGGGAGAACAAGTGGGAAGAATTCATGAGTCCTCCGGTTCTTGAAAAAGTTTTGTGTGTTGCTCAAGAGGCGATCCTTGTGGAGAAGCTCAAGAGGAGCCGGGTGGAGTCAAAGATGAAGTATCCTCCCTAACATTGTGATGATACGTCAAGCTTGAGACGTCAACAACAAGCGCTTCATGGGAGGCAACCCATGGGTTTGGTATCTCTATCTCTTTTGTGAAATAAGTTGAATGATGTTAGATGAACCATTACTCTTAATTTTGTCTTGTGAATTGTTGTCTAGGCACAAATTTATCTTTTGGAATATCTCAAACTTTTGATATCATTTTTGAATTTCTTTGATATATGGTTTGTTTGGTTTTGACCTTAGGCATGGATTTGTGATGCTTGAAGTGCAACGGATTTTTGCGATGTATGGATTGAAGCACAAGCTAGGGGACATTCACGTATTTGATGATCTAATGATCCGAGCCTTTAAACCGTGAGGATTTGAGCCTATACACTCTATTTGCTTGAATATGTGAGTCCACTATCTCTCTCGACTCTAGAACTTGCTTTCATTCTCTAGATTTATTGAGTAGCATTGATTAGCACACGAGGCAAGTTTGTTGGTACCTAGAGCCTTTGTAGCCTACCTTATCATGTTATATCCTTTGCTAACCCACTTTTGAGCCGTAAAAACAAATTTTCTTGGTTGGTTGTCTTCTTAACCCTTGTTTTTTCAAAAAAATTGTTTTCTTGGAGTTAAGTTGATTGTTTTTGTTTGTTCTTATGGCAAATGCATAAGTTTGGGGTTGCTTTTGGAACTAGCAACAAATTAAGTTTGGGGTGGGTATACTAGAGCAATATATGTTATGAAAAGTGTTGAAAAAGAAAAAAAAACAAAATTGTGAAAAATAAGAAGTCCAAAAGTTGAAAAATGTGAAAAATTGACTTCTTCAAAAAGATTGTGAAAAGAAAAGAAAGAAAATCTTTGAAAAGTTTGAAAAAAATGGTTTGTGATTGTATGATTGTTGATAAGTGTGGAAATGAAATGCTCTCTAGTATAGCCTTGAAAAAAATGGAAGTTTTGTGTTGAAAATTGTGTGACAAAGTTTGTCCTTAACTCCAAGTTTTTAACTCACTTCCCAAAAACATCCACCTTACCTTAAGCCCCATTATAACCTTGAAAGTCCTCTAATGTGTGTGTTTCATATGCTATTTGATTTATTTTTAGAATGCTTGCAAGCTTATGGTAGAAGAGTTAGGTATGTGTTGATTGAGTGACTAGCCTACTATAAAAATTGAGTGAATGTGAGTGGTGTGAAGTGATCATTGTTTATCAAATATTGTGAATGTGTCCATGGTTGTGTGAATTGAAGTCATTGTAGGGAAATGTTGCATGGAAGGTTGATCAATTGAAGTGCGTGATGAAAAGATCAAATGAATTATGTGTTGAAGGGATTTAAGAAGGTTGTCAAGATTTTGTGGTTTTTCGTTTGATAAAAGTGTTCCTTGAGGACAAGGAACGAGATAAGTTTGGGGTTGTGATGATATCTCATCATTCCTCTAATTCAAGGTTCATTTCAAGGTAAATTGGTAGGTTTTAGCCAATAATAGTTGCTTCAAATGATAGAAAAGGAAGGTTTACAAGGGATTACTTAAACTACAAGCCAAAGTCAAAAAGGAGGGAAAAAGTCAAAATTATGAGTTGAATTGCGCTTGACTTTCGCGCAAGCGAAGATGGAGTTCGCGTGCGCGAGTTTGCTTAGCGTGCGCGAAGATGAAGTTCGCGTGCGCGAGAAAAGGAGCAAGAAATGGGTTTCATTCTGTCGATTTCGCGTGCGCGAAAGAAGTTCTCGCGTGCGCGAAGTCTGCGCGAGTCAGGCTAGCGTGCGCGAATCGTGAGAAATCTATAAAAGCCAAACTTCAACCCTTTGCCCAGGTTCGGATTTGGAAGATTGGAAGCTTAGTATTGAGGATTCTCTACCTCCAAGGACCAGATCTAAGAAGGTTTGAAGAGAAGATTGATGATGATGAATGGAGATGAAGAATTCCACTTCAAATCCACCATGACCATTGGCTAAGACTCCTTAGGATTGAATCTCCATGTAACTTGAACTCTATCATGTTGTAGCTAAGTCTTGTATTGAATTCAAAGTTTATGCATCTATTAATCTTGTGTTTAATGCCTATCTTTCCTTGATCTCGTTAGATTTGAATCTAGTAATTGAGTTTCTATGAGAATAGGACTTTAATTATGGATCTAGATTGATAGAACACATGTGTATGCTTAAGAGATTTCGTATGTATGTGTGTGATTGCATGATTAACCGTTCTTAATCCTCTATTAATGTTGAATTAGTTAAGAGATTAAGTAATTGACATTCTCTAGAGAGTGTAACTAGCAAAGAGATTTGTAGTTGCAACTTAGGTTAATCAATCTTGCATGAAATTGATTCAATACTTGTGAATTTAGCTACTACACCTTAATGAGTTCATAGAAGCATGGAGGTTCAATCGTTTTTAACTTCGCATTTGAAAAATTCGTTGCTTATTACCTTTGTTTCGAACTTGATACTTGAAAACCCCCCAATTATGTGTATGTTAGATAATAGTAGTTTTATAATTCTAATTGCCTTGAAATTCGATTAAAAACAATCTCCGTGGATCGATAATCTTTTATTACTTGCGACATTCGTATACTTGCGAATAGTCCATCAACTAACGACTCAAGTATACACTTTCCCTTTGAAGATTTAAAGCCGTGCTCTGATACCAAACTGTAACACCCCGTTTTTAATAAGCCAGAAAAGGCAATATATTTTTTTTTTTTATACACATCAGAGTTTACACATAAAAGATTTAAAATGAGCCGGCATTCAAATATACAAAGAACTCATTACCAAAAGGTGTTTCGACAAGCAAAGTGTATTCAGGAATAATTACAATCCAAGTCAAAGTATTCAAATACTTACACAAAACTAGTTAGAATCTTATGCCTAACCCAAAAAGCACGGTGTACAACCCACACCGGCGCATAGTCTAACTAAGCTAAACTCCAACCTCTCACTGGGACCCGGAACAGCCACCGTCGTCACCACGACCTAGCCCAACATCTGGGTGGGATGAGCCCGCAAATGAAAGAAAGGGGTCACCACAAAATACAAGTATGTATATATATAATCGGTGCGAAAGATGTACACATAGCAAATTTCCACATACACAAGAGAAAGCTCTTAAACTCAAAAGTAGTTCCCACCAACGGGTATATATAAATAAATCACCAATCCTAATGCAGACCTCTACAATGGGTGTGACGACCGTCACTGGTTCGCCACATGCATGATTTTCCGGAAAATTAACCTCTCCTCGAAGAGTCGTGGGGTAGGCAAAGCCACACAGTCATATACGTACCCGCACTAAAAATGCCACACAAGGCGGGTGAAGTCACACAGACAAACACCAGGTGAAGTCGCACAGACAAACACCAACTCAATAAAATCCAGTCGGATTTGGCGAAGCCACACAGTCAACGCCCGGTACGTAGGCAAAGTCACACAGACATACACCTAGGCACGCAACTATGAAATGCATGACATATATTCTCTTTGGCATATACAGGATAGTCACACAGACAAAATCCCCGCGTAGTCCTATCCGACGCACGCATTAATATATGCTCATGCAACCAATCACATAGCCTAAAGCCTATGTACAACCATCACAACCTACATACATTTTCCTAATCATATGTAAATTGCATAAGTAATTATAACCACGTTCTCATCCACGAGAATACATAAGTACAAACATGTCAAAGCACATAGCAAATGCATAACAGCAAAACAAAACATGTCGTAACCATTTTAAAAGACGGAAATAAAGTGGAGCCCTTACCTCGGCAAGCTTCCGTTTACTAAAACTCGTCCAAACAACACAACGCGCTTCCTAAAACAAGTAGCGTATAATCAATATATTGTTTTCCAACCAATCGTATTAAAACTAAACTAAAAAACCCAAAAACTTAAAGGTTCCTAAGGAAAATCCACTCTTTCGGACATCAAACCAAAAACTACCGTATTGATCAACCACTATGAGTTATTTGTACTATTTTTAGGACCCAAAACAATAGTCAAAAGTCTCAAATAAATTGAAATGCGAAATGACCGTTTTCTTGTGTTACAAGCTACGTACTTTCCGAGTACCCGAAAAACCCGTTTCCAATCCCCGACACTTCCATAAATTAATAAAAAGGGATAGGAAGCCTAAAAATAATTTTAGAACATCAAACTCCAAAAATTTTGGTCCCAGAGCTCGCCACGGCGAGTTGACGGCGAGTGAAGTCAGGAGCTACTGATCTCACTCGCTCTGGAGCTCGCTCTGGCGAGTTGCTTCGAAGCACACTCGCTGTGGCGAGTAACAGCTCGCTCAGCGAGTACACCAGAGACAAAACAGTAGAAACAGCAAAACTTGGTTTACTCAATTTTCACCCAAAACAACTTTTCACGCAACACACTACATACGCATAGTATTGGTTCCCCAAACCATTTGCACAACAAAGCATTACATTTCCGAAAGTATGTTGGTTGCTTCGAGTGCAAGTTATTTGGTTTTCATTTCCAAAATCAAAACCAAACTCAAGCACAAGTTTTATTACGGGCCTCAACCGACCGGTAATCATTTTTAAACATGTTTTCTTAGGCAAAAGCAACGCCACATAACACAAGAGTTTTAAACCACTTGGACCCCAAAACACCACCCCAAAACTCTTAGTAAATATTTTCATAAACCCCAAAATATTTTTCATCGGATTTTCTAAAACAAAACCATGCAACACCAATCCCTTTCGCCTAAAGGTTCAAAAACAACGTTTCTTTTCAAAACCTTACAACTTAACCACATGTTATATATTGATCAATACATAACCAACCTAAAACCCTAACTTTTCTCATGAGATTTTCACCAACTCATGGAAAAATTGAAACAACAAAGCCTAGCATGCTTACTAAACTCTCATGCACAACTTTCATGAAACAAAAACTAGCAAGAACAACATTTCTCACCAAACCCTCTTAAGAACATAAACCCAAAAACCTCAAAACTCTAAAAAATCTACCAACCTAGGAGATGAGAAGAGAGGGTTACCTTAAGAAAGTGATTCTCTACAACTTCCCACTAAGCTTCCAAGCTTGAAATGGAGTGAAATGGTGAGGAATTGAAAATTTGGTGAAGAAGGTTAGTAAGAAATGGAGTCCACGTGAAAGAGAGAAAGAAAAGAGAGTCTTGTGATGTTTTTCCTAAGTCCACAAAGTCACCAAACCTCCTTACTATGTAAAAGCTCTTGGTAACTCCCCACCATTGGATCAAAAATCAAAAGTCCAAGCTTAAACCCTAGCCATTGGATCAAACCAATCCAAACTCACTTGAGATAAAACTCAACACCTCTTAGAAAAACTCACACGTTCAGTTCTCGCGCGTCGCGACGAACGTAAATCACAAAAACGTAAAAACTAAGGAAAGAACGTCCAACGTTAAACATTTCCAAAACTTATCGCCGAATCTTTTTCCGCGACTGTAATTTTCTTCCATGCCTTAGAAAATTATTCTCAGAACATAACCTCACTCACGCAGATATATAAAACTCCCATCCGAAACTTCACTTAAAACAGACACAGTAAGATTTTACATCCGCGGGTAAAAATCCTACTTGTTTTTCCAAAAACAAGAATAATCCAAAACTCGTCATTCTAAATCCACATCACCCTTCTTATTCACAAAAGAGGATTACAGGACAAAAGTCTGTGCCTTTACAGCGCACGAGTCCAAAACAGATTCAATTACAACAAAACTCACTAATTACACGATGTTTCACAACATGAACACATCGGGACCCTAATAGACCTAAAACCAATTATACAATGAAATCTTGGGTCTTACAGAAATTATGAAGGGTAAGAAGGTAAACATGCGCAACATGTCAAGCAGAGAAGGAGTTTGGCAAAAAACTTATTCTTTTCTTATAGTACTATTAGATTTCACTTATACCCTTATTTATTATAAGAGAGAATATTAAAAATAAGTAAATTAGTTGAATTAAGAGTAATTAAATAGAGGTATATATGGAATTAATTTAAATTTATAAGAGTATTAAATGAAAAAACTATTTACAATGCAATTATTTGGTTGCGTGATTTTTTCAAACTGTTCATTGTAGAAAGAACCGGAGGGAGTATATATTACAAAAGTGAGTTGAACAATAAATTTATATAAAAATTAATTATAAAATTAAAAGTTACAATATATAAACCCGAGTTAAAGTTAATTATGGAGACAAAATCAATTCTACTCAAATACAACTAATCATATCAAAATTAATCTTACATGTCTAAAATCAATTTTGACTACTCCAAAACTAGAACCAAACATGTTGTCTACTACTACTTTCGCCCTAAATGATGTATTTGTAACAAAATATTATTTTTTATGGAATATTTGTAACAAAATATATTTGTTCCAAATCATGTCATTTTATAATATTAATGTGACATTAATATTGATTTTTTCTATAATACCCTGCTGTTTATTTCTTTATTTTTTAATTCTCTTAGTTTATTTTTTATACAATTAATAAAAGAAAGTTTGTAGAGTACAAATTAAAAAATTAATTTCTTTATTTCCAAAGTGTGTAAAGATGTGAAATTGTCAAAGTTACTACATATCATTTAAAACGAGCGGAGGACATTCATTTTCCTGCAATATTCCTTCCTCTTTCTTGTCTAGGGAACTAATTCTATAGTATCATCATCATCATAATGAGAGGATCCATTCACATTACTGTATGTATCTCTTTGTCACAATGACTTCAACTCTCCTTTTTTCTTGTTTAGATATAAAATATACTACTTACTTATAATTAGGGGTGTCAATATTATCCGTTTGTCCATTATTCATCCAATCCATTGAAAAATTTATCCATCCAATCCATCCATTAAGAAAAAAATTGGTTAATGGATTGGATTTGATCCATCCATTTAATTAAATGGATGGATCCAATCCATCCACCTTAATTTTAAAATCCAATGGATAATTGATCATTATTAATTTTAAATCCAATGGATTGTCTCTTTTTAAAAAATAATAAAATTCTTCAAAAAATAAATAATAATAATAATGACACTAAAATAAATAAAAAAACAAACAATCAGTCAAAAACCCAAAAATCGGCCGAAAATCCAAAAATTGACCAAAAACACAAAAAATCGGCCGAAAAACCAAAAATCGGCCGAAAACTCAAAAAAGTCGGCCGAAAATCAAAAAATCGACCGAAAACACAAAAATCACCCGAAAAACCGAAAACCGGCCGAAAACTCAAAAAATCGGCCGAAAACACAAAAATCACCCGAAAAACCGAAAATCGGCCGAAACTCAAAAAATTGGCCGAAACCCAAAAATCGGCCGAAAACACAAAAAATGGCCGAAAACCCAAAAATTGGCCGAAAACACAAAAAATCGTCTGAAAAACCGAAAATTGGCCAAAAACTAAAAAATCGGCCGAAAACTCAAAAAATCACCCGAAAAACCGAAACTCGGCAGAAAACCCAAAATACACCCGAAAACCAAAAAAACGGCCGAAAAACTGAAAATCGGACGAAAAACCTAAAATCAGTTTTTCGGCCGATTTTTTGTGTTTTCGGCCGTTTTTTGTGTTTTCGGCCGTTTTTTGGTTTTTCGGCCGATTTTTTGTGTTTTCGGCCGATTTTTGTGTTTTCGGCCGATTTTTTGGTTTTTCGGCCAATTTTTTGTGTTTTGGGTCGTTTTTTGGTTTTTCGGCCGATTTTTTGTGTTTTCGTTTTTCGGCTGTTTTTTGGGTTTTCGGCCAATTTTTTTTTTTCGTCCGATTTTTTGTATTATCGGTTTTTCGGCCGATTTTTTGTGTTTTCGGTTTTTCGGCCAATTTTTTGTGTTTTCGGCCAATTTTTGGGTATTCGGCCGTTTTTTGGTTTTTCGGCCGATTTTTTGATTTTTCGGCCAATTTTTTGTGTTTTCGGTCGTTTTTGGGTTTTTCGGCCAATTTTTTGTGTTTTCGGCCGATTTTTTTTGTTTTCGGCTGTTTTTTGGGTTTTCGGCCGATTTTTGGTTTTTCAGCCGAATTTTTAGTTTTTCGGCCGATTTTTTGCGTTTTCGGCCGATTTTAGGTTTTTCGGCCGATTTATGGATTTTCGGGTGTATTTTGGGTTTTCGGCCGATTTTTTGTTTTTCGGCCAATTTTTTTTAGTTTTCGGTCGATTTTAGGATTTTTTGGTGTTTATGTTGGGTTTTCGGTCGATTTTTAAATAATATTTTATCTACATAATATTTAAATTGAAAAATAATATTATTTGGATATTTTTATTTTATTGAATTAATTTTGTTGGATGGATTGGATATCCATCCATTAAAATGATGATAATGGATGGATTGGATGGATTTTATCTCTAAATGGATGGATTGGATTGGATTTTTTTGATCCCATTTTAATGGATTGTTAATGGACAAATGGATTACTTTGATCCATCCATTAACAATCCTTTCAAATCCATCCAATTCATCCATTTTGACACCCCTACTTATAATTTCTATCGCAGCTATTATTAATGGAGAATACAATGAAACAGATTACATGTCCGACCTTTTGAAAGCACTGAAACCAACTCCCACAGGATGGTCTAACAACACTCACCACTGCAAATTGAAAGGAATCTCTTGCAACTCAACTACTCAAGTTGTCACATCCATCATCCTCCCATCAATTTATTGGGTTATTTTCTTTTAGCTGTAAGTTACATCCATCACGAAGGCTAAATCTGTATAACTCATACGCCTGTAACCGACTCTCGAATCAGATTAATCTTGTGGTGAAAACAAAAAATAATAAATTATTTATTGGGTCTTGATAACCAATATGATCAAAGTAGACTATATAAATAGTGTACACAATCAAATAGTTACAATTATTTTGGGACGGAGAGGATAACTAATTTATAACATGCTTCGCATGCCGATAATTAGGGGTGCTCGCGGTTCGGTTTAGATTGGTTTTGAGGCAAAAATTCATCCGATCCAAAGTTAATATTACTTGCGGTTTGGTTCGGTTTTGGATGACTAAATAAAAAAAATTCGATCCAATCCGATCCAATTTTGTGCGGTTTAATTTGGATCGGTTTTTGGATATTCAAATTACAAATTAA
Organism: Trifolium repens; assembly: GCA_030408175.1. NCBI lineage: Eukaryota > Viridiplantae > Streptophyta > Magnoliopsida > Fabales > Fabaceae > Trifolium > Trifolium repens. The sequence goes on from CP125848.1 coordinate 19,098,309, forward strand.
ATTTTTTAATTAAATATTAATATTATAATGACACGGTAAAATAATATATTTGATGTAAAACACAATATATGATATGTTAAAAATTAATATTTTGCAATGAAAATTATCAATTATATTTTTTTTTTTTTTAGAGTAAAATTATCAATTATATTTGAAATCTATGAAATAGCAAAAAGAAATACTTTAAATTGAATTAATAAGTATTGTTGAGAAAATAAAAATCAATAATTAATATATTAATGCAATATATCATACTAATAAAAAGTTAAATAAGTATTAAAAAATATATATATATGCGGTTTGGTTTGGATCGCTTTTGAAAAATCAATCCAAAATCTGATCTGATTCGATCCGATCCAGCGGTTTTCACAAAAAGAACATCCAAACACATCCAAAAATATTTGGTTTTTTGCGGTTTTCGGTTTTTTTGGATCGGTTTGCGGTTTTTATTTGGATTGGTTTGGATTTGAGCACCCCTATCGATAATTATGATTAATACAATAATATATTTATTGTATCTTTCTCTTTCCACCGTAATTAAAAAAAAAAAAATCACTACTTTCCAAAGTAGGTTTACCTTTTTATATGTTTTCCACTGAAACCCAAAGCGGCATTCCAAAGTGGCTTTCTTTCTTTAAAATTTGATTTTATTCTAAAAACATTATTTGAAATCTGATTGATATATTTAGAGGGTGTTTGTTATAGTTTTTTTTTTTAAAAAAAAAGAATCACTTTTTTTTTATAAAAATATTCACTTTTAAAAATATTTTATCTGTTTGTTACAACTTTTTAAAATAATCAGAATCTAAAAATAATCAGAAAATAGTTAAAAAAATGAGAAGCTGTTAAAAGTAGCTTCTTAAATAATATATTTTTTTTTAGAGGAAAGAGAAAACAAAAGTGGTTATTTTATTACTAAAAAAAATCACTTTTACATATTTTGTATCCAAACAAGCTAAAAATTATTTTATTAAAAAAATTGATTTTTATTACAATAAACAAACACATATGAAATTCTATTTTCCTATAAAATCTCTAAAAAGTAATCTCTAAATTATTTAACATCAAAATCACTAATTTTTTAATCTGTAACAAACGGACCTTATTGAGTCATTTTTTTTTAATTGTAACTGACACTCGAACCAGATTAATCTTGTGGTAAAAACAAAAAAATAATAAATTATTTATTGGGTCTTGATAACCAATATTTCTAAGATGCTCTTTAAAAATTCAATTCAAAAAAAATATTATCTAAATATTCGATATTTTAATTTTCAAAGCATTAATTCTCCATATTTTCATATTGGATTCAACTATGATCTATAATAATCAATTTCGGCTCATCTTAATCTTAATCTTAATATAATAAAACGAGAGTAATTAGAGGCACTCTAAACCCTAACCCTAATATGAATGGTCTAGATTTTGACACTTGGAAAGAAAAAAAATTATATCAACGACTATGATAAAAACTTAAATAATCAATTTTTAAACCAATATTATTTTGCCACATCAATTAATGAATGTGACACGTCATGTGTTTAAAAAAAAATTGAGATCCGTCAAAAAAGAGAAAATGGATAAACATTAATAAAACAAAAATAACTAATAATCAGTTACGAAAATTATGTATAGATGCAAAATTCTTTATTCATTAGCACGTTTATCGCACACAATATTCAATTACTCTTTTCCCGTTGCTACAGGTCCTAAATTCCTTCGTCTTTTTTTCTACCTTTCTACTTATACAACGGTTTTAACCGTCACGATGCTTCTTTCACTGTTATTTCCAACGGATTCACACTTCTTAAGGATTTTAATGCTTCATTAAACGCTGATGTTGAAGATATGGATACTTTGTTGAAAGAATTATGTTATTAACGTTGGTGAGGATCAAAGGCTTGATTTGAGTTTCATTTCCAAGTAATGGAAATTCTAATAACTATGCTTTCATCAATGGAATTGAAGTGTTATCCATGCCTAATGATCTCTATTACACACCACCTGAAGATAATGGTTTTTAAACTTTTATTTTAACTAATTTTTATTTTATTTTTGCTTTTTAATATTTATGCATCTTATCTACACACTTCTATTTTTTATTTTTATTTTCTTTTTTGACAAAAACTTTCTGTTTTTCATTTAAGTTTTTTTTTTTTTTGTTTTTTTTTTATAACATAGCTTAATGGATTTTTTTTTTACTTTATATATACTAGCCGCCCCGTGCCCATTTGTGTGATCGATATTTTTTTTTATTTGTTGTGATCGATATCTATACTAATATATAAAGAGGATACAAATTTTTGGGATGGCTTTTTCATTATTCCTATTTTACCCTTAAAAAAACTACCAAAAAAAAAACTAAACACAACTTCCACATAAAAGTAGGTTTTCAGTTTTTTTATAGTAAAAAAAAAAAAAAAATTCTTCTTAATAACTAACCACAACAAAAAAGGAGGTCAAGTAGTTATCAATTAACTAAGTCCAATAAAAAAGGAGATTAAGTAGTTATTTATATTTGCACAATAGAGAATATCGATCGCAGCAAAAAAAAAAGAATATCGATCACACAAACGGGCACGGGACGTGCCCGTTTGGCGGCTAGTTCTCTATTGTGCAAATATAAATAACTACTTAATCTCCTTTTTTATTGGACTTAGTTAATTGATAACTACTTAACCTCTTTTTTTTTGTGGCTACTTATTAAGAAGAAAAAATATTTTTTTTTTTTACTATACAAAATACTGAAAACCTCCTTTTATTTGGAAGTTGTGCTTAGTTTTTTTTTTTTTTTGTAGTTATTTTTAAGGGTAAAATAGAAATATTGAAAAAGTCATCCCAAAAATTTATATCCCCTTTATATATTAGTATATATATATATATATATATATATATGGGGAATGCTAATGCACACCCACTCTTTTTTATGAAGGTGTGCATTAGCAACATACACCTTAGGGTGTATTTAATAACTTTTTAGTTATCTTTTGCTAACACACACCTTCTGAAAAATAAGTTGGTGGATTATAGCAAATGCCTATAGGAGTTGCTAACGCACACCCACTTATTTTTTAGAAGGAGTGTTTTAGCAACATACACCTGAAGGTGTATTTATTTATTTTTTAGTTATAACTTGCTAATGCACACCTTCATAAAATTGAGTGGGTGTGTTATAGCATATCCCTATATATATATATATATATATATATATATATATATATATATATATATATATATATATATATATAATTATATATATATAATTATTATATTTTTAATCATGGTTTGATTTTTTAATTTTGTTTTGTGAAATTAAAATCATATTAACATTCTATATAAGTACTTTTTAGTGTACATATCCAAACACAAAAGGCTTATTGAGTATAAGAGCTTATGATGTAAGGTCTCATACTATAAGCTATAATGTTATAAGCACCTGTATAAGTTATTTATCCAAACGGGCCCTAAATGCTTATTACTATAAATAATCACACATTATCAACATTTCTATTATATAATTGAATTGAATGATTGAACTCGTGCGAGCACGGGTAAAAAGTCTAGTCAAAAATAAAAGCAAACATGCACTTAATTTTATTCGTTACATTCATTGAACGCAATTCATCTTTTTGAACTCATTTCAGCATCATGATGATGAGTGATCCATTCTCAATATCCCATTCCCATTACTGTATGCTTCTTTTCTTTACCATAACTTTAACTCTTCCTTTCTTCTTTTTTAGATCGTAGTATAAAATTTACATATTACTTTGTTAAGTACAAATTACTAATAATCATGAAGATATTAAGCCATGGATATGTTTTGTTATCCAACCTCTTACTAATAATCTCCATCGCTACTATTATTAATGGAGATGATGAGACAGATTACATGTTCCAACTTATGAAATCACTAACCCCAACTCCCACGGGATGGTCTAACAACACTCACCACTGCAAATGGAAAGGCATCTCTTGCAACTCAACTACTCAAGCTGTTACATCCATCATCCTCCCATCAAGTTCACTCACTGGGATACTCCCTCCCTATCTCAACAATACTCTCACTAATCTCACACACATCGTTCTCCATAACAACTCACTCAATGGTCCTTTGCCTTATTTTACTAACCTCTTCTTGCTCCAAACTGTGTCCCTTGGTAACAATAAATTCTCTTCCGTCCCAGACAATTGCTTTCTACACATACAACATCTGAGAACCCTCAACCTTAGCAATAACCTGAATCTCTCCGGCTGGGAATTTCCTACGGATGATTTACTTTACTCCGAGTATTTGGACACCCTCGATCTCGAAGCTACGAATATGATAAGCAAATTAGATCCGGACATACTCTTTTTGTTTGAAAATTTGCATATTTTTTTTATTTCTCACAACAAAATACGTGGAAATCTACCCCAATCTCTCGGGCAATCTCGAATAAGGTATTTACGGCTTAACAACAACAGATTCGATGGTCCAATATCCTTTATATCAAGCATGAGTAATTTATTTCAAGCGTGGCTTCACAATAACAGCTTCACAGGTCGAATTCCCAACATGTCCAATTGTACTAATTTGTTTGATTTGCAGCTTCACTCAAATGGCTTAACTGGTTTGATCCCACCTTCGTTACTCACTCTACCTAGCTTGAGCATCATCTCTTTGGGAGACAATATGCTTCAAGGACGGATACCTGTGTTTCACAAGGGTGTTAAAGCAACTTTGGAACCAAATTCCTTTTGTCGAAGCGATGGTGGACCATGTGATCCCCAAATTATGATTTTGCTTGATATTTTTGAAGCTTTAAGGTCTCCTGTGTTCTTGCGGAATCCGCCAGTCACTGGAAACGACGCTTGTGCCCTAACTCCCATGTTGTTTTATAGAGCTATCGATCGAGTATTGGGCGGTAGGTTAATGATTAAGTGTCAAAGAGAGAAGATTGTTAGTTTTGAGATCTGGGATTTGGTTTTAAGAGGAACCATTTCACCCGCATTTTCCAAATTAAAAAGTTTAGTGAACTTGACTCTTGCTGACAATTATTTGAATGGTTCAATACCAGACAGTCTTAAGACTTTGCCTCAACTTCAGCTTCTTGATGTTTCTAATAATAATCTAACAGGAGTTATTCCCAAATTTTCACCGAAGGTTAAGTTAAATGTCACAGGCAATGCTTTTCTTGCCCCAAATATGTCTAGACAAAGTGATGCTCAAGCTAGAGGTTCATCTAAAGCAAACCCTAGACCAGTAATTTGGATTGCAGGTTTGATTCTATATTCATTATATATTTTAAATTGCTTTGTTTTGTTACCTTTGGCCATGTGCAAGCTTTGTTATCTATTCATTCTCAAATCAATTATATACAATAAAAAAGTTATATTTTGTAGTATAAAATATTAGTGAATTTAATTAAATCTATAATATTTTTAATTATATTATTCTTAAAATACTATCTAATTAATTTGTCAAAATAAACTAAGAAAATACTCTCTAATTAATATAGATTTTAATTTTTGCAATAACTGTTAATTCAAACTTTGTTACTTATCATCAAACTTTCAGATTATTAGTCATTTTTTCTCACAATTGAAGGGTTATGACAAAAATTACTCAATGAAATAGATAAATAACATTGTATTTAGATTTGACAATTTAACTTATTTAATCTTCACTGATTACTTCATTTACTTTTGTTTATAACACTCTCACATGCAAACATGTAGGGGCATCAATCATTATTGTTGGATTTGTCATTCTTTCTGCGTTGATTATTTTTAAACGTATGAGGTATTATATTTTGGTAAAAAGGTGGGCCTTCAAGAAAACAAATAAATCTATGGATCAAAATGTGGAGGATTTCGTACAAAGTTATAATTTATCGGTGCCAATTAAGCAATATAGATATTCAGAAGTTAAGAGAATGACAAACTTATTTCGAGACAAATTAGGTCAAGGAGGATATGGTGTTGTTTACAAAGCAAGTTTACCTGATGGTCGTCAAGTGGCAGTGAAAGTGATAAACGAGTCAAAGGGAAATGGAGAAGAATTCATAAATGAAGTAGCTAGTATTAGTAGGACTTCACATGTGAACATCGTTTCACTTTTGGGATTTTGTTTTGAAAACAAAAGAGCACTAATATATGAATTCATGTCCAACGGATCATTGGATAAGTTTATCCTTAAAAGAGGATTTCCTGATGCAATTTGTAGCTTGGATTGGAACACAATGTACCAAATTGCAATCGGAATTGCTCGAGGTCTAGAATACTTGCATCTAGGATGTATTTCAAGAATTTTGCATCTTGATATCAAACCCCAAAACATTCTTTTGGATGAAAACTTTTGTCCAAAAATTTCCGATTTTGGGCTGGCTAAAATATGCCAAAGGAATGATAGTGTTGTATCAATAATTGGCACAAGAGGAACAATAGGATACATAGCACCAGAAGTATTTAGCAGAACATACGGTGGAGTTTCTCACAAGTCTGACGTATACAGTTATGGTATGTTAATTCTAGAAATGATTGGAGGGAGAAAGAATTATGACACTAGAGGTTCATGTACTTCTGAAATGTACTTTCCAGACTGGATTTATAAGGATCTAGAACAAGGTAATAACCCTGACAATTGTATAGCAAACTCAGATGAAGAAAATGACATGGTGAGACAGATTACTATGGTGAGTCTATGGTGCATTCAAATGAATCCATCAGATAGACCATCAATGAGTAAAGTATTAGAAATGCTACAAGGACCACTTCAATCAGTGTCATATCCTCCAAAGCCTTTCTTACATTCTCCTGAAGTGTCATCGTTACAAACTTCATATGTGTCTTCCATCAATTTGTTAAATACAAATTAAACAAAGACAACAATGACTATGTGATTGTACTGTATTGTACTATATTATAAATTATTGGTTAAGCTTCATATATATATATATATATATATATATATATATATATACTTTCTCCGTACCAAAATATAAGTAAAAAAAATTCAAAGAAACTTGATGTATATATGGTTCAAAATTCGGTCCAAATACATTCATTTTTGTTGACCAAATTTTGCTTATATTTTGGGACGGAGGGAGTATATATATAGTGTTAGTGTGTGTGTTCGCGTGTGTGATCAAATTAATTATACCGGCATAACACTTAAGTAATTAATATTAAGTGATCAAACTCATTGTTGGAATGAAAGTTTATATCATACCATATGATCTTAATAAGATATCAAACAATTTTAGATTTTTCTAAAATATAACAAGGATTTGTATAATATAAATTTCAAATCCAATTGTAAACTTTGTAAAAAATGCATTCGTTAAAGCATTATTGTGAAATGTAACATTACACAAATGTTATACCGGTGTATATTTATCCTTCCGCTACATATATATAGTTAGGATCATATTATAATAAGGTGTCAAAATTTATTTAACACCAAATCTCGTCCATTTTAATCTAAAGTTATAGTCATTAGTAAAATGTTTTATATTGAGCAACTCGCACTCGATCACCTAATAATTTAGGAATATTTATCATTAAAAGCGGGAAAACTCTGAATTACCGAGACCAGTCCCCCGAGAATCGGAGGGATAATGCCCAAAAAATTATAATCATGTCCCTCTTGTGAAGAAGATACTCATCATCTATCTTTGTTTAGTTTTGATGAAGACAAAATCTTATCTAAGAAGATAAAATCATATTAAAGAAGAAATATCAAGGAAGAAAAAGTTTGGAATCAAGAATAAAGAATGCATAAGCTTATGGATATTTTGGAAGTAAACGAAATTGATATCGATGCTAAGGTACTCTATTGCAATTCATTATGTATAAAATTTCGATGCTCCTAAAATAATAGTCATCTTCATCTCTAAAGTTATCAAATTATCATGCATAAAATTCTTTGAAGCAAAGCCATAAAAAGCTGATTGTTAAAAATAGTTGTTTGAACCTGTTAAGTCAGTTTTGGTGGTTAACCGATTTTTAAAAAAAAACCTGTTGTTATTTGAATTTTGAAAAACTATTTGATATGAAATTTGAAAGCTGCACTTTTTAAATCGGGTATCCGTTTAAACATTGACATTCTAAACTATTGGAAATTTTCATTAAAATGTCTCAAACTTTTGCATGAATATTCTAAAGTAATTAAACAACTAAGACTTGTGCATGATGAGGTTTGTAGATTCAAATTGTCAAAATTAAATTCAAACATTTACCAGTTAACAATTCAATTGATCATAGGGTTGTGACGAAAAAAGAAAATTTACCAACCATAGTGATATGGGTTTTTTATGTTTTTAGTATTGTGGAATTTGGTGGAATATATTTTTGTGTGGAGAAACTAAAATTCTTGTTCTCATTAAAATAATAGGTATATGCTTTATATATAGAGCTACATAAAAACAAATAATATCTTTAAATAATAAACTAATCCTATAAATTCTAAATAAATTCTTAAGATTCTAAACATAAATATAAATCATAAACCCTAATATTATGTTATTTTAAATATAAATCTAAAACATATTTAAATATAAAATCTTCCAAAAAAGATATTTAGGCATTATTCTCAACATTCCCCCTTGACTGAATATCTTTTTGTTGTATCCAATCTGAGATTTGCGCTGAAATTTTATTTTATTTTTTGTTTCTCAATCCTCCTCTTTGACCGAATATCTTTGTCTTGTATCCGACCTGGGATTTGAGTTGAAAAAACCTTTTTGAACACTTCTCCTCGACTGAATATCTTTGTGTTGTATCCAACCTGAGATTTATGTTGATTTTGTTGTTGTTGTTGTTCATCCACGTCAATTTTTTTTTTTTCTTCCTACATCTTCATATGAGACTTGAGCTTTTTTCATGTATTTGTTTTGGTTATGGGTTATATAATACAGAAACCATCTCGCATATAACATATGGTCATATGAGACTTGAGCTTTTTTCATTGAAACTATCTCGCATATAACATATGAAAAACCATATGAGACTTGAGCTTTTTTCATTAAAACTATCTCGCATATAACATATGAAAGGCCATATGAGACTTGAGCTTTTTTCATGTATTTGTTTTTGTTATGGGTTATATAATACATGAAACTATCTCGCATATAACATATGAAAGGTGTAGGTCATGGTTATGGTTATGGTTTTGGTTATGTGTTTTTTTTTTTTTTCTTTCACATCTTCACAATAAAGATGCAGTCATGGTTACTGGTTGTTGATTTCATGGTTTCTTCTTTTTCTTCGTCTTCATCTTCTTCATCATCATCTTCTTCCATCTTCACAGGTCTGAACTTTAGCGCTCTGCTACCACTGATATGGTTTTTTGTGTTTTTGATATTGCGGAAATTGGTGGGATATATTTTTGTGTGGAGAAACTCAAATTCTTGTTCTCATTAAAATAATAGGTATATACTCTATATATATAGAGCTACATAAAAACAAATAATATCTTTAAATAATAAACTAATCCTATAAATTCTAAATAAATCCTTAAGATTCTAAACATAAATATAAATCATAAACCCTAATATTATGTTATTTTAAATATAAATCTAAAACATATTTAAATATAAAATCTTCCAAAAAAGATATTTAGGCATTATTCTCAACATATAGCTACTTTTTCGTATCATACAAATCAAAATCAAACATTCTTTCTTTCTAAAGGACTCACTCACTCACTCATGAATACTTGTGGAGAAAATGAGACTGACATAGCATATGCAGATTGAAGATATAGTATACATTGCATAAGAAAGTCTAGACTTGATCTATAGTGGACTAGACATATAATTATGATTATATTATAAGTTATATTCTTCGGTCCATTTTATAAAAAATAAAATTCAAATTCAAATATTTTAAATGTTTAATTTCACATATGTCCTTACTTATTATGAGAGAAAATATTAAAAATAAGTAAGTTAGTTGAATTAAGAGAGATATAGTTTACACTGCATAAGAAATTCTAGATTGATCTATAGTGGACTTGACATATGTAACACCCCAATTTTCACATTAGTGTTATTTTTCGTATAATTTCATTTAATTAATTATTGTTGGAGCTGAATCACAAATCTGCTATACTGCTATCACTATAGCAGTTCTAACTTGCTTCACAAGCAAGCAGATCAATCACCAATGAATTGCAATGATTACGAACAATTGGAATGCTTTACGCACACACTATTATTTTGTGAAGAAAATTGATAGAGAGAAAGAGAGTAATTTTATTGAAGCACCTTAGGCTAAATTGTTTCACAATTACAAGTTATATACAAGTCTTACTTGCACACCAAGTAAGCATAACAAACTTAACTAGCACTAACTACTCTTTCTAGGTAACTGAATTTAAACAGAAACAAAGTACAAACAAACACTAGACGACTAACTTGAATTGAGTTAGTTAGACAGTTACTTAGGAAACAAGCAACAACTTTGGCTAAATTGAATTACACTTAACAATTATATGATGTGTTTTATGTGTCTACTTAAATGTTAGATTTCACTGTGTGTTAGTCTACCCTTTTTTTTTTTTGACAAAATGTGTTAGTCTACCTCTATATTAACTAGTTATACTTAATATGGCGATGGCAGAAAACAAAGGTAAGAAAATAAAATGGAGATTTTTTAATTTATTAATGTAATCATGTGTTTCTATGAGTGACTTTTCAATTATCTACCTAAACAAGTGTACCGATACATATTTAAATAATTATGTATCGAAGAATACACCATAACGCATTCCATTTTGTCTACTTTCCAAATAATGAATTGAAAATATTTTTCCACTCCATCATAAAATATCAAAACAATGATTATATTTCGATCCACTCAAGCAAGTTAAGCACAAGATGACTAACAAGCAACAAAGTTTAATTACAAGCAAAGTCATAAAGATAAAACATTGTCTTTCTCACCATAATAACAAAAAGATTATGCTTCACTTGCTAATAATTACAGTTAATGCAATAATACATTTGTGTCTTTCTCTATCCACCGAAATAAAATAAAAATTTACGACTTTACAAAGTGGCTTTACTTTTTTATATAGTTTTTTACTGGAAAACTAAAGCAGCTTAGTGGCTTTCTTTGTCTAATTTTAAAATGAGGAAAAAAAATGTACTACCAATCATAACTATATATTTTTTTATTGGTCTGCTACTTCGACTCTCTCCACTACATCGCCATCAGCTTCATAAAAGATCTCACTATGAATTATCATGTTTATCTCACTATGAATTATTATGTTTATGTTGTGTTGATTTAAAACATAAAAAAAAAATGTACTACCAATCATAACTATATTTTTTTTATTGGTCTGCTACTTCGACTCTCTCCACTACATCGTCATCAGCCTCATAAAAGATCTCACTATGAATTATCATGTTCATGCTGTGTTGATTTAAAACATCAAAAAACTGTTTTCTCAAAGAAACATCACTCTTTGCCACACTCTTAGAGAGGGAAACAATTGTGCGGATTTGTTAGCCAAGCTTGGAGCCTCTTTAGAGTCCTATCTCACGATTCATGCATTTCCCCCAGAAGGTCTCTTTGAAATGCCGGAACTTTCTTCCTTAAAGAATAATTTTTGTCTCTTTTTTTTGTCCTTTTGTTTTTTATTAGTCTTGTAACCAAAAAAAATCATAACCATATTTTTCGCCACATAATTCCACTTAACCCCACATTTTTTATATGACATGGAATATTAAACCAATTTTATTAGTTGTCAGTATAAAATTAATACTGACAATACATATTCTTTAGACTCTTTTAAAATTTGAATGTATTCCAAAAAAAATAATTAAAAATCTTATTTATTTATTTATTGGATCATTTTCTTTTAACTGTAAATTTTGTTTATTGGATCTTGATAACTGCCCGTATTTCTAAAATGTTCTTTATTTTATTTTGTTATAAATCTAAAACACTCTTTAAAAATTCAATTCAAAGAAAATATTCATTTAAAATATTCGATATTCTAATTTTCAATATATTAAGGATCCGTTTGAGTTAGCTTATTTTTGAGCTTATGCAAACAGCTTATGCAATTTTTATGTATTATTATAAATTTGTCAAGGTAATTTATGATAAAATAGCTTATAAAAATACAATTTTCATTAGTTCGAACTTATAAAATAGCATAAAGCCTAATTTATATATTGCATAAACTGTTTGCATAAGCTCAAAAATAAGTTCATCCAAACGGGGCCTAATTCTACATATTTTGTATTCGATTCAATTTGGATGTATAACCAATATTTGGCTCATCCATTGAACTCGATTCAACTTTTTGAACTCATGCCAGCATCATGATGAGGATCCATTCCCAATTTCCCATTACTGTATGTTTCTCTTCTTTACCATAACTTTAACTCTTCCTTTCTTCTTTTTCTCTGTTTACAACTACTATTAATTAACTACGAATTACTTTTTTATATAACAAATCAAAAAAAATAATCTCGTTTTTTCCATTGTGTCTGAATATGTGAAATTGTCAAAGTTACACATCATTTAAAAGGAGCGGAGGACATTCATTGAATCCAAGTCAACTTTGGCAAGGCATTATTCCTTCCTGTTTCTAGTCTTTGGAACTAATTCTATAGTATCATCATTCTCATTACTGTTTCTCTTCGTCTCAATAATTTCAAGTTTTCAACTATTCTTTTCTGTTTCACAAGGGTGTTAAGGCAACTTGGGAATCAAATAACTTCATGTCGAAGTGATGTTGGACCTTTAAATAAAATTTCTAAGGGCATATTTGGCAAGGATAAAAAACTGACTTATAGCTTATGTCTTATAGCTTATAAGCTAAAAGACCTGTTTGGTAACAATTTTCTAGGAAGAACTTATAGCTTATTTTACTGACTTATAGCTTATTTTTCATAAGCTATTTCAAGTAGCTTATGAGCTTATAGCTTATCATTTTTTCTTCCATTTTTACCCTTATTGTCTTAACTAAAATCCACTTTTACCCTTTATAATTTATTTTAATTTAAAATAAAATAATTATGGGCTTAAAATAATACAAATCATCTCCATCTATATTTCTTTTATAAAAAAAAGCGATTATATATATGTAGGATATATACGGTATTAATGTAATATAAAATATGTATGATTTCGTTATCCATATCCGGAGTATCATATACTCCGTATGTATGTAAGTTATTTTTTCCTTTTGGTAGAATGTTGTTTAAAATAAATCTTGTGTTAGATATTTTTTTTATTATGTTTTATTTTAGGTATTTTAAATATTAATTTAATATGTAGCAAAAAAATACTAATTTGATATAAAAAGATGTTCTTAATTATATATGGGCTATGTATGTAAGATATTCAAAAGAAAAATTTATCTTAAAAAAATATTATAAATTAACAATATTTTTTTTATATTATTGTACTTGTGCAATTTTAAGATAGACAATTAATTTAATAATAATATATAAAAAAAATACATATTACATTAATAAATTTAAGTTATTATCTTAAATATAAATTTTATTATCAATTAAGAGTGTCATTTTATGTCATTTTACATTTATCAGCTAGTTGACCGCTAATTTTACCAAACACTTTAATTAGCTTATCAGCTATAAGTCATAAATCATCAGCCATCAGCTATAAGCTATCAGCCATCAGCTAGCTTATCAGCGAACCACTATTTTTACCAAACAGATCCTTAAGCTCTTGGATCTCCTAGAATTTTTTCAACTAAAGGGGACAATGTTTGTACAGTCCGACAATGGTCTTGATTAGGTGTGAAAGAGGGAATACCACCCAGTCTTACAACTTTGCATCAACTGCAGAATCATGATGTTTCTAATAATAATGTATCGGGATTGATTCCCAAATTTTTATGTAAGAGTAAATGGCTGTTTGGATTGACTTATTTTTGAGTTTATGCGAAACAATTTATGTAAATAAATAAATTTTTATGTATTATTATAAATTTTTCGAAATAGTTTATGATAAAAACAATTTATAAAATACAATTTTCGTTAGTAAAAACTTATGAATCAATTTAAAACTTTATTTATTTGCATAAGTTATTTTCATAAGCTCAAAAGTAAACCAAATTCAAAAAACCTAAGTTAAATACCTTAGGCGTATGCTTCTATATTCATTATACTAGAACTTCGACCGTGCACGGGTCTAATTAGCCATAATATGAAATAATAAAAAATATGATAAAAAAATTTAATACAAAAAGGTATATGAAAAAATAGAGTAACTTTAAACATTAGTTTAACAATAATTTGGATAAATATTCATACAACATAAATTATGATATATTACGAATTACTTACATGGGTCGGTTTGGGTTGGGTTTAGGCAAAACCAAAACTCAAACACATAGTGTACTCCGGATTGGGTTGAGCAAAATAACCACCCACTTTAATATTGGGTAGGGTTGGATAAACCCAATTAATATGTATTTAGCCGAACATATGGTGGAGTCTCTTACAAGTCTGATGTACACAATTATGGTATGTTAATTCTAGAAATGATTGGAGGAAGAAAGAATTATGACACCGGAGGTTCATATACTTCTGAAATGTATTTTCCAGACTGGATTTATAAGGATCTTGAACTAACCTTGAGAATTGTTAAGCAAATTCAGAGGAAGAAAATGACATGGTGAAACAGATTACTATGGTGAGTCTATGGTGCATTCAAATTAATCCATCAGATAGACCACCAATGAGTAAAGTATTGGAAATGCTACAAGGACCTCCGCAGTCGGTGCCATATCCTCCAAAGCCTTTCTTGCATTCTCCTGAAGGGCCATCGTTACAAACTTCATTTGTGTCTTCCAGCAATTTGTTCGAGACAAATTCAACAGAAACACCAGTGAAAATGTGATTGTAATGTAATTTTAAATTGCAGGTATTTGTGGGTACAAATTATCAATTCGAACATTTTTTATTTAAGAAAAATATCATTAACTTTTATTATTTAAAAATAATAAATTGAAGGTTAGTTTGATAAATTTAATAAAATAATTTACACCAACTTTGTTAATTTACGCCCACCTTGCTTATGCTTTTTTTTAGACTAATAAATTTGAGTCTTTCTGTCAAAAATAAATAAATAAATTTGTGTTTGTGTAACAAAAATTCAATCTTCTCTCTTTATTTTGCTGTAAAACTTCACATTATAAATCTTCTATAAAACTATAAAAAAATAAAAAAAAATAAAATAAATCTTAGGCTAGCTATATCCAATCCTTTTTTTCTTTTCTTTGATACAATATTTTCAATCTCTTTTTAATTACTCAAAATTAATAAATCCATAAAATTTTTTGAAGAAGCTAAATTAACCCACCCAAATTGGCACCAGAGAGAATCGAATAAATCCATATAATTTAGATCCAGTGTCTATTTTATTTTATTTTTTATGAAGATCGCTATAAATTTTCAGGCAAAAAAAAAAATAGAATGCTCTGAATCTCATTATTTTTAAATTCTCTAGTGTTTAACACAGTTAATATCGCTATAATACTTATGACTTTTCTAACTACTTATGAATTTTAAGATCATATATTCAGAAATTCAAAATATAAAATCGTCTATTTAATGACTTTAAGTACTTGTAAATTTAATAAATGGCTAATATAAGATACAAAGACAAGTAATTACACTGCATCAAGAAGAAAATTAGAAACAAAGTATTGTGATACAAATATTCTAAGTTGTAGGAGTAAGACCACATTCAATATCTTCCAATGAGCGACCTTTGGTTTCCACGACATTAGTAGCTATGTACAAAACAGCAAGAAGACACACAGTTGAGAACCCCAAGTATACAGTGCTTATACCAATCTTGTTTACAACACTCAAGAAATAGAGTCCTATCACAAAGTTGGAAATCTGATAACAAAAATCCAAAATTAGTGTAGCAACAAAGCTAATGCATTATGAGCGTTCGAGTTTCAAAAGTTATAGAAAGATAAAAGAATAGCATGTAATATTAGATTCCAAAGTGAAATTACCAACCCAGTGTGTGCCTAATGACAAAGAAATTGCTTTTGCTCTGATTCTTGATGCAAATATTTCTGGTAGAAGAAGAGCAGGCACAGGACCAGCTCCAAGAGAGAAGGATAATACATAACTGCTTGAAATTCATATGCCACCAAAGTTAAATGAGAAATGAAATCAATTTTACAAAAATTATATGACTTACAGGACAGTCCCGAGGACTGCAAGGGTGCCTGAGTATGGTGCAAGGACATTCCAACTAAAAGACACGGAAAGAAGCAACATAGAAGCAGCCTGTAAAACGCAGAAAAATAAGGTAGTTTGTTAGTTTTACATAAAGAATCATAATCAAAGGCTCAAACACCTTGGTAGCTATGTACAAGATAAAAGAATAGCATGTAATATTTTGTTTCCACAACATTAGTAGCTATGTACAAGACAGCAAGAAGACACACAGTTGAGAACCCCAAGTATACAGTGCTTATACCAATCTTGTTTACAACACTCAAGAAATAAAATGAGAATTAAAATTATTATTACCATCCCACTAAAGCTAGTGATAAGGAGACTTTTCCTTCCTTTTTTGTCCATCAAGGAGGAAGCAACAACAGTGCCTGCACCAGAATCAAATACCAGTCAGGAAAAATGTAATGTTTGTCCACATTGCATACTAATTCTTAAAATTTGGATTGTTTCTAATTCAACCTACGAAATTGACCTGTAAGTTGAAGGATGTTATTACTTATTTCCCACTTTTAAACATATATTCCGGCTATATCTCATCTAATGCGAGACTCTGAACACACCCCTCACATGCCTAGGACAGATATAGGGTGGCCGAATGGATCTTACATAGACTCTAGTACTATCTTAAATTTCTACAAAGTCGGTTTTGTAAGGATGAGTTGTGCCCCACATAAAAACCTAATTTATTATTAAATATTATTGATTCGGGTCACCGACCATACTATCCACGCACCAAGCCTAATTTGTGTATTGATGGGCATGTGGGGGGTGTATCGGGAAAAATCTATGTCCCGCATTAAAAATAGATAAGGCCTGAAAAGAATATAGAAATAGTGGCATATTTCACCTTATAAGCTAATTTTGTAGAACCGATTTACACTTAATCTAAACTTGAAGACTAATAAATTTTTAGAATGAAAAGTACCAACCAAAAACATTTGATGCACCAACCAGCGCACTTGCTGCAACATCTGAAGCAATTCCAGCACTGCGAAAGACAGAAGTTGAATAATAAACCACTGCATTTATTCCAGCCAGTTGTTGGAACAAGAAAAGTGTCACGCCAACGCTGACAACTGCAACAGCGAATATATTAGAGAAATGCTACAACAATTCATTCAGCATTAATGATTTCAGAACTAACCAAAATGAAATTTAGCAGAGAAACTAAATAAGAAAATTAAGTAAATATAATTATGACCAAACCTTCAAAAGCTGAAGGTAAAAAAACTTATAAAATTAACTGATGAAGATATTATTAGCAGTTTTCTACAAATAATAATCAAACATGGAAGCAGTCTCAACCTAAATTTACAATACCTTTCCAATATCGTCTACTAAACAGTTCAAACCATCCTGCTTCAGATTCAGAAGAACCTTGACTTGCGGCTGTCAAGTCCTGCATAACCGAACCAACTATTTCTTTTCCATATAATGTTTTAATAGCCTTTTCAGCTTCCGAGACTTTCCCTTGCTGTTAAACAAAAAAGCAAATTTTCTAAGAAAATTATTGCAATTTCACTAATCTTCTAGTAATACACTTCGAAGGCAATGCATTATATACACATGTTGTATTAAGTTTACACAAGATGAAAACCTGATAAAGCCACCGGGGACTCTCTGGACAAATTGCCATTCCAAGAACTAATAGAATAGATGGAACTACTGAAATTCCAAACATTGTGCGCCACCTGATAATTAAACAAAGATCAGACGAGGTAGAAGGGAATACTAATTAAATTCATGCATTCGCAAGGCCAGTAGCATGAAAGTAACTTGGAATTTTGTTGTTACCGGAGTTAAAAAATCATATAAGAATAATTTTAAGTAACCAAAGAGATTATTGGCTTCAATTCACTCACTAACTTTCACATTTGTACCAACAAATTCACAATGGAAAACATGCAAGCCCTCCAGTTGAAATTTGACCTGTGAAGAAATAAATATATGACAAGAGATGAACCAACTCAATACAACATACCACATAGGATTTCCTTCCAGAGGCAAACCGACCAATAGTGCTGCAAGAATTCCAATACATATAAAAAGCTGATTAATAGATCCAAGTGCACCACGGATTTCGGTTGGAGAAATCTGTCCACTAAAAGAAGTCACCATAAGCCTTAGGTCCATGTAAAATACGCAAACATGATCAAAAATGCTAAAGTAATTTATAAAGGCACCACCTCAGATATGTACAGTGGTACTATTGCAGACGCAACGCCAATTCCTATACCAGCTAGTGAGCGGCCAATGATCATTGTTTGAACACTCTGAGCCGTAGCGCTGTAAATGAATTAGATTTAAAATATCTGGTATCAAATATACATTAAAGATCAATCCCTGTATCAATGGCAATTGACAGACCAAAGAAATCCTCCAATTGCTAGAGGGATTGCATCCAACTGAAAAGTCTTGGTTCGACCAAATTTGTCGGCCAATGCTCCACCAGTAAAGGAACCAACAGTAGCACCGGCAAGCAACATGCTGACAATCCATCCTGTTCATGGATATAAATCTCATGAAAATCACTAGATGCATAGTAAAAAGATCACTGACATACAGATTTTCATGAACGGTCAAAAGAAACAAATAAATTTACTGAAACACCATGCCATAAAACTGAATTTTGTTCTTAGTTATAATACAACTACATTTCAATTCAAAGAAACTCATTATTTGGTACACTTTTTGGTCTTCATTTTAAGAAAAGGAAACTCATTTCAATTCAAAGGGCATTAATTATTATAATTGTTCGTATACCTCTATTTAATGTGAAATATGTTTCCTAGAAACTAACATAGTATAAAAGTATCAATAACAAGCATTAAATAGTACAAACTATCAAATGCAAAAGAAAGAAGAACAAAACCTTGAAGCACAGTGTTTTGAGCGATTCCAAGATCCTTGGCAAGGTACTCAAGAGCCCCATTCACCACCCTACACCAAACAGGGTATTATCACTTATCAGAGTTTCCCACCTAAGCAGCAAATCAACAGTACAACAGATGAAATTCAACATAAGACATAAAGAAGTTGCTTATGTCATTCAATTATATGATAGTGTAATGAAAAGGATATAGTGCATTATAAGTCCATTGATCTTCAAACTATACAAAGATGAAATTCATACCCAAGATGATAACCAAATAAAAATGCTCCAAGACAAGCAACACCAACATATGGAAAAACAGTTCCGGAAGGTCTTCCTGGAGCTTTATTGGAGATAAGATCCTCAACATCTTCATCTGCAATGCAGTGTTACACGGTAACATTTGAGGGAAACAAACACATTCGTAACATACACATGACATTAATAGTCATCAATGGATATTAAAAAAGAGCAAGCTGGAAAAGATAAACAAAATCAACTCAAACATGGTACACTAGTATAGGTTATTCTTAAAAGAAAAGTTTTTTTTTTGTGTTACGGTTCTGAAGGGAAGGGTGCCCTGGTAATCTGGAGTTCGGCCTAGAGGTAAGTAAAGTTTGGCCAAGAATTGCTCCTCTAAGGAGTCAAACTCGGATTCTCCCAAATGATTTTCCCTGTGGGGTGTTCATTAACCACACCACTTAAGTCCATTCACTTGGTTTTAAAAAGAAAAGTATTGACAACACAGTCTAATGCCCTATCAACACTCACTCTATAGTTTGGTAAAATTCGTTTAGGTTCCACCATTTTGTGAATAGTTCCCGCTAAATAAGGAATGAAATCCACGTGATTGACTTATGCGAAGTCACCCGATAATAGAGAAAATATTTGAAAAAATGTTAAGATTGTGGTAACGACACTTCCCTTCTTAAACATTATATAATCCAAATATAATTTTAACTAATCGTGTGGTTGTTGGCGCAGTGGTGACTATCTAGCTTTATCATCCAAAATGACCGAGTTCAAATCCCTGTTGGGAGAATGTAAAGCCAAACCAATTATATTATACCCTCCAATTTTTTGTTTCTTAAAAACTCGGTATCCGGCCTAAGCCTAAGGACGGACTAATCCGAGAGACACCAATCACACAGTCCACTTGTGGGGATGCCCATTACAAGCCAGATCTTTGTTCTGTATGGACTAGCTCAACACAGGAAGTGGAACTGGGAGGATTCGAACTTGATTTACCCTCTTTTTGCTGATGTGAAAGGAAAAAAGTCAGTTTTTTGCGCCGACGTGACAGTGAACTTTGCTGACGTGGCAGTTGACTTTTTTCCTGCCATGTCAGCAAAAGGAGGGTAAATCAAAAAAATAAATTTTACAAGGGAGTAATCTAAAAAAAGTAAAATACTAAACAGTGCACCAGGTACACTAGTTAAGCATATTAATATAAAAACTTTTTCTTGGAACTTGTGCATTTATTGTGTTAAAGAAACAAAAAATTATCTCTCTAGCATTAATTTTGCCTCTTTATTTCCTTTTTGGGTATGCTCAGTGCACCGGATGCAGTGTTTAATATGACCCAAAAAAAATTATAGGGGGTAACGTAAAACTCGCCTACTTTGCGGGGGATAAAAGTCAATTAACCCTTTTTTAATTAATAATTCAAAAATTTATATGTTATACCAAAACTAACCTTGGTGTATGAAGAATATGTTCATGTAACTAATGCATTAACATTGGAATAGATTGCATTTCATTTTTCAATAAGGGTAAAAGTGGAATTGCATATTTAATAAAGAATAAATTTAATAGGTGTTTCTTATAAAAATGATCAATTTTGTTTCAAATTGTTCCTTATAAAAACATAAGAGAGTACTATTTATCTTTTTATTTTAGTATTAAAATATGATCAAAATAAATTATATAAATAGTGCATACAATCGAATAATTACAATTATTTTACGACGGATGAAATAACTAATTTTTAACGTGTTTCACATGCCGATAATTACAATTAATACAATAATACATTTTATTGTAACTTTCTCTTTCCACCGAAATAAAAGAATCACTACTTTTCAAAGTAGGTTTACTTTTTTTATATGTTTTCTACTAAAACCCAAAGCGGTTTTCCAAAGTGGCTTTCTAATTTTGAAATTTGATTCTATTCTAAAAAAATTATTTGAAATTTGATTTATATATTTATTGGTTCATTTTTCTTTTAGCCGTAACTACCGACCCTCGAACTAAATTAATTTTGTGGTGAAACAAAAAATAATCAATTATTTATATATTTTCATATTGGATTCAATTATGATCTATAATAATAAATTTTGGCTCATCAAAAACAAAATCAAACTAGCACTTAATTTTATTCGTTACATTCATTGAACGCAATTCATCTTTTTGAACTCATTTCAGCATCATGATGATGAGTGATCCATTCTCAATATCCCATTCCCATTACTGTATGCTTCTTTTCTTTACCATAACTTTAACTTTTTTTTTCTTCTTTTTTTGATCGTAGTATAAAATTTACATATTACTTTGTTAAGTACAAATTACTCCAACAATCATGAAGATATTAAGCCATGGATATGTTTTGTTATTCAGCCTCTTTGTAATAATCTCCATCGCTACTATTATTAATGGAGATGATGAGACAGATTACATGTTCCAACTTATGAAATCACTAACCCCAACTCCCACAGGATGGTCTAACAAAACTCACCACTGCAAATGGAAAGGAATTTCTTGCAACTCAACTACTCAAGCTGTTACATCCATCATCCTCCCATCAAGTTCACTCACAGGAACACTCCCTCCCTATCTCAACAATACTCTCACTAATCTCACCCACATCGTTCTCCATAATAACTCACTCAATGGTCCTTTGCCTTATTTTACTAACCTCTTCTTGCTCCAAACTGTGTCCCTTGGTAACAATAAATTCTCTTCCGTCCCAGACAATTGCTTTCTAGACATACAACATCTGAGAACCCTCAACCTTAGCAATAACCTGAATCTCTCCGGCTGGGAATTTCCTACCGATGATTTACTTTACTCCGAGTATTTGGACACCCTCGATCTCGAAGCTACGAATATGATAAGCAAATTAGATCCGGACATACTCTTTTTATTTGAAAATTTGCATATTTTTTTTATTTCTCACAACAAAATACGTGGAAATCTACCCCAATCTCTCAGGCAATCTCGAATAAGGTATTTACGGCTTAACAACAACAGATTTGATGGTCCAATATCCTTTATATCAAGCATGAGTAATTTATTTCAAGCGTGGCTTCACAATAACAGCTTCACAGGTCGAATTCCCAACATGTCCAATTGTACTAATTTGTTTGATTTGCAGCTTCACTCAAATGGCTTAACTGGTTTGATCCCACCTTCGTTACTCACTCTACCTAGCTTGAGCATCATCTCTTTGGGAGACAATATGCTTCAAGGACGGATACCTGTGTTTCACAAGGGTGTTAAAGCAACTTTGGAACCAAATTCCTTTTGTCGAAGCGATGGTGGACCATGTGATCCCCAAATTATGATTTTGCTTGATATTTTTGAAGCTTTAAGGTCTCCTGTGTTCTTGCGGAATCCGCCAGTCACTGGAAACGACGCTTGTGCCCTAACTCCCATGTTGTTTTATAGAGCTATCGATCGAGTATTGGGCGGTAGGTTAATGATTAAGTGTCAAAGAGAGAAGATTGTTAGTTTTGAGATCTGGGATTTGGTTTTAAGAGGAACCATTTCACCCGCATTTTCCAAATTAAAAAGTTTAGTGAACTTGACTCTTGCTGACAATTATTTGAATGGTTCAATACCAGACAGTCTTAAGACTTTGCCTCAACTTCAGCTTCTTGATGTTTCTAATAATAATCTAACAGGAGTTATTCCCAAATTTTCACCGAAGGTTAAGTTAAATGTCACAGGCAATGCTTTTCTTGCCCCAAATATGTCTAGACAAAGTGATGCTCAAGCTAGAGGTTCATCTAAAGCAAACCCTAGACCAGTAATTTGGATTGCAGGTTTGATTCTATATTCATTATATATTTTAAATTGCTTTGTTTTGTTACCTTTGGCCATGTGCAAGCTTTGTTATCTATTCATTCTCAAATCAATTATATACAATAAAAAAGTTATATTTTGTAGTATAAAATATTAGTGAATTTAATTAAATCTATAATATTTTTAATTATATTATTCTTAAAATACTATCTAATTAATTTGTCAAAATAAACTAAGAAAATACTCTCTAATTAATATAGATTTTAATTTTTGCAATAACTGTTAATTCAAACTTTGTTACTTATCATCAAACTTTCAGATTATTAGTCATTTTTTCTCACAATTGAAGGGTTATGACAAAAATTACTCAATGAAATAGATAAATAACATTGTATTTAGATTTGACAATTTAACTTATTTAATCTTCACTGATTACTTCATTTACTTTTGTTTATAACACTCTCACATGCAAACATGTAGGGGCATCAATCATTATTGTTGGATTTGTCATTCTTTCTGCGTTGATTATTTTTAAACGTATGAGGTATTATATTTTGGTAAAAAGGTGGGCCTTCAAGAAAACAAATAAATCTATGGATCAAAATGTGGAGGATTTCGTACAAAGTTATAATTTATCGGTGCCAATTAAGCAATATAGATATTCAGAAGTTAAGAGAATGACAAACTTATTTCGAGACAAATTAGGTCAAGGAGGATATGGTGTTGTTTACAAAGCAAGTTTACCTGATGGTCGTCAAGTGGCAGTGAAAGTGATAAACGAGTCAAAGGGAAATGGAGAAGAATTCATAAATGAAGTAGCTAGTATTAGTAGGACTTCACATGTGAACATCGTTTCACTTTTGGGATTTTGTTTTGAAAACAAAAGAGCACTAATATATGAATTCATGTCCAACGGATCATTGGATAAGTTTATCCTTAAAAGAGGATTTCCTGATGCAATTTGTAGCTTGGATTGGAACACAATGTACCAAATTGCAATCGGAATTGCTCGAGGTCTAGAATACTTGCATCTAGGATGTATTTCAAGAATTTTGCATCTTGATATCAAACCCCAAAACATTCTTTTGGATGAAAACTTTTGTCCAAAAATTTCCGATTTTGGGCTGGCTAAAATATGCCAAAGGAATGATAGTGTTGTATCAATAATTGGCACAAGAGGAACAATAGGATACATAGCACCAGAAGTATTTAGCAGAACATACGGTGGAGTTTCTCACAAGTCTGACGTATACAGTTATGGTATGTTAATTCTAGAAATGATTGGAGGGAGAAAGAATTATGACACTAGAGGTTCATGTACTTCTGAAATGTACTTTCCAGACTGGATTTATAAGGATCTAGAACAAGGTAATAACCCTGACAATTGTATAGCAAACTCAGATGAAGAAAATGACATGGTGAGACAGATTACTATGGTGAGTTTATGGTGCATTCAAATGAATCCATCAGATAGACCATCAATGAGTAAAGTATTAGAAATGCTACAAGGACCACTTCAATCAGTGTCATATCCTCCAAAGCCTTTCTTACATTCTCCTGAAGTGTCATCGTTACAAACTTCATATGTGTCTTCCATCAATTTGTTAAATACAAATTAAACAAAGACAACAATGACTATGTGATTGTACTGTATTGTACTATATTATAAATTATTGGTTAAGCTTCATATATATATATATATATATATATATATATATATATATATATATATATACTTTCTCCGTACCAAAATATAAGTAAAAAAAATTCAAAGAAACTTGATGTATATATGGTTCAAAATTCGGTCCAAATACATTCATTTTTGTTGACCAAATTTTGCTTATATTTTGGGACGGAGGGAGTATATATATAGTGTTAGTGTGTGTGTTCGCGTGTGTGATCAAATTAATTATACCGGCATAACACTTAAGTAATTAATATTAAGTGATCAAACTCATTGTTGGAATGAAAGTTTATATCATACCATATGATCTTAATAAGATATCAAACAATTTTAGATTTTTCTAAAATATAACAAGGATTTGTATAATATAAATTTCAAATCCAATTGTAAACTTTGTAAAAAATGCATTCGTTAAAGCATTATTGTGAAATGTAACATTACACAAATGTTATACCGGTGTATATTTATCCTTCCGCTACATATATATAGTTAGGATCATATTATAATAAGGTGTCAAAATTTATTTAACACCAAATCTCGTCCACTTTAATCTAAAGTTATAGTCATTAGTAAAATGTTTTATATTGAGCAACTCGCACTCGATCACCTAATAATTTAGGAATATTTATCATTAAAAGCGGGAAAACTCTGAATTACCGAGACCAGTCCCCCGAGAATCGGAGGGATAATGCCCAAAAAATTATAATCATGTCCCTCTTGTGAAGAAGATACTCATCATCTATCTTTGTTTAGTTTTGATGAAGACAAAATCTTATCTAAGAAGATAAAATCATATTAAAGAAGAAATATCAAGGAAGAAAAAGTTTGGAATCAAGAATAAAGAATGCATAAGCTTATGGATATTTTGGAAGTAAACGAAATTGATATCGATGCTAAGGTACTCTATTGCAATTCATTATGTATAAAATTTCGATGCTCCTAAAATAATAGTCATCTTCATCTCTAAAGTTATCAAATTATCATGCATAAAATTCTTTGAAGCAAAGCCATAAAAAGCTGATTGTTAAAAATAGTTGTTTGAACCTGTTAAGTAAGTTTTGGTGGTTAACCGATTTTTAAAAAAAAACCTGTTGTTATTTGAATTTTGAAAAACTATTTGATATGAAATTTGAAAGCTGCACTTTTTAAATCGGGTATCCGTTTAAACATTGACATTCTAAACTATTGGAAATTTTCATTAAAATGTCTCAAACTTTTGCATGAATATTCTAAAGTAATTAAACAACTAAGACTTGTGCATGATGAGGTTTGTAGATTCAAATTGTCAAAATTAAATTCAAACATTTACCAGTTAACAATTCAATTGATCATAGGGTTGTGACGAAAAAAGAAAATTTACCAACCATAGTGATATGGGTTTTTTATGTTTTTAGTATTGTGGAATTTGGTGGAATATATTTTTGTGTGGAGAAACTAAAATTCTTGTTCTCATTAAAATAATAGGTATATGCTCTATATATAGAGCTACATAAAAACAAATAATATCTTTAAATAATAAACTAATCCTATAAATTCTAAATAAATTCTTAAGATTCTAAACATAAATATAAATCATAAACCCTAATATTATGTTATTTTAAATATAAATCTAAAACATATTTAAATATAAAATCTTCCAAAAAAGATATTTAGGCATTATTCTCAACATTCCCCCTTGACTGAATATCTTTTTGTTGTATCCAATCTGAGATTTGCGCTGAAATTTTATTTTATTTTTTGTTTCTCAATCCTCCTCTTTGACCGAATATCTTTGTCTTGTATCCGACCTGGGATTTGAGTTGAAAAAACCTTTTTGAACACTTCTCCTCGACTGAATATCTTTGTGTTGTATCCAACCTGAGATTCATGTTGATTTTGTTGTTGTTGTTGTTCATCCACGTCAATTTTTTTTTTTTCTTCCTACATCTTCATATGAGACTTGAGCTTTTTTCATGTATTTGTTTTGGTTATGGGTTATATAATACAGAAACCATCTCGCATATAACATATGGTCATATGAGACTTGAGCTTTTTTCATTGAAACTATCTCGCATATAACATATGAAAAACCATATGAGACTTGAGCTTTTTTCATTAAAACTATCTCGCATATAACATATGAAAGGCCATATGAGACTTGAGCTTTTTTCATGTATTTGTTTTTGTTATGGGTTATATAATACATGAAACTATCTCGCATATAACATATGAAAGGTGTAGGTCATGGTTATGGTTATGGTTTTGGTTATGTGTTTTTTTTTTTTTTCTTTCACATCTTCACAATAAAGATGCAGTCATGGTTACTGGTTGTTGATTTCATGGTTTCTTCTTTTTCTTCGTCTTCATCTTCTTCATCATCATCTTCTTCCATCTTCACAGGTCTGAACTTTAGCGCTCTGCTACCACTGATATGGTTTTTTGTGTTTTTGGTATTGCGGAAATTGGTGGGATATATTTTTGTGTGGAGAAACTCAAATTCTTGTTCTCATTAAAATAATAGGTATATGCTCTATATATATAGAGCTACATAAAAACAAATAATATCTTTAAATAATAAACTAATCCTATAAATTCTAAATAAATCCTTAAGATTCTAAACATAAATATAAATCATAAACCCTAATATTATGTTATTTTAAATATAAATCTAAAACATATTTAAATATAAAATCTTCCAAAAAAGATATTTAGGCATTATTCTCAACATATAGCTACTTTTTCGTATCATACAAATCAAAATCAAACATTCTTTCTTTCTAAAGGACTCACTCACTCACTCATGAATACTTGTGGAGAAAATGAGACTGACATAGCATATGCAGATTGAAGATATAGTATACATTGCATAAGAAAGTCTAGACTTGATCTATAGTGGACTAGACATATAATTATGATTATATTATAAGTTATATTCTTCGGTCCATTTTATAAAAAATAAAATTCAAATTCAAATATTTTAAATGTTTAATTTCACATATGTCCTTACTTATTATGAGAGAAAATATTAAAAATAAGTAAGTTAGTTGAATTAAGAGAGATATAGTTTACACTGCATAAGAAATTCTAGATTGATCTATAGTGGACTTGACATATGTAACACCCCAATTTTCACATTAGTGTTATTTTTCGTATAATTTCATTTAATTAATTATTGTTGGAGCTGAATCACAAATCTGCTATACTGCTATCACTATAGCAGTTCTAACTTGCTTCACAAGCAAGCAGATCAATCACCAATGAATTGCAATGATTACGAACAATTGGAATGCTTTACGCACACACTATTATTTTGTGAAGAAAATTGATAGAGAGAAAGAGAGTAATTTTATTGAAGCACCTTAGGCTAAATTGTTTCACAATTACAAGTTATATACAAGTCTTACTTGCACACCAAGTAAGCATAACAAACTTAACTAGCACTAACTACTCTTTCTAGGTAACTGAATTTAAACAGAAACAAAGTACAAACAAACACTAGACGACTAACTTGAATTGAGTTAGTTAGACAGTTACTTAGGAAACAAGCAACAACTTTGGCTAAATTGAATTACACTTAACAATTATATGATGTGTTTTATGTGTCTACTTAAGTGTTAGATTTCACTGTGTGTTAGTCTACCCTTCTTTTTTTTTGACAAAATGTGTTAGTCTACCTCTATATTAACTAGTTATACTTAATATGGCGATGGCAGAAAACAAAGGTAAGAAAATAAAATGGAGATTTTTTAATTTATTAATGTAATCATGTGTTTCTATGAGTGACTTTTCAATTATCTACCTAAACAAGTGTACCGATACATATTTAAATAATTATGTATCGAAGAATACACCATAACGCATTCCATTTTGTCTACTTTCCAAATAATGAATTGAAAATATTTTTCCACTCCATCATAAAATATCAAAACAATGATTATATTTCGATCCACTCAAGCAAGTTAAGCACAAGATGACTAACAAGCAACAAAGTTTAATTACAAGCAAAGTCATAAAGATAAAACATTGTCTTTCTCACCATAATAACAAAAAGATTATGCTTCACTTGCTAATAATTACAGTTAATGCAATAATACATTTGTGTCTTTCTCTATCCACCGAAATAAAATAAAAATTTACGACTTTACAAAGTGGCTTTACTTTTTTATATAGTTTTTTACTGGAAAACTAAAGCAGCTTAGTGGCTTTCTTTGTCTAATTTTAAAATGAGGAAAAAAAATGTACTACCAATCATAACTATATATTTTTTTATTGGTCTGCTACTTCGACTCTCTCCACTACATCGCCATCAGCTTCATAAAAGATCTCACTATGAATTATCATGTTTATCTCACTATGAATTATTATGTTTATGTTGTGTTGATTTAAAACATAAAAAAAAAATGTACTACCAATCATAACTATATTTTTTTTATTGGTCTGCTACTTCGACTCTCTCCACTACATCGTCATCAGCCTCATAAAAGATCTCACTATGAATTATCATGTTCATGCTGTGTTGATTTAAAACATCAAAAAACTGTTTTCTCAAAGAAACATCACTCTTTGCCACACTCTTAGAGAGGGAAACAATTGTGCGGATTTGTTAGCCAAGCTTGGAGCCTCTTTAGAGTCCTATCTCACGATTCATGCATTTCCCCCAGAAGGTCTCTTTGAAATGCCGGAACTTTCTTCCTTAAAGAATAATTTTTGTCTCTTTTTTTTGTCCTTTTGTTTTTTATTAGTCTTGTAACCAAAAAAAATCATAACCATATTTTTCGCCACATAATTCCACTTAACCCCACATTTTTTATATGACATGGAATATTAAACCAATTTTATTAGTTGTCAGTATAAAATTAATACTGACAATACATATTCTTTAGACTCTTTTAAAATTTGAATGTATTCCAAAAAAAATAATTAAAAATCTTATTTATTTATTTATTGGATCATTTTCTTTTAACTGTAAATTTTGTTTATTGGATCTTGATAACTGCCCGTATTTCTAAAATGTTCTTTATTTTATTTTGTTATAAATCTAAAACACTCTTTAAAAATTCAATTCAAAGAAAATATTCATTTAAAATATTCGATATTCTAATTTTCAATATATTAAGGATCCGTTTGAGTTAGCTTATTTTTGAGCTTATGCAAACAGCTTATGCAATTTTTATGTATTATTATAAATTTGTCAAGGTAATTTATGATAAAATAGCTTATAAAAATACAATTTTCATTAGTTCGAACTTATAAAATAGCATAAAGCCTAATTTATATATTGCATAAACTGTTTGCATAAGCTCAAAAATAAGTTCATCCAAACGGGGCCTAATTCTACATATTTTGTATTCGATTCAATTTGGATGTATAACCAATATTTGGCTCATCCATTGAACTCGATTCAACTTTTTGAACTCATGCCAGCATCATGATGAGGATCCATTCCCAATTTCCCATTACTGTATGTTTCTCTTCTTTACCATAACTTTAACTCTTCCTTTCTTCTTTTTCTCTGTTTACAACTACTATTAATTAACTACGAATTACTTTTTTATATAACAAATCAAAAAAAATAATCTCGTTTTTTCCATTGTGTCTGAATATGTGAAATTGTCAAAGTTACACATCATTTAAAAGGAGCGGAGGACATTCATTGAATCCAAGTCAACTTTGGCAAGGCATTATTCCTTCCTGTTTCTAGTCTTTGGAACTAATTCTATAGTATCATCATTCTCATTACTGTTTCTCTTCGTCTCAATAATTTCAAGTTTTCAACTATTCTTTTCTGTTTCACAAGGGTGTTAAGGCAACTTGGGAATCAAATAACTTCATGTCGAAGTGATGTTGGACCTTTAAATAAAATTTCTAAGGGCATATTTGGCAAGGATAAAAAACTGACTTATAGCTTATGTCTTATAGCTTATAAGCTAAAAGACCTGTTTGGTAACAATTTTCTAGGAAGAACTTATAGCTTATTTTACTAACTTATAGCTTATTTTTCATAAGCTATTTCAAGTAGCTTATGAGCTTATAGCTTATCATTTTTTCTTCCATTTTTACCTTTATTGTCTTAACTAAAATCCACTTTTACCCTTTATAATTTATTTTAATTTAAAATAAAATAATTATGGGCTTAAAATAATACAAATCATCTCCATCTATATTTCTTTTATAAAAAAAAGCGATCATATATATGTAGGATATATACGGTATTAATGTAATATAAAATATGTATGATTTCGTTATCCATATCCGGAGTATCATATACTCCGTATGTATGTAAGTTATTTTTTCCTTTTGGTAGAATGTTGTTTAAAATAAATCTTGTGTTAGATATTTTTTTTATTATGTTTTATTTTAGGTATTTTAAATATTAATTTAATATGTAGCAAAAAAATACTAATTTGATATAAAAAGATGTTCTTAATTATATATGGGCTATGTATGTAAGATATTCAAAAGAAAAATTTATCTTAAAAAAATATTATAAATTAACAATATTTTTTTTTATATTATTGTACTTGTGCAATTTTAAGATAGACAATTAATTTAATAATAATATATAAAAAAAATACATATTACATTAATAAATTTAAGTTATTATCTTAAATATAAATTTTATTATCAATTAAGAGTGTCATTTTATGTCATTTTACATTTATCAGCTAGTTGACCGCTAATTTTACCAAACACTTCAATTAGCTTATCTACTATAAGTCATAAATCATCATCCATCAGCTATAAGCTACCTGCCATCAGCTAGCTTATCAGCGAACCACTATTTTTACCAAACAGATCCTAAAGCTCTTGGATCTCCTAGAATTTTTTCAACTAAAGGGGACAATGTTTGTACAGTCCGACAATGGTCTTGATTAGGTGTGAAAGAGGGAATACCACCCAGTCTTACAACTTTGCATCAACTGCAGAATCATGATGTTTCTAATAATAATGTATCGGGATTGATTCCCAAATTTTTATGTAAGAGTAAATGGCTTTTTGGATTGACTTATTTTTGAGTTTATGCGAAATAATTTATGTAAATAAATAAATTTTTATGTATTATTATAAATTTTTCGAGGTAGTTTATGATAAAAACAATTTATAAAATACAATTTTCGTTAGTAAAAACTTATGAATCAATTTAAAACTTTATTTATTTGCATAAGTTATTTTCATAAGCTCAAAAGTAAACCAAATTCAAAAAACCTAAGTTAAATACCTTAGGCGTATGCTTCTATATTCATTATACTAGAACTTCGACCGTGCACGGGTCTAATTAGCCATAATATGAAATAATAAAAAATATGATAAAAAAATTTAATACAAAAAGGTATATGAAAAAATAGAGTAACTTTAAACATTAGTTTAACAATAATTTGGATAAATATTCATACAACATAAATTATGATATATTACGAATTACTTACATGGGTCGGTTTGGGTTGGGTTTAGGCAAAACCAAAACTCAAACACATAGTGTACTCCGGATTGGGTTGAGCAAAATAACCACCCACTTTAATATTGGGTAGGGTTGGATAAACCCAATTAATATGTATTTAGCCGAACATATGGTGGAGTCTCTTACAAGTCTGATGTACACAATTATGGTATGTTAATTCTAGAAATGATTGGAGGAAGAAAGAATTATGACACCGGAGGTTCATATACTTCTGAAATGTATTTTCCAGACTGGATTTATAAGGATCTTGAACTAACCTTGAGAATTGTTAAGCAAATTCAGAGGAAGAAAATGACATGGTGAAACAGATTACTATGGTGAGTCTATGGTGCATTCAAATTAATCCATCAGATAGACCACCAATGAGTAAAGTATTGGAAATGCTACAAGGACCTCCGCAGTCGGTGCCATATCCTCCAAAGCCTTTCTTGCATTCTCCTGAAGGGCCATCGTTACAAACTTCATTTGTGTCTTCCAGCAATTTGTTCGAGACAAATTCAACAGAAACACCAGTGAAAATGTGATTGTAATGTAATTTTAAATTGCAGGTATTTGTGGGTACAAATTATCGATTCGAACATTTTTTATTTAAGAAAAATATCATTAACTTTTATTATTTAAAAATAATAAATTGAAGGTTAGTTTGATAAATTTAATAAAATAATTTACACCAACTTTGTTAATTTACGCCCACCTTGCTTATGCTTTTTTTTAGACTAATAAATTTGAGTCTTTCTGTCAAAAATAAATAAATAAATTTGTGTTTGTGTATTAAAAATTCAATCTTCTCTCTTTATTTTGCTGTAAAACTTCACATTATAAATCTTCTATAAAACTATAAAAAAATAAAAAAAAAATAAAAAATCTTAGGCTAGCTATATCCAATCCTTTTTTTCTTTTCTTTGATACAATATTTTCAATCTCTTTTTAATTACTCAAAATTAATAAATCCATAAAATTTTTTGAAGAAGCTAAATTAACCCACCCAAATTGGCACCAGAGAGAATCGAATAAATCCATATAATTTAGATCCAGTGTCTATTTTATTTTATTTTTTATGAAGATCGCTATAAATTTTCAGGCAAAAAAAAAAATAGAATGCTCTGAATCTCATTATTTTTAAATTCTCTAGTGTTTAACACAGTTAATATCGCTATAATACTTATGACTTTTCTAACTACTTATGAATTTTAAGATCATATATTCAGAAATTCAAAATATAAAATCGTCTATTTAATGACTTTAAGTACTTGTAAATTTAATAAATGGCTAATATAAGATAAAAAGACAAGTAATTACACTGCATCAAGAAGAAAATTAGAAACAAAGTATTGTGATACAAATATTCTAAGTTGTAGGAGTAAGACCACATTCAATATCTTCCAATGAGCGACCTTTGGTTTCCACGACATTAGTAGCTATGTACAAAACAGCAAGAAGACACACAGTTGAGAACCCCAAGTATACAGTGCTTATACCAATCTTGTTTACAACACTCAAGAAATAGAGTCCTATCACAAAGTTGGAAATCTGATAACAAAAATCCAAAATTAGTGTAGCAACAAAGCTAATGCATTATGAGCGTTCGAGTTTCAAAAGTTATAGAAAGATAAAAGAATAGCATGTAATATTAGATTCCAAAGTGAAATTACTAACCCAGTGTGTGCCTAATGACATAGAAATTGCTTTTGCTCTGATTCTTGATGCAAATATTTCTGGTAGAAGAAGAGCAGGCACAGGACCAGCTCCAAGAGAGAAGGATAATACATAACTGCTTGAAATTCATATGCCACCAAAGTTAAATGAGAAGTGACAATAGAAAATGAAATCAATTTTACAAAAATTATGACTTACAGGACAGTCCCGAGGACTGCAAGGGTGCCTGAGTATGGTGCAAGGACTTTCCAACTAAAAGACACGGAAAGAAACAACATAGAAGCAGCCTGCAAAACACAGAAAAATAAGATAGTTTGTTTTACATAAAGAATCATAATCAAAGGCTCAAACACCTTATGCTTTAAGCATTCGACAAATGAGAATTTAAATTATTATTACCATCCCACTAAAGCTAGTGATAAGGAGACTTTTCCTTCCTTTTTTGTCCATCAAGGAGGAAGCAACAACAGTGCCTGCACCAGAATCAAATACCAGTCAGGAAAAATGTAATGTTTGTCCACATTGCATACTAATTCTTAAAATTTGGATTGTTTCTAATCCAACCTACGAAATTGACCTGTAAGTTGAAGGATGTTATTACTTATTTCCCACTTGTAAACATATATTCCGGCTATATTTCATCTAATGCGAGACTCTGAACACACCCCTCACATGCCTAGGACAGATATAGGGTGGCCGAATGGATCTTACATAGACTCTAATACTATCTTAAATTTCTATAAAGTCGGTTTTGTAAGGATGAGTTGTGCCCCACATAAAAACCTAATTTATTATTAAATATTATTGATTCGGGTCACCGACCATACTATCCACGCACCAAGCCTAATTTGTGTATTGTTTTGGGCATGTGGGGGGTGTATCGGGAAAAATCTATGTCCAGCATTAAAAATAGATAAGGCCTGAAAAGAATATAGAAATAGTGGCATATTTCACCTTATAAGCTAATTTTGTAGAACCGATTTACACTTAATCTAAACTTGAAGACTAATAAATTTTTAGAATGAAAAGTACCAACCAAAAACATTTGATGCACCAACCAGCGCACTTGCTGCAACATCTGAAGCAATTCCAGCACTGCGAAAGACAGAGGTTGAATAATAAACCACTGCATTTATTCCAGCCAATTGTTGGAACAAGAAAAGTGTCACGCCAACGCTGACAACTGCAACAGCGAATATTTTAGAGAAATGCTACAACAATTCATTCAGCATTAATGATTTCAGAACTAACCAAAATGAAATTTAGCAGAGAAACTAAATAAGAAAATTAAGTAAATATAATTATGACCAAACCTTCAAAAGCTGAAGGTAAAAAAACTTATAAAATTAACTGATGAAGATATTATTAGCAGTTTTCTACAAATAATAATCAAACATGGAAGCAGTCTCAACCTAAATTTACAATACCTTTCCAATATCGTCTACTAAACAGTTCAAACCATCCTGCTTCAGATTCAGAAGAACCTTGACTTGCGGCTGTCAAGTCCTGCATAACCGAACCAACTATTTCTTTTCCATATAATGTTTTAATAGCCTTTTCAGCTTCCGAGACTTTCCCTTGCTGTTAAACAAAAAAGCAAATTTTCTAAGAAAATTATTGCAATTTCACTAATCTTCTAGTAATACACTTCGAAGGCAATGCATTATATACACATGTTGTATTAAGTTTACACAAGATGAAAACCTGATAAAGCCACCGGGGACTCTCTGGACAAATTGCCATTCCAAGAACTAATAGAATAGATGGAACTACTGAAATTCCAAACATTGTGCGCCACCTGATAATTAAACAAAGATCAGACGAGGTAGAAGGGAATACTAATTAAATTCATGCATTCGCAAGGCCAGTAGCATGAAAGTAACTTGGAATTTTGTTGTTACCGGAGTTAAAAAATCATATAAGAATAATTTTAAGTAACCAAAGAGATTATTGGCTTCAATTCACTCACTAACTTTCACATTTGTACCAACAAATTCACAATGGAAAACATGCAAGCCCTCCAGTTGAAATTTGACCTGTGAAGAAATAAATATATGACAAGAGATGAACCAACTCAATACAACATACCACATAGGATTTCCTTCCAGAGGCAAACCGACCAATAGTGCTGCAAGAATTCCAATACATATAAAAAGCTGATTAATAGATCCAAGTGCACCACGGATTTCGGTTGGAGAAATCTGTCCACTAAAAGAAGTCACCATAAGCCTTAGGTCCATGTAAAATACGCAAACATGATCAAAAATGCTAAAGTAATTTATAAAGGCACCACCTCAGATATGTACAGTGGTACTATTGCAGACGCAACGCCAATTCCTATACCAGCTAGTGAGCGGCCAATGATCATTGTTTGAACACTCTGAGCCGTAGCGCTGTAAATGAATTAGATTTAAAATATCTGGTATCAAATATACATTAAAGATCAATCCCTGTATCAATGGCAATTGACAGACCAAAGAAATCCTCCAATTGCTAGAGGGATTGCATCCAACTGAAAAGTCTTGGTTCGACCAAATTTGTCGGCCAATGCTCCACCAGTAAAGGAACCAACAGTAGCACCGGCAAGCAACATGCTGACAATCCATCCTGTTCATGGATATAAATCTCATGAAAATCACTAGATGCATAGTAAAAAGATCACTGACATACAGATTTTCATGAACGGTCAAAAGAAACAAATAAATTTACTGAAACACCATGCCATAAAACTGAATTTTGTTCTTAGTTATAATACAACTACATTTCAATTCAAAGAAACTCATTATTTGGTACACTTTTTGGTCTTCATTTTAAGAAAAGGAAACTCATTTCAATTCAAAGGGCATTAATTATTATAATTGTTCGTATACCTCTATTTAATGTGAAATATGTTTCCTAGAAACTAACATAGTATAAAAGTATCAATAACAAGCATTAAATAGTACAAACTATCAAATGCAAAAGAAAGAAGAACAAAACCTTGAAGCACAGTGTTTTGAGCGATTCCAAGATCCTTGGCAAGGTACTCAAGAGCCCCATTCACCACCCTACACCAAACAGGGTATTATCACTTATCAGAGTTTCCCACCTAAGCAGCAAATCAACAGTACAACAGATGAAATTCAACATAAGACATAAAGAAGTTGCTTATGTCATTCAATTATATGATAGTGTAATGAAAAGGATATAGTGCATTATAAGTCCATTGATCTTCAAACTATACAAAGATGAAATTCATACCCAAGATGATAACCAAATAAAAATGCTCCAAGACAAGCAACACCAACATATGGAAAAACAGTTCCGGAAGGTCTTCCTGGAGCTTTATTGGAGATAAGATCCTCAACATCTTCATCTGCAATGCAGTGTTACACGGTAACATTTGAGGGAAACAAACACATTCGTAACATACACATGACATTAATAGTCATCAATGGATATTAAAAAAGAGCAAGCTGGAAAAGATAAACAAAATCAACTCAAACATGGTACACTAGTATAGGTTATTCTTAAAAGAAAAGTTTTTTTTTTGTGTTACGGTTCTGAAGGGAAGGGTGCCCTGGTAATCTGGAGTTCGGCCTAGAGGTAAGTAAAGTTTGGCCAAGAATTGCTCCTCTAAGGAGTCAAACTCGGATTCTCCCAAATGATTTTCCCTGTGGGGTGTTCATTAACCACACCACTTAAGTCCATTCACTTGGTTTTAAAAAGAAAAGTATTGACAACACAGTCTAATGCCCTATCAACACTCACTCTATAGTTTGGTAAAATTCGTTTAGGTTCCACCATTTTGTGAATAGTTCCCGCTAAATAAGGAATGAAATCCACGTGATTGACTTATGCGAAGTCACCCGATAATAGAGAAAATATTTGAAAAAATGTTAAGATTGTGGTAACGACACTTCCCTTCTTAAACATTATATAATCCAAATATAATTTTAACTAATCGTGTGGTTGTTGGCGCAGTGGTGACTATCTAGCTTTATCATCCAAAATGACCGAGTTCAAATCCCTGTTGGGAGAATGTAAAGCCAAACCAATTATATTATACCCTCCAATTTTTTGTTTCTTAAAAACTCGGTATCCGGCCTAAGCCTAAGGACGGACTAATCCGAGAGACACCAATCACACAGTCCACTTGTGGGGATGCCCATTACAAGCCAGATCTTTGTTCTGTATGGACTAGCTCAACACAGGAAGTGGAACTGGGAGGATTCGAACTTGAGAACTTGAGAGGAGCAAACTCCAAGGTCCCAAGCCTTCACCACCAGGCCAACCCACATATCAACAACACTTTCAACCAATGATCAACAGCATTCTCCTAAAGCAAACATTAATCCACATTTACATTTACACATGGAAACAAAACATAACATTAACATCAATAGAAAACAAACATAGGTGCAAATTCAACAAAAACAAAAAGTTAAAATTAAAAAACTATTCACTAAGAACATTAATCAATTTGACACAAATGTTTATCTACATTTCATCATAAATTGCAGTACAAACATTGTCTAAGATGATTAAATATAATTGAACATGTCTGTAACATAACAACATTTAAATTTTAATAAACAAAATCAATATGAAAAAAATAAAAAGTCAACAACAGGGGATGAAGTAAACAAGAAATAAAAGTGATGAGAAACAGAACACAAACCAGAAGGTTGAAACCTGAGTGATCTAGGCTTAACCGTAGAACCAAAAATGCTACCAAAACCCCTTCCTCTAGTCAGCTCGGTTTCCATGATTGCCGGATCAGACCTCAAACCGAAGCAACTGCTCATCACTCTCTTCTGATTATGATTCTGATTTCAGCTTTTGATTCTTCAATCACAAAAGTTGACACATGCATAACTTAACTAAAACTTCACTGATAAGTCAACCCATATGTAAGATTTTTGTTGCGAAATTGTTTGAGAGAAAATCGTAACGAAATTTTTGGGTCAAACAATTTACTGTGCAAGGTAAAAAGAGAAACAAAGTAAAAGGAGAATGGAGTTACTCCACTGTTTTAACACGAAACGCAGTAACTAAACAAAACTGGATTTTTTTTTTTTTTAAAGACAAATAAGTATTTCCTCCCATCACATTTATAGGTTAAAAAAAAGTTATGCGGTGTTTAAAAAATTTAGTCAAATATAATTATTATTCTTGATTTAATATAAAAGATGCATAAATTCACAAGAAATAACCTTATTTTTCTTGAAAATCACGTGTATCTTTTAAAAAGTAAAGATATATTACAAATAACAATTTAACTTTTGTTTATAATAGTGACCAAAATTTAAAGTATTTTTTTGCTTATAAATGTAATCGAGTGAGTAGTAAGTAATAGCTAGTCAACATTTTTTTTCAATGCCCTTAACAACACTCCCTCTATACTATATATAGAAATTGGTCCAAATCAAAGGGTATAAATCCCCTGGTCAATATTAGGGGTATATCTAATTTATTTGGACCATATTTTAGTAATAAAATGTCCAAATCAATAAAATTTCCTTTGTTTTAATTTGATTCGATTTTTATTATTTTTAAAAAGAAATCCAAATTGATTTGGATTTGGATTTGGTTTGGTTCGGTTGATCAGTTTATAATGATTTTTTTCAAAAATATATTAATCGTGTATATTCTTTGCCGGCGTTTATGTTATGATCCTAGAGGCTCAAATCATGTTAAGCCCAAAAGTGAAAAGAAGTGGTGACTCATCAACATTCTAGAATAAGTTTGTTATCATTTTGTTACTATTTGGTTACTAGTTTTGTTACAGAAATTCCTATATAAACTTGTATCAGCTTATTCAATCTTTATAATATATGATAAATTAGTATTTCTTCTTATCTTTTTTTAGGAGGCTTCTCTACGGTCAAAGTAGAGTATATCTATTTTCAGAACCATAACATTGGTGCTTTCCTTCGTGAATTCATAATTTCCGCAACAATGGCCATGTTAGCGTTTGTTCCACATTACCATGCTTATTTTTGGGCCTTCGTACCGAAAATTACTTCAACGTGTGCAACATACTAGAGACTAAAACGATGTCTCTTGTTGTAACGTCAATGAGTGGTTGTGCTAAAAAATGGCGGCGTTGATGGTCTCCCCGTCATCCAGCAGTGATCTGGGAGACGTTCACCAATTCGTTTCGATGGCGTTTCAAGCCAGAATATTGTTCCATTTTGCTGTTGTTTGACGAGGAAGAAGAAACAGATCAAGAATTGTGGCCTTTGTCAGAACTCAATATGGTGGTTTCCAAGAGTCGTTGAACCTCGTTCTCAATGTGTGGGACACATTTCTTTTATCCACAAAACAAACTCAAGTTCCTCATGTGCTTGTGACGAATTTAACGGTGGTAACGATAATTAACTCCAACAAGTGAATCTAATGAATTGGTCCAAGTGGCAAGGATTTTGGTTCCCTATTAAGCATATGGTTAGAAGTCTGATTTATGACTTATGCGTATGAAAAAAATTTGGTTGAAAGAAAAGAATTACTTTGTATACCCCACATATTCTCTGACGGAAATTAATTATCTTTAACAGCAGTGGAAACTTCGTACCATTAACAAGATAAAAAAAAAAAATTAAGTTTCATAGTGTAAAATTGAATCCCGTGCTTTATTTTAACTTGTTAAAAATAATCCCCCTACTTTTTACTCCAAATTATCCATTTGATGAGCAAAAAGGTTATCAAGGCAAATCAGACAAAGTTCAAATCAACAATATATCAAAGGTAATACAAGGGATTTTTTTTAAACTATACCTGACAGAAGAAAAAAATCCCAAAATACACTAACTTTTAAAATAAAAAATCGAAAATGCAGTACTTTTTGGTATGAGGGGGACGCGCCATTCCCAATGTAACGTCCACAGGAAGGACGCACCACCCACATTGTAGCGTCCATAGAAAGGACGTGTCATCCCTATGGTAGCGTACTTCTGGCTTTTTTTTTTGTTTTTTAGAATAAGCAACGGTTCTTAACCGTTATAGCAACGCTTTTAAAAGTTCTCTAAAACGTTTTTCAAAATTTGTATTATTAAATCTCGCAAAAATGAAGAGCTATGTTCTAACAAGTGTGTAAGTATGAAATACTAATTTTTACATTCATTTTTACTACTTGATCATTAATTCTTTCAAATCAAAATATGTATGATATGGAGTTCCTTCCATAAAATTGTCCTATTTAATACGTTCTCTAAAGTGTTCTTTGAATTTCAATTATCATACATATTTTGATTTGAGAGAGTTAATGATGAAGTAGTAAAAAAGGATGTAAAAATTAGATTTTCATACTTACACGTTCGTTGGAAGTCTTAACTATTCATTTTTGCACATTTTTGAGAGATTTAATAACACAAATTTTGAAGAACGTTTTAGGGAACACTTTAAAAGCGTTGCGCAATATCAAGGCAACGATTTTAAGCTCTAAGGCAACGGTTGAAAAGCGTTGCTTATTCTATAAAATGAAAAAACAAAAATATAAGCCAGAAGTGGACGCTGCCATGGGGATGGCGCGTCCTTCCTATGGACGCTACACAATGGGTGGCGCGTCCTTCCTGTGGACGCTACATTGGGGATGACACGTCCCCCTCACACCAAAAAGTAGTGCATTTTCGAATTTTTTTTAAAAGTTAGTGTGTTTTGGGATTTTTTTTCTTTTGTGAGGTGTAGTTAAAAATAAATCGAATACAAGTAAAACCAAACAAAATCACAACATGGGGCCTCTTATAATTTACCTGCTGGTACAATATTATTGCAGCCCCTCTAAAGCCCCGATACTCAAAAAGGGGTGACGTATCGTGCCCGATACGTACTCGATACCGATACCCTTCTGATACGTCCCGATACTCGTATCGGAAAAGTTACGGTTAAATCATTATTTTTAAATAAAAAAATAATATCTGATACGTCTCGATACTCATATCGGAAAAGTATCGGTCAAATCATTATTTTTAAATAAAAAAAGTAATGCCCGATACATGTTAAATACGTCTCGATACTCGATGTTTGTTTGTATTTTTAGCACTTCTTGTGTTTTCCTTTGTCAATATAATTTTTTACTTTTCAAAAGAAAAACTATAATATCCTACTATATATTAGTATTGTATCATATCAGTATCGTGTTCCGTATCGGAGATTCATAGAGCAGCCCCTACTCAATACACCAAACTACACTACACAGAGAAAACCATAATGAAATTGCTCTTGTTCCATCCCATCTTCAAGAAACAATTGACCAAACAAGTCACGCGGGAGAGTACTTTTGTAAGTTGTAACGCGCGTCTTTCACATATAATTCAAAACGGTAGGTCCCTACCTATCACCTTCGCAGTTTGGATATTATTCCCTGTATAAGGAAAAATTTATTATTAGACTGGTAAAATGTTTAATGTAAATTGAGTTTAACAATAAATTTAAGTATAAAAATTAATTTTAGGAACAAAATCAGTTCTACTAAAGAGCAACCAAATATATTAACAAAAAGAAATTGAAAAAATAAACCAAAAAAATAATGTTACATGTTTAAAATTAATTTTGACGCCTCCAAAAATAAATTCAAATATGTCTACTATCCTCTTTGTCACAAATGATATATTTATAGCAAAATATATTTGTTTTTTTATTAAGAGCAAAACATATTTGTTCTAAATTATAAAAGTCATTTTACATTATTAATGTTGCATTAATATTTATTTTTTCTAGAATGTCCCTTGCTATTTATTTCTGTATTTTTTTTTTTGTCAAATAATTCAGTGGCTAAAAATTCACTTTTTAAAGTGAATAAGTGGAGTATTAGAATTTGAATCCCTGATCTCTGCATATTACATGTAATATCCCTTAACAACCGACTAAAAATTGTCTTTATGTGTGAAATTGTCAAAATTACATATCATTTAAAACGAGTGGAGGACATTCATTGAATCCAATTCAACTTTGGCAAAGCATTATTCCTTCCTGTTTCTAGTCTCTTGGGACCAAATAACTTCATGTGGAAGTGATGTTGGACCTTGTGATCCTCAGGTTACGATTTTAAATAAAATTTCTAAAGCTCTTGGATCTCTAGAATTTTTTCAACTAAAGGGGACAATGTTTGTACAGTCGAACAATGGTCTTGATTAGGTGTGAAAGAGCGAATAGTGCATACCACCCAGTCTTACAACTTTGCATCAACTGCAGAATCATCATGATGTTTCTAATAATAATGTATCGGGATTGATTCCCAAGTTTTCATGTAAGAGGAAATGACCGTTTGGATTGACTTATTTTTGAGCTTATGCGAAACAACTTATGTATTATTATAAACTTTTATGTATTATTATAAACTTTTCGAGATAGTTTATGATAAAACAACTTATAAGAATACAATTTTCATTAGTAAAAACTTATAAATCAACATAAAACTTTATTTATTTGCATAAGTTATTTTCATAAGCTCAAAAATAAACTAAATTCAAACAAGCCCTAAGTTAACTACATTAGGTAATGTTTTGCTAGGCCAAAATATATCTAAAGCAAATCTTAGACTTGTAATCTGTAGCACGAAGCAGTAACTCGACTCGAAACCGACATAACTGTCAACATATGGAAGCACTCGATCGGGTGCGGGTCGAGTCTCAGGTCAACAATTGTGAAAAATCGATCAAGAACGGTTGTATACGGCAGGTGCGGGT
The DNA here is from genome assembly GCA_030408175.1 of Trifolium repens. Classification (NCBI taxonomy): domain Eukaryota; kingdom Viridiplantae; phylum Streptophyta; class Magnoliopsida; order Fabales; family Fabaceae; genus Trifolium; species Trifolium repens. Next base: position 19,141,885 of record CP125848.1, read on the forward strand.
CTCTAAAAATTCATCTCTTTATAACCGAAACCGACCGAACAATTATTAAAATACAATTTATTTATTTTTCAGTTTCGAGCACCTTCTCTCTTAATCTTTTATACTCTTCGCTTTGTTAATTTTTTCTATCTTTGATAAAAAAGAAAAATGTTATATTTTACAAGCTTATGTTTGTCATATGTTGATAAAGGAGATGTGAAAGATAATATTCTAGATTTATCTTAATTTTTATTTCTCATCTACAATCTATTATTGTCGTTGGATTTACAAATTTGAAACAAAGTAACTGCATCTCATTATTTTTATTGTATTCTTTGTTGCAGTGTGTACGAAATATTGAACTGTTTTAAGAATAATAATTTTTTGATCAATGAAGTTTTAGATGTGACAACAAAGTTTTAATCCCACCCTTAAAACCGACTCGTTATACACGTCACTCGTATGACCCGATATCCGAATAAAGCGAAGATGCAGATGGTTGAAATTGGATCCAAATTAAAAGGCCGCAGTTTTTATCGGTTTGACAATTTTGGGTCCGAGTCTGATCGAACTCGACTGATGCTCACCCGGTCACCCCTAATCTGGATTGCAGGTATGCTTCCATATATTCATATATATTTCAAAATCGCTCACCCCTAATCTGCATTGCAGGTATGCTTCTATATTCATATATATTTCAAAATCGCTTTGTTTTCTTACCTTTGGCCATGTGCAAGTCTTGTTATTATTCATATTCTCATCTCAATATAATTATAAACAAAATAAAATGTTTTCTTACCTTTGATCACGATGAGAAATGTACTCCACTACCGGATGCCGATCCACGCATGCACTAATGCTCAAAGAGAGGACCAAAAGTATTACATGAAATAAATGATGAGCCGACTCCACCTCACTGCACCCAGATACACACAGATGAGCTGCAACAGATAAGATGCCTCGAGTAATTAGGTTTGCTTTTGTGGGCAACCTGTCACGTAATAAACACCAAGCAAAGATGGAGACCTTCAGTGGAACATGAAGGTGTCAAACGAGTGTCGCTGCATCATCCATAGTAGCCGAATCCTGAGATGTCAGAAGCTGATACGCTCCTCGAACAATGTAGCCATTGTCAGGGTAAGGTTGCCACTGCCACCTATCTGAAGACTGATCTTGCAATAAACAATAAAATCTTATATTTGGTAATATAAATATAAGAAAATTTAATTAATTCTATTTTATGGTACTTTAATTATATTATTCTTAATATACACTTTTTTATAATAAATTCTTAAAATACTCTCGAATTAATGGTAAAAATAACTCTCTTATTAATATAGATTTTAATTTTTTTCAATAACTATTTTATTTACATGAAATAAACACATTTATTTTAATTTGAAACCAAAAATAAATAAATAAATACAATGTCTAGTCTTAGGGCATATGTTAAAATAAACATGATTTTTTTTTTTGGTAAATATGTTAACATGATCTTTATTCACTACAAGAATTTAGCCATTTTTTGACGGCCAAAAGTCCTCACTAAGTGGGAAAATCCATCACAAAGTCAAAATTTAGTGACGACTTTGTGACGGCCGAAATCCGTCAGTAAATAGCTCGTGGAAAAGTTTTTGACGGCTCAGGTCGTCACAAACTTAGTGACCAAACTTTGTGACGGCTCAGGTCGTCACTAAGTGACAACGGCCACTTTTCTGACATAAATTTAGTGACGGCTGAGGTCGTCACAAAATTATATTATTTTTTTTAAAAAAATGAAATCACAGATCTGATCTATTTCTTCCTCTTAATTTCGTTTTTTTTTTTTTGAAAAAAAGCAAACTGAATTATATTAAAACAGGCACAAAACGCAAGCAGCACCACCGCTCAACCCCACCCCTCAACCCCACCGCTGCAGCACCAGACAGCAGCATAAAACGCACGCAGCAGCACCACTCAGTAATTGAACCTGCTTTTTTAAAAAAAATATTATTTATTTTAATTTTTTAGTTAATAAAATAGCATTCTGTTTAATCTCTAATAAAACATAAACCACAAAGGTTTTCTTGTAAAGAGTAAGATCAAAGAAAACAAATACAGTACTCAGATCTTAAAAATTGCAAAACGAATATGGTACTCAGATTTGAAGTTCATAGATGAAGAGAATATATAAACATAAAATTACAATCTCATAAATACAAACTTTTCTCATAAATAAATTTACAAATGTTTCATAAAAATAATAGATCTGTAAACAGATCAATCCAAAGAGACGAAAGAAAGATGAAAGTTTGTCTCTGGCGTCGTCCCATTTGTCTCCGGCGTTGTCCTGGCGTTGTGGTGTCGGAGACCCTTTTTCTAAAAAAAAAATCGATCCAAAGAGAGAGATAAAAGTGCTTAGGCAATAGATGGGAATAGTTGTTATCTCTTTGTGTTGTGTTGAAGATAGAGGAGAGAATAGTATAGGTGAACAAAGACCAGAGAAGAGAGAAAAGTGGAGAAGTGTTGTGTTGTTAATTTGTGACTTTGTGTAGGTGAGAGGGATCTGGATTGGGTGCAGTCAGCACCCCTGACTGCATGCATTCAGTTGAATCTAAACCATTTGATTAAGATCGAACAGCTTAAATTTAACATCAAAATTTTAAACATTTTAAAATATCAATACTGCATTTAAATCTGAGCCGTCTAATTTTAATCAGACGGCTCTGATGCATTGACTGCACCCTGACTGCATGACAATCGACTGCTTGCAATCCATTTCCAGGTGAGAGTGAGAGTGAGAGTGAGAGTGAGAGTGAGAGAGAAGAGAAAATTGGTCCTCTGTCTCGAGAGAAGAGAGAATACTTTGGATGTGTTAATTAATTTTTGATTATTTCTATCACAACTCACGTGAAGTGAGAGAAAGGTTTATAATTTTGTGACAGTTTGGGCAGTCAGTATCCAAGGAGTTTAGGCCGCCACTAATTTATTGACGACTTAAGTCATCACTAAGTTATACGTTCTTTACAAAAAATTATTTTTTAATTTTGTGACGGTTTTTTTTCATTTATTGAAGGTTTAGGCCGCCAATAACTTACTGAGGGCTTAAGTCGTCAATAAATGTTATTTAAATTCGCCAGTAAATTAAGATATTCTTGTAGTGATTTTTTATATTATTATTTTTTCTTTTCTAGTAAAATATGTTTAATTATTTATTCTTGTCCTTGTAAAATACAAAAAAGTTTGTTTATATATTTATTGAATGATAGATGTATACTTGGTGCACTCTGGTTAGGGGTCAGTTCTAGAATCAAATGATTTCAGTCTCCTCCCGATTGCAGTTGCAGGGAATTGAACTGTGGTGTTTTCTACCAAGTTCAGCGTCAATCACCAATGAACCAACTAACGATTGTTGGTACACTTATATTTAGATGTATTGTAAAATTGAGTTGAACAAAAAATTTAAATATAAAAAAATAATTATAGAATTAAAAAAGTTACAATTTATAGCTTCAAATTAAAACTAATTCCGAAGAGAAAATCAATTTTACTCAAAAGCAACCATACGTATTAAAATTAATGTTACATGTATAAAATCAATTTTAGCTACTCCAAAAGTATAATCAAACATGTCGTCAGCTACTCTTTTCGTCCCAAATGATGTGTCTTTGTAGCAAAATATATTTGTTCCAAATTATGTTATTTTACAATATTAATGTAACATTAATTAATATTTATTTTTCTAAGTAACTAAAAAAAAGTTATTTTTTTCCATTTTGTGTGAAGATGTGAAATATTGTCAAAGTTAAATATCATTTAAAACGTGTGGAGGACATTCTCATTGAAATCAATTCAACTCTGGCGCGTAAGGCATCTCTCTGGTCTAGGGAACTAATAATTCAAGTATATATCATCATGATGGGAGGATCCACTCACAATCCTGTTTCTCTTCGTCTCAATAATTTCAACTCTTATTTTCTTCTTTTTTAGATATAAAATATACATTACTTATAACTACGAATTACTCCAACAATGATGAAGATATTCATTCATGGATATGTTTTGTTATCCAACCTCTTACTTATAATGTCCATCGCTGTTACTATTATTAATGCAGAATACAATGAAGCAGATACTATTATTAATGCAGAATACAATGAAGCAGATACTATTATTAATGCAGAATACAATGAAGCAGATTACATGTCCGACTTTTTGAAAGCACTGAAGCCAACTCCTACGGGATGGTCTAACAAAACTCACTACTGTGAATGGAAAGGAATCTCTTGCGACTCTAGTCTATATGTTACATCTATCATGCTCCCATCAAATTCACTCACCGGAACACTCCCTCCCAACATCCACTCTCTCGCTAATCTCACTCACATTGATCTCCACAACAATACACTCAATGGTCCTTTGCCTTATTTTCATACCCTCCACTCGCTCCAAAATATATCCCTTGGTCACAATAACTTCACCTCTTACCCAGATGAATGCATTTATTTCTTACCTAATCTGAGAACCCTCAACCTTAGTAATAACTTGAATCTCAACAACTGGGAATTTCCTATGGATGATTTAAGAAACTCCGAGTATTTGGAGACCCTCGATCTCGAAGCTACGAATATGATGGGCAAATTAGATTCGGACACATACTTTTCTTTTGGAAATTTGCATACTTTTTTTATTTCTCACAACAAAATACGTGAAAATCCACTACAATATCTGGCGCAATTTCCAATAAGGTATTTACAGCTGAACAACAACAAATTCGAGGGTACAATATCCGCTATATCAAGCATGAGTAATTTGTCTCAAGCATGGCTTCACAATAACAGCTTCACTGGTCAAATTCCAAACATGTCCAATTGTACTAATTTGTTTGATTTGCAGCTTCAGTCAAATTACTTAATTGGATTTGTCCCATCTTCGTTGCTCAATCTATCTAGCTTGAAAGTCATATTTTTGGACAACAATATGCTTCATGGACCAATACCTGTGTTTCGCAAGAGTGTTGTTAACGCAACTTGGGAACCAAATAACTTTTGTAGAAGCGATGTTGGACCTTGTGATTCCCAGGTTATGACTTTGCTTGAAATTTTTGAAGCTTTTGATCCTTATTTTTGGTTCTCAATTAAAGGGAACGATGCTTGTCCTGGAGGACTAAGGACCGATATTTCGACCGACAACATTATTATTAGGTGTGAAAGAGGGAAGATTGTTACTTTTAAGATCCAGAATAATTATTTAAAAGGAACCATCTCTCCTGCATTTTCCAATTTAACAAGTTTAGTGAACTTGACTCTTGCTGACAATGATTTGAATGGTTCAATACCAGACAGTCTTAATACTCTGCCTCAACTACAGCTTCTTGATGTTTCTAATAATAATCTATCAGGAGTTGTTCCCAAATTTTCACCGAAGGTTAAGTTAAACACCACAGGCAATGATTTTCTTATCCCAAATAAGTGTATACCAGTAATTTGGATTGCAGGTATACTTCTATATTCATTATATATTTCAAATTGCCTTGTTTGGTTACCTTTCGCCATGTGCAAGCCTTGTTATCTATTCATTCTCATCTTAATTATATACAATAAAAAGTTATATTTTGTAGGGTTAACAGATCTTTACCCCTGCAAAGTAGGCGAGTTCTCTTTTACCCCTGTAATTATGTTTTTTGAGATTACCCCCTGCAAAATTTATTTTTTTGATTTACCCTTTGGATGCACTTTTTAAATCGATTTTACCCCTGCAAAAGTGTTGTTTTTAAATCGGTTATTCTATTTTTTTTGCCTGCCACGTCAGCAAAATTGGGTAAATAAAAAAAAAATTGCAGGGGGTAATCTCAACAAAAAAAATTTACAGGGGGTAATGCAAAATTCGCCTACTTTGCAGGGTGTAAAAGCCTATTAACCCTATTTTGTAATATAAAATATTAATGAATTAAATTAATTCTATAATATTTTTAATTATATTATTCTTAAAATACTCTAATTAATTTGTCCAAAAAAAATACTCTATAATTAATATAGATTTTAATTTTTACTGCAATAAATGTTAATTCAAACATTGTTACTTATCATCAAACTTTCAGATTAGTCATTTTTTCTCACAATTGAAGGGTTAAGACAAAATTTAAGTTTCTTTTACAATGAGCACTACATCTAAACAATAACTCAATTAGATAGATAAATAATATTGTATTTAGATTTTACAATTTAACTTATTTAATCTTCACTAATTACTTCATTTACTTTTGTTTATAACACTCACATGGAAACATGTAGGGCCATCAATCATTATTATTGGATTTGTCATTCTTCCTGCGTTGATTGTTTGTATGAGGTATTATATTTTGATAAAAAGGTGGGTCATCAAGAAAACAAATAAATCTATTGATCAAAATGTGGAGAATTTTGTACAAAGTTATAATTTGTCGGTGCCAATTAAGCAATTTAGATATTCAGAAGTTAAAAGAATGACAAACTTATTTCGGGACAAATTAGGTCAAGGAGGATACGGTGTTGTTTACAAAGTAAGTTTACCTGATGGCCGTCAAGTGGCAGTGAAAGTGATAAACGAGTCAAAGGGAAATGGAGAAGAATTCATAAATGAAGTCGCTAGTATTAGTAGGACGTCACATGTGAACATCGTTTCACTTCTGGGGTTTTGTTTTGAAAACAAAAGAGCACTTATATATGAATTCATGTCCAATGGATCATTGGATAAGTTTATCCTTAAAAGAGGATTTCCTGATGCAATTTGTAGCTTGGATTGGAACACAATGTACCAAATTGCAATCGGAATTGCTCGAGGTCTAGAATACTTGCATCAAGGATGTATTTCAAGAATTTTGCATCTTGATATCAAACCCCAAAACATTCTTTTGGATGAAAACTTTCGTCCAAAAATCTCCGATTTTGGACTAGCTAAAATATGCCAAAGGAATGATAGTGTTGTTTCAATACTTGGCACAAGAGGAACAATAGGATATATAGCACCAGAAGTATTTAGCAGAACATACGGTGGAGTTTCTCACAAGTCTGTCGTATACAGTTATGGTATGTTAATTCTAGAAATGATTGGAGGAAGAAAGAATTATGACACTAGAGGTTCATGTACTTCTGAAATGTACTTTCCAGACTGGATTTATAAGGATCTAGAACAAGGTAATAACCCAGACAATTGTATAGCAAATTCAGATGAAGAAAATGACATGGTGAGACAGATTACTATGGTGAGTCTATGGTGCATTCAAATGAATCCATCAGATAGACCATCAATGAGTAAAGTATTAGAAATGCTACAAGGATCACTTCAATCAGTGTCATATCCTCCAAAGCCTTTTTTACATTCTCCTGAAGTGTCATCGTTACAAACTTCATATGTGTCTTCCAACAATTTGTTAAATACAAATTAAACAAACACACTTTGACAATGTGGCTGTATTGTAATTATAAATTATTGGTATTTGAGTACAACTTTGCAGATCCTTTGGTAAATCTTCAAAATTTGTTTATATATATTATTTTTGGAAGGTCCCTTGCTATCAAATTATAAATACTTCCATCCTAATTATAAATTATTGAAAATAATATATTTTTAACCCTATAATATATTATTTTTATCTTGTCGCTTTCTATCAAATTATCAGGCATCACGCATAAAATACTTTGAAGCAAAGCCTTTGCAGCCATAAAAAGTTGATTTTTAAAAATAGCGGTTTGCACCTTTTAAGTTCGTTTTGGTGTTTAACCGATTTATAAAAAAAAACTTGTTATTTCTGTTCGATATTAAATTTGTAGGCTGCACTTTTTAAATCGGGTAATTGTTTAACCATTGACATTCTAAACTATTGGAAACCCTCATTAAAATGTCTCAAACTTTTGCATCGATTGATCATAGAGGTTTCTTAGGATATATTAAAGACAAAGGAAACAGAGGACAATACAAAATGCTACTTGTAGATTAACCACTACTTTGTGAATATTCTAAAGTAAATAACTAAGACTTGTTAATGATGAGGATTGTAGATTGAAATTGTCAAAATTAAATTCACAAGGAAAGGTGGACTCAAACATATACCAGATAACCATTCAATTTACCAACCATAGCTATATTTCGCATCATACAAATCAAAATCAAACATTCTTTCTTTCCGGTGGAGTTTCTCACAAACATATACTTTTTTTTTTTTTGATAAAATGTGTGTTAATCTACCTCTATATTAACTAGTTAGACTTAATATGGCGGCAGAAAACGAAGGTAAGAAAATAAAAATGGAGATTCTTTAATATATTAATGTAATTATGTGATTTTATGAGTGATTTTTCAATCATCTATCTCAACAAGTGTACCGATACATATTTAAATATGGGTCATGTTAACTTGCGCCTAGAGGGCACATGTTAAGGTACTTAAAAATATAAATATAGCATTTAATGATACAAAAAATTTAATATTTAGAGAATTGAATACACCACAAGTTCAATAAATGATTTCCTTAGGGCACATGTTAGAAAGATACAATGTTTTATCTTTGTGACTTTGCTCGTAATTAAACTTTGTTGCTTGTTAGTCACATCTTGTGCCTAACTTGCTTGAGTGGATCGAAATATAGGCAGATCTTGCATGTTATAATGTCCATCGCTGCTACTATTATTGATGCATAATACAATGAAGCAGATTACATGTCCGACTTTTTGAAAGCACTGAAGCCAACTCCTACGGGGTGGTCTAACAAAATTCACTACTGTGATGGAAAGGAATCTCTTGCGACTCTAGTCTATCTGTTACCTCCATCATCCTCCCATCAAGTTCACTCACTGGGACTCCCTCCCTATCTCAACAATACTCTCACTAATCTCAGACACATTGATCTCCATAACAACTCACTCAAAGGTTCTTTGTCGTATTTTAGTTACCTTTATTGATTTTAATTCAAACTCTGGAATAGCTCGTCCTGGCGAGCAATTCACTTGCCTAGCGAAATCTAATCAAATTTGAATTTTTGTTATATCTGTTATAACTGTAACTTGTAGTCAGTCTTGTGGGTTTGTTGTAAATCCTTATCTTAAGGAAAATAAAGGATAAGGATGATTAGTTTAGATTAGATTTAATCTAGTTAGTTACCTTGTTGTTGAAGCAACAACTTTGTGTATATATACTTCATTTGTTATCAATAAAATTTACATCTTTTCATTTTAATTCCTTTCAATATTCAGAATTCTCTTTTCTTTGTTAATACTCTTTGCTTAGTTAATCCCCAACAAAGTGGTATCTAGAGCATTGTACGTTCCAAGGGACCTTGATCAAGAAAGTGATCAAGACTTGATCTTTACAAAGTCTTTCTGGTATAGCAGGACTTGTTAGTTGATCACTGCAATCAACTATGGCTGGAAACAATAATTTTCATGCAAATCTACCAGTATTTGATGTAAAAAATTGGGATACATGGGTAAAGCAGATGAAAGTGATATTCACTTTTCAAGAGGTGTATGAACAAGTGTATGAAGGTGTTGTTGCACTCCCAGCTAGGGGTGTCAATATTATCCGTTTATCCGTTATCCATCTAATCCATTCATTAATTTATCCATCCAATCCATCCACAAGAAAAATAATTAGTTAATGAATTGGATTGGATCCGTCCATTTAAATAAGTTGATGGATTCAATCCATCCGCTATAATTTTTGAATCCAATGGATCATTGACTATTATCAACTTTAAATCCAATGGATAACCACTTTTTTAAAAAATAAAATAAAAGAAACAAACAATTCAAACAAAATATATATTAATAAATTAAAATTAAACTTGTTAATCATATTTAGAGATGGATCATTAACAATTTTCTTTAATCAAATTCATTGTTACATAATGTTTATTTATTTGTTTGTTTATATATTTTTTGAATTTTTTTATAGTACAATAAAATTATATAAAAATAAAAACATAACTAATATATTATCAAAAAGTATAACAAATTTGAGAACAAACCAATAAAAAACTTAATAAAAACTATTTTTTGAAATTAATAACATAAATAAAAAAGGAAAGAAAAAAAAATTTAAAAAAATTTTAAAAAAAAATCCAGTTTTTTTATAAGTATAAAAAATTCAATATTTAAATTAAGATTAAAATAATATTTAAATATAATATAATTTAATTTAATTATTTTATAAAAATATATTAAAATATTTTTTGGTGGTCAACGGCCGGAGCCACCGGTCAACCCCGGATCTCCGCCGACCTGCCGCGCTAACCATCGTGAGTCGCCGGAAAATCCGGATTCCGCCGCCGTCACCGGCGCCGGTGCTCCGTCGTGGGCCGGCGGTGGTTCGGCCACCCACCACCACCACATAATATAATTATTTATTTATGTATTAAAATATTATTATTTAGATTGTTGGAGAAAGTTAAAAAAAAAATCTGTTTGGGCTCATGGGCTTAGGGAAGAAAAAAAATTGGTTTGGGCTCACTAAAATTATGTTTGTACATAATAAAAACATTGATTTGAGCTGTTTTTACACTATTTCAAAAAATAAATTTATTTTATTAATTATTTAATATGCTTTTAGAAAATTAAAAAGATAATTTAATTTAGTTGAAGGATTGGATGTATATCAATCTATTTAAAATCTCATAATGGATGGATTGGATTGGATTTTATCTAATGGATGGATTGGATTGGATACTTTTGATAAAATTTTGATGGATTGTGTAAGTGCACCAGTTCATCCTCATGTTTTAATAATTGTCAAAACACATGAAAATAGGATTGAACATATTTTGGCAACATTACAAATGATTTGACAACAAAGAACTATTTTCTAAAACCTTGAAAAACTGACTTTTAGGTATTTTGTATCGATACAAACATTGGTGTATCGATACAAATGTCCTGAAATCTCTTCTGCTTGATTTTGAGCATTTTGTATCGATACATACATGGTCTGTATCGATACAAAAGAGGTCTCTCAGAGACAGAACAGCTCCTGTGTATCGAAGCATGCTTGCATGTATCGATACACATCTGTTTGTTCTCAAAATCCAGAAAACTCAAGATGATTCGAAGCATGCTTGCATGCTTAGATACATATCAGTCAAGATTTCAAGATTCTGATATTTGTATCGATACACACCCGTGTTTGTATCGATACAAAGGTCAAGTTTTCCAATTTTAACGTTGGTCAAAGCATTTGTATCGATACAAATGATCATTTGTATCGATACATGTATGAAAAATTATGCCTAAATTTGCTCATTCTATTTTCTCTTTAAATAGCAATGTGTGTGATCTTTGTAAGAGTAACAAGTGAGAGAAAACTAGTGTGAAAGATCGGAAAAACGCTTTGGGTACAAATTGAGTGAGAATTTGCATCAAAGGTTTGATTCAACACAAGTTCATCATCTTCATCAAGTTTGCAATCAAAATTGGATTTGTGTATGGGATCAATTCAATAGAAATTGCAGAATTGTGTGATAACGTTCGATACGGTTCGCGGTGAATCAGAATCGTGATCGGGTTGAATTGCGTTGAAGGTTCTAGTGTTTCTCTCAAGTGATTCAAGATCGTGCGTGTCTTGAAGGATTCGACAACAAGGAACGAAGGACTCAGCTGGACGATTGGGTGCGGTTTGGCACAAGGTGAATCGTTGGAATCAGAGGGCGAAGTTCCGTTGGGTGTCGAGGTTATTCGCATTAGTTTACATTTTGTCTTGCTATAGGATTATAGATTTCAATTGTAAACTGTGCACTGTTTGTTCATCAAGTTTTTGATCTATAAACTCTCAAATAACCCGTTTGGTTATTTGGGGGGAGACGTACTCGGACAAACGTGTGGACGACGCGCAATCCGGGGAACTCCCTAATCAAATCGTGTGTCTCTCTCTTTATCTCTCTTTTAATTTCGTTAATTTCGTTAATTTGATTAATCGATTGAATTTTTGTTGTTCGTATTGGTTCACAAAAAATTCAATTGGTTCTAGCTTGATTGTGATTGAATTTGATAATCAAACCATATAAACTTGCTTGGGACTGTTTTTTGTTAATCGAATTAAATTCGGATATCTTGCATTAATCGTTCCGTAATTTTCCTATTTCGTTCAAGGCGATACTATCTTTCCTTTGGTCAAAAGGTGCAAAGTAGACTACCGATCCGGTGGTGCTTCCGCGCATTGTTTCTAATCAAATAATTTTTAAAATTGCCGTTGATTAAAGAAGCCACTTATTCAACCCCCCTTCTAAGTGGTTTAGCCTAGTAGTCTAACAGATTGTTAATGGATAAATGAATTATTTTGATCCATCCATTAGCAATCCAATCCAAATCCATCAAATCCATCCATTTTGACACCTCTACTCCCAGCCAATGCAAATGAAGAACAAAGAACAATATTCAAAGAGGCCAAGAAGAAAGATAACAAAGCCTTGTTTCTGGTTCATCAGTGTGTAGATTCAAAAGTATTTGAGAAGATTGCTGATGCAGAGACTTAAAAGGCTGCATGGGATATATTGCAGAAGAGTTATGGTGGTGATGTTAAAGTAAAGAAGGTAAAATTACAAGCATTAAAGAGGCAATGTGAACTGATGCATATGAAAGGTGATGAAAAAATTTCAGATTGCTTCACAACAATGGTCTGGCTAAGAGGAGAAACATGAGTATACTCAATATGGCAAGAAGCATGGTTAAGCAGAAGCAGCTACCTAAGAGATTTTGGGGTGAAGCGGTGTCTACTGCAGTATACATACTCAACAGATCTCCAACAAAGAGGTTAATTGATAAAGTCCTAGAAGAGGTGTGGTCAAAATGCAAATCAAGTGTGACACACTTGAAGGTTTTTGGTTCTCTATGCTACAAGCATGTGTCTGATGCTAGAAGAAAGAAACTAGATGATAAAAGTGAAGCTATGATATTTGTTGGATACCACAGATCGGGTGCTTATAGACTGTATAATCCCATTACTGGTAAGGTGGAGATCAGCAGAGATGTGAAAGTTATTGAGAGTAATAGCTGGGATTGGAAGCAAAAATCAACATCTAAGAAAACTTATGAAGTGGATTTAGATGGTGATTCAAATGAACTAGTCACATTTGTAGATCAGAATCAAGGAACCAACAGTGATGAAGATATGCACACCTCAAGTGATGATGAAGTTGTGGCACCAAGACCTCAGAGAAACATTCAATTGTCTAGAAGACTAGCTGACTGTGAAATAACTCCATAGAATGAAGTAAATAATGAAGGTGAAATTGTACACTATGCTATGCTAGTTGACACCGAGCCTATAAATGTGAAGGATGCATTGAAGAATAAGGTCTGGAAGGAAGCAATGAATGAAGAGTTAAGGTCAATTGAGAAGAATAAGACCTGGGACTTATGTGATTTACCATCTGAAATAACACCCAAACCCATAATTATATAAAATATGCATTTATAAAATATTACTCGAGAATACGCAACGGAAATAAAATTTGATTTACAAAAGGTTTGGTTCGAGTATTACATCGTACACATAAAAGCTTACTAATAACTTAATTAGTAAAACAATTATTGTACAAGATAAATTTCTAGGAAGATACATCTTTATATACATTAGAAATAAGAAACTAGACTCTAAATACACATTATAGAAATGATCCCAACTCCGTGTCATAATCAGAGCGGAGCTTCATCGTGGATTCTGTCACAAACATAACCTGAGAACCTGGATCCCAAATCCAGCACATACACAAAACAGAGGGTTAGATAATATAACCGTAAAAAGAAACTAAGTACAAGGACACACTTAATACTTAGGACATAATATGCTCATGTCTAACAACTTAGTCCATAAACAGATATCAATCTCATATCATTCATATTTTATAATCATAAAATACAATGGAACATAATAATATTACATTCTCAAATCAATTGGCAAATACCTATACATCATCATCAATTATCAAGCATTATTACACATCTCATAATACACATAATCGTTTGTAAGGATTAACAGTCAATGCCAAGTATCACATTTAATCACAAAAGATCAAGGATGCACAATAATGACAATTACCATTTAGTTCATATAATTATTCACCTGCATCTCCTAATGCAATCTAATGCCACATTCATGCAATGCATCCTAGTAATATTACTAAGTGCATGTGGTACCTCATCGTTATTGGAAAACTTATTCCAAATATATCTTAGTCAACCGCAGCTACTAAGATATCTGCCATACTTTAGGATCCCCTCTAAAGTATCTGCTCATCATACAAAATGATGCATGTATGCTAGATTACCAATCATATAATTTAATCATCTCATCCCATAAGGATATCACACACAACATATCTCAATAACTCAATTGAAGATATACAATCCCATTGATTAACTCATATTCAATAAATCTCGCAAGTAATCAAGCATACATATTCAATAATAACATTATCACAATTACTCATTCATGATTCAATACTAGCTTAAGCACTCAATAATGTTATCTTCAATAAGTCATTCGTATATAAGCTATCATGCCATTCTATAATCAAAAGACCATAATTAAGACATGTTACAAGCCAAGGTCAAAAAGGAGAGAAAAGTCAAATATATGGGTTGGAAAGTGTTGACTTTCGCGCAGGCGAAACTATGGCTCGCGTGCGCTAAATTGTCTAGCGTGCGCGAAAACTCAAGTAGCGTGCGCGAAGAACACAACTGACAAGAGATGTACTCTCTGCCAATTTAGCGTGCGCGAAACAGGGTCCTCGCGTGCGCGAACATGCCCAGAAATTCACCCTGCTCGTGGGTTTCATGCCACAACTCATAAAAATATCATTTTTCTTGTTTTCAAAGATTAAAGGTTCCAACTTTACGTGTTTATAACCAAATACAACATGAAAGTACAGACTAAAACATGATCAAACATCAAAAGATGAGAATCCATAGATTTTTGCATAACATTTCAAAAAACTCATATCAACACATAAATTCCTTTCAAACATCTACACATTCCCATTTATTATCCCAAAATTCATAATTTCATATTGCAATAAACTCAATAATCATTAAATCATGCAAAGATATCATTTTTATTCAATGAACATACCCACCCAAAATAAAAGAGTGTAGAGAGTTTGGGAATGGAGAAATAGACATTTTCCCCTCTCTATGCTCACTCTAATTATATTATCTAAACCTCATACCTGAATTAAGTTGGATTCTCTACTCCACCAATCTCCTTAGCTTTCAATCATCAAGCTTAAGCTCCTCTTTGTTCTTCCATTAATCACTATTTTCTTCCTAAACAAGTTGCTATAATCAGAACTCGATTTCTCCCACCTCAGACTTTATTTCGACGATCCCCACGGTCAAAAGTTGCGTTTGGGTGTTGTGAACCTACCCTCAAAATCGGATCAAGATCCGACGGTTAACGAATCGGGAAATCACGTTTTAGTGGAGCTGTTGCATGGAAAACGGGAATTGTTTCTCTACTCTCATTCTTTCTCTATTTCAAAATCTTCTCTCATTTCTCTTTCTTCCTCCACCAAAATTTGTGACAAATGAACTTCTCTCTCTAATTTTCCCCTTTTATAACTAGGTTAACACTCATCAATTACCAAAACACCCTTATTAACTTAACCTAGGCCCAATACCAAAGCCCAATAACTCTATTCAAACCAATTAACTCATATGACTAAATAACATGCATAATTATATCTAGTAACTTAACTAAATAATAATAATACAATTCAACACAAGTTAATAAACACACATAAATAAATAAATATAATAATCACGTATAAATAAACAATTAATAAAATTGGGTCGTTACATCTGACAAGAAAGCAATTGATGTAAAATGGGTGTACAAGGCAAAGCAAAATCCTGAAGGCAAGATAATCAAGTACAAAGCAAGGCTTGTAGCTAAAGGATTTCTACAGAAGCAAGGGTTGGACTATGATGAAGTGTTCTCTTCAGTTGCAAGGCATGAAACCATTAGGCTAGTGATTGCTCTGGCTTGTAGTATAAGATGGCCCATCTTTCATCTATATGTGAAGTCAGCATTCTTAAATGGACTCCTAGAAGAAGATGTTTATGTGAAGCATCCTCCGGGTTTTGAGATAAAGCGCAAGGATGACAAGGTGTTTGATGACAGGAATTTCTACGGTATTTTTAGTAGTATTATTAGTAATAAAATGACCAAGACAGGCCCAAATACGAAGGAAAACCTACAAAAAGAGGAAAAAGCATCAAGACAAGGTCCAAGATGAAAAAAGACAAGAAAAAGCCAAAAAAGTGAAGAAAATTAGCATTCCATCGCAGCACGATGACTCCCATCGTGCCACGATGGGAGCTGCTTGCTTGCCAAGAAATCAGAAGAATAAATCTGAAGAAAATCTTCACATCGCAGCACGATGGAGTAATTTGGCGACCAAGCTGATGAAATGCACATGATCAGTTATAAAATTGAACTAAATCTTCACATCGCAGCACGATGGCTTCATCGTACTGCGATGCCTTGCTGAGGCCCATTACGAAAACTATAAATAGAGCCTCCCTTTCATTGTTTAAATCATTCAGAAATAGTAGAACACTCTCTACTATAAGGAGAGGTTCAGAGTAGCGCTATTGGGCATAGTTTTCTCCCCTTACGGGAAAACTAACTCAGCAAGGTATGTTTCTTTAGGCTTTTGTATTTAGGTTATAATGTTGTAATTTAAATATGTAGTCTTTATAATTATGTCTTAGGTTGTGGTGGAGAAGATGAACTCCCTTATGAATATTTGGAGTCTGTGATTGAGTCTAAGTTATAATAATTGATATTTAGTAATTATGTTTGTTATTTACTTCTGTGCACTTTAATAACGTATCTCGTAATCTGGCCGGATAAGCGGGAGCGCCCATAGAATTGATATTAGGTTTTGACTTGATATGGTCCGGAACTCGTAGTAAATAATGCTAGGTGTATAGAGACGGTAACATCCTGAACTAGTCGTGAACTGAGCGGTTAGAGGAGGAATCATGCACCAGGTGTGAACTGAGCACTTAGAAGATGAACAGCCCGATACTAGGACTTAGAGGTTAATTGGTGAAGATTATAATGCATGTTTATAAACAACTCACTTAGTAATTAGGGTATGTGACACATCGAGGTTAGACTCTCGTAGGTACCTTAGTTAATAATGTAGGGAAACTTTAATAAATATAGTGTAATAGTAAGGTATTACTACAACAAGTAGAATTCACCGCCGAACATAATCTAAGTAACTATGTTATACACCGATCATGCCAAATATGAAGAAGGAAGGGAGTCCAACCACCATACCTAGCCTCTATATTTCTTGAATCTATTATTTATGCATTCTGTTATTTATATTTCTGCAAAGCATTACGCTTATTTTATAAAAACCTTTTCAAAAACCCAAAGTGAATGCAAACTATCACAAACTTAAATAACGCTAGTGAAGCTTCGGCACGATCCCTGTGGATTCGAACTCATTCTACTCGTAGAGTGTGAATTATTACTCGACGACAGACTGGTGCACTTGTTAGACCGTAGTCAAGTTTTTGGCGCCGTTGCCAGGGATTGTGTTTACAAAGCCTTACTAGATTTATTTAAAGTTTGTCAAAAAAAATTCAAAAATACAAAAAAAATTAAAAAATCAAAAATCTTGTTGATGATTGTGGATTTTAATCTGAAAATTCTAGCTAAGGATAAGTCAAGGTCTCTGAGCGATCCGTTGTGAACCACCTCACTTACCTGGGAATTTTCATAGTGACAAAGACACATGAGAAAAACCAAAAATAGTTTTACCATTTAATTTTCCAGTGCTACTGAAGGTATTCATTTGTTGTACTTGATAACAGGTATTCTAGAGTTGAAGTACGACCCTGAAGCCGAAAGAACGTTCTGGAAAAGAAGGCGAGCACAAAGGCTTGCAAAATCCAGTAATCTTAACACAAAAGGAGAGCCTACCACCGAAGCCATGGGGGACGAGCAAAGAGTTACAATGGGGGATTAATGCAAGAGGACTGACACAGATCAGATCTCACTGGGGTTCCAACCGGCCAACCCAGCTAACTTTGATATTAAGGGTAATGTTCTTACAGGTTTGCGGGAGAACCAGTACGACAGACGTGCCAACAATGATCCCTAGGATCATCTCTCAAAGTTTCCAGAAGGTGCCGGAAAACGTTTCTGATGACCAGAAGAAGCTGCGTTTGTTTGCTTTTTCTCTTACAGGTCCAGCTAAAGATTTGCTTCAATGCTTGCCAAGGGGAACGATTGCAACATGGAAGAAGCTTGAAGACAAGTTCCTGGAAAGATTCTTCACACATACACTATTCCATAAGAGAAAGTCTGAGATTCTGAGTTTCAAACAGCATGAATCTGAAACGTTGTGCGAGGCTTATGAACGCTTCAAGTTACCCATGAGAAGGTGTTCTAACCACAGTATTAGTGCTATGGAGCAGATGCAACTATTCACTGCTGGTATGAAAATGCAATACATGATGATACTAGATGCCTCAGCTGGTGGGTCCATCAAAGTAAAGACCTGTGTAGAAACTAAGGATCTGGTTGAGCAGATGTGCCAGAATGAATACAACATTAGTCATGATCGAGCTGAAAAGACACCGTGAATTCTTAAGGTGGACCAGGAGATTGCCTACAAAGTAGAGATCGAGTTACTAAGGAGGCAACTTGCTGATAAAGAGAAAGCTGTGAATGAGGCTAGTGTTAAACCGGTAGAAGGGGTCTGTGATTTCTGCCTAGAAGATCACCCTAATGGGCATTGTTTGCCAGGAGGGAGCGAAGAACAGGTGAATTATATGGGAAACAACTACAACCCAGGTTCAAGCTGCACCTCAACCAAGAAAGCCATCTCCATTGGAAGAGTTACTCAATAAATTTGCTAACATGAGCAAGACTAACTTTGAAAATATACAGACTACATTAGCCAGACGATAAAAAGTCTTGAAACCCAGATTGGTCAACTCTCAAAACTGGTAAGCACTCATGTTTCTAAAGATATTGCAGGTAACATGGTGGACAATCCAAAGGAGGAGTGCAAAGCCCTGAAAGATCAGAAATCAGAACAGGAACAAAGAGACGAACAAGTAAAAGACTACGAAGAGTGGTACAAAGCTGTTTGATATGACACTAGATGAAGCCTATGACGAGTTCATGAGAGAGCTAAGGGAGTACAGAGAAAGCGGAACAAGACTGCCACCCAAGAAGACAGATCATGGAAGCGTCACCATACTCTGTCAGATTGAGGAAGCGGAAATCCGAGCATTGTGTGATGTGGGTTCAAGTGTTAACGTAATGCCATTATCTCTGGCGGAGAAGTTAAAACTCACAAAACCAACTGCTGGTACAGAAAGGGAACTCGTATTAGCAAATCAATCAACAATCTACTCAGCAGGTACCATTGAGGATGTCTTGGTGAAAGTCAAAGACCTGGTATTTCCAGCAGACTTCATGATCCTAGATATCCAAGAATACGAAGAGCATCCCATTATTCTTGGAAGACCATTCTTAGCTACTAGCAGGGCACTCATTAATGTGGAGCTCGCTGAGTTGACTCTAAGGAGTGGAGCGGAAGAAAGAACTATCAAAGCTTCCAGAACCAGGAGGGAAGTGTGCTTCATGCTCGAGTGGAAAGACAGGGAAGCTACACCACCGACTCCAGATCAAGAAGTACAGATAAAGATAGAGATAGCAGAACTGGAGAATGAAATGGCGCAGCTAGAGATAGAGACAGTTTAGGAAGAGGAGGCACCCGAAGAACTCACTGAAAAACTAAAGAGGCTAACCATTGAAGTGGACATCCAAGCAACATGGGTCAAAGCATGGGGTAGAAACAGAAAAGTGGCCAAAATATCTAAGTTTGGGGTTAATACGCCACCTCTGAAGAAGCCTGCTGCTGGGAGAAAAGAGGAAAGAGAAAAGAAAAGTTGGGTTCATGCACCAAAAGAACAAAAGAAGGAACATCCACTAAAAGGAAAGGGGAAGTCCATCATAAAAACAGTACCTTCAGAAGATGATGAACGACTCTGTTTTTCCACCTTCAAAGAAAAACAGAACCCAGAGAAGCATGGAAGAAGCAACAAGAAAGAGGGAGGAGCTAAGGCGAAAGCTCCTACAGAAGAGAGAGAGACATGCGAACCTATCCTCTGTAATGGAGGAAATGCCTCAAGCTAATTAGACGCTAAACAAGCGCTGCTTGGGAGGCAACCCAAGGATAAGTGTTTAAGTATTTCAATTCAGTATTTTCAATTCAGTAATTTCAATTCAGTTTTTCAATTCAATAAAGTATGCCTCGAATTCTGCATGTCATCTTCATCTGTAACAACCCTTATTTCAAACTTACAAAAAATTAAATAACTGTTTTGCTGTTTATTATCTAGTGCATGACTAACTGTTATAGGTAAGATTGCGGCGAAATGAGTTATAAATCTTGATGAGACGAATTTCACACTTTCATACAGAAAAACCAAAGATGATTGCTCCGAAGTGCGAAGTTCGGGAGACAGAGAGACGAGTGATGAAGCTGGTGTCCGTGAGACAAGTGTTCAATTTCAGATATACCTAAGCCATGTGAGGATTTGAGCCAAATATTTCCAAACGGTATTACCACTTTCTTTCAAATTACTATGAGAGTACCGTGCACTTGTTTATTTTCTAGAACTTGCTCTAATTCTCTGCTGACTGGTTAGTTTGATATTATATGCATTGAGGCAATTATTTATTATAACCCAGAGCCTTTTTCATGCCACCCTTATTATTATTATATTCTTTGCTAGCCAATTTTGAGCCGTAAAAAAAAATTATCCCTTTTGTTTCGGTGACAAACCACATTACAAGCCTATAGACTAGAAATACAATGAAATTACCCTCTTTGGAGTTAAGGTAATAGTTCTCAAAGTCTTGGCAACAAAATAAGTTTGGGGTGGGTATACGGAGAACTATCACTTCAAAAAGAAATAAATAAATGAAAAAGAGACGGGAAAACATCAAAAATTCCCTAAAAAAAATAGTCTCTTCAAAAAATAAATGAAAAAGAAAGAGCCAAAGGGCAAAAGGAAGAGCCAAAGGGCAAAGAAAGTGATAGAAAAGAACCACACAAAGACACATCCGGTTCTTAATCTCCAATACCAACATAAAAAGGCACCCTAAGGAACACAGGTTGCGCACACAAAAAGGAACATCAAAGTAAGACTTAACTCCAATGTTTAGCCTACTATTCCCAAAAATGTCCTACCTTGACCTAAGCCACGTTATAACCCTGAAAAGACCTCCAAAAATGCATGAATATTGAAACAGATGTTTAGCCTACATCTCCTCTATCTATTATCTCTCGAATAAGATGAAATCGCCTAAGTATGTGTTTGGATCGTTGGTGAGATCTAGGTTCCTTAGCTTTTGCAATTGCACCATTGTTATCACAATACAGACTAATGGGATCAACAATGCTAGGGACTACTTCAAGTTCAGTTATGAACTTCTTGATCCAAACAGCTTCCTTTGCAGCACTTGAGGCAGCAATATACTCGGCTTCGGTTGTAGAATCAGCAACTGTCTCTTGCTTTGAACTCTTCAAGCTTACAGCGCCACCATTTAGGCAAAACACAAAACCAGATTGCAATCTAAAATCATCCTTGTCGGTTTGGAAACTAGCATCGGTGTACCCTACAACCGCAAGTTCTTCCTCACCTCCATATACCAAGAATGTTTCCTTAGTTCTTCTCAAGTACTTAAGGATATTCTTGACAGCTATCCAATGAGCTTCACCAGGATCAGATTGGTACCTACTCGTTGTGCTTAAAGCATACGATACATCTGGTCGAGTACATAACATGGCATACATAATAGATCTGATTGCTGATGCATACGGAATCTCATTCATGCGTTCCCTTTCTTCTTTAGATGAAGGGGATTGTGTCTTCGAAAGACATATTCCATGTTGCATTAGTATGAATCCCTTCTTGGAATCATGCATGTTAAAGCATCTTAACACTTTATCTATATATGTACTCTGACTTAGGCCAAACAGTTTTCGTGATCTATCTCTATAGATTCTTATTCCTAATATATAGGCTGCTTCACCAAGATCTTTCATAGAAAAGCATTTCCCTAACCAAGTCTTTACTTGTTGTAAGGTAGGGGCATCGTTTCCTATTTGTAATATGTCATCTACATATAACACTAGGAAAACGATCATGCTCCCACTAACCTTCTTGTAGACACAAGGTTCATCTTCATTTTTAACGAATCCATATTTTGTTACAGTTTCATCAAAACGAAGATTCCAACTTCTGGAAGCTTGCTTCAATCCATAGATTGATCGCTGTAACTTGCATATCTTATGAGCTTCATTTGGTATGTCAAATCCTTCAGGTTGTGTCATGTACACATCCTCAAGGAGATTTCCATTAAGGAAAGCAGTTTTGACATCCATTTGCCATATTTCATAATCGTGATATGCAGCGATAGCAAGTAAAATCCGAACAGATTTAAGCATTGCAACTGGTGAAAAGGTTTCATCATAGTCAACACCATGAATTTGTTTATATCCTTTAGCAACCAGTCTTGCTTTGTAGGTATGTACTTTACCATCCATGTCAGTCTTCTTTTTGAAGACCCACTTGCATCTTATAGGACGAATTCCTACAGGAGGCTCTACCAAGTTCCAAACTTGGTTTGTGTACATGGAATCCATTTCAGATTTCATGGCTTCTAGCCACTTCTCAGATTCAGGACCAGTTATGGCCTCTTGGTAGGTTACAGGCTCATCTTGATCCATGAGTAATACGTCACCTTGTTCAGTTATGAGATACCCATATCTTTCAGGTTCGTGACGTATCCTGGTTGACCTACGCTGGACTTGTTCTACTTAAGTAGGTTGTTCTTCCACAACATATTGTGGTTGCTGCTCATGTTCCTCCATAGTTTGCCCAATATTTGGTGGTTCTTGAGTTTCTTCAAGTTCCACATTCCTCCCACTGATTTCTTTGGAAATAAATTCTTTTTCCAAGAAGACTCCAGTTCGAGCGACAAACACTTTGCCCTCGGAAGGATTATAAAAGTAGTATCCTCTTGTTTCTTTAGGATATCCTACAAATAGGCATTTGTCAGATTTGAGTTCAAGTTTAGTTGTAATTTGTCGCTTTAGATAGACTTCACAACCCCAAACCTTCAAGAAAGACAGATGTGGTTTCTTTCCACTCCATATCTCATATGGTGTCTTTTCAACCTTTTTGGATGGAACGTGGTTAAGTGTATAAGCTGCTGTCAATAGGGCATGTCCCCAAAAGGAGTTTGAAAGATCCGCATGACTCATCATGGATCGCACCATGTCTAACAAGGTTCGATTTCTTCTCTCAGATACACTATTCCATTGTGGTGTTCCGGGAGGAGTTAGTTGTGATACTATACCACATTCTTTAAGATGGTCATTAAATTCTAGGCTTAAATATTCACCACCTCGATCTGATCGAAGACTAGAGTTTTAATATTCTTACCTAATTGGTTTTGCTCTTCATTCTTAAATTCTTTGAACTTTTCAAAGGATTCGGATTTGTGTTTCATTAGATACACATATCCATATCTACTAAAATCATCAGTAAATGTTATGAAGTATGAAAAACCACATCTAGCAGGTATGTTCAATGGTCCACACACATCAGTATGTATGAGTGCCAAAAGATCATTAGCCCTTTCACCTTTTCCTGTGAATGGGGTTTTTGTCATCTTTCCAATTAAACAAGATCTACATGTATCATATGATTCATAATCAAAAGAATCCAAAAGTCCATCTTTGTGGAGTTTGAAGATGCGTCTCTCATTTATATGGCCTAAACGACAATGCCAAAGGTAACTTGCATTCAACTCATTAGGTTTCATCCTTTTAGTATTAATGTTATAGACTGGCGTTTCAAGATCAAGGACATATAGTCCATTATACATTTGAGCACTAGCATAGAATATATCATTTAAATAAATAGAGCAACAATTGTTCTTTATTATAAATGAAAAACCAAACTTGTCCAAACAAGAAACGGAAATAATATTCCTGCTAATGGCAGGTACATAATAGCAGTTCTTTAACTGAATTATTAAACCACTAGGTAAAGCTAAATCATAAGTCCTTACAGCTAAAGCAGCAACTCTTGTTCCATTGCCAACTCGTAGGTCCACTTCACCTCCTTGAGATCCTGCACATTGGTACAAATGTGAGAACCACATCCAATACCTAATACCCATGATGTAGAAGTAGATAAATTAATTTCTATAACAAAAATACCTGAAGTTGAAGGACCTACTCCTTTCTTCTTATCTTCCAGGTACTTTGGGCAATTCCTCTTCCAATGTCTGGTCTTACCGCAATGGAAACAATTGCCTTCTTTTGCTATGCCTCCATTAGGTTTTAAAGCAGGGGCAGTTTGTTTTGGTTTGGCAACTCCCTTGCCTTTCCACTTACCACCTTGCTTATTGGGCTTCTTGTGATGCTTCTTTCCATTACTAACCATTAGAATGGATTTCCCTTTAGTCTTCAGATTTTGCTCGGCAGTTCTCAACATGCTTCGCAATTCAGGAAGAGTCTTATCCAAATCATTCATATTGAAGTTTAGGATAAACTGGCTGAAACTATCCGGCAACGATTGCAGAATGAGATCAGTTGCAAGTTCTTTCTCAAGAGGGAATCCTAACCTTTCAAGGTTTCCCACATACCCAATCATCTTTAGCACATGAGGACCTACCGGAGATCCCTCACTTAAGTTGCATTGAAAAAGGGATTTTGAAACTTCAAACCTCTCATGACGGACTTGCTCCGCATATAGAGCTTTCAAGTGTTCGATCATTTCAACAACATTCATGTTTTCATGTTGCTTTTGTAGCTCAGAATTCATGGTAGCCAACATGAGGCAAGCAGCCTCATTAGCATCTTCAACATGCTTCTTGTAAGCTTCCTTTTCAGCCCTACGAGCATTATTAGCAGGCTCCTCCTCAGGAACAGGTTCCTCTAAGGCATACAGC
Organism: Trifolium repens; assembly: GCA_030408175.1. Taxonomy (NCBI): domain Eukaryota; kingdom Viridiplantae; phylum Streptophyta; class Magnoliopsida; order Fabales; family Fabaceae; genus Trifolium; species Trifolium repens. Next base: position 19,166,875 of record CP125848.1, read on the forward strand.
TTATTATCATGCTTGAGGACAATCCTCAGATTACGGTGCCAATCAAGGAAATTTGAACCATTCAATTTCTCTTTGTCAAGGATTGATCGCAAAATGTTGTTTGATGTGTTTGATGACATGGTTATCTACATAAAGAAGTGAAAATATAAGTATTATTTTATTTATTTAGGTCTTTAATTAAATACGCTCCCACTATTTTACTCAAAACAAATGACCCTCATCATTTGATTCGGAAAATCCCGTTGGAAGATTTTCTAGTGGGTCAAAATCCATATTTCACTTTGTCTTAAGTCCACGGTGGGCGGATTACACAAGACTTAGTTATTTAGGTAGGAACTCCTTCCAATTGTATCTCATACAATTCTTGAATATATCAATTGGGTGAATAACTCCTTATTCTAATTCATCTTATGAATTATTCCCAACCATTGCTTCTTAAACTCATATAATCTCATTATATTTGTTAAGTTAAGTTTGACCCTTACTTTAGAAGTTGGATATTACAATTATCCCATCGCACCATACCAATATAGAGTATGCACTTCGCGGTGGGCGAACCTACATAGTTCGATACTAGTCTTGATGAGTTCTAAACCTTGGAAAGCATAAACTTAATATTCACATATTTTATTATTAAAGAGAATGCACTCCGCGGTGGGCGAACCCACATTTTCTTTATTAATCTCTTATGTGTCTCTTGAGGGATATTTAATTATTTTGATCTCACCGGCTTATTTATCATATAAATCGTCTCTCACATGCATCAACATACATAAATAAAATGAAACAGTTATGGCCCTTAGCGCAATTGTTCTCTCAAGCCAATGAGAGAACCTAAGATAACCTAATAACGATCTATACTTCTCCAAGCATGATCTCCAAGGTTGTCCTCCTCTTTTCTTGTGCTCTTTCTATTCTTCATAAAATTACATTACATAAAAGAATACTCATTTTACATACGAGGGAGTAAGATGAGAAGAGAATTCATATTACATCAAGAGATTGAGAGATAAGGCATGACACGCAGGTCGTATTTTAAAATCCAAAATAAAACAAAAATAAACTAAGGCCATAACCGATCATTACAAAAGCATAACAATAAACACATATTTTATTATTATTATAATCAGTTTAAGTCCTGTAGATAACTTAAAATTAAAATTTTGGCGAACGATCAAAATTCAACAGATGCCAGCCGCGCCATAGCGCAGCCTGCCCCACGCCATAGCGCAGGTCTCTCTGGTCTTTGCGCCATAGCGCAGGCACGCAACCAGCCCTTTTGACAGCACAACCCTTGTGTTGTCGCGAATCCTAATGCAATAATTTCACGCCATCAAAACTTATCATGACCGAAATTCAATATGATTGATTAACATGTCATTGCTTCACCATACTAATGTCAGATTCCAAAGCAAATGAACATGGATCGCTTCAATATCGAATAACTTTCATAACATGTTTTAATGAACGAAATTATGAACGGTATATCACATACACCGCTTTGCATCACGATCACTTATATCACATATAAGTCTTGATCATTCTTGTTTGTGTAAACTTAGGACGATTAACATATCGCTGCTTCACCATACAAAAGTCAGATTCCGAAGTCGTTTCAATGTCAATCATCCAAATCATACACAAATAGATGCCAAATTTTAATTACTCGATTTTAATCTTTATTAAGTGTTTTAATCAAATTAAAACAAAGTACAGGAACTAAACAAACATCAAATCATGGATTCGTAAGTGGCTCTGATACCACTGAAGGAAAATAGAGTTATTTTAAGCAGCGGAATTCAAAAATTTTCCTTAGTTTGATCCTTACGAATGAGCATGATATGTGTTTTAGGGTTTTTACCTCTTGTAGGGAAGAACCTTTGAATCACGAACAAGATGATCACGAGCGTTGATGAAGATCACTGACGCCTCTAACTAGTCCACACGAACAGTCACCTTCAATAGAGTGCTAGCCCTTTATGTTTGAAGGCTATGCAAGAATATTGAGAGAGAGTATTATTTTAGGGTTTTCAACTCTAAAATATTCTTGTGCTTTTTGGTGTGTTTTGAGCTATGACAAGTGGTCTCTATTTATAGATATTTCTTGTCTTATGCATCAAGACAACTCTTGTCTTGTGCACCAAGACATCTCTTGTTGGGCAAAGCCCAACAAGAAACAAAGGCTAGGGCGCGCGCTCCCCATGAGTGGTAGTACTCATGTGCGCGCCCTCCCACCATAACCTATGGTGTTCTTGCTCGTTTAAATTACCGTGATACCCTTATCACATTGCACATACACCGTACCTTACGGTGTTCCTTTAATTATCTCAATATTAGACTGTCCTTATGTGTGTGACCCTTGTAGGTTTCCATAACGTTGGCAATTATATTAAATCCTTTATTTAATATAATAAACAATGAGCGGTATCTAGCAACACATCATTGCTACCCAAGGTATGAGAAATTAACATGTGATCAAAACATAACCTTTAGTGATAATATATGCGTGTATAATTACCCCTTTTGCCCTTTATGTCTATATTGAACACAAAGCATACTTGGTGTCATCTTTGTCCAGTTCAATATTGGGCCCATGACATTTATCATGTTATGCAGGATTGGCAAATTCCATCTAGGTCACTACTGTCCCTCAGCATGCTTTGTGAAGTACCCGTCAACTGCCTTTATGGTTATCCTGTTACGGACAACATTAGATCAGCAACAAAGTACTTGACTCCACATCTAGGGTACAAAGTGGTTTCAGGTCTAAGGGCGGTTTATACCATTATCACCATGAGAGTAACTTATGACACTTTGCATAACTTTGCATGTAGTACTCTCATAGCGGGTCAATCCGGTATAAATATTACTCCTAATATTTCTTATACCTATGTCAAGACTTGATAACTCCTTATCTCATGATTCATGAGATGCGATCATCAGTCTATCTTCATAATAGTCTTTATGCTTTAAGGTTATCCCTTTTCACCTTAAAGCTTGACTATGGATACTTTAAGAATAGCGTCTTTATGTTTAATGTAATCTCATGATTAGGTCACACTTAATATTAAACGGACTTTATATTCTAGGGACTTCATTATTTTGAACGTTACAAACATAATAAAGAAAATGCCTTTGATTATTAATAAAAGAAACAATATATTATTAATAATTAATTCGATACAAGTACTAAAGTCATTGGCCTCTAGGGCTTACACCAACAGATTCAACTATTTTCAGACAGGTAGTGGGATCACTGAGATACTTATGTCAAAGCAGACCTGATATAAGCTATGTTGTAGGCTATATCAGCAGATTCATGAGCAAGCCACTAAAATCTCATTTCTTAGCAGCTAAGAGAATTTTGAGATACATCAATGGCACAGTGCATTATGGTGTTCTATTTCCATATTCAAGCAACAAAGAAACTCTGGAATTGGTTGGATTCTCTGATGCAGATTGGTGTGGAGATAAGATTGAAAGAAAAAGCACAAGAGGTTACCTATTCAAATTTGAAGGAGCTCCAGTTTCACGGTGTTCTAAGAAACAACCAGTAATAGCTCTCTCAAGCTGTGAAGCAGAGTATGTGGCAGGATCTCTAGCTTCTTGTCAAGCAAATTGGTTACAATCACTACTTAGTGAGATGGGCATTAAAGAAGACATCACAGTTGTACTAAGGCTTGAAAACAAGTCAACAATTAACCTGGCTAAGAACCCAATTAGCCATGGCAAAAGCAAACACATTGAAACTAGATTTCATTTCCTTAGAGACCAAGTCAGTAAAGGAAAATTGAAATTGGAGTTTTGTTCAAGTGAGGATCAACAAGCTGATATCTTCACTAAGGTTGTCAAGAGATATCAATTTCTTAAGCTCAGAAGAAAGATAGGGATTGTGTGCTTTGAGAGTTTGAATTAAGAGGGAGTATTGGTTTTAATTCAGACTCTGCAATAGCTCGCCCTGGCGAGAAATTCACTCGCCTAGCAAAATCTAATCAAATTTGAATTTCAGTTATTTATGTTATAAATGTAACTTGGAGACAGTCTTGTGGGTTTGTTATAAATCCTTATCTTAAGGAAAATAAAGGATAAGGATGATTAGTTTAGATTAGATTTAAGCTAGTTATTTACCTTGTTGTTGAAGCAACAACTTTGTGTATATATACTTCATTTGTTATCAATAAAATTTACATCTTTTCATTTTAATTCCTTTCAATATTTAGAATTCTCTTTTCTCTTTTCTTTGTCAATAAACTTTGCTTGGTTAATCCCCAACAACCTTGAGTTGCTTGAAACTGTGTCCCTTGGTAACAATAAATTCTCTTCCGTCCCAGAAAGTTGCTTTTATAACATACAAGATCTGAGAACCCTCAACCTTAGCAATAACTTGAATCTCAACAACTGGGAATTTCCTATGGATGATTTAAGAAACTCTGAGTATTTGGAGACCCTCGATCTCGAAGCTAGTTAGTTACCTTGTTGTTGAAGCAACAACTTTGTGTATATATACTTCATTTGTTATCAATAAAATTTACATCTTTTCATTTTAATTCCTTTCAATATTCAGAATTCTCTTTTCTCTTTTCTTTGTTAATACTCTTTGCTTGGTTAATCTCCAACAACCTTGAGTTGCTTCAAAATGTGTCCCTTGGTAACAATAAATTCTCTTCCGTCCCAGAAAGTTGCTTTTATTACATACAAGATCTGAGAACCCTCAACCTTAGCAATAACTTGAATCTCAACAACTGGGAATTTCCTATGGATGATTTAAGAAACTCCGAGTATTTGGAGACCCTCAATCTCGAAGCAATGAATATGATGGGCAAATTAGATTCTGACGCATACTTTTCTTTTGGAAATTTGCATACTTTTTTTATTTCTCACAACAAAATACGTGAAAATCCACTACAATATCTCGCGCAATCTCCAATAAGGTATTTACAGCTGAACAACAACAAATTCGAGGGTACAATATCCGCTATATCAAGCATGAGTAATTTGTCTCAAGCATGGCTTCACAATAACATTTTCTCGGGTCGAATTCCAAACATGTCCAAGTGTACTAATTTGTTTGATTTGCAGCTTCACTCAAATGAATTAACTGGTTTGGTCCCATCTTCGTTGCTCAATCTACCTAGCTTGAAAATCATATCTCTGGACAACAATAAGCTTCACGGACAAATGCCCGTGTTTCACAAGGGAGTTAAAGCAACTTTGGAACCAAATAACTATTGTCGAAGCGATGTTAGACCTTGTGATTCCCACGTTATGACTTTGCTTGAAATTTTTGAAGCTTTTGAGCCAGATCTCAATTCTAAAAGAGAAAAACATACAACAAATTTTAATTTTTTGAGGTGGATTCTTTTGTACATATTTTATTTAATGTGTATCGACATATTTGTTTATGTGGACAATTGAAATAATATTTGTGAACTTATTAAAATTGTACATGCATCTTTATGGTGTATCCAGGGGCGGTGCTGTTTATGTGTGAGGGGGTGCAGGTGCACCCCCTGGAATTTTAATTTTTTCACTAATATCCCTATATCTTTTGCATTTTGCACCCCCTAGCTTTTTTGTTTTGCACCGCTTATCCAAAAGCCCAAAATATTTTTCACTTTTCATTCTTTACTTTCAACCTCTCCCTAAACTTCTCTCTAAAATTAAACTCTCTCAAAGACAAAACACCAAAAAAACAACACTAAGGTAGTCAATAGAAAACAAATTAAATATATTTTAGCGTTTTAGAATTTGAGATTTCTATTTTATATAAATTCAATGATAAATTGATTTGATTGATTATTCAATTGAGGATTTTAATGACATATTTGTGTTTATAATTTATTGGTTGCTTGTTTGGAGTTTATAATTGGTTCAAATGACACTATAAGTATTCACTACGAATAAATTGAGATGAAGAAAAAAACTTTAACTTGTGAGATATTAAAAATACTCATAGTGATTATAGAGACTCTTTTAATGTTTATATCTATGCATTTATAACTTTGTTGTTTGATTGATTATTGAATTTCTTTTTACCTATGTAGTTGTAGGTATGTAACACTTGTGCCCACCAAAAAAAAAATGTAACATTTGCTCTCTTCATTTATGAAAACTAAATAATAGTAGCACTAGAACGCCTTGCAATGCCTCTGTTTACAATTTGTTTCTGCTATGAAGATTGTGAAAATGAGATTGCGTAATCGAATTGGGGATGAATTTTTGAATGATTGTCTCGTGATTTATGTTGAAAGAGATGTGTTCAATCATCTAGATAATGAGATTATTCAATGATTTCGAAATATTGTGATTTTTTAGTACAATATAATTTTTGATATATTATTATTGTTACTATTATTATATTAAAATAATTAAAATTTTGCACCCCCTGAGCCAGGGTTCGAGCACCGCCATTGGGTGTATCGATACATGTCCAAATAAAATGTGTACCGGAGTATAATTTTTTAAATAGTATAATAGAGAAACTTTCTATGTTTAATTTAATTTGGTTATTTATGTTTTATTTTCAACCCCTAAGTGTAAAGTTAATCGTCACCGTCGGAAAGTCATGGAAAAATCATATTTTTGATAGATCTTTTTTTTTTGTCCCTTTTCAAAGGCTTTTGTCACTAAGCAACTAACATTTTTCTTTTGGTGTGATATCATCTAGAATGAATACATTGAACCCAACTAGTGGAAATCAGTAAGATTCTTATAGATTTGTCCAAATAACTAATGACTAACACAACGTCAATCACGCAAACATGTTTGAGATAACCAGCATTCACCACACATCATTGTGGACTTTAATTTTCCACTTAATCACACCATTTCTCTACTCCATTTCTCTCTTATTTAGCTGCAAAATGTGGATATGCATCTGGTCATCTTTCTCATATTTATTAGTTGCATGTAGTGGACTAAGATTGCATATCATCAATCTACCACTAAAGAGGATTCAAACCCGTAAAATGTAAACTTGTTTTTCTTTTTTGTATAGTAGTACTATACTTGTACATATTGTTAATAACAATAGAAATTCATATTAAAAAGAGAAAGGAGATTACAGTTTCCATTAAAAGAAATTAAAATGATAAAGAGTTCTTAATTAATCCAAACTATATATATATATATGGTGCAATTTAAATAGACTAAAGGTCCATTATATAATATTACCTTCACATCTAAATATAAGATACTTTTGTGCTTTTATAAGATTTTCGTTCTAAATTTTCCTAGAGTATTAATTATTATTTTTATGAACATACCCCTAATTATAATGTATTTTTTTTTACAAATTTGTAGTAAATGCTCTAAATTAAAAGACATTAATTTATTCTCTCTTAAAGGATAAAATTATAAAAACAATTTCTATTGCCAACAAATTTAATAGTCTAATCAACTTTCTTATGGCCTTTTGTTTCTCTCTTCTCAAAAACATTTTTAAAAAAAAAAATTAAAACTAAAAAATTTGATTGGTAATTCAATTTTGCAAAAGTGTTTTCAAAAACTGTCTTCTATTTTTCAGTTTTTAAAATTAAAAAAGTAAAACAGGTTCAAGAAATTTATTTTTCTCTTCTTAAAAACGGTTTTCTAAACACTTTTATAAAACAAATTTTAAAAACTAAAATTATTTCAAATAAACCTTAATCTTTGTAATTAATAAAAGACCGAAGTAGTATTGTCTAACACATATTTCCTAATAAAAGATGTAACTTTGTATATCAAAACAACTTTTTGAAAATGATTGCTGAAAAGTATATATATAGAAGCCAAGTTTCCATCTTTTATTTTATATATATATTGGAGCTTGTTTTTATGCTATAGTTCTTGATGTCGATTTGTGAATTTCTCTTAATATCAATTAAAAAAATTGTTCTCTTAATTATTCTCTTGTTAGAGTATTCACACACATAAATTATTTAGTTAGAGTTTTTTGAAAAAATTATCTAGCCAGAGAATTTAGATAATACTATTTTCAAAAAATACTACCTACGTCTCAAAATATAAGATTTTTTTGACAAAAGCACAAAAATTTAGAAAAGTATTACTCCTTTCGTACTAAAATGTAAGTCACTTTGGCCGTACAAATTAAGAAAAATAATCATTGTTGTATGAAAAAGAGAAATTATGAGTTAATTTACAAAATTGTCCATCATTAATGGTATAAAAAAGATAAATTAAAAGAAGAAAGAGAAATAAATAACTAAGGGTATAATAGAAAAAAAGAGCATTAAATGCTTCATTGGTAGTATATAGTGACATATATTTTGGTATAAATTTTTTTCTCAAAGTAACCTACATTTTGGTACGGAGGAAGTATAATTTTTCTATTAAATTAACTTGTCAATAATATGTGTGTGTGATGTTTAATTTCTCTTCATTTAATTAAGGATATTTAAGTAAAAGTTTAATTAATACACATTAGTATGAATTAGAACAACAAAATTTTAAAAAATGTCTGGGATGGAAGTACCGTAAACTAAAATACTTTTAAATGATAGTAATTGTTTTAGCTCTCTCATTTAATTTTTGTGTAAATATTGAATATAAGACAAGATTATATGAAGAAAGAATCATAAATTGATTTTAAATGACAAACTTATAAATTTTAAACTTAATCACAACAAAATCCATGCCAAAGGGGTCAGATCTACTTGCAGAGATTAACGTATATGTTCAAGCTAGATTACAAACTTATCAAGCATTTAAAGCCAAAAAGCATATACTCTTTTGTTTTATGTGCCCAAACCACCATCACTTGATACACGTATATCTACGTTTAAAATTTATTTTATAGGATTCTCGTGGCTGTATCAATTATTTAAATTTGTGGCAAATAATATTGAGCATCTTTCTAATAAAAACACAAGAAAACAAAAACACAAGATTAAAAAAAATGTATATTTCTTCACGCTCAAAATTTTTATAGTAGTAGTACTATTTATGAATATGTAGCCCACAGAAAAGCATTGCTCCTCTATGAACTCGAAATATGAATATAAATTATAACTTGCGTAATGTAACTTATCATATGTCATGCGTATATAATGTCACACTTCTCTATACTATATGAAATTATAATTATATATTCCCACCAAACATACCATGCTTTTAGCTCTTGATTCGATCCTTGTCTCTTTTCCGTTGAAATTTTCACAACAAACAATCTAATCTACCTCTCACATGTGTGTTACAAATTATATATTAAGCTATATATCCCTATCAACAAGCTTATGCATAAATTTCTACTCTCTTATATAAACCCCTCACATATACATATTTTGTAACTCACACATACATCAAATATTTTGGTGCCTATATTTCACTCATATATATATTACTAATGGCCAATGTTGATTTTCTTGAAAATTCCATTACTACCCCTACTTCCACCAATACTCTAAAGCTCTTTGGCATCAACATTCAAGAAGAAGCTTGTTTGATTAATCAATCTCTACCACTAATATCATCACAATCAGAACCATCTGAGCCTTTGAATGAGAGAAAAGTATACGAGTGCCAATATTGTTGTAGAGAATTCGCAAATTCACAAGCATTAGGAGGACACCAAAACGCGCACAAGAAAGAAAGACAACTTTTGAAACGTGCTCAAATGCAAGCTGCTCGTCGGTTTGTTCCTTCACATTTCCATAACACATTCACGTCGCAGCCGCTGCCGCAACATCATTTCTTCGCCGGTGGTATACCGTCTCAGCCACCACCGTCGTCGTGGCTATACATGACACCTGAAGCAGGTTCTTCAAGAACTTTTTTAGCTCCAGCTGCAGGGTTTGATGGAAGCACTCATCACCATAGTTCTAAATTTGGTGGTTTCATTGGTGGTGATTGTAGTGAACAAGGGTTTGGTTTGAATTTACATCTTGGCCTATAAGTTAACACTATAATGTACTAGTAGCTAGCCACCCATCGGACTCCGATCGAGTTGAATGCGAATGTAAATTTTAATATTGAAGTGTTTTATTTATAATTGTTGGCAATTTTAATTTCATTTTAAATGTTTTGATATAAAAAGAAACTAATAGTTACAAACAAATTAAACTGCATTCCAACCATACGTATATAAATTAGGATCATTTGTTGCAGTTTCAAAAGCACGCAGTTACAACTATATATAATCGATTTCAGTCAATATTGATTTTACATTGAACGGTTTAGATTACACTTACACTAAAATAATTATGACCAGGCAGGCATTGATTGAAATCAAACGGCTGATGTTGTAATTATGTGCAAAAAATTTGTTTCCATATAAATTACAGCCACAAAAAATGATGTTCACATGACATTTCTTCTACAACAATCCTTACGTATTATTAGGGTGGAAAAAAAACTCATCTACGGAAAAAATAAATAGATATTTCAACTATGTGTTACTTAATAAATACATTTGCAGATTTAATTACATGTATCCACTATCCACAAATAGCCGTACCCATTTTACTTTTAATAAAAGGCATAGATGCCTATTTAAATTTAATTAAAAGAAAAAATAAGAGATTAAATCCGCATTTCTTCTGTGCCCGCTTCTTGTGAGGGTTCTCCTCCGCATTTTCTCTTCTAGCAGAGGCACTTTTCATTTTCGTAGCTCGGCCTTTTTCTTTAGATTTATCTCCTCCCTCCATATCTAAACAAGAAATAAAAAACAAATAATTCATTCAGCCAAATGTTACAGCAAAACAGGAAAAAACAACTCTGCATCAGTAATGTTCACTGCCTACGCAGCGAAAATCTACAGGTAGTTTGCTGCCTTTGGAGCGAACAACCTCAGTCGCAAAAAAAAATCAACAAAAACGAAAATACGATGAAAATGACGGTTTACCTTGTATTAATTAGACTTCACTTGTATGATGTTTTCGGTCCCAAACGTGCAACAATCCTCAACTTTGATGCACTATTTGAGTATATATGGTTTGGGGCAATTTTTTGAGTTGTGTATTGTTTTTGTGTAACTGTTGGAATGGTAGGAAGAAAAATCAGATTTTGCTTATATAGGAAGATTGTTCGTTACCTAGCCGGCGAAGAGATAAGTGATATTTCGCTCCCTAAGGAGCGAACATGTGTTTTTTAAAATTCAAATTTGGGGGGTGGAAGCATTCCAAACGTTCATGGAATTAACACACTCGATGTGTAGGGGGCGAAACTTGCTCGCACCCTAGAGAGCGATGGAGGTACTATGGTAATTTTAGGGGGTGCTTGAGGAAACCCAGGGGGTGCAAAAAGTAAACACCGTTTGAGTATATATCAGCCCATGTTTGTCATGGTCTTTTCCTTTGGGCTTGACCCGTTTCAATCCAATATAACAAACCAAAAAAAAACGTCAGATAAATGTCAACAAAAAAAAACTAAAACAAATAAAAATCTTCTCCCATCCAAACACTTCTCTTTTCTCAGTGACACCAAAAAAAAAAACAGCTTCTCTTTTTCTCTTCTCTTCTCCACTCACTGCTCAGAAGATTTTGTATTTTTTCCATTCATATTATTCGGTTGATGCTCACTCTGTAAGTGTTTCTTAATAATCCTACGCACCCCACTTTCTGTTACACAAAATTATGTTTTGTTCTTAATTATACGATGTTATGTTTCTTAATCATTTCTATATGTTTTTCTATTTTTCAACAGATAAATGTTGCATCTTGCATCTTCCCCAACTTTATCTTTAACATATCCCAGGAAGAATCTTCATCATCCTCGTTTTTCAACAAAGCTTTCAATTAAAACATCATTTTCTGTTCGTTGTTCTTTACCACACACAAATAATGGAGATAATGTTGAATATACTCCTTGGCTCATTGTTGGCTTGGGTAACCCTGGAAATAAATACCATGGCACTAGACACAATGTAATTTTTACTCAATTTTTTGTTTTTCGTGTGTGTGTTTGGGTATGTAGCGAAGAAGATTGATTTCAGCGTATTGATTATGGATAGAAGCTATGAAGCACAGACACTGACACGTCGACACATATAATCATTTGAAAAAAATGATATAATTTAATGTAATCATAAGTGTTGGTGTCGTGTTGTCTGACACCAAGACACGCCTAATTTTAGAAGTGTATGTGCTTCATAGGATAGAAACAACTTGAAGGATAAATTTTAGTGATAAAAACAATTTTAAAATCAAAAGTTCCAATTTCTATGATCTATCTTCGAGTTAAAATCAATTCTGAAAGCCAAATCAATTTTGTTCAAGAGGGACCAAAATTGTCAAAATCGATTCTACATCTCTAGAATCAATTTTGACTCCTCCAAAAGTTGAACCAAATATACACTCAAAGTGTTTGAATCAGTGTTCTTGTATTTGTAGTGATTCTAAATTTATGGATTTTTATCTGTTAGGCTGGATTTGAAATAATTGATAGCCTTTCTCGAAATGAAGGCATTCCGATGAATACAATACAATCAAAGGCCTTGATTGGATTAGGTGCATCATCTGCTATTATTGATTTTAATTTTATTTACTATATCCTACCTCCATATGGTTAATTGCAAAATTGATTTATAATTGATTATATGATATGTACAGGTTCTATAGGAGAAGTACCAGTTTTGTTGGCAAAACCCCAAACATACATGAATTTTAGTGGCGAATCGGTTCGTTTTCATTGTACATAATAGCTAGGTTTTTCATGTTTAACACACACATACACACACTGAAATCGGTCATGGATGAACTATCCGATTCGGTTCTTATTGTCATTTGTGTATGCTTCTTTGTGCTTACTGTGATTCATCACTTTGAATGTTACCTTCTGTTATTGACTTATCTCAATTTTAATATTCTTAAAGGTTGGGCCACTGGCTGCATATTATCGAGTGCCATTGCGTCATATTCTACTAGTATGTATTTCTTACTTTGATCCTGGTTAGTTACAGTTTGCAAATTTGTTGAATTTTTCCTTTGGTCTTATGTCTGCGGAAATTCTTATGTAGGTATATGATGAAACTAGCCTTCCAAATGGTGTTTTAAAGCTACAACCTAAAGGTGGACATGGGCATCACAATGGGTAATGCTTGATTGCTAGTTGTATTTCGCTCATAACATGCCCATTAAGATAGTTTAGCTAATCCGAACAATTTACTTCATGAATAGTGAGTGAGATGGTGAATAGAATTTCTATAATCTTATCGGTGTAAGACATTGATGAACTAAGACATGCAAAGTAAGGGTTGGGCTTCTAGGATGCATCAATCGTGTCATAGTAGAATTCTCTTGTCTGAATTTTAACCTGATTGAGTCTCCATAATGTCCGTAAGGCCTAGCTCAACTAGCAATGCCAATATTGCTATGTTGGACACTCCCAGGGTTCGAACACTGAACCTCGCAGTTGTGTGTAGTATGAGTTTCAGTTGGATTTGTCACTTCGTCTACAGACCAAAAAAAAACATGACTCCATAATATTTAAACCAGGATAATTATTTTGATCTTTCTATAGGTAACATATAGCATTGTATCTTGACTTTTTATAACTTATTCTTCAATTCATTTTCGTGGTAATATTTGTATAAATTACTATTTCATAACTTGTATGGTTTTATGGATAGTACACAGGACTGCCATCCCAAAATTGTGAACATTGTTTTCTTGACTTATTTAAGAACCAGCAGTACATTTCTCTGTAATGTCTCGGGAAACTTTGAATTCTATAACCGGTGTTAACAATCATAAGATTGTTGCAGATTGAAAAATGTGATAGGCCATTTGGATGGTTCTCGTGATTTTCCTCGACTTGCAATTGGTTAGTTTTTGCCTACTGTCACTTTGCATGTTTATAAACTTTGTATGGCCTCTTCAGTTGTTTAGCTGAGCCTATGTCAAAACTATGTAGGAATCGGAAATCCTCCTGGAACTATGGATTTAAGAGCATTTCTTCTACAAAAGTTCAGTTCGGTGGAAAGAAAGCAGGTAATACCTTCTAGTCTTCCACCAATCATAAATTAGTTTAGTTTTTCGATCATTGCATTGCATATAATAGATTTTTCTGCTTATGCTCGTTGTGAATTGCTTAACAGTTACAGTCTACATGAATGGTGGATATTATTTTGTGATTATAGAATGTTACAAATGATGTACCTTTTTTTTCGTATTTGAAATTTGATGCCAACACTGTTTTCTTTTTTGTTGCCTCTTTTATGGCAGGTTGATGAGTCACTGGAGCAAGGAGTTCAAGCTATTAGGACCTTAGTGCTCAGTGGATTTAACCACCATATCAATAGATTCAATTTAGGACAAAAATACAAGTACAATAAAGTGTAATTTTTCTCAAATGTACCACTAATTTATCGTTATAGATGAAATCGATGGTTGCCACATTGTGTGTGTGCATGCGCGCGTTTGCTAGTTAGCATTCTCAACTTAAAAACATGGCCTAATTTGTTGATTCGTGCAATGCTCGCTCTCGCTTACATGGATCTAGCAGATAATTGTTTCATGGTGAGAAAGGTAACTTTTGCTCTTTGATTTGCGTCGTGTAAAATGAATACATACCGAAAGACCTGATGCAATGTTGGAGTGTATAAACTAAATATGTAAATACAGAAGAGGCAGAGCAAAATAACAGGGGGTGAAGAAGAGAGTCCTAAACAAAACAACACAGTATAGAGCTCATCAAGTTTGATGCTTGTTTGTTACTACTTACTAGTGCAACATTGTCTATGAGTACAATATGTTGCAAGTGCAACAATTGACATTGAATGAGGACAGTCTAAACTAACTGTCAATTTAGTAACTACTGAAAATGTTTAGGATACTAGACAAACAAAAAAATCATATAAATTGTACATATATAACCTTTTTGTTCTGAAATTATACGTGTGTTTAAATTATTTTTATTTAAATTTGTGACGGAACAAGTAGTTTTCTTTATTGTCTTAGAAAATATAGTCGATTGTGGATTATTGAGACGCCCTTCCACTGTGAATCAGAAAGTTAATAAAAAAATAAGATAATTCAACACATTTGATATAAATTTCACGTGCAATAGAGAGAAGTTAGATTACATTAGCCTACTTGACCAAAAAAAAAGAGAGAAGTTAGATTACTATTTTTAATATACATAAAGTAAGTAAATTATCCTTGTAAAAAAAATGTAAATTATCAAATTAATTTGTCTTTATAACTCACTCTTGAATATGTCTTCGATTGTCTCTATCTTTGAAATAAGTTTCTGACTTTTTCAATATCTTTCAAATTACTCCACATCTTAAGTTGTCAAATGTTTCTCAATTTGGTATCTCCAACATTTGTTTCATTTATTTTCAAATAAGTGTTTGTCTTCATCCATATTGTATCTAAGTAGTCCTTGAAATTCTCAACTTGTCCTCAAATTATTCTTTCTTTTTATCAATTTATTTATGAAATAGTCACTGTTTTAATTGATTGATGATTGTCTAATACTTAAATTGTGTAATCTCATTGTCCACGTGACATTTACCACTTTATATCAATGAATTTAATGGTGTTGAAAATACTGCCTTGGTCTTATATATATATATATATATATATATATATATATATATATATATATATATATATATATATATATATATAAAAACAGATTTCTACTTTTTAGGTTTATTTAATTATTAATGTATTTGACCTAAAATATGAACCAGATACATTAATAATTAAATTAATTTAAAAAATGGAAATTTGTTTATATTCGAGATTGGAAGGAGTGTATGTTAAAAGAGAGATTAAATTGGAAAAACACTTAGTAGATAATGAACTAATTTAGCGGTTTGCTAATTTAGACCCACTTAAAAACATGAAGGTCTAAATTAGTAAAGTGCACATTTTCACTTTGGACAAAAAACCTTTGACATTTAGCTATTTTACACTAGAAAATTGAGGGTTAGTTAGGTAAATTTTATTAGATGTTGTGCACTCATTTGCTAATTTACACCTACTTTTATAAAACAATTTTATATTTTTTTATTAGAAAAATATTGTTTGAGAATTTTAAGGAAGGATAAAACATGTTTTGCTGTTTTTTTTATAAAACTTTAAAATTGACCTTTACTTTGAACTTATTTGAAATAGTGGAAGAAGAATATTTAATCATAATAGAAAATGTACACCTTACTAATTTAGACCTTCAGATTTTTAGGTCGGTCTAAATTAGGAAACCCTTTAATTTAATATATTAAAAGAGTTAAAAACATATTTAAGAGCAGGTTACAAATTGGGATCAATTTCATAATTTACTCTAATTTTTCTTAAAACATTAGGGTAAAAAGTATTTTTCTTTGTAAAAAAAAAAAAAAATCTTCTCTCTCATTTATTAGACCGTTGCAAATATCAAATACCGTAATTACTGTTTTGTTTTATTATTCTAGTAGAAAAAGTGTTGAAAAGTACAATAGAATAATGATGATGAACCAAACACTATAACGGCTCTATTTTCATTTTCATCTTCATCATCCAAACCCCATTCTTTCTTCTTCTCATTTCTCTGCAACATCATCATCATCATGGATATGCAGAGAGGACCCAGATACAACGCATACGCTAAATTGAGAGAATCAAAGCTTCAAATCAACTACCTAAGACAACAGCAATACCAACAACAACAAGAACAAGAACAAGAAAATATTCAAGTTGTTCTTCAACCAACAAAAATTCCAACACCACCAACAAAACAAGTTAAATTTCATTCTGGTGTTGTTTCAGGAAGAAAAGGGTCTTCTCTTATAGCTCAATCTGTTCCAGATTTCTCTTCAATGTTAAGAAAAGAAAATCGTAAACCAGCGACGAATATACTACCTACTATTTCTTCTACTGCTACTACATTAACACCTCCATTGAAGAACAAGAACAAAGGTTGCGGTGTTTTGTCAAGTTCAATCAGAGGGAGTAGTAGATCAGCAAATTCTGCAGCAGAGAAGAAAAAGGGTGTTGGTGTTGGTGGTGGGATTCTTATGGCAAGGAAAAGCTATGCCAATTTCGATGAACTTCGAAGTTTTTCTTCGGCTACTGCAAATGCTATCAATGGCGAGAGTACTCGAAATAGCAGAGTTGTAGGGAAGAAACCTGTTTTAAGATGTAGAGAATTTTGAGTTCATTCAAATTTGTAGCCTTGAGAATTGAGACACTTTGAGAATTGAGTTCAATTTGCAATTTTTTAAATTTTTTTTGCGTGGATTTGAGTATTGGTTTCTGAGACATTACTGTAAGAAGAAGAATAGTGTATTCATACTCCATTGATTCCTTTGTTTCTGATGATTGGGAAGGACATTGTTTGTTGTATTTTCAATGAAATAAATCATTTTTTATTTGTTTCAGTATTACTACTAATTGGTAAAGACTTTGTATTAATTGAAGTGTGTCAATTATTATTCGAAAGAAACTCAAGTTTTTACATTAATTAATCTTATTTAGACAAATTCTCACATTTATAAAAGTCACCTACATTATTTTTTGGCGAACTAGTTATGAATTACATAGAACTAAAACAGTCACGTCAATTTTGTCACTTAGACGTTATGAGTTTATTCACAGATTCAACATTTACAGTTTTATAGACGTTGAATTTGTATTATTTATGATATATACTATCTATACTACAATTTGAATAAATGAAATGTATTTTTAGTATATCAAAAAGAACTTAAAAATTTTAACAATTCTATCTTAAAAGTCAATTTTGCAGACCTTAAGCCAGAAAACCTAAGATTAATCAAAAGTTGAATACATTTGACAAAAGATATGGACCATGTTTGTGCTTGTTTGAGATTATTTATTTCTAAGCAAAATATGCTGAAAAAACAAACATGCTAATGATTATTTGTAGGCTAATTTGCAAAAATAAAGGATATATATAATAACAACAAAATAATATTAGAGAAGCATTGTCAATTATTTGTCAACTAATTCAAAGAGAGCCTAAAGAAGCCTCTATTAGAGATACCATAATCCCATTTGTACAAAAAATACACCATGATTACCAGACCAGTACAGAAAATCTTATCGTCTGCGTCGAATTTCAAAAGGAATAAGAACTATGCTTGCAACCTACAAGGTCTACAACAACTTCATCAACCAAACTATGAAGAATGTATCCATCAATATCAACACCGGCCTCAAATGCTTCAATATCAAAGTCATTCCATTTCCCGAGGGAATGACTCATCTCCCATTCGATTATTTCATCAGGTACCATCTCAGTCATACATGCACACTTCTTCGCCTTTCTCTTGACCTCTTGAACCAATGTCTCGGCTTTTACACATAACGGTAGCTTTGTCCATGCGTTGAATCCAGAGGTAAAATATTGGCAACAATTTGATTCTAGATATTCCATAACACAATCACAGACAAATCCCTTGAGCATCTTTCTTGATTTGGAATCATCGTAACCGACAAAACCATTAAAATCAGTCCACATAGCATCATCTGCCATAGTGTCCAATTCGTTAAGAAGAAACCGATGAATTAGAAGCTGCGGCATTTCTTCCTCGCTGCGTTCATTTGAAATTCGAAGCACTAATTCAGCATTCAATAGAACATCCTTCATATTGTTGAAATTGCTTCTAGTAAATTGTGTCCCGAAAGAATATAAACATTGTAACGCCATAGGAATTTGGTTGACAATAACAGCTAGTATCTTGCTTATACTTCCTTTATTGAAGGATGCTGCAGAATCTAGAAGTTCATCATCATGCTCCGATTGCTCCGGCTGACTATACGAGAAATTCACGGAATCAGGGTGAAAACCACGCCCTGGAATAAATCAAGGATCAAAGAGGGATTAAATAAATTAAAATTAAGAATCACTTTTCTATTATCGCAAATTTGTCGAGTTCAAATTTACCTGAACTCTCGTCAAGACTACTAGAAGAAAACGAAGCTTCCAGAACAGATCCGGGGCTGAGATGATTACCACTGGAAGAGGTTCCTAATAAGTTTTCTTGCTTCGCTTCACACTAATAAGAAAACAAACCACAGATAATGTCACGAATAATAGTCAGAATTCCAACATGTGCTATGATATGACCAATTTTTTGTTCTTTAAACAAGTTATAAATTATAAAAGTTGACAAACAACTTTGAATTATATATGAAATGATTCAAATGAACAAAACTGGCAAACAACTGTGAATTATATATGTACATGATGATGATTGTTTAGACCACTAATTAAATTTATCATATCCAATATTTGACACCTATTAGATGTTATGCATAACATATATTCATAAATGAGTCAAATAAGTTAGGGGCATAACGGGATGTCACTCTAACACTGAAATATAAACAGCACCAAAAGCAAAGTTTGCATAAAAACGAGCAAAAATGTCACGCAGAAAAGCATTTCATATCGCAGTTTATTCAACACTATTTTAAAGCAGAAAATTTAGACTCAAGCACTGTACTGCAAGTTTTCGATGAAAATGTGCAACTAGTAACTGTCACTGATAACAAAAACAAAACAGTCAGAAAATATATTGCTGAAGAAGACTTACAAGGAAACTAGCATCTTCATTATGCATATGACCATCGTGACAGATCAAATGTTCTGAACTTAGAGCAGATATCAGCTCTTGAAGAATCACAGCACTTGATTTTTGATGTGCTACGTCATTTTCTTGAGAAGTTAATTCCTTCAACTTTTCTTCTAGAAAGGCACCTAAACCATCAACTTTCAAGGGTGAAGGTCTTTGGAAGTACTTATTCCTCTCATTGTTGTAATTTATCTTTTCCTGCTCCGCAAGCATTCCCATCTTTTGCTTTAAAGGTGGACTAAATGTGAATGAAACAGCATCATTGTTCCTATTGTGGCTCACCTTAACCGGTTCTCCTCGACCATCTCTATTTTTTACATTGGAAGTGATCAATGAGGAAGAGTCAAAGTCCCTCCTTTTGCCATTAATTGCATCACGACGAAGATTTCTCTGTTTCAAACCAACTGAATTAGCTGGTGCTGTGCCTCTGAGTGGTGTGACATTCGGTGTCCTTTTCCTCTCAAATGTCCTTACATGAGACAGGGACTCATGCTGTCTATTACAAGGTTTTTTCTCTAAATCAAATTTGGAACTATCAACTTTAGTAGGTGACCTCATCCTCGTTCTACCACTTGCGCTTCTATTCAACGCAACAAAGTCTTTAGTCCCGCTTGCACTGCTCGCACACGATGAAACTCTTTTTACTTGCATATTACACGTTGTAGATCCAGATGAAGAGCTTTCACTACTTAATTTCGGTTCTTGTGTTTTGTGTTTATAGGCAAAAGAAGACGCATCATCCTCTCGAGTCCTTAATGGTTGGCATGATGAACTCCATTTAGTCGGACCTTCGCAGGGCCTTGACATCCTTATTATAGTCGGTTCATTCCACGACTGTTGTGCATAATTCTTCCCCTCTTCATCAGGAACATAAGATGAGAACTTTTCCTGACTTCTCAGAAGAGCAATATCTCTTTCTTGTCCATGAGAAGGAATGAATGACTTTCCCTTATATGATGATGCCACCGAGGTAGCAGTGATCACATCTGAAACGAGCGGTGGAGGAACATCGGGTGGTCCCCTAACCTCTGCCTTGCAGTCAACTACATCAAGCAAATTACCACAATTTTTGCAAGAAGTCTGCCCAATTAAAGGTTTAGATGTGCTGGAAACGTGACAGGATTGATTTTGCATAACCGCTGACTTATTTCCAGCAACATCCATTACAATGCCAGTCTTAAGAGGACACGCGGAAGCATGATACATAAGAGTGCCTTTACCTCTACTCCCCTGCAGTCCAGGTTCCAAGATTTTGGCAGCCGCTCCTATTAATCTAGAGCTTCGAGAAGCACTTTTCCCGGAAGTAATTCTAGGACTCTTTAAAGGAGAAGCAAGTTTTGGATGATGATGATGATTATTGTGGTTATACTTTTTAGCTCGCGACAAAACACTTCTAATATGAAGCGCCTCTGCTCCAAACCTAGTCACCGCCTTTCTCTCACACACTCCGGTTTTCTGAAGCTTCTGAGGTCTTGAATCATGCTTTACAACTCTCATTTCCAAATCATTTCCTTGCCTATCAAACTCACAATCATTTCCCAAACACTCTTTCTCATCGCCACAACTATAATCAGGACACAAAGCTTTCTTCGATTTCTCTCGTTGCGCAGCAGGAATAGAATCTAAACCCATCAACCTAGCTACCAAACTCGGAACTCGCATTTCCTTCTTTTGCTCTACAACTACACCACAACTCCCACCTTTCGGGAAACCTCCACTATTCTCATTCGCAATCTACAAATTGAAATACATCCACAATAGCCAACAAAAAAATTAGGTTCTAAACATCAAAAAATTAACATCCTCTTAAAGCATAATAAAGTCTTACCAAGTGAAGTTTGGAATTTTGCATTTTTTCATCTCCCCTTAACTTTTTCGCACGAGCTGATATAGACTCGAAAACAAAGATCAAAACAACATCAATTTCAACATGCCAATAACAACATTAACAACAAAACAATGCCAAATCATACAATTATATAAGAAAATAGATAAAATTACAAACTAACTAACAACTAACCAGGAGTGAGAAGTTTCTTGGAGAAGATCTTTTTCTTAACAAGTCTCTTCTTCCAATCAATAAGCTGAAAGAAAATGCCAGCACAACCACCAGGTTTTTGAACCTTATCTGTAATAGCTAAATTCTTCACAGAAGAATCACTCATTTTTACAACACTTTCTAACACACCCCAAAACAAAAACTACCTCAAAAAACCAAAGAGACAAAAACAACTTCTTCAACAATGAATTTCTCTCCACAATGCTCAAAAGCAAAAAAAAAAAAAAAAACCTTCACCCCATAACAAAAATAAAATAAAAAATTGAAAACCCTTTTGCTTTCTGAAAACTTTGCAATTCACATTCACTTACCAACCACCTAAAAAAACAACCTTTTAGTTCCAGAAATGTAACCCAGTTTATTACAAAAACATCCCAAAAACTGGTTCTTTAAGGAAACAAGGTACAATAATGTAATCTAAAACAAACTCTGCAGAAACCTGTGTGCTACTCACGACAGCACTGAGGAAAGAAAGCAACCTTTGATGCTACAAAACGATGAGTGACCCCACAAAGCCATAGCCACTTGCAACGTTAACGAATCATGAACACTGCAGTGCAGAAAAATGCTCCTCCAACCACAGCTTTTTCACTATTTTTTCTAGTTGCTGTTTTTGTGCTGGTTGTGTTGTGTTGTGTGGCGCGTGCAAGTGTGAGAGAGTGGCAGAGAGGTGAGTGAGTAGGATAAGGTGAAAGAGACAAAAAGAGTACATAATCAATCTTCGTTCATCTATGAATTAGTCAACACACAAAATATTTTGATATAAATACATTCTCTGTGTTGGTGTATAATATACTCCACCCCATCAGAATTCACATTCTTATATTTTTTTTTGACAACAATTCACATTCTTATATTCTTAATTATTATTTTTGTCAAAAAAATAAATAAAGACAAATTAACAGTGATGAATTTATGTACTTACAAAAAAAAATGATGAATTTGTGGAGTACTCCCTCCGGCCATTATTATAAGTAAATTTGACTTTTTTAGTACATTGAAAAAGTGATATATTTGGTTCATAATATGGACCACATACATGTAGAGGTGTCAATTTAGGGGGCCAAGTAAAATTGGGCCCAGCCCCAATATAAAGGGGGCCTAAATATGGTAAACATAAATAGGCCCCCTATTATATAGGCCCCAAAACACCAAGCCCCCCAAATAAAACATAGGCCCCCAAGGCCCCAAAGCCCCAATTTTTTTGTAAATGAGAGTTTTTGGATAAAAATTTCTATAATTCACATATAAGTTATTAAAAACAAAATGAACAATCCGAGAATTCTCGGAATCGAGAATTCCAAAAAAATTCGAAAATGAGAGTTTTTTGATAAAAATTCTTAGAATTCACACATAAGTTATTAAAAACAAAAGAAACAATCCGAGAATTCACGGAATGTTTTCGAGAAAAAATACTCGAAAAGTTTTCGAGAAAAATGTTCCGAAAAAGTTTCCGAGAAAAAATTCTCGAAAAGTTCTCGAGAAAAAATACTCGAAAAGTTTTTGAGAAAAAATACTCGAAAAGTTTTCGAGAAAAAAGTTCCGGAATAGTTTCCGAGAAAAAAATCTCAAAAAGTTCTCGAGAAAAAAATATTCGAAAAGTTTTCAAGAAAAAATACTCGAAAACTTTTCGAGAAAAAAATACTCGAAATGTTTTCGAGAAAAAAGTTCCGGAAAAGTTTCCGAGAAAAAATTCTCGAGAAAAAATACTCGAAAATTTTTTGAGAAAAAAGCTCCGGAAAAGTTTTCGTTAAAAAATTACTCGAAATGTTTTCGAGAAAAATGTTCCGGAAAAGTTGCCGAGAAAAAATTCTCAAAAAGTTTTCGAGAAAAAATACTTGAAAAGTTTTCGAGAAAAGTTTCGGAAAAGTTTCTGAGAAAAAATTCTCAAAAAGTTCTGGAAAAAAAAATACTCGAAAAGTTTTCAAGAAAAAGTACTCGAAAAGTTTTCGTGAAAAAATTACTCGAAATGTTTTCGAGAAAAAGGTTCCGGAAAAGTTTCCGAGAAAAAATTATCGAAAAGTTCTCGAGAAAAAAATACTCGAAAAGTTTACGAGAAAAATATTCTAAAAGTTTACGCGAAAAAATTCTCGAAATTTATTTGATATTTTTTGGGCCAATATTAGGCCCCATAGGGGGGCCAAGAGTAAGATTAAAGAATAGGGGGCTGGACCTAAAAACAAACAAAAACAAATATACTCAAATGGGGCCTAATATTTTGGGGCTTAGCATGGGGCCCAAAAATAGGGCCTCTCAATATGGGGCTTTTTTGACAGCTCTACATACATATAATATTTGGTTCATAATATGGACTTATTTGGCATGTAATAGTGAGGTTTGACTTTTATTCTCTCCCTCTTAAAATAAGAGTTGTACTGGACATGTGAACATGTGATTCACAACTTTAATTATTAATATTTTTAGTTATACTTACGTATTGTTAAAACTTCTAAAGAGTTAATACTACTACTTAAAGAAAATACAAATTGAGACAATTCAAAATGTGATATTTATTTTGGAATATAAAGTTAGAAAGTAATTTTAATATTCAATTGAAAGAGGAGAATTTACATTGTGTGTTCATAAGTGTCCGATGAAGGTTATTGTTAGATACACATGTTCTTTTTATTTTTTGAAGCAATTGCACATGTTCCTCTAAATTAGTGATATTAAAGAGTGTGAAAAATTCATACCAATAATATAGTAACAAAAGAAAGACAAAACTAATCATGTAATCTCTTAATTTAATTTCATTAATGGTTTGGTCTTTTATCTTTTTTTGCATTTTTTTTATTCTTTTTGATCTTTCATCAATGTTTGTATATGGTTTTTCAAATTTTAAATTAATAATTTTTTTGGGGCATATATGACTGAGAAAGCATATGAAAAGAAAATCATAAATCTGAAGTTTAAAATTCATTTATGAATATGGAAAAAAGGACTAATTAAAATGTCTTAAAAAAAAGTTAAAAGATTACTATATTTTAGGGTAAATAGCAGCTTATCCTTTGCAAAATAGACGATTTTTTATTTACCCTTATAAAAAAATTATGATTTCTCCTATGATTTCTCCTCATAATATTAAGATTTCATCGTTGACTTGGTGGCCACTTAAATTTGGTATTTTCATTTTATACATAGTATTTCTTTTTTTTTTATGACACGTAGATAAATATTGTTTATGGTATGTAGTTTTTTAATTAATTTTTAATCAATTTAAAAAAATTAAAAAGAAAGAAAAAAGAACCAGGAACGCAAATTGTGAAGAACAAAAACATCATCGTTGTCATCAACGTAACCACTTGTTCAAATTTTGCTTTGATCCAGATTTAAATAAAGAAAAAACAAAAACAAGAATAAATTCATTCATTGCTTTTCGTGTTTTTCTGTCTTACATATTTCTTTCTTTAAACCTAACACACCATTAAGTTAGCATTTTTGTTAGAGATAGGTCTTTAAATTTTTGTAAATCACAAATATATCCTATTTTTCAAATCACAGAGTATAATTGGAGGGCCTAAATGTTACAAATAAAATTTTAAATAACTTATTTGTAACTTAAAATATTTAAAGGATCTATCTGTTATAAATATAAAATTTAAATGACTTACTTATTACTTACAAAACTTAAAACTTACTTATTACAAACTCAAAATTTAAAGGACCTATCAATGTATTTTGTCTCACTTTAAAAAAATTACTTCTACACCAATTGTTAGTTGGTTCAATGGTGATTGACGCTGAACTTGGTAGGAAGGACCACATTTCAATTTTCCGCAACTGTGATCGAAACAGCTGAAATCACTTGATGTCAAAACTGACAGCCAAATCAGATTAAACTTGTGGTGAAAAAAAAGGTCATGTTAACATGTCCCTTTAAAGCACATGTTAATGTATCTAAAACTAGAAATTTAGAATTAATATTACAAAAGAATTTAATGTTATAAAATATATAATGCATAAGTAACAAGAGAATATTACTACATTTGTATTATTACCATGTGCTCCTTTAGAGAACATGTTAACATTTTCTAGAAATAAAAAAGGATTAATTGGAGTTTTAATCCCCCTATTTTTATTATTTTGTAGTTTTGGTCCCCCTATTTTAAATTTCCACAGTTTTGGTCCCCCTATCATAATTTTTAACTATAAATTGATGATGTGATATGTTTTAAACGATGTGGTATATAATCTGATGATGAGAAAATACCAATATCGATGAAATTGTAAAAAATATATTTTATAAAGTTAATTTAAAACATGTTGTATCTTTATATTTTAGACAAAATATGTGTTAGTGGGGCCAGAACTGGCGAATTTTAAAATAGGGAGATCAATTCTGCAAAATGATGAAAAATATGAGAATCAAAACTGCTATTAAGCCAATAAAAAATTATAAGTACTACTGTATACCACTACCTCCATCCCAAATATAAGACCTAATGGACTACTGCACATACGTCAATGCACAATTTTAAATATTAATATCTTTAATTGTCTATTAGTAAAAAAGAAAATGCTAAATAATAAAATTATAAAATTTGATATTTTAAAAATACTCATCAAAACAAATCAAACAAAATTTTATATTCTAATATTCTCTTCGGTCAATATTATAAACATAAAACAACTTTTTTTTTGTTTCAACGAAGCAGATGATCGAATTCAGGACATCATGCATATTACCCAAACCCCTCACCATTAGACCAAACTTTTAGGTTCATTGGAAAACTGATACTCCCTTCGGTCTCATATATAAGCAAAAAAATTAAATTGAAAGTCTCAAATATAAACAAAAGTAACATTTAATCATTACAATAAATGTCACTTTTCCAAATATATCCTTACTTTTTTCATATTCTCATGTTTATGACGGTTTCCAAGTCAAAAAATAGGGGTAAAATTAGAAAAGTGTATGACTTAAATGCATTTATGGTCTGTTTGGCCTAGCTTTTTTAGGTATTAAAAGCTATCTGAAAGCTAAACATGAAAATAATAGTTTTTCATAAAAAAGATAAAGTTATTTGGTAATTGTTTTTTTTAACTTTAAAGTTATTTGGTAAAATACATTTTTTTTTTTTAAAAATAATAACAAACTAAAGATTAATATGAAACTTTAGAAAAGATGATAACAAACTAGATTAAACTTTGTCAAAAAAAACTAGATTAAACTAAATTTACTAAAGATAATAACAAAAAAGCTTCGAATTTTTTCTCAAAAGTAAGTTTCAACCTCTTCTCTTAAAAACTCTTTTGATTCAATTTTACACATTAAAGAAAAGTTGTTTTTATGGTTAAGATTTTTATTAAAATTGTGTTTGACCCAACTTCTTATTCTTAAGAGAATAAAAAGCTAAAAGAAACTGGGTCAAACAGAGCCTTAAACATTTTTCTTAAAGAATTTGTTTTTTTGTAAATTTGCTTATATATGAGATCGGAGGGAGTATATATGAACTAAATACATCAGTTTTCAAATGAATCTAAAAAGTGATTTTTTGCTTATAAAAATTACTGAAAGAAATACGGTTAAAACAAAATAAAGTATATTTTGTCAAAGTATATTTTATATATGGGTCACACTAGTTGAGAAATTTAAAAGTAGTAAATTTTATATTAAAAAAAAATATAACTTACACTTTAAAAAAAGTTGATTACACAAATTTTAAGAATTATACGATTCCTTAACTAATACAAGGAGTGTAATGTTTACGGGAATATGGAGACTTGAAACGAAAAAAGAGGTTCGGGATTTTGTGTAACGTTATGTCTACGTTTGTCTGCTGTATTTATTCTTCGCTGTGGGAGCGTCAATTTTCTTCACTTTTCCAATACTCGATGCCTGCCTTAAACTCACGCGCTGTCAAGTGAGATGAGACCCACTCTAACAATAGGGGTTATTATGTAATTACCTTTTTCTTTTGCATGGAAACAGCAAAATCACTGCCTCTTAGTTGGATTCGAATGGAATGGTACTACAATCTACAAACCTTGCAAAAGGAAGTTAATCATGCATAACTTTTTCCTTTCTTTCTGCTTATTACACTATTATTACATGCCAAAGTTACTTTGTTTAGTTTGCATCAACAAAAAAGTTTGATAATACATATGCATGATGGGATTGGGGGTTGCCATTGTTCCATCTTTTCCGGTTAAACTATTCACTTGTTTTCTTATGAAAATTGAAGATTAGAAATACATAAAGTAATAGAGCCATGAGAAATACTTCCAAACCAAATAATTATATTTTAGACAAAAAAAATTAAAGAGAAAAGAAATAAAATTATATTAATTGATGTGATAATTTTTACTACTTATGGAAAGACAAAGAAAGAAAAAAAATTGCGGAAACCGGTAAATAATTTCAGATTAAAGTTAATCTAAATTCATTTATCAATTTTCGTAATTATCTCTCTTCTATTTTTTTTTATTGTACTAAACGGACCATAAATATTTATACTACTTATGTAAGACCTCCATAAGAAATTACTTATATTTTCTTTTGATAGGAATATTATGACATTTGTCGATCAACACCTATTGCTTAAGGCACAAGAACCAAACTAAGATCAAATTGTTGAGGTATCTAATGAGTTATAAAGTAGAGTTGACTCTGATATTTTAGAGACACTATTTGAATATTAAATTTGAGTCTCTAGTTAAAAAAAATACACAAAAAGTTAAAAAAGAATTATCCTTTATGTAAATTATAAATAAGATAAAAAAGATAATTATCATTGTATATAAAATTAAAAAGAGACATTTTAATCTATAATTAAATTTGATGTAAAGATGAAATGACTTAATGATCATGAGTTTGTGAATGAATTCTACATGTAATAGTTTCGATTTTAAGTTTTTTTTTAAAAAAATTTATCAGTTTTAATTTAAAATGACTAGAACAAAAATTATTTAGAAAAAAATGGCACTGTAAAAATTTGAACCAAGGACCTTGCCACTACAAATTATAGTCTACCACTAATATATTGATACACATATGATATTTTACGAACATGAACAATATATAATTATTATTATAAAATCTCAAAATTTTGAGGTCTGATGTCGTCACGCACCTAATAGATGTATGTGGGTTGGGCCTTGTTATTTTAAATTCATCTTTTATAAATTAAAAGAGTGATTTTGACATTCAATAACTTAAATATTTATGTTGGAGATTTTAACTTAATAAAAATCACAATTTTTTTAAAAAAACTATTTCTAAAAAATAATTTTTATGGAAAGCTATTTAAAATAGCTTCTTTTTAGAGGTTTTTTTTCAAAAAAAATTTATGATCCAAAAATTTGTAACAAAATAATAAAATATTTAAAACGACGTTTTAAGATAAACTATTTAAACCAATTTTTTATGAACATTGCTATTTAGTAAGAGAGATTTAAACAAAAAAGAGAAAAAATTCATAAAAATAGAGAATTTAACCCTTTAGAAATTTGCTAACCATATATAAGAGAGTGATTATAATTTGTAAGCGTTAAATGTTGGCACAAAAAATTCTTATCTTGCAAAAGAAACTCTTACCAAGAGTATCTTTATCCTCGAGTACTTAAATTGAGGTTTTTAACACTATTCACGTGAGTCCTATTGTGCTACGTAGAATTAGGCAACTCTAAGGAACTCAGACAAATTTTGTTCCATCCACAAATTCTTATTTTTCCTGTAAGCATAAGATAAAAATAAAAAACTTCCTTCCTTAAATTGATTTCCAGGAAACATGTTTCAGTATATAGAACTCCTAAAATAGCAGAGAACAGGCCACCGATATATGTCGCCTCTCTCTTCCACTACCCCACCAGATCTTAGTCCTCTCTCTCTCTCTCTCTCTCTCTCTCTCTCTCTCTCTCTCTCTCTCTCTCTCCACTCTCAAACTCCCTCTTCATGGTCTCATCTCTCCCACCACCGCAACAACAACCACCATTGATGATATCTCATCATGATTACAAATCCAAGGGTATTTTCAAGGTAAAATGATAAGTTTTAGTGAATAAAAGTGGCTACAAGGTTAGAAAAGGAAGGTTTCAAGAGATTACTTAAACTACAAGCCAAGGTCAAAAAGGAGGGAAAAAGTCAAATATATGGTGTAAAAAGGAATTGAAGTTCGCGCAAGCTAAGAGAAGTTCGCGTGCGCTAAGGTGTCAAGTAAAAATGGCATTGGCATTATGCCTACTTAGCGTGCGCGACACTATGGCTCGCGTGCGCGACATTGGTTAGCTTGCGCGAAGACTTGCTTAGCGTGCGCGAGGAAACGACTGAAACAGGGGTTGCATTCTGCCACTTTCGCGTACGCGAACAAGGTTCTAGCGTGTGCGATGTCTGCGCGGAACAGGGCTAAGGCTGCGCGAGAAGTTTGTACTGGAAGAAGGAACGTTCGCACAGGCGAACTGGATCTGGCGCGAGGCTAAAGTGGCGCGAAAATCAATTAGCTATAAAAGCCAAGCTGAAACTCATTGTCCAGGTTCGGAATTTTGAAGGAAGGATATAGATCTGAGTGTATTTTCACCTCTAGACTGGATTTTCTGTGAAGAAATTGAAGGAAGAAATGAAGATGATGACTGGATGTGAAGAAATTTGCTTCAGCTCACTTATGACTATTGGCTAAATCTCTTGTAGATTGGATCATTATGTAACCTTGGATTCTAAACCTTTTGTAGTTAAACTTCTTCTTTAATGAATTCAATTCTATTATGCATTCTATCAATTTCATGCTTAATGCTATTTTACCTTAATCTAGTAAGATTTGTTATTAATGATCTAAATTGCTTTGAGAATTGTGTTTAGATTATGGATCTAGATTGATAGAACACATGTTTGTATTCTAGAGATTTTGTATGAACATGTGAGATTTGATTATTAATGTTTATCATCCTCTATTAATGTTGAATTAACTAAGAGATTAGGTAATTAATATTAATTAGGGAGTGTTGCTTCAAAGAGATTTGGAGTGGCAATTTTGATTAATAACTCTTGCATAAATAATTGATTGCATGTTGTGAAGTTTAGCTACCATATCATACGAATCCAAGGGAGCATAATGATTCAATCGTTTTTTAAAATTCATATTTGAACGTTTCGTTGATAATTGCAATTGTTAACTTTGATAATTGAAAAACTCCCCCCAATTATATCTTGGTTAGATATTAGTAACATAGTTTTAATTGCCTATAAATTTGGTTAAGATAATCCCCGTGGATCGATATTCTTTTTACTACTTGCGAAAATCGTACACTTGCGAATTATTCCATCAACCATACATCTCTTTCTCTGTATTTCTTTCAAATTGTTGTTTTTTGGATTTCTCTATATTCGTTTGTTTGATGTGATTCGATTAATTTTCCCTTGATTTTGGTTATTTATCGTGATGAAGAGTGGTGAATGAAAGAGAATAAAATGTTTATTTTAATCTAAGAATTTATCTAAAAGATCCTTGGAGGAGCAACTATATATACTTAAAAATAACCCCACAAAAAATAAATATCAAACAATGTCAATGATACTCTTTCCAACGACAATAAAATTTAAGGATTAGTTACTTGGTCTGAGAATCAATCTAATACCTTGCAATAAAGATGTTATAAATACAGTATATAGTAGTATTTTCCATTTTTCATTTGAAACTTTTATATAAAAAAATCTTAATACAAAAATAATACATTATAAATCCATTTAAAAAAAACTAAAACAAACATATCCTTGTCTCATAAAAATGTCTAAACATGGACCACATAAAATTAGTCCGAAAAAGAAATGTGAATAATATCGTCGGTGTACAGTGAAAAATCGAAATGTAGACACATGAACCAAGGGAGGGGCGTGTGACAGGGAGAATGAAAAAGAGTGATGAAAGGGCCAGTGTTGGTTTGGTTAACGTGGTTTCATTTCAATACGAGTAGAGAGTATATTACCCCAAGTCCCAAAGTCACATGTAGCGTCTTTCCCCAACAACAGTACTACTACTAGCTTGTGTATGCTAAAGATTACTATCTTCAGCGTCATTAGTTACAAATTACAAATAGATTGTCCATAACTATGAACAAATCTAAAAGGAAGTTGACATAAGATTTTGTTACCCTCGTACTTTGAGATAGTAAAAGAACAGACACTTCTATGAAATATGAATATAAAAAATGACTAAACTTATGTACAGTACTTTAGACACAGTTCTTACTGTGCTAGATGCATGGAGGTGATTATTATTATTAAAAAAATAGTTTTCTTTTATTTATTTTTTAAATAGAAAATATTAGTAACTAACTTTTTGTGAAAGACACAGTAAAAACAGCACCTAAAGAAAAGTATATAAGTTTTGTCTATAAAAAAGTTTGTTCAAATAAGATGCATATGTATATATTTTGATTCTCAATTTAAATATTTTATAAATATTTCATCCGTCTCAAAATATAAGCAAAAATGAGTCAACAAAAGTTAATGTATCTAGACTAAATTTTGCATCAAATACATTAACTTTTGTTAACCATTTTTTGCTTATAATTTGGGACGAAGGAAGTATGTAACATGATCAGTGATAGAAGATTAAATAGTAGTTAATTAAATAAATATTAGGTAATAGTTAATTGAGTATTTAGATATTAATGAGATATAATATTTATAAGTTGGACATTTTATGTTATTGAATTGTCTCAATGAAATTTATGTCTTTGGGTCATTAGAAATCTTATATATGTATTGTATTTGACATTTTTTAACCTAATGAATGAAAATGAAGAATTTATCGTTTATTTTACTTGCTTTCTTTATTGTTTTCTTAAGAGTAGCTTAGCTTTTTCATAGATTATAGCTTTGATAGGATTAACTTCCTAACAATCGGAGTGTTCGTATCATATCGCAGTGTCTATATCGGAGTCGGTGCTTCATAGCCAAATAAAAAAAAACCCAATCCATCATCATGCCAACTGCCAAGAGAAAGAAGAATCAACTTCCGTTAATAATGAATAGAAAAACATTACTCTAGCTAATTAGTACCAGCTAATTACGGTAAGAAAACAACAGGATACTATTATGGGCGTGTTTATTTTATTTTTTTACTAAAAATAACTATATTCATTTATTTCAATAAGCAATAGAGTACAACATATGCAAATACAAATCCAACATTGTTAAAAACAAAAAAGATGAATCGGTGACAAATTCGCAACATCCAAGTTAATAGTATAGAACGGCAAAATGCCTATGATAAAATCAAAGTCACCAGAATGTCCATGCTCCGGATCTGCAACGTTGATGTTCAAATCATTGATTGAATCTGCAATTAACTAAAGTTGATCTTTCAATATGAACTAAACGAACACCGCAACAATACGAAAAATCACACAATGCAGTAATAAGACGATGACCAAACACAACGCCACACTCGACGGCGAATTGAACTCACAAATACAAAAGAAAGCAAATAAAAGAGAAACTATGTGAAAATCACTTATTTAAATTAAAAGCAAGAAGAAGAAAAAAGATGCAGATCCTTACTGGTGGGGGAAGAAGAAATCTCAAAAGAAAAAAATAAAATTAGGGCCAGCACTACTAAGAGAGAGCCGCGTTGTTCTTTGTGGGCGCGTTTACTTAAACTTTAAAAAAAGTGATTTTAGAGATTTTAAGAAAAATCACATTTTTTAAAATAGAAGGTTCCTACACTTAAATTTCTTAGTCTTAAAAAATAAAATTGAAAAGCTATTAGAATTTTGGGGTTAAACATATTTTTTTTTTATTAAAAATCTATAATAAACACTATCAAACTTATAGGATGGAATTTTTTAAGAAAAAAAAAAGTTCTTAAAAAAATTCAAAACAAACCGCACCCTATTACTCCCCCTTCTCTTCCCAGTTATATCAACCTTGTATAAAAAAAACAAGTTCGTTCTTAAATACTGTATAAATTTTATTACAAATTTTTAGATATATTTATTACTCTTTTTCCAAATATATCTTTCATTAATACCACTAATTTACATTGAAATATAAACAAAAAAACTTTGAATACTTTTAAGATAAAGGGTAGTTTAGTAATAATTATGCACAATTCAAACAATTTTATTTAACTTTCACCATCAGTTTAATCTGGTTCGGGAGTCAGTTTTAGCATCAAGTGGTTCCAGCCTCCTCCCATTTACAGTTACGGAGGATCGAACCGTGATCCTCCTTACTAAGGTCCCGTTTGGCCCGACTTATTTTTTACTTTTTATTTTAGCTTAAACGAAATAAAGAAGTATAAAATTATATTTGACATTATTTCTCCTTAAAAGTATTAGAGAAATAAAGTAAAGAAGTAAAAAATAAAAAAAATTAAGTCAAACACAATTTTTTCCTTCTTTACTATTTTTAAGGAGGAGAAAAAAAGAGAAAAATAAGCCGGGTTAAACGGGACCTAAGTTCAGCGACAATCACTACTGAACCAACTAACGATTGAATGTTCAAACAAATTTATTACTCCAGCAATTTTTCTTAATACTCGTGTTTTATTGTAGAGGTTCCAATTTTTATGGACAGAAAAATGTTTTTTTTTAAAAAAATATTAACATCTAGTCAAGTAGGCTCCTATTATACATGTGTCACATGAGTCTAGGGATGTGAACGAGACGAAAATTGACCATAAGATACTTTACCACTCATTGTCCCGCAATCTAAAATATTTCTCATCTTCGTCCATATTCCTCCATCCTTATCCCCGCGGACCCCCCACAGTTCTCGCGGATATCCATCAACTTTAAAAAAAAATAAAATTTCTATTATTTTTAATCAAACTAGTTGTAAAAAATTATTCAAGTATAATTATAAAATAAATAAAAATATAAAAATATTATTATGAGTCTTGTGAAAATTATAAGCATCATATATAAACAAATGTATACACATATTGTGCGAAAATATAATTAAAAATAATTTATAAAGTACCTAAATATAAAATTATAAATGTTATTTTAATAGTTTTTCGGGGACGGAGTCTCCGCGGGGCGGAGGATGAAATACCGTCCCCATCCCCAAACCTCTTTCGGGGGGATTTTCTCCTCCATCCTCATCCCCACGGGAAAAATTCTCCAACTTCGAATCTTCAAACGGGGCAATCTCCGCGAGGATCCCCATTTACCGATGAAATTGACATCCCTACATGAGTCAAGACATAGAGCATCTTAAAAATAAGGACTAAAAGAAAACTATAGCATAGTGATACTAGTAAATTGGAGGTATAAATGACATAATGGATTTTACATTGATAGCAATTGGGAATGATCTTTTGGAGAACCGTCAATGAAGACTTGATTGGTGGCTTTGTTTCAAAAAATACTATTATTTTATTATTATTGATTAGAATATAGATCTTTTTCATGTTAGTTAGAATGGTGATTATTTATTATTGTCGTTATTTACAATTTAAATTGTTGATGATTATTAAAAAAATTATTTTTTATTAAAGCTATACTTTTTTTTTTTGTTGATAAGTTTTATTAAAGCTATACTTTTAACATTTGAATATAGTCTTTAAATACTTGAGGCGACCCTGCATCTAGTACTAGTATCATAAGGGCATATATCAAGAAAACAATGTAGAATATTTTTAATTTGTCTATTCAACATTTTAAACATTAAATTTTGTATATTAAATGCAATTTTTTTATATATTTAAATACCTTAACTTGTGTTTCCACAAGTGTGATCTTTGTATAGCTAGTCTAGAATCTTCTTTGGATCTCTTTTTATGAGTCTTCTTTATCAATCAAATTGCACCGTATTAGGATATATCGTGGTTTGGATTGAGTTTGGGTTTCCTCCATTTGTTTTCTCTCCATTTATTCTCCATTTGGAGAGAGATAGACACATTAAAAATTAGTGGGGTCCACAAATTAGTGGGACCCACTTTTTAATGGGTCCCACTAATTTTTAATGTGTCTATCTCTCTCTAAATGGAGAATAAATGGAGAGAAAACAAATGGAGGAAACCAAAACCCGTTTGGATTGGCCAGTGCCAACTTGGCATCCACAATGTTATTATTAATTTTTTTTAACACTATTTAGTTTTGCAAGAACAATTGCATGTTCTAAGATAAGAAAATAGATTGGAAAGCTGTTATTAATTCTTTTTTTTGAAAAGAAAAAAAAAAGAATTGATAACAGTTTTCCAATCTATTTCTAATATTTCTACCATTGAAAAGCTGTTATCAATTCTATTATTTCTAATATTTGTATTAGTGAAAGTAATAGTGACATTTCTACTATTTCTAACATGGTAGAATTTGTAAAAAAATGGTAGAATTTGTGATTCTTAAAGCTTTAAATGTGAAAGATTCATCACCCTAAGAATCCTAAATTAAAGAGATATTGTGACATCTTCCTTTGATTTCTTGGAGTAAATGCAATTTAGATGGGGCTGCTCATGTTAGTGATAGCAATGTAGCATATGGTGGTGTGTTCATACTATCAAGCTAATTTTTTAGGATGTGTTCTTCCAATATTGGTGTTTTCTTTGCTTTCTATTGAGAATTGGTGGGAGCTATTTTGACCATTAAAGTTGCTTTTATAACGATTGATATTATCTTGGAATAGAAATTTACTCATAGCTTGTTATTTTGACTTTTAAGCAATCTCACATTATTCTTTAGACTCTTCATAACATATGGAAGAATTAGATGCATCATTCTTTCTTAAATGCATTTTAAAGTCACTCGCATTTTTAGAGAAGAAATTTATTTATTTATTTTTATTTTATATAAAATGTACAACATTTGTTTGTCTACAAATATCTTCATTTGGTGAAATAACTTGTATAACTTTATTTGAAATTATTTCAATTGCAATAGTTGACACCCAAAAACTAACTAACTCTCTGTCTATCTCCCTCCCTCTCGCCATCTCATTTAAGTGATCTTCGATAACATGGAAATAAATTTCATATACTTGTTTTCGGTTGTCTTTCAAACATTTTAATGAAAAGTAGTTTTTTTTTTTTGACAAATTTAATGAAAAGTAGTTATGTTCTTAAAAAAATAAATTAAATTAGGATAAGCGCACTTGTTACAAGAATGGGCCGACTGAGGCAAATCTTTATTGGGCTATTCAAACTGAGGCATGCAGTCCATACATTATATTATATTATATTTAGGAAATTACTTATGCCGCCCTACCGATTACTGGCGCACCCTACATGTTTTTCATTTTACTCTTCCGCTACTTAAGTAGCAGTCGGCATAAAATTGACTAATTTTTTAAAATTGTCATCCTCTATTTAAGTAATGTACATTATAATGGTAAGATGTTTTTAGGGGTATCTGCTACTTAAGTAACGGACAAGAGTATTTCGGTAAAATTGTAGGGCGTGCGAGATAATGTGTAGGATGACAAAATGAATTTTCTTATATTTAATTATATTCTTTCTACTCAAATTTAATTATATTCTTCAAGAGGAAGATGAATCTTTTCCTTTTTTTCATAAAAAAGAGAAAAGTAAAATTGAGATATATAAGAATAAATCTATATGAAAATATAAGCAAAAATGAATAAAAAATTTGATATATATATATATATATATATTCACATCAACTTTCTCTAACTAAGTTTTTTTTTTATATTTTGAAATAAGAGGTATATTTTTTTGAATAATTGGCAGACAAATAGGGAACCGACACTACTTTCTTCACTTTCAACATGAATTCGGATGTATCCATCGATAAACTACTAATTTTCTGTTGTTTGAAAGTGTATTTAAGAATAATTATTCTATTATCTAAAAATACAATTTAAAAAACATGATAAATTTTTAGTGGGAAGTTTAAATAGTTACATATAGGGAAAGTTTTATTTTTTGTTGTTTTTATAAGTCTATCACCACAAGGATTCCCAAGTAAAGAAGGTGGAATATCACAATAGATCGCTTAAATACCAAGCCTTGTCCATATATCACGTGGTGGTGGTCTTGTAGTAGTTGGGAAACCATAAAATGTGGACTAATTGTGTTAAAGAGATTGAATAGGGATCAATTGTTGTTTGGGCCATCATGTCCTACTGTTTTGCCCTTTAGCTAGGTTAACTTCTCAACAAATAATTCAACTTTTATATTAACAATTGGTACACGGCAGATGTATTTTCAAGTAACACTGACAGTGTTGGCTATATAATTATACTAACAATGACTCAATGAGATCAAATGTATACAATTTTCATTTTTCTCTTATTGCTCTAATTGAACAAGATATAGTACAAAGTTGTTGACTTGTTGTCTGTCATATAAGACTTGTAACTTATGCATAGGATACATTATGTTCTATACGCAATCTTTGTTTTTGATGAAAATATATTGTTTTTTTTTATTTGATTTTTTTTAAGGCAACATGTTGAATTACCACTCATCCCAGTAGGATTTCTATGAAAACTATTAACTGGGTTAAGATCTTCTTATTTTTTAAAAGAAATGGATCGAGGTGTTAATTACTACTATAATAATTGCAATACATAAATGCATCTATTATTAAAAATTTATACGTAGAAACTATAGAGAAATACAATGAAGCAAAAATAGAAGAAAATGTAGATATTCATTTTATAAAGAAATTGAGAAATCTCGATTCTCTTTTTTCTTAAGTAGAAATCTCGATTCATGACTTCATGTTCGCCCGAAACTATAATTCTTTGCTAGTTATCCTTCTTTATTTTGTGAACCGAATAAAAGTCTCGAACTGAATAGAGCTGCACTCAATCATAAAAGTCTCTTAAAAAATGTAACCCTGCTATACATTTTTACGGCTTAATTTTCAATACTAATACTCTCTCCGATTCTAAATATAAGTAAAAAACTATTTTCAGGATAATTAATTATTCAATAAATTTAAAAAAAATAATTTTTTGCTTATATTTAAAACTGAAGGAAGTATGTATTGTTAAGGTTATAAAGAAGTTTTAAAAAAAGTCAAATCAAATTTTAAAAAATGTTTATGACAAGTGGTAAATCAAACTTACCGACAATAGATTGATATAAGTAGTAAAAGATTTGAGCCACTAAACAAGTGGAATTGAATTCTGTCTTTCACTTTTAGGGTGCATTTGATCTGCTAAAAAATAGGGAACTAGACAACTTTTTTTGTACTCTGTTTGATATAGAAACTGACTATGGGACTGGACAAAAATAAGAATTTTTGTACCGTACTAAACTACGCGACAACTTTTTGTCCACAGTACAACTATAAAAAATATGAAAAATACTCAGTTTAATTACGAATATAAAAATATTATCTCTCTATCTCTTTTCAATAAAGTCTTGTTCTGTTCTATACAGTCTTATTCTGTATTGTACTGTGCAGTCCAGTATTTCCTGTTTTACGAATCAAAGACACCTTTAGTGTTCTGCCCAAGGCAAAACGACGACTTCAATGGTGAGATTTGAAACGGTTATGTGGTGATAGACTTTGATGCGGCGCTTCATGGTGGAAAAGACACATGCAAGACGTGTTAACACTTCAACGCTCAAGTAATACGTGATCAAGGATGAATAAAAGTGAAATGTGATTAAATTGTGTATTTTGACGCCAAAGCTCGCCTTTATTTAAGGGGAGACGACCATAACTGTCTGTGTCAGCTGACAACAATTGTCATAAGAATAATACAAGTCTCATATTCTCTATCTCTATTCTCTAGCCTCATAATTTATTTCTAACTAAAAAACAATATTTTATATAATTTACAAACACTGATTACATAAGTTTCAATATAATTTTCAATATAATTTTCCTATACCAATTTTCCTTTCAAAGACACCGCTCAACATTTTTCAATTTTTAAAACAAGTGCTCAACATTATACAAGGCTCATGTCAACCGGTCTATTCACACCCCTAGTATTATATGTCTATTCCCTATTTATTTGCGAGTTGACAATTGTTGCTTACGTGCTTATCGATTTCACCAAAGTTGACAAACAAACATCCACATAGAAACAGAAACAAAAATTTACCATTTTTTCAATTTTCATATTTAATGTATAAAGTCGTCCAAAAAGCTTTTGTGATAAGAAATATAGATTCAAGAATCAAACTAATACATATGTTCAATTCAATGGAGAAAAAAGTTCAAACTTAGAATCCTACATCAATATTTTTTAACCGAAATTGATCATATAGTTAGAACTAAAGAGAATAGTGATTAAATGTTAAAATGTAATTAGTAATTGTACTGTTCACAATCTCACTAACATTTGGGTTCTTCTCAAAATTATATAAAATGCAGTTAACGAATTGTCTCATTCACACATTCAACACATGCACATCTTCGGTCGTTGAATAAGTTCAAATAGTTCAAATTGTAATATGATTGTAATCTATATTTAATTAAAAAGTATTGAGCTTAAAATCTAGATCACGACTATCAAGAATATACTGAATGTGAAAATGTGACATTGTTTTAACTTCATGCAACCCCCATCCATTCTTCTCCAAGTTACCAAGATTTCCTTCTTCTCACATTGAGTATGAATTTACATAACTAGGCTCAACGGAAAACGATATACCAGAAGAAAAAAGAATATTATCTTTTCTTGATGAAGAGGAAAACAAAAAAGACAAGCACTAGAATAAAATATGCTTAGTTATTGTAGCAGCACCAATAGCTAAATGCATATATGTTAGCTTTTCTCAATGTTGAATAAGAAAAATGCACTGCCAAAGGTGGAAGTGGTTAATGTCATCCAAGATAGATGTGACAAATTTAATGAATTGTTGGCTATCGTTAATTAAATAACTGATATATCCTATTTTATAATATAGACAAAATATATTAATTATTCAATAAATTTAAAAAATAATTTTTACTTATAATTAAAAATAAAAGACAAAGTTTTATTAGATGTGTCATGTTAAATGACATTGTGACTTGTTCAAGGTAATGTCATATCACACAGAACTTA
This sequence comes from Trifolium repens, assembly GCA_030408175.1. Lineage (NCBI taxonomy): Eukaryota > Viridiplantae > Streptophyta > Magnoliopsida > Fabales > Fabaceae > Trifolium > Trifolium repens. The sequence goes on from CP125848.1 coordinate 19,207,366, forward strand.
AACTTTTGAGTCTTGTTAAGACACATATTGTAACGACCCAATTTTATTAATTGTTTATTTATACGTGATTATTATATTTATTTATTTATGTGTGTTTATTAACTTGTGTTGAATTGTATTATTATTATTATTATTATTATTATTTAGTTATGTTACTAGATATAATTATGCATGTTATTTAGTCATATGAGTTAATTGGTTTGAATAGAGTTATTGGGCTTTGGTATTGGGCCTAGGTTAAGTTAGTAAGGGTGTTTTGGTAATTGATGAGTGGTAACCTAGTTATAAAAGGAGAAAGTTAGAGAGAGAAACTCATTTGTCACAAATTTTGGTGGAGGAAGAAAGAGAAATGAGAGAAAGGGAGGTAGAGAGAAAGTGTAGAAGAACCAAGCTTGAAGATGTAGAAGGGAGTCAAAGTGTAGAGCTTAGAGATTTAAAGCTTCAATCTAAGGTATGAGGTTAGATAATATAATTAGAGTGAGCATAGAGAGGGGAGAATGTCTATTTCTCCATTCCCAAACTCTCTACACTCTTTTCTTTTGGGTGGGTGTTTTCATTGAATAAAAATGATATCTTTGCATGATTTAATGATTATTGAGTTTATTGCAATATGAAATATGAATTTTGGGATAATAAATGGGAATGTGTAGATGTTTGTAAGGAATTTATGTGTTGATATGAATATTTGAAATGTTATGCAAAAATCTATGGATTCTCATCTTTTGATGTTTGATCATGTTTTGGTCTGTACTTCCATGTTGTATCTGGTTACAAACACTTAAAGTTGGAACCTTTAATCTTTGAAAGTAAGAAAAATGATGTTTTTATGAGTTGTGGCATGAAAATCACGAACAGGGATGAATTCTGGGCAATTTCGCGCACGCGAGAACCCTGTTTCGCGCACGCGAAATTGACAGAGAACACATCTCTTTTCAGTCGTGTTCTTCGCGCACGCGACTTGAGTTTTCGCGCACGCGAGACACTGTAGCGCACGCGAGTCGTGATTTCGCCTGCGCGAAAGTCAGTACTTCCAACCCATATGTATTGACTTTTCTGTCCTTTTTATCTTGGCTTGAAACATGTCTTAATTATGGTCTTTTGATTATAGAATGACATGATAGCTTATATATGAATGACGTATTGAAGATAACATGATTGAGTGCTTAAGCTAGTATTGAATCATAAATGAGTAATTATGATAATGAATTATGTCATAATGATATTCTTGTATATGTGTAATAACTCGAGAAGATTAATTAATGTGATTTAATTAATAGGTGATATGTATTTATGACAATGTCGTTGAAATATGTATATATGGATTGTGTTATCCTTTTATGTTGAATAGATACTTTAGTAAGGTGATTAAAGTATGTGATAGATTAATTAATGTTATTTAATTTAATGGAGTAGATGTACTTGTAAAAGGTGATTGAAGTACATAGTTTGTAATTAATAGAGATGTGCTGGTAAGAGGTGATTGAAGCACATTGATTGTGATATCCATTATAGGATGAGATGATTAAACCATATGTTTGGTAATTTGACATTCATGCATACATATATGTATGATGAGCAGATACTTTGGTAAGGTGACTAAGGTATGTTAATACTTTAACGAGATGGTTAGAGTATAGTTGGAATAAGTTTTCCAACGAATTGATAAGGTACCTCATGCATTAGTAAATGCTAGGGAGCATTTCATGAATATTTGACATTAGATTGCATTAGGAGATGAAGGTGAATAATTATATGGTAATTGTCATTATTGTGCATCCTTGATCTTTTGTGATTAAATGTGATTCTTGGCATTGACTGTTAATCTTTAACAATCGATTATGTGTATTATGAGATGTGTAATAATGATTGATAATTGATGATGGTTTATATGTATTTGTCAATTGATTTGAGAATGAAATATTATTATGATACATTGTATTTTACGATTATAAAATATGAATGATATGAGATTGACATTTGTTATGGACTGAGTTGTTAGACATGAGCATGTCATGTCCTAAGTATTAAGTGTCCTTGTACTTAGATTCTTTTTACGGTTATATTATCTAACCCTCTGTTTTGTGTATGTGCTGGATTTGGGATCCAGATCCTCAGGTTATGTTTGTGTTCCAGTCGTTGGTGAAGCTCCGCTCTGATCATGACACGGGGTTGGGATCATTTCCATATTGTGTATTAAGAGTCTTGTTTCTTATTTCTAATGTATATAAAGTTGTATTTTCCTAGAAATTTATCTTGTACAATAATTGTTTTACTAATTAAGTTATTAGTAAGCTTTTATGTGTACGATGTAATACTCGAACCAAACCTTTTATAAATCAAATTTTATTTCCGTTGCATATTCTCGAGTAATATTTTATAAAGGTATATTTTATACAATTATGGGTTTGGGTGTTACACATATTAACATTTTCATAAACTTTTATACCCAAAACTCCTCAATCCTCATGAATGGTAAAATTCGTTTTATGGTACCATACATAACATGGACAAGACACAATATCACTTGAGGTAACATATCCTCATCACCACCAACAAAGTAATTTGATAGAAGAAACATTTTAATCTATGTTAAATAATTTCATTAATTTGGGAACCCAAATTTTTATTTCATATATTTAGAGTTTATTTCTTTTGGTAGATTGATATATATATATATATATATATATATATATATATATATATATATATATATATATATATATATAGAGTTTAAATCGCCATACATCTATAATTTCAACATCTAAAATAATGTAAACTATGATATAAAGAAAGAACTTTTATTCTATAAAAACACTTGTAATTAATACTGTATTACTTATCAATATATTCAATGAGAACAACAAAATTCATCCTATTGTACAATTAAGTCTCCAAATTAATGCTACATGTGTAGAGGAGAGTGGATCCTCTCAGGTGCATATTGCAATGGAGAGGGAGTAGTCTGAATTATAACCTTTAAAATTCTGTTTTTTAATTTTTTAATTTCCAATCCAATGGTTGTTGTTGCACAGGAGGAGATTCTCACGGGAAAGAATCCAAATTCATGTGTAGAGTAACAAATATCCAAAATTATCAACTATAAAATAGAAACTAATTAAAATCAATGTATTTACAAGTAGACCAAATAGCAAATACAGAGAAACAAAACACAAGCAAAGCAAGGGACCGCCATGAAAACAACATCTTCTAATCTACCTGTCCATGTGCCTGCAATCCTACATTATGCCATTCTTGTCTATCACCTTCACATATCTCTTCTTTATCACTTTAACTTCTTGATGCAAACCATTCACCTTTCCAAAAATATAATCTATATCTCTATTTTTCTAATCCTCACATGGTAAATCCAACAAATTCATTCAAAAAAAAAAAAACAGGCCCACCCAATTCACATGCAAGTAAATAAAAGAGTAACATAATAGGGTCAAATATGTCATTAATTCTCGTTCAATTTACATTTTTAGTCATTGTAATTATTTTTGAGTCTTTACGAAATACAAAATTACATTTTGAGTCTTTAGAAAAAGACTAAAAACATAAATTTCATAACTCGAAAGATTGAAAAACCAATACAAATACCAAAAACAAAACTCGGGATAATTATAATTATAATTATAACTGTAGGTATTAAAAGCATATTTAACACTACTTTTTCTTGCCCTTGTCTCTATTATTGGAGAAGATTGAACTCAAACCAAATAAATTTGCTGGAGGAACATTAAGAATAGGATTAACTCTAACACTAGCATGAGATCCATGACTCTTATTCAATGGAGGTTTTAGATAACTATTAGGCCCAGATGAGTTTGAAAATCTTGTAGCAGAATGTTTTTGTGAATTTGATTTAACATTAATACCTTCTTTTGACAATGAATTCTTCTTGCTATTAACACTTGATGTAGAAGATCCAGTTGAATTACTTCTTGATAAAAGTGGTAAAGGACATAAACTTCTTCCATAACCACTTCCACAACTACTACTTCTTTTGAAGCTCCAAAATGACTTAGAATTTGAACTTTGTTTTTCACAAACTTCATCATTCAAATACTTGGTTTCTTTGGTGGTTTCTTTTGTAAATTTTTTACCATTAGAAGAATCATTGTTGTGACTAGAATATGAATGATTCAATGGAGGGTTTGGTATAGGTGATTGTGTTTTTGTTAATGTTGGTTTCAAAGGAACATTTTTTTTCTTGATTTCAGTTGCAAGAATTCTACCATCTGAGAAAAGTTCTTCAGCTGAAGATGATTCAAGATTGAGACTTTGATTGATACAAAAATCAAAATCAATACTTGAATTCAACCCAGATGAATTTGATCTAAAGGGGTGTTGTTCAATAGGTATGGAATCTGTTTGTGAAAAGTCCTGAGAGAATGAAATTCTTGGACTTACTGAAGAAACACCACAATTTTCTGAGCAAAGTTCAATTGCCATTTCATTCAATCTTTGAGGAAATTGAGAAATGGAAGGAAAAAAAAACTCTCACAAAGAAAGGATTTTGATGAGAGAAATAGGACTGAACAGAAGAGATTATAAATGGGGCAAAAAGTTTGTATTAGACAAGTCAATTTGATTGATTCAAACCTAACTAACCAAACCATACAAAGTAATAAATGAAGTATATATCAATGTCTCTCCCCTACAAAAAAGAAAAGAAAAGAAAGGGATTCATTTCATTTATAAGATTTGAATTATGTTAGAATAGAAGAAATATAAATAATTATTTAAGTCTAACAAGCTCAGATACATGATACGATACAAATACAACGATATAGAAAAATTTAATATATGTTGCAGTAAAAATACTTTAAAAAATAATTACACTTAAAATTAAAATATAAATACAAAATATATGAACTTAACTAAAATTGATGATAAAATAAACAATCAGATTACTAAAATTATCAAATCAAGTGGATTACATACATTAAGTATAACAAAAAAAAAATTATTATTATTATTATCTAAAAAAATCATTTGTTTTAAGTTGAACATCATTAGTATTATTATCTCAAAAAACATCATTTGTATTAACCTAAAAACTAATGATGTTATTTCAATATCTCAAATTAGTCCCTATCTATATCAAATGCTTCACAATATGGTCTCTCTCCATTGAAATCGGTTTTCTAACACCTTTAAATGCAATGATATGGAGTGTTAAGTGTCATGTGAACAACAACGTTACACAAATTAAGTGTTACGTTATCAATGGTCGGGTTAAAACAATAATTATTTGATAAAAATTGGTAAAGCCATGGACTAATATAACAGTAAGTTGGAAATGTTGGGGACTATTTTGATAGAAAATGGACGGAGACAAGAACTTATTCAGTTATTTGACAGTAAGTAAAACTAATGTTCAGTGACGGATCAAATTGAGAAACATTTGACAAAGATAGGGACTATAAGTTGAGATATTGAAAGAGTTAGATATCTATTTAAGAACAAGTTACAAAGACAATGACTAATTTGATGGTTTACTCGTTCAATATAATATGAAAATTTTCACATATTTAAAAAAAAAAAAAAGAAATGAATGATGAACAACTATGTGATGTGGTCCAAAAAGTGGAGAAATGGGTGTGATAAAAGGATATGCCTTGTTGGGTTTGTTTGTTTGTTTGTTTGATGGGTGAGACTTTTGGAAAATCAAAAGGTGTTTTTGTTGATAGAGATATAAAGGGACGTGGGGAGAGTGTTGAGGGATAGTTTGATGGATTACGCCGGCATTGGCATGGGTTGATGTGGTTAACCACTTTTTAAAAGATAATATAATATGAAATTAACTTCAATGAGTAGATAAATTATGCAAGTTTTGGCTAGTTGCATATACAAACAAAGATACCAAAATAGATGCCAATCATTATAGATAATTATAGATAATACAGCTCGTTCCTCTCAATGATCGATGAACTAACTCATTAGTTTTGTTATTGAAGGCAACATGTATATTTCATATACCAAAAACTTGAGAGACTCATGTCCATATTATTGGGGTGGGGGGTTAGGTCTATAATAATGATTTCGATTACGAAAATATATTATGGGTGTGTTTGTTTTAGCTTTAAAAAAATAGATTTTTTCTTTGTATTTTTGAAAATGGATTTTGTAAAATCGTTTTTTAAAATATTACAAGTTTTTTTATATTCATTTTTTCTAAACTAAAACACGAATTTTGACATCATACAACATAAACATACATTATTCATGATCAAAACATAGTCAAAATCGCAATATTTTTAAAAGGTTGTATTTCAAAAATGATTTCTATCAAAATTTATTTGAAATAGCTTCAAATAAAATGATTTTTTTGAAATTTTGATATCCAAAAAATATTCAATAAAAGGCCTAAAATGACATTTTAAGAATAACTATTCAAACCAAATTTTCATTTGAAACTTTTATAAAAAAAAAATTTGTAAAATTTTTTTACACAAAATTATGTAACACTATAAAATTCATTTTTAAAAAAGCCAAAATAAACGGGCCCTATATCATATCAAAATTTTGACGTCAAATACGATACATTTTAATTTTTATGCATATTTTTTAAATGTGTTGAAGATATAAAAGTAAGAGAAAGATAAAACATGTCATATTAATGTTTGATACAACACAAATAGACAAATATTTTCTTTAATTTTCTATATTAATTATACGGTCATTTTATTTGAAAAAATGAAATTATTTTTTTACATGATAAAACATTTAAATTATAAGAGAAATTGATGAATTTAAAATATTAAAATAATTTATTGCAAACAACTGAAAATATCAGTTTCACATAATGAATAAAAAGAAAATATTATAACAAATAAAAATATATAAAATTATATAAGTCCATTCTAAATATATATAAGTCCATTCTTAATTTTCCAATGTAAAATTATAACAATAATTGGCATTTTGTTTGCACTTAATTAATATATTGTTATGATCTAAAATTCATTATCATAAGAGCGATGATGGACTATGGAAGAAGGCTTCTCGAATGGTGATGTTTAACCAAAATTCACGTCTTCGATTTCGATAGTTGTGAATATCAGTGTATATCAATAGGTAGATATAACCATGTGATGACGTGGCAATAGTTAGAAAGGATTAGTGTGAGTTAGTGTTAGAGCAGTGGTATATAAATACATCACTCTCCATATCTTGTAATTAACTTTTGTAATCTGAATTACAATCAATGAATAACATTTCATTACTCTCTCAGTTTTTCCAATATGGTATCCTAGAGCCTCAAAACTTAACCGTTTTCTGTTGCAATCTCTAACCGATTCTGTTACGGTTTCTAACCGCTTCCGCCATTGTTAACCACTCTCGAGCTTCTTCCATGGCTGTTCCAACTCCTTCTGATGCATCGGTGCCAGATCTCACCAATTCTCTTTCTGATTTCCCTTCTGTTGGCAAGGAATCGACCAAATCCGGTCTCACTCACTCGCTCACAATCAAGCTTGATGAGAAGAATTTCCTCCTCTGGAATCAACAAGTTGAAGGTGTCATCACTGCACACGATTTGCATCGTTTCATTCTGAATCCTCAAATTCCGTTGCAATACGCCTCCGTTGAAGATCGTATTGACGGGAAGAGCACCGAGGAGTATCGTAAGTGGATTTTCAAAGATCAATCGTTGTTTACTTGGCTCCTGTCAACACTCTCAGATAGTGTTCTTCCGCGTGTGCTTGGATGCAAACACGCGTTTCAGGTTTGGGATAAGATCCACAAGTACTTCAATTCTGTTCTCAAAGCTCGTGCGCGGCAACTTCGTTCCGAACTGAAGAACACAAAGAAAGCTTCTAGATCTATTAGTGAGTATCTTCTGCGCATTAAGTCTCTTGTGAACTCATTGATTGCTGTTGGTGATAATGTCACTGAACGAGAGCAAATTGATGCAATTCTTGATGGATTGCCTGAGGATTTCAACTCATTTGTCATGATGATGTATAGCAAGACTGATACGTTTGCTGTTGAGGATCTTGAAGCACTTTTGCTCCTTCAGGAAGCACAATTTGATAAGTTTCGTCAAGAGCTAGCTACACCTGCTGTGTCTGCAAACATCGCTCAAACTCAGTCAAAGAAAGGTGAAAACTCCACTGAGCAAGACTCATCAGAAGTTGGTACTGAACATTACTTTGCTGGAAGAGGCAAAGGTCGTGGTAAGGGTAAAGGTAAAGGTAGAGGTCGAGGTCGTGGTGCGTTCAATGCCTCATCACAAGGTGGATCGTGTCAGATTTGCTCTAAACCAAATCATGATGCCACTATCTGCTGGTACAGGTATGATGCTAGTCCTAACATGCCTAGTCAAGGTAGAGGTTTCAATGCAGGACCTTCAAGACCAAGAAACACCAATCCTTACATGAATCCATCAGCCAATCTGGCCCTCCCTTACTATCCACCCCAGTTTGCTGACACTTATGTGCCTGACACACAATCTGAAGCATCATGGTACCCTGATTCTGGTGCTTCACACCATCTCACATACAACCCTCACAACCTTATGCAACGTAGCCCTTGCAATGGTAATGAGAGGGTTATGAAGGGTAATGGACAAGGTGTGTCCATCTCTTCCTTAGGGCACTCTAGTTTTTATTCAAAATTATCTCCTAATGTCAAACTGAATCTCAAAGATCTGTTACATGTGCCTACCATTTCTAAAAATCTATTGTCTGTTAGTAAATTTGCTCAAGATAATAATGTCATTTTTGAATTCCATCCTTATAAGTGTTTTGTGAAATCTCAGGCTTCTAGGCAAATCTTGCTTGAAGGCCATGTTGGTGAGGATGGACTCTATCAATTTCAACCTTTTCAGTTTGTCAACAGTGTTGGTGATGCTTCACCATCACATGTTAATTAAATTCCTGCTAGTTTCACTTGTAATAATGCCTTGTATAGTGCAATTACTGATAGTGATTTTCACAAATGGCACCTAAGATTAGGGCATGCAAACTCTAAGGCTGTTCACTCTGTTCTAAAGTTTTGTAAAATTCCTGTTTCCAATTCTTATTCTAATGAAAATTGCATTTCTTGTTGTATTGGAAAATCTCATAAATTGCATGCTCCTAGTTCACTTACTGTTTATCATCATCCATTTGAAGTTATTCATTGTCATTTTGTGGGGCCCTGCTCCTTTTGTTTCTTCAGCAGGATATAACTACTATATCTCCTTTGTGGATACATTCACCAAATATACTTGGATATACTTTCTCAAATCCAAATCAGATGCCTTAGAAGCAGTTAAATTGTTTTTAGCTTTAATAAAAACACAATTTAATACCACTATCAAAGCTATTCAGTCTGATTGGGGGGGGGGGGGGGGGTGAATTTCGTCCATTCACCTCTCTTTTATCCAGTCTAGGTATTGTACACAGGCTCACTTGTCCACATACTTCTCACCAAAATGGGACTGTTGAACGCAAGCACAGACAGATAGTTGAGATGGGCTTAACCATGCTTACTCATGCCTCAATCCCTTTAAAATATTGGGATCATTGTTTCACTCACGCTGTGTTTCTGATCAATAAAACCCCTTCTAGTGCCTTGCCCCAATTTCAGTCCCCTCATTTGGCTCTTTTCAACTCACCACCAGATTACACTACTCTAAGGGTCTTTGGTTGTCTCTGCTTTCCACACCTAAGGCCGTACAACAAACACAAATTTCAGCATAGATCTAGTCCTTGTGTGTATCTAGGTGTTTCTCCTCATCAAAAGGGTCACAAGTGCCTTGATGCAAATGGTAGAGTCTTTATTTCTAAAGATGTCATTTTTCATGAACTAACCTTTCCCTATTCTTCAATGTTCAACTCACCACAATCTGGTATTAACACACCTAACTCATCTCCCTCAAATTTTATTTTTTCCTCATCTGAGGATCTCACTTCAGATATCACTTCACCAATACACAACTCAGCATCCACTCCTATACTACCTCAGCAAGTCACAACTTCATCTCACTCTAACCAACCTCATATCACACCTATGCCCATGCCTATGCTTCAGCCTACCTCTTCACCTTCAAATTTACCATTCATTACAACCTCACCCTCTGACTCCGGACCTGTCCCTGACTCTAGAGTGATCTCTGATCACAATGATCACCCTATGGTCACTCGTGGCAAAACAGGCAGTCTTAAGCCTAAGGTCTATCTTGCTACTACAGAGCCTAAAACTGTGAAGAGTGCTTTGTCCGATCCCCAGTGGTTTTCAGCTATGCAAGCTGAGTATAAAGCCCTTATGGATAATCATACCTGGTCTCTTGTACCATTGCCATCTCACAGAAGAGCAATTGGGTGTAAATGGATTTTTAGAGTCAAGGAAAATCCTGATGGGTCTGTCAACAAGCTCAAAGCAAGATTAGTGGCACAAGGCTTCTTACAAACAGCTGGTTTTGACTTTACTGAAACATTTTCACCTGTTATCAAGCCAATCACTGTCAGGATAATTCTCACTCTTGCAGTCACATACAAATGGCCAGTGCAACAAATTGATGTGAACAATGCGTTTCTCAATGGGGTACTGCAGGAGGAAGTGTATATGAGGCAACCTGCTGGGTTTGAAGTTTCTGATAAGAGTCTTGTGTGTAAGCTGCATAAATCGTTGTATGGTCTCAAACAAGCTCCACGGGCTTGGTATGATCGCTTGACTCAAGCATTAATTGACCTTGGATTCATGAAGAGTAAATGTGACCCGTCTCTTCTGGTGCATTGTCACAAAGGAGCTTGCACCTATGTTCTAATTTATGTTAATGATATACTAATCACCGGTTCATCCTCTGCCCTTGTTCAAGATGTGATTGTCAAACTTAATATGCAATTTGCCCTGAAGCAACTTGGTCAATTAGATTACTTCTTAGGGATTGAAGTTCATCATTTGACTAATGGTTCCCTGCTACTCAATCAATCTAAGTATGTCAGAGATCTCCTTACCAAGGCAAAGATGGAAGACTCCAATCCCATTGGATCTCCTATGGCTGCAAACTGTAGACTTAGCATGTTTGGTTCAGACAAATTATCTGACCCTACACTTTATAGGTCAATTGTTGGAGCCTTGCAGTATATTACTCTAACAAGACCAGACATTGCTTTCAGTGTTAATAAAGTTTGTCAGTTTATGTCTCAGCCTTTAGACACTCATTGGAAGGCAGTAAAACGAATTTTGCGATATCTCAAAGGCACCATCAGTTATGGACTGTGTATCCAGCCTTCCCTCCAAGGCCCACCTTTCTCTCTTCGCGCTTATAGTGATGCTGATTGGGCTACCGACCAAGATGATAGAAGATCGGTCTCTGGTTCCTGCATCTATTTTGGCTCAAATCTTGTGTCATGGTCCTCTAAAAAGCAGCCTCTTGTAGCTAGATCTAGTACTGAAGCTGAGTATAGAAGTATGGCCAATACTACAGCTGATCTGCTTTGGATTCAGTCACTACTCCAGGAGTTACATGTTCCATTTCTCACTCCTACTCTTCTCTGTGACAATTTAAGTGTTGTTGCCTTATCTCACAATCCAATTCTTCACTCCGGAACCAAACACATGGAATTAGATCTCCATTTTGTCAGAGAAAAGGTGCTCTCCAAACAATTACATATCTTACATGTGCCTGCTGCTGTTCAACTCGCAGATCCTCTTACTAAGCCTCTAGCACCTACTTGTTATGAAGCTATAAGAAGCAAACTCAAGGTGTTTTCATTTCTGTCCCCACCTTAAGTTTGTAGGGGGGATATCAGTGTATATCAATAGGTAGATATAACCATGTGATGACGTGGCAATAGTTAGAAAGGATTAGTGTGAGTTAGTGTTAGAGCAGTGGTATATAAATACATCACTCTCCATATTTTGTAATTAACTTTTGTAATCTGAATTACAATCAATGAATAACATTTCATTACTCTCTCAGTTTTTCCAATAGTGAAGTATCTAGCTATACCTGCATATTATTTGTTGCTTAAACAAAAAAAGATGCAACATTACTATATTTCCCATATTGAAGTTGAATTATTATTATTATTATTATTATTATTATTATTATTATTATTATTATTAATCTCTAATGAGTATAACTCATATGTTATGCAATCTATTGGTGTTTTGTTCTATTGTATATAACTTTTTAGTAATCCTTAATCTATTGACGGACCTAAATTTCCTGCCGTCAAGGATTTTCTGCAGTCATGCATTCACACTGTTTTGATGGTCCAGATTCAAAGTTGATCCAATAAATTAAAAACATAAATAAAATGAATGGATGAGATTCACCTGCAGTCACTATTTTGCAGGGAATCCATTTCCTCTATTGACACATTTATTTTATTATTTGCATTAAAATTGTTTCAAATCAAAGTATGAATTAATTGCTTAATATTAAACAAAATAATTGAAAAATGTCCATTGTTTAATTAAATATTAGTTGGGTATTGACGTATTGTGGGAGGCAGAGTTGAAGTATCCTAATGTTATAGTAGTATATAAATTGCCCCCATTTGGCAATGATCGTACAAGAAGTAAAGTACAATATTATGATTATACGCTAAATACCATGATTACGTTTTTTATATACGACATGGGGAACATGCCATCGTGTTAACAAGTACTAGTCCCTCTTTTTTTCATTTTCTGTGTCCTCTCATTCTTTATTTTTAATTGATGTTTTCTTTTCAATCAATTTTTATAGGTTTTTTTTTTTTGTAAAATTCAATCTATTCCCCCCATTTTTTAAAGTTTAATTAGATGAGTTCCGGCAAACTCATGTTCTTACATGGAAATGAATCCTTTGGCAAACAAAAGCACTTGAATTAATAAGGATTATTCTTTAGCGATTAAAATTAAAATAAAAGTAATTTTGTTATATAATTTGGAAATATTTTTTTACAGAGATTTAACGAAAACAATTTACTTTTTTTTTGTTAAATAGTTTAATGACTAAAATTTTTACTCTGAAAGTGAATAAATGAGATAACTGAGATTCGAACTCCGATCCGCTGTATATATAATATAATATTCTACCAATGAAGTTAAACCCATAAGACAAACAACGAACAAGTTTATATGAGACAACTTGACACCAAATACAAATGTATGATTCATAATTGCCTCATTAGCCATTAATCAATTTACCTATCTTTTTGTGGTCATTTATTTATTTTTAAAAATAAATACTACATAATTGCGTCAGGAGTATTACTGTATTAGGAGTGTATATGAATTGGACAAATCCGGTCAAATCCACCAAATCCAACCCAAAAAGATGAGTTGGGTCAGATAATTAGGTGGATATATGTTTAAAGAAGGAAAAATCCACATAAAAAATGGATTACAGGCAAAATCAGACCCAACCCAGAAAACTCACTAACCCAATAGTGTCATAGTTTTTTTTAGAAATATTTTTTATAAAAATAATAAAAATTTTGTCATTTGATAGTTAAATATTTTTCATAGTGAAAATAGATTACACCATGTTAATAGAAAATAAAAAAATTAAGTAAGTTTATAAAACAAATATGATTATTTATTGTTCTAGTGCAGAACTTTATGAGTAGTATTTTAGAGTATGATTGTTCTCTGATTTGCTCGCCCTTTTCTTTTACTCTTAGGATCTATTTATAAGGGTGGTGAGAGTTGGTTTTCTTTCCACCCCACCATCCCATGAAGCATGATCGTGGGTTTGCCATGCTTTCCCGCCCTACGGCGGTTACTTGGCTCCATGATCCGAGAGTGGGGTCTTTCCACTCAGCATGTGCATCAATCTATTCACGGAGAGAAGACGTGGGTAAGTGGATCATTGGCCCGGATTTTGCCGGGTCATGGGCTCACATGGGCGTGACCCGGTTCTTAGGCGGATTGGGCCTATCTAGGTTTGGGCCAGGATTATTTTGCCCGTTACATACATGATAAAAGTGTTGTGAATTCCGAACCTCTTGTTCAATCCAACAATAACAAGAGTGGAGCAAAAGTTCAATGACAACCAGCACTAAACAATCCAAGCAATAATAATTCTAACAACCTAAGTGTAAGTATAAAACAATCAAACAAAAATAACAAGAAATGTTAAGGAGGAACAAAACACACAAGAGATTTGTTACCCAGTTTGGTAAAATAATGACCTACGTCTTGAAGAGATAACAACTCTCCGATTCACTATTTCAAAGTTTGTTTACAAGAGATCAAATGAGTTACAAAAAATCAATTCCACAAGTTCATCAAGAACTATCCTAATCTCTACCCATTTCTCAATATCTTCCATTGCTCTCCATGAACAATAACCATTTTCTCTACTTTTCTCTCTTCACTCAAGAACAAAGATGAATAATGAAACTCACTCCCAAGGCGTTTTTCATTTGTTCCCCAACCATAAATCTACCTTAAGAGCTCTCAATCATTAAGGCTCTGTTTGGGAAGACAAATAAGCTAGCTTATAGTTTATAGCTTATCTTGAACCCCTAATGTCTCTCTCTCTCTCTCTCTCTCTCTCTCTAAGTGTTTCCCAAACCCTAGCCTTGAATATCATTTTTTATCCTGCCACTGCTCTGAGTGCCTAGCACTCCCTCAATAGCTAGCACTGCCATGATCTCTAGAATAATGCCTAGCACTCAGCTTTTAGCCCTAGTGCTCACAACATAAACGAAACAGGAAAATAAGAAAAGACCAGCGCGTGGCGCTCAATTCCTAGTGCCTATCACTAACAACATACCCAAAACATTTTCTAACTTATAAACTTGAGATTTGAAAATGATGGATAATTTCGCAAGTGTACGAATATCGCAAGTGTACGGATATCGCAAGCTAGTAATAACAGAGTTATTGTATCCACAAGGATTGAGATAATCTCAACAATGACGAATTGGCTTAGCTAGTAAATGTAAAATTAAACACATAGGAGGTAGTTTTAACATTCAAATTGGTGAAAATGAATCTTTGGAATTTTATCAAACGGTTGGCGGGCGATTGGAGTTTGTTCTGATTCATTGCATTCCACTATGATACTAGTTGGTTGTGTAACAGCCCGAGCCTTCGGCGTTCCCGGCACTGCTACCTCACGATCTTCTCCAACCCCCTTCTCTATTGGAGTTTTTGCCTTCCGTGGGAATCGAACCCATGTACCTGGGGATAAGTACATGCCCAATCCATTCCCACTACCAATTGGGCTAGTACTTATCCCCAGGTACATGGGTTCGATTCCCACGGAAGGCAAAAACTCCAATAGTGAAGGGGGTTGGAGAAGATCGTGAGGTAGCAGTGCCGGGAACGCCGAAGGCTCGGGCTGTTACATAAAAAAGGCGCCTTTTTATGTAACAGCCCGAGTCTTCGGCGTTCCCGGCACTGCTACCTCACGATCTTCTCCAACCCCTTCTCTATTGGAGTTTTTGCCTTCCGTGGGAATCGAACCCATGTAACCGGGGATAAGTACATGTCCAATCCATTCCCACTATGACAATTTAACATAACAATTGCACCCACTCTCATGGTCATACAACTCACTACATCATACTATAATCTCCTAATCTCTTAAGTCAATTGCATAGCATAACATAGGAAAATTAAGTGCGTTAAATCCTTAGTCTCAACCTTTAATTCTCTATCTCTAGAACAAATATAAGGTTGTATCCATTAATCTAGTTCCAATTCACACAATTAATCTCTTAACAAGCATGAATTAAGCATCATCACATACATTCATCAATGAATATGAAGCAATAAACACAAAATTAATGGAATAATAATTGAATTAACCATAAAGAAATCAACACATAACTAGCATATGATTCATAGTTTCATACAATTATTCATCACAAAATCCAATCTAAACTACTTAGTTCATCATAGTTACAAGAGGTGAAAGGAAACTAGAATTGAAATACATGATAATTGGAAGAAGAATTGGATGAGGAGAGATCTTCAATCTTGTTTCCAAGCCTTTAAATCTTGTTTCTCCATCATGATTCTCTTGATTTTAAGCTCAAAAATGATGCTCCAAGACCCTTTTTACTTCCAAATTTGTAACCCCCTTCAAATGGGTCAAGTTTCCCTTTTATAGTGTAAAAAATGGGTCAAAACGTGTTCAAATTTCACCTCCCGCGCCACCAGCGAAATTTCCAGAGGGCTAGGCGCTAGGCTGCAACATTCTGGTAGCAAGGCTGCCAGCCCACTAAAAGACAAAAAAACAGCATTTTCAGCTTTTCTTCATTTTCAAGCTACCTTTCATTCCAAGTCTTTTTCACCTCAATTATGATCAAAACCACTTCAAAACACAATTGATAGGATCTTAAAATGTAGAAAGGACAAGAGTCATCAGAAAACACACACAAAAATAAAATTTATGGAAAATGATAATGAGTGTTATCGGGACGCTCTTTAAGCACTTTAAATAGTAAGTTTTAGTTAACTTTTTTTTGCGAATGTGTGAAGTCAATACATTAAAAATTGAAATATCTTGCTAACCTTTAATCCAAGTTTTGTACCCAAAAAAAAAATTAAATTTAAAGTGTGCTTTTCTTGTACTCTCCTGGCAGGGGTCGTTGCCCATATTGTAGTCACTTTCACCAATCTAGTTTTCAACTTTTATGGGCGAGCCTTTTTCTTTGTGTATATAATTAAGGTGCCATTTTCTCAATTGGTTCGTGCTTTCAAGTTTCAACCAAGTTTAGACTAGTGACCAAAAAACTGACTTAATTATCTCATCTACCTGGCCAATGCTATGTCTACAAGTAACCTTAACCTTGCTTAAGAAAAGTAATCTAAATCTTAATGTACTTCACCGCCCCTATCCCACACTCATAAACATTCATAACTATAGGTAGGTATTAATAAGCTCAAATTGTTCATATTTTTATTTTGGTACAAATGCTAAAGAAGGAAAACAAAAGCTGAAATTGTTCATATAGTATTGAATTTGATATCTAAATAATTGATATAACTTTATTAGTTTTTATCATTGTCTATTACTATGACATGTTTCCTTCAATTCAGTGCTATTTAGCACCTACTTTTATCATTTTGATGAAAGAAATTCGACCAGCAACTAGATTCATTTATAACAATAAATTAGTAGTGGTTGAAAATTAAAAAGAGAAAACTATAAAAAGAAATCAAGTGTTTCCTACACAAATTGGTGGAGTACGTACATATTATTTTTATAAATATTGCATTAAATATATATATATATATAGGGGATGTATCTAGTGAGAAAGAGTCACTTATATGAGAGTGAGAGGAACAATTATTAGCCCTTGGATTAAAATGAGTGGATGAGATTTAATCTCATTTAAGTTACTCGTGTGCACCTTTTCCACTCCCAATTCCTGTTCATCTTCCACAGTTTGCCCTCAACAGTTTTCGCTACTTTTTTTCTTCCTCTTCTCATCTTCCATAGCTCAATTCAAGGCGGCTAAAGAGGCAAGCAGTAGGTATGGAAAATTCAGACTTTGAATCTATTGAAGAAACTCTTAATAAATAAAAGGGTTAAATAGTTGATACCCCCTGCAAAGTAGGTCGGTTTTGGGATACCCCTGTAAAATTTTTTTTTAAGATCCCCCTTGCAGACCGAAGATTCTTTGGGATACCCCCATGGAGTGACACCAATGCATGGAATCTCCACGTGGCACCTCCACGTGGATATTTTTTTATTTTTTAATTATTTTTTTGCCACGTGGCATTAAAAAAATTTTTTTTTTAAAAAAAAAACCAAATTATTTTTTAATTATTTTTTTTGCCACGTGGCATTAAAAATTTAAAAAAAAAAAAAAATAATTAAAAAAAAAATAATTAAAAAAAAAATTAAATTTTTTTTTTTTTCTGTTTTCTTTTTTTTTTCTGTTTTTTTTTATTTATATTAATTAATTTAAAAAAACAGTAAATATTAAATAAAAAAATTAAAACTTATTATTAATTATAAAAACTTAAATAAATCTTTACCAAAAAAAAAAAACTTAAATAAATTATATAAAAAATAAAAACATAATGAAATAAAATAATTAATTAAAAAAGAATTTTTTTTCCCACCTTGCTTTTTCTGATTTCTCTATTTTTTTATTAATTAAAAAAGAAATAATAGGCTTTTGAAAATTAAAAAAAAATAAAAAAAGGAAAAAAGGGATTGGAACGGATCATCATTTCTCTCAACATCTTCATCATCACCACCTCCATTTCATATCTCTCTCTTCTTCATACATTTTCTTCTCAAATAACAAACCTTCAAAATCCAAACAAATTCAAATTAATACACTAAATTCCCAAATTCTCATCTTCATACATTTTCCCAAATTTTTTACAGTTCAGTTTTTTACATTTTCCGTATTAAAAACCAAAACTGCATAAAAACTGAAATGAATTAATAAAAAAAAAATTGACAAAATAATATTAATAAAAAATTATGCTGCTACTAAATTATTGATAATGAAACCAATTAGATTGCTACTAATATACTAACATATTAGTAGAAAATTATGGTTCCAAACACAACTTGATATTTAGGCTGCTACTAAACTTCGTTTTCTTATTATAAGATGTTTTTGGATTGGTCTCGAAGAGTATTTTCAAGATATCATTTTTTTATAATTTTTATTATCATACAATTAAAGATATTAATCGTTAAAGTTATGTGTTTGAATTAAATCAAAATCTCTATTTCTTTATTATAATATGTTTTTTGATTCGTCTCGAAGAATATATTCAAGATATCATTTTTTTATAATTTTTATTATCATACAATTAAAGATATTAATCGTTAAAGTTATATATTTGAATTAGATCAGTATCTCCGTTTTCTTATTATAAGATGTTTTCGGATTCGTCTCGAAGAGCATTTTCAAGATATCATTTTTTTGTAATTTTTATTATCATACAATTAATGATATTAATCGTTAAAGTTATGTGTTTGAATTATATCAAAATCTCTATTTCTTTATTATAAGATATTTTTGGATTCGTCTCGAAAAGTATTTTCAAAATCAAAGTTATATATTAAAAGTGAAATTAAACAATAATATTTCAATTAATTTTGTTGAATTGATTGAATATTCATCCATCGGAAAGATAATAATGGATAGATTAGATTGGATTTTATCTTTAATGGATGTATTTGATTTTTTGAATGAAGTTGTAATTGTAATTGTTTTTGGGTTTAGAGAGAAGCTGATTTCAATTTTGATTTTAGGGTTTTAGTAATTTTTTTGTTTTTGGTTCAGTTTATAGTTAACTGGTTTTGTATTTAAAAAAACTAGTTAACTGAACTGTTGTCTCACAAACTAGTAACTGATTTTTATTTTTTATATAATTTATTTAAGTTTTTAAAATTAATAATAAGTTTTAATGTTTTTATTTAATATTTACTGTTTTTTTAAATTAATTAATATAAAAAATAATAAAAAAATAATAATAATATTTTTTTTAAATTTTTAATGCCACGTGGCAAAAAAAATAATTAAAAAATAATTTGGTTTTTTTTTTTTAAAAAAAATTTTTAATGCCACGTGGCAAAAAAAATAATAAAAAAATATCCACGTGGAGATTCCATGCATTGGTGTCACCCCGGGGGGTATCCCAAAGAATCTTCAGTCGGCAAGGGGGGATCTTAAAAATTTTTTTTACAGGGGGTATCACAAAACCGACCTACTTTGCAGGGGGTATCAACTATTTAAACCTAAATAAAATATTCATATAATATTTGTATTGCTCTAAGCCTAAATTAAATTTGATTGCTACAGAACTTGTTCATAACACATAGTAGGAAACTAAAACTGGAATTGAAGATTTGTAGCTTAAAAAAGTTAACAGAAACGTCATGGTGGTGCCATTGATGTTATGCTTTGGAAATCTGTGAAGAAAAAAAAAAACCTCTTCCAATTTTTCTCTTTGTTTCTTCGGTACGAGAGGGGTTTGAAAAATTGTGATTGTATGGTTGTGCTTAATCTTGGATTTGAAATCAGTTTTAATATTAATCTTGAAATCAGTTTTTTCATGGTAACTCATGGTATTATCTGCGAAGAAGCAATAGCAATTTGGTTTATCTGCGAAGAAGAAAGTCGAAGAAATAATTGGAAGCTACAACGACCGGACCATTGGAAAACGAGAAGGAAAAAACAAAACGATAGGAATAACTCAAGATAAGGCAACTAGGCAAGCAGTGTGAGTGACCAGATTAAAGATTTTAATATGAGCCATTGATTTTGATCTGACGGCTGATAAAAGACCCTCTCACTCTCATATAAGAATAAGCTTTCTCACTTGATATGACCCCTATGTATATATATATATATATATATATATATATATATATATATATATATATATATATATAGGAACAAAAGATAAACAGATAATAAGTTGCGTTATTAAACCTTTTCTAATAGCAAAATTCAATAATTGAAACATTAGATTCATAGACTTTGACGACACAATATTATCATGCATGACCTTTTTTCAATTTTTTTCAAAAGGTTTACATTCTCTAGTGTTAGAAAAACAATACTCACTATCAATAAATTAATCACTTTCTTAATCATCGTGATTTAGTCAACAAAGTTCTATATTTAAGACCAGATGTAGTATTTTATTTTTGCGTTAATAAGTGTTTATCCCCTGCAATATGGACGAGTTTTGGTTTATCCCTGTAATATTTTTTTTGATTATCCCTTGTAATGTGAAGATTCTATCGTTTATTCCTCTTATAGAATATGTTGACTTAGGCTATGTTTTGATTGGTGGTAGATGATGGAATGAAATGGAATGAAGTGATGAATATTTATGTTCCATTGTTTGGGTTTGTAAAAACTGAATGAAGTGGAGTTGAGTGGAATAAGATGAAACTCATTACATCCTATACCATTCAATCTTCTCATATTTTTCATTCCTATCAATTTGGAGTGTATGCAAAGGAATGAAATTACCCAAACAATGGAATGTGATATTTGTTTCATTCCGCTCCATTCCATTCCACTTCATTATATTTCATTCCGCTTCATTCCATTTTATTCCATCAATCCAATCAGTGTCTTAAGATTATGTCATTTCACTCATGTAATGTTAACAAATTTTGGTTTACTTCCTCATTGGTCATGTCACGTCCTCATTTATGTGAAATCTTAAGTTAACATATTTCATAAGAGGGTCAATCAAATAAAAAAAAATATTAAAGAGTGTAATAAAAAAATATTACAGGTAAATTAAAATTCGTTAACATTAAAGGGTAAACACTTATTAACCTTTTGTTTTTTGAATAGATTACTAGTTATATTTTTGTTGATATTATTTTATTATGCACTCTTAAGTAGGGGTGTGCATGGTCGGTTATTTTGCCAAACCAAACCATATTCAAACCAAAACCATATATATGGATTTGGATACATGACCAAAACCATTATTTTTTATAAACCGGTTATATAACTAGTTATAAATTTGGATACGGATGCATAACCGAATATTTTTATAAAATCGGTTTAAAACCGGTTAATTTTTAAATCCAGTTTTAAACTGGTTATTTTTAAAACTGGATTAATAAACGGTTAATTTGGTCTAAGTTTTTTTTTACGCAGACGAAAAACATATTAAAAAATGTAAAAAAAAAACTTTTCTTTTTTATTCTTGAAGCAATAATCAATTTCAAGCCAAATTACTTCTGATATGTGTTTGAAACTTGAAAGAGGTGGAAAACAAAAAAACATGTGAAGAAGACCATTCACATTCCTTCTTGTAGATTTCTTTTGTTACTAAAAATAGTGCACAGCCATCATGATTAACATGATTCTAGGATCGTGACTTACTATACACTGCTGTATATATTTGTATTTTATGCACTGCATAATAATCAATTAAACAATATAAATTACAAAGTTTCTTTCTGCAGCGTCACATTACTGAAATAAGAACAAAGAGGAGAAAAACTGTCCGCACATTGAATTAACTAATTGTGAAGAATAGAGGAAGGAAGAATACATTATTAGAACGGTTGGAAGCAATTGGAGAGAATGAGTGTGGTTCGATTGAAAGAGAACATCGTCGATTATGGTTCAATTGGAGAGATTATTGTAGATTTGGGATTTAGGGTTCATTGCAAATCCTAATTGCGAGATCACGCACATGGTGATGGTGTGTGCGTCAATTAATTTCAATTAATTTTAATAAAAGGATATTTGTTTATTGTACCAAAAAAAAAGGTACTAGTTGCTGCAGGATGCTGATGTGCCCTGGTGAGGGCTCAGCAGGCAACAGGTGCAGGGCGTGCCCTGGTGAGGGCTCAACAGGCAGCAGGCAGCAGGCAACACGCAGGGGGTGGCGCCAGGCGCGGCCACGAGCCCTGGTGAGGGCGCCAGGCGCCCAGGAGAGACCCGTTTGGGCTGTGGACTCTGTCGAGTTGGCGCCGGGCGCGGGTCAGGGGCGCTAGGCGCCAGTTCGTGCATATATACCCCTGTTTCTGTTTTTTGCAGCCGAGAGAGAGGAAAAATGTAGGGTTTTGAAAGGGGGTTTCACCAATATGGAGGCTAGGGTTCAAGGGGGTTTCTCTTGGGTTAATCCTACGGTTGGGTACTCTTTCTAACACCTTGTAATTGCTATCAATTGAAATCTCTTGGTCATGGGAAGAGATTTGGGAAAAGGATAGAATTTAGGAAAACTCTAAATTCTTGCAACTCTTGTAAATCTCATTGTAATCAAGTATGAGGAAGCTTTGATAGTGGAACAGAGATCTCTCTCCCCCAGATGTAGGTTCATTAACACCGAACTGGGTAAACAATATCTTGTGTTCTTTATTGCTTTCATTAGTTTTAGCTTTGGTTGATATTATAATTGCTTGGATATCCATTGTTGTTGTTGGTTGCTTTAATTGTTTTGCCCCACACACTAGTTCAAGGATTATTGGTGTGGTTCAATCGACGAAGTCACAAAAATTGGCGCCCACCGTGGGGCAAGGGTTTAAACAAATTAAGGTACCATGGGTGAGACTTTCCGGAAACAATTTTGAATTGTGGAAAGTGAAGATGGAAGCAATTTTAATGGTTGAGAAGATCGATAAAACATGGAGTGTGGTTATCCGGTACCTCAAAGGTAAAAAGCTAAAGGAGATTGCGATGAAGGTCGGCCTGGAGAGGCGGTGGTAATAATACTCGGTGTCGGCCTGGAGAGGCGGTGGAATAATACTCAACATCAGCCTGAAGAGGCGGTGATAAGAATACTTAAGTTTTGCGTTACAAGGTGGGAAACATAGTGGATATACCGGTTTGAGACTTTGATGGATGAATCTCGGTTTGAGGTGGAGTTTGTTACTAGTGGGACTAGAGGAAGACAAACAATCAACAATAGCTCTTGGCTATTTAATGAGAGATAGGGAGGAGAGCGGTATTGTTGCATCAAAGTGGTATGGCTATGGAAATCTTGTGGGTTATGTTTCGATTGTGACTGAAGAAGTGCAAAACTTGAAAGATCTTCAGGGAGGCAATTGAAAGCAACAGTGATCAGACTTGGTAACTTGGGAGACTGCTGGAGGTAGTTAGATACAAGGAGAGCTTGATGTTGCAGCTTGTGGAACCACCTAAAATTCCAAGGTTGGTTTGGAGCCAAGCAATACTTCGAGAGTACGGAAGACATTCCGGGGTTCGAAGGGTGGTGGAGGCTTGTAGGGCTGTTCTAAAATTCCAAGAATAGTCGGAGGCAAGCGATTCTTCAAGAGGACAGACAGGTTCAATCCGGGGTCTGAAGAGGGTACGGTGGAGCTTGTATGGCTATCTAAAATTCCGGTGATAGTTGGGATGCAAGCGGTTCTTCGAGAGTACGGAACTGAACACTCCGGGGGTCGAAGAGGTTGCGGTGAATCTTGTGGGGGCTACCTAAAATCCTATGGTAGTGGGATGCAAGATCTTCATGAGGGCAGAAGGTATTCCGAGGGATGAAGGGTCTGAGGTAATACTTGTGGTTCTAACAAGTTTGTTGGAAACAGGTGGAGTAGCATGATGGTTGATGGGAAGTTGACATCACCATGAATTTAAAGGCAAGGTGGAGATTGTTGAAAATTGCATTTGAATTGCATGATCAAGGTACTAGTTGCTGCAGGATGCTGATGTGCCCTGGTGAGGGCTCAGCAGGCAACAGGTGCAGGGCGTGCCCTGGTGAGGGCTCAACAGGCAGCAGGCAGCAGGCAACACGCAGGGGGTGGCGCCAGGCGCGACCACGAGCCCTGGTGAGGGCGCCAGGCGCCCAGGAGAGGCCCGTTTGGGCTGTGGACTCTGTCGAGTTGGCGTCGGGCGCGGGTCAGGGGCGCTAGGCGCCAGTTCGTGCATATATACCCCTGTTTCTGTTTTTTGCTGCCGAGAGAGGAAAAATGTAGGGTTTTGAAAGGGGGTTTCACCAATATGGAGGCTAGGGTTCAAGGGGGTTTCTCTTGGGTTAATCCTAGGGTTGGGTACTCTTTCTAACACCTTGTAATTGCTATCAATTGAAATCTCTTGGTCACGGGAAGAGATTTGGGAAAAAGGTAGAATTTAGGAAAACTCTAAATTCTTGCAACTCTTGTAAATCTCATTGTAATCAAGTATGAGGAAGCTTTGATAGTGGAACGGAGATCTCTCTCCCCCAGATGTAGGTTCATTAACACCGAACTGGGTAAACAATATCTTGTGTTCTTTATTGCTTTCATTAGTTTTAGCTTTGGTTGATATTATAATTGCTTGGATATCCATTGTTGTTGTTGGTTGCTTTAATTGTTTTGCCCCACACACTAGTTCAAGGATTATTGGTGTGGTTCAATCGACGAATTCACAAAAGTTTGTTTTGTCAAAAAAATAAGATATTTGTTTTTCTTTTGTTTTGCCAAAAATAAATTTGAAAAGGATATAATAATCAATTTAAACCAAATCCGAAAATTTAATTTGGATGGATAATCGACCAGATGAAAATGGTTTGGTTAATAACCATATACCAAAATCCAAATTTTTTAAAACGAATTTGGATCCGGTTATGAATTTGGACATTCTAACCGGATATTTTGCACACCCTAACAATCACAATCAATTATTTGTATGACTTAAACTAATTGTAATGATACTAATTGTTAATTGGTTCAGTGGTGATTGCCGCTGAATTTGGTAGGGAGGACCACGGTTCGATTCCCGCAACTGCGATCAGAAGGGGACTAGAACCATTTAATATCATAACTGAACCCCGAACTAATTTCAACCGGTGGTGAAAACTAACTAATTGTAATGAAAGTCAAACACGTGTGTAATGATTTAACGTTTATAATCAATTGACAGTGAAAAAAATTTGCACACTGACTTCGAGTATGAATTTTTTAGTTTACAATTTAAAAGTAAGTTAAATTATTGAAAAGAGCCAACTTCCTCGACAAGGTGTGTGACAAAAGATTGGTGTCTGCAGGTAGAATGCTTTAGTGGCTCACATCACACATTGAAAGTGTGACAATGCAATTCATGCTAATTGCTTAACAGCAATACATATACATGGATTGATTTCGGATCCTGTAATTGAAGTGATATAGATGAGAATATGCCCATACCGGATGTAAAGAACATGAAAGCTTTACAGCATGTGAAAAAAGAAAGATCATCCATGTGGGGATGGAAATGGTACTGATATGTTCTTGTTAGATAAGCAAGTGAGAGTGATGTGTTTTCTTTCTATGGAAAACCAATTATCTATAGAGATTGAACATAGCGGTATTAATTATTTCTATGTGTCTAATTTATAAGAGATGAATTACAATTTGGAGATTTATTTATTAAATAATTGATGTATTTTATTTAAAATATAAATAAAATATATCAATTATCAATTTTGGTTTTCACTACCAGTTTAATCTGGTTCAAGGTCAGTTCTGACATCAAGTGGTTCCAGCCCCCACTCAATTGCAGTTGGATGAGTCGGTTCTTGCAATTGAAATGATTTGCTCTCGTAGTTGACATTTATTATAGCTAGCTAGAAACAAACTCTCTCATGGTGAGTTTAACATTTCGTAAATCTGACATAATTCCTTGGGACTTACGCAATCGTCTACTAAATTGTGTGAAACTTACTTAGAAGATGACTTTCATCATCTCACATATATATAGAGAAATAAATCAATGCGTAGATGATTTTGCTAATTTGAGGCTCACCATTCCTGATTATCAATGGCGGGACACTATCCCCAATAATATTTGTCATTTTTTTTATAAAATTATATTTTGCTTTCCTAAATATTGTTTATGTTAATGATTTGGAGTATTGTACTCATTTTTCCTTCATTTAATTTTTCTTGATTAGGGTTTTATGGGTAATATTTTTAAGGGTCACGGTGCACTAGTTAAGAATTAAAAAAAAAGAAAATTTTGTATGGAAAATTGTATTTTTTATACTTTAAAAATATTGACTACACAAATTCCAAGATAAATTTACTATATTAAGTTTTCTTAACTAGTGCAATGGGTACACTATTTAGCATTTTCCTATTTTTAATAAGATAGTGTCAATGTTTAGCTTCCATTTCGGTATATTGGTCTAATCCTCCAAATTTTGTATTTCTATTTTATACTCCCTGTGTTCCTTTATATAAGAAACAAAAGTGAAATTTTTTTGTTCCTTTTTTATAAGAAACTTTGACTAATTTTCAAATGTTTTAAATGTTGAGTTTCACTTGTGCCTTTATTTATTATGAAAGAGAATATTAAAAATAAGTAAGTTAATTGAATTTAGAGTAATTAAATAAGGGTATAGATGTAATAAGTTTAAATTTATAAGAGTATTAAATAAAAAGAACTATTTATAATGTGTTTCTTTGGTATGTGTAATTTTTTCTAAGTGTTTCTTATAAAAAAAACAGAGGGAGTATTATTTTAAATTGGAAAATGCTAAACAGTGTCCCCGGTACATTAGTTAAACATACTAATAAGGAAATTTCATCACGAAAATTGTGCATTCAATACCTTGAAAATATAAAAAGTTGTCTTTATTACATTAATTTTCTCTTTAATTTCCATTTTTAGTATGCTCAACAAGTATCCGAAGTATTGTTTAACATGACACTTTTAAATTAGTTTCTTATTAAGTTACTTGAAGGGGTGTTAACCTAATTAGAATTACCTCTTTTTGTTTTGATAAGAAATATCTCAATTGCCATAGTGACCAATTCGTAGTATCATCTTTCTAAATCCACTGTGTAGTGATATTGTGTAGTGATATAGCGACTAGTTTGAGCATTTTCATTTTCTAAATAGTTACTATATCACAATTTATTTTGCATTGTATTGAATTTTTTATTTATAATATAAGAAATATATGATCGAACTTCGGACCTCATACATACCATCCAGAACCTTATGTTATGAAATTTGTTATAAAATCTTAAAAAAAATTAAATTAATTAAAAAGACCATCATGACCAATAATTTATAATTTCAAACTAAGATATTGAACTAAAGTGGTTAATGAACTCTCTCTAGGACAGATTATTCGTAAGAACCCAAGTTCGATTTCTAGTGAAAATAATTATTGTTCAAACTTTACTTAACTCGCGGCCGAACTCTTACTGACCCACTTCTAATGAGAATTAAATTTAATGAAGGAAAAAAAATTATAATTTCAAAGATGAATTTATAGTTTTAATAATATTAGGAATGAAGGTGATACAAAGTTTCAATTTCATGAGTGGAACAAGAGTTAATACTCACTTCAGTCTCGTACTCTCATATATATTATATATATATATAAGCAACAAAACAAAAAAGTTGAAAATCTCAAAATAATATAAGTAAAAGTAACCTCTAATTATTATAATAAATATCATTTTTCCAAATATATTCCTACTTCTTTCACATTCCTATGTTTTTAACAATTTCCAAGTAAAAAAATAGGGGTAAAATTCGAAAAATGTATGACTTAAATGCATTTAGAACACTTTTCTTAAAGGAAAAACTTTTTTGTAAATTTACTTATATATGAGATCGGAGGAAGTATAACACAACGATTTGATTCTCCAGAACTGCAATCCGAGCGAGGGGAACTGAAATCACTTTAATTTAGAACTGATCCCTAAATCAGATTAAATCAATACGATGGAAATTTTTTTTATCAATATGTATCTTCTTCAATCACGTCCAAACAATGAAAAACTCTCAACTTTTTCTTTCCATAATTTACTCCCATCTTTTCTCTCTCCGTCCAAACAAAAGAAATCTAAACGAAATTCAAACTTCTTCGGTTTCCTATGAAGAAACGGACAGAGACACGAAAAGGAATCTCCAGTAACAAAAACCTTGTAATTTGTTCTGAAAATTCGAATGATGCTGCTTTGTAGAACTAAACATGCTGTTTTTTCTCATGTTTCCAAACCCTCTGTTTCCTTTCTTCTTTGTCTTTACTCTTCATTTTCCAAAAGAACCAAAATTAACCCTAATTTCAAAAACCCTAAAACCCTTTCTTCAAAATCATTCCCACCCACTTCGTCAAAATCTTCAATTTCGAATATTTCACCCAAAACAACCCTTTACTCATTGCTCACTGACCTAGTTTCTTGCCCTGATGACACTGACACTGCCATTGACAGTGTTTTGGATTGTTACAAAGGAGAATTAACTTCCAAACTTGTGCTTAGTGTTTTGATGAGTTACAATCACTTGGGTAGAACCAAAACATTGAAATTTTTCTCATGGGCTGGGAAAAAAATGGATTTTCAATTTGATGATAATGTGATTGAGTATATGGTTGATTTCTTTGGTAGAAGGAAACTCTTTGATGATATCAAGTGTTTGTTAAAGACAATTGTTGCTCATCAAGGTCAAGTTTCGTCTAAGGCGTTGTCCATTTGTATTAGGTTTTTAGGTAGAGAAGGGAGAGTCGGTGAAGCATTATCGTTGTTTGATGAAATGGAAAGTGTGTTTGGGTGTAAGCCTGATAATCTTGTGTGTAACAATGTGCTTTATGTTTTATGTAAGAAGCAATCATCAGAGGAGATGATTGAGCTTGCACTTTCGATTTTTCATAAGATTGAATCTCCTGATACTTATTCGTGTAGTAACATGATTGTTGGTTTGTGTAGACTTGGTAGATTTGAGGCAGCTCTTGAGATTTTTCGCAAAATGGATAAGGTTGGTGTGCATCCAACTCGTTCTGCGATGAATGTTCTTATTGGGGATCTTTGTTTGATGAGTTCAAAAGAAGGGTCTGTTGAGAAAGTTAAAGTTACGAATACACGTAGACCGTATAGTATTTTAGTTCCTAATATGGGAGGAAATAGGGCTGCAATTCAGCCTGCTGTTGAAGTGTTTTCTGCAGTTGTTAATTCTGGTTTGTTGCCTAGTACATATGTTGTGTTTAGGCTTATGTCAGAGCTTTGTCGATTAGGTAATACCGGAGAAGCTCTTAAAGTCTTAAGAATTGTTGAGGAAAAGAAGCTAACTTGTGTTGACGAGGGATACTCAATTGTTATGAAGGCGTTGTGTGATCATCGCAGAGTAGAAGAAGCTGGTAAGTTGTTTGGGAGAATGTTGGAGATTGGCTTGAAGCCGAAGTTGATAGTTTACAATTCTGTTATATCCATGTTGTGTAAATTGGGAGATTTGGACAATGCTAATGGTGTGTTTGAAATCATGAACAAGAATAGATGTGTTCCAGATAGTTTAACTTACATTGCTTTGATCCATGCTCATTGTGAATGTAAGAATTGGAAAGTTGCTTATGAATTGTTGACGGAAATGTTGAGTTTGGGATGGATTCCACATTTTCATACTTATAATTTGGTAGATAGTATTTTGAGAGAACATGATCAGTTCGATCTGTCCGTTAAATTGGAAAGAAAATTGGAGAATCAGAAGTTGCTGAAGCTATGTAAGGAAGGTCAACTAGATGCTGCTTATGAGAAAGTAAAATTAATGCTTGAAAAGGGTGTTCATTTATCAGCTTATGCTAGAGACACATTTAAGCATGAGTTTCAAAAGTGTGGCAAGTTAGAAATAGCACATGAGTTACTAGAAAAAACTCAAAGAGTTCAGGAGATTAATACAACTTAACTAGTTATTGAATACAACTTCCTTTGTTGTTGTAACAATTTTGGGTTTTATAATACACATTTTTGTATAGTATTTAACATGATTTTTTCCTCAACATTCTTGTCTCAGTTTTATTTTGTTCTCTATCTGCTAAATTCTTATGCTGTCCAGTCACTGAAGCTTCTAAAATGTTCCCAAGTTTATAAAACAAAACAAAATAAAGAAAATAAATGTCGTGGCTCGCGAGGAGCTGCTCATGAAACTGTAGTTCACTGCCTTTGAAATTGTCCTAGGTCTGCCATGGTTTGGAATGCTTTGCATTTGTCCTTACAGTTCCTTATGGCACAATTTGGAGGTCTACAAATGATGAAGTTTTCAGCGATACTCGATGAAGGGAATGTCATATACTAAATACCATCCAATCCGCATATGATCCGATTATAAAGTCCTCTGGAAGCACTAGTAAGGGTGGTAATTAAGTATCATGAAGTTAATGTTGATGGCACCTCCTTGGATTAGATAATTGTAGTAGGACAGGATTTGGAGGAGTTTTGAGGAACCATGTTCCGATGTTCGCTAATCAATAGGAATTGCTAATGACTTTGATGTTGCTTGGAAACCAAGATATTGAAATTTGGTTATTGAATATGATTCAAAATGTTGATCAGCATAGGAAATCAGTTGCACACTCATATGCTTCTATAACTTTTTAAGAAGCCAAATAAAAATATATATAATAAAAGGAGGCGTGCTTAACAAAAAGAGTTTACACGGAAATAAAGAGGATAAAAAAGTCTCAAGGCATAATCAAGTTAACTTCTAACCTCTAAATAAGTTAAAGGGTTAGACCACCACAAATTGAAATCATAATAAAAAAGATGGTTATGGGTCTTCAGCCACCACCAAGAAATGATTTTCACTTTCTCTACCAATGCTATAATAGATAAAAACAACCTGTTTTTTCTTTCTTAAGCTTCTAGAGGGTTCCTAGCCCAATCTTGAACTATTTATTTATTTTTTGCAAAAAAAAAAAAAAGAGTCTAAGCTCAGAAAGAGAAAAATTGCAAAATCACTCTGATACAATCATCCGACAATAAAAACACATATGATCATGAACTTGAGTTTCATCGGATTTTGACTCGAAGATTTGAGTTGGTGTGATTCTTAATTGTATTTTTTCACCAATCTCATATTAGAAGTTGTTTAAAGAAATTAATTTATTTACTCAAATTTGATAGTTACATGGACGATTTAAATTGAAATTTGACTAAAAGGACAAACTTAAAATTTTTTAAACTTAAGAGACCAAATTAAAACATAAAATTAGTAATTTTTTTTTTTGGTTTGCACCACCAGTTTAATCTGGTTTGGGGGTCACTTCTGGCATCAAGTGGTTCCAGCCCCATCCAATCGCAGTTGCGGGATGCGGGATCCATAAAATTAATGTTTTAATTGTGTGATCTATACATTAACCAACACATTATGATGTTGGAAATAGAGGTTATCAGAGACAAAAACTAGTTTCAAGTACAGAAAAGTACTGATTTTTTTACCTAACCGTCCCTTATTTTACCAGAAATTCCCACACTACCCCCCTTTTGAAAAAAATCCCAATTCTGCCCCCCAATACCCCCCAATACCCTCCCTTTAGGACAGGCAGCCGGACAGAATGGCCCACACAGCAGGTGGTGCCACTGTCAACGGCGCCACTTGACTTGGCATGGTGCCAGTCAAAGTGGCGCCATCTGCCACATGTCAGCATGCGTCGGCTGCTGTCCCCTGCATGCACAACACAACTTTATTTTCTGTTTTTTTTTTTTTTTTTTCGTTTTTATATTAAATTTTTTTTAATTCAACTATCGTCTCATTCTATAAATACCACACTCTATACTCTCATTTTTCATTCACAAACTTTATATTTTTTCATCTCTCTATTTTTTTCACTCTCTATTTTTTTTATCACAAATGGCCTCTTCTTCAAATGTCCGTACACCAACCACTCATAATTTTTCTGTGAAATTTAGATTGGCGCGAGGAACATTTTAAATTAGCGATTGGCAAATTGAGTTCTCTTGTTTCTTTGAAGAATAATATTCAAGAAATATTTCTCTTCAAAAATGGCGAACAAATAGAAATTGAGCATATGGCCTATTTAGATTCAAGTACGGCCATCACGAGTGACTCTATTGTTGCAACATATAAAAAATATTGGGTCAAGTTGGAGAATGATATGGATGTTCAATCCATGTTTAGGAGTGTCGAATTTGAAAAAGAACCACATCGTTTGTACTCGACCTTAAAAAAAAGAAGTTAAGTTATTGTTAAATGTGGTTTATTTTTTATGTTATGTAATTTTATTATGTTTTATGTTTGTGCATTTTTATTTTATGTTTAGTGTTGTCGAATTTGAAAAATATGAACATTGTTTGTACGCGACTTAAAAAAAAAATAGTAAGTTGTTGTTGTTTTCTCGTGGTTTATTTTTATGTTATGTAATTTTATTATGATGTATGTTTGTGCAATTTAATTTTTTAATTTCGTATGAATGTAGACACTTATATATTTTGAAGTGAAATTTAAAATTTATTATAAATATATTGATGGCCTTTGTCGTGTGTTTTAATTTTCTGTTATTATAATTTTTTATCATAAATTAAATTTATTTATTGCCATTTGTGATAAAAAAAAATAGAGAATGAAAAAAATAGAGATATGAAAAAAATATGAAGTTTGTGAATGAAAAATGAGAGTATAGAGTGTGATATTTATAGAATGAGATGATAGTTGAATTAAAAAAAATTTAATATAAAAAACGAAAAAAAAAACAGAAAATAAAGTTGTGTTGTGCATGCAGGGGACAGCAGCTGACGCATGCTGACATGTGGCAGATGGCGCCACTTTGACTGGCACCATGCCAAGTCAAGTGGCGCCGTTGACAGTGGCACCACCTGCTGTGTGGGCCATTCTGTCCGGCTGCCTGTCCTAAAGGGAGGGTATTGGGGGGCAGAATTGGGATTTTTTTCAAAAGGGGGGTAGTGTGGGAATTTCTGGTAAAATAAGGGACGGTTAGGTAAAAAAATCGAAAAGTACTACCATTGAGTCACTGTATTTATTTCCTGTTTCGTTGGTTGTATAGTTTGAAGTTGGAGTGAAAAAGAAGAACGAACAATGAGTGGTCGTTCGAGAAACTTGAACTCCGTTTTCTATTCGAATTCATATCATCCAATTCAAGCTGGAAGCATTGACGGCACTGATATTCTTCCTCACGACAATGCCATTCTTCGTGCTCAACTCTGTTCCTCTATCGGCCTTTGTTAGTATTATTCACAATTCTCCATTTTTTTCCAATTTTTTTCAATTTTCATCCTTATTTTTTTTAATTTCTGAAATTCAATTTTGCAGATGATCCATTTGGTGATCCTAAGGCAACTGGTGACCCTTATTGTACCCTTTTCGTCGGTCGTCTCTCTCGACTCACCACTGAAGATACTCTCCGCAAGGTACCATTCTCTTCGTCCCTTTAAGTTTATTTAGGGTTCAAATATGATAGAAATCATTTCACATGTTAGAAGTTTTTCTCCGGTAATATTTAGGGTCAGTTTGGATTAACTTATATTTTAGTTTATGGCTTATGCAAATAAATAAGCTTTTTCAAGTTAGTTTATGAATTAACATAAAAACTTATTCATTTGCATAAGCTATTTCTCAAAAGCTCTCAAAAATAAGTTAATCCAACCAGGCTCTTGCTCGTTTACACGAACAGTACAAATTTGTCCCTGATGAATAGTTTGAACTCACTTTAGATACTCCCATAACACTAGTGGTGACACCATCCTTGATAACCTTTACCACTACTATAGAATCAACATCAAGCTCCACATTTCTATATCCAAATCTCCAAGCAAGACACAATCCTTCCAGCACACCCCAAAGCTCTGCCGTAAAAGTGCTGCAAATACCAATATGTTTCGCGAATCCACCAAGCCAATTCCCTATGTGATCTCTTTTAATATACCTCCACAACTGGCTGTCATTATTCCCTTCAATGTAGGTTCGTGCGATCCTACGAGCTCGGCCAAACAAGCTTTGAACCTCTTCCAGTTCGTTTTTGGACGAATTTGTAGTCAGGTTCGCGTTTTTGGTTTAGGTACGTAAAAAAAAAAAAGAGCTGGTTCTGTTCGTGAGAGCAGCGCTCTCTCTCTTTCTTTCTCACGCCATTCATCAAGGTTTTCGACCTATTTTTTTATGTCGTCGGCAGGTTCTGTTCGTCACAGACAGACAGTGGTTTCGGGTCGAATCCGTGACCCGGTTCTTAAACAGAAGTTTACAAAGAAAAACCCTAAGAAAGACACAAAACACATTGTTTCATTTTGCTTCTTTATTTTTATTTTTGATAATATTTTTGCTTCTTTATTTTATATTGCCGCTTTGCCTTTTTTTAATATTTTGTCCGCTTTGCTTCTTTCTTTTTTGTTTGTCCGCTTTACTTTCAATCAAATCCAATAATAACAACTTTCTTTTGTGAATGATGCATAGGCCTTTAATGATGCATAAGCCTTTAGTTATTTTATGAACTTAGTACTTGGTTGTTGTGAACTTATAAACATTTGGAATGATGATTATGAAATACTCCTTTTTATAAGGAACAAGGCATACTCATTTGGCATAATCTTATTTTTTTTATTAAAAATTCTAAAATTTTATAATTTATTCCAAAACTAACCTTGGTGTAATTAATGCATAAGAAATATGTTACTGTAATTAATGCATAAGAAATATGTTACTGTAATTAATGCATAACATTGGAATAGATAAAGGGTATAAATGAAATTGTTTAATTAATAAAGCATAAATTTAATGATTGTTTCTTATAAAAAGGAACAAATTTTGTTTTCAAATTGTTCCTTATAAAAAGGAACAGAGGAAGTATTAATTAATTAAGTTTATTTTGTTCATGTATTATATTATTTATGTGTTTGTGTGTATATTGTATATATGTGAAGTTACAATTTTACCCTTGAGGGGATCTTACGAATCGAGCTACGACCCTCGAGCTTACGAATCTCCACCAGCCTACCGATCCTACGTAGGATCTTGAACCTGACTACATTGATTTCCTTACAAGCTCCATCCGTATTGATTTTAACCCATCCTTCAACTGGTGGCTTCCACCCGATCCAAGTAAGGCTACGCTGCTTCTCACTAACAATACCCACCTCATATGCACACCTATATTCTCTGCACCGTTGCATTACAAACTGAACTGGTTGAGCTGGTCTCAAAAAATTATCTTCATGGTTTTCTTTATTACGCAATGTCCATAAACTATAGTAAGCATTAGCTCAAAAATATGCCCAATTCATATTCTCAATCCTCACTATATTACCCTGTAGATTGAACTTAAACCAATGGACAAGGTCTCCACCAAAGAATAAAGCACGAGCAGCATGAGGTACCACTGCCATCCAAATATTTTCCGCTTATGCACAGTCTCCCAGAACATGTAATCCGGTTTCCTCAAACTTTCGACAGTGATCACACATTCTATGAGCCAAACCCATACGAGCCTTGATTGAATTAGTGAGCAGGCGATTATGTAAGGCAATCTACATAAAACATTTGTTTATTTCTGTCACATGTAAAGCCTAGATATTCTTCCATAATCCTTCCATATTATCTTCTGTAAAGTTACATAACAGTTTGTACATAGCAGCAACTGAGAACTTATCCGTTCTAGCTCCGGTAACCACCTGAATGTCCTTACCATTCTCTATATCTGGAGGAGGAATTGCAGCTATTCTATTCACTAAATTTGTAGGTAGCCATCCTTGTAGCACATTCCAGTTCCAATTACCATCCTCATCCACAAGCTCACACACTTTAATATTTCGCAAATCATTAGGGATAGCCTCAACCTGATCAATCACACGCACACCTTCCTGTATCAGTCCCATCTCCTAGAACCCAAAAGCAAGAATTATTGAGTTTAGGACTAAGATTAACAATAATTTCCATAAGCTTGATGCCGAATTTTGAACTTCAATCTCACCCTTCAGAGCTCTACAATCGTATTTACCACGCATCATTAGGTTTGTTTTTAGTGAAGATGAGAAATAAGAAATTAGATTACATGGTACTGAATCCTGTCACGGATCAGCAAGAACATGAAAGGAACATAGAACTTATGTGTTGTAAAGTATAAAACACAGAAGCGGATCTTTAGATAAACATCTTTTTGTAGCTTATAGATGATAAGTGCTTATGCATAAGCTTGCATAAACTATTTTGATAGAAGAAGTTAAAATAAAGACAAATTGTTTTTCTATATGCTTTAAGTTGTTTTCATAAGTTCTCTCAAATTGTCTCACAAGACTTATTTCAGTAGATAAACTAAAATTAGCAAATCCAAACAGGCCCTAAGAACAACAACACAAGTCAGTTTGAAAACCACATCTTCACTCAAAATCTTAAGGCATTAGGCATATGAATTCTCGGGATTTCTAACTCACACTTGACACATGAATAAAAAGAAGTATTTAAAAGTCAATTATATTATTCCTTGAAGCTTAGAATACCGCTACCTTTTTTTCTGCTTCTTTAAGTGATTTAGTATATCGATTTTTGTGCTTATGGAATGTGTGGGTTTATCTTTTAGGTTATGAGTGAGTTTGGTCGGGTGAAGAACTTGCGATTGGTGAGGGACATTGGTAATTTTCTTTGATCTATTTTAATTCTTGATCCATCTTTGATTTCAGTTGTTGTCGTTTATTTCCCCCCATACTATTTTACATCTTCAAATTGTGCGATTTTGAAAGACATCTAATAGAAATGGTATTTCTTGTTGAATTTGCCGGTTGATACGATTGACTAATTTTTTATTCAATGCTAGTATGATACTTCGAATTTGACTGTGTTTTGAAAAATAACATTTCGTTCAAGGATATGTTCTCTTCATCTCTTGTATTTAAAGCATATTGAAAATCTATGAAATATGCCCTTCATATCTTACCGTAACGTACATTATTCCAATTATTAAAGTTATTTTATGGTATTCCCATATACTGAAAAAGGATTCTTATTAACTCTCTCTAAGTGTTCATTTTCTAACTAATCTATAATTCCAACTATCTATACAACATCTTGTATACCCATGATTTTCTTGTATACCCATGATTTTATGTTACATCCCTGCCAAATTCGGGAAATTTTGTCTTTTTGTTCTTTTGAAAGATATATATTGATAATTACTCTTGTCCATATATTGTTACCAAGCTGAGGGATTTTAGTTTTTATGGTGAATTCATTTACTTGCAGTGACAGGAGCTTCTCGTGGTTATGCATTTGTTGAATTCGAAGCTGAAAGGGAGATGCGACGGGCATATATGGTGCTGCAATCTTTTACAACTTTGTTAAACTTTTATCTTAAATAAAAGAACCATGCTTTATGGAATGGATGCTACTTCTTTTTTATGACATGTACATACACATAAATATACACAACGATAAAGATCGGTTATATTGTTCAAATACTTTAGTTTTGAAAAAAACCAGCTGAATTTACACCCTTGCAAACAAAATCATCTTGGCTTCATTTGGCTTGTAATATGCCTTTCTATGAAATGTTGATGTTACTAATATTTGTCGAACTTTCTCATTTGTAGGATGCTCATCATTTGATTATTGATGATTGTGAAATCATTGTTGATTATAATAGACAACAGTTGATGCCCGGATGGATTCCTAGAAGGTTAGGTTAGTTGAAGTGACTCATTGTTGATGTTGCAATTATAACAATTGAGCTTGAGCCATCTGATCACTTTTTGTTATCTCCTATAGGTGGTGGTCTTAGTGGTAATAAGGAATCAGGACAACTTCGTTTTGGAGGAAGAGAAAAACCATTTCGTGCACCCTTGTATGTATTTGTTCTTTCTTATTTGCAACCATATTTTCTCTTATTTCTCATTTATCTAATAGCTTAGTTTTTAAAGATGATTCATTTTTAAAGATGATTAAGATTTAAATGGGACAACGATGAAGAAAATGATTTATATAACTACAACAGGTGTACCGAAAGTTATAGTGCAATAAGATGATTGAATTTCTATGTGGCGGAAGCTATGAATTTTTAGAACTGAAAAACCGTAAGTGTATAATTCTTCACAGTAGAAGTTTTGTGAAAAGAGTTAACGCTAGTTCTTTATTGGCTTTATTGATTTTGTAATTTATCTACTGTTCAACTAGGAAACCAATTCCATATGAGGAGTTGAAGAAGCTTGGTATCCCACCGCCACCTGAGGGAAGATACATGTCACGTTTTCAGGTGCTGTTATTTTACCTTTTCACATTAAGCTGTTGTTTTATTATCTTGCTTGTATGAAAGTTTCTTCCATGTTGAATATTTTAAGATATTAAACTTCACATGGATTTGTTTACGGTCTAATGTTGTTCGCTGTTTGTAATGACGTGTGTTTCTGAACAGAATATTGAAAGTTACAATTTTGCTTGTTAGTTTGTGTTTCAATTTTCCATATATTTGTACAGGTCCCATCTCCGCCTAGAAGAGAAAGGAACCTCTCAGATATGGAAAATGACTCCGATAGAAGAGACAAGAACATGACAAAAGACTCCGAGACGGAGGAAGATCACTACAAAAGGAGTTCAACTTTCCAAAGAGACTACTACCATGACAGGAGCTCTTCAAAGAGGAGTGATCGTTACCATGACAGGAGCTCTTCAGAGAGAAGTGATCATTACCATGATAGGAGATCTTCAAAGAGGAGTGATCGTTACCATGACAGGAGCTCTTCGGAGAGGAGTGACCGTAATCATGACAGGAACTCTTTGGAGAGGAGTGATCGTTACCATGACAGGAGCTCTTTGGAGAGGACTGACCGTAATCATGACAAGAGCTCTTTGGAGAGGACTGACCGTAATCATGACAAGAGCTCTTCGGAGAGGAGTGATCGTTACCATGACAGGAGCTTTTCAGAGAGGAGTGATCGTAGTCATGACAGGAGCTCTTCAGACAAAAATGATCGTTACCATGATAGGAGCTCAGCAGAGAAAGAACGTCGGTATAGGAGTTCAACCGAAACAGATAAACATTCACGTAAAAGAAAAGAAAGCGGTGAACACTCTCGCAGGCTTGAAAAATATAGTCGCTATTCCCCTCATGAGGACTAAATGATGAACATGACGCCAGTGCATGCAGGCTCATGCATAGTTTCAAGAGCACTTGCTCATGGTTGTGGTTTTTGTTTGGTGGGGGTTTTATATGAAAGAGCACTTCATCTTTTATACCAAGCATGTGTTTGTTGCGGTTAAACGAGTTAGTATAGTTTTGCTCTCTAGAA
Organism: Trifolium repens; assembly: GCA_030408175.1. NCBI lineage: Eukaryota > Viridiplantae > Streptophyta > Magnoliopsida > Fabales > Fabaceae > Trifolium > Trifolium repens. Next base: position 19,246,700 of record CP125848.1, read on the forward strand.
AATGAGTTAGAAGATCTTATGTATCAATTTTTCAAAGACCTCTATTTAGCTCTTGAAGTACACCAGCCTCTAATTGAAACGATAAACTCTTTCCCTAATATTACTACTTCTAATATGAATATGCTAATGAGTAGTATATCTGTGACAGAGGTTAAAAAAAGCTTTATTTAGTGTAAAAAGTGCTTCATTGTGTATAACTGATGGATTTCAACCCATATTTTTCAAGCAGCATTGGAATATTCTAGGCACATCTGTGTGTAAATTGGTGCAAGAATGTTTTGCTGTTCTAGAGAAAATTGAAGAAATTAATCAAAATATCAAATCCCTCACCCAATATTTTAAAAAACTGGAGCGGACCGGCCAGTTCGATCAGTTGGAGCAGGAACCGGATAGTGCACCAGTTCGGATCACTCCTAAAAACTGATAATTTGTGGAATTGGCCAAAAAATACTGGGAAAATCAGTCAAAACTGGTGAAAATTGAAAAAATCGATGAACCAGGTTCAGTTTAGTGAATTAAAAAACAACTTTTTAGCTTTTTAATATAAAAAAATCCCTTTTTTAATAGAAAAAAACCGCATCTGACTTTACAACTGCATATCTTCATCTTTTAGTTTGATAAACTACAAAACGGATTTGGATTTACTGTTGTGGGCATATCTCACAGTTATACACAGTTTCTAAAATCTAGACCATCAAAACAATCCAATGATCCAGACTATTTGCATTTATCTAAACATTGACAGACTCATACAGTTTCACATTCGCACGCTTTTAGTTTGATTGTTTTTTAATAAACTAATATTGAAGTTCCATTTTTGTGTAAATGATTGAGAGTTGCTATAATATACATTACTATGCAACATTTATGCTTATAGGTTTTATTAATTTTACGTTTGTAACTTTCATTTATACTATATGGCTGTTTGAACATGACAGTTTTGAAAAATAATGACGATTAATATGATACCGAGTGTTGGCATGGAATTTGATGCCGCTAAATGTGGCAGTCTTTGGATGGCAGGTGTTTCAAAATTGTATCCCTCCAAAAGAAAACCTTAGTAAGAGGGGAATTGTAGACAGTGCTGTGATTAATTGTGAGAGGGTAGAGTCATCATTTCATATCCTCTTCGAATGTAATATTGCATACGAAGTTTGGATGAATATGTGCAGGTGGATGGGGTGAACTCGGTTATGCCTAACGAGTGTACACATCTTGACGTGTTCACGGATGTAGTGCAAAAGAAAAAAGGTACAGAAGCAGGTCTTCGAACCATTTGGTTTGCTTGTATATGGTGCATTTGGTCAGGACAAAAACGTTTCAGCTGCAGAGATTACTTAATAATCCAAATTAACTGCATGGAACTGGCTGAGAATAAAGTCAAGAAATTTCAATTATGATATTTCTCAATGGATAACAAATACAGTTACTTGCCTCGAATCTGTCAAGTGAATGTCTGTTAATTGCAGGGTATAGAGATGGAGGTTACTGTGAGATAGTTGAATTTATTCCGGTAATATTGAATTGCAATATGAAGCCCAGCCGCAGCTGGGTTGTATCTCTAAAATCTGTGTCCGTATGCTTCGGATAGAAGGTTTGATTTATAATTTTGTACCAGTCTCTTCGCCATTCCGTGGCTTGTTGGTGGCATGGGCCGAGATCCCGAGTTGCTAGCTGTGAAGCTCTGTACTGTCATAAGGCTGTTGATTGGTTTTAGCAGATGAAGGTGAGCTGCTGCACAGATTCACAAGGAAGTGGAATTGCCATCATATTTTCACTGGAGCCGTTTTAATGTTCTGGTGCTTCATTGATCATGTGCATTAGTGTTAATAATTATTATCTTCTAGCAATGGTTGTAATCATAGGATAAGGGGTAGTTAAAATATAACTAGATGGGGGTAGATTTATGTTACTGGTTCTTTTGGTGGGATAGATTGTGTTGGCAATAGTATAATTGTGTGGTCTTGGAAAACATATGTGTATCTTGACTTGATCTTTTGGCATATCTTATGACATATTTTGGTTACTTAAAAATTACATACTTTCTTTCAATTTAAAACCAAACAAAAAATTACGAAGTAACAAGACAGGAATTTTATTAGATGTTTAAAAAATACATAGTTTTTGCTGATAATTTTTGCTATGGTAAAATTGTAAGTTGAACATTACATTTTTTGTTACAACATCAACAACCAAATTGATCCATGCAACGCCACAACAAAGCTTTCTAGTTGTATGAGAACTCATGGACGACATTAATCAACCGACACTGGCTGCATGTTTTCAGCTTCTGTCCGAAGATCTTGGAACAAGACAGATGACAGGTATCGTTCCCCGAAACTTGGATGAACAGTCTGAAATTCAAGTCATCAACAAATTTTGACAACATTAGCAACAAAAAGACATAAATTTTAGCCCTAAATCACACTGCTAAGCATCCTTTTACTAAATCTAAAATTAGATCGCGATAAAAAAATGATAGAAGTTTCGTTGTTGGCATGACGAGTTTGACACATTTAGCTTCATGTTGTTATGAGTTTTAAGGAAAATTGTTCTTACCACAATAAGTTTGCCTTTGTTCTCAGGCAGATTAGCCAATCTAAGTGCTGCAACTGTGTTGGCTCCGGACGATATCCCAACCTAGAATAATCAGAAAGAAAAATAGTTACGATTTAAAAATTCTATTTGCAATACCGAAAGAATTTGCTGCGAAGTAATTAAGAAGTGTACGAAATTGTCATTTCAAGATTACCATGAGTCCTTCTTTTAAGGCCAATGTCCTAGCCATGTTAACCGCATCTTCACTGCTAACCTACAACAACATAAGTTTGTGACAGTTAGGAAAAACACAAAGCTTTCAAGCTAATTAAATCTCCATGTAGAAGAAAGTAATGTACTTACTTCAAGAACTTTGTCCATTACATCCATGTCTAATATATCTGGTTTAAAACCAACACCATTTCCAGTTATCTGGTGAGGACCTGTATATATGACAACATCAGAATTTGCAGTATCTATTTTCATTACTTTTTATCTTTATTTAACCGCCTTTTACATTTTTAATTTTAATCACTTTACTAATCCTATTTAAGATATGTACAAAAGTTATCACATAAAAAGGTAAAAGAATAATCAAGGAAACAAAATGATCTTTACCAGGTTTACCACCATTCAGCACATTACTTTCAGATGGCTCCACTCCATATATCTAATATGATTGAGAACAATTCAAAGGATTCAATAAGAATATGTAACAACACACTTTAGTTTGTAATTTTAATTGTGATTTGTAGAGAAAGTCACCTTAACATTCGGGTTTTGTGATTTAAGGTATTGTCCGACACCGGAAACCGTGCCACCACTACCTATTCCCATAACAAATATGTCAACTTGTCCATTTGTATCCTCCCATATCTCAGGACCTGTTGTTTCAAAATGCACCTATTTCCACATTGTAAAATAAGTTATACATAAATTCACCAAAATATCATATTTCACAATTTTAACCAAACATTACACAAGTACAACATAAGCATAGTTTTATAGGTGTTTAATCATAGTCAAAGATTTCAAACCGGTGTTCTGAATAGTGTATATCGCTAGACAATAGTAATTTGTTCAAATTCCACTACAATATAGCCCCATTGTGCCACTAATGTTTCAGACAAAAAGAGTAATTTAAGTTGAGTTGAGTTAACCTTACCCGAGTATTGGCCGGGTTTGAGAATTGTTGTAGCATGTAAGCATTTGGTGTGGATTCCAAAAGGTCGTATGCCTTTTTTACTGTTCCTCCCATTCCTTTAGTTGGATCAGTGAGAATCAATTCAGCTCCAAATGCTCTCATACAAACCCTTCTTTCCAAGCTTGTGTAAGACGGCATGGTCAAAACCATCTTATATCCCTTCATGGCAGCCATAAATGCCAAGCTGATTCCCATGTTGCCAGATGTCGGTTCTATCAGAATTGTCTACACCAGCAATTAACACAAACATGAATCAACATTGATGTATATGTAACCAACCGAGCAGAATCAGTGTCAGGATTCAATTGAACTAACCTTTCCAGGAGTTATCAGATTCTTTTTCTCAGCATCTTCCATCATAGCAAGCGCCGGTCTGTCAAATTTTAAGAAAATCACAAAGTTATGTTAGAACTTCAATAAGAAAATCACTAAAGTTATGTTGGAACTTGAACTATGGTTATTATTATGATTTATCTCATATACATTGTCAGTGTTAAGAATTGTTATACTATCGATCAATCATAATCGTCAGATCATTAAAAATATTTGACTTCAACCATAGCTACTTCTAAAGTCACAGTTAGGATTGATTGCGATTTGTTGACAGTGTAAAACTTTTGATGTGATAGTGTATCAAAATTAAACTCATACTATTAGTGTATCAAAATCAATAAATGGAATATTTGAAATAGAAAGGGGGTAAGGTAACCTGTCTTTGATGCTAGCAGTAGGCTGCATCATCTCTTGCTTAACAGCAATATAAGCTCCACATCCTTCAGTTACTTTGTTAAGATAAACCAATGGAGTCCTCCCAATAAGCTGAAAAATGAATTGTTCTTCAAATTTGCATTGAATACATGAAAATTTTGAAAACCATGCTCCAATAAACAATAGGGTTAAACATGTTTTGGCCTGTTATTTGTAATGTTTCAGGAGTTTTAGAGGTTTTGAACTCCTTGTGCATAACTCTCTTTTATCAATAAAAGTTTTACTTCTTCAAAAACAAAATTATTTAAAAAAAAATGTAATTTAGAGGACAAAAGTTCCAATGAAATTTTTAAAGGACTAAAAATTTGATTTGATATATTTAGAGGATTAAAAACATAGTATTTTTGGGCTTAGGCCCCGTTGAATACAAAAAAAAAAAAAATAGTATTTAACCTTAAATAATATGGTAAAAGAAAAAAACATAACAACACCGGTTATTAGTCCAACAAGATTTGCATATTTGAGAATGTATTTGCAACAAAAAAATACAGAACTAATACCAAAAATTTGCGAAGGACGAAAATGATATTTAAATAAAAAAAATTAAATTACAAAAATTTTATTCCAATTTTCTCGAGTTTTGGCCTTTGGGTGATGAATTTGGATAGAGTGAAATAATGGCCGTACACATGGCATTTATATGAGCGCCTACTGAACAGAAACATTACAGCCAATGGAAAAATCAAGAGAATTGATTTTTTATTTTTATTTTTATAATAATTAAGAGAATTAGATTTTGATAGAATTAATTTTAGTCAAAGGTAAGTTGAATATAAATTGATTTAAGTTTGTATATATATTATATTTAATTTTAAGATAAAATAGATTTTTCTCAATTTGGATAATTTAAATCAAAATTAATTTTAATTTTTTTTTACCATATATACATTTTGACTAAGGAATTAACATAACTTGTTTATTTTTTTCATTTTTTTGCAAACTCAACACATATATCATTATTCAAATAACTGTGAATACAAAGAGGAATTTATTTGAAAATAAAACTCGTAGTCCTAGAATATGTTACTCCAGCTAGCGTGTGAGCGATCATATTTGATTAGTGAAGTTTTTATTTTATTTATAATTTAAGTTAATGGACTTGTGTAGAAAAGAAAATAGAAGATTTCTCTTCCCACCCCACGTCTCTTTTTCACCCCAAAAAATCCAATTTTATCCTTAATTTTACCCCCTAAAATTTCGGTTTTTATTTACCGAACTTTTTCAATATAGAAAAACACGTGTTTTCAACCGTTTAAAACTTCGGTTTGCATTTACCGAACTTTTTTTCAATGATATAAACGTAAACTCGGGGTGAAAAAGAAAAGCAGGGGTGGGAAGAGAAATCTCAAGAAAATAAATGGGCTTTTGAAGCCCAATAACTCCTTCTTCCATAACCTATCGATTACAATTCTGGAACGTGTAAGAAAGATAGGCATGGACACTGGTTGGTCAAACAAAGGAATTTCATAATACGCTGATACTATTAGTTACTCCAAAACAAACAAATAAAGGTTACCAATTACAGTAGCACATAAAGTTATATGTTGTCTTCTTGTAATGAAAAAATAGAGAGTAATTATGTTACCTGGGAAACATGTTTTTTGATGTTGGTACCAGGTAGATCTTTTGGCAAATCTCTGATTCTCTGAGCAAAAGATGAAGAATTAACATTGGTTGCTGTTGTTGCCAACAATCTCTTCATCATCATGGGATGTTGACATATTGCAAATGATGAAGAAGAAGAAGAAGTAGAGGTTCTCTTGAGGAAGCTCATGAGGGAAGCCATTGAAGATGTAGGAGGAGAAGAATTTTGTGAAGAATTTGGTTTGAATACCTAAGACTATGAAATTATTTCCTACTTATATAGAGTGACACTATGTTGTTTCCTTCTCTTTTTTTTTTTTTCTTTTTTTTTCTTTCTTTCTTTTTTTTAAGCAATTTCCTTCTTGACTTTAATAATATAAGAAAATGATTGGGCTTCAACCCTCTTTATTTACCACTAGCCGCCCTGTGCCCGTTTGTGTGATCCATATTTTTTTTTATCGATATTCTTTATTGTGCAAATATAAATAACTACTTAATCTCCTTTTTTATTGGACTTAGTTAATTAATAACTACGTAACCTCATTTTTTGTTGTGGCTAGTTATTAAGAAGAAAAAAATTGAAAATATATTTTTATGTGGAAGTTATTTTTTAAGGGAAAAATAGGAATAATGAAAAAGTCATCCCAAAAATTTGTATCCCCTTTATATATTAGTATAGATAAAAAATAATATAAAAAAATGATTATACTTTTAAATTCATTAAAATATTTATATATGTGATCTGTTTCCTGTATATGAAAATATTTATTTTTTAGATTCATTACATAATTCATGTATTTGGGTAATATTATAGACTAAATACATGGATTTTATGATGAATTTAAAAAGTAAATTTTTCTTATATATATTTCCTCCGGCCACTATTATAAGCAAATTTAACTTTTTTGATACATTGAAAAAATGATGTATGTGGTCCATATTATGAACCAAATACATCACTTTTTCAACGTACCAAAAAAAACAAATTTACTTATAATAATAACCGGAGGGAATAAGTACTTTAGATACAAAAATACAGCAATTTCTTAATAAATTTAAAAATTCATTTCTTACTTACATAAGAAAAAATTTACTTTTTAGATACATTAAAATATTGATGTATCAAGTTTATAATATAGTCCAAATACATCAATATCTCAATATATTTAAAAAGTAAATTTTTTCTTATATTAAGGATAGGAAATTATTTATTTTATTTTATCTGCTTTCCTGCCACTTGCATTGCAAAGATCGAGTGGAAAGATTAGGTGGTCATTGGTCATCCTGTCCTGGTGGAGAATGGATCCTCTCAATTTACTTTTCCTCAATTTTCCTCAATTTTTACATCTCAACCATCAATCAATTTTTTCTCATTTCTTTTCCATTTAAATATTGCTCTATATTTCTAATCTAATGGTCTAAAAACCAACATTATTTCCTCAATTTTTTTTCAAATTAAGAGAACCCTTTCTCGTCCTGGTGTGCTTTGATTACTAGTAGTTTAATACTATTAAAATTATTATTCATATACCCTACCACTACACTAAAATAATAATATTTCTTTCCATCTTTTTTATATAAATATAAAAAAAACAAAAGTGTCTATTTCTTTTTACAATAAATTTTTATCTTTTAAAATGTATTAAACATTAAATTATATTTGTGTCCTAGTTAATTATGATCAACTAAATGGAAATTTGAATATGTTAAGCAAGATTTCATTTCAAGTATTGTAGATACTGCAGAAGAGAAAGAGATGTGGCAGGAGGAAGATTCTACTAAAGATGATTAATTTGATGTTTCGACGAAAATTGATTATACTTATTTAAAAATGTTATTATATATATATATATATATATATATATATATATATATATATATATATATATAAAATAATTACTCTTGAATGGAAGACAAACGAATAATAAGTAATGCAGATAATTCTTTTTGAATGAAAATGAATTTTTTTTTAAATGTAAGTATTATAGATATCTAAAAATTTAATATATTATTTATTTTACAGAAAATAGGAAAAATAGTGATTTACATACATCAATGTTCTATAACATTTTAACATCCATATAAATTAAATTATATCAAGTAGATATTTTAAAATATTTTAAAAAATTAATCTAAATAATGAGATATGAATTGGATCCAATTTTAGAATTATAGTGAAGATTTTTTCTCATAATGTAAAAGTTTAAGTGAGTTGAGTCTCGAAAGATCACTATGATCGGGATAAATCTTAATATTTAAAGAGTTGAGTAGTCAACTTTTATTTACGTGAAAATTTATTTTGGTCACTGACCAAAAAAAAAAAAATAAGGTTGAGTCAAAATTAGTCCACAAGAAAGAAGGAAAAACTTTTTTAATCTCTTCCAAAAATAAATTTGTTAGTCTTTTTGTCAAGAAATTTCAATAGTACTACCTCTAGTTCTTAATATAAAAGAAATTTTATTTTTTATATTTATTGAAAATCTAATGTATCTAGTCCATATTATTGATTACATACATTAGATTCTCAATTAATCTAAAAAGTATAGTTTCTCTTATATTAAGGATCAGAGGGAACATTCTTCTACATTTTTTAATTGTGATTGGCTATGAAGCACGGACACCTCTAGAAGATGGCGTATCGCGGTGTCCGACACTTGTATGACACCCGTACGACATCTGTTGGAATAGTCAAATAAGTTTAACTAAAAAAATAATTTTTTTCTTTGCTTTGACACTCTAAATAAGTTAAGCATGTATTGAAACAACGTTATCAATGAAGAATTAAAAATATTAATTTTTATTAAATATTTTTAATATTAATTGATAAATAAAATCAAATTTTATTATATATATATATATATATATATATATATATATATATATATATATATATATAGCAGTGTCAGTGTCCTATATTTAACACTCTAAAGGAGTATATTATCAATGTCGAAGTGTCCGTATCGTATCGCGGTGTTCGTGTACTTTATAGGTGATTGTCTCATGTATATCTCCATCTACTTATCATGTAATAGTCCGTGTGAATTATGATTGGCTCATGTATGTGGTGCTCCATCTATCATGTAAGGTTGAGTCAAGACATTTATTTAGGAGGACAATCATATCCCAAAATTCACAACATATCAAAACTTAAATCAGCTTTGAGTAACAAAAAGTGACTTTAAGAGGTGTAAATGTGAAACCAAAAATATGCTTTTAACAAAGACTCAACTCAACTATTTCCAAAATTCGATCCTTGTTACAAAACTTAATTATGCTTTTAACAAAGAATATATTAATTAACCTCGCGTTAAGTTCATTGCATTTGGTATTGGCCAATGGGCATCGAATCTAGGTAGAGTCAAATGTGTTTACTGGAGTACGACGGTGCGTCCATGTGACATTTGCCTATTAGCAGCCTGTGAGGGCACAATCAATCCTCATTCTTTAGTATGGCAGGCAAATGTCTACCTGTCTACATTCATTATTATTTGGGTCTTGCTAACGAGTGTCCCGGAGCACTCTTTAAGGATTTCATTTATAGAAATTTTTTATTCAAAAAATTAAACAATACAATTTCCATTGCGTTGACTTTACGCATTCCCGTAAAAATTCTATAAAAATCTTATTATTTAAGGTCTTAAAGAGTGCCCGGAGGCACTCGTTAGTATTTGCCTTATTATTTTTAATAATAGAGTCATGTTAAACAGTGCACCGGATATACTAGTTGATAAAGATAACTTTTTACATTTTTAATATATTGACAATATATTGAATACACGAATTTCAAAACAGAATTTTCTTATTGATCATGCTAAACAGTGCATCCGGTGCACCTGTTAAACATTTCAAAACTAGAAATAAAACATAAAGTTAATGTTGATAAAGAAAACTTTTTACACTTTCAATGTATTGAATACACGAGTTTCAAGATAGAATTTCCTTATTTATGTGCTTAACTAGTGCATCGGATGCACTATTTAGCATTTTCCTTTTCTTATTTATGTACTCCCTCCGTCCCTTTTAATACGAGCTAGTTTGACAAAACACGGGTATTAAGAAAATGAATTTTGTATTAAATTGATTGACAAATTATATTGATTTTACATATTTACCCTTACAACTAATTGTAGTTGTTTGTATCAAACAAAAGAGAATTTGATCTATTAAAAAAACTATGTAAAATAAATAGGTTAAACTACACATTTGGTCCCTTACGTTTATTTTAGTTTCAATTTGGTCTCATACGTTTAAAAAGTTTCAATTTGGCATTTTCCTTAATAATAATACATTTTCCGTACCAAAACATAAATCATTCAGACCAAATTTCATAAATTAAAAAATGTAATTAATGTTGAATGGAAAAAAGAAATTACGTATGAGTAAATTTACAAAATTATCATTCATTAATGAAATGAGAAAGATAAATTGAAGAATTGAAAGAAAATATAGTATAGTTAATTGTACTAATAGACAAAATTACATTAAATTTTCATTGGTATTCTAAAATGATTTAAAATTTGGTACAATTTTTGTTGAAAACGACTTATAATTTTGTACGGGAAAGTAGAAAGCAAAGTTTATTTTAGAAAAATAAAAAAAAATGATAAAGGTTCTTTACGAAGCAATTGTTAAGAAAAATGTTAAAAAAATAAGTAGTGTATTTCTTGCTTTAATTCTTTTAAAAGTAAAAAGTCATTTTTATGTTATTAATCATTCCCCGAATTATTGTTTAGTATGACCCAAAATAATATTTAAGAAAAAAAACCAAAAAATAAAAGCAGTTGAAAGCAGAGCATATATATAAAAATAAAATAAAAATTATAATGGGTTTATTGGGTCACAAAGCAACCGTCAAAGTTTTTCACTTGTTTTACGAGTCTCTCCACATTTCCAAGTAATATAAAATTTAACTTAGTTCACACTTACCACAACACACGCCATCTTACCACCTTTGTTAAAAAGAATTTCAACAGAAATAGTCGGTCGAAACCTTTATCGAACCATATGCATCGCGTATTATTAAAATATATTAGTTTGGTTTGATTCAACCGGGTTTGATTAGTTTGAGGATTCAATTAGATTGAAATTTGTCAAAGAAAAATAGGGTATTATTAAAATTTTAAAGCAAACACAACATATAAATTACACAATTTATAACTAAAAGTATGTATATATTTTCTATATTAAACATCAAAGATATGCTAGCCTAATGGATTAATTACTTTTAACAAGCAACTTCCAAGACTTTGGATTAATTATTTTGATTGAAAATATTAATTTTAATTGTATAATCACCACAATAATAATAAATTTTATTATAACACGAACGAAAACAACAATCATACTATTACAGATTTGTAGAACACAACACAAAAAAATGCACTGAGAGATTTGTTAGAACACATCTTTTAAAGCTTTAATGTTTTGAAAATTATTTTATCTATGAAAATCTCTGTAAGTTAAAATGTACTTCATTGTTGAGTGAGAGCTAACTTTCTTAACACTAGCATCAGTGTAAGTTAAAATCAACCTTTTAAGAGCTAAGTTTGAGTGAGAGTTAGCCAAACCTCTCGCATTCTAGTGATCGATGTGGACTTTCTTAACACTATCAGCTTTCCTTTGCTTGTTAATTTTCATTTTGTTGACAACTTATTAAAACTCATCATCAACAGAGTCACCAACAACTGGAATTTGAGGAATGAGACTAGGTTAACTTTAAAAACCATTATTAGGAGAGGATTCATCCAACAATTCTTCTGCTTCCATGCCATCTACATTGGCCATCTTGGCTTATATTCACAATAATGGGATGTTGAGTTTCATGACTTTTTATCATTCTCTGCACCATCACCATCAATATCAGTAACCTTGCGGCAGGATCATCTAAAGTCACTCACAACTTCGTTCTCTAAGGCTTGTCTATCATCTTTAGTCTGCATAAACACTTGTTTCATTTTGGGAACTGACCTTACATGGACGAATCCAGAAATAATAATGAGTGGGTTCAACATCAACAATCATAAATATTTTAGTTAGATAAATTTTTTGTTATTATAAATATCTCAAATTTTATTTTTAGTTCATTTAAAAAATCAGCAAGTTTTAGTTACTTAAATATGCACCAAAATTCTCACAAAATGGCCATAATCCCTATCAAATAGTATATAGGCTTATTAGTAGATTCATCGGTACATATTGTTGACAAGTTTTGGATAAATCACGGGAATTAAAAAAGTTGATTGTGATATTAAATGTGTTGATTATTAGTATTATTTTTTACAAGTTTGCCCTTTATGAGAGAGAATTAGTTGATAATTTTACAAAGTATTTATTACAAATTGTATAAAACGATGTATAATGATTAGGGGTATGGAGGAAAATAAATAATAAATGTACTTGAAAATTGGAAAGAGTTCTTATAAAATGGGAGAAGTTAAAAAGTGAAAATGGTCTTATATTTTGGGACGAAGGTAGTATAACATAGGTCTTATATTTTGTTTGTATGTTTCCACGACAATTCCTTTCACTTCTTGTGGAGGAGTTGTCTTTTAATAAATTTTGCCGATTCAAAAAAAAAAAAAAAAAAAAACATAGGTCTTACAAATAATTCTACATGGTTACTTTGTTTTAATAGAGTTTATTAAGTGGGGATTTGAAAAAACCAAAGAGAGAGGGTGTTTTACCCTAAAGGCACATAGATTAATTCACTACTTCACAATGATGCCCATTTAATTAATTTTTTGAAGAAGCAAAAGAAAAGATTTATTAAAAAGGCTCACTTACATAAAATAACATATAAATTGATAAGTTAATTTATAGTGAATAAATTTATAGCAATAATTTGTAAGTTTGTTTATTGAATTTGTAGTGTTTAATAATATTAGTGGTTGAAGTAGCTTATGTGAAATAACATAAAAAATTATGTCTAACTAATATTTTTTTTTTCAAGTAAAATGACAAAAAAAAATTAATAGAAAAAATAATAAATTATAAGCTAATTGAATTAGCTTACTATAAATCAGGATGTAGTTATAGGAAATAAATCGATAACTGTGGCATGTGGAAGATACTAAACCAAAAAAAGCAGTTGCAGAACCATGTAACAAGGCATTTACGTCCTTTCATATGGCGTTTGTAAATGTTAGGGATGAAGTTTATAACTGTGGTCTGTGGAAGATATATACCAAAAAAAGCAGTTGCAGAACCATGTAACAAGGCATCTACATCCTTTCATATGGCGTTGGTAAATGTTAGGGATGAAGTTTATTCAATTGTATAGAATGATGATGATTTTCTGACGAAGAGTTGTTGATTATTGTAAATGAAGAGCAACTCAAAATAAATGATGGAGCGTTGATTGTGGCTCAGCATTTAGGAGTGATTCACAAACTGCAAGATGAAGAGTCGATTGAGGCTCATCATGCACGGGATGTGGTTTCGTGGCAGAGCAGATTGAAGATGACAGACGAATCAAAATATGAAGGTACAACTTAATATTGAGGAAATTTGTGGTACATAAGTAGGGCTGGGTAAAAAACCGCAGCCCATATCAACCCGCAAAAAACCAGGGGAAAAAAATAGAGAAATGGGCGGGTCAAAAGGGTAACGAGTCAACGAGTTTAAAAGTGCAGTTTAGGGTGGGTTATTCTGGACGGATATGGGTAAAAAGATCTGGACCGATGATGTCCAACCCAACCCGCTTAGAGTAAGAAAGTAAAACGTTGACGTTTTACACTAGGGTTTTGGATACACCTATATATTGAATCCATCATTCTTCTAACCTCTTCTCAGACACAATCCGCCTCCTATCGATCACACTTTGTCAATTTACCATGGAGTTTAAAGCTTTCAGTGAAGCTCTCTCTCATTCCCACTCTCAATCACAAAAACAACCATACAGTTATCGTTTACCACCACCACCACCACTCATCCTAATTTATCACTGACCCTCACATTCACCAATTCTTCAAACCTAGAACTCAATCTTTGTTTCTTCTTTCTACAACCTCACTAAAACCAAAGGTTAGGTTTGTTTAATTTTGTAACTTCTTGTTTTTGCATCTTTTCATTTTTTTCTTAATTATTGTTTTGATTTAGGGTTTCTAACATTTAGCTTTTGTTGTTACTTCATGATTCTCATAATATCTATCTGCATATTTTGTAGATCTGAACTAGGTATGGGTGATCAGTGCATTTTTAGTGCACTTTTTAATCACTCTGTGCTAAGGTAATTTATGACTTCTCCTGCTATTTTAGTGTTTTTATCATGTTTTGTGTTTAGAGTCTAGTTTTGCTAATAATTCAGTTTTGCTATTTATTTTCATAATAAATAGTAGTTTGACACCTTCTCATTGCGCATACCATAACTAGAGCTAGGAATATCGGATTGAGACGCGGTCAGTTGCATTGGAAAGCTAAGACAAAGAGCCACAACTTTTATGATGAAACCAAAGACCAGTTCGGAGCGCAAATGTGTCAAATAATTGCGTCATGTTCCAGACTTTATGTAATTTAATTATTTTCAACCCAAACCTATGTTTTCGGCCCGTAACTTTCGGAGCCCGTATTATTTAAACCGAAACGCAGCCTAGGATTAGTCATTCTGCATTCTCGAAAACAGAACCTTGACGGCTGCTCTTGCTATGGAGAACTAAACTTTATATTGATCTGTCGGTGTAAGAAACTTGTTCTTGAATCTTGAGGTTCGGTCTTAATATCAATTCGTATGTTTATGCTTATCATATATCAATTTTCGTGTCTCCTTTTTGTGTATGAGTTTGATACAATTGATGCTTAATTATTCTGTTTCATATTCATACCATTGAGACTATTCGAATTAATTCATCGCTTGCTTAAATTAATCTGAATAGAAAACTGCTATATGCCTTTTCGCTTGAAAAGGGGCTGCCGAATTATTGTTAGGATGTTAACTGTGTTATTGGTGACGCTTGATCATCACCATAGTTAATTGAACGCGTTGATGCTTAATCAACGAATTCTTTATAAAATTGATTTTCGCTTGTTAAATTAGTTTTATAATCAGCTGAAGCATAACTGAACGAACACTTTTATGAGAACCTGTGATAGATGATAAACAAAGTTTTCTAAACCGACGGATTGATTACTTTCATATTAATTAATTAATTCCATTATCTTTGTTTCGGTATTATCAAATCGAAAACCCCCATATTTTACAGTTTTAAATTGTTCTAATATTGTTAAACTGATTGAGAGTCTTTGGGAAACGACCATGGTTAATTACCTTGTACTATTCTTATTTCAAACATATTCTTGACCACGAAAACGGCCGTGATCAATGGGTTAGTTACTGTTTTTATTATTTGAGTTTCTGTATCTGCATTTTTTCTCATATCTATCTCCCTTCTAACGTTTTTTTTTCTCCTTTCATGATACCCATCTTCCAAATATGAAGACAAAAGGTTAGTTTTATGCCTCTGTTTTTTATTTTTCGAGTTTCGTTTTTACTTCTTTCATCTTTGATTTAGGGTTTGTAATAATGTTTTGCTTTGCATCTATTAAGTAATCCATTGTTTGTCTAGCTTATATTACTTTTTTAATTCATTGATTTTCCTTTGGCACTGTTGTTGTGGTTTGGTTATACTTTATGTGTAGTTTAGACTTAAGGTTCTTTTGTTTTAGTTTTTCTTATGTGTGTTTGCTTGTTGCTAAGTTATAGTGAGTTTATATTCAAACCACTTATTTCTAATTTAAAAATAACGTGTTTATAATTTTTGTTATTTTACATTTGTTATTGGTTAATTCTATTGCCTAAAATATGTGATGACATCAAATTCTGAATATGTATTATATCTTTCTAACTTATTGGCATTGTGGCTTGGAAAGATGAATCAAGAAGTTAACGCAACAACTCTAGGAGTAAGGAATGCTGCAAGTCAAGGAGTGAATGGGCAAGGAGACCATTGTAAGTGTATAGTAACTGATTTTTTAAATCTAACAAATTTTGTAAATATGTAATAAATAATCAACTTGTATTTGAGTATGGTCGTGTTGAGTTTATGCATGCCATATATGCTTAATATGTTAGTTGATTTGATGTGTACTTAATATGGTTTTGAGTATTATGATTACTAGGCTAGGTTTATGCATCTTGAGTTGAAGCATGTCGTTGATGCATATTTGTTAATTTATGCATGGTTTTTTATGTTTATATTTGTTTAGTTATTTATGCTTACATTGGAAGACAATAACTAATGATTGTTTTCAGTTGTACATGGATGTAAAAGAATTTTAAAAGCTTTCTTTAAGTCTGACTGCAGCAGGGTTACCCTTACCAGTGATTGACGGACTTTTATTCAAAATTTTAACTATTTGACCCTTACCGCACACTGTGTGAATAATGAATGGAAGTATCAAAAAATCTAGAATAATTAGTTTCATTGTAATTTCCAACCACAAAGGTGATATTGTAGGTAAGAAGATCGAGGAGGTGTTAAGGGATAGGGAATTAGGAGTGTGTCTTCTATAACCGTTGATAATGCATCATCCAATGATGTAGCAGTAGCATGTTTGAAGAAAAAGATTAAAACAATGATAATACATTATCAAACATGAACAAAAATATTAAAACAATGCTACTGTAATCCCATTCATTGTTTTAATCTTTTTGTTCAAACATGCTACTGCTACATCACTGGATGATGCATTATCAACAGTTATAGAAGACACACTCCTAATTCCTCAATCCCTTAATACCTCCTCAATCTTCCTACCTACAATATTAACTTTGTTGTTGGGGATTACAGTGAAGCTAATTATTCTTTTTTGATACTTCCATTCATTATCCACAAGTGTGCAGTAAGGGTCAAATAGTTAAGATTTTGAATAGAAGTCCAGCAATCAGTGGTAAGGGCAACCCTGCCGCAGTCAGACTTAAAGAAAGCTTTTAAAATTCATTTTCATCCATGTACAACTGAAAACAATCATTAGCTATTGTCTTCCTAGTAAGAATATTAAACAGGGGGCGGCATGGTCTTACAAAAGTGTTTAAATCCTTCACCTTCAACTGTCTTAAAAGACTGTTCATCTAAAATTATATAAGTTGCTAAAGCCTTTCTTCATATTTTGAGTAGGAAGAGTTGATTAGGCGGGCTCATCACTGAAATAATGAAAGAGCGTTATTAATATTTTTTAAAGATGTGTATTGAACATGTAAAGGTGTGTTAATCGGGTCCGGTTATTGTGCATAAGTCTTGCTTATGCATCATGCATAAAGATTTGAATAGAAACAATAATTGTGATTTAATGGTTTTGATTGTCTTATATGAGAAACCAAAATTATGGTTAAATGGTTTTAAATAATGATTATAAATGTACAAAAAAAATAATGATTATAACTGAATCTCTAAGTATGGTTTAATGGTTTTGATAGTCTTGTATGCGAAACCAAAATAATTGGCTAATGGTTTCAATGACATCCACAACAGGTTGTCCATCTTCTAAAAAAAAAACTACAATCACACCACCATAGCCATGGCAAAAATCACTGCTACAACTTACTTGAAACACAGCCAAACAATAACCAATAAATTGAAATGCGAAGGAAAACAAAATCGCAAATGTAACATCCCATTTTATTTATTGGTCGTTTTAAGTTTAATTATTTGTGTTCTAGTGAGGTAGAATATTTTATTAGACGATAGTGTAGAATAATTAGTTTTACCACAAAATATTAGTTAACGAGCGAGTGTACAGTGTTAATGGGCCTTAAGCCCATTGGGCCTAAGACCAAGTGTATGGGGCGCCACTTAGGGCCAAGTTAGTAAGAGAAATTCATATTTCTCTTGTTCTTGAAGAAGTAGAGAGAAGGAAGAGAAGAGAGAAAGCTAGGGCAAGAGAGAAGGAGAAGAGATTTCAAGAGGAAGGACTCGAGTTTTCAACCGATCTAAGGTAAGAGAGTAGATTCTTAATCATGAGTGATCCGAGAAAGGGGAGAATGTCGATTTCTCCGTACCCAAACTTTCTCCACTCATTTTCGTTTTTGGGGGTGGGAGATTTTCTTAAAGAAAGTTGAAATTGTTGTTCCTAACATGTTTAATGAACTTATACTATGATGTATGTACGAATTTAAAGGGAAAAATGGGAATTTGTAGATGTTTGAAACAAATTTTCTTGAGTTTTATGAGTTTTGAGTAAATGTGTAAAATGTTGCTTTATGGTATGAATTAGTGTAGATCTGTGTATCTATTGGTGTTTTTATGTGTATAATCATGTATGTTAACTTAAACGAAGCTCATTTATGAGTTATAGCATGAAAAATGGAATTTTGGGTCGATTTTGAGTTCAACCCGTAATGCTGATTTTTCATGAACTGGTGTTGCTCGCTGAGCGACCAGTAGCGACCAGCTCGCTGATTTTCGCCAGAAGCTGTTTCTGTCTGACTTCTCTTCGTCATGGCTTCGCTCAGCGACCAGTACTGGGTCAGACTTATTTTGTGGATGTTTTAAAGTGTAATTAGGCACTTGTAACATGGATTAATGGTATTCTAACATGCAATTAAGTGTTTGTAACTATGATTGATTGCTTGTTGATGAATAATGATGTGTTGATGAATTGTTGATTATATTTGTGGAATATAATTGTTGTTGATTGTGTGGATGATGTTTGTTGAAAGGTCAAAGAAGTATATTAAGGTGTTAATCAACTTAATAAAGAAGGATATTAGAATTGTGTTAGTCTAATAAGAAGAATATTAAGATTATGTGAGATATCTTAATAAAGAAGTAAATTGGATTGTGTTCCACTTAAATTAAATGGAGATGTCTAATACCTTGTGTATTGACTATGTGTGTTGTATTTATGAACATCATGCATTCATATTTGTATGTGGAGCAGATACTTTAAGTGAACCTTAAAGTATAGTAGATATTTTAGTAGCTGCGGTTGACTAGAATATATTTGGGATACGTTTATCCTTGCAGAGTCCGTCATGACTTAAAAATGAACAAGGAGCAGATGGGTATATATCTACCCATGGAGAGAGTCCGTCATGACTTAAAAATGAACATTGGGGTATGTTTATCCTTGCAGAGTCCGTCATGACTTAAAAATGAACATTGGGGTATGTTTATCCTTGCAGAGTCCGTCATGACTTAAAAATGAACGAATGGTACCACATGCATTAGATATGTCTAGAGTGACATAACATGATTTGTGGCATTAGATGCATTAGGATGATGTGCATATTGTGTGATAATTGATATGTGACATTAATCGGATTTGTTGATGAATTGTCTATATGTGTTAAGACTTAATTGAAGTATTAGATGTTTATTAACTCTAAATGATACTTCTATTTGTTGATGCGTCATAAATCTCATAATTGAACTAAGATTGAGAATGTATTTTTGTGTGATTAATTGTCTTTGTTTGATAAGACTAGGGTGAATATAAATGTTTATGAATGCTTATATTCTACTTTGATGTATTAAATCTTAAATCATATGTGTTGATTAATAATAGATTGGTATGCTAAGGTTAGATTATACTTGATAAACTCATGTGGTAGTAAGCGTACTTTATGCTTATGATTTTATTTGATTATGTGATCTAACTCTCTTATTTTGTGTTAATCTCTGAACTTTGGGGTTCAGGTTCTCAGGTTGACGGTTCCGCTCTGATCATGACACGGGGAAAGGGTTTATATATGTATATATATGTAATACTTGAACCATCAATTTTTATGTAATATAAATTATTTCCGTTGCGCATTTTGAATCAAATTTTATTAAGAATGGTATTTTATTAAATAAAGGGTTTGGGTGTTACAGCAAACCCTAGAATTTGGAGAAAATGATGAAAATAGAAAAACGAAATCGATGATGAAGATGAACCAGATCAGAAGAAGGAAACACGAAATCGGCGGCGGCACTGTAGGCTTATGAAGATGAACAGCGACAACACGCAAAGAAGAAGATGACCAGTACGCAGATCATGTGCGCGCTCACTCACCATAGCATCATGCACCCTCAACGCTTTGGTCTTTGATCAGTTACAATCTGATGGTGGAAAATTCCTTATGCACCATGCATAAGCAGGGACGGAACTAGGTTATACCAAAAAGTGACAGCCGACACCCTTCAATATATATAACACTAGTACTATATACTATCCATATGTATACATATATTGCCACCCCTGTCATTAATTTTTTTTATAGCCTGCCACCCTTCTATTTCTATTTGGTCCACTCATTCATTCATAAAGTTATACTAATATACTTATAAAATAATAACATTTGTTAAGGGTTATAGTAACTAGTGCCCCAATATATGCTAAGGATACAAAAAAAAAGAAAGTAATTTTTGCATTGAAAACAACAATTTTTCTACTTTTCAAATATATATTAATTATATAAATTTTAATATAGTTTTACTATTTTAACTATCCTTAACTAGTATTTTCGGGACACTAGTTATCATTTTTCATTCATTAATTATTTTAATTTAACCCACCAACCTGTAAAGTAAATAAATAACCAACTTATTCACCAAGTCTATTCCTATTTCCAAGTAGTTTAGTTTCTTTTAAGCAAACACAAAGTATTATGTTGCAACGAATACTGCAAAGACAATCATTACCGAAGAAATTATGAAAGTGTTCTATCAAACTCAAAATCGGAGATAATTATTATTTCGGTTGCTATATTTTGGCATGTATATGTTTTTTTAGGATAGATATTTTTTATTTGCCATTAAACTAAGGGCAAAAGTTACCGTCCATAAGCCATGTTTATGCACCGTGCATAAATATCCAAAATTGTTTAGCGCACCCCCCATATTTCTAGTACACCCCCCAGATTTTTAGGGGGTGCGCTAGAAATCTGGGGTGCATTAAGCAATCCGGGGGGTGCGCTAAGCAATCCGGGGGTGCATTAAGCAATTTTCATTATTTATGTACGGTGCATAAAGAAAAAGCTTATGCACCATAACCACTCCCGTATTAGGCATAAACTAAATAAACATAAGTATCAACAACTTAGAAAACATAAGCATAAAAACCATGCACGACTCAACAATGTAAGCACCAATAACTAAACAAATATAAACATAAAAAATCATGCATAAATTAAACAAGTATGCATGAACGATATGCTTCAACTCAAGCTGCATAAACCTATCATAGTAATCATAATACTCAAAACCATATTAAGTACACATGAAATCAACTAACATATTAAGCATCTATGGCATGCATAAACTCAACACGAGCATACTCAAATACAAGATAATATTTATTACATATTTACAAAATTTGTTAGATTTAAAAAATCTGTTACTATACACTTACGATGGCCTCCTTGCCCATTTCATCCTTGACTTGCAATGTCCATTACTCCTTGACTTGCAGCATACCTTATTCCTTGGATTATTGTGTTAACTTCTTGATTCATCTTTCCAAGCCACAATGCCAATAAGTTAGAAAGATATAATACATATTCAGAATTTGATGTCATCATATATTTTAGGCAATAGAATTAACCAATAACAAATGTAAAATAGCAAAAATTAAAAACATTTTTTTAAATTAGAAATAAGTTGTTTGAATATAAACTCACTATAACTCAGCAACAAGCAAACACACATAAGAAAAACTAAAACAAAAGAACCTTAAGCCTAAACTACACATACAGTATAACCAAACCATAACAATAGAGCCAAAGGGAAAATCAATGTATTAAATAAGTAATATAAGCTAGAAAAACAATGATTACTTAGGGTTTGTTTGACCTCACTTTTTTAGATCTTACAAGTTATCTAAAAGGTAAACGTAAAAATAAGAGCTTTTAGAAAAATGCTAAAGCTGCTTGGTAAACGTTGTATTTTTTAGCTTCAAAAGTCTTTTATCTATGTATTTTACTCATAAAAATTAAACAACTATTTTTTATCAAGAGCTTCTTGAAAATCTGTTTGGCCTAACTTCTCCTTTTATTGAGTAAAAAAATCTAAAATAAGCTAGAACAAATGATACCTTAATAGATGCAAAGCAATACATTATTACAAACCCTGAATCAAAGATGAAAGAAGTAAAAATCAAACTCGAAAAATAAAAAAGAGCGGCATTAAACTAACATTTTGTCTTCATATTTGGAAGATGGGTATCATGAAAGGAAAAGAAGAAAAAAAAAACGTCAGATGGAAGATAGATATGAGAAAAAATGCAGATCCAAAAACTCAAATAATAAAAAGAGTAATTAACTCATATCTGTAGAGTTTAAATCTAGAAAATATGCAGATAAATATGAGAATCATGAAATACAATAAAAGCTAAGTGTTAGAAATCCAAAATCAAAACAATAATTAAGAAAAAAACAAAAAGTTGCAAAAACAAGAAGTTACAGTGTTAAACAAACCTAGCCTTTGGTTTTAGTGAAGTTGTAAAAAGAAGAAACAAAGATTGAGTTATGGGTTGAAGAGTTGGTGAATGTGAGGGTCAATGATAAATTTAAATTGAGTGGTGGTTGGTGGTAAACGATAACTTTATGGTTGTTTTTGTGAGTGAAAGTGAGAGTGAGCTTCACTTGAAAGCTTTAAACTCCATGGTAAATTGACAAAGTGTGATAGGAGGCAAGTTATGTCTGAGAAGAGGTTAGAAGAACGGTGGATTCAATATATAGGAGTATCAAAAACCCTAGTGTAAAGCGACAACGTTTTAATTTCTTACTCTAAACGGGTTGGGTTGGACATCGTCGGCCCAGATCTTTGTAACCATATCCGCCCAGAATAACCCACCTCAAACTACATTTTTAAAACCGTTAACCTGTTACCCTTTTTGACCCGCTCATTTCTCTTCTTTTTTTCAATTTTTTGCGGGTTGATATGTGCTGCGGTTTTTTACGGATCTGAGTTTGGTGCAGTAAAAAATGCACGCAGTTTAACGCAGTTTTTAACCTCGTCTATTTGATTTAGATCGGACGATTTAAATTAAACATTATATTTTTCTATTCAAATTGATCCCAACCGTTAAAATCAAATCGAACTATTTAGAATCGTTAAATCCAAATGCCCTTTTTACCCATTCCTAAATGGGGTAATTATTTACCTTTTCGATTCCATCATACAAAAGTAGTTTTATCCGTACGCACTTTTTTTTTGTCTCCTTTCCTATGAAGCCCCGATACTCTAAAATTGGTGAAGTATCGTGTCCGATACGCACCCGATACCGATACTCTTCTGATACGTCCCGATACTCGTATCGGAAAAGTATCGGTTAAATCTTTATTTTTAAATAAAAAAATAATATCTGATGCGCGTCCGATACTTCTCGATACTCGTATCGTAAAAGTATCGGTTAAATATTTATTTTTTTAAAAAAAATAATATTCTATACAATCAGTGTTTCCTAATGAATGTCAAACTATTATGTTGTTACACGGGTAACTAACTATGTCTTTTTTGGTTTGCACCACCAGTTGAATCTGGTTCGGGGGACAGTTCTGGCATCAAGTGGTTCAAGCCCCCTCCCGATCGCAGTTGCGGGGGATCGAACTGTGGCCCTCCCTACCAAGTTCAGCGCCAATCACCACTGAACCAAATAACGATTGGTCTAACTATGTCTTTTTTTGTATAGTACTAATGATGCTCTTTTTGTATAATACCTAACTTAAGATGTATAACTTAAAATGTACTGGTGATCATTATTTTTATGACAATATTAATGAAACACAAATACTTAACTTAGTATTAATGATTTTAATTTATTATAATTAGTATTTTTTGTCTTTATCACTGTTCTGAAGTCACTATGGTGTCCTACTATATAACAGATTGTTAAGTATTTGGGCTTGTCCCAAAATTCTAGTATAAGAATGGATGCTTTATACTTTGAATTGGTCAGCTGCAAGACCTATATAATTGTCTGATATTGCTACAAGATGACTTGTTGAACAGGCTGCAAGGCCAGGCCAGACTTTAACAAGGCCCAGACCAGGCAAAAAAAATAGTATTTGATAGGCCGTAGGCCAGGCTTAGGCTTGAAGAAAAATCATAGGTCAGGCTCAGGCCTGTCAAAGCATGGCATGGCATGGCCTATTCCCAACCCTAATGTCATGACTATTATATGTTTTTTGTGCTATCTCTTTATCTCTTTATAATACTAAAAGTAGAGTTGCTTTTTCCACTTCCAAAACCAAAACCCTAATGCCTTATGTCATAGATGATGCAAGCGTAATGTAATAATCTTATGTGGACTAATGAAATTACAACACCTTTCATGTTAGGGCATATGTGGATTACAAGTTGGCCCTAATTTTGCTTTGGCTAATGGATGACTTCCATATGGAATCTACATGTGCCCTAATTTCTCTTTGGCCAATAATCTATTAACATGTTATTTGTACTACAAATAAAATAACACTACAAGAAAATTAGTTATTACTCATAGAAAAAACCGTCTGTAATCAACAAAAACCGTGGGTAATATGAATTAGTGACGAATTACCCACGGCCACAAAGTGGTGGGAAAAAGGCTCGTTGGTAATTTTTACCCACGGCCAAAAAGCCGTCGGTAACTTACCGTCCGCTATACCATGGGTTATTTGTGGGTAATTGTCAATAATGTTACCCATGGATAAGCCATCAATAATGTGTTTTTTGAGATTAATTAACCCGCATCTGACCCTCTCTAACCAACATACATTTTAATAACTAATAATTCAATCAATTGGATTATTACTTATCACGTTTGTAAAAGATTCAAAATAACATGCATCAAAACAAACAATGGCATTGAAGAACTTGTTCTTTTTAATTACAAATAAGAATAGTTATTCAAACGGAAAATCCCTCAAACTAAACAATGATCCTATAAAGTGATTTACAAAATATCTAAGTACAAAACCATTCTTATATTCTCCATAAATAATACAACATAAAATGTAGAATCTCCTTTTATAGGACTTCCAAAAACTATTCTTGTCGCTGCTGTACTGAGTATTCTAGAAAGGAGCCCGATGAAATTTCCAAGAATCAGCATTTCTTCCTCCACAGCCTTGCTTATTATCACTGAGCAATGCAAAGGTGCTCCAAAATCAATCAATTGTAAATGCTTCATTGTTCCGGCTACTATCATTCATTCTCCACATTCTATCCGAGCAAATCCAACACGCTCGTATCTTTTGTGCAGGCTGCAAGGCAAGGTGGGATTATGCATCAAGTGTTTATGATCGTAACTAGTGACCTGAAGGATTATGTAGATTTGGACAAGGAAAATTACTTGCGGCAAAAAACTACACTTAATCAAGTGTTGCTATGTATAAAAACTACACAAAAATCATATAATTGTCAAAGAAATTAATAACTTTTTGGATTAAAATGAGAATCATATAAATCAGTGATATATTAAATTGAACTATGCAAACCCAACAATGGTAAAACAAAGATCAAAAGCAAAAGAATGTGGCTTACAAGAATCTGTGACAGCTAACTGTGCTAAGCACAAATACTATATTATATAGTTTATAATATCTTCATTAAGGGGTCTGCTACACAAGAGCAATACTTGCATGTCTAAGTTTCTAATGTACTAAAACAACATAAATAAGTGCACATGCCCTGTAAAATCTAAGTCATATATAAAATTTATCTCAACAAATGGAAGAAGATTGTTGCCTCAAACCTTTTAGCACAAAACAATTGCTTCTCATGTTTATATATAGTGAATTAGTCCTTAGACAAAACACAGACCACATAGCCCTATATATACTTTGGTTTAGCATAAGTCTAATCCAAATGAAGGAGGGAATATTAATGAACAGATCATTAAGGCTAAAAAATGTCAACAAACTTGTACATACTTCCACGATGATATATAAAATGTAAGAGTCGTATATTTATGTTTGACACATTTGAAAGCATGAATCAATAGATGAAAGGTCCATCTGATCCCATAGAGATCATAATTGAATGGTGCCAAAAGAACTTCTTAACCACAATAAGAATAACATACAATTTCCCATAGTGTACACCATCAAATAGAAATATAAATAAAAATAAGAGGCGAGAGTACTATACCAATATCCCTTCAACTAATTTAACTGAGTTTTTGAAATTTAACTTCTGCAGATGCAAGATTCAAAGCCCCTCTCTCAGTATGCCTTCAACTAATTTTCTGATAGATTATAAACCTGCATCAATGGCTAAACTATACATATTTCTTAAGTTAGTAGTAGTTACTAGATTCATCAATCGACTGAGCAAAGAAAATACCAAAGTTACATAATGTAACTTACATGGATTTAAACAAAAGATATGGTTCACCGATTAACTCATAACCTCAATTCTTTACAATAAACATAAGGTCAAAATGACTACCACATAGGATTGAGTGTGACCAAGAATGTTTGGTTATTTAATCAGTGAACAAATAGTTTCCACCTTAGTTAATCCCTTTATGTATTGCTAATTACATTTTTCTATCATTATTAGAATGATGCCTACCTCATATAGAAGCTGGGATTGAGTGTGACCAATGTAGTTCTAAATTAATATATGTAACAGAATCCTAATTTAACTCCTCTAGAACCACCTATAAACTTATAAAGGTTTTACATTTAGAAACCAAAGGCGTCTTCATGAAGAGGATAGATTCTTACTTATCTCTCTTAGTAGCTGCAAAACTTACCAATACTTTGCACAGAGAACAAATTTGAAAAAAGTAACATTTAATTTCACAGTGAACAACAAATGCAAAATTTAAAACAATAAAACCATGATAAAGATAGGTATATCAAAAAGTTGCTATACAAAGATTAAGAGTTTAACATATAATACCTTGAATCGAAGATTCTAGTTGTCCTGCCCTCCACTATTCTCAGAACTGGATCGATCCGATCGACCTAGCTGTACAAAAAACAAACAGAGCATCATATATCAGAGTCCGAGAAATTGAAGAATTGTAAGAGGGGAAACGGGAAGCTATTCAAAAAAATCGTGATTTGGAAGAGAGATTGAAGGGAAAATTAGTTCAGGTTGAGGAATTGGAATGGTAGATAGCGAGGGTTTGTGAGAGAAGCTTGTTGAATAACAGAAATCTCTGAGAAATCAAATACTAAGGAACCGCGAGCCGAGTACGGCGAACCTAGGGTTCTAAGAGGGAGAAAGAAAACTGTTTGCGGCGTTTAGCAAAGAGAGGGAGAAACAGGGAGATAAACAATTTTTGTTTTTTTTGGATCGCAATGTTTTAAATAGAATGAACTTATTTTTTATTTGACTATCTTTATCTTTATATAATAAAACGAGAGTAACTAGAGGCACTATAAACCCTAACCCTAATATGAATGGTCTAGATTTTGACACTTGGATGTCACATCAATTAATGAATGTGACACGTCATGTGTTTAAAACAAACAAAAAAAAATTGAGATCTATCAAAAAAAAGAGAAAATGGATAAACATTAATAAAACAAAAAAACTAATAATCAGTTACGAAAATTATGTATAGATCCAATATGCACAAAAAAAAGAGAAAAAAGATAAACATTAATAAAACAAAAAAAAAACTAATAATCAGTTACGAAAATATGTATAGATTCATCTTAATTGAGGGTTATAAATACAAGCATCCTCAGAGTATTTTTCTCTCACTATATTTCTTTGTTATAATTTATATATTTGTCTTCATATAGTTTATTTTGTTTCTATATTTATTTTGAATTTCTATTTTGTATGTGTCAAATCTAAATTGTTTGTCTATGTTTGATTTGAAGTTTTTTTTTGTTCGTTTTGTTATAGTATTATTGCTAATCTAGAGATTTTGTTACGGTTCTATCAACATGAAATTGCTATTGTTACACAACATCTATTATCATGAAGTTGTTATTATCGAGTAAGTTTTAAACTTTATGCAACCTTATTTATTTATTTCTTTAATTTTTTTTTTTCACTTCTCTACTTAATAATTTATTGTTCTCTTTTTTATATGTTTTGATTTTTATTTCTCTTTTTGTTTATGTTTTTAGTGTAATTATACTATTCTATCACTAATTATGTGTTTAATAATCATTCACTTTTTATGCTAATTCAGATAGTGGTCAATGCATAGATTTCTTCTAACAAATTTTTTTGTCTCTCTTATTTTTATGTTTGGTATTTTTTTACATTTACAGGTAAAATTATATTTAAGGGCAGAAGATTTAAAATATTATTAAAATAGATGAGGTCAAATTAGGATTTTTAGTAGTAGTTTCTTTTTATATATTATTAGTAGATTAGTAGATTTATTATATGTGTGTATTTATCTTTTTTCTAAAAAAAATTATTGGTTTTCTTTTGTTTCTATATTTATGCATAGATTTGTATTACAATGAAGGATACACAATTTAGAATATTATCCTATTTTTATGAATAAATTCAACTATAATCTTTATTTTTATTTTTTTGTTCTTATATGTTATGCATAGATTCATGTATAATTGTTTTATTGTACATATCTTATTTTTCCTATAATTTGTTTTAGTGAAATTACAAAGATAAATATAAAATTTAGAATATTATCTTATTTTTATGTATACATTCGTATTTTTTTTTGTATTTATCTTATTCATTATAAATATTTTCTATAATTTATTTGGTGAATTACAACGAAGGATATAAAACTTATAATATTATTAAAATGGATAAGGAAAAAATAGTAAACTTAGTAGTAAACAATTTTATTATATTGAAATAAATAAATTAAAATTATATAAAATCGAATGAATAAAAATAGTTGTCATTTATCGTGACATACACTAATACCAATCAATATTTTTTCCCTTAAAAATAGAATTGAATCTTGAGAAATTAAAAAGACATAACAATTGAATTTGTGTTTTTTTTTACAAGATATGCGTCCAATAAAAAAAAATGTTGACTCAAGAATAGGTCTAATTTTTTGTCGATTAAATTAATAATGATTTATTTTAATTAAAAATAAGTACAAATACGTAGTAATAGATATATATATTTCCTTACGAATATGGTTTGAAAATCAGTAGTATAAATATACTTTTTTTATGGGAGCAATAAGGATATACTTGAAAAATATATATTTCCATCTTTTTTTTTGTCGTTTGTAGTTTTATATTAATTCTAATTTGTAAGCATCAAATATATATCCCTATATTAGCAATAATACCGTAATAAAACTAACCAACAAAACAATTGAATTGAATGATTGAACCCGTGCGAGCACGGGTAAAAAGTCTAGTATATTTAAAAAAAGTAGTTTAGCCATGAGTAAGTTTTTTCGTTTACTTAATCCAATTTTGTAAAATTATTATAAATATTAAACTGAGTGTAAATATTATAATTTTATGTCGTCTATAGTTATTGAGAGCTATGCCGTGGGTAACAATTTCAAATAATTCAAAACAAATTCTTGATTTTATCGACAGTTCAGTCGTGGGTAAATTGTCGGTACATTTAAAATTTCCCACCATCACCAAGCCGTGGATAATTGTTTGCGGGTAATAAAAGGATTTATTGTAGTGTAAATTAAAAGAATTAAAAGATTGGAATCTTTGCATGTGCTACATCTACTATTCTAATGATGCAATTTCATTCCATATACTGTACCATCACATGCTTCATTACTTCTACCACATTCTTTCATCATTCCTCTTCAATTACATGTATGGAACATAAGTGAAAAGTGGCATCATGCATGTATGTCATATGAAAATCAAGAGACAAGTGACATGTGTATAAAGAAGACAAGATATAAGTGTCACTATGCATGGATGCCAATGAACAAATGTCTTCCAATAAATCAATTCATCAATTCTATATAAACCAACTCATAAAACTACACCACTCACATTCATTTTTACTTCTCTCATTCAACTCACACGCTTCCTCTTTTCTTTTTCTTTTTTAATTCTAATTTTTCTCTCCTCTCTATTCATTAACCTTCTTTCTCTTTTATCTCACTTTCAACAATTCATTTGTTTACTTACTGTAATTTAATTTCTTTTAATATGTTATATACTAATATTAGCAAATGTTGTTTTTTTTTTGCAGCAAACAATTTTTTATTAAAAGGTATACAACACAAAGAGTGCTATGAGGCAACAATTTACAACAAACAGGAGATAAAAGCTCAAGCTACAAAAACGCAGGCCTTATCACCTAAAAACAAGTAAAAAAACAATCCCATCCAAAGAGAATCTCGCCCAATGCAAAACTGCAGACAAAAACCAAATACAGCACAGTAAAAAACAATTATTTTGGTTTAAATTTTTTTTTTAACAAGCCAAAATATTGGTTTAAATTTGTTACAAAAGAAAACAAATCAAAACTTTGTGCAGCCAAAAAAAAAAAGATGAATAGAGTAGTCATTACAAAAAAGTATAGAAGAAGAAGCCACTACAAAGAACATGAAGAGTATACATCACTGTATTTTTTTTTTCCGTCCTTATATCTACTCTTATCTATCACTTCTATAAACTTTAGAATCTGCAAAATTGAAAAGAAAAAAAAAAGGTCATACATATTGTGAGATACTTTGAATCGAAAATCAAAAACATGTATAAAGAAAATCAATTCTTTTATCGAAAATCAGAAACATATATAAAGAAAATCAATTCTTTTTTATTCATGAATTTATTTTGTACAAAAAAAAATAAAATAAAGAAGATCTTCATTTAGGTCTTCATAAAAGATTGTTTACATAAAGACATAAATAATAATAGATCTAGAAAGGAAACAAAAATTAAATCTGGAAACAAAAAAATTTCCTAGAAAATATTTATATAAAATAGAATATAATTATTTTTTCTTTCATGTCAATATCATATTTTTAATTTCTAAATATAACACACAACAAAGATGAATTTTTTTTTTATGAATAAGAATAATTTTATTAAAAAATAAGTATAAGAAGTACTGTGGGATAATTACAATATAGAACATACCACCACAACAAAACAAAGCACCTGGAAAGCAAAAAACGTGATGCACAACAGAAGGGTTATAACACCAAAACAATTGCAATAATGTTACCACTAGAAATAATGTTAAAAAAGAAAACCAAGAGAGCACAACAATGAAACCGCAAATAATTAGAACCACCACTCTAACAACCAAAAAGGAGATATAAACACTTCAAAAAAAAATATTATCAGAATCTAAATCTAAATAATTAGAACCACCACTCTAACAAAAAAAAATCATTTCATCAAAATAAAAAAATAAAAAACAACAATAGAAACAACAGAAGAAGAATCAGGGTAGAAACAAACCAACACGACAAACACCTCTCATCTACCAAAACTCATGTCATCAAAAAATCAAAATAACAAACAAAAACAAGAACGGAAGCAGAAAGGGAAAAAACAAGAAAGCAAGAGGAACATAAATAAATAAGAAACAATCCTAAAAAGAAAGAGAGAAAACAGAAATAAATAAGAAAAGAAAAGGGGAAAAAACTTACACTTGGACCCTTTTAATTGTTGATTTTCTATGCATGATTATGTGAAGATTGGGTTTGGTTTTGATTTGTGTATAGTTAAAATCGAAAGATTTGAATTTTCGGGTTTATGATTGTTTCATTCAATTTCATATTTTTTGGGTTCAGATTAGTAATCGGGGAGGTGAGATTGGAATTTTGGTGTTGATTTTGGTGGATTTGAGTTTTTCTAGGGTTTTATTGGGATTTTTCGGTGAAGGTAGCAGCCGGCCGGCGATAGTATGGCGGTGGCATGGTGGTGGAACGGAGGTGGTTGGATGAATATGATGAACATCCTTGAATGTTCTTGAGAGAAGAGAGAGAAGAGAGAAGTGGAGAGAAAGTGGGTGAAGAGAGAGAAAAGCAAAGAGGAAATGAATAAAAAAATGTGAAAAAACGAATATATATGCCCTGTTATATTGTGTGCGTGTGCCTACCAACCGAGGCTCAATCCTGGACATCGATATGATCAATCAGACAGTGCAGACGTTCCCCCCTTTGACCCAATCTAATCCGTCTGATAAATCATACGGTCCCTGTTAACCCAGATTTTTTTTACTGCTTTTTTGTTTAATTGGGCTTTTGGGCCCTGATTTGTGCAGGATAATGTTTTTTGCACCCGTTTTGTTTGTTTTATTATTATGTATTTTGTTATTTTTTTTAAAATTTTATTCAATTTTTTTGTTTTTGCTCATTTTATTCAAATCCAATGAAATAATAAAAATACAAAAATATCAAGTTATTAATTTTCTTTTTTTTTTTCCTTTTTTTAAGAAAACCAAACAAAAGAAAACCCTTTAATAAAATAAAACATAAAAATCTAAAAACATAAAAATTTCAATCTTAATATTAGTTTTCTGTTTACCTTGATTTGTCGTTAATTTGATGTTAATTTTTTATGTTCTTCTTAGGTTATGAGTGTGCTTTTTGATTGCAGCCAGGAAATTTAGACAAGGAACATATCTCATATTTGGAATCGAAGAAGAAAGCTTGGAAATGTGTAGGAGCTTTTTGTTAAGAAACAATGTTAATTTCATTCATTCCACTTGATTTATGTTTTGCTTCAATGACTAAAGTAGTGATGTATTATTGACTTGGTGCATTTTGGTTATAATACGTTTTTGTTATCAAATTGTGCTTCTAATATTTTTGTAAGAAATCAAAATTAATGCAATTTTTTAATAAGATAGGATTTAGCGTGTAGTGTTTCTTACAAGTTCATTTACTCATAAAAATTTATAATTCACGGGAAGATGACAATTTTGATCGTTGATAAAAGTTTTAAAATCACTATCACAAGTTAATACAGATAAAAATTTATAATTGACAGGAATTGCTTAAAAAATTAAAATTACTATCAATTTTTTTTGCTAATAAAAGTTTTCAAATTGAAGGTTTATTCTTTCATCTAATATGATTTTTTATCCCAAAAAGAAAATCTTATATGATTTAATTAAATTTGATGAACTTTGTGTTGCTCCAAAAAAAAAATTTAAGCTTGATATCTCCTTGATAAGCCAATAATCACCAGCTAAATTTTTGAATGATTAAATTTAATTCAAATCAATTATTTTTGTTACAAATTTGATTAGCCAAATTTTTACACTGTGTAATAATAATAACTAAAAATTGTACTAAAAACTAATTCAAAAACGTGTGTTAACCATATCAAATAATTAGGACGTAATTACTTATTCAATAGAAAAGATATGTGATAATTGCTAAGAGTTTATTAGATATTAAACTAAAAAAACACTAATAGAATATCTAATACATTCTTTTTTACTAAAACAAATATCTAATTGTAAGGATTTTTATAGATAACTAATTAAGGGAGTGACAACATAATGTCAAAAACTCATTCAATCCTCATCCAATATATGATAATTTTGTTTCATGCGTAATTAATTCAGACTATACATGTCACGGATCTTGAAAACTTATGCTTCACTTGATTCTCTTTATTATGGAGTTCAGTGATTATATGAATGATTTTTAATTTTATCATCTTAACGTACTACTCATGAGAAAATTTGACCGATTTAATTTATATTATTTGAGAAGCCTACCTAAACCGAAGAGCGCATATTCTAAATTATTTCGTAGTTAGCGAGCACATGCAACTCAAGAAAAGAAAATGTTTTAATATACGCTAAACTTAAAAAGAAATGGTTTTATCTTTTTTTTTTTTTTTTTTTAAGCAAAAGGGAAAATATATTAAATAAAAAAGAGTAACAGAGACTGAGGGGGCATTAGACCTGACTCAGTTACAACATGATCATACAGATAAAGTGAACCAGCCCTAATAAATCCTAACAAAATGAGCACTTCTCACGAGCGCAACCTAGCGAACCCGCGTACGGGCGCGAAACCAAGTTACAAAAAATATGAGGAGCAAACATCAGCAGGACCAAAGAGGGTATGAGAGTGGCGAATGGATTAACCGCCAACACGGAATCATAATCCACGTACCAACAACCCCCTGAACAGAGCAGCAGGCATTAAAGCTCTTTCGAGCACAACAGATGTTGCCGGAAGGGAGACAGACCAGACACCTTGAAACCTGCAGATCTCAACAGACCTGAAACATCAGAGAATCAAAAAGCAATGAGGCACCAACCCAACCGGAAATCAAGAGCGAACATGTTTGAACCCAGATCGAGGGATGAGTCCAACACATTTGAAACCAAACAACCCTTTCGGGTAATAATAACTACAAATCCTTTCGGATTTACGAAACCAAACAACTCTTTCGGGTAATAATAACCACAAATCCTTTCGGATTTACGAAACCAAACCACCGCAACAAAGGCCACGTCTGTTACCTCCCAGTCTCTAGTCAAGAACAAAATACTAAACGCAAGAAAACGAACAATACATAGATAAACAGTACAGACGAACAAAATGAAACACAGAACCGTCGGAGTAGCAGAGCCAAACCATCGGATCGAACAAATCAGACCGGACACCAGAAAATCGAAGCAGGAGCAAGGAAGACGGTGACCACCGGAACCACCAATCAAAACAGAGCTGCACAGCGTGAAATCAGATCCGAAAACCAACAACCACCACAGAAAAGAGGCCAAAGCTGCAAAGAAACCAGATCCAAAACACCAAAGCACAGCAACGCGAGCAGTGGAAAGTGGAAACGACCTCCGACAGCGGCACCGACAACCTTTGCACAACCCAAAAAGAGAGAAGCTACTCCGACACGGGAAAGAAGGCGATGCGGCCATGAGCGGCTAGTGCACCACCTCTTACCTGATATCTACATCGTGGAAGAAAAGCTTTGGATTGGGAGGGGGCAAAAGGGTTTACGGCGGATTACGGCGGTGTGTGTTTGCGCGAGGAGAGTAACAGAGACTGTCTGGTACTTCGAATCATATTCCAGAAATGGTTTTATCTAGCAGTGAACTTTAATATACATTCTTGCAAATTTTTATTGACAAAAATTTATAATTTACGGGGAGTTTAAATTTTTTTTCTCTGATAAAAATTTTAAAATCACTATTATAAGTTATAACTAATTTTTTTAAAAATACATGGGGAGATGAAAATTTTTATTGTTGATAATAAATTTAAAATCACTATTAAAAACTATTATTGATAAAAAAATTTAATCTACGCAGAGATGACATTTTCAATCTCTGCTAAAAAATTAAAATAACTATTATAAGTTATGACTAATAAAATTTTAATTCACAGGCAGATGACTTTTTCCCGCCAATAAATTTTTTAAAATCACTATTATAAGTTATTAACAATTTTTTTAAAAATTCACGGAGAGATGACTATTTTTATTGCTGATAAAAAATTTAATATAAATATTAGAAACTATTATTGATACAAAATTTTAATTTGCAGAGAGATGACATTTTTAATCTCTGGTAAAAAATTTAAAATAACTATTATAAGTTATTACTAATAAAATATTAATTCACATGTAGATGGCTATTATTTATCGCAAAAAAAATGTTTTAAAATCACTATTATAAGTTATTACTAATTTTTTAAAAAAATTCACGGGAAGATGACAGTTTTTAGTGCTGATAAGAATTTTAAAATCGCTATTATAAACTATTATTGTTACAAAATTTTTAATTTACGAAGAGATGACATTTTTAATCTCTGGTAAAAAAATTAAAATAACTCTTATTAATTTTAAGGATTCACTTATGCTTTGATTTTTTATTTGATTAGCCTATTCTTTAAATTATCTAATGCTATAACATTAGTTTATGTAAGCTTATACATAAGTGCTTATCAAATAGGGCCTAATTAATTTAGCATGGTGTTGGTTTATACATGTAGTGCTTATCATTACACACTCACTTTGTTTCATTTGATTTTCATTAGATCTCAGATCTCTCTCTAATGGCATCCATTACAGGAACCTCCATGCCTCTTCTCTCCAACCAATCTATGGTATGTATCACCCCTTTTCATTTTCTTGATCCTTTCACTAATTAATTACTTAACCATTGTTTAGTGGATCGGTTAGATCATATTTTGTCATGTTGGTCAAAAGAAAGATTTGATTTTTATATGATTTTGTCATGTTGGTCTAAAGAAAGATTTGATTTTTATATGTTGAATCATAGTTTTGATGCTTAAAAATGTATTGGTTTGGACCTTGATTTAATTTGTTTTCCCTATCTGTAGCATATTAGTTCTTAGGTACTTTAAAATTTTGGATTCTTAGTTTTGCTTATCTGATTTGGTATTTGTTACATGGTCTTACTCTTAGGTATGTGCCATCAAAGCCCATGGTTTTGGTGAAAATCGGAAATCTGGCCTCCAGGATCTTGATGTTCTAACAGGAGGTCAAGTAAGTTATCTATTAACAATAAGGCAACTGCTGTATTCCCTTCAATCTTATAAACCGATTGATGATATGTTTTATCTATGCTCAGCTTATCACTGAAGATCTTGGCCACAATCTTGAGAAAGTTCTCTTTGTTTCTGCAAACTGATATGATTTCAATTGTAAGAATGATAGTCTAATGAGCAACATATGGTTGACTGAATTTCATTACATTCTACTTGAAATATCTACGCCACTATGCTTACCTTTTGAGCTTTTGTTTTTGATTTTATGTTCCAAATTAGCTAATAAATTTGTGTTCAGGTATTTAAAGTCAAATGACAATAGTCTTATAAGTGAAATTTTTCTGTTTAGCTTCTGATCAATAACAATGAGCACTTTCTCAACTCAGTTGTTTTGGTAAATATGAGTTGAAAGTCTTATCAATAACAATAGTCTTATAAATTTGTTGCATACTACTACATGAGAACACCTTGGACTAACTCGAGTCGAAAGTCGTCGAGTCGTTGAGATTTTAGGTTGGTATAGACAAAATTAATTGAAGTATTTTTAGATTTGTGATAAGAATGTATTTGGATAACTCAATCTCAATTACTCAGTAGGTACTTCCCACCTACTTGATCTTGATGAGGATGTGAAGTATAACAACTAGATTTTCTTGGAGCTGCTGAATTGTTAATTTTAATGCACAGTTGAGTTTTGGTACTCTTTCTTGGTTAATGCTCATGAATTTTTGGTTTTGGTAAAGGATGCAAACTTTCCTGAGTGATTTGCATCTCAAATTAATTCCTTAATTTTTCATGGGGTTTTAAATTGGATTTTTATCTTAGTGATTTTTTGAATCACGTGTTTGGAGGAAGAATCGTAAAAAGGACATGCAATACTAATGAGGTGAATTTTTTTTGTTTTCTGCTGCACTTTCATTTGCTCATTATATGATTGGCTGGAATTTTATTTTTCTTTCTCAACAAACCTGCAGTGTGGGCAATTAGTGGACACGTGGTTTTGAAGAGGAAAAAGGATTTCGATGAGGCGTCCGAAGCCAATGCTTGGAGACTTCTTGCAGAGGTTTCACTTTCCGAAGAAAGGTTTCAAGTCAATGCTCCTATCTTCGAAGCCATAGCTTTAACTGAAGAATTGGATGATAATCTTCAATGTCTTCCCAATGACGACGCCGTCGACTCGAGCACATACCATGCTGTGGTGGCTGGTTCACAAGAATGTGTTGTTCTGCAGTAACATCAACAAGGCTCTAAATGAACAAATTCAGTGATTATGCAGTGTTTATAAAAATTTGCTGAATTATGTCTTGTGTTTGAAATAAGTACCTTCAATGGTAACATTTGCTTAAGTTGTTCTAGAATTATGATGTGCTTAAGTTGTTCTAGAATTATGATGTGCCTAACTGGATTAGGCTCTAGAATTATAATGTTTGTGCTTTGTATAACTGTATTGTACTTTCTTGGCTTTCACCTTGCCAAAATAACAACTTCATGTATCTGTTTCCTTAGCTAATCAGACTGCACCTTATTGTTAAGGATAATGTATTTCTGGTACCACATTTGTAATAAATAAACGTGGTATTTTTATATATATGTAAATGTCATTGTTTGAAAACTAGATTATTTTTAATAAATTTATAGCAACGGGGCTGAAATGAGGGAATGAAACGTTCCTAAAATCATCGGCTAAAACCTGCACTACCCTTTGAGGAGGACTACACTTGAACATCTAAATGAGCTCTACAGCCAATGTTGGTTAACATATCTGTTCGCCTCGCGGAAGATATAAACAAATTGAATTCACATGATGCAGATTTTTTGTTTTGTTAATATATCTTCAATGCAAGACTTGGTACACCTATTCAAGCATGGTCTCGACGATGGGTTTTATCTTGATTTTAATGTGTGAATTGCTGGAAAATGGTGCAAACTTATCGGACTTGGATTGGATGCAATTAACAGCAATAACTGTACATGTTGTTAGTGAAATCAAAATTGTTCAATTTAGATCGGACTTCGTTACGAGAACAAGAGATTGCATTATGTATTAATATTCATATTGTTCTTGATGGCAAACATAAGAGC
Organism: Trifolium repens; assembly: GCA_030408175.1. Classification (NCBI taxonomy): domain Eukaryota; kingdom Viridiplantae; phylum Streptophyta; class Magnoliopsida; order Fabales; family Fabaceae; genus Trifolium; species Trifolium repens. The sequence continues at coordinate 19,285,167 of CP125848.1, forward strand.
TGGAGCTAACTATGTATGTCAAAGCATAACTAAAGATGCAAAAGGTAAAAAAACTTGATCACATTTCTTTACTTATAAAAAAAGGCATTGTCTTATTAAAATCATGCGGTCAAATTGATTGATAACTTAAAAGTCTTTATGTAACCAATATATATTAGTTAGATAAAAATCAGGTATAACAACATTCCTGCATAAGTAGTAAATAAATTTGGTATAAAAATTTAAGTTCACAAGCTCTTTTGTCCAAAAAATTTAAAGAGAAAATTATAACTTAAGATTAAAATCCACCTAGAGATCCCAAGCAACAACAATAGCAAATCCATATAGCAGCTAGCACATGCATATAACTTTGTCTAAAGTAAGATTGGTTCTATTTATCATGTATTCATCTTTCAATTCAAATCAATTCCTTTGTTATGAGAGGCACCTTATTTTATACTCCCTCCGGCCTTAATTATAAGCAAAAGTTACTTTTTACATACATTGAAAAATTAATGTATCTAGTCCACTTTTTAGACTAGATACATTAGTTATTCAATGTATCTAAAAAGTAACATTTGCTTATAATTAAGGCCGGAGGGAGTATAAGAGATGTTGATTTTTTTAGTCTCAACGATGATGCGTGCCTAAATGATACTCAGTCCTTGAAATAGTTACGTGTTTGATCCACATGGTTGAATAATATAACCAATTTATGATTTTTATACATGCTCTAATAAATTTGTTGTTTTAATGATCCATTACTATACTGTATATGGTGCAACCTACATGTAACCCTAAACTTCACATTTTTCTCACAATCACATGCAACCTTCTTTCAATAGTCACATGATGCCATCATTACTTCTTTATCATGATTACCCCTATTATATTCCTATCATGATTACACCTATTAACTCCTATCATGATTACCTCTACTCTTCATTATTCATGTGCTAAGTGAAGCACATGCATTGGCCAAATTTCTCTACCTCACTTTCAACCATCCTGTATAAACCCTCTCCACCTCACCAACTTTTCTCATCTCACCCCTCTCCACCTCATTCTTCTAAGATCAATTTTCTCTCTTTCAATTTCTAAGTCATATTCACTTAACTTTCATTTTTCCTTCAACTCAAATCTCCCTCTTTTTTCTTTCTTTGTTCTCTCTCTCTCTACAAAAAAGAATTTGCATCCTAATTAATTCAATTATATTTTTAGTATTTTGCATAGGATTAAATTTTTAGTTGACAATAAGTAAAAAAAAACTCGCATGAGTTGAGAAAGCATAGTAACAAAAAAGAATTTACACTTTATATTGGGATTGAATTGAGGAATGATAATTTGAGACAATTAATTCAATTATGTTTCAATAAGCAAACACACAATGAATATTAGGTTTTGGGTGTTTGATTTGTGTTTAAAAGAGATAAACAAGTGTTTGAAAGTGAATTTGGGTAATATTTGAGTTATTTAGGAAAATTTGGGGTTGAAGGTTTGATTTTCGGATGAAGTTCGTAAAATGGGTTCTTGGAGAAGAAAGACCGGTTTGAGAGAGAGAAGGGAGAAGAGAGAGAAAAAATAAAGAAAAATGAAGTAAATCTGACGGGTTGGGAATTTGTAACCCTTTAATCCGGTGCGCACGCGAGCATCTTTGCACTGCCATCCTAGCCGTCTGATCAAATCATACAGCTCAACATTAATCCTCCTATGATTAAACCAAGGCCGTCTAATTAATCAGACGGCTACAATCAATTTCCTATTTTTTGTTTGTTCTTAGGCCTCCCTGCTGGGTTGGGCCCTGTTTTTATCATTTCCACCCTCCTTATTTCCACACGCACCCCCTCTGGTCTTTTTATTATTATTATTATTATTATTATTATTATTTATTTTAATTAATCTATTTTAATATTCAATCTACAATTTTTATAATTGACGGAGAGATCACAATTTTTATCATTGCTAAACGTTTTAAAATCACTATTATAAGTTATTACTAATAAAAATTTCTAATTGACGGAGAGATGACATATTTTATCACTTATAAAAGTTTTAAAATCATCATTACCAGTTATTGCTAATAAAAAATTATAATTCACGGGGAGATAATAATTTTTTTGGTTGATAACAGTTTAAAAATCATTATAATAAGTTTTTTTTTAGTAGTGATTATAATAAGTTATTACTGATAAAAATTTATAATTGACAGAGACATGACATATTTTAAAATCCTTATTATATCTTATTACTAATAAAAGTTTTAAAATCTTATAATTTACGGGGAGATGAAATTTTATCACCAATAAAAGTTTTAAAATAACTATTACAAACTCTTATTGATACAAAATTTTAACTTACGGAGAAATTAAAATAACTATTATAAGTTATTACTAATAAAAATGTCATGTTTATATTTCACTAATTTTCTTCTTAACTTACGAGATTTTTTTTTTTGCAGCAAAAAAAATTAAGACAAGGAACATATCTGATATTTGAAACAAGAAACCTTAGAATTGTATGAGAGCTTTTTGCTAAGAAACAATGCTAATTTCATCCATATTTTATCTCTTTTCTTGAATTGTGTAGAATCCACTTGATTTATGTTTTGCTTATAATATATTTTTGTTATCAAATTGTGCTTTTAATATTTTTGTTAGAGATCAAAATTAATGTAAATTATTTTAATAAGATAAGATTTAGTGTATAGTGTTTCCAAATCAAAATCATTTGTTCATTGTTTGATCAAAAAATTGACATCATCAATCGAATAATCGAGAACTTATGGTATGCTTTTTCTAAATGATTATAAGTTATCATTGATAAAAATACATAAGTACAGGCCAAGCTGTTGAGAAATTTGTGAATCATATTAATTGCGCAAAAAAAATGGTAAAAATTAAATTTTATTCATGTCACGGGTCTGTGACAACTCCACTATAAACTTCGACGTGATTGCGTAATCCAACAAAGTTTTAATTCACAGAGAAATGACAATATTGATCGCTGATAAGAGTTTTAAAATCACTATTACAAGTTTTTATTGATAAAAATTTACAATTCACGGGAAAATAAAAGTTTTGAAATGACTATTTTAAGTTATCGCTGATGAAAATTTATAATTGACAGAGAGATAACTATTTTATCGTTGATAAAGGTTTTAAAATTACTTTTACAAGTTATTGCTAATAAAAGTTTATAATTCATGGGGAGATGACAATTTTATCACTAATGAAAGTTTTTAAATCACTACTACAAGTTAATACTAATAAAAATTTATAATTAACCGGGAGGTAATAATTTTTATCGCTGGTAAAAGTTTGTCCGAAATATATATGGCGTTCCGCAAATTAGAAGCGACTATTGAATGTTGCACTCACGGGGAAATGATAATTTTTATTGCCTATAAAAACTTTAAAATTACTATTATAAGTTATTACTAATTTTTTTTAAAATTCACGGGGAAATGATAATTTTTATTGCCTATAAAAAAATTAAATCATTATTATAAACTATTATTAATACAAAATTTTAATCTGCGGAGAGATGACATTTTTAATCTCTGGTAAAAAATTTAAAATAATTATTATAAGTAATTACTAATAAAATTTTAATTCATGGGTGGCAGATGACTATTTTTTATCTCCAATAAAAACTTTAAAATCTCTATTATAAGTTATTACATAATTTTTTTAAAATTCACGGGAAGATGACAATTTTTATTGCCTATAAAAAATTTAAAATCACTATTACAAATTATTATTGATACAAATGTTAATATACGGAGAGATGACATTTTTAATCTTTGGTAAAAAAATTAAACTAACTTATGGGGGATTGCTCAATAATTTTTACGATAATTGTAATGTTGCTTATGTTTCCTCTAATATACGATGTTCCTTCTTATCAAATAATAACAAATATATTTATACAATAGATTTTATCATAAATCTTGCAATATATTATTGATTTTTAAAACTTAATATTGATTTCTTTTGATTTATACGGCTTAGTATTCCGCCAAACCCGTATGGCTTTGATTTATATGGCTTAGTGTTCCAGCGAACCCGTGCAACGCACGGGCTACGGACTAGTTATATGTCTTTAGTTAGGATTAAGGAGCCCTTGTATGTTGAACCACAAACTGTTTTGTTCTTGTGCAAGCTAATTGGCTTGTGTGTATTCTTTGTACAATGAACTATTGACGTTTATAATAATAATTATAATAATTTTTTGTCTTTCAAAAAAATTATCATTATTATTATTTTTGATTTTAGTCATATTTATATATTGTGCATTTATATATTTAATGTTAAAATTAATTTTTAAATAACGTATCGCGCCAATATCGAATATAATTTTTTTAAAATTTTCACGTATCGACGTATGAATATCGTATCGTGTCCGTATCATGTCGTGTATCGGGCTTCATAGCTCCTTTCTAAGCACAAGCATTTTCTCGGTATTTGTTGAAGTGAGAAATAGTTTGATTGGTTCATTTGACTTCATCACGCGTTGGAGACGAAGCCTGCAAAGCCACTCAGTACAAGATATTTTCTGACTGACTGGATCCAGTAAAACTAAAATACTCCTTCTTTATTTTTCGTATACTATACTTCTTCTCTATGCTTTCTCTATGACCAAAAATTAAAATTATTTTTCTTTCCTATTTTCTCTCACCTATTCCACCCACCAAACAAACACAAAAAAACCGTTCCCTTTTACTCCTATTTAACAAAAAAAAAAAAGAAAAAAACATCATTCTTATAATTTCTTCTTTAATTCAAAAGTTCAATTTTTTCATCCAAGCACAGTAGCAATGCCAAATTGGGAGCTCAAGAACTGTTGTGATCATGACCAGAAGCTCTTCATTGCTTTCGTTGGTGTCTACACCGTTGTAATCCTCCTGGTAACCACTACTTTCTCTCTAAACCCATTTTTCATTCTTGTTCTCACAATGAAAAAACTATAAATTTATGATCTGGGATTATTTTTAATTCTTGAGGATTTTGTTTAGATGTTACTTTAATTCATAAATAGTTTATAATTAATTATCATGTTTTATATGTGATTCTGCTGTTATGATTTAGTACTTATTTGATTTTATTTTAGTATCTCATAAATTGAGCTTGAAAATGTTTATAACTTTATGATAGTAGGAAATAGGTTAAGAATTTGGAGTGTCACAAAATGATGTTGCCATGTAGAATATTTTTGATTTGTTGTGTGTTGTTGTGATTGCTCATTTGCCCTCAAAATCAAACCCATGAATTTTTTTCATCTGGGTAGGTTTTCATGAGAGTATTACGCGGTTGAATTGCGAAGAGGTTTATGAATTATTTGTCATTTTTTGTATGGATTATTTCTTAGATTTGTTGTGACTAGATCAAAGTTTGGTAGATAGATCTGTTGGATGACCTAATCAGAACAAATACCAAGTACTACCTGGTTGTTTGAACTCAACAACTAGGTTGACTTCACATTTGACAATGGACTTTTTCATAACAAGGTCTTAGTTTTGTTATCATATCATACATTTTGGATTTATATACTACATCCTATTTGATTATTGGTTAAAACTGTGATGTTGAAGATATTTAGCTAGACTGCGTAAAAAAAAAAAGATATTTAGCTAGACTTAATAACCTTAGATATTTATGTCATGTAGTTTTATTATTTTTGGCTACAATGTCGGTGTTTCAGTGAGTGTACAACTGATCTTTTTAAGCAAATACTTTTTGTTGTGGTGCTTACAGCTGTGGAGGACTTTTCTGCTTACACCTTTTAAGCTCATCACTGTGTTTCTGCACGAAGCGAGTCATGCGATTGCCTGTTTGCTCACTTGTGGCAAGGTAAGGCTGTAAATGTAGGATGTTAATGCTATTTGCTGAAACAAGTAGACAACTCTTGGTGAATTTTTTCCTTTACAACATGTTACATGTTACAAGGTTTAGCTTGTATTCTATATCCTGAAGAACATGAAAATAAGGTATCTGTAATGGCTTTCAATATCATATTGTAATAACTAAGCATTTCTGGGATCAAAATGGCTCTGCTCACTAGCAACATAGTAAACCTATTGTTCTATTTTATACATGGATTTTTTTTATTTCACCTACTAAAGATTATTGGCAGACCGTGGTCGGATTTAAGATTGTAAGTTTAGGTAACCAATGAGCTGGTTATGATGGAGAATCCTGGTGTTTTATCTTGGTTGCTTTAGTGATTGTATATTTCTCCCATTATTGGAAACAATAAGAGGCAAACATGATTTTGTTTTTGAAAGGCGGGGGTTATAGAAGTACCATATTCTCTTTAACTTAGAAAATCATGCTCTTTTGAAGCTATTGGAAGTTTTGATTTTGTCAACTAAGGATAGGAGATCAAATTTCTGATTTTCTTAAGGTTGTTGAACAAATAAAGAGGAAAAGCGCATAGATTTTTAAGGTTTTAAGGAAAAGTTTTGTCGTTTTAATTGTTGAAAATTAATATGTTGAATCCTGAATTCCAAATGCATCAGTGCTGCATGTTTAAACAAAGTGAAGTTACGTAATATATTCTTACAACTACATTCAACTACGAGTTAGCATTATGTGGTTTTCTGCTGCTGGCTGGGTCACAGCAGTCTCATTGAATTAAAACTGAAAAGTTTCATATGATTGATTCTGCTGTAAGTTTTTTTGTTCTTATTTCTTTCTCTGGATGCTGAATCATTGTTAGTTTAATGCCAATAGGTGGAGGGAATCCAGGTTCATGCAAACGAGGGTGGGGTAACACAGACGCGTGGTGGCATATACTGGGTGATCTTGCCTGCTGGATGTAATGCACTTTTTCCCCATAATTTTCAGTTTATATATGTTTGTGTGTTTCTTTTTGTATGTGTGTGTGTATGTTAGTTATGCACTATGCAATGGGTGAAGGCTTTGTTTGGGAAGGTCAAACCGCTAGCTTATAGAGTATAAACGGCTAATTTACAATGTATAAGCTCATATTGTCAAAATATAGTTGTTTGGTACTAATAGTTCTTCTCTCGTGAGCTTATAGTGTTTTAGCTTATAGCATATCATTTATTTTTTTTCTCATTTTGACCTTCATTATCTTAATTGAAAAGCATTACTTCCTCCGGTTCTTTTTATAAGAAACCATTTGTTTTTTAGATTCATTAAATAACTAATGTATCTGCTCTATAATATAAACCAAATACATCTGTTATGTCATTTTATGCCTATCAGTTAGTTCAATCGTTAATTCTACCAAACACTTATAATTCACCCCGTTAGATCCGTTATCAACTAACTTATCCGCAATAAGCTCACATCTATTAAGTAGATAATCTGTTGTCAACCACTTTTTACCAAGTTAGCTTCGGTTTTGATACATTGCAAACATGCTAAGTGCTATATATAATGAGTTTTATAATATGTCAATGTTATAAACCTTGAATAGAATCACAGACACTTAGATTGGTTTAAAAGCATATGATTTGAATTTGATAAGCGCAATTTTCAATTGCATTTACCGTTTCTCTGATTGGTTTTCTTCTAGATCTTGGTTCATCATTTTGGGGAATGGCTTTGATTCTTGCTTCCACAAATATTCTCACTGCAAGGATTGCTGCTGGTTGCTTTCTTGCTGCTCTGGTTGTTGTGCTCTTTGTTGCTAAAAATGTATGGTGCTTTTACATAGCATAATGAAATTGTTCTTATGAAATCTTTTGCATATATTTGTTTCTGACCTTTCTCCCTTTTTCTATATCTTGTAACATACTTTTGTACAAAAAGTGGACACTCCGAGGACTTTGTATTGGTGAGTAATTTTATGATCTTCTCAAATATAATGTTAAAAACGAAAGAAGATATCATCAAGGTTTCTCACATTATGCTTCTTGATCTATGAATATCAGGATTTATTATTTTTATCGCTGTGGTTTGGCTTCTGCAAGAGAAAACAAAAGTTCATATTCTTCGTTACGTCATTCTCTTCATTGGTATGCTCCTATCCTCTTTATTTGGTTCCTACAAATAATTTGAACTTGTTTCTAGTGGAGTATTTGTGTCGTTTCTTGGAAATGTATGGCCAACTAATTATGGTTTTGTTTTCAGGTGTGATGAACAGTTTGTTTTCAGTTTATGGTATACTTTCAACCACCTTTTATATGGTTTATTTTAAATTTGGATAACAAATCTCTTGATATGACTTATATCATATGATTGAAATTCGTATGGTGCAGATATTTATGATGACTTAATATCGAGAAGAGTCAATTCTAGTGATGCTGAGAAGTTTGCAGAAGTCTGCCCATGCCCTTGTAATGGTTTTGGGTGGGGAGTTATTTGGTGAGTTTTTCCATATTCCCAAATGATGCTTATCGCGTGCATTGTTGCACAAGTTAGAAGATCCTATAATAGTAATAGTATAGCAATAGGGAGAATGCGAAATATTTAGCATACACTATTTTTGTTATTAACTATTCCTCATTGACATTCCTTTCTCTATTATATTCCACTTTAGGGGGATGATATCTTTCGCATTTCTTTGCGCATCTTTGTACCTTGGACTAGTCATATTATCATGAGGTAAATTACAACTTCTATTACATGATTTTTATACGATATCTATACAAATCTTTCCATAACCACTTTTCATGAAAATGTCTTGATTGATAACAGATAACCATTCAGTGTATAGAATGTAAAGACCTTGACAATTGTTGTCTGAAAAGTGAGTGCTTCCTTTTTCTCCTATCCAAATCTAAATATACATTACATTACGTGCACTGGAAATTTCTATACAAAATCACAGCTCATTCTATAGTTCTTCATTATCGCCTTCTCCAATAATAAAGTTACTTTTGCTATTGTTAACATATTACAATGTATGTATTAATCTTTTAGTAAGAGCATTTAGCTGTCCAGTTTTTATTCATGACGAATTGATGTTTTTTCGTATAGTTATTTCGTAATAATTGCAGTATAGTAATATTATGAACATAAGTACCATAACTTTATAAAAAAAGTATATAAACATAAATAAATACCATATACAAAATTCTCCATACCTGTGCACCATTATACATTTTTAATTGTGATTTACATTTGCAGATTGAGAAATTTGTATCCAAGCTGTTTGGTGCTGGCAACTGGCAAGTGATTGACTCTTTCTATTTTGATGCTTTGTATATTGATTTTTTGTTCTAGAGTCTAGACAGACATTTTTTTAAGTGCTGGGAGTTTGCTCTCTTTATGTGACTCCCGTGGCGTCATTATTTGCAACCTGTATTTTGGGTTGTGTTGATATGATTACTGTTGTATAGAAAATTGCTCATGATTCGAATTATTGACGCTGATTTATACTTAGTGAAATACAATCGAGTACTTTAAGACTTTGTTTCTGAGTTAGGAAGAGAACGGAGGAGAGTCGGTGGCTTTCTTTGAGAGTGTTTTTGGGAGAAGAGAGACGGGTGGGGGTGGATGAGTTGTATATTACTCGTAATATGCAACACCGATTAGGTTGCAGACGCGACAAGCGACGAAGTATTGATCTGTCGGAGAAGTAAGAACGACACCCATCAGAGTTGGTCTCAAGGAACCAAAACCGATACATTGATAGATAAAATCTAAATTATTATGAAAAGTCGATAGGTTTCTTGCTCAATATTAAGCTCCTCAGACCCTTAACTGAAAATTTTGATAGAATGGTTTTGGATATTGAATAATATTCACATAGAAGAAGCTATCAAGTTCCTACAAAGCCTCCCAACATTCAAGTAATTATATGACTGAATATTGGAAGCCTTTGAGGGAACATGAAAAATTCCTCAACCAATCTTAGTTTATGTTTGACTCATAATTTATTTGCAAAGAAATATTTGGTTAGGCTTATATTTATACACATGCATTGTTGTCCCTTGCTATGAGATAGAGGTGAAAAGAATATTTCCTCATCTTATTTCATCAAACATTATTCGATTCTGTGTCTTGGTTTACTTTTATTTCCCATCTTTTAGTGGGTGATACTGCTAATCTTTATGTTACTGTATATATACAACAGTAATCAAGTCCTATCTCACTAAGTGGAGTCGGCTGCCATATCATAGCGATTCGACTAAGTTTTATGTTGGCTGTCGATTGCCTAACACAAATGGAGGACCATACACTATCCTTAAACATCACACGCGCGCTGCTGCCGCTGTCAGTCTGACTGGCTCCATCGAGGATCCAAACGGGCAATAAGTTGCTTTGGACAGAGGAAATACCAATTAACACCAACAGGGACATAGATAAGAATCTATCTATATACTACAATATCTAAAGGGGTGCTAAGCTGCATTATAAGGGTTGGATCAACAGTTGACTTATAGAACCTACTTTTTTGGTGGAGTGAATTGAGATTTCCAATGTTCCAATCCATCCTCGCATAATCTATACATTGAAAGGCCAATAGATAGAGTAAGAATTTCTTTTCAATCAAATTAAATTTTAAGTGGAATTCGAAATTCTTTAAATTTTATTTTGACAAAATACTTTATAAAATATCTTCATATTGACAATTCTTCAAATTTTTCAATTCAAACAATTAAGTTTTTATCAAGGTTTTTTGAATTTATCATCTAATATTATATTACCTCATAAAAGTTTTCATCTAAGATTCTAAACACACTCTTAGACGCTTTGGATTCCAAATAGTGGCGAAACAACGAAATGCAAAGAATGTTGTGGCAGGTATGAGGTGAGAAGTCTTGCATTGCTTAGAAAAATGGAGGTTGAACATTTTATAAGTGAAACACTCATAAACCTAACATTTTAAGGTTTTGGGCAAGAGTATGGTGACTAACTCACTTGTAGAGTTGTTTTTAAGCCCAATATGGATGATCTCTCGGCTGTCCCCTCGTGAGCCAACAAAAAAATGGAAAATTACAAATTGAAATTTACATCTTAATATACTCCTCCTGTCCCAAAATAAATGACAAATCAAACATCTCATTTGTTAATATTTCCATGTACATTATTCATGCAGCTTTTTACCATTTAAATTGTATGTGCATTATTCTTATACTGATTGGTGGTGGAATTATTAATATGTGTATGTGGCGCTTTGGATGGATAGCTTATTCTGCATGGAATGAGTCACATGCATGTCCAAAAGCAGGGTTGATATGCGATATGATGCTGTTTTATATGAAGATACTAAGAATGTCAACGCACTAATTTTAACATTATTTTTGGCAGTCACTTTGGAATTCATGATCACAAACAGAGATCCTTCTAGTTCTATCACATCAAATGCAAACATAATCTGATTTCCGCCGAATCTTTACTACTAGACTAATAGCTTATGATTCATGTATTGTACTCCCATCTCTTCATAATGAGTGGTACATATGTACACTATTTATATATTTTATTTTGACTATTTTTTTACTAAAATAAATAAAAACAAATATTAGTATATAAAATGTTAGATTTATTTCAATAAATGTTAATGATCAAAATTATACTTGATCTATGTGAAAATGCAACAATGGAGTTACTCATTATGTGATCAAAAGAGTAAAAAATTCATAGTATTGGAAATCGTAGTGTTTAACTTTTTGAATAAAAAATTTCTTTAAATGGAATGCTTAAAGAGTGTTCCGAGGGCACTTGTTAACAAGACTCTGAAGATAATTAATTCAACATTGATGTTTTCTTTAATTATCATAGTAATATGAGAAGTTTTTTTTATCCAACAATCTAGGGATGATAATTGGACTCATACTCTATAGACATACAGCAATGTTAAAATATTTAGGAGAATTTAACATCCATTTAAGTCTCACAAGACTCGATCGGAAATAATCTCTACAATTGCACGCAGATGATACTCCATTTACAACAAAATAAATTGTTTCAAGCAAACCTTATTTAAATTTTTATTTTCAAAACTTACTATATAATTGTAAATATTAGTTTTTGTCGACAATCAGTGAACATTGAGATTACAGACAAGTGAATTAGGAATCAATTCTAATTTATCTACTTCAATCAATATAGTGTATCTTTCTTGAAATTTGGCGAATCAAACTAGTAATTCCTAGAAGGAAAATAATGGACTACTATATTGTTAGCTGTTACATTTTAATTAATTTTAGGATCCTAGAGAATAAAAAATCTATCATTTGTGTACACTATAAATAGCGGTATTCATTTGTTTCAATCATATAGTAGTGGCTTGTGTAATAGATTTGAAAGGAGAAAGCATTTAGTAACCCTCAAAGGCTTCCACGGCACTAATTACATGTAAATGTGAAGTCGTGGAAGTGCTTTTTGGGTTCCCGAAAGCTTTAATCCTATATATTTTTGGTTTATGATTTTATAGGTCCAATTAAGTAATAAGTTTAAAATAGAATGAAGTAGTGACTAATCAATCTTTCAAAATAAGTTTGTTAGGCATTTCGTTATTATTTGGTTACTAGTTTTAGTATAGAAATCTCTATATAAATTTATATTGACTTATTCAATCATCATTATGAAATATGAGAAATTAGTCTATTCTTCTTATTTTCTTTTTAGGAGGCTTCTCTATCCTTGAAGTAGAGTAAACTTGTAAGGTGAATAATTAGATATATTATAGAATTCTAACTTCTTTGATCTTTGTATATTTATATGAAATGTCGCTACTAACTGAATTATAATTATGAGCATGAAATCCATGAAATTTTCAAATAGTCTTATCTAACTAGTTTGGATAAATTTTACAAAATTATTACTTATAAAAAAAAATTTACAAAATTATTTGTATATGATGACATTAGTTTATATATATATATATATATATATATATATATATATATATATATATATATATATATATATATCAGTTTAATCAAAGATATGGAGCTCCAATCTAGTAAATGTATGGAACTGTAAACATTACACTATTACAGTAAAATTTTAGAATCTCCGACCCTACGTGATCCTAGTCAACAAGAGGATTTACAATATTTAATACATCATCATTTTTATAAAAATACATATAAAAAAAAGGAAAAGTGGAAGTGACATTTCAATATCATGTGTATATACTATATAGTATGACGAAAAATTCTAATATAGATCACTTCTTTAATTAGTTCATGATGAACTAACCATGATCAATAATATTATAACAGTACAAATTTTATAAAATTTACCGTTAAATTGAAAATTTATATTATATAGATTATCCATAAAAAATTAAAAAAAAAAATCATTTGATATGTTATTAAGAATATGTTTTGGGTACTTGCTCGAGTATAATTTACTTAATCATGTTCTTGTCTTTTACAGTTTTATTTTATTGCACTTCATTTTTATTTTTATTTTCATCCAAGCTTTTTCTCTGAGTTTTATTGTAAGTTTTTTTTGCGAGAGTAATTATTAGTAGTCTTCTTATTGTTCCTTTGGATTTTGGTCTAGCTAATCTCCTAAGATATACCTTTTATAATATTTTAATTTATTTAATTAAGGTGCTATGTGGTGCTACTATGAGATATCATAATAATTGTCGTGCTTTTGCACTTTGTTTCCAGATAAATAAATAAGTATCAAATATCTTTCTAAGGGTGTGCAAAATTCGGACCAAGTCAAGGTGTTACCGAACTAAAAATTTGTTAAGACATAATAATATGCATTCAATAATAAACAAACAAATTATTAGCTCATTAACATAAAGGAGGTTATGAGCAAATGATAGTTCATTACATTTAAAATAAAAAGTACATAAAAGAAAAATACAAAAAATAGAATGCAGAAATAGTAAAGATAATAATGGAGCAGTGGAAATGCTCAAGTACTACTGTCCGCCCTGGTGAGATGAAGATTGAAAAAGGTAACAAAAATATAGTATAAAGTACAAATGAATACCATAAATACACACAACCAACAATTGCTCACACTCCACTTGTAAATAAATTCACCGGAAATATATAATATGATTTATAGTTTTCACCTATACTTTTTAAAAAATATTAATCCCATTTAACTTACAAATTTGATTATCAGACCAAGCATACATCAATGAAAAAATTGGGGAAACAATTATTTTGATTGCTTAATGTGTAATTTGTTGTCATTGTAATCCCCCGCCAAGGAAAAACTACTAAATAATTTCTGAATCTGCATTCCGTTAGTCAGTTTAGTTCTTACGATTAAGTTTGACCATTAACTCAACAAAAAAGTTGACGTGACATTTTTTTTAGACACTCATCAGCTTGCTGGAGTTAGCACGGGAGATGGGGAAACAACCATTTTGGTTGCTGAATGTGCAACTCGCTATCATTATGGTCTCAGACTCAAGAAAAAATACAAAATACTTAGATGATCGAGCCTTAAATTCGTTAGTCATTTTGGTCCATGAGTTAAAAATGGTTATTAACTTTATAAAATAGTTGATGTGACATTTTTTAGGGATACATGGCACGCAGAGTTATCACTTTTATGGGATAAGTGGATGAATGATTAGTCAGAGACTAAAACGACGTTACCTTTTTTTTTTCTTCTCTTCATTTCTTTATCTTCTTCCTCTCATTCTTCTTCATCTTCTTAATATATTCAATAGCCTAACAACAACCACTTTCGTTTCTTTCTTCATTCAAATTTTGTTGTTATGCATATTTTTTTCTCTTCATTTCTTTATCTTCTTCCTCCCATTCTTCTTCATCTTCTTCATACATTCAATAATCTAACAACAATTCATTTCGCTTCTTCTCCTTTCAAATTTTGTTGTTATGCAAATTCTATAGGGGAAATTAGATACTAGTTTATAGATGATTTGTAGGTGAATGAATATGTGACAATGATTTTTTCTTTAAAAATTGGGTATAAAATTATGGGTTTTATTCATAAGGGTTAAATAGGTTTTTAGTCTCTATATTTTGCGAAATTATCAAGAATGATCCATACATTTTTCAAATGGTAAAAAAAATTCCATAAGTTTTTTCCGTTATCAAGAATGGTTCATCCATCTGTTTTTTTTTTCCACTTTTGACAATTTCGCAAAATATGGGACTAAAAACATATTTAACCTTATTAATAAATATATGTTGAGAAAATGAACAATTTGATGTTCATTTGGAGAATGGAAGTTAATCCATAATGGTTAGAAATAAAAAAATCACATTGTAGTGTGAATTGAAAAAAGTGGGATTGAGTCCCACATTGGAAAGAAAAATGAACAGTTTTAAAGACAACTCACACCAGTGGAAGTTTAGTGTAAATTGTAACTGCTGCAAATTTACAAGCAACTTGCACCAGTGGATGTTATGTTGTTTTTGTGTCATTTTTCGAATTTTAAAGGGTCTGCATTGGATTCTTGCTGACTCAACCATTCTCCTACTGATTTTGTAACGGACAAGAAATAATGTCACTTAATTGTGATTAATTCTATGTCCCTCACTTGAATGCCTATTATTGCATTGTTTTCTTTGTTCATAATATATATATGATTTCTTCTTCATTGCCAAAAGGAGAGGATCATTCACGTGAAAAAGAAAAGAAACAGAAAGCCACAAACATCAAACATATTCCTTCTCTATTTTCTTCACCAAAAATAAATCTTATTTGCTTATTGTGTTTCATTGGTTTGTGATACTGATATTGTAGTATCAGTTTAATTGATATTGTCGTATCAATTATCGAGTGGTTTTGTCGAACCATTAAGAAGGCGTTCCTTCCAATTGTTATCGTGCAATAATCGATTGGGTACAGTAACGAAACTGGGCTGTTTTATCCTGGAGGCGGCACGGTTGATTTTCTGCTTTGCACAATTCGAGCAGTACCGTGAAACGTCTTAAAGAGAGCGTATTAACCCGCGACTCAGCTAGTAATTTTCTTCGGTTCCAATTTTCGGAAAATTATTAATTTTTTATATCAAAAACAACAATTTTAAGATGTTTTCAAAACTGCTATGGATACCGAAGAAGTTATTGGAAATTCGGCTGTTGGTGCAACCGAAAGGCCTTTCAAGTTTGAAGGTCTCCATTTCAAACGTTGGCAACAAAAAATGTTTTTCTATTTAACTTTGAAAAAGGTTGTCCGCGTTTTGAATGAGGATATGCATGTTGTCTCTGTCGGTCTTGTAGGATCGAGTTCAGGAACACCACTCACCATCAATGGTGATGCTGAAAAGTCTGATGCTGAAAAACAAAAGGAATCGGTTGATTCTGTTGCACAGGCTAAAGCCCAAGAGCTTCAACAGAAAAAGGAACAACAACTCTGGTTGTCTGATGATTACCTATGCAAAGGCTATATCATTAATGGTCTTTGTGATGACTTCTATGACTATTACAGTACATACAAAAGTGCTAAGGATGTTTGGGAGGCGCTGAAAAAGAAATATGATACCGAGGAGGCCGGTGTGAAGAAGTATGCTGTTAGTAGGTACCTGAAGTACCAGATGGTTGATGAAAGGTCGGTGGAGACACAATCTCATGAACTTCAGAAAATTGCTCATGAAATAATAACTGAAGGTATGCCTCTTGACGAACAGTTTCAAATTGCAGTGATGATTGACAAACTGCCCCCTGGTTGGAAATAATTTAAAAATCAACTTCGTCATAAAACAAAATAATTTTCAATCGAGAGTTTGATTACTCGCCTTCGTATTGAGGAGGAATCCAGAAGGCAAGACCAGAAAGAAGAGGCCTATGTGGTCTCCGGCAACAATAAAAAGAAATTCGGTGCGGTTCTGAAGCCTACTGGAAAATCTTTTAAGAATCAGAACCGCGGTCAAACGAACCGAATTAAGAATGGTAACCCTTCATGGGCCCATAATGCTAATCAGCATCCACCTGCTCAAAAGAATGACTTCGGTTCAGTTGGTTTGTCTTGTTTCAACTGTGGTAAACCGGGTCATTTTGCTAAAAAATGTAGAGCCAGGAATAAACCTGTTGCTGCCCCTAATGCATAGGCTAACCTGACTGATGAGCCATATGTTGCTATGATCACCGAAATCAATATGGTTGGTGGTACTGATGGTTAGTGGATAGATACTGGCGCTAGTCGTCATATCTGTTATGAACGTGCTATGTTTAAAACATACACGGCTGCTGAAAATAAGAAGGTGCAGATGGGAAATGCCCACACCTCTGATGTTGCTAGTATTGGAGATGTTGAATTGAAGTTCACCTCCGGGAAGACTCTGATCTTGAAGGATGTCATGCATGTGCCTGACATTAGAAAGAATTTAGTTTCTGGTTTTCTTCTTAATAAGGCTGGGTTTAATCAAACTATTGGGGCTAATTTGTACACCATCACTAAGGATGGTACTTTTATTGGAAAAGGGTACGCCACTGATGGCATGTTTAAGTTGAATGTTGATTTGAATAAAATTTCTCCTTCTGTTTACTTTGTGTGTGATTTTAATATTTGGCATGCTAGACTTTGTCATGTTAGTAAACGTTCTATGTTTAATTTGAGTAACCTAGGATTAATTCCAAAGTTAATTGCTGATAACATAGAAAAGTGTGAATTTTGTAGTCAAGCAAAAATAACTAAAACTTCACATAAGTCAGTAATTAGAGAATCTGAACCTCTAGACTTAATTCATTCTGATATATGTGAACTTGATGGAACGTTAACTAGAAATGGTAAACGTTATTTTATCACTTTTATTGACGATTGTTCTGATTATACCGTTGTATATCTTATGAAAAATAAAAGTGAAGCGCTTGACATGCTTAAGGTTTATGAGACTGAAATTGAAAATCAATTTAATAAGAAAATTAAGCGGCTTCGTAGCGATAGGGGAACTGAATATGATTCTATGTTGTGCAATGATTTTTATAAAGAACCTGGAATTATCCATGAAACGACTGCACCATATTCACCTGAAATGAATGGTAAAGCAGAAAGAAAGAATAGAACTCTTACTGAACTAGTTGTAGCTAGTATGCTCTATTCTGGTGCTGCCTCTCACTGGTGGGGGGAAATTTTATTGACTGTTTGCTACGTCCTGAATAGAGTTCCCAAGGCTAATAGTGTGGTCTCACCTTATGAGATATTAAAGAAAAGGCAACCGAACTTGTCTTACTTGAGAACTTGGGGATGTCTTGCTTATGTCAGGATACCGGATCCAAAGCGGGTTAAACTCGCAAGTCGTGCCTATGAATGTGTATTCATTGGCTATGCAGCAAACAGTAAGGCATATCGGTTTTATGACCTAAATGCTAAAGTGATAATAGAATCAGTTGATGCTGATTTCTATGAAGATAAATTTCCCTTTAAATCGAGAAATAGTGGGGGCAACGAAACCACAAATAGTGGGGGCACCGAGTCAAGTCACCTTCCGGTGATAAGAAATTCCGAGAGCAACAAAGAAATAGAAACAGAACTTCGTAGAAGTAAAAGAATAAGAGTAGCTAAAGATTATGGACCGGATTTTTCGGTATATTCTTTAGAGGAAGACCCTACGAGTCTTCAAGAAGCATTGTCATCTATGGATGCAGATTTATGGCAAGAAGCTATTAATGATGAGATGGAGTCTCTAGAAACTAACAGGACCTGGCACTTAGTAGAGTTGCCTCCTGGTTGCAAACCGATTGGTTGTAAATGGATTTTGAAAAAGAAACTAAAACCCGATGGTACTATTGATAAATACAAGGCTCGCCTTGTAGCCAAAGGTTTTAGACAAAGAGAAAATATAGATTTCTTCGGTCACTCGTATAACATCCATAAGGGTACTGATTTCAGTTGCCGCTATTTATAATCTTTTTATTCACCAAATGGATGTTAAAACTGCTTTTTTAAACGGTGACTTAGAAGAAGAAATCTATATGGAACAACCTGAAGGGTTTGTGATACCTGGACAAGAACAAAAGGTATGTAAGTTAGATAAGTCCTTGTATGGACTTAAGCAAGCGCCAAAACAATGGCATATTAAATTTGATAGTTTGATGACATCAAATAAATTCAAAGTGAATGAAAGCGACAAATGCATTTATTATAAATATGAAAATGGCATTTGCACTATTGTATGTCTCTATGTGGATGATTTACTCATCTTTGGGTCAAACATTTCTGCTATAAACGCAGTGAAATCATTGTTGAGTAACAACTTTGATATGAAAGACCTTGGAGAGGCAAGTGTGATTCTTGGAATCAAGATCACTAGGTCAAATGACGGAATAACTTTAGATCAATCCCACTATGTGGAAAAGATTCTAAAGAAATATAATTACTTTGACTGTAAAGAGGCTAATACGCCGTATGATTCCAGTGTAAAACTATTTAAGAACACCGGTGAAAGTGTAAGACAAACTGAATATGCTAGTATCATTGGCAGTCTAAGGTATGCCACTAATTGTACCAGACCCGACATCGCATATGTCGTGGGACTGTTGTGCAGGTTTACTAGCAAGCCCAGTAATGAGCATTGGCAAGCTATTGAGAGAGTCATGAGGTATCTTAAAAAGACCATGAATCTCGGATTACATTATAAGAGATTTCCTGCTGTACTTGAAGGGTACAATGATGCTGATTCCAAAGCTGTGTCTTGGAAATCAAAGAAACGGACCATATTGGCTCAGTCCACTATAGAGTCTAAAATGATAGCGCTTGCCACTGCTAGTGAAGAAGCAAGTTGGTTGAGATGCTTGCTATCTGAGATTCCCGTATGGGAAAAACCTATGCCAGCTGTGTTGATCCACTGTGATAGTACCGCGGATATTGCTAAAATTGAGAATCGATTCTATAACGGAAAGAAGCGTCAAATTAGACGCAAGCACAACACAGTGAGAAAGATGATCACTAGAGGAGCTGTGAGAGTGGATCATGTACGCACTGATGATAATTTAGCGGATCCTTTGATGAAAGGACTAGCTAGAGAGAAAGTCTATAATACATCTGTAAAGATGGGACTAATGCCGATATGAACTTATCATGATGGGAACCCAACCTAAAAGACTGGAGATCCCAAGAATTAGGTTCAATGGGTAATAACAAGTCGTGATGAGTTAATGATGATCATGCAAGTAAAATGAGAAAAGCATGAATCCTGATAGCGAAAGGATGAGTTGCAGCTCTTAATGAGATCTATACTCTGTATGAGTGGAGTACCGAGCTACAGGAGTACTCTTGATAGACTCACCTATATGAATGTGGAACTGAGGCCGGTTCCTATGGAATTTCGAGGCAGAATTCCTAGAGCGTTCATGAAACCGGGATTAACGTGCAGGGCCATTAAAGCACGGGCTATAAAGAAACACCTTGTGGAAAGGTCGTGTGCGGGTTTGAGAAAAATCTGAGATAGAGTTCAAGACAAGTGTCACTCTTGCTAAATCAGGCTCTTACTTGCTACGCAAAGGTTCAAGTCATAGACACCTTTGCTTATGCACAATCTTTTGGAAACCTCTGAAACACTTTTTTAAATTCAAGTGGGGGATTGTTGAGAAAATGAACAATTTGATGTTCATTTGGAGAATGGAAGTTAATCCATAATGGTTAGAAATGAAAAAATCACATTGTAGTGTGAATTGAAAAAAGTGGGATTGAGTCTCACATTGGAAAGAAAAATGAACAGTTTTAAAGGCAATTCACACCAGTGGAAGTTTAGTGTAAATTGTAACTGCTGCAAATTTACAAGCAACTTGCACCAGTGGATGTTATGTTGTTTTTGTGTCATTTTTTGAATTTCAAAGGGTCTGCATTGGATTCTTGCTGACTCAACCATTCTCCTACTGATTTTGTAACGGATAAGAAATAATGTCACTTAATTGTGATTAATTCTATGTCCCTCACTTGAATGCCTATTATTGCATTGTTTTCTTTGTTCATAATATATATATGATTTCTTCTTCATTGCCAAAAGGAGAGGATCATTCACGTGAAAAAGAAAAGAAATAGAAAGCCACAAACATCAAACATATTCCTTCTCTATTTTCTTCACCAAAAATAAATCTTATTTGCTTATTGTGTTTCATTGGTTTGTGATACTGATATTGTAGTATCAGTTTAATTGATATTGTCGTATCAATTATCGAGTGGTTTTGTCGAACCATTCAAGAAGGTGTTCCTTCCAATCGTTATCGTGCAATAATCGATTGGGTACAGTAACAAAACTGGGCTGTTTTATCCTGGAGGCGGCACAGTTGATTGTCTGTTTTGCACAATTCGAGCAGTACCGTGAAACGTCTTAAAGAGAGCGTATTGACCCGCGACTCAGCCAGTAATTTTCTTCGGTTCCAATTTTCGAAAAATTATTAATTTTTTATATCAAAAACAACAATATATGAAGAAAATGAAGAAAAATGGGGGGAAGAAGATAAAGAAATTAAGAGAAAAAAAAAGTAATGCCGTTTTAGTCCCTGGTCACTTCATCAATTCACTTGTCCCACAAATGTGTTAACTTTGCGTACCATGTGTCCCTAAAAAATGTCATCACATCAGCTTTTTTATAAAGTTAACGATCATTTTTAACGTCAGAGACCAAAGTGACTAACAGATTGTAGGGTCAAGAACTATTTTATATTTTTTTCTTGAGTTAGAAACCATAATGAAAGCGAGTTGTACATTCAGGGAACAAAATCATTGTTTCCCCGTCCTCCGTGTCAACTCAGCAGGCTGATATGTGTCCAAAAAATTACCACGTCAACTTTTTTGTTGATTTAATGGTTAAATTTAACAAGACTAAATTGGCTAACAGAATGGAAATTCAATGACTATTTAGTAGTTTTTCCTTAGTTAGGAACCAAAATGACAGTGAGTTGCACATCGAGGGACCATAACGACTATATCCCAAAAAAAAGTTTTATGTTGCCTATCATGCCACATAAGCTCCATGGCTCCATACAACACAACCAATTACCAAATACATTGATTGATAAGATAAAATCTAAATTATATATAATGAAAAATCTATAGGTTTAATGCTGAATATTAAGCTCCTCATACTCTTAACTCTACCATAGCCTGATAGCCAAAGAGTTCTTCAATGAATACCGAAATTTGGATAGAATAACGGTTGGATATTGAATAATATTCATATAGAAGAAGCTATCAAGTTCCTACAAAACCTCCCAGCATTTTCAAGTAATTATATGACCGAATCCTGGAAGCCTTTGAGGGAACATGAAAAGTTCCTCAACTGATCTTAGTTTATATGCTTGACTCAAAATTTATTTGCAAAGAAATATTTGGTTGGGCTTATATTTATACACATGCATGGTTGTCCCCTGCTATGCGATAGAGGTGAAAAGAATATTTGGTCATATCATATTTCATCCAAACATTATTCGGTTCTTTGTGTCTTTGTTTACTTTTATTTCCCATTCTTTGTTGTGTGATACGGCTAATCTTTGTCAATGTAATCTTTAAACTAAAGTGTAGAAATGAAGGAATAAATACAAAGGGCCATATCATTTTGAGATATGTTACTTGATTAGGATTGAATATGGGTTATGATCTATGAAACACAGACATTTTTCGGATACCGACACTTATGATTACATTAAATTATATCATTTTCTCAAATTATTATTGGTGTCGACATATCATCGTCTGTGTTGTGTTCGATGTCTGTGTCAGTGTCTGCGATTGATAGAATATGATCCTTTCCAATTAGTACTCACATAGATGTGAGAATATTTACAATATAAATTAGCCTTAACATCCACCAAAAATAGGAATACGTATTAGTCTCTATGCATTAAATGCTCATACTCTATTAGATATTCATAATGTTTGATTTCAAGTGTGAGTAATTAAATCTCACATCGATTGTGTATGGAAAGAATGTTGAATTTATAAGAGATATGATTCATTAACTTAATATCTTAAAGGTTTGAGTGGAGATGAGCCGTCTCCCTCTCTAATACGTATTAACTTGATATTTTATTAATGATGAAATGTAATGATTTGAGGTTCTTTTAATTAGATCTATTCATAATAAAAAATATTTACAGGTGTCGAGTTAAAATATTTAATTAGATCTATTTTGTGAAGTGATAAAATTAAAAGATGTTATTTTAACAAATTCATGATTTATATGACAGAACATCTCTTGGACACTTTTTTTTTGTCGAAAAATGACTTATAACATTTCATTAAGCAAAATGTGTTCACCTTAGCAAGATTATGGGCAACCTCATTTGCTTGTCTTTGGATAAATTCAACACTTGTGTTGTTATAAAAATTAGAAAAACAAGATTTACAATTTTTAATAATATCTCGAAACTCTATAGCATTCGGTCTAGATGATAAGAATCTGTTAACCACTCTTTGAGTTCAGTCAGTGGCGACTCTAGGAATGTTAGGGAGCCTGGGCACAATTTTGAAGGGATTTTTTTTAACCCAACTTCCGAATACAATAATATTTAAACCATATTTCCAATATTTAAACAAGAAACGACAAGAAAAAGTACAAAATTGTTTCCAATATAATTAAGGCTCAAATAAATAAAAGGCTACACAAACCAGAAAAAACCAGCAAAACATGAGTCAAATTAGAGGGATGAAATATAACATACGAATAGTGTACTACATAAAACTAGGAGGCACATTCTCTTCTAAACCAATGGAAATACGAAATGTTTATCAGTTCCAAAATTGGTTGTGTTGGACTCTTCAATATATATGTCCTCCTTACTTGGTCTTGAATATCTGGAGCATACTCATTAATTTGTTTCCTAAGACCCGGATCACGCACAATCTCATTTGAATTAAACTCGTTGGCCACATTAGGTGGTGATTGTTCTACTCCGGCTTTCGATTGCACAACATTCACATTCTCAATACTTGCTCTAGGAACCAAAAACTTTCTCATTTCTGAAATAAACTTCTTCAATGATATAAATACTCCTAATTAATTATTACTATATGCAAAAAGATTATAAAAAGGGGGGGGGGGGGGGGGGGGGGGAGCCCGGGCACGTGCCCGGGCATGCTGTAGGGCATAATCGCCCCTAAGTCCGGTTCAAAATCGACAAGTCCTAAGTTTAGCTAATGCATCCAATTAAGCGCATAAAGAAGACCAATTGCTTCATCGACATGTACCTCTCAAACCTAGGTGAAAAAGACTCTTAGCACAGATAAAGGCCCCAGCTTCATCTCGAATACACATTCCGATGCATGTACCCTTAAAGGGGGAGTCGGTTTTGCATTTAAATCGGTCGGCTTTGCATAGCAACCGCTGCTCTGTTATGCACATGCCGAACAACAGTCCAATCCTTTAACATATCCTCTGCACGAGCTAAAACAAAATTTTGGGCATCAATATTATGATTCCAAATCTTATTATTGTGTTGTTTCCAGATACTCCATAAAACTGTCGCAAATAGAGTAGAGTCACCGACATTTAGACAATGAAGCAAATTAAAAATTGCAGTAGCAATGTGGCTGTCTTGAGCAATGTCCCTAACTCTATTTGAAATGTTTACTTTTATGTATTTTTTTGTTGATTTTGTTGTTTATGTTTGAATTTATTTTCTATCTTTGCACTCTTTTTCTTTTTATCAATTTTTTTTTTTAATTTTCATCAAAGTTTTATATTTCTATTGAATTTTCCTTTAGTAAGGTTCTTAATGATGGAGAGTTTTTTCTTACTTTGGTGTGGTTTAGGTCTAGTCCTTCCAAAGTTCCTTTATAACTTCTTATTTTATTTAATATATTTTATTATGGTACTTTATATGTGGCTTCTTTGTGGTACCAACTAGGAATTAGATGTCTTAACTGTCACCTTTGTATCTTTAAAATTTTTTAAAAAAAGTAAAACATATCTTTGATAAATTAATAATGGTTAATACTTTAATACTCATTTTACACACTTAAAAAAATTCACTTTTGGATATGGATCCATAAATTATCTTATTTAATATATTACCTTCATCACTAAATATAAAACTATAAGATTTATAACACCCTTTTCGATTTTTCAACTATATAGAATAACTATATTAATTTTTTCTTACTAATTAATATACGCCTATTTATTTTTTAATTCTTATAATGAGAGATTAAATGATAATTTTAATTAAAAAAAAGTGCAATGTGTTTTTCTTTTTTATAAAATTTTTATGATATTAAGTGCTTTGAGAAAATTTAACTTATGAAATTGCCATATTGTCAAACTCAATTAGCCGACACCTCATTGATTGTTAATAAGAGAAATGGTGGCAATAAGAGCATCTCCAATGGTGATATCACTTTGGGTATCATACATTACTAAAAAGTTGTCCCTACAATGCCATATACTAGTATTTATGCAACTCATACATGTTTTGCTCCAATGGTGATACTACTCTAGGTATCATACATTATTAACAAGTTATTAATTCTATTTAATTCGATATATCAAAAAAGGTAATATTAAATTGATGATACGGTACCTTAAATAAGTTACCGGTTGTCATACCCTAATTTTGCCCCATACATTTTTTATTTCCAATTTTGCCCCTCATGCATTTTTATTCCAATTTTTGACCCCTAATCTCTCACACTCTCGCATAGGTCAACAAGTCAATATTTTGATCAAAAGTCAACAGTTTGACCAAAAGTCAACACTTTGACTAAAAAGTCAATAAATCTTTTTTTAATTTAAAAATCAATGTTGACTTAAAAAATGCATGGAATTAATTTTTGTTTCTTGCATGATCTTTGCATGGCATGATCATAAGGGATAAATTTTTACCATTTTGCCCTTGCATTATTTTTATTTCTCATTTATCATTTATTTTTAATTAGTTACTTGTATTACAAGAAACCTTTAAAAAAATCAATTTCTCAATTCTTTTTCGTCCTATTTTTAGTGTGTAAATATTTCACATAATCATATTACATCATGCATATTTTAATTCCATATTTTTATTTCTTTTATTATATCATACATTATTGTTATTTTGTTTTAATTCAAAAATGATGAAAAAAATCAAAGGCAAGGTAGTAAAATTCCTCACTCCATTACACTTCACCAATAACCTTTAACCCTTCATTCTTAAGCCCAATTACCATTTTTTTTGGAGCAAGAGAGAGAGCAAAAAATATGTAGTACATAGCTTAGTGATAAAACTCCATTTTACCCTCACTCATTTTCTCAAATCACCACTCCTCCACCCTAATTCTTTCCTTATATATAGACACCTTGATTTCAGTGCTGGGCTAGACCTAGGATCATTGAAAAACGGCGCCCCTTTACTCAAGAACTTCACTCTTTTTTCTTCATTTTTTCCAAATTTCAAATCCTCAAATTCTCACTCAAACAAACAGTTTTCTCCATCAAACACCTTCACTAAGGTTCCAGAAAGAAGAATCCGTCCCTAATTGATCAAAAAACTGGAAGAATTGGGCTAAGGAAACAACACGGCTCCAAGGAAAAGAACAAGTTCGAGTAGGGTGATTCAAAGGACTTCACAGGTAAAAGCTATCACATTTTGACTCATAGTTGTGTTCTGAAACTTCCTGCTTAGCTATTTTGCTTCATTTTAGTCTAAACTGCGTTTCGGTTTTTTTGTTTCAAACATTTTTCTTCTTCGTTTTCGTGTTTCTGCGTTGATTTGAGAAAAACGAGTTGTACTTTCGTAATCTACGTGACGAAACGAACAAAACCATGTAAAATTTATTAAGTTTCGTGGAGGATCGGATGAACTCCGGTGACCGGCGCCGTCGCCGGCAAGGCCAGGGTCACCGGAGAAGACAACCTCGCCGTATACCTTTTTCTTCCCTGCATTTGAATTCTGGCCGTTTGATTTCTTGCTTCAATCCTGTGCGTTGATCTGATGATTAAAACGCGTCCGTCAGATCTCATTTATATGAGATCTGACGGTGATAATGTTTTGGCGTGCGTTTTAGGTTGATGCAGCGCACCACTTGATCGTCCGTTTGGGCCAGTGGATCTGGGCCCTTTGATCAGAGTCTTGTGGCTCAGATCAAGCCTGCTTACGCTGCGCTTGATCTTACGCCCACACAGGACCCTTTTTTGTTGACTGCGTTTTTTGTTGTCGACCGGACTGGGCTTGGGCCTTGGGTGCAGACCCTGCTTTCTGCACCCCCCAGTTTTTACTTCTCTTCATATTTTACACCCTCCAGAATGACTTAAATGTTTTTTAGCTTATTTGTAAAAGCACTTCAGTGACTTTCTTAGCTTATTTAAGCTCAGTAAGTCACTGTTTATGCTTATATCATTTTTCCATGCGTGATTTCTTTTTAACTTATTTTTATAAGTGTTTTTTTTATATTGAGCTATTTTGTGCATAAGTGTTTATTTAGGGTTTCAAGAAGCTCTTTAGCTTATTTGACCCTAATTTTTACACAACATTCATTATGATACAGTAGCTTTCATACGTGAATATTATTTTGCTTTTCCAACTTATTTTCATAAGTCATTTTAGTTTAAGTTGCTTTTAGTTTTTTTTAATAATAAGTGCTTAAGTGATCCAAATTACTTCTTTAAGTACTTTTGGATTACTTTCTTTTGCACATATTTTTGTCTAACTCTAATTAGCTTAGGTCAATCATGTTTGCTTATGTTTGTTTATTTATTGCATACTTACATGTGTTTATTTAATTGCTCGCAATTTAATTTTCGTATCATATTTAATTTATTGCTTCATACATGTTTACTTAGCATTGCATACTTGCATTAATCATTTGTATCATTTCAATCTACGCATTTGCATTTGTGTTTTGCATATTTCATGATCTACTTTATTATTGTTATCTGTTTTACAATTGTGTTTGCTCTGTTTCTCTTCGTCTTTTCTTTTAGACTTTACTTTCTCAATAAATTAATCAAACTCTTTCACAATAAATAATGGATGAAAAAGGGAGAATCTGGCCACTGCTTCTTTCTTCCCTGGGTTGTCTTGGTAGCCGGTCCTCTGACTAGTTTACTCAAGCTGCTCTCATTCTAAAAAGAACATTAAAACCGACCAACACTCGTCTTTTCTTTTAAACACTATTTCTGAATAAACCTAATCAAAGATTTTCATAACAAATAATAAATGAAAAAGGGAGAATCTGGCCGCTGCTTCTTTCTTCCCCGGGTTGTCTCGATAGCCGGTCCTCTGACTAGTTTACTCGAGCTGCTCTCATTCCAAAAATAAGCGTTAAAAACTAACCCCACACACTTAAACTTCTTTTCAGAAAACATGGATATACGCTTTATCCATTCCTCTGACACATACACAGCTTAAGCCTCCAAGTGGAGCATACAAGCGTCGTTGTATCAGCGGAATGCGAATTAAGCCACATCCGTTATTCAAACTCTCTTTTTACAATGGATACACGTTTTATCTACTCCTCTGACACACACACAGCTTTAGCCTCTGATTAGAGCATACAAGCGTCGTTGTGTCAGCGGAATACGAAATAAACGTTACCCGTTTAAAATCAACCAACCACACAAACATTTTTTACCAGAACTACGTGAGTTTTGAGTTTCCCATTGCACCGGGGAATACGTAGGAGCGGGCTCCTACAACCGTCAAACTCAACTAATAAAACTTTTTTTTAATTTATTTGGAAACGAAGTAGAGATTAGCCAAGTGACAGATTAATTTGATAAACCTGCGCAAACAAACCTAAACCACCTAAACGGTTCCCATCGAGTACGATGGATGCGAGGGGTGCTAACACCTTCCTCTCGCATAACCAACTCCCGAACCTAAACCCAGGTTTTAGCGATATTTTCCTTTCCCCCCACGGGATAAATAAACGTCGATGGCGACTTCATTGTATGAAAAACGGAAGTGATTTTCCAGCCCGCTACACCGGTATCATCAATTTTGATACCTCTATATCATGTCATGAAACTCCAATGATAAAAAAATTAAGATACGGATCATTAGTCTATGAAATTCTCTATAGTACTCTTATTGGAAATGGTCTAATAAAGTCAAGACAATATTTTTAGGTTGATTCAAGACTTAAATGATCTTTTGGTTTCAGTATATTTGCGAATTTTTGTTTTAGTTTATGTATTTTTTTTGTTGCAAATTAATTATTGAACGTACCAAAATTTGTTGATTTTAATCTCTAAAGTCAAAATCCGCAGGAAAATCTGCACGAAAACTGCAGATTTTTCCGCAGATTTTGATTTTTGCGACTAAAACCAACAAATTTTATATATTCAAGAACTTATTTACAACAAAAAAATACAAAAACTAAAATAAAAAATTTGCAAACATTCATAAACGAAAATAATATTTAAGGCTTAATTCAATTATATTATATTCCAAGAAGATTGGTAGTAGAATATGTATGTGACACTTTGGATGAACAACTTACTCTCCATATGGAAGAGTCGCGTATGCATCTCAAAAGCGGTCGATAAGAATGTCAACGCACTAATTAACATCATTTTTGAAACCATTGCAAAATTATATGAGATTCTTCTAGCACATCAAATGCAAACACAATCTATTTTCCACCGAATCTTACTTATCTGACCAATAACACAGTATTGTAAAGCAATAGGCTCATGGCAGATGTAATAATTAAAAATTGGTTTAGAGATCAAATACTCGAATAGAGTGAAAAGCAAAAGTGACAATAGGAAAAGTCAACGCGAAAATGAGTATTCTTTTTATATATTGGTACAGATTATTGATTTTAGTCATGTTTATATATTGTGTATTTATATATTTAATTTTAAATTTAATTTTTAATTAACGTATCGCGGCAGTATCGGATATAAATTTTTTTAAATTTTCACATATCGGCATATCGGTATCGTATCCGTATCGTGTCACATATCGAGGCTTTATAGCAGACAAGTTAATTGGGAATAAATTCTAATCTTCAATCAATAAAGTGTCTCTATTTGAAATTTTGCGAATCAAACTAGGAATTCCTAGAAGGAGATTAAAATAATAAATTCTAATTTATCCTAGAGAATAAATTAATCCATCATCTATAAATAGCGGTATTAATTTGTTTTCATCTTATTTGTGGCTTGTGTAAGGTATTTGAAAGGAGAAAGCATTTAGGCCCCGTTTGGCCCGGCTTATTTTTGACTTTTTATTTTAGCTTAAATCAAATAAAGAAGTATAAAATTATATTTGACATTATTTCTCCTTAAAAGTATTAGAGAAATAAAGTAAAGAAGTAAAAAATAAAAAAAAAGTTAAGTCAAACACAATTTTTTCCTTCTTTACTATTTTTAAGGAGAAGAAAAAAAGAGAAAAATAAGTCGGGCCAAACGGGGCCTTAGTAACCCTCAAAGGCTTTTACGGCACCAAATTTATAAATTAAGGGAGTGCATTTTGAGTTTCCGAACGTTTTAATCCTATATTTTCTTTTATTTGGTGTTTATATTCTTTTAAGCAAAATGTTAATTACCGTCTCCGAAGTACTAGTTAAAAGTACTTAAAATAGTAAAATTATATTAAAAGTTGTTTAGTTAATGTATGAAAAATAAGAAGTGTTATTTCCAATGCAAAATTTACATTTTTGTATTCTTAACTTGTGTCCTGAAGACACTAGTTAACATGACCCTTCTTTTAAAAGTATAGAAAACACTTATTAAGTCGATTAAAAAGAATTTTGTGAATAAGGTAGAAAACAAATATGAAGTATGTTTAACATGAACACAACCCTTAATTTTACACATGTTTTCGTTCATAATATATAAGAACATGATTATCAACATTGGCGCAGCTAGATGTGGCTAAGGTGGATCCCGTGTTGGGGAGTTCAGAGGATCTCGGGTGAAATACTATGGGTTAATGTTCCAGGACTATAAGAGATTTAAACGCCATATCTTAACCCAAAATCTTAAGGCGTTAGATTAATGAGTCATCTATCTTATAAATCTAATATTATTCACATACATAGTCGTTGTGGGACTTAATCGCTCAACACTTGAAACCCAACATTCTCCCCCAAGTGTGAGTTCCCCACATGTTATAGTTGATCTAATACCAGGATCCCCTCCCGCTCCCCCACCAAACCGAATCAGGCTCTGATACCACTGTTGGGGAGTCCTGAGGAGCTCGGGAGAAATACTATGGGTCAATGCTCCAGGACCACAAGAGACTTTGACGCCAAATCTCAACCCAAAACCTTAAGGTGTTATGTTAATGGGTCACGTCACTTATAAATCCAACATTCTTCCCATACATCCCAACAAATTGAAACACAACATCCCAGTCTAGCACGATCTCTAAAAAAAATTATAAGTTAAATATTAATTCAAGTATATTATTAATGATTTTAAATTTTTTAATTTGTTTTTAATACAAAAAGGGGGCTAAAGTCCGGGAAAAAAAAACCACCTTAAAGAGATAATTCTATGGGTTGTTATCCTCATAACATCAACTTACAACAATGAACTCACTTTACGCGAACATTGTTCTACAATTGCAATCTCGAATTATGATCACAACCCAAATTAACAAGCTGGGTATCAGCACAAACATTCACCTTACAATAAGAATGATAATTATTAACTTCTCAATAATTGCAAACGGACGACAAAATTCTTGAATAATTCTCAAACCGACAACACTTTCATCTCTCCACTATGTAGTGTCTGCACCACTACATTGAAATCAATATGTAGCTCAATCTTTTTAAGACTTCTTTCAAAAGCAAATTTAAGGTCATCAAGACACACCCCCTCCCCTCCAAAGCACCGCAAGATAACCATTACACCACCAAACCATTGTCTGATGGAGTTTTAAGAAGTACTCCACAACCAGCTAAGTCACTACGACGACTGCTATCATCAATATTTAATTTTATCCAATATCCCTTTGGTCTATTCCATCCAACTTGGACTTCCACTTTCTGCTGAACGAGAGTAGCTATACACTCTTGATATCAGCAATCAGCCTGTTTATATTGCTATATAGTTTGCCAAATATATTATTTTCCTTAAGATTTTGGACATCCTAATAATTGATATGTGTTAGAAATTATTAGAAATATATATGGGCTTAACTCATCTACACAAAACTGGCCTGTAAGTTAGGGATTGTTGCTTGCTTATAAACACTTGTCAAGGTCATCTCATATTCGATGTGAGACTTTTTGACACACCCTCCACGTCTAGAATTGAACAAGCTGGAACGTGGACTCAACGAATAACGGGCAGTCCAATAGATCGAGATGCTCAAATACCATGTTAGAAATAAGTATGAGTCTAACTCATCCTTACAAAACCGGCTTGTAAGGCGAGGACTACCAAAAGCTTATAAACACTTGTCAAGGTTATCTCATAGCCGAAGTGAGACTTTTTAACAAGTGTTTATAAAATCACTATATAGATTCGGGATAATAGTATAAAATGGGAAGCGAAGTAATTGAAGTAACAAGGTTTGTCACAAGAAAGGGGGGTTTGAATTGTCACCTTTTAAAAATTTTGCTGCAATACTAACAAAGGTTAAGTAATAAAATGAAATCACACAATTGTTGTAGAGCATTCTCCTTAGTAATCAAAACAGAATTTAAATGTGATATGTGTGATTTGTGTTTGCTTAAAGTAAAGGGAAGAGAAAGAGATAAACAAACACAAGGAATTTATCCTGGTTCACCCCTTAATAGTATGGGCTACTCCAGTCCCCACTTGCGTGAGATTGTCCACTATAATCTAGACCAAGATTACAATAATACACTCCCTTAACCTTGTCCAAGGCTAAGTAACAAAATCAGTTATCACCAACTGATTTCACTCAATCAATTCTTCACTAATTGACTTGAGTTAGATCTTTCAAATGATATGAAATGGTTTTTGATCTTACAAGCTTATGACAACCTAAACTAGTTGTATATGTTTAAAGTAAATTATACCCAAGATATTATGATCCTAGATACTAGAAAGCTTTGGAGTATGAGTGAAAAAAGAAGAGTTTTAGATTGCTTTGTGAAACAAGTATGAATGCTTTGATTGCTTTGAAAACTCTTGCTCTTCATTGATGCCAAACGTGCTATTTATAGAAGGAGAAGTTCCTCTGATATTTGAACCTCAAATGTGACAGTTGAGAGTATGAAAATAGCTGTTGTGAAAGGGACAAAACAGTCCATTCAAATCTGTCTTTTTAAGCGAGTCTGGAGATCATTCTTCTCATGGTCTCTGATATATGGAACTGTAAAGATATCAGAGAAATCCTTTATGCCAACTGTTATGAGATGTTTCTGATCATATAATCGTTGCAAAACAATAGTCCATGTCTGGAAATAGCTTTTGGATAAGAATGTAGTTTGTGAGCAAAATCTGGGAGATCATTCTATTGTCTGTTGGAGACCATACTTCTTGTGCAAGAAAGAGAAACCAACGAGTTTCTCTAGTTGTTGCAAGCTGTAAGACAATTGTTTATCACTCTCTGAAGCCTAGCATAGCCACTATTCATTAGTACTTGCAAAGGATGAGTGAATAGTAAGCTTTGGACACTTGTATGGATAAATGTTGCTTCTCATGACATAGCTTTGTACTTGGATCAGTTTGTGAGGCTTCTATGCAAGCTGTAACATCTCTTTGTCTACTTCTCATTGGTCTAGATTATTTCTTTAATGTTGTTCTTGGAGAACATAAAGCCTTGTCAATAATTTGTGAGCTTTTACATCCTTAAAAGCACTTAAATGAGAAAGCCAAATAATCAAAATTTATTTTTTGCCTTAAATGACTTATTCCAAACTCTTATGATACTATATTTAAGTCTTGTATAAAGTTCATTGTTCTCTCATATGAAGTTGACTTGAATAAGTGCTTAACCAATGAACACTTGAGTCTAGAAGACCATTCAGAGACCATTCTCTGAAATGAATCTTAAAAACTGTTTATTTCTTTCTTGTGAGTGAAACATAGTGATTTTAATCCTTTGCATATGTCTTATATTAAATCACTCAAAAGCACTTGTTAGATCACACAATGATCAGAATATAATTAAAACTTAATTAAGGATGTTTTGTTATCTTTAAAACATCAAAATAAGATTTTGTCTCAACAGTAATAATCTTCATCTCGCTTTATTCCGTTACATCGTTAAATTTATATCATGCAAAACCTATCTCAATTTTATCGTAGAATTTTAAACCAAATTACTCAAATAATATATCAAAATAAACACATAAATAATATTAAAAAAGAAAATAATATCGTGCACAGTACGAACTAACATACTAGTTCTCCTCATTTAGATATGTGCATGCTTTTTTATTTTAGTATATAGATAGAGACCAATATTACGGTGACCAATTATGAAAGTGATTCACTGTGGATCAGTATTAAAAAAGTTTAGAAATTTTAACGATTATTGATAATATTATTTAAAAATAAAATTTATGATTGTTTTTCATTTTTATGATTAAAAATATGAAATTATGGACATCAATTCAATACAAATTACAATTATATTATCTGTTATTTTAATCAAACTAATATCAATTAAATCATTATTTTAATCGTAAAAATATATTTATGACCATTAACTTATAGGTCCAAACGATAGCATATGTCTTTGATAAAATTTTAAATATTTTTTAAATAACTATTTACGATGGACAATTTGTTAAAGTGATCTATATTAAAAAAATTCTATAGGTAGATGGATCGATTGGTTATTGATGACCATTTTATTTGGATGAACACTTAATATGGATAATTATACATTTGTCATGTTAACTAGTTTATGGACGGCTAGTTAAGAAAACTAAAAAAATGAAATTTTTGTCATTTTATTATATTAAATTTAGTATACTATACTAGTTTCTTTGGAATAATAGTTACATTATGCACTTAAAAATAATGAAAAAGTGTTTTTTTTAAAATAATTTAATAGTTAAAAATTTCAGTCAATCAACACATATTTTAATTTTATTTTATGGTCAAGCTAAACAGTGTACTTGATGTACTTGTTAAGTATACCAAAAATAGAAATAAAATATAAAATTAATGTTGATAAATAAATTTTCTTACACTTTCAATGTATTACATGCACAAATTTTAAAATAATTTTTATTTATATATGTGTTTAACTAGTGTACCGAATACACTAATTGTTATTTTTATTTTATTATTTAACCCAACAACCACACATGTCTTGCAGTCACTTTTTTGTACTTTGGTATATGTAAAAGGGAATCAATTATATTTTTTTATTAATGGAATCAATTCAAATCGTACAATATACTAATTTATCCTATAAAAAATAATAGTAATTTACTCAAAAAAATTGATAATAATTTATGTATGTTAATTATTTTTGACTGAATAATATACTACGCGTATTGCATTATTTAAAAGATTTTTATTGCTCACACTGTTGAAAAATAATTTTACACGTATTCTGACAGTACACGTGGCCATTTTATAGGCAGTACATACATTGTATTGAATCCATAGCATAAATTTCAAGTTCCAAAAAGGAAGAAATAAAAAGTATAAAAACTAAGAGCGTCCACGATGGTGGTACCTAAGTACCAGTATCTAATAGGTACTATTATTGGAGCAAAACTCAAATAAGTACCTAATAAGTACTGGTGCTACAATAAGAAATGGTACTTATGTCATTTTCGTGGGACCCATTTATAATTATGTAGAGTTATTGGTAGAATGTGTTATTAGTAAGACTCATTTAAATTTTTTTTAAGAGGTATTGAGTTGGAGAAATTGAGTACTTATTAGGTATTATTATTAGAAAAATATAAATTTATAATATGTACACATAGTACTAGAAAATATGGAGTTCAATTGTGGATGCTCTAAGGCAAAGAGATTCACAAAATATATACATGTTCAAGTTCCAATACTTTATTTATAAGTAAAAGTTAAGTAATGTATCCAGTTTATATTTAAGATAAATATATTAGTTATTGAATAAATCTAAAAAAACAACTTTTGTTTATAAATAAGGCATGAGGTCTCTATCCCATATTATAAGAAAAAAAAATCAATTTATCTTGTCCTAAATTATAAGCAAAAGTAACTCATTTTCATTATTTTTAAGATTTATTTTTACTTACTTTCATAAAATTTAATACAAATTGTATTTAATTTACTTTTTTTTCTTATAATCAATGACCAATAAAAGTTCTTTTTACATCTTCCCATGAAACTTATTTCAAAGAACACACAAAAAATCATACTTCAAATTATCATTTTTTACTTTTCTTAATAAATATGAATTTTATTTTTTTCTTACAATATGGAACAAAGTATCAAGTGAAGATCTAATTTAGTCACTCACAAATTTTTTATGAATAATTAATTTCTTAACAAAATATAAAACTCAATTTAATTCTTAACATTTTTATATTTGAGACAAACCATGTTATAATTTTCTATAGGATCTCCCAAATATGTACCCTAATAACAATGTTAAGAACTCAAAAGTAGAAATATTATCTAAAATTCGGTATAATTAATTTGTGAAAATTTAAAAAAAAATTGAATTAAATACATGAATTAGCACATGTTAAGACATATTTACTTTTATAAATCATTAATATTTTTTCTTCTTTATACTACCTCTGTCCCTATATATAAGACCCTCTTTAAATTTTTCTTTAACAATTTTATAAGATCATTTTCAAATTTTTAAGAGCATTAATTATTTTTTTTCCCTAACATATCCGACTCTTTATTAAAGTGCATCTTTTTCTACAATTTATAATAAATGATTAAAAAAATAAAACCTCTTTATCTTTCTTGAAGGATAAAATTCTTGAAGGATAAAATTGTAAAAACATTACCAATTATCAATAAATTTAATACTAAAACACACTTTCTTAATTTCTACAATTTTTTTAAAAGGATTTTATAATTAAAGGCCGGAGGTAGTAATAAAGAGAGTAATTTGTCAGAGCCTGAATGGATCCCTCATCCCTCAGATCTCTTCCTACAACTTACCTGGAATGAATATATACATTCGACACAAAATATTCCGATTTAGATTACCTGAACAGATTTATTCAAAAAAGAAATACGTAACTCAGTACCTGAACAAAATCTCATAAAATATTCTTAGTAACCCCGAGGCTACGAGACTTACAAATCAAAATTAAATTCATCACCAAGTGTTTAACACATACCAATATTGTTCAGCAGTGACTTGAAACTAGATAGCCGTCTCCGAATATTTAGAGACTCCGAGCTAATAATAAAAATAAATAAGTTTTTTAAAAAGAACTTAATATTTATTTTTGTGAACAAACAAATATTAATAACACAAAAAACTCAAAAAGTAGTAGAACAATAACAAGACATAAGCACAAAGGCTATTATTAGTATAATTTTATTCCGCTTGACCATTATTAATATAATTGGTATAATTTTGTTCTGTCGGATCATTATTATTGTTAGACCATTATTACTGCTACTTAAACTCCCCAATATAACTACATATTACCCTTTTTTTTTTTTTATGCCCCATTTTTTTGGAGGCCCCATGTAACGCCCCGAACCCGACACTAATAATAATCTAATTTATAAAATGCTTTTTCAAAATTTTTCTTTCAAAGACATCACGCAGCGGATAAAGTAACTATAAAATTGAACTCAATATTAAAATTATTTAAAAATTATTATAAATGTGAAACATAGTAACTTCTCTTCTAATAAAATACATTAGTTTTAAAAATAAAGTAGCAAAATATACTAGACTCTAAGACATCTTCCCAAGTGTCACAATCAGAGCGGGCTTCCCTTGACTCGAACTCAAAACTCAACAATCTGTAAATACTGCGATTTCACAATCGCAGGGCCAAGCCAAACAAGACAAAAAGAAAGGGGTGAGATTATATTCACACAAGACATCGGTGTATTAACACACAAGAATAGGGAAAACATAAACACAAAAATATCATCCTTTGGGACGATCAAACACATAAACAAACACAACTCATAACATGTAACCACTATCACAACATCATTAACAATTTCATTAAAATAAAATATTACTACTTCATCGCTACATCATAGCTAACAACTTTATTGCCATATCTGGCTACATTATTACTCCTTCATTGCCATATCTGGCTACAATATTACTCCTTCATTGCCATATCTGGCTACATTATTACTACTTCATTGCCATATCTGGCTACAATATTACTCCTTCATTGCCATATCTGGCTACAATATTACTACTTCATTGCCATATCTGGCTACATTATTACTACTTCATTGCCATATCTGGCTACAATATTAAATCAACGTCATTAATTAATCAATACAACTATAATATTTAGTTCTTAAGAAACTTAACAACAAATAAACTCGACACCATTTAAACTCAACACCAATTTAATTCAACACCTAATAGATCCGACTCCAATTTTTAATTAAACTAATCTATTAACTCCTCTGAACAGCGACTAACCAATACCCGAAACAGCCCCAACTCTAGTAATTTAATTATAAAATGATAATTGACCGTTTATTAATAGTCGCTACGGAATTCCATTTTATAAACTAAATATACAACAACTAACATATATCCAAACCTTTCATTGTTGTTTTTCTTACTATGGTGCACAGAGTCTGCTACTACTTAATTTCAAGAGATAATCCATATATTCTCACATCCTAAAATCATGATTAAAGACTAACTAATAAATAATATCAACGTAAGTTTAATTACAAATCAATAGTACTACTACTAGTAAGGCTACAAACCAATTCACTCATTGATATCAACTAAATTATATCTGTTTTTATTTTTATTTTGTTTCTTCTCAACTTAATTCCAACAACTAGTTTTAAATATACTTTTAGGCATATTTACTCTCTAAGTATTATTAATTAATCTAGACACTGAGGACAAACGCTCAATTGATCTCAGCTTATATATTTTGTGACTAGACTCAAGCAATCGATCCAATCTAATTAAATATACCAAGAACATGAAATAAAAAAAGACATAAACAACAACAACTAAGAGAAATTCATAGAAAATCATGAACATCAAAAGAAAAGAGAAAAGAAAAAAGAAAAGGGAAAATAAAAGGGAATGGGAAGGAGGGCAAGGTCCCCTCAACTACTCTTATGGTTAACACTACCCCTATGCGTGAACAATCTCCCCCCTTACCTCGATTATGCAGAAATCCTTTAATGATTTATTGTTGGCGATCCCTCGATGCCCTAGCTCTCCAAGGTCTTTCTCACGTTTCTATTTGATTTTGCTCTCCTAATTTGTGTTCACTTTGGTCTATTTATAAGCAACTAATTAGGTTTCTTTTCCTAAAAGATATCCTTATCGGATTTGTTTCCATAATATATTATCCTAAAAACTCTCATCTTATTTTTCATAAAAATCTAATCTTTTATTTTCATAAAATATTCCTAAAATATATCTCTAAATTATATCTCTAAAATATATCTTAATTAATTCTATTTTTCAAATAATTCTCTCTTCTTACTAAATTAAATAAATTCTAACCTATCAAATAATTTACTTAGCACATAAACACCTAAATAAACCATATTCTAAATAAATAACTATTTCTAAATTTTGGGGTGTTACACCCCATGTTATAGGCCTCCTTGCATGGGTTCAAAGACGGCCCTGGATACTACCTATGTCCCAAAATATAAAAATTCATTGATCATTGTACGTATGTCAATACATAGTTTTGATTACATGAATACTTTTTATTATCTACTAATAAAAATTATAGAAATTTGATATTTTGAAAATACTCATCGAAACAAATCAAACAAGATCTTATACGATAATATTTACATTTATATAAAAATACGGTCAGTCCCCTCGGGGACATCCAATAAAATTGGAACGATACAGAGAAAAATACGGTCAAGATAAGATATATATATATAAATTCTAATATGGACCACCTCATCAAGTGGTCTATGGTGGACCAGTTATGAATAATATTACAACGAATTCGAATTTTACAAAATTCATCGTTGCATTGAAAGTTTATATCATATAGATCATCTTTAGAAAATTTTAGAAAAATTCAAAATCATTTGATATGTTATTGAGACCCATGAAGATTAACGGTTTATTAAATACTGTAAATCTTGATAAATCCCAATAAAATATCAAATGATTTTCAATTTTTCTAAAAAAATTTATGAATGATCTATATGATATAAACTTTCAATCTACCAGAAAATTTTGTAAAATTCGTATTCGGTAGATCACTTGTCCACGGTGGAACACTTGTGAAGGTGGTCCACTAGCAGGGGCGGACCTGGACCGAAATTATTGGTGTGGCTAAAAAATTTAGGAACTATTGGGAAAAAACTGTTGAGGCAAAATCCCAATTTGATGTTTTAAAGATAACAAACATCTTAATTATATTTTAAGAGAAATTCTGATCATATTGTTATCTAACAAGTGCTCTTGAGTGTTTTAATTAAGCCAGGATTAATCAAGCTTTTCATATTATTATTTAATCAATTTCGCTTAAAGAACAAAAGCTGCAAGAATGTTCCAAGAACATTCTCTGTGTTTCGCTCAAGAACAAACTTCAAAGACAGTACTTATTTTTGTAAGTCAACCATGTTCAAAACAAATGAGCACTTTTCTCTTGGTATTAACTCACAAGATCACAACAGCATTCATTACAAATAAGGCAAGGAATATTTGGAATGAAATATGTGACTTTCCCTTTTGACAAGTTTTGAAAAACAAGCATGTGTTTATGTTTTTAATGCAAGACAAAGATCTTATGCTGTCCATTACTATTGAAGACAGATGATTCATAGACCTATGAGAATGAACCAACTCATTTGCAACTAAGAGTTGGCTTGTCCTTTTGTTGAATATTAAAAGAACATTCTCCCATGTTCATAATCACCTTTATGACAAGAAGTACCAT
Organism: Trifolium repens; assembly: GCA_030408175.1. NCBI lineage: Eukaryota > Viridiplantae > Streptophyta > Magnoliopsida > Fabales > Fabaceae > Trifolium > Trifolium repens. The sequence continues at coordinate 19,325,873 of CP125848.1, forward strand.
GCAAGGACAATATGAATAGTGCTTCAAGGACTGTACAGCTGTGTTTCTGATACCTCACAGCTATCTATCAAGATAAGGATCAAGCTTCTTTGAAGAATCAAAGTTTATCTCCGCCCAGAATGGAGAACGTTCTCAGAACGTTATAGAAGAATGATGTTCTTGTCAAGTCTACTATCTAGCTCAAGAACAGCTGGATAAACGCATGCCTAAAGATGTCTAACGGCAACCCTTGGAGAATGTAGTGTGAAAGGACACTTTACAGCTCACTGCAAGCTCATTTCCACGCTCCTTTGAAAGAATCATATGAATCCGGCTCAAGAACATTCCCAGATCATTCTTTCAGTTTGAATGCTTAAATAACAACAACTAATGAGCTGTCATTTTTGAACAAGTATCCGTTACAAACGGACATATTTCGTCACCAAGCTTCAAGTACAAGCCTCTGCTATAAATAGAGCCCTTTGGTGACCTTTGAAGAACACGAGCTTTCACTACAATTTGATCATCACTTGTTTTTATCATACAAGCAATCTTAAAGCTCTTTTTTGATCTCTTTCACTCCAGATCTGTAATTCAATACTAGGATTAGTATATACACTGAGTGTTTGAGAGTTTCTACTTTTCTCTAAGCTTCTCACGTGGTGAGTTTTGTAAAAGCTTAGAACAAATCTATCATCTTTGTAAAAGGTTTACTCAAGTCAATAGGGCTGTATTGTTTGAGTGGTATACCCTTACTAGCCTGGAGGGCTGGGGTATCTTTAAGCTTGTAGGGCTTAAAGGATTTTATTGATCTTGGGTATAAGATCAAAGGAAGAAATTGTAACTTGAGATCGGTAGCATCTTATAGTGGAAAAACTCACTGGAGCGTGAAGACTGGACGTAACCCATTGTTAAAGGGGTGAACCAGTATAAAACTGCGTGTGTATTTTTCTCTCTTCCTTACTCTCTTTAAAATTGTGCACACAGATCACACACATCACTTATCTTTTAATTTATCTCTTGAGATTGATCCGAGAACGTTCTCCAGTTTATTTACAAACAACTAACCAAACGTTCTGAGAACGTTCTAACGTTTGTTCTTCCATAGTGTTTCTCTATTAAATTTTAATAGGTAATTTTTAAAGGTTCACAATTCAAACCCCCCTTTCTTGTGAAAAACTTTGCTACTTCAATTGGCATCAGAGCTCTGCCTCTAAGGTTGAGCATCTAACAAGTGCTAGAGGAAAAGATCTAGGAAGGAAGTATGACTAAAGGCGCAAAGTTTATCTCTGAAGGAGGATCCTCGAATAGACCACCTCTATTTGAAGGAGATGATTATTACTACTGGAAGGATAAAATGGAACTATTTCTTAGATCACAAGACAACAACATGTGGTCAGTTATTGAAATAGGCGAATACGTACCTTTGGCGAAAGATACAACTACACCAAAGACACAAGGAGAATGGTCAACACAAGAAGCTGATAGAGTACTCCTAAATACCAAAGCAAAACTGTTCATTAAAAGTGCAATGAGCAGAGAAGAGTACGATAGAATCATGCAATGTAAAACGGCAAAAGAAATGTGGGAAACTCTCGAGATCCATCATGAAGGAACAAGTCGTGTAAAAGAAACAAGGATTGATATTGGTGTAAGAAAATTTGAGCTATTTGAGATGCAAGAAGATGAATCAATAGATCAAATGTATGGAAGATTCACTATCATCATCAATGAGCTAAACTCTTTGGGAAAGACATACACAACACATGAAAAAATAAGGAAACTCCTTAGATGTCTAACAAAGAGTTGGAGACACATAGTAACTGCAATTACAGAGTCAAAGGATCTTTCACAAATGAAGCTTGAAGATCTAATTGGATCATTAAAAGCTCATGAATCAATCCTCCAAGAAGACAAACCTGTCAAAAAGAAGATGATCGCATTAGACTCTCAAACCAGAGAACATTCTCAGAATGTTGAAAATAACTTTGAGAATGATGAAACACTTCAAGAAGATGACAATGAGGAAATGGCGTTTCTATCAAGAAGAATCCAAAGGTTGATGCAAAGGAGAAACCAACTTAAAAAGACGTTTCAACCAAAAAGAAATGGACCCAAAGAAACAGACATTAGCAAAGTCAAATGCTATGGATGCGATCAATTTGGGCATTACAAAAATGAATGTCCAAATCAAAAGAAGCCCTTCTTCAAAAAGAAATCTATGATGGCTACCTGGGATGAAAGTGATGAAGAATCAGAAGAAGAAAAAGAGGAGCAACAAGCAAATGTATGTCTAATGACACACTCCATCAATGAAGAGGTAAACACCGAACCTTGCTCTTCTTGTCATAAAACTGAACATATGTTTGATAACTTATTATATGATACTCAATTGCTAAAACAAAAAAATGGTAAACTTAGGGATGAAGTTACCAAGGCAAATGAAGAAAGAGATGAGTATAAAGCACAGAACATCATATTACATAAGATGCTCGAAAATATGCAAAATACTCACAAAGATATGTCAAAACAAATTGTTGAAATTAGGAAAAATCAGAATATTCTGGAATGTTCCAAACTGAAGGAAGAAAATGTTTTACTAAAAAGTAAAGTTTCTGAGTTAGAAAATGATTTAAGAAAATTCTTTACCTCTACAAAAACTTTTGATAATATCTTGGGATCACAATTTGGAATGTTTGATAAAGCCGGTCTTGGATATAGACCATTTCAAAAAATGAAACTATATGAAAACTTTTTCCTTCCTCAGAAACAAAAGAAAATTCAAAAATACAAATGTACCTTCTGTCACAAGGAAGGACATCTTGAAAGATTTTGTTTTAAAAAAAGGGATAGAGAACAATCTCTACTTCACAAAGAACATTCTCAGAATAATCTCAGAAAGAAGGTTTATAAACCTCCTCATAGAAGAATACAGCAGAATGTTACAAATAAGCATGCTAGAGTAAATTTCACTAACCTTCAAGGACCCAAGAATCTGTGGGTACCTAAAATATTATTAAAATCAAATGTAGGAATGTCTTCTAGCAGTCAAGAGAAAGCCATGGTACTTGGACAGTGGTTGCTCAAGACATATGACGGGAGATAGAAAAAACTTTCTTACATTTGAAGAAAAAGAAGGTGGAACTGTTACTTTTGGAAATAATGAAAAAGCTCAAATCAAAGGTAAAGGAACCATTGGTAAGGTTGGTTCTGCCAAGATTGAAAATGTTCATTATGTGGAAGGACTTGAACATAACTTAATAAGCATAAGTCAATTATGTGACAATGGCTTTGAAGTTATATTCAAAACTAACACATGTGAAATTAAGCAATCTTCATGTGAAACAATTTTATTTATTGGATCAAGGATCAAAAATGTTTATGTAGTATATTTAGATGATCTACCTATTGAATCATGTTTTGTTTCTCTTGAAAAAGATAAATGGACATGGCATAAAAGGGTTGGTCATGTAAGTATGAAAACTATGTCAAAACTTTCAAAACTTGATCTAGTAAATGGATTGCCCAAGATAAGTTTTGATCTAGACAAAGTATGTGAATCATGCACAAGAGGAAAACAAGTGAAAAGTAGCTTTAAACCTAAAAAATTTATTTCAACTAACAAACCTCTTGAAATGCTTCACATTGACTTATTTGGACCGGTCAAAACTACAAGCCTTGGTGGTAAGAATTATGGCTTTGTCATTGTTGATGATTTTTCTAGGTTCACTTGGGTGCTTTTTCTAAAAAATAAAGATGATGCTTTTGAAGCTTTCAAAACCTTTTGTTTAAAAGTTCAAAATGAGAAAAGTTCAAATATTGTGTCCATAAGAAGTGATCATGGAGGAGAATTTGAAAACTCTCTCTTTGAAAATTTTCTTGACAATAATGGAATATCTCATAATTTTTCTTGTCCAAGAACACCTCAACAAAATGGGGTTGTGGAAAGGAAAAATAGAACTTTACAAGAAATGGCAAGAACTATGATAAATGAATCAAATGTTGAAAAATATTTTTGGGCTGAAGCCATAAATACTTCTTGCTATATCTTGAATAGAGTCACCATCAGAAAAATTTTAAACAAAACACCCTATGAACTTTGGAAAGGAAGAAAGCCAAACATTTCTTATTTTCACATATTTGGTTGTTTTTGCTATATCTTAAATATCAAAGACAACCTAGGCAAGTTTGATTCAAAGTCAGATAAGGGAATCTTCTTAGGATATTCTCTAACATCAAAGGCTTATAGAATCTATAACTTAAGAACTCAAACCTTGGAAGAAAGTATGCATGTGAAATTTGATGAGTTTGAAGATCAACCAAACGTAATAGAAGATGAGGAAGACGAACTCATAATAAATCAAAATCTTGAACCCAACCAAGAATCAACTCCTCAAATGCTTCCAAGAACTTGGAAAACTGTTACTAATCATCCACCTGAACAAATCATTGGAAACACAGAAGATGGAATAAGAACTAGAAGATCACTACAGATCATAGAGAACAATCTGGGACTGATCTCTCAGTTGGAACCCAGAACTATAGATGAAGCTATTATAGATGAATCTTGGATAGAAGCTATGAAAGAGGAACTATCACAATTTGAAAGGAATGAAGTATGGAATTTGGTACCACTGCCAAAGGATCATTCAATCATTGGCACTAGATGGGTGTTTAGAAACAAGTTGGACGAAGATGGTAAAGTAATTAGAAACAAAGCTAGGCTAGTAGCTCAAGGTTACAACCAACAAGAAGGAATTGATTATGATGAAACATTTGCTCCTGTAGCCAGGTTAGAAGCTATTAGAATTTTACTTGCATATGCATCTCATAAATGCATAAAACTTTTTCAAATGGATGTCAAAAGTGCATTTTTGAATGGATTTTTAAATGAGGAAGTTTATGTTCACCAACCACCTGGTTTCATTGATAAAAACAAATCAAATCATGTTTTCAAACTTACCAAAGCTCTTTATGGACTTAAACAAGCTCCAAGAGCTTGGTATGAAAGGTTGAGTACCTTTTTACTTGAAAATAATTTTTCTAGAGGAAAAATTGACACCACTCTTTTTAGAAAAACTCATAAGCATGATTTACTTATTGTCCAAGTATATGTTGATGATATTATTTTTGGTGCTACTAATGAGAAAATGTGTGAAGAATTTTCTAACCTTATGCAAAGTGAGTTTGAAATGAGCATGATGGGGGAACTTAGATTTTTTCTTGGCTTACAAATCAAGCAACTAGAAGATGGTATTTTTATTTGTCAAGAAAAATACATCAAAGATCTTCTCAAAAAATATAAGATGAATGAAGCAAAGATCATGTCAACTCCTATGCATCCATCAACTAGTTTGGACAAAGATGAAAGTGGCAAAAATGTGTCAGAAAAAGAATTTAGGGGAATGATTGGATCACTTCTCTACTTGACTGCAAGTAGACCTGACATTGTCTTCTCAGTAGGACTATGTGCTAGATTTCAATCATCTCCAAAGGAATCACATTTAATTGCTGTAAAAAGAATTTTTAGATATTTGGTTGGAACACAAAATGTTGGCTTGTGGTACAAGAAAGGAACACATTTTGATCTACAAGCATATTGTGATGCTGATTACGCTGGAGATAAAATTGAAAGAAAAAGCACAAGTGGAGCATGTCAATTCCTTGGTGAAGCTCTTGTTAGTTGGTGTTGTAGAAAACAAAATACCATTGCACTTTCAACTACTGAAGCAGAATATGTCTCTGCATCAAACTGTTGTTCTCAAGTGATATGGATCAAAAACCAACTTGAAGACTTCTCCTTAAGGTACACAAACGTTCAAATTTTTTGTGATAATACCAGTGCAATTAATTTATCAAAAAATCCTATTCAACATTCAAGATCTAAACACATTGAAATCAAACATCATTTTATTCGTGATCATGTTAACAAAAAGGATATTTCTTTAGTGTTTGTTGATACTGAAAATCAGCTTGCTGATATTTTCACTAAACCATTGGTTGAGGATCGATTTAATTTTATCAAAGAAAAATTGAAAATCATCAAAAATCCCAATCAAAATTGAATGTTATATTTCATAGAGAACATCCTGAGAATAATCTTCTGTTTAATGTATATTTGAATGGTTGAATATGTTTTTATGTTGTTTCCGTGTTTATTTTGTTTATTAGTTTATTTTATTAAGTAGAAAAAATTAGGATTGGCTCTCCCTAATGTTACTCAACGGTTACTTTCTTCCACTCTCATCATTCTCTCTCCAACTTACCACTTAGCACAAGTACACATTTACTATTCCTAAGTACACCTAGCCTACTCTCTCTCACACTTCCCCACGATTCTCTCTGATCTTAAAATACCAACCTCCATCATCACAAATCCTCAAAACCGCTCTTCTTCTTACAACTCTCAAACAAATTTCAACTTCACTCAACCACCAACAATGGCTCGAACCAAAGGAAGAGGCGCTAGAATTCGTACACCATCACCCACTCCATCTCCTCCTCCATGCAATCCACCATCATCTCCAAAAAACACAAACACTGTTGAAAAATCTCCAGACACAACTCAGAAGGAATTAAACCAAAGTATTGTTGATGATTCTCCCATTTCAACTCAGAATCCCTCTCCAACTCAAAACCCCCAAACTGAACCTGAAGATGTTGAACCCATTTCAATCGTCTTTCCATCTTCCACTAACCCAGATTCTTCTGAGAACGATCCCTCAGAACCAGAAATTGAAATCCAACTCACCCAAAATCAACCTATTCACTCTGAAGGAATGGTAACCCCAATTCACACTATGGCTGTTCCTAGCCAAGCTGAAACTCCACCAGTTTTGGTCAAAGCCAAAAAATCTCAATCAAAATCCCAAACCAAATCTTATGACTCAGCAAAAATTAGAAGATCGGCACGAATTTTATCTGGAATTGGTACAGGGAGAAAGATTGTGAAAGATACCACTGTGCATGTCATCGATGATGATGAAGATGATTCTGAGAACACTCTCTCAGATCATCATGAAAATGTTATTGCTGATAACGAACCTGAATCTGTTACCTCCTCAAAATCGCTTCCTCCAAAACCTAAATCAAAACCATCCCCTGCTCCAATCAAAAAATCTCAATCTGCTTCAAAAACCCCCAAACCAAAAGCAAAAACTATGTCTGTCAACAAAGGATCAAAGACCAAAATTTCTGAAATTCCCCTCATTCACCCTGCTGATGAAGAACGTTTCGAAACTTTTTGGAAAGTGAAACCAGTTGCTGCAGGAAGAACTTATGAATTTGATGACCTAGCTAAAGGAGGAGTTGATCTCTTGAAGTATACTGAACCTTTAGGGTGGACTAGCTTCTTCAAAATCAACGAATCTATCTTCCCACTACTTGTTCAAGCCTTTTACTTCAATGCCAAAGTGGATATGGCTAAAAGTGAAATAACCACGTATATCAAAGGAGTTGAAATACAACTTGATCCAAAATTGATTGGAGATATACTTGGATTAAAGGCTGAAGGAGTGGAAGCTTATGGAGAAAATTGGTACACCGGCTCAGGTGTGAGCAGAGATGCATTAATTCTGCAAATGTTCAATGAACAAGGGGCTCAAAGAGAAAAACCTCCATCCTCAATGCTGAAGAAAGAATACAAATTGCTGCACAATTTCTGTCAACATTGCATTTTCCCTAGGACGGGTAGCTTGGATAAGGTAACTGACAATGATCTGCTCATCATGCATCATTTGTCAAAGGGCACCAAACTGAACCTCCCCTACATAATCATACAACATATGATTCATGTTGCTAACTCTGGAATCAAAAAGGTAACCTTGCCTTATGCAATGATTTTGACCAAAATTTTTAGAATTTTCAAAGTTGATGAAAAAGATCAAAGGGTCGAAAATTCTTGTACTTCATTCAAATTCAAAAACATTCATCACATGAAAAAGGATTTGGTCTCTGAAGACTCTTTTGATTTGGGAAAAAGAAAGAGAGACGAGTTTGAGAAAGAAGGATTGAATATCCTTGCTGATGCACTGGGAGATCAACCTGAGAACAATCTCCAAGCTGGTAACAGTGCAGGAACAAATATTGGAGTTACTTCTGATTCAATTCCCTCTCACATCAGTACCTCTCTTCATTTTGGTACTCCATTCTCTCATGGATTTAGAGCCTCTGTACCCCCAAGAGCTGGTAAGGAACTTCAAGGTTTTCTCTCTACTACCTCACCCTACAATACCACTCTCTTTTCACCACTCATGACTTCATCACAAGGAAGTCTTGACACTTTTAAAAGCTCTGAATTTTTCAAAAACTTTGATGATATTCCAAACTTTCCACAATTCACACAACCTATTTTTGCTTCTGGTTCACTCCCATCACTACCCACTGCCTTTGGCACTCTTGACTCGTTTTGCTCTTCTGCAAATACTGCTGCTGCCACAAATGCTATTAACACACATGTTGGTTTTGAACCAAATGTGAAACTTGCTGGTGAAGGTACTTCTGATCAGAGGCCTTTCAAAAGAACCAAAATGGAAAAGGATGTGTCCAAAACAAAGAAAAATGTTGAAAGAATTCTTGATGGAATGACAATCCAAAACAACATGCTCATGCATCTTATGATCGAGCATCAAACCTTAAGGAATTGGTTGATTGCAAATGTTTGCCCTGCCATGAATATTCCTCCACCACCACTCAATCCTCCTCCACATATCCCAGAATTTCCACCACCACATGATGATGCTACCTCATCTGATGACTCCAGCCCTACCGTGCCTAAGTAATCACCCTTTTTAATGCTGCCAAAAGGGGGAGAATGTTCTGAGAGTAATTTAGGGGGAGTACTAGTATTTTGAAAAATGTTTGCTTTGTTATGCTGCTTGCTTGTTATAATTTCTCTTGCTTATTTCCTAGTTAGAAAAACTAGATAATTTGGGAAGTTCTTTTTGGTTAATAGGAACTTCTCTTGCTATGTTTGATATTCTAAACTAGGCTTTAATTTCCTTTGAGTCTTTTTGTATTAATCATGTTCCTTAAAACCGTGTCTGGATTCTCACTTGATGAGATTTATGATTAATGAAATGATGTTTGACTCAATTATGTGATTTCTCAATTCTTTATCTTTTAAATCTTGAATGCTTGAATTGAGGGGGAGTTTTGATAAGGTAAATCAAGAACATTTTCACAAAATCCTGTACTAAATTTATCTAAATCAGAATTACTTTAAAACATAATTCAAGAAGTTTGTCATCATCAAAAAGGGGGAGATTGTTGAGGCAAAATCCCAATTTGATGTTTTAAAGATAACAAACATCTTAATTATATTTTAAGAGAAATTCTGATCATATTGTTATCTAACAAGTGCTCTTGAGTGTTTTAATTAAGCCAGGATTAATCAAGCTTTTCATATTATTATTTAATCAATTTCGCTTAAAGAACAAAAGCTGCAAGAATGTTCCAAGAACATTCTCTGTGTTTCGCTCAAGAACAAACTTCAAAGACAGTACTTATTTTTGTAAGTCAACCATGTTCAAAACAAATGAGCACTTTTCTCTTGGTATTAACTCACAAGATCACAACAGCATTCATTACAAATAAGGCAAGGAATATTTGGAATGAAATATGTGACTTTCCCTTTTGACAAGTTTTGAAAAACAAGCATGTGTTTATGTTTTTAATGCAAGACAAAGATCTTATGCTGTCCATTACTATTGAAGACAGATGATTCATAGACCTATGAGAATGAACCAACTCATTTGCAACTAAGAGTTGGCTTGTCCTTTTGTTGAATATTAAAAGAACATTCTCCCATGTTCATAATCACCTTTATGACAAGAAGTACCATGCAAGGACAATATGAATAGTGCTTCAAGGACTGTACAGCTGTGTTTCTGATACCTCACAGCTATCTATCAAGATAAGGATCAAGCTTCTTTGAAGAATCAAAGTTTATCTCCGCCCAGAATGGAGAACGTTCTCAGAACGTTATAGAAGAATGATGTTCTTGTCAAGTCTACTATCTAGCTCAAGAACAGCTGGATAAACGCATGCCTAAAGATGTCTAACGGCAACCCTTGGAGAATGTAGTGTGAAAGGACACTTTACAGCTCACTGCAAGCTCATTTCCACGCTCCTTTGAAAGAATCATATGAATCCGGCTCAAGAACATTCCCAGATCATTCTTTCAGTTTGAATGCTTAAATAACAACAACTAATGAGCTGTCATTTTTGAACAAGTATCCGTTACAAACGGACATATTTCGTCACCAAGCTTCAAGTACAAGCCTCTGCTATAAATAGAGCCCTTTGGTGACCTTTGAAGAACACGAGCTTTCACTACAATTTGATCATCACTTGTTTTTATCATACAAGCAATCTTAAAGCTCTTTTTTGATCTCTTTCACTCCAGATCTGTAATTCAATACTAGGATTAGTATATACACTGAGTGTTTGAGAGTTTCTACTTTTCTCTAAGCTTCTCACGTGGTGAGTTTTGTAAAAGCTTAGAACAAATCTATCATCTTTGTAAAAGGTTTACTCAAGTCAATAGGGCTGTATTGTTTGAGTGGTATACCCTTACTAGCCTGGAGGGCTGGGGTATCTTTAAGCTTGTAGGGCTTAAAGGATTTTATTGATCTTGGGTATAAGATCAAAGGAAGAAATTGTAACTTGAGATCGGTAGCATCTTATAGTGGAAAAACTCACTGGAGCGTGAAGACTGGACGTAACCCATTGTTAAAGGGGTGAACCAGTATAAAACTGCGTGTGTATTTTTCTCTCTTCCTTACTCTCTTTAAAATTGTGCACACAGATCACACACATCACTTATCTTTTAATTTATCTCTTGAGATTGATCCGAGAACGTTCTCCAGTTTATTTACAAACAACTAACCAAACGTTCTGAGAACGTTCTAACGTTTGTTCTTCCATAGTGTTTCTCTATTAAATTTTAATAGGTAATTTTTAAAGGTTCACAATTCAAACCCCCCTTTCTTGTGAAAAACTTTGCTACTTCAAAAACTTCATCCTGATAATTTTAGTTAAACAACAAACACTATATAGAATTACTACTAATAAAACATGTATGTCCAAATTAGGTACACCAACAAAACCAAAAATTTCTATTAAAAAAAAGAAATCAACAAACTAACAAATTATATAAAAAAATCACTAATTTTCTATTTGCAAAAAATAAAGGACTATATATTATTGAATATACATTAAATCATGCATATTACTATTATTTGATACTTCACAAGATTTCTACGTTGGACCAAAATATATAGAACCCAAACTTATACCAGCTTATAGTTTATTTTGATAAACTAATTCAATTAGCTTATAACTTATTAATTTTTATTCCAATTTTATCAATATCATCTTACGTGAAAAAATTAAATTTATTGTTTTATGTCAGTTCATTTTATTTTATTTTTTTGGGTCATAAGTTAGTTCATATTTATACGGTAGTTCAATCATTAATTTTACCTAATACTATAAATTCAATTAGTTATCTAGGAGTATTATTTTTTGACAAGAAAAGTCAAAGTTTGATTATTATAAAATTAAATTATATAACTTCAAATAATACTCTATGTTAACCAAGAACTTGAAATCATCAATAATAGATTATAAACTAATATTTGCACAACAACAATGAATTAGTCTAAGTGGTAAAGTTTTTGATCCCCTTAAGCATGTGTACCCAAAAAAACTAATATTTACAGTCATCAATAATAAACTCTAAACTAATATTTGCACAAATACTTAAACCAATATATATACCGAAAAATTTATGGTCATCAATAATAAACTCTAAACTAATATTTACATTAATATTTGTATAAATATGTCTACAAAATAACTTAAAATTATTTATAAAATTATTTTATTTTATTTAAAAAAATATGGACTGGGCTTCATGTCTCACACAGGTCCACCCCTGCACCGTAGCATTAGCTTATATATATATATATTAATAGTGCATTTAGTCAAAGTAATGGAACGGAGCTAAAGCCATTAGGTTTGATCTAGTGATGAGAGATTTGGGTAGTATGCTAAAAGTTCTGGGTTCGATCTTCAGCTCCATTGTAAAAAAAAAGGGACGGAGCTAATAATACTGTCATCGAATTTCATATACTTTAATACTACTATTATACTAAAATTTGAATTAAATTTAATTTAATCTCTATAAAATGAATTTGTAAAGTGAAAAAAGTTTTCACATATAAGTTTATTTTTTGAAGTGAATCACTGTGAATTTATCAAAATCAGTAAAGTCGGACTTTTAAAATAGGAGGTAAAGTTAGGAGTTTAAAAATATTATTATAAAAATTAGAAGGTCAAATTTACAATTTTGCAAAAGTTTGAACGCCTAAAATACAATTTAACCTAAAATTTAATTACTATCCACATACAATACAAACAATTTTTTACATAAGAGATTAATTTCTTATTTCCTTTTTTCTTTGCTAGTCCACCTTTTAAAACTCAAAAGGACGAAAGATTGATTTCCATTTTAGTAATTTAAACTCATGAATTTAGCATAAACAGATTATTAAGAGTGATTTTTTTTATTAAAATTTAAAAACAAATTTTATCTTAGACCAAAAATTAAGTAATTAACGAAAAGTAGAACAAATTGAATTTGTGGTATTGCCAATTTCAATTTGAAAAATAAATCAATATTGTTTGCTAAAATTGCTATCATTTTGGCAACTTGTTTGTGCTCAAGTATAAAGTCCCTTCATGTCAATATTGCCTTATAAAAAGATAAATTGAAATTCTGCATGTTAATAATTATGCTTTTCTTCAACTTAAGATCAAATCCAAAGAAATGTGACCTTTGGAAAAATAACAACATTGTTGTAGTTTTGCATAAACATCACCCTTTGATTAATATCAACAGGGTAATGCAAAAATGTTAATAGGAAATAAACTGCACAAAATTAAAAGAAAATATGAAATGAACACAACTACACTATGAGCTCCAGATTAGAGTGCAATCATTCAACTCATTCACCCATTGCTCAAAATCATCATTTGCTTGTGAGGCCTTTTCAATTTCAAACACCATGGCTTGATTTTTATTCTTCGCTAATTTGTTAAGTAGGTCAACCATGCCCCTTCTCCTCTTCGACCTCGGTGACGTTGACTCGCAACTTCCCTCTGATGAAGAAGGCTCCGGCGCGTCCCGTTTCAAAACCACCTCCCTCTTTGTCTCTGATGTCAACACATCAGAGTCAACAAGGTGGGGAAAATTAAGTTTGGCTTTTTGGCCACGCATCTTGAAAGCAGCTTTGTCGTAAGCCAAAGTTGCTTCCTCCTCGGTCAGATAAGTTCCAAGCCAAACTCTAGCACCATTCTTCTTTGGATCTCGAATCTCTGCCGCGAACTTACCCCATGGCCTACGCCTCACGCCCTTGTATCGCTTCCAAGTAGGAGGTGCAGTTATTTCACGCGCCTCTACAATTGTGTCGGAATCGTTGTCACTTTTAGGGCTTGGTAAAGATTGATCATCAGATGATGAAATAAGAAGGCTAGAATCATCAAAAAGAAGGTATTGTTGAATGTGTTCCAAAGATGCAAAATCTGAGACTTTGGTTGTGGAAGCCATGAGAGTATACTATAGTGGTGTTTTAGATCTAAGTTTACCGTTTATGGAAGCTCTGAGACTTGGGAATAATGTGCTATACTCACTTTTATTTATATATATAGCAACAATTATTGTTTGAGATTGTTTATTCAAATATTAACATTGAAACCGCGTGTTGTTATTTCATTATTTAATTTTTAAATATTTCGTTAAGGTCACTTCTATGAAACTTCATGAATATTTGAGTTGTACAAATGGCCATTTCACAAACAAAAGAAATTCAAGATAAAAAGTTTTTGTTGTTCAAGAATTGTTTATAGAAAACCATATGTCACTTTCACAAAAAAAAAGAAAAAAGAAACCGTTGTTTAAAGTATTAATCACTTCTCCCTTTGTTGAATTGAATATTATTAGTTTATTATATGTTGGTTATAAGTGTGTATTTGGTAAGTCAAATACACTAATTTTTAGTTTATTGGACTAATTTATAAGTTTATAGTTCGTGCCGTGCATGAGATAATTTTCTTTTTTAATATTATTTATGTATTTGTGTTTTGAAATATTATTTGAGGGATTTGGTTTAAAATTCTATGATAAAATTGAGTTAGTTTTTAAATTTTAAATTATATAGGTTTAAGGATGTTACACCAAAGAACGAGATGAAGAGTATTCATTCGCTTCCCGTTCTACACTATTAGGAGTAGGGATGGCAAAAATATTCATACCCGCGGATATCTGCGGATAAAATCCGCCACAGATATGGAGCGGATAGCTTAATGGATATCTATGGATAAAATAAATGGATATTTCAATTATCCGCATTTAATGGATACGGATGCAGATTTATTAATATCTGCGCCCGCGGATATCCATACCCGCTAAATAATTAGTAAAATTATTTAAGGGACCAACTAATGCAAACGTTGATAACGTAAGGGACCAACTAATGCAAACGTTGATAACGTAAGGGACCAACTTGAAACTTTTTAAACGTAAGGGACCAAATTGAAATCTAAAATAAATGTAAGGGACCAAATATGTAGTTCAGCCAAATAATTATAAACTTCATAGCCTTAAGACTTTTTGGCAGCATAGTTTTTTATAAAATTAAAATATACCAAGATTCTTTGATTGCGATAATTCCTTCAAGGATGGTTGTATGCTAAATCATCTCCAATCGACTCTTTTTTTCTTTTAAATGTTGTCTCTGTCCTTTTTTAATTTTATATAATTTAGAAGGTTGTCTATATTTTTTTGCAAATGTCCATGAGATTAATTTTTTTTTAGTTTATCTGGGAATGAAAATACAATGTATGTTTCAGAATGTTAGATGAGCATTGTGGCATGTGAAGTACTCCCTCGTTCTCCGTTCGACAATGCTGATAGATTTTCTCTCCATCTCCCAAGACTCTATAGCCTAGGGACCCCATCAACATAAAATAATTGTAAATTATATATTATTTTTCTAATCAATATTAACATACTTTGACCTTGATCTTATTCTTACATTTTTCTTGTCATCGTAACACAAAGAAGCAATCTTCAATCGTGAGCGTCAAATGGGAAAAAATCTATGTGTAAATCTCCACTCAAATTGATAAATTAGCATCCTCAAAAGATTTGAACGAAAGTTTATGGAAAGTTTAAAATTGTAATTATAAAAAAATTCCAAAGATTATAAAAAAATTAAAATTATGTTTAATTATTTTAGGTTTTCCATAGATTCAGCAGCCAATGGTAATTCTAATGAAAGTGTGACAGACATAAAATATGGATAACTCTCGCAATCAGAATTCAAATTTAATTATTCAAGATGCATTATTTTTAATAGTGTAGGTGAAAAGTGTTATGCGTTGTCCATTCTACACCAATGATAAACTCTCTCTCTCTCTCTCTCTCTCTCTCTCCCTATTTCTATATCTCTCCCACACGATAATTTTCATTTTGTAGTGATATTTATTTGCTTATGTTTCTATTTCTTTTGAAGGTTGTTTATGTCATTATACTATTTTGAATGTTGTCTATGTTTTTCTTTCAATTGTTAATGAGATTAATTTTATTTAATTTGCTTGAGTATGAAAATATGATATATGTTTAAGGATGTTACAAGAACATAGTGGGGTGGGAACTACGCCCCCATTTCCTGTTTCTCGTTCAAAAACACTAAGAGATTATCTCTCTCTCTCTCTCTCTCTCTCTCTCTCTCTCTCTCCGTCTCCCAAGACTCTGTAGTGACTTCATCAATAAAAAATAATTGTAAATTCTATACTATTTTTCAAATGAATATTAACAAACTTTGAACGAAAGTTTAAAGCTTAAATTATTCAAAAATTCCATAGATTATATAAAATAAAAAATTATAGTAATTTATTTTAGGGTTTCCATAGATTTCATCAATTGGAGGTAATTACAATAATGAAAGCATGATGAAGTGATGAACACAAAATATGACTACTTTCACTGTCAAAATTCAAATTTTAATCAGTCAAAATATATTTCATATTATCAATTTAAGATTTCGTACTATCAATTTATATGAAATTAGAGAAGTGTTTTTCGTTTTCCGTTTCTACACCATTGAAAGATTTCATATTATCAATTTATATAATATTAGAGTTTCTAAAAAAACAATATAATATTAAAGAAATTCTAATTGAGTGTTTCTTAAAAAAAAATTACAGAAAAAAAACTCTTTTGGTTGATAAAAATAGTATAAACTTTTGATTGTTGATTGAAGTAATAATAAAGTAGTTTTATTATAAAAAAAATACGCTTGTTTTTCCTAAAAAAAAGATAGTAGCTTTCTATAAAATTAAAATACCATAAAAATTATATTATTGTTGTCAATGAGATTCGAACAACAGATCTTATACTAATAATAAGCTAATCTACTTACAATATATTAAAAGAAACTACTACTAAAATACCAAATTTGTCCAATCAAGTTTAATAATATTTCAAGGTTTATGCCCTTAAATGTAATTTTAACTTTAAAATAAAAAAAGATATAAAGCAAAAATAGGAAGAATAAAAAAAGATAAGCATGAAAGAAAAATCTCCCCTTAAAAATAGCATCTGAAACTACCTCTAAAAAATGATATTAATCCAATATATTTAATGAAAAAAATTTAATTAAAAAAAATTGACGCATAAAAATAGGAACAAAAGTAAATATAAAAGATAGCATAAAAAATAGTACTAAATTTTTTTGAATAAAAAAAATAGTAACTTAAAAATAAAAGAACATTAAAATAGAAACAAAAACATAGTGAGTCTGTTTGGATTGACTTATTATAAGTTTTATAAGGTAGTTTATGAAAACAAACAGATTATAAAGATATAATTTTTGTAACTGAAAATTTATGAATTAACATGCATAAAGAAACTCTATCAAAAAAAATAAAACATGCATAAAGAAAAAACTTACGAATTAACACGGGACAATTGCTTTAATCTACTTACAATATATTAAAAGAAACTACTACTAAAATACCAAATTTGTCCAATCAAGTTTAATAATATTTCAAGGTTTATGCCCTTAAATGTAATTTTAACTTTAAAATAAAAAAAGATATAAAGCAAAAATAGGAAGAATAAAAAAAGATAAGCATGAAAGAAAAATCTCCCCTTAAAAATAGCATCTGAAACTACCTCTAAAAAATGATATTAATCCAATATATTTAATGAAAAAAATTTAATTAAAAAAAATTGACGCATAAAAATAGGAACAAAAGTAAATATAAAAGATAGCATAAAAAATAGTACTAAATTTTTTTGAATAAAAAAAATAGTAACTTAAAAATAAAAGAACATTAAAATAGAAACAAAAACATAGTGAGTCTGTTTGGATTGACTTATTATAAGTTTTATAAGGTAGTTTATGAAAACAAACAGATTATAAAGATATAATTTTTGTAACTGAAAATTTATGAATTAACATGCATAAAGAAACTCTATCAAAAAAAATAAAACATGCATAAAGAAAAAACTTACGAATTAACACGGGACAATTGCTTTAATAAAAAAATTAAATCTTACACGGGACAATTGCTTTAATAAACAAAGGAATTGAATAATAAATATTAAATAATATTAATTATAATTTATTACACAAAAATCATGCACGAGACAATTGCTTTAATCAAAAAAATATTAATTCAATAAATTTTACAATAAAGAACACAATGACGTCACTTATATTTAAAAAATAATTTGTTTGTCAAAAAAACTTTTTAAAAATATTTTCTAACATATTTCTAAATATTTTATTCTAAATAAATTTGATACTTTCACTACAAAAAATAGGACAAATAGTAGCATTTTATTTGAGGGGTTTTTAATAAAAAGCTGCAATATATAAAAAAACACGGAAGAATTATATATTGAGGGTGTTTTAAATATTATATTAAAGAGGTGTATAAAGTCCACTAATTAAAACATAATACAAGACTTTGTTAAACTAAAAAAATAAAAAAAAATAACAATAAAGTAATGTTGATTGTTAATTAGTATAGAATAAACAAATATATCATAGAAAACTAAAAACTAACGATAGCTGTAATGTTTTTTCACAAAATACAAAACTATTTCAATCAAAATCTCTATGTATCATACAGCCACCCCTTCACTTCTTTTCAATTTTCTTCTTTGAATTCTTTGAAGATTTGATTAATTCCAAACCTTCACGATGAAAACCTCTTCATAGTTCCCAATTTGATAATTTCCAATTTTCCCCCTTTTGTTGAGAGCCTAAATTTATCAATCCCTAATTTCACAATTTTTTCTCTCTTCTTCTTTGAGCTGCGAAAATCTTTTCAGTTGCCAGTAAACACTATTGTAGCTGGTAAACATTGCAGTCGCAATTCACCGTTGTGCACAGGTTAAATCCGTCGTTCACAGGTAACACCGTCGTTCACGGATAAGTTTCGTTATTGTTTCCTTTTATTTCCATGTTTCTCTTATTTTCTTGATTATCTTTATGTTCTTGTTTTAGTTGTGATTAGTTACTGATTCATACTTGTTTCTTTCATTCGCCGGTGAAGTTCGTTATCACGGTCAACGCGTCTTTCTCAGATAACGTTGTTGTCGCAGTAAACTTCAATCTTATTTCCTTTTATTTTGTTCTCTTTTTCACCCCTGTTTCTTTCATTTTCTTATTCCTCTTGTTCTTCTTCTTTGTTTTGTGACAGGTAAGTGATTTGTACTAGTTTATTTTTGCCGCTGGAGAAGTTCGCAGTCGCAGTTAACGTCAGTATCTTGTATAACGCTGCCCGTCGGTGAAGTTCGCAGTCGCAGTTAACACCGGTATCTCGTATAAAGCCGCCGTCACAAGTAAGCTTCACTCATTAACTCATATATTTGTCACTTTTTATTGCTAGTTATGATTATTTCATGAGTATTGAATTGTTTGCTTGATTATGATTATAGTGGTTGTATGTTTGTCGATTGAGGTGAGCATTATAGTAGTGGTTGTGTTTCTTAGGTTGAACATTATAAATAAAACGTTTTTAAGTATTACTGATATGATAAGGCATTGGTTGGTGATTTATTGGGTATGGAAAGAGTTATATAGTTGTATGAAGGGTCTTAATAAATATTTAGCTTGATATTGTAGTGTTTGAGGTAGATGTAATATTCATGTGATTAAATTATTGGAACTGATTATACTATATCTTAAAAGCTTGATAATAGCTTGTATATGATTAATTTGTGATGACCTTGTGCTAGAATGATTGAATTTTTTTTTTATTGTTTTTGTTTAGTTAGGTTACATAGTTTAAATTATAATATATCTTAAAAGCTCGATAATAGCTTGTATATGATTGATTTGTGATGACCTTCTACTAGATTACATAGTTTATAAATTTTCATTGTTTAACTTATTAGGTATTTTTATTAATGGACAAATCTTGGATCAATAAACTACATAATACAACCGAATACCGAACTGGTTTGGATAAATTTTTAGACTTTGCTTTCAAGAAAGATCCTACAGTACGGTGTCCATGTCCTATATGTGGGTTTATAAAATGGGAAACTAGAGACATAGTTAAGGATCACTTACTTAAAAAACCATTTCCCAAAAATTATGTCATTTGGGATCTTCATGGTGAGAAACAATTACCACCTGCTTCTAGAAATGATGTTGTGCGAGAGACGTTTTGTTCTGAAAATCCGATGAACACTATGATAAATGATGCATTTGGACATCATAGGCCAGCCACTAACTTAGATGAATCAGAACTGTTGGGTGGTGCTGAAATATTGGATGATGCTGAAGAATTAAATGAAGGAACAAGAGAGGAGCATAGTGATTTTCATGAGTTTCTCAATGACGGAAATCAGTCACTGTATGAAGGGAGCAAATACACAAAACTAGAATTTTTAATTAAATTGTATCACATAAAGGTTTTGTGCAAATTGAGTGACAAATCAATGACAATGATACTTGATTTATTGAGAGACGCATTTGAACAAGCGAAGTTACCTCCTTCTTTTTATGAGGCGAAGAAAATCATCAATAAACTTGGCCTTAGTTATACCAAGATAGATGTTTGTCCAAAGGATTGTATGTTGTATTTGGGAGATGATGAAAAGAACTTGCAAACATGCAAGCATTGTGGAACATCCAGATGGGATCCAGAGAAGAAAAAGAAGAAAGCGGCAAAGGTTATGCGTTACTTTCCATTGAAACCAAGATTACAACGATTATTCATGTGTTCTAAGACTGCAGAGCATATGAGGTGGCATGATTTAGACAATAATAAAGATGGGTTGATAAGGCATCCTAGGGATGGTGAGGCATGGAAGAACTTTAACTTGATTCATCCTGAATTTGCTTCAGATTCGCGAAATGTTCGCTTAGGACTTGCCAGCGATGGCTTTAATCCTTTTGGTAACATGAGTACATCCTATAGCATTTGGCCTGTATTTTTAATTCCATATAATTTTCCTCCTTGGATGTGCATGAAGCACACATCCTTCATCCTATCGATTATCATTCTGGGCAAGCTCTCACCTGGAAAAAATATAGATGTGTATTTACAACCCCTTATGAAAGAGTTAATTGAACTTTGGAATGATGGTGTGGAGACCTTTGATACATCAGTAAATGAAACTTTTAGAATGCGAGTGGCTCTTCTTTGGACAATTAGTGACTTTCCTGGCCTAGGTATGCTCTCTGGTTGGAACACACATACTGGGCTGGCATGCCCAACTTGTAACAAAGATGCAAAATCTTACCGTCTCCAACATAGTAAAAAGTGGTGTTTTATGGGTCACCGCCGTTTTTTAAGTAGAAATCATAGATTCAGACAAAATCGTGCTCGGTTTGATGGAAGTATAGAGGAAAGAAACCCACCAAAAAAATTGTCTGGATCAGACATTTTGAGGAAAGTGATAACGACAATTAAAAAAAGGAGACAAGCAATGTTGGATGGGAAAGGAAAACTCTCTAAAAAAGTAACTCAATGGAATAAGAAAAGTATATTCTTTGAACTTCCATATTGGGAGTCTAATCTGCTGCGTCATAATTTGGATTTTATGCATATTGAAAAAAATGTTTGTGACAATGTCATGTATACATTGCTCCATGATAAGGCCAAGTCAAAGGATCATCTTAATGCTCGAAAAGATTTGAGGGATATGGGTTTAAGGCGTGATCTTTGGCCCGACGATAAGGGAAAATACCGCCTTGCTTTGTTTTCACTAACGCGTGATACCAAAAAGTTGTTTCTTAAAACTTTGAAGAATGTTAGAGTACCGGACGGTTACTCAAGTAACATTTCTAGATGTGTTGATGAAGTGCGACAAAAAATATTTGGGTTAAAAAGTCATGATTGCCATATTATAATGGAACAACTGCTACCATTAGCAATTCGCAATTTGTTACCAAACCATGTTACTGCAGTCTTGGTTGAGTTTTGTTCATTTTTTAGAGTCCTTTGTAGTAAAAGTTTGAATCATTCTGAACTTCAAATACTCCAAGAACGCATTGTGTCTACACTTTGCCACCTAGAAATGTTATTTCCTCCATCATTCTTCACAGTTATGATTCATTTAACTGTGCATCTAGTAGAGGAAGCACAACTTGGAGGTCCTGTGCATTACAGATATATGTATCCCGTGGAGATAAGATAATCATACCTTTTTAACTTCACCTATCTCTTTATATACATCCAACTTGATGACATTTAATATCTGAAATTTCTGTAGGGAATTGGGTCATTTGAAGTCATTCGTACGTAACAAGGCACAACCTGAAGGTTCTATAGCTGAGGGATACATAGTTGAAGAATCCCTTACTTTTTGTTCTCGATACCTGGAGGATATAGAGACAAGATTCAACAGACCTAGGCGTGTTTGTGATGAACCAAATGAGCCTTCTTATGTATCCTCTATATTCCCTCAATTGGGTAAACTAGTAGGACCTTCATCAATATTTACTCTAACTCAAATGCAAAAATTACAGGCACATCGCTATGTGCTTCTAAATTGCCCAATAGTCACACCATTTGTTGAGTAAGTAATTGTAATAAACTATATGTCATTAGACTATTTTACATATACTAGCATGTGCATTGATTGCTTTATAATTAATTCATGTAGTGAATTTAGACAATTCTTAAAGAGAAGTTTAAGGTCAAGAAGACCTTCAGCTGCAGAGATAGAAAAGAGAGTAAGTAGAGAGTTTGTCGGTTAGTTTGAGAAACGGGTAAGTGATTAATATGTAGCTATAGTTCTAATGTCATATTTGCTTTCAAATTTAACTAATATAGTCACTTTATTTAGATTTTGAACTCAGAAGCAATAGATACAATGTCTACTGATATGAAGTTTTTAGCTCGAGGTCCATTGGACAATGCAAGAAGATTCACTGCTTATAACGTTAATGGGTTCAAGTTTCGAACCTTGGCTCGCGAAGAGGGATTAAGAACACAAAATAGTGGTGTGTTTTTAACATCAAACACATCCTGTGTTTCGAGTAGTGTTGATCAGAACTTAAGGCAAGCAGACTTGCCTTATTATGGGAAGTTAGAAGATATTATTGAGATTAACTATTATGGTCATATCAATGTTGTTCTTTTCAAATGTAAGTGGGCTGATACAACGCGAGATCGAGGGTATAAAAAAGATCAATGGAAATTTAATTGTGTTAATTTTGATAGATTAATTCATGTTGGTGATTGTGAAGACCATGATCCCTATATTGAGGCATCTCAAGCACAAATGGTGTATTATGTAGATGATTTGGTTAATGAAGGATGTAGTGTTGCCGTGCATTTAAAACCAAGAGATTTATATGAAATGAGAGTGGATGTAGAAGAGGTAGTATATGAAAATGAGCCATTCCAAGAGCAACATCTGGAGCAATTTAGTAACATTAATGATGAATATGCTCAACTGGCTACAAATGTTATGAATGATGATGTAATTGACTCAAATTTGGTTGCTAACATAGCAACATCTTCACACATGTCAGAGTAAAAAATTGCTCTTAATTTTATGGCTAAATAATATTCCATTGCATATATCCTCTTAGTTTTTGTGCTCTGCTTTATCTAATTTATGAATCAGTTGTTCTGTGCGATTGTGTCCTACATGGTGAATTTTTTAGGGAAGCTACTGTGGGTTGTTCGGCCAGCATGTATGTTTTCTGTCCCTTGTTGGTTTCTACTGCTATAAGGTTTTTTTAAGGGTGACAATCTATTTGTTTAGAGGTTGTTTTGCTGCTAATTATCTCTAATCTTATTGTTGTTATGTTGTAATTTGTTTGGCTGATTAGCTCTAATAGATTTTGTTGCAAGCTTATTTCTATATGAGGTTTGAAAGGTTTATTTATGTGTCTACTAATACATTATATTTAGCTCTAATCTTCAATTTTTGATAAATATACAGCCATGGTAAAGGTGAAACGTTTCCAAAATCCACAAAAGGAAGCACCTTCACCACAATGTGCTACACATCCTGCAACACAAGATATGACTCATTCTTCACCAATGTTCAATTCTGTACAATCATCCCAATCACTAGAAACATTCTCTCATGCTACATCAACTAATTCAACACCACTAGATTCGTCTTCAACTCCTAATAATCGACAAGAATCTCAGGCGCCTACAAGACATGGTGGGCGTGTCTCTAATGCATATTGGACTGTTGAAGCAATAGGTATATTTTATATTTATTTGCAATAAGTTAAACATTTAAGTTTTTCTTCTTCTGATCATGCAAGTCTTTTTCATTGTTGAAGACTCTAAGGATGAAATCAAGAAGATCAAGGTCAAGGTTAAGGAACTTAATAATTTCTCTAAAGATCTTCGCATAATTGTGGAATTTGATGATCAATGGGCAGCGTATGGTGAAGCTCAAGGATTACTTGCTGGATATTGTGGATCATTGGCAATTGATTGCAAGTTGTTTCCAATTAACTTCGAAAGATGGTCTGGAAAAATGGGCATTCCTAATTCGTATTTTGAGGATTGTTTTGAAACATTTCTAAAGGTATAAGCATTGTTTATATATATAATTTTGATTTTGGTGAAATTTTTCAAACATATGCTTATAAATGCTATAAAACTAACATTGGTTTTTTATAGCCTCGATTTTGTTTTAAGATAACTGAAGCACTTGCAAAACGATATTGCAAGATGAGTATTGGTAAGAAGTGGGCTGCTAGTAGGCAGAGAGTATGGGATAATTTTTATGATAAATCAAAGACCCGAGATGAGATAATTAGTAACTTTCCGAAGGGTATAGACCCCATTCAATGGGCACATTTTGTGAATTATCGTTTAAAGCCAGAAACAGTGGTATGTTTTTATTACTTTGATTGGTTTATGATTTATTTAACTAATCATTTGATTAATGACAGAACATGTAATTGTTTGTTGGCAGGAGCGTTGTAACAAAAATAAAGAAATTCGAAGCAAGCAAGTGATTCCTCACACCGGTGGTTCTAAGCCTCTTGCAAGAAAAAGACATAAGATGATAATGACATTAATTTACATAGTATAATAGTTTGTTAAGTAATGCTTATGTTCTATTTTAACTTTTGCAATTTTAGCTTTTGGAAACCGGGCAACTACCAAGTCGTGGGAAACTATACATTGAAACACACAAAAAAAAAGATGGATCATTTGTAAATGATGCTGCAAAGAATATAGTTGTAAGTTTACCTTGAATTTTTTATTTCTAGACATTTTGGATATTAAGCATATGAATTTTTAACTTGATATTTCTGTATTATTATAGGAACAAATTGAAGAAGGTTTAGCTCAAAGTACTAATAATGAATCAGAAGTTTCTCCTAATGATGTTGTTGGTAGAGTGCTTGGGCCAGAACACTCCGGGAGAGTGCGATGCATGGGAATGGGAGCAGCTCCTACTGGTGTATTTAGGAACACAAGACTTCGAATTTCAGATTTGAGTTATTCTCCGTCTAATGGTGCTGCATCATCATCATCTAACCCTTGGCAAGAGAGGTGCATCCAATTAGAATCTCAAGTTCAAACCACTGTGAGTGCACTTAAGGCCTATGTGATCATGAAGGAAGGGAAAATACCTGAAAGTTTAGCTGGCTTCTTTGATTTACCACATGTAAGTGACTAGTATAGCATATTTTAATTATCATAACAAATAATTATTTACCATATTGTAAGTGCCTAGTATAACTAACCTCTATTCATTTACCATTGCTGCCTATGTTGTTCTGTGCATGTTTCTAATTCTCACTAAGAAAAAACATCTTGTTAGAAAATGTTAACATATTTTTACTTAGTTGTTTTTTGTATTTTGGACAAATGATGAAACATATGCTTTAGACTTTAGTGCATGGCTAAAACAAATGTTCTGTTTCCATTAACATTCAATAAGTGTGATATTTTAGATCAATCTTTATGTGTGTTCATCTTGGGGTGTTGCTTGTTTGGTGATGAATTGTATTTTTTTTTCTTATTGACAATAGTGATGAATTATATTGAAGCCTTTGTAAATTGTTTTGCTATAAATTTCAGTGTATATAACTATGTTTAATTTTATTTGTCTAGGGAAATGATGGTCCAAATCATCCTAATACAAATTCACCATCGGATGCAAATCTTCCTAATTAACCATTGAATGCAAGTCTACCTCTTCATTGTTGAATGCAACAGGATTATCATCAAGTGATGGCAATATGGGGTGTTTTTTTAAGATAGTTTTAGTAAAATCATACCTCTAGAATTTTATGAATTTTAAGCTTTGTCTTGCAAATTATCTAGTACAAACATACCTCTAGAATATTGAGTTTGTAGTTTTGTTTTAAAATTACAATTTATATTTTTTAAGTATTAATATCTCTACACAATATCTTTATTCTCATGATTATCCTATTAATTTTATTCTATTAATGTCTGCACAATATGAAAAAGGATGTTAAAACCCCAGCTATATAAATATATTAAAGACAATGAACATTTGCAATTTGCAGGGGTTATCAACCTCTAGTAAATAAAATGAACATGTGCAATTTGCGGGGGTTATCAACCTCTAGTAAATAAAGGAGTTAAAGGGGGAGACCCAAATTGAATTTCAGCATTTACTGGGGGTTTTCATCCTCTACAAAATAACCCCCGCAATTTCTACAGGATACCAGGGGTCATAAAAAACCCCCGCTAAATGTTTGTGGCGAGACTAACTGCAGCGTTTGTTAAAACCGCCGCTAATCATTTAGAGGGGGTCAAAAACCCCCGCAAACCATTAAAATAACCCCCGCAAAATACTAAATTTTTTGTAGTGTTTAATATAATATATTAATATCAATCTTAAATATAATAAAAATCAATGGATATGAGCTTTTACAAATAGTTTTTTTAAAAATAACTGAAGAATAAATTCTCATTAATAATAAATATAACAAAAATACACGACAAAACATTTATCACTAATACATAAAAGGAATTGAATAAAAAATTCATACACGGGACAATTGCTTTTATCAAAAAAAATTAATCATACACGGGACAATTACTTTAATCAAAAAACTTATTAATTTTATAAATTTTACAAAAAATAACATAATAACTACACTTATATTTTAAAAATATTTTATAAATAAAAATCAATAGACCTGTGCGAATGCACGGGTCTCAAAACTAGTTTTCTCTAAAAAAAAAAAAAGGGTTGAATTCCATATAATATTGTAAAAATTGATTTTTGTTCTCAATGGGATTCGAACCAAAGACCTCGTGCTAAAAGCTCCGCATAAGTAGAAGCTCTATAATAATGACACATAGAATTATTTTCTTGAGAATGCACGAGAGAGCTCCGTGGGAATCTCGTAATGTATATAATAGAGATTCGATAAAAATATGACTGTTTGATTACAAATTTCTTTAATTAAATTATAGCATTTTTTGTGATTTTATTTCAAGCAACGTTTTAGCTCATAGTTTAGAGTTTTTTATTTTACCAAACAGAGTCTAATTGGTTTTAGCTCAGTCAACCACTACTCAACCCAAACGGGCATATATAACGTGCATAAACAACAAAAGTGGTCTTAAAAAGAACTGATGCAAAAGCACACACAACAGGCACTATCTATCGAGCCCACGTACGGGAGCGAAACCAGATAGCAAAAAAAGTCTTGCGCAAGCCTTCACATCAAAAGACGGCGAATGAACCAGGCGTCAACACGAACCGATTCATGTACCAACAACTCCCTGCGAAAAAACACAGCAAATATCAAACACCACGACTAATTACCACTAAAACGTGCAAATCTAAAACGTGAAACTTGAAACTCTAAAACGTGCAAATCTCAACAGATATGGAATCCAATCAGTGAATCTGAGAACAAGAACGTCACCAAATACAAAAAACCGTCGTTGTAAAACCGAAACTGCCTGAACAGTGAAGCCACTGCAGCATAACCACCGACCACCACCACCACAAAAAAGGCAATGGTGGTTGAAACATCACCAGAAAACAAACGACGAGCTCTCCATACGCATTATCGGGAAAAGCCAAACCCGAACCGAAAGACGTGAGCCCGGGAAGAGAGAAAACCCGCCAAACCCAAAATCAACATCGCACAAAAAAGTGGTGCGGAGGGCCGATGCCGCTCGTCGCACCACCATAGAAAAAGACTACATGATGATGTAAGGGATTTGGATATGGAGGGTGAAGGAGGGCGGTTTAAGGATTTTTAGAGAGAGATCGGAGCAAAATAATTGATGAGAAGATAAAGTTTTACATTTTATTTTAGGTCTCTAATCATAAACTTATCTACAAAGTTTAGGACGATCGATCTCTGCATTTACTTCAAATATGTCTCAAATCAAGACACATATAAGTAAATTTAAACCTAACTATATCTGTAATATTTGGTAAAAAAAAACAAAACTTTCCGCAATATATGCGAAATTGATAGATAGCACAATGGATTTTTTTAACATCAAAGTTAATAAAAATCAAATCCAAAATTTCATATATATTATCCAAACAATTTACCACTAAACTAAATCTAGTAACTCATGTCTCTAATTCATACCAGTTATTACAATTTTGTTTCTTCTGTAAACATGAGTCGTTAATTGTCGCATTGCACTAACTGGCTCACTACAAAAGGAATCAAATCTTATCATCATGTTGATAATTCAGATATGTGCATAAGGTCTCAATTATCAATCTTCATATAAAAATTTCACATATGCTTTTTATGTATGTATTAGTTGGTACTAGTTTATTAATGATCATTTATACATATAAGACACGTTATCATTATACACCTAACGACAACAAATGCTATGCACTCTTTTTTTATTGTTTTCCTTTCTAAATAATTTTTATTTCTTCTGCCGTGCACTTTGTTTTTCTATACTTTTGTATATGTAAAGGGGAATCAATTACTATTTTTATTAAAGAAAATCGATTCAAATCATACAGAATAATAATTTATTCATATTAAATTATTAATTATTAAGTCATGATAAACAGTGCCCCCAGCACTTGTTAAGCATACTAAAAAAGGAAATAAAAAATAAAATTAATATTTCAAAAATAATTTTTTATATTTTTGAGATATTAAATGCACAGAATTTGAGACAGAATTTCTATTTTAATATGCTTACTCAATGCTTCGGAGGCGCTGTTTATCATTTTCCTTAATTATTATCGGTTGAATAATGTACGCGTATTATTATTGAAAAAATAAATCTACACGTATTCTGACAGTACACGTTCCATTTTATAGACAGTACACTGTACACTTATGTATATTTTAATTTTAGAAAATGTTAGGTTCCCAAGACGATAATTTAAAAAATAAAAATTATACTAATATATCATTGATAATGTACTATTCATCATCTTGAAATTTTAAAAAAAGAATTTTTTATTACTTAAAATGTTTGCATTTGTTTATGTTTTTATCTCCTTAATCATGGTTTCGGATGCACCGTTTAATTTCTTTAATTTTAATTCGATATATTTAGAAAGTTGATAATATATTCAGTAAAATCTAGATGAACACTCCCTTAATTAATTTAAATTATTGAATAACGGTACTTTTTACATAAAATTTAATACTATCATATTATATTTTTATTTTTATTTATTAATTTTATTATTTAAACTAATTTATCTAAGAAATACATAATGGTATTTAAAAATTGTATAACTTAGAATGAATTCAAGGTGATTGAAATCCAAAGCATAAATTTCAAGTTCCAAAAAAGGAAAAAAAATCTAAGCAATCGAATCATGAATTCAACCTCTCGTTTTAAGCTTTAAGATCTCTTCCCACAAAATATTCGGATTTAGATTACCTAGTGAACAAATTCTATTAAAAAAATTCTTAGACAGCTAGGCCAAGACATGTATACAAATCAAAATTAAATTATACTCCTACTCTTTAACACTAGATAAAGAAAAATAAAAAAAAAGTAATTTTTATATTGAAATGAAATACACAAGCTATAAAATTTATTTACTATATTTAAATCTTTTAATTAGTATCCTCGGAACAATAATTAACATTTTCCATAAATTATTTGTTAAATGTTTGATTTAACACAAACCGCATACTTATTTTCACTAGAATTTGGATTAGATCATCTAAACATCTAGTAGTTTGATAGGAGTGATTTAAAAGCCAATGATCCATTGGATTTTGGATATAGACTTTAATATCATAGCTTAAATGAGTTTATATTAGCAATAATTTTCATAATAAACTTTTTTTAAGCAACTTTCATAATAAAAACTTAGAGCTTAGTTACCAAGTCTTTTAACAGCTAACACATACCATATGTCTTAAGTATTATAATTCCTCCATATAAATATTGTCTTATAAAAAGATAAATTGAAATTGTGCATCTTAAATATGCATTTTTTTCAACTTAACATCAAATCCAAAGAAATGTTATTTTGGAAAAAATAACAACATTGCTGGAGTTTTGCTTAAACATCACCCCCTTGAATTATCAATAGGGTAATGCAAAAATATTAGGAAACTAAACTGCACATGGTAAAAGAAAATATAAAATGAACACAACTACACTATGAGCTCCAGAATAGAGTGCAATCATTCAACTCATTCACCCATTGCTCAAAATCATCATTTGCTTGTGAGGCCTTTTCAATCTCAACCACCATGGCTTGATTTTTATTCTTGGCTAATTTGTTAAGTAAGTCAACCATGCCTCTCCTCCTCTTCGACCCTGGTGACGATGACTCAGAACTTCCCTCGGATGAAGAAGGCTCGGGTGATTCCCTTTTCAAAGCAACCTCTCGCTTTGGCTCTGATGTCAACTCATCAGAGCCAATGAGGTGGGGAAAATTAAGTTTGGCTTTTTGACCGCGCATCTTGAATGCAGCTTTGTCGTAAGCCAAACCTGCTTCCTCCTCAGTCAGATAAGTACCAAGCCAAACTCTAGCACCATTCTTCTTTGGATCTCTGATCTCTGCCGCGAACTTCCCCCACGGCCTACGCCTTACACCCTTGTATCGCTTCCATGATGGAGGCGCGCTTACTTCACGCACCTCAACTTTCATGTCCAAATCGTTGTCACTTTTAGGGCTTGGTAAAGGTTGATGAGATGTTAGAATGCTGGAATCATCAAAAAGAAGGTATTGTTGAATGGGTTCCAAATATGCAAAATCAGAGTCATTGTTGGTGGAAGCCATGTTTTGGGCTTTTGGATGAGACTAGTAGTGTTTTGGATCTAAAGTTTACCGTTTGTGGAAGCACTAGAGACTTGGGAATATTGTGCTATAGTGCTATACTACTCACTTTATTTATACATAGCAACAATCATTGTTCATGAAATTGTTTATTCAAAAATTGACATTGAAACCGCGTGTGTTATTTCATTATTTAATTTATATATTCCTTTTTAAGGCCACTTCTTTGAAACTTCGTGGTTTTTTGAGTTGTGTCAAGGGTCATCATTTTTAGTTGTTCAACAAATGAATATATAAATGAGGCAATACCCTGTTTGTTATATTTTTATAATCTCTTATCCCTTTGTTGAATATTATTATTATTAGTTTATTTATTTTGTTGGTTATCGCTCGTGTACATTGTAATTTGTTTTATAATTCTAGTTGTTGAAGGAATACTCTAGTTCAAAATTAGAAATCATTAGTCTTTTAAGATATGAAATCAATTTAAAAGATTGATAAAAAGAATTTAACTTGGAAATTTTTTGTTTGGCTGTGAGATAGGTAAAATCTGTTCAAGAATAGTTGTCACTAAAAAATGAACTCTGTTATAAATAATATTATAGGTAGAAAGAAGAGAGAAACAAGTGATAGAGAAAGTGTGACAGGGTGCCCTGTTTGGTGCATCCTCCATTGTATTTATACTATTAGGTTAAGAGTGAGAACTGAGAAACAAGTAATACATGGGCTTGGGCTATTGACTCTAACCCAAGATGGACATCCAATCCAAATATTCATAACACTCCCCCTTGGATGACCATCCCTTAAGAATATGCCTCGTTAAAACCTTACTAGGAAAAACCCAGTGGGATAAAAATCTAGTGAAGGAAAAAGAGTACAACATTCTATAATACATCGTTACACATTGCCTCATTAAAAAACCCTACCACTAAAACCCAACGGAAAAAATATGGCTAAGGAAAAAGAGTACAATGCATTTAGTTGAGATCTTTGAGCCGACGAACTCCGATATTATGTACAAGCTTTTCAAAATTTGTAGTAGGAATGACTTTTGTAAAGAAGTCTGCCAAGTTGTTGCTTGAACGAATTTGTTGGATGTCTATGCCACCATTCTTTTGTAGATCATGAGTGAAAAAGAGCTTTGGTGGTATGTGTTTTGTTCTATCAACCTTGATGTATCATTCCTTTGTTTGAGAGTTAAATGTTGAATTGTCTTTGTATATAGTGTTGTTGACAACATTTTTCTAGATGACGAGTCACAAGTAAAAGCATTGAATCCAAGTAACATTTATGTGGGTTGAATACATTTTCAACTTGTCTAATGCAATGCTAACATTTCTGCATGTCCCATAGATCTTTACGAAATGGTTTTACCACCATATTTAAACAAGTCTGACAATTATGCAACATCTCCATAATCAATTAAATTGAGTATGGATACATCTGAATAAACAAACTTATATCCATGGTGCCTTTAAGTTAATGAAAGACTATGCCACGTATAACTAGTAATATGAATTAATGGTTTGATTGATACTTCATGACCAAATTATTCTTCATCTTCTTCTGGAAGTACAAAAGGGTCTTGATTTTCATCTGATGACTTTAGAATCAATAGAGTACACATATAGATGATTTGTCTATAAATAATCATTTTAGTACCTTTGTTGCAAAAATCCCTTAGGACAATACATCATCCTTTAGATACTCAATGGGTATGCATAGACATAATTTTAACATTCTTAGATCTTTTATCTCAAATTTTATCTTTAGGAAATCTATGGCTTTTGAGAGCTCTTCAGGAGTCCCAATTTCATTATCATAAACATTAATTATGACATATCAAGTCTTATATCTCATCATAAATATGCATGAGTTTATTGGGTCAATTGTGATCGTCATTAAGCAAATAATCAAATAGATTGCTTCAACCCAATAATTTGTTCATTGTTTGAGAACAAGAACTATATGTGCTTTAGACATTTTACAACCTTCAAGGAGTTTCATGTATAATAAGTTGTAACTCCAAGTATTCACCATGATAATCATCTGTCTTAAATTTGACAATATTATTTGACTTTAATATAAAGAATCATTTATGCCTCTATTGACTATATACCTTCCGGGTATAAACATTCGATCCAAAGACCATTATATTTAGCAAATGAACTGCTTCATTCAATTTTGGCCAATTACACCCATCAACTTTTGGGTTTAAGATTCTCGCACATAATTATAATATTTAATTAGCGCTACATTATTTGTCGACAATTTTTAAAGTTCTTGGTTCTTTGTTTTAATTTGTAGAGATATAGTCGATTGAGATCTCTTTATTATCAGAAATGACAGGTACCTGAACCTCTTCGGGAGGTATAAACATTTTGCAATCTCTACACTTTTCGTGATTATTTTTCTCACCAACAAGACCATCTTCCTTCTCTAAGTTTTATCTTTGGAACCAAGTTTTAGGCATGCCTTAGCCTATTAAAATTTCAATAGAAAAGGACATTTGCAGCATAAAGGAATTTAGAAATCCCCTTTTGGTCAGAGAATGCATATTTTGAACTTCAAGTTCACATTGTTGTGTGCGAGTATTTGAATGCATTCTATACAAATATTTCAGAGCTGCTTATATTTATTTTCTCTCCCCCAAATGCCGATAACTAATAACAA
This sequence comes from Trifolium repens, assembly GCA_030408175.1. Taxonomy (NCBI): domain Eukaryota; kingdom Viridiplantae; phylum Streptophyta; class Magnoliopsida; order Fabales; family Fabaceae; genus Trifolium; species Trifolium repens. Next base: position 19,359,279 of record CP125848.1, read on the forward strand.
GATATGAAATATCTTATGGCAAAGACTCAAATTCATTACATAATCTCTTTTTTTTTTTTTTTGTAGTTTCATTTAACATTGTCTGCTGGACAATGGAGAACATATAGTTCACATAAAAAATTCTTAGATGAGAGATATTACGTTCCTGACCTTGAACAAATTTTAATGGGGAGAATTTTAATGATTCATTGGCTTGATGCACATAGATGTTACTACTAGCAAAGTAACATGTCCAAGTAAGGACATTTGTTCTCATAATAATTGTCTGGCTATAAATATGAAGCATTTAGCTAAATATCTTTTCCAGATCATTCTAAATATGAACATGTGCAACTCGACATTCAAAATCATGTCACACACCAACTTGATCAAGGTTGGTTACATTTACTTGGCCATTTATTCGATGCATCGATAAACTTATATAATATCTATGTGGCCCACAAAATATTAAATATATGCACATGTATCATATCAAATAATGGGAAATTCAAACCCCTTATTTCGCCTTATATTGAAGAATGTTCATGCTACTCAATTGCATCATAAGACTCGGGATGGTCTAACCGGTCATGCCAATTATATTTGCTTTTTCAAATGTAGAACTTTGCCTTAAATAAAATGATACATCAATATTTCATATAATATTTTCTCGCAATTTGAATCCTTCAGGGATTTTCATATTTCCTCATTTTATCGTCCTACTTTGATACCAATAGTTGGGGGAAATAAGAGAGTCTTTAAATCACACTTGAATTCTCAATATTCTCCCCCTCACGTGTGATTTCCACCACATCATCATAAACATTGTTTGGGATTTTAGAGATCTCTGTCGGAGAATCACCATACAATTTTGTATACACTATCATGTCCTTTCGGGACAATTTAATCATACTTTGATAAAAGATCACAACTCTGATAAAATATTTGCTTCAGGAAATATCTCATCAGTACATATCATCAACCAATTTACAATCAATAATGATTGTAGAATGACGCAGGATAGTGTATCTCATTTTACAAAGATAACATTATTTAATTGAAAAGATAAATCAATAAATCATGCTCTATCTTCATTTGTGCTATGAATCTTCTGGATTCTTAGGTAAAACACATCACACTATGGCTCTTCTGAGCTCATAGTTTAAAACACAAATACATTTCTATGAGCATTTGAGGAATATAATGCATTTTTAATATTTATTTGATTTCATTCAGATAACAATATTTTAGCTGTTTCGGTGCCTTCAATATCATATTTTATAATATAGTACTAACATTAATATCTTCCAAAAGAGAAACATATTTCTTTTAGAATTCCTCTGCTATTCTTAATTCTACTTCTCGTTGTTTTATCAATTATCACAAAATATAATAATACTATTAAGATGAATGATAAACCGATAGTTTCAATTTATTTAATGGATGTAAAAAAATATAAGACTAACAACTACGTGATTGAATAAAAATAATAAAATGTATAAATACAAAATTGTATAAATTAAAAAATATTATATTCGCAATCTATGAATAAATTTTATCTCAACTTTGCTACTTCTGGAGCATATTCAAGGGAAAAAAAATTCCTCTAATTTTTTTTTTTTGGTCCAACATCCCATATACTAAAATCAAATAAATTTTACGGACTTTGATCATGGTCCAAATATTTTGTTCTTCAAGAACTTAACCGTATATCGCTATCAACAATGGTAATGAAAAATTACAATTTTCCGATCCTTCTGGGATACTCGATATTAAACTTTTGGTTATTCAAGAATTATACCTTTAGGGGTACTTGATATTAAATTATTAATTCTTCAAGAATTATACCACCAACATTCATAAACATTTATTATGAAAAATTATTCTTGAGCGATAATACAAGAATGCTTTTAATATTGTATTTTAAGTTCTTCAGGAACTATACAAATAAGTTTTCATTAATAATATGGTTAAGGAAATCCATATTCTTTGAGCAATCCATCAGGGATGCATTAATATTATGGCTTTAGTTCTTCAAGAACTATATCACAATGATTTTCATAATAACCACAGTGATCTTCATAATATTTTTTTTTTTCAAGAAAATTTCATTCTTTGAGCGCAATCCTACAAGGATGCTATGAACTTTTGGTTCTTCAGAACTATCTTACAAGATTTGTTTTTTATAATGATATAATTCACTTTTTCCAAATTCCTTCACACATGCTCTATATTAAATTTATATTACAAATGATCTTCATATTAAGAGCAATCAATTCTTTGCGCAATCCTTCAGGGATGCACAATATTAACTTTCTAGTTCTCCAAGAACATGTCCAAATGTTCAAAACAATTATATAATTCATTCTTTGAGAAGTCATTTGCTTCGGTATTAAGGTTTTCTACTATAGTTCTTCAGGAACTATAGCTCAGTTGATCTTTATAAACAAAAATAAAGATCAATATTTCGAGCAATTCTTCGAGAATGCTTTAATGTTGAACTCTTCTAGAATTCATCAAGATTAAATATGATTAACGCATGAAAATATGAATAACATAAGCACTTGTAGAATAATTTTGATTTATATTTATTTCAAAATTTTATGCAATGATATTTTTAGCATTAATTTGTTATCGGAAAATTAATTGGTAAAAAAAAATTTGGTCAAATATGACCAGAATCAATGAAATTAACGGTCATAATACTTATTCATTAATTAATTGGGTAATGAATTGATAAAATAAGGAAAGAAGTAAAAATCATTCAATTGTTTTAATGGACTTAAATGGTCAAAATCAATATTATTTATTGGTAAATAAATTATATATAAATGACACTAATTGTAGTAAATGAGTGATATTAATAATAAAAGACATTTAAGTGTATTCAACAAAATTAATTAATTGGTTAAAATAAAATTAATTTATCCTAATTAATGTAATTAAATTGGTCCAAATTAGTCATATGAATAACATTAGTGACGTAATAGAAAATTAACCACACAAATTGAAAATGTATCAATATTGGCATATACTTCTAATATTTTATCAATGTTGTGTTAGAATACACATTATATTATGTTCATCTATATAATAATTATATATATAAATTTATAAGGCTATCCTTCAGGGATACATGTATATATTGAATTTTTCTGGAATTCATAACAAATAAATTATATTCTTAAGTAACATCCTTATAATGTAATAATAGTCATTTGTGCAATGTTTCAGGAATGCATGAGTATTGAATTCTTCTGGAATTTAAAGGGAATAAAATTCTTATAAGTTCTTCGAGAACTACATAATAAATCCGTATCAATTTTTCAATCCTTCAAGATGTAGGAAGATTCATAACAGAGAACAAATAGAATTCATAATAAATGGCGATCCCTTTTTTGTATATTCGTCAGGAACTAAAATCAGTGAATTCTTCCGGAATTCTTGATGGAAAATTTGAGTATTCTAAATTCTTCGGGAATTAAGTTTATTGAATTCTTCGAGAACTCATAGATTAAATTTTTAAGTTCTTCGGGAACTAATATTATCGAATTCTTCAGGAATTACTAGATTAAATTTATATGTTCTTCAGGAACTATATAATATAATAAAATAAACATATTTATGTTCTTTTGGATGATCGAATTATCGATGTTTCACCATACTGTTGTCGGCCACGAAACTCGAACAATATCAAACATCCAAATACATAAAGACATGAATCTTCAGGATTCATATTTTAAAATTTTATCATGCTATGAATCTTCAGGATTCATATTTCAAAAATTTCACCACGATGCTTCTGGATCGTAGACTATAAATATTCATAATTCATATTTTAAAAATTTAACTATGGTGCTTCCGGACCATAGGTTGTGAATCAATATAAAAAAAGAAAGATCCGAAAAAGAAGTAGAATTATAAAAATCATACATAAAATAAAAGGAGTGGGAGAACTTACAAATTTTATGGAAAATTGTTTAGGAGAGACTACCGTGCTAATAACGTGTTATAAATAATATTATAGGTAGAAAGAAGAGAGAAACAAGTGATAGAGAAAGTGTGATAGGGTGCCCTGTTTGGTGCATCCTCCATTGTATTTATACTATTAGGTTAAGAGTGAGAACTGAGAAACAAGTAATACATGGGCTTGGGCTATTGACTCTCAGGCCCGGCTTGCACACATGTGCAGGGTGTGCGCCGGTGCCGGGCCTCCAAAATTTCGAGGCCTCAATTTAAAATTTTGAGGTTTTATAATATTAGTTATATATTATTTGTATTCATAAAATATCATATGTGTATTAATAGATTAATTTTAATACCCTAAAATAATAGTTATATATTGTTAATGTTCATAAAACATCATATGGGTATCAATAGATTAGTTATCTATACTCATATAATGATTAAATTTTAAATTATGATGTCTCTTTTTGACATTATATATAATGATAATTATTTTTTATGTGTTTCTTATGTATAATTTAAATAGAGAATAATTTTTAATAATTTTATATTTTTTTATTAGGCCGATTTTTAATATTTGAACAGGGTCTCCAAATAGTCGGGGACGGCCCTGTTGACTCTAACCCAAGATGGACATCCAATCCAAATATTCATAACAAACTCAAATTTCTCGGAATAATTCGTATTAAGGGGAGTTGATTAACCACTTGATCTCAATGTATTGGTTAATGGTAAAGATTTTTTTAATTATATGATATAAAGAATATTTAGTACACATTAATTATTTTGGTGATAGTTTTGAATCTATGGATTAAATGAAATGAGTGGATGAGATTTAATATTAAATAGATTTTGCACATTGATGTCATTTGATTTAAATGAGAAATGTAACTTCATTTTAGATGTTGTTACATTGTAATTATTGAATACTAATAATAGTATTTTCTCCATTTTTGTTTTTACGGGATTTTATCCATCTTTTAAGGCTGGAGAGAAGTACATGTGCAATTTTTAAATAACCGGCGAAGAATATGTATGATTTTGTAAAAAAAAAATCGGTAAGAATGATTTTGTAATGTTTAATAACTCTATTTGGATTTGGTTCCAAATCTAAATAGAGCCATGTTCCAAATACCAAAGGACTCTATTTGGTTCCAAATCCAATATTATTGTACATTTACATGTATTAGTGCCGGGGATTTGAGCAAATTCTATTGTTTTGTAAAAAAAAAATTAAACAAACTAAAATGAAATATATATTAATAAGTCAAAATAGTTCTTTTAATATAAGATGTGCCAAAAAAAATTACAAGAGTTTTGCAAATATATGAAGTAAAAACCAAATGAAAAGGCAAAGTTACACAATTACATCAGGCTTAAACAAGTAAACGGGTTCGACCATCAGCTATGATAGTTAGAGACCAGACAAATATTTGTTGTCTTCAACCACCCGTAAGAATAAACTTTGATCTTGTCCGGCAACTGAGGTAAGAACTGTTCTGAATTTTTGAACAATCGTCGATTTCTTTCGTTCCAAATAACTCAGACACATAAAAGCCAAAGAAGCTTAAGGAAGGAGCAACGCGCTCTGAGACCACCAGCTGAAGAAGTAAACTGAATAAAATGTTCCACCAGGTGTTGAGGATCCACCGATGACAATCCAATCCAAGACCTAACCGGCGACCAAAGAGAGCCAAAAATGTTGCAAGAGATAAATAAATGTTGAGCTGACTCCATGTCTCCGCAACCAGCCACACAAGATATTGTTTTGTAATTTGTTAATGAATTATTTTGATCCACCAATTAAATTAAAATCCATTCAATTCATCTATTTTGTCATCCGGAATTTTGGTACTCTTAAGTAGTGTTTGACCCGACTTTTTTAAAAATTATTATCTTCTTATAAGAAAAGACGATCCAAACAAAATTTAAAATAAGTTCTAATATTAAAAAGCAACTTTTTTATAAAGAGGAAAACCAAGTAAAAAATACTTATACTTATAGTAAAAGGTGATAAAAATTACTTTTTTCAAAACACGCTCAACTTATTTTCTCCCTACCCTCTTCGATTCCCACTGGCCATACATTTTCTGCTTTATTTTTTTTTTCCTGATTGTTTCTTGCTAAGTGGGTGTGCCATTGATTAATTGTTATTAGCGGTTTATTTTTCTTTGTTACAATTTTGTTGTTACTACTATTTTTTTAATTTTGATGCAAAGATTGTTAATACTATTATAATTGTTATTATTATTATTATAAAAAAAAACTTTAATAATCACAATTTCACATACCAATATATTTTGATTTGACAAATGAAACGGTAATATTTAAATGGTTGTATTCACTCAAGAAATAATATAATTTATACTATCATTAAATAATTTTTCGTTTGTAAAATATTTAACTTAACTCTTAATTTTAATTATTTATAAATTTTTATTTATTGTACAAATATTTTTATTTTATGAATATAAATTTGAAAAGAATTTTTCTTTTATTTTTAAATATTTTAAGCATTTATGATATAAACTGTTTTTTTCAGCTTTAAGTTTTTTAGTTTTAATTACTAGACAACTTTAACTTTATTTTTAAAGTCATTATTTTTAATTTCAACTTTAAGATAACTTTTAAGTTCATAAAAAGTCGGGTCAAATGAAGGTTGAGTTCTATGTGTACATATTATTCACTTATAAGTTTTTAATTATATTTTTTGTCAAAGTTTTTAATAATTATATGTATCCCTCTAATTAAGCACCTCAATAATTTTTTAACTAAATAGGATCCACCAATAATGTTATATCATTTATTAATAATTTTGTATTGTTACATTTTATGATTAATAGGCAAATTCTAAAATGGACCACTTCATCAAGTGGCCCATGGTGGATCAGTTATAAATAACACTATAACGGTCCACTATAACGAATACGAATTTTACAAAATCCACTGTTGGGTTGAAAGTTTGTTTCATATAGATTATACACAAAAAAAAAATTAGAAAATTTAAAATCATTTGATATGTTATTGAGACCCGTTAAGATTAACGGTTTATGAGTTTTTATTAAATACCGTTAAACTTGATAGATTTCAATAACATATCAAATTATTTTCAATGTTTCTAAAAATTTGTATGGATGATCTATATGATACAAACTTTCAATCCAACAGCAGATTTTATAAAATTTATATTCGTTATAGTAGTAATGATCACTTGTTCACGGTGGACCACTTGTGAAGGTGGTCCACCATAGTATTAACTATGTATATATATATATATATATATATATATATATATATATATATATAAAGGATATATCTTATGAGAATGGCTATCTTATATGAAAATGATAAGAATGAATATATATATATATATATATATATATATATATATATATATATATATATATATATATATATATATTAAATAGTAATTGTTTAATTTTTTCCATGAGCTGGGTCTCCAAAATGAAGATAGGTCTCCAAAATCCAACTTATTTTATTTTTTCCACATAATAATAGTAGTAAATAGAAATTGTTTCGAATTAGGCCGAGGCTCATTCATGAGTTGAGTCGAGTCATCAAAATTACACTTTGCTGAGCAGATTATATGATGGATACATCTTAAAATATACAATTATCATTTGTTGGGACAAGTGAACGACCATATATACCGCCTAGCTATTAGCTAACACTTGTCCATATGACAGGTGTTCAGGAGAAGATTCTAGATCCTCTAAAATTCTATTTTTCTTTCTATATAAACTTGTTTGAGAGGTATGTCTTAGCTAATCTTAGTCTTTAAATACCGATTTCACATTCGATGTCTACTGATTTGATCGTCGAAATGTGTTTATCATTCAGATCTTAGGTCCTGGGAGGATCAATAATAATATCAATTAAAAAAAACTCAAATCCATATTTAGAGCTAAATAATATAATTCAACGGCACTTTTTTTTTTTACATAAAGACTTTTATTATTATTTTTGGGTTTAAAATAAATATTAAAATACATTTCATGAATCCGTGATTTTTGGCAATCTCAAACATCGATCCATTAATTTCTTCAATTAAAAAACTGATCCAAAAGAATTATCAGGTGGAAAAATTACAAAATATATAGTAGTTGTGCACTTGTGCTTAAACATCAACCATTGAATAACATCATTACATCATGGATGGGTAATGCAAAAATTGTCTTAAGCTTATGATGATATTTAAAATATTCCCTTCTTGCAACATAATATTCTACTTCAAGATAATCTAAAATAGTCATGTCACTAAAGAAATTATATTTACGTACTCACACTCACAAAAAAAGTTATATCAATTAATAATATAAAAAATAAATATTATTTAATTATTTTTTAAAATTACTTACTTCACCTTTTATGAATGTGACTAATTATAATTTCTTTAGTCGACCATTTAAGAATGTTTATTCTGCTTCCCTTCTCTTCACTTTTAAGATAAATTTTTCGTTTGAGCTTATGCCCTCATGATTACCAAAAAAAAAGATAAGCTTTTCGTTAATTGAACCTTCAACCCTCTTTTATACTAAAAAATAAATAATAAAAATTTTGTTGTTGAGTCGGTGATTTTATTTAAGTTTAAATATCATTTTTGTCTTTGTATGTTCTTGAATTTTTTGTTTTAGTCTCTATCTTTTTTTATTGCAAATAAGTTCCTGAATATACAAAAAAATTGTTGGTTTTAGTCCCCATCATCTGCCACTATTACAAAAAAACATTGATATGTTAACTGTTTGCACACGTGGCCACTATGATGTGTCAAGTTAAGTTGATTCTGTCATAAATAAAAGATCAAAATCAACCTTGGTGAAAATTGAAACAAAAGTATGGCGTAAGCATGCATTTTCTTTCTATCATAAGTGTGATTTTGATCCTTCATTTAAAACTGGATCAACTTAACTTGACGCATCATAGTGGCCACATCTGCAAACGTTTGACAAATCAGCATTTTTATAAAGGTAGAAGACAACATGAACTAAAATCAACAAATTTTGTACATTCAGAGACTTATTTGCAACAAAAAAATACGTTGACTAAAACCAAAAATTCGCGAACATACAAGAACGAAAATGATATTTAAACATTTTATTTATCTATCATTAAAATTAGGTCAATTTGGTATGATGGAAAAAAAAAGACTAAAAAAAAAATAAAATTGCGGAAACCAATAAAACTCTCCATTATCTTCAGCACCTACCATGGTTATTCTAAATTCATTTATCGGTTTTCTTAATTTTTTTTCCTTACACTGTCTTTCTAGTACCAAAGTTAATGCTTGATGGACTTGTCACCATCAATCAACGTGTATATACTATACGGGATTAGTTAGATTGCAACATTTAGTACTAATTTACAAAGGCAGCGAAAGTGACAATGCAAGAAAGAAACACCTACAAGGCGACATTAACGATACTATATATATGGCCACCGGATATTAAATTATAATCTATTTTAACTTATCCTTTTCAATTATGAAACAGCTTAATCAATTCTTGACAGAATAGAAACAGAATTCATCTCGCGTGGTAAATTTATATCCGAAATGGTAAATAATGCAAAAATTTATGCATAATAGAGAGTTTTAAGTTCAAATTTTAGTGTCTCTGTAGCTCGTATGTAGAGTTAACGTTTGAATTTGAAGTTTGAATTTGAAGTTCGCCATTTATTTATTTATTTATTTTAATTAAATAGTGATTTTTTAACTACCAAACTATTTAACAAAAAAATATTAAATTTTGATAAAGATATTCAATCTAATAATATCGATATTATCACTTCAATTGTAAATCTGTGATATATGGACTCTTGTGTACATAATTTAATCGACTATATGTGTACAAGATTGGTCCAACTATTTAGAAGTTCTACTTAAATATTGTAAAAAAATACTCTATTTAAATTGTAAATAATGTAAAATTAAAAATAAAATAAAAAAATAGTCATAATAGTAAATAGCATCCAAGAGAGACATTTTAATCAATAATGTCAAAATACAACTTCAAACTAATATCATTATCAACCTTCACTTAAAGAGGACCGTCCACATAATAACGTTCATCTTATTATATATATATATATATATATATATATATATATATGTACTTCTATTAATTTATTTATTTTCAAATGATTAGAGCACTTCTTTCTAAATGTTAATCACGTTTTTGTTAGAATAATATGGTAATGCTGCTAATTTTTAAGAGAGTTAAATCAGAAAATTTTGTGCTTAAAAGTGGACCTATGTTTTTATTTAAATACAAAATGTTGCTAATTTATATTTTTTGTAGTAATGTTACTTTTTTTTTACAATATGTCGCAAGTTACTTATAAAATTAAAATGCGCCTATTAAATTTAGTTATTAAATTTATTTTTTGAGTAAAAAAAAATTACTTTAGAAGCAACAAATTTTTTTTACACATATACAAAATTGGGTTAAATATATTTTTGGTCCTACAAAATGATGACATTCCAAGTTTAGTCTTTACTTAATTTTTATTATATTTTTAATCCTTGAAAAATTGCACTGCACTTAGTTTTGGTCTCTAATGTTAAGTCAACGTGTATTTTTTAATCATTTTTTTTTTTGCAAATATATTTAGAACGTTATAAAAAGTTACTCCACAAAAAATAAGCTAACAAAATGATTATTTTCGTTAATTTTATCTTGAACTTTCACTGTTTAAAAAATTTGTATTTAATTCATTTTATGTCAAAAATAATTCCAAGTTTTAGTATATGAATTTTATTTGATATTTTGAACGAGAGACGATTCTCTCCGGTCAATTCACCATCCAGTGGAATATTTGCCATGGACTCGTGATTAAAACTATTATAACGAATACAAATTTTACAAAATCGATCGTTTGATTGAAAGTTTAAACCATATGGATCATCATAAAAAAATTAGAAAAATTGAAAATTATTTGATATGTTATTGAGACCGATCAAAATTAACGGTATTTAAAAAAAAACACATAAGCCGTTAATCTTAATGGGTCTTAATAACATATCAAATTATTTTCAAATTTTTTAAAAAGTTTCATGGATAATCTATATGATATATAAACTTTAAATCCAAAGGTCGGTTTTATAAAATTCGTATTCGTTATAGCGTTATTCACAACTGGTCCACCATGGACCACTTGATGACATATTAAAATTTGCCTCACATATTTTGTGGGTTTCGTTCGAGTTTTCGCTTTCATGATTTTTTCATATGGTGTTGTTTTAATTTCATCTTAGTGCGGATTATTTGGTTTGATTTCCCGTCTTAGTACGGTGTTTGTTTTGATTGCCCGTTTTATCACGGTGTTTGTTTATGTTCAGATTTGTTTCGATTCAAATTCAATGCAGATTCAATGACTTTAACATCATCAACGTTGCAGATCCGGATACATAATTATTCCTGTAACAACCCGTTTTTCAAAGGCCAGAAAAGGCACTATATTTTTTTTTTTTGTACACAATCAGAGTTACGCATAAAAGATTTTAAATGAGCCGGCATTCAAATATACAAAAGAACTCATTACCATAAGGTGCTTCGACAAGCAAAGTGTATTCCTGAATAATTACAATCCAAGTCTAAGTATTCGAATACTTACAACCAAAACAAGTTAGAAACCCTATGCTAACCAAAGAGCACGGTGTACAACACACACCGGCGCATAGTCTAACTAAGCTAAAGCTCCAACCACTCACTGGGGCCTGGAACAGCCACCGTCGTCACCACGACCTAACCCATCATCTGGGTGGGATGAGCCCGCAAATGAAAGAAAGGGTCACCACAAAATAAAAGTATATATATATATATAACCAGTGCGAAAGATGTACACATAACAAGTTTCCACATACACAAGAGAAAGCTCTTTAACACAAAAGCAATTCCCACCAACGGGCTTAAGATATAATGCACACCGAGCCTAATGCAGACCTCTACAATGAGTGTGGTAGATTCCCCATTACCACATGCATATGAATTCCGGAAGTCAGTAATCAAAATCAATAAAACCACAAAGGGTTAGGATGGATCCATTCCCGATAATCGCACCCCGCAGTCCATTCCCGATAACCGCTTATTGGACTCAATAATTCTCGTAGGAGTAAGGTGGATCCATTCCCGATAATCGCACCCCGTGATCCATTCCCGATAATCACGTACTATGAATGCATGAGCATACGATTCCCCTTATATGCTAATGCAACACATACATATCGTACACGCATATGTAATCACACCACAACAACACATACATATACATCTAGTCATATGTATTTAATCACCTGCTCATACACATATTTCACCAAACATATGTAAGACAACAAATCATGTATTTACCACGATCTCATATCGAGAATACATCACAAAAACATGCCAAGCACACCACCAATTGCAACACAACAAATCTAAAGCATGTTTAACAAAACCGTTTGAAAAGACGGAAATAAAGTGGAGCTCTTACCTCGGCAAGCACTCACAACAAGCAACGTTCACACAACACTACGTGCTCCCTAAAACAAGCAACGGACAATCAATACATCGTTTCCAAACCCAATGTAATGAAACTACATCAAAACCCCAAAAACTCTAAAGGTTTCTAAGGAAAATTCACTCTTTCGGATATCATACCAAAATCTATCGTATTGATCAACCACCATGAGTTATTTGTACTATTTTTAGGACCCAAAACAATTGTCAAAAGTCTTAAATAATTTGAAATGCAAAATGGCCGTTTTCTTGCGTTATAAGCTACGTACTTTCCGAGTACCCGAAAAACTCGTTTCCAATCCCAACCACTTCCATAAATTAATAAAAAGGGATTAGAAGTTAAAAACCAAGTTTTAGAAATCAGAATCCAAAATCTCAACTCCCAGAGCTCGCCCTGGCGAGTTGGTGGCGAGTGAAGGCAGGGAGGACTGGTCTTACTCGCCCTGGAGCTCGCCCTGGCGTGTTGTCATGACCTGTGACACTCGCCCTGGCGAGTAATCACTCGCCCAGCGAGTTGCACCTGTCATGACAGCAAAAGACAGCAACTCACACCACCTTTTTCCACCCAAGCCTAGTTTGATTCTATTAGTTCCCAACACTTTTTCAAGGCACAGAAGCAAACCATTTTCATAAGCAAGCAATTCGTTTCCGAAAGCTTGTTGGTTGCTTCGAGTGCAAGTTATTTGATTTTCATTTCCAAAATCAAAACCAAATCCAAGCACAAGTTTTATTACGGGCCTTAACCGTCCGGTAATCATTTTCAAACATGTTTTCAAGGTAAAAAGTAACACCACATGTCACAAGAGTTTTAAACCACTTTGACCCCAAAAACACTACTCAAAACACTTAGGAAAATATTTTCATAAACCCCGAAATATTTTTCATCGGATTTTCTAAAACAAAACCATACAACGCATTTCCCTTTTGCCCAAAGGTTCAAAGACAACTTTTCTTTTCAAAACCTTACAACATAACCTCATGTAATGGATCAATACATAAACCAACCAAAACCCTAACTTTTCTCATGAGATTTTTCACCAACTCATGGAAAACAAAAACAACAAAGCCTAGCATGCTTACTAAACTCTCAGGAACAACTTTCATGAAACAAGAACTAGCAAGAACAACCTTTCTCACCAAACCCTCTTAAGAACATAAACCCAAAAACCTCACAACTCTAAAAATCTACCAACCTAGGAGATGAGAAGAGAGGGTTACCTTAAGCAAGTGATTCTCTACAACTTTCCACTAAGCTTCCAAGCTTGAAATGGAGTGAAATGGTGAGAAATGGTGAGAAATGGAAAATTTAGTGAAGGTTAGGGTATGAGAAAGTGATGGCACGATGGAAGAAGAAGAGAGTGAGTTGTGATGAAATTTTTCTAAGTCTCACAAAGTCATAAACCTCCTTACTATAATAAAGCTCTTGATAGCCAAACCACCATTGGATCAAAGACAAAAGTCCAAGCTTAAACCCTAGCCATTGGATCACTTTATTTTATGAGAAAGTCACAAGATTTAAACAACTCTCCCATAACAAGTCTCGTACTCAGCTCTCGCGCGACGCGACGAACGAAAACCACAAAAACATAAAACCTACGGAAAGAACGTCTAACGTTTAACATTTCCAAAACTTATCGCCGAATCTTTTTCCGCGACTGTAATTTTCTTCCATACCTTAGAAAATTATTCTCAGAATATATCTTAACTCGTGCAGATATATAAAACTCCCATCCGAAACCTCACTCAAAACAGACGCAGTAAGATTTTCCATCCGCGGGTAAAATCCTACTCGTTTTTCCAAAAACAAGAATAATCCAAAACTCGTTATTCTAAAACCACAAATAGCTTCTTATACAAGAAACAGGATCACAAGACAAAAGTCTGTACAATTACAGTGCACGAGCACAAAACAAACTCAATTACAGCAAAATCCTATAATTACACGATGTTTCATCACACGAACACATCGAAACCCTAATATTCCTTAAACCAACTATATAATGAAATCTTGGGTCTTACAATACTACCCCCCTAAAAGAAGTTTCGTCCTCGAAACTTAGACGTCGTCAAACAAACTGGGGTATAATTCTTTCATCTTACTCTCGAGCCCCCAGGTGGTATCTCCCGTAGCTTCATTCCATATTACCTTCACTAAAGGTATCTCTTTCGTTCTCAAACGCTTCATCTTCCTATCCGCAATCTTGATCGGCGGAACCTCAAATGACAAGTTATCCCTCAGCTGGATGTCATCTGGTGTGATCACATGTGATGGATCCGGTGTATACTTCCGCAATTGCGACACATGGAACACATTATGAATCAAAGATAGTACCGGTGGCAACGCGATCCGGTATGCTACCTTCCCAATCCGTTCCAAAATCTGATAAGGCCCTATAAACTTTGGAGTCAACTTCTTCGCTTTCAAAGCCCTTCCAACGCCAGTTGTTGGGGTAACACGGAGAAATACATGGTCTCCCTCCTCAAACTCTAAAGGCCTCCGACGCCTATCCGCATAACTCTTTTGTCGATCTTGAGCAACCTTCATCATTGCCCTTATCTTTCGGACCTTGTCCGTCGTCTGTTGTACCATTTCCGGTCCTACTATCAAACTTTCCCCATCTTGGTACCAACACAAAGGAGTCTGACATCTTCTCCCACACAAAGCCTCGTATGGTGCCATTCCAATACTCGCGTGGAAACTGTTGTTGTATGTGAATTCTATCAAAGGTAACACATCATCCCAACTTCCACGATCATCCAAAACACATGCTCTCAACAAATCTTCTAAAGATTGATTTGTTCTCTCGGTCTGCCCATCTGTCTGAGGATGGTAGGCGGAACTCAATCTCAGTTTCGTCCCCAACGCCTCATGCAAAGTCCTCCAAAAGTGTGAAGTAAACTTTGGGTCTCGATCCGACACTATACTTGACGGAATCCCATGTAACCTCACAATCTCAGCAATGTAAATATCGGTCAACTTCGCCGCTGTATCCGTAGTCCTTACCGGTAGAAAATAAGCGGACTTAGTCAAACGATCCACTATCACCCAAATGGAATCATGCTTCCTCCTGGTCTTAGGTGACCCAGTGATGAAATCCATAGAAATGTTATCCCACTTCCACTCGGGGATATCTAATGACTGCAGCATCCCTGCTGGTCTCTGATGCTCAATCTTCGCCTTCTGACAAGTCAGACACGACGCCACATACTCAGCCACATCCTTCTTCATACCCGGCCACCAGAAATCATGCCTCAGGTCTTGATACATCTTTGTCGCTCCGGGATGTATACTAAGTTTACTCTTGTGTGCCTCCCCTAGAATGATGTTCCTCAAGTCCATAGCTTCGGGTACACACACTCTCCCTTGACACCTCAAGATATTGTCCGATCCCACCTTGAAATCTCGGTTGGTTCCTCGAACAATCAAAGCCCTTTTCTCCATGAGAAACTTGTCATCTTGACAATTTGCAATGTCCTCCAACAAACCGCTTGAGATGGTAATCATACCCAATCTCATATTCCCTAAAGCAAACTCTACCTCTAGGTGCAAATCACGAAACTCTCTCAACAACTCTTGTTGACTAGCCATTTGTGCCGAACAAACCGACACACTCTTCCTACTCAAAGCATCGGCTACCACATTAGCCTTCCCCGGATGGTATTCTAACGTAAAGTCGAAGTCTTTCAAAGTTTCCATCCACCTCCTCTGTCGCATATTTAGCTCTTTCTGATCAAACAGATACTTAAGACTTTTATGGTCACTAAACACGACAAAAGTGCAACCATAAAGATGATATCTCCAAATCTTCAATGCAAAAACCACGGCCGCAAGTTCTAAATCGTGCGTCGGATAATTCTTTTCATGCACTTTCAGCTGTCTTGACGCATAAGCTACTGCTCTCTTGTGTTGCATCAACACACAACCCAACCCTTGATAAGACGCATCACAATAAACCTCATACGGCTCCTCCGACTGTGGTAACATCAAAACTGGTGAAGTCGTCAACCGTTCTTTCAACAACTGAAAACTCAACTCACACTTCTCTGTCCAAGCAAAAGGTTGATCTTTTCGCGTAAGTTGGGTCATCGGTGCCACAATCTTAGCAAATCCTTCTATAAACCTTCGGTAATAACCGGCCAAACCAACAAAACTTCTCACATCAGTCACTGTTTGAGGTTGCTTCCATGAAAGTACCGTATCAATCTTGGCTGGATCCACGGCTATTCCCTCTTTTGATATAACATGGCCAAGGAAATTAACCTCTTCCAACCAAAAGTCACACTTTGACGGATTAGCATACAACTTTTTCTCCCTCAAAACTTGCAAAACCAAGCGAAGATGCTCTTCATGCTCCTCTTCACTCTTCGAGTACACCAAAATGTCATCAATAAACACTACTACGAACTTGTCCAAAAACGAATGGAATAACCGATTCATGTAGGCCATGAAGATCGCAGGTGCATTCGTCACGGCATTACCAAGTACTCATAATGCCCATACCGCGTCCTAAACGCCGTTTTCTGAATATCCTCATCTCGTACTCTTATCTGGTGATAACCAGATTTCAAGTCAATCTTTGAAAACACTGAGGCTCCCCTCAACTGATCCATCAAATCATCAATACGCGGCAATGGATATCGGTTCTTGATAGTCACCTTATTAAGCTTCCGATAATCCACACATAAACGAGATTTCCCATCCTTCTTCTTAACCAATAAGACCGGTGCTCCCCAAGGCGACACACTAGGCCTTATGAAACCCTTCTCTAACAAGTCCTCAATCTGACCTTTCAACTCTACCAACTCGGCTGGAGCCATCCGATAAGCTGATTCCGAAATCGGACCCGTACCCGGTTGTAAATCAAAAAAGAATTTCACCTCTCTACACGGAGGAAAAGCTGGAATCTCCGATGGAAACACATCTTGGAAATCCTGAACCACTCGAATTTCCTCAATTCGGATCTCCGACTTCACTCCTAAGCTAGCAAGTGAAACTATCTCCGGCTCTCCATTACACATAACCACAGAAAGCCGATTTGAAGACAAGTACCTTCGCACACCTGGCTCGGGAAAGAAAACCAATTTCCGAGCACAGTCTAGAATAACATAATGATAGGACAACCAATCCATCCCGAGGATGATCTCGAGAGATAAGAGCGGTAAACACACTAAGTTGACCAGAAACTCCCTATTCTGAATTACTACTAAACAATGCAAACATGCAGTATTTACCACCAAATCCTTAGCAGAAGTCAAAACATTCAAATCAAATGAAAGAACAGAAACATTCAAACTCAACCGATTTGCACATGCCAAAGATATGAATGAGTGGGTTGCCCCCGTGTCAATCAAAGCAGTTAAAGAATTACCTGCGATGTGACAGCTCTCATGGATGGCGTTGCTAGCCTGCCCACTCAACTCAGTGCCCAAACAGTAAGCACGTGCCTTTGCCGCCGGTCTAGTACCTTGTGAGCCTTGCGCCGCATTTGCCGACGGCCCGGCCTTTGGGGCCCTGCACTCTCTAGCCACATGCCCCGGCTTCTTACAATTATAACAAACATTCGCCGCGGTCGGGCATTCATTGGCTTAGTGGCCCACCTCGCCACACTTGAAACAACCTTGTTTCACCCTATTTTGGTTCCCTTGATTCACCGACCTTCCTTGTCCCTTACTGTTTTGTGGACGATCATACGGCTTACCACCTTGTTTCCCACGATTCTGAGTCGAACCACGATCATTGGTACGACTTGGTCCTCCAGCACTAGAATTCCCTTGGCGGTTCACCCGCTTATTTCTCATGTCTTCGACCTCTTGGCACTTCTCCACCAACACTTGAAACTGTCGGATACCCAATGGCACAACCGCATCCTGCAGTTCGTACCTCGGCCCATCTTGAAAACGATGACACATATAAACCTCATCTATCCCATCCCTAAAGAAGCGGAAGAAACGGGATAGTGATTCAAACTTCTTGGCATATGATTCAACATTCATGCCCGCTTGCCTTAGCCTCAGAAACTCTTCCCCATACCTTTCCCTAGCTGTCTCAGGGAAGTATTTGGCCAAGAACCTCCTTTTGAAGTTCTCCCAACTTAACTCTTCATGAACCTTCTCCATGATTAGTCGGGTGTTCCTCCACCAATACTCAGAACCCCCGAGTAACTGATAGGTAGCTAAGACCACCTTCTCTCCCTCTGGACAATGAATTGCCTCGAATATCCTCTCCACAGATTGGAGCCACAAATCAGCAGTTTCCGGACCTCCCTCCCCATTAAACTTTGGAGGAGTCTGGTGGTTGAAATTCGAAAGAAGTCTAGATCCAGCCGCAAGTATTTCCCTTTCGCGCTTCTCCAGATCCCTCTGCGCCTTAGCATGGCTCTGAGCAGTCACAGCCGCTGCCATTGTGTTCATGGCATAAGCCATTTCATATATATCAGCATTGTCCGCCACAGGTGCTGTAGGTGCCCTTCTTAGAGGCATTCTATCTCTCCACAATACCAATTCTGATTAGATTCCTTATCCAAACCTTTCTGAATCTCAACAGAAAAACTCACTCCACGGATTATCAACCCATAACCCGACACAGAACAAACACTAGAACTAACTCAACACTAGTTACGTTCTAACCGACTCTGAACTAACGACTCAAGTATACACTTTCCCTTTGAAGATTTAAAGCCGGGCTCTGATACCAATTGTAACAACCCGTTTTTCAAAGGCCAGAAAAGGCACTATATTTTTTTTTTGTACACAATCAGAGTTACGCATAAAAGATTTTAAATGAGCCGGCATTCAAATATACAAAAGAACTCATTACCATAAGGTGCTTCGACAAGCAAAGTGTATTCCTGAATAATTACAATCCAAGTCTAAGTATTCGAATACTTACAACCAAAACAAGTTAGAAACCCTATGCTAACCAAAGAGCACGGTGTACAACACACACCGGCGCATAGTCTAACTAAGCTAAAGCTCCAACCACTCACTGGGGCCTGGAACAGCCACTGTCGTCACCACGACCTAACCCATCATCTGGGTGAGATGAGCCCGCAAATGAAAGAAAGGGTCACCACAAAATAAAAGTATATATATATAACCAGTGCGAAAGATGTACACATAACAAGTTTCCACATACACAAGAGAAAGCTCTTTAACACAAAAGCAATTCCCACCAACGGGCTTAAGATATAATGCACATCGAGCCTAATGCAGACCTCTACAATGAGTGTGGTAGATTCCCCATTACCACATGCATATGAATTCCGGAAGTCAGTAATCAAAATCAATAAAACCACAAAGGGTTAGGATGGATCCATTCCCGATAATCGCACCCCGCAGTCCATTCCCGATAACCGCTTATTGGACTCAATAATTCCCGTAGGAGTAAGGTGGATCCATTCCCGATAATCGCACCCCGTGATCCATTCCCGATAATCACGTACTATGAATGCATGAGCATACGACTCCCCTTATATGCTAATGCAACACATACATATCGTACACGCATATGTAATCACACCACAACAACACATACATATACATCTAGTCATATGTATTTAATCACCTGCTCATACACATATTTCACCAAACATATGTAAGACAACAAATCATGTATTTACCACGATCTCATATCGAGAATACATCACAAAAACATGCCAAGCACACCACCAATTGCAACACAACAAATCTAAAGCATGTTTAACAAAACCGTTTGAAAAGACGGAAATAAAGTGGAGCCCTTACCTCGGCAAGCACTCACAACAAGCAACGTTCACACAACACTACGTGCTCCCTAAAACAAGCAACGGACAATCAATACATCGTTTCCAAACCCAATGTAATGAAACTACATCAAAACCCCAAAAACTCTAAAGGTTTCTAAGGAAAATTCACTCTTTCGGATATCATACCAAAATCTATCGTATTGATCAACCACCATGAGTTATTTGTACTATTTTTAGGACCCAAAACAATTGTCAAAAGTCTTAAATAATTTGAAATGCAAAATGGCCGTTTTCTTGCGTTATAAGCTACGTACTTTCCGAGTACCCGAAAAACTCGTTTCCAATCCCAACCACTTCCATAAATTAATAAAAAGGGATTAGAAGTTAAAAACCAAGTTTTAGAAATCAGAATCCAAAATCTCAACTCCCAGAGCTCGCCCTGGCGAGTTGGTGGCGAGTGAAGGCAGGGAGGACTGGTCTTACTCGCCCTGGAGCTCGCCCTGGCGTGTTGTCATGACCTGTGACACTCGCCCTGGCGAGTAATCACTCGCCCAGCGAGTTGCACCTGTCATGACAGCAAAAGACAGCAACTCACACCACCTTTTTCCACCCAAGCCTAGTTTGATTCTATTAGTTCCCAACACTTTTTCAAGGCACAGAAGCAAACCATTTTCATAAGCAAGCAATTCGTTTCCGAAAGCTTGTTGGTTGCTTCGAGTGCAAGTTATTTGATTTTCATTTCCAAAATCAAAACCAAATCCAAGCACAAGTTTTATTATGGGCCTTAACCGTCCGGTAATCATTTTCAAACATGTTTTCAAGGTAAAAAGTAACACCACATGTCACAAGAGTTTTAAACCACTTTGACCCCAAAAACACTACTCAAAACACTTAGGAAAATATTTTCATAAACCCCAAAATATTTTTCATCGGATTTTCTAAAACAAAACCATACAACACATTTCCCTTTTGCCCAAAGGTTCAAAGACAACTTTTCTTTTCAAAACCTTACAACATAACCTCATGTAATGGATCAATACATAAACCAACCAAAACCCTAACTTTTCTCATGAGATTTTTCACCAACTCATGGAAAACAAAAACAACAAAGCCTAGCATGCTTACTAAACTCTCAGGAACAACTTTCATGAAACAAGAACTAGCAAGAACAACCTTTCTCACCAAACCCTCTTAAGAACATAAACCCAAAAACCTCACAACTCTAAAAATCTACCAACCTAGGAGATGAGAAGAGAGGGTTACCTTAAGCAAGTGATTCTCTACAACTTTCCACTAAGCTTCCAAGCTTGAAATGGAGTGAAATGGTGAGAAATGGAAAATTTAGTGAAGGTTAGGGTATGAGAAAGTGATGGCACGATGGAAGAAGAAGAGAGTGAGTTGTGATGAAATTTTTCTAAGTCTCACAAAGTCATAAACCTCCTTACTAAAATAAAGCTCTTGATAGCCAAACCACCATTGGATCAAAGACAAAAGTCCAAGTTTAAACCCTAGTCATTGGATCACTTTATTTTATGAGAAAGTCACAAGATTTAAACAACTCTCCCATAACAAGTCTCGTACTCAGCTCTCGCGCGACGCGACGAACGAAAACCACAAAAACATAAAACCTACGGAAAGAACGTCTAACGTTTAACATTTCCAAAACTTATCGCCGAATCTTTTTCCGCGACTGTAATTTTCTTCCATACCTTAGAAAATTATTCTCAGAATATATCTTAACTCGTGCAGATATATAAAACTCCCATCCGAAACCTCACTCAAAACAGACGCAGTAAGATTTTCCATCCGCGGGTAAAATCCTACTCGTTTTTTCAAAAACAAGAATAATCCAAAACTCGTTATTCTAAAACCACAAATAACTTCTTATACAAGAAACAGGATCACAAGACAAAAGTCTGTACAATTACAGTGCACGAGCACAAAACAAACTCAATTACAGCAAAATCCTATAATTACACGATGTTTCATCACACGAACACATCGAAACCCTAATATTCCTTAAACCAACTATATAATGAAATCTTGGGTCTTACAATTCCGGATATTTGAATTTTGTCATATCAGTTGTAGAATTTGTCATGGACATTAGGCCGTTTTATGTTATTAACTCGGATGATGTGGGCTTATTTGCAGATTCATTCTTATTAGGTTTTAGTAAAATTGAATATGTAATGATTTTAATTGATGTATTCCCTATAAATTTGAATGAATGAATATTGTTGTATTTGAAATTAGACTTTTATCTCTTAATAAAAATCCTAAAAAAAAACTAGTTACTCATCCTAGTGTGCATTTTTAAAACGTTGATGAATTATCTGTTAAAAATGTTTTTAAAATGCTGATGTTAGTATTTGACCTCTATTGCACTGAATATAAAACTTTGATAAATTATTAGAGTAAGAAAAAAATTGAGGTGTGGATTTGGATTTAGATTTTCTAAAATGAATAAAATTTAAAGACGTTGTTATTTTAATAGTTTCATAATTTATTATGGTGTGGTTATAATATTTACCTTTTTAATTAGTTAGTTAATGATTAGGATTGTTCATTTTACACAAGTTAATTGTTTATTTTAGAGGAGCAAGATCCGTTAGAGTCGTGCTAACATTTGTTATTATGGCACATGTTAAGGGTTTTTTTTTATAGTATTAAGCCTTTGGTTCTCAAGAGAATGGAATCCAATAATTCAGTGTTCGATTGGGAGATAAGTAAAATCTAGTCAAGAATTATTTCTATCAGGAATCATACTCGAGTTCTTCTGAACGATTCTTCCTAAAAAAAAGTTCATTAATCACTTGAGTTCAATATTTGGTCACATGTAAATGTATCTAAATATATGAATCCCACATTTAATAATCTTTAATTTTTATTATAGTAATATATAATTTTTTTTTTTTTTAAGCAAAAGAAGGGGTGCAGAGGGATCACCTACTGCAACACCCCCGTAACATCTATTAATAGAAATAAAAAGTACAAAAAGAGGGGGGACATAACCAAAACCCTCTAAGGAAAAAGAAAGGCGGAAAATAAAAGATAAAAACATAAAAAACAAGAAAAACATAGAACAAATAGTACACTAACGGTTGGAAGAACCAACCTTGAAACCTTTACTAGCCTCAGCTTGTTTCTGCTTGCTCTTCCTTTTTTTTTTGGAGACCACCAATTGGAATTGTTGATTTGTGTTACCAACTGAATCGATCAACTCTTCAGTTTGAGTCATGTTAGCCCAAGAATTATTCAGAAAATCCATAGTTTGTTGGGCCGCAGTGGGAGCACTTAGAAGCCCTAAAACTTGCATGTCATGGATAACATTTGGACTAAAATTTGATAAATTAGAATCTGGTGCCAATATGGATCTATCTTGAGTCTCCAAAGGATATGAGTCAGCTACCATTTCCTCTTCCTCGTGCAGCTCTTCACCACAAACTTCATTCGCAAGGTTCATGACATCTCCAACAATAGGGGAAGCCACACCACTCGAAGATGAAGTATCTTGAACACAGACAGGAACTGCTTCAACAGAAATAAACGGAACCTCTTTCTCAAGATTTAAGACGTCTCCGACAAACATATAAGTCCTAGCCTCTTTAGACCTTATGATATCATCAACGAGAGGGTCTATTTCTACAACAATTTTACTACAATCTGCAACAATATTTGGAGCTGAACCTTCAAGTGGCTTCTCAACATTGTTAACGATCGGACGCACTTTGGGTTTGTTCGCAGTTGTAGAACTTGCAGTAGCTCTAGGAGTTTGATACTTACAATTATTAACAGAGTGCCCAATAATTTGACAAGAGTTGCAGAATGGGGGAATATTTTCATACTCAACATCCACATAAAAATCAAAGTCATTCCTTTCAACAAGGACTCTTTCATGCAAGTTTGAACTTAAATCAACATCGATTAAGATTCTTGCAAAGTGACCAAAAGTTCTCTTCTTAGTTGCCTCATCAAGAGCCAAAGGACTGCCTAAAGCCCCTGCAATTTCAAACAGAATCTTGGGCTGCACTCACGGGCAAGCCCATGAATGCGAATCCATGTTTGAGCATTAGACGGTTGCACAGTAATATATAATATATCCAAAATAATTACACATAAATAAAATAGCAAATGGTAAACAAATTGCACCGTTAATCCTTTTTAGATGGCATAATCAATCCTCTTGAAAACTATTTCCAAAGACTTAAAAAGATACAATATTGGAGAAATTCTTAGGTGAGTCCACACTTAAGCATTAATGGTTATACATAATCCTTGAAAATCTTTTAAAAATATCTAAAACATCTGGTTTAAGATATCAAACACAAATGATATAAAAGTATCTTGAAAGTCATAACCTATGAAGCACGGACACTTCTCGGATTAGGCGTGTCCGTGTCGGTGTCCGACACCGACACAACACTTATGATTACACTGAATTATGTCATTTTTCCAAATTATTATCGGTGTCGCCATGTCAGTGTCCGTTTCGTGTCCGGTGTCCGTGTCGGTGTCTGTGCTTCATAGGTCATAACATTTTTTCTAAAATTACCCTATTTACTTAAAGGGACTTTTAGAGCCGCTTGTTCCATAGCAAAATCTCATATCATTAATAATATAAAAACTTAATACTTAAAAAGTTAAATGGATAAATTTCAAAAAATTGTATTATTTGTCTCCTCAAGAGTACAAATTATAAAAAATTAAATACACAAATTTTATTGTTGCTAAATTTTGCTAGTATTTTAAAAATTAAATTCTTTTTAAATATATTTATTAATTAATTTTAGTAATATACCAATCCTAAAAAATATGATTCTTTACATTGAAACAAAGTTTGATGAACTTCTTGACTCATGCTTCTTCCTCAGAAGGCGTCCGCGATCTTCTTAGGGATGATGCAACGGGAACCTTCTTTCTTCGTAAATAGTTCTTCTTTTTAGTTTTCTTCTTTCTTTAACTTCCTTACAAAAACAAAAAACAAAGTTTGGTGGAGTAGTAATTTATTTAAAATCATAATTTTAAATATTATTATAGTAGTAATTTTTAACGAATATGTTAAATATAATTTTAAGTAGGTGGAATAATTTTTTCTTTTTTTAATTAAAAAAACAAATATTTTGAATTTTCTAT
This sequence comes from Trifolium repens, assembly GCA_030408175.1. NCBI lineage: Eukaryota > Viridiplantae > Streptophyta > Magnoliopsida > Fabales > Fabaceae > Trifolium > Trifolium repens. The sequence goes on from CP125848.1 coordinate 19,384,600, forward strand.
TTAAAAAAATAAAAACAACACATAAATAATGCATTCATAACCAAAAAGACATTGCAAAAATATTTAGGTACTAATTAATAATCATAAAAAAATCTAATAGCCAAGTAGTCACTTTTCTAAGGTTGGGAGTTTGGAATTAGAACTTGGAAAAGGCAATGAAGTGAACGAACAAAATTCTTTACAATCACTAAACAAAATAATGGACATTGATTGACACTTCAATACTTTTTTTTTTGTTTAAAAAGAATCAACACTTAAGTATAATAATAATAATAATAATAATAATAATAATAATAATAATAATATAGTTAACTATATAAAGACGAATTCGGGGAATCCGCAGTGACGGATGCAGCTTCCTCGTTTCCAGCCCCGAACTGCCAGCGGGGGAATTTTTGCCTCCACCTCCATCTCCACAGGGTAAAAATCTCTGTTTCCGGAGCTCCGAACGGGGCAATCCCCGTGAAGATCCGCTCTGGCTGATGCAAATTGACATTCCTATTCACGGTTAAACATCAGATTATTATAATCTCATTTTCTTAAAAAAAAAAAAAACAGATGATTAACACAATATATATATATATATATATATATATATATAAATTCTTCTGCCAAGGGCCAACTATATGGCCAAGGCTACCGTACGAGACTTTCTTAGCTCCCCTACCGTGCGAAATACAATAAAAAATGGATCTATATTTTTTTTTTATAAAAGAATATTTATATGCTTTTGATATATTTAAAAATTTAATTAATAATTTTGATAGTTCCATTATTTGAGGGATAAAATTGGAATTTTAGATCGATTAAAATACTTGCAGTATTAGTTTTTAGTTTAAAATATATGCTGACTAACCGGATTAACAAGTGGTCGATTATGGAACAATGGTTAAAAATGATCAGAAATTCTAAAGACTATTGATAATATTTTTTAAAAGTAAAAATTATGACTCTTCTGATTTTTACGGCTAAAAAATATTATTAACGAGTTACATATTTATTATATGTTGTTTTAATTAAATCGATGTCAATTAAGTTATTATTTTAATAAAGAAAAAGAAAATAACCATCAAATTACACTTTAAAACATATTGATAATATTTTGATGATTGGACTCTGGAAGGATAGACGGGTTGTAATATCAGTCTCATAGCAATAATACTAATGGATAGACTGTTATTACAATCTGTTTATCCATTCCAAGTCTGATCATCAAAATTCTTTTAACCATTTATTTGTCAGTCAAATTAGGTGATATTGAACAGTCGGATTTATTAAATTCAAAATCTTCAGTCAAAATCGGTAGTTTCAATCAAAGTTCATGACCCTTTCATTAAAACCAGGTTTCCAATGTGACTGTTATTACAATTTGTCTATCTATTCGGAGTCTGATCATCAAAATTCTTTTTCTCATTCGTTTTTCAGTCCAATTAGGAGATATTGAATGGTCGATTTGATTAAATTTGAAATCTCAAGTCAAAATCGGTAGTTTCAGTCAAAGTTCATGACTCTTTCATTAAAATTAGGTTTTCGATGTGACTGTTATTATAATATGTCTATCCATTCGGAGTCTGATCATCAAAATTTCTTTTCTCATTCGTTTGTCAGTCCAATTAGGTGATATTGAACGGTCAGATTGATTGAATTTGAATTCTTCAGTCAAAATCAGTAGTTTTAGTCAAACTTCATGACACTTTCATCAAAACTAGGTTTATGATGTGACTGTTATTACAATATGTCTATCCATTCAGAATCCGATTATCAAAACAAAATTCTCATTTGCTTTTCAATCCAATTAGGTGATATTGAACGGTTGGATTAATTAAATTTGAAATATCCAGTCAAAATCAGTAGTTTCAGTCAAAGTTCATAACCCTTTCATTAAAACTAGGTTTCTGATGTGACTGTTATTACAATCTGTCTATCCATTCGGACTCCGATCATCAAAATTCTTTTCTCATTCGTTTTTCAGTCCAATTAGAAGATATTGAACAGTCGAATTGATTAAATTTGAAATCTCCAATCAAAATCGGTAGTTTTAGTCAAACTTCATGACTCTTTCATTAAAACTAGGTTTCTGATAAGATTGTTATTACAATCTGTCTATACATTCGAAGTTCGGTCATCAAAATTCTTTTTCTCATTCGTTTGTTAGTCCAAACATATGTTAAAAGTTTGGCAAATTTTAACATGGACAACTTCTTTAAATGTTCATGGTAGAACAATATCTAAAAACTATTTAAAATATGATCGATATGTTTGAAAGTGTAATTTGATGGTTATTTTCTTTTTTTATTTATTAAAATAATGACTTAATTGACACTGATTTAATTATAACAACATAAAATAAATATGTAACTCGTACTGAACTGACGCTAATAATGTAATTTTTTTAGCCGTAAAAATGAGAAGAGTCATAATTTTTACTTTTAAGAGATATTATCGACAGTCTTTAAAATTTCTGATCATTTTTAACCATTATTCCACAGTCGACCACTTGTTAATCCGGTTAGCCAGCATACATTTTAAACTAAAAACTATAGTGCAAGTATTTTATTATTCTAAATTTCTAATCTTACCACTCAAATAACGGAACTCTCAAAATTATTAATTGAAATTTGAAATATATGTGTCAAAAGCATATATACTCCCCTATATGGGGAGGGATCAAATTATACCGGTGTGAGTAATGTTACAAATAACGGTTTAACGAATTCAAATTTTACAAAATCTACCGTTTGATTGAAAGCTTATATCGTATATATCATCTATGTTAAGTTTTACAAAAATCTAAAATTGTTTGACATATTTTAAAGTTTTACTCAAATGTTACACTGTTGTAGTTTGATCCCTCCCCATATATATCCTTTTATAAAAAAACAAAAAAAAACATATAGATCAAATATTTTTTGGTCTCGCACAGTAGGAGATCTAAGAAAGTCTCCTACGGTAGCCTTTGGCCAACTATATTGTCCATTACTGTATAAAAATAAAAAATAACAAAACTATATAGTACACGTACATCATTATTCATACATCACGGTCGCTTCTTTTTTGTACCGGGAAAAATGTCAATGATGACGACGGGATTATTTAATATAAATTTATTTATTTATTTTTAAAAAATTATTTAAAGAAATATTTTATTTAAAAAATAGGATAATTTAATATTACATTTTTTGTATATCAAATTAAATAGAATTAATAGCTTGTTAATAATGTATGATACCAATGCGGTATCACCATTGTAGCAAAATATGTATAAGTTGCATAAATATTATATGGTATTGTAGGGACCACTTTTTAGTGATATATAATACCCAAAATGATATCACTATTGGAGATGATGGTTAAAGAATAATATAGAGTACTTGTTAGTATTTCCCTAAAATATAAATGTACATACGTTGTACACAAAAGAAGTTAAACTAATTTTTTAACACAAAAATATGGTTAAAATAATAGTAAGGCTTGAGATACAATAATGAAGCAATGTTTTTTTTAAAAAAAATGAATCATCACCCTTATCAGGCGCAATTACGCTACTCTCATAATTATTTATCGGAGAATGTTAGTGTATGCCTTAAAGACACTAATTAAGGAAATAAATGTTAAAATTATTTTTGAAAATTTGTACTCTTTTATTTTGAAGCATTAAATTTCTTATATCGTTAAATGCAGAATTTCTATATTAGAATAGTTTATCATGTGCTATAAGGGCATATGTTAACATGATCCTTATTTATTTTTGTTAATTTTTTGATTCTTATGAAAAGATCATTTAGAATCTGTTATCTGATAGTTTTTTATTTTGAAGTAGTCTAGTGGTTAGAAATTCCACTTTTGGGGTGGATAAGTGAGATGACCGGAGTTCGAACTTCGAGCCCCTACATATATAATGTAATGTTCTACCAACTGAGTTAAGCTCACAAAACTATTATCTGATGGTTAAATAAATAAAATTGATTACAAATTCAATTCAATTTTTTTCTCGGAGAACATCAATCGCATTTTTTTTTTTTGACGCACATCAATCGCATATTTAGTTTGAATGAAAGATGGAATTATTTTTAAATTTTTTGGTAATACAAAACTCAATAATTTGTAAAAAAAACAAAACAGAACTCATGATTTTTAATCTATCTATCTATAGCTAAATATAGAAAGAAAAAAAGATGGGACCAACCAATTCAATGTGAGGTTGGTCTACCTACGTCTACCGTAAGCGGGTACATATCTACCTAAAGTTTGTCCTATACTAGTCAGTATACAATTGAAAATCTTTCGTTCAACGTCAAATTAAATTCAACATTAAATTTAATGAAAAATATTTTCTCTGTTAATGAGGGCAAAAATAAAAATTTTGTTTATTAAAAAATTAAAATGTTATAATTTAGAGTATGTTTTTGTGTATTTTTCTTAAAATAAATTTTATTGAAAGATCTTGACCTAAAAATATTTATTGGAAAATGTAAAAACAATTTTTATTTGATTATTGTTTATTGAAAGATCTTCAAACTCTATTGGGGACTTCACTTTCCTGAAAAATTTTAGAGTTGTGGAGGGATTTTCAGAGATCACGAGGCTAATTTCATTTATGCTTTTGCTGAACCTTTGGGCATATCTACTTCTTATGTTGTTGAAATGTGTGGAGCTATGAGGGCCATTGAAACTGCTTATCAAAAGCAATGGCAGCATCTTTGGTTAGAATCAGATTCATCACTTGTTGTTGCTGCTTTCAACAATCCTGATAAACCAGGTGCTTGGCAGATAAGGAATCGATGAAAAATGTTATGTTTAGACAAATGAATTGTGTTGTAACTCACATTTATAAGGAATGAAATCAAGTTGCGGATAGTTTAGCAAATCATGGTTTAACTATTAACTCTTTTGCATTTTGGTAGGTTACACCTTTGTTTATATCTGATTGTGTTAATAGAAACAAACTAGGTGTCTCAAGTTTTAGATTTTGCACTACTTAATGGAGTCTTGGTCTAGTCCCCTCCATTGTATATATTCTCCTTCTTTTTGTCTTAATATATTTTGGAGAGGCTAGCTTTTTGCTACCTCCTTTTTTGGTTAAAAAAAATACAAAGTTTGTATTTTATTTTGTGAGAATAAACAAAAAAAATTCTTGAAAAAGATAAATTTTTTTTTTTCCTCTTATAATTTGAGACAAGAAAATTGAGTTTTCTTTTCTTTTATATTTTGAAAGGGATGGGTACACATTTACACATTGTTTGGAACAGCTGATTGTTAGTGGAAAGAAAGTATGAAGGATGGAAACACGAATTTCAAGAACCCTTCCCTCGTTTGGTTGCTCAATACAGAGGAAGGAAAGATAGCTTTTTGCTGGCCCCCACATAAGATTCCTTTGGCTTGCGAAAAGACTAAAAAACCTTATGCCAACATTTTTTTTTTAATCGGCTAAATTTTATTAAAAAACAACTCCTCCACAAAAAGTGAAAGGAATTGTTGTGGAACATACAATGAAAGGTAACGTGATATAACACAATTACCAACACCTAATCAAAACGCCCCAATCCACCCGTACACCAATAATGATTCACTAAACCTATCAGAGAAAACTCCTACCCGACCCTAGGAGACACCACTAGACACTAACTTCCGAACTCGTATTAAAATTACTCGGCCCATCAGATCCAGAAAGTAGCCCCAAAAGCCGAAGGTTGAGGGACGCCGGTAGTCAGAGAATCGACAGTCAACACCTGATGCAGTAGAGTTCGACCAGATACCAGAGACCTGCAAATCTCAACAGACTTGAACACCCCTCAGCGACTCCAAGAGTTCTGCAAATCTCACCAGATTTGAAAATGGTCAGAGACTCTTGTATCAGGGAGAATTCACTCACACTCGGCATTAACCATCCAACACCTCTCTGTTACCAATACTCTTATGCCAACATATTACTATCATTATTTTGTAATATTATTAAATTATCATTTTTGTTATTGGAAAACGCAAGTAATAATTTTTTAGACTTGCATTTTAATTGAAATATATTTATAGAGTGAATTGTCACACTTAAAACTTTCAATTTTCTAAATAAATAAATATATTGAAATAATCTTTATATATACGTATGTTTCTATATTTAAGTAGGGGCACTAATGTCATTTAATAAATATAACTCTTTCTTTTCTCTCACTTTCATCTCTACCAAACAACCTTAAAATCGTCTTACTTTCTACTCACTTTCTTTTCATTTTCTTTCTTTTGACAATCTTTCCTCCCACTTTCTTTTCTTCAACTTTCCTTTATAATCCAAACGAAATGTTAAATAACTTTCCTTCAAAAGCATTCAAACTTCAAATTTGAATAAATACTAAGTAAAATTAATATTAGTAAAAAATAATTAAATATGTCAAAATCAATTTTTATTTGAGTTTAATTATTGTGCATTGTCAGTGTAAAATTATTTTACACATGTATCCAATAATTTATTGACACGTCAATTATTGTGTTTTAAAACACATGATGTGTCACACTCACTAAACAATGTAGCAACATATTATTAGATGTATGTGTATAATAATTTTACACAGTGCACAACAATTAAACTCTTTTTATTTATTAGGTCAAATATCTTAGTGGCTAAAAATTCAACTATTAAAGTAGAGTAATGGGATATACAGGTTTAATCTCATATCCTACACTATATAATACATTTAATTGGTCAAGCATTATTACTAGATAAATGAATTGTCATTATTGTCTTAATATTCACGGATAATTCAATTCGGTTGGTAATAATTTTCAATAAACTATGAAATACAATAATATGTACTCCTTTCGTTTTTCTTTCTTTTTTTATAATCGATGGTTTAAGGATCTGTTTGTGTGTGAATATGTGCTTCTTTCTATTTCATTTTTCTTTTCCTCTTCTAATAATCTCAGTATAGAGAAACAACAAACAAAGTGACAATGTTTGATGACTTGATCCGTGGAAAAACAATAAACATAAATCATAGTTTTGATAAGGTAAAAAAAAATTGTAAAAAAAAAACGCCCAGACCGGCAAAACCGCCTAGACCGGCGGTTTTCACCGGTTCTGATCCAGTTTAGCAGTTTAAAGTCCAGCTCATTAGCTGTTCGGCTTTAGGTGATAACCGGACCGGATACCGGTTCACGGTTCGACCGGGTCGACCAGCCGGTCCGGTTATCACAACCTTGGTTTGAATGGTTGATATTGATCTAATCGTGAAAAGGACTAATCTATGTAACTCGCCAGAGTACATATCTAACTTTGGGAATATACATATGCACTAGAAAGTATAGCAATGGAATTGAGACAGCATAAATGAAGCATAAAACAAAATAAAATTGTAGCATTTAGCAACCTAGATTAAAAAACCGCATCACAACCTCAGCTTGTTCTAACCAACGTAAGTATTAACAATGGTTCTTTTACAGCCTCAAAGAAATAAAAAAGTGTTCCTTTTCCTATCTCGCTTTGTGGTGTGAAAGACAAGTGCAATATGGATGAGATTTAATTGTCTCCAAAAGCTGATACTCGCAGTTGACACATGGCCATGAATAAAAGTCGGGCAAGCAACTAAAACACCTAATTCATTGAGCTCCTTAATCTACTATAATCCTCAAGATATTGGATGCCGCCTCCTGCAAATTTTCAAAGCCAATGATCTTATGACTAGGAATACAAGAAAAAACTGATCATCTAAACAATTACACAAGCTCAATATTATTCTAGCTTGAAATAGATGATGTTGCACAGAACACATATTCAGAGCAGATCTCCATTATAATGCCATATCTGATCTCAGTCCCATTGATGAACTGATTACGCACTGGTTTAGCATAAAAAGGTCGAGAGGAGAACAGAGGCAGTGAACACAGATTTAGTCACAAATTTAATACAAAAGTGGCAACAAACTCAAGTAACACCAGCTTCATTCACCCAATGAAGATGATAGACCAGTCATAACCCAGAAAACATGTCTAATGCAATTAGATGATTTTATTGCCAGTATCGACATAGAAAATCAAATTAAGATAATTGATTGAATACTTGTCTGGCATTAAATTATCTCAAATTACCTCTTTGGTCGGCTTCGATCTTCTTCATAATCCATCACTCCACCAGATTCAGAGCAGATCTCCTCATGCCCTCGGAAGTCGATGTCGCCCTGCTTACAGTGTGTAACTTCTGCCACGATGTAAGTAAGACACGTCGACAAATATATCCCAATCATAAAGAACAACAGACATTTAAGATTACATAGGATAGCCTTGAAGTTAAAGGCTACATACAGCAACTACGAAGGGCAATAAGCATAAGTGCATGTTATTTTAATTACTGAAGAAAAAGGGGAGCTGTTTCTGCAGCAGATTTGCCCTCATAATTTTAAAGTTGGAATCATTAATATAGCAATATTGGGACTTCCTATGCGTGGCTTTATTACACATACAACAATAACCCCCCCCCCCCCCCCCTCTTGTCACATCAAATCATTTATATATATAACTTGGCTACAAGCCCAAACAAAAATTCTAGAGCTCGGAAATGATAGAACAAAAGGTAGGAAGGGTGAACAATAAATCTCGCACATGAATCAAAAGGTAGAGACATCAATTCTGGTACTGAGAGCAACATAAAGGAGAAATTGTGTATGGGATTAAACATGCTTTTCAATGGGACATTACCTCATCTATATTTAAAAATAAATTCCCTCAAAAAGTAATGCTATCAAAAATAAATCCAACCGACCTTGAAAAGGGTCTTCTTGACTTCATCAACCTTCTCTTCCACATCCTTCCGGTGCTTCTTGTCAATTTCACTCATTGAATCAGCCCATTTTATCTTATCTTGAATTGAAACAAGCATATTTTCTGATGTAGATAACCTGTGCTTCCCAGTCATCAAATATATTTTAGTATTGGAAAGTGCCCATAGTCCAAAATAATATCTATTTTCCAGGTAAGGGTGGTTACTTTGCTGATAATGACATATAAATACATGTCACACAAAGACACTGATTGAAAAAAGATAGATTACCAGTTGGAGAGTGTCTGTATCATATTCCCCAGTTGACCAGGTCTCAAGTCCCTACCAGCTGCAAATTGGACCTGAAATCAACCTCAGAAATCAAGGGAATGCCTAACAGATGACTCTACAGATGGAAAAATAAAAGAAGAATAAAAGCACAATTTAGTTTTACTATGACCAAAAAAAATGATAATGAGCTAGGACCTCAAAGCATCGCCGCAACTGATCCAGCTTCCCTCTGACTATGCCCTGATAAGAGCAAGAAAAATTAGAAAAGATATATTCCAAATAAAATATTGTATCTAAGTTGATAAATACTTCAATAATCTGACCATGCAACATCATCTGGAGAAAGACGATATAAAAATAAGAACTCAAAAAACGAAAAAGACTAAAACAAGCATAAAAAAGAAACAATCAAAATGTAGGTTGCATAATAATAGAAGATTAACAAATTAATGGAGGGTTAATAAAGAAACACATAATTATAGCATGCAATATCTACATACCCTTTACGCCAAGTCATTCCGAAGAATGTGTGGTCAAGTGTCTCCACCCTCCTAAATAAATAATAATACTCTTCCTCAGTTTCTGGATAAAGGAAGTTACGGGGTTGAGAAAGTTTAAAAAAATAAAGTATGTTGCATATGAATAAGAGGGGTTGAGAGGGAGAGCTATCTTGTCATTTGAGAATGTCTTGAGGCCTGGGGAATGGGTGGTCCCCTTTCCCCAATTTAATATTCCTCCTTCCACATTGTTTAAAAAGCATAAGTTAGGGGATTTGAATAAGAGGGGTTAAGCGGGAGAAGTATCTTGTTATTTGAGATTGTAATGACGGTTTTTCCAAACTCATCCGCTATGCCATAGTGTTATAGCAGCTATTTGACTAAACATTGTAATATATCATGTATCGCAAAACAATAGTAGGTTGATAAAACACGGGTTCGAAATAGAGAATCAAATACAAAATTTATAAACCTTTCAGTTCTCCCTCTCTAGCCGCTTCACTTTCACTCATTTTCTCTCGGTTAGTTTCATTTTCTGCTTATTAAAACAGTATTCTGTGCAATGGAAAGGGCATTGAAAAGAAAAACAGAGCAATGTTTACATGAGGGGGACCGCAATGTGTGTATTAGGACAGTTTTCACAAATTAATAGGTGCAGTGTGGGCTAGAAACTGATCGCCTCAATCTTAGATGTGTTTAAAATGTGATTTTTAATCCCGATAGTCATTTTAACTCAACCAGATCGCAGACCCAACCCACGAACCCAGTGTTGCATGAACACAGAATCGACAGACATGCACAATTTTCAACCATTTCAACAGCTCTGTGCGGCAATCATAATCACTCCCACAAATTTGACTACCATGATTGCGGCCATTAAACGCGGTCATTTTGGCCGATATTGCAGGTGTAGTGTCAAACCGCTATGCAATGTCATTATAGCATGCTATTGACAACATAGTTAACACTTAACAATAACAACTTACAACATAGTTAACAACAACATTAATCATAATATTAATAAAAAACATGTAGATGTGCATTAAATCAATTTCCCGCATTTGAGCAGTAAATACTCTTTCAAAAGAAATGGTTCTTACCGCATACATGCACTCATTGATCAGAAAATCTTCAAGCTCGCGAACATTTGTCACATCTAGCTCCTGCATCAACTGGTCATAGGGTAGTACCTGAAACAATTTAAATTGTAAAACTAGATTGCAATATCATATCACCAGGACAAATTCAAACAAAGAAAATAAAACAGAGAATGTTAATCAACCATGTTATGTATTACATAAAAGATCAGAAACAATTTAAAATGATGAATGGGATGAAATAATCCTATAAAAAATCAAAAAATAGATGCAAGGGAATATTTGGTTTCCATGCCCTGGAAAGAGAAATTTGATTAGAGAAAACTGTGGGGAGGATAAAATATATTCCAAAGAACAGAAAACCAATCCCCTAAAACAACCCTGAGCAAAATACCATAGAGACGTGAATAGAATCCAATCACAAAGTGTGGCCAATTATTACTTTGGATTGATAGGCAGTACCTTGTATGTCTCAGCAAGTGTAAGAACAGTAAGTTGTTTAAGCTTGAGGATCTGATCAGGTACCAATTGTGGAAGGCGATCAGCATTACCTATAAGCCACGTTAACTTTTTAATGAACGCCACTATTATTTCCGTTTACACAAAAGTGGTAAACGAGTTTTTAAAAAAATAGACAGAAAGAAAAAGTAGCAAATCATTAATGAAGATAAATGTACAAATATCACAATTGTATGCTCCTATAGCGCATTGCATACAAAACTCCACGTGTAAAGTAAGTCCGACATACTAACCAAAACACTATTTTATGAAATAAATATGACCGCAGTTAATTAATCAATAATTTATACATCATCGGCTATTGCAATTTACAAATTACAACTTACTATCTCGTGAAACTAATATCAGGGCATCAAATTAAGAATAAATTCAAGGTAACAGCCAATGTTGTGAAAACCGGACAGGACCGGCCGGTTCGACCGGTTGGACCGGGAACCGGTCACAGCACCGGTCCGGGCAGACCCTAAAAACCGTTAATCTACAGAACCGGGAAAAAATCGCAAAAAACCGGTGTGAACCGGCGAGAACCGCTTGAACCGGTGCCGGTTTTGAAAAACCGGCCGGTCCGGATTTTGGCTAAAAAACAGAATTTTTATTTTTATTTTGTTTAAAGAGAAACACGTTATTTTTTTTTATTTTTCTTGTTATTTTCCATCCTGAACAAAACAGAGAAAGAGAAGTTATTTTCCTTTTTGAAAGAATAACAGTAACATAATCAATCAAAACTAAAATTCAAATGCATCAAAGAACATCAAACAACCGAATCTGGACTTTAATTTGTTTTTGACAGAATATTTATAAATAGAAGAAGAAAAAGGGTTAATTCCTGGTGTTGTTGTTGAAGCACAAATTAGAGAGAAAGAAAATAACAGGAGAAATAGGGTAGGAGAAGAAATTTATATGGCATTTTTCATTGTTATAGAAGAAGAAAAGTGAGGAAAAGAGTAATAGAAGAAGCAATAGCAAAAAGGAGGCACTGTTACTGTTGAGAAAACAGAGGTTTGTTGTTGTTACTCAATATATACCACACAACATATAATTAGGGTTATTTTGGGTTGGTTCTTTTTTATTAACTATTTGGGCTTGCTATATTGGGCTTGTTATATTGGGTTTGCTATTATTTTAATTTTGAGTCTAAATTTTTTAAAGGGTCTCTAGTCTTATGACAAAAGACTATATTTATTATTTTTTCGGTACAAAAAAAACTATATTTTTAAAAATATTTATTATTTATTTATTATCCGGTTCAATAACGGTTGAACCGGTCCGACCGGTTGACCCTTGAACCAGTAGGCACACCGGTTCGAGCTCCGGTCCGGTTCTTAAAACATTGGTAACAGCATACTATGGGAAAAGAAAAAACATTCAACAGATGCCAGTAAACACTCAAAAGAAGGTTCTAAAAAGGTCCTTCACAACAAAAAACGGCCGCGACAAAACGGTATAGTCTGTTACCGTTTTTCTCCGCTTAACAGAGTGAACAAAAACCACAAAAACAACCATGATGAAACGCAGTTATGCCGCAACAAAACGCTGTTAAGGCTGCGGCAAATGGGAGGGGGAAATTCATTGCCTCATTTGACTTTTATTATTCTCTTGTGTCTTCTAAAAACATTAAAACCTGAATTTTTTAGTGGTTATATTGGTTTATAGATGAAACAAATTCATTAACAAATATGAAAAGAACTACTATTAGAAATTATGAAGAAACAATGATATATTAAGTTAAGTTACTATACATTGTATGATTGTACAAATAATTTTAATAAGATTTGTGCAATGTTGCAATTAATTCACAACGCGACAACCACAATCCGTAACAGCCGAAATCGCGAAATCCTTAACGCGGCCTCAACCGATATTTAAAACCTAAACTAAATACATGGATAAAAAGACAAACTGAAAGATCAGTCAATATACTTACTCTTGTAGTCACTCCATGTTCCATGTGCAAACAGCCTAAGCATGTCAAGGTATACTTTGCTATCAGATGCTTCAAGCTGCAAAAAATCAGAGTCAAAACAGTTATTTAGCAGACATATTGGAACTAATCGCAGATTTATTATAAAAAATAAATAAATAAATAAAAATTAAAAAAGCAGTCCTCGAGTTACTTGACTTCCAATACTACCTCAAAATTATTTTCACAGGAGAATATTTCACACAAGTTTTTAGTACCTCGAAAAATTATTTTATTTTTTGGTGTTAACCTCTGGTTCCCAGGGAAAGGGACCAGTAATCCAAAGTTTGGCTGCGTGGCCAAGAATTATTCCCACCCGGGATAGAACTCGGGTTCTCCCGAATAATTCGTCCTAAGGGAGTTCATTAACCAGTTGAGCAATGTCTAGGTTACCTCAAATTTTATTTCAATGCAGAAAGAAACTTAGCAAAATAATGCACCGTAAACCATAAAGTATAATATCAAAAGATAAGCATCATAATACACTAGTATTGTTTTCCACAGCACCATTCATAACATAATCACAGCGAGGAAGCGAACACAAACAACATGGAACAATTTATTTATAAATTTAAAAAAAAAAAACAGAAAATACGAAAACATTATTACTTTTCCATATTGCTTTGCAATCAATTGACACCACAATACATGAACAAAATCCGGAAAAAAAAATATATAAAAAAAATAGGGAAAAATATGAACCTGATCAACATTGGGGAGAGCGAGAATCTCCGAGAAAGCGAAGAGCAAAGGGTGAGAAGTTGCATCGACAATGACGGAAGAGAGAGCGGGAGGGTTGGATGCAGCAGTGGCTTGCTTGACGAAGTGATCGATGAGTTCCGATTGTCTCTGTTCGATATCCATGGTGGAGAATGGTGGACGAACTAGGGTTTACGAGGGGAAAATCGAATCGATTTAGGGGAAAATCGAAGGTTTTAGGTTTAGGGTTTCAGTTGAGGATTTTAAGAACTTATTAAGAACTTATTGAAAGAGTGTTTTTTGATAGTAAGAGGAGTGCTTTCTTCACACAGATGATGATGAAGGCTCTCTCGCGATAAATTTGTCTCCCACGACAACAGCTTCTTATATACTCTGCTCTAATAATGCAACAATAATATGGGGTTATAAGTATAAAATATTACTATTATTAAAAAAAATGGCTAAATATAAAAATAAAAATGATCAATTTTTTTTTTACAAATCAAATATACTTTTTTTAATTAAACAAACTTAATACATTTCGTCTATTATCAAAAACTCAATACATAATGAATGAATAATCTCAAATCTATAAGAATTAGTTCAAGAATTGGCCGTCTTAGCTGGAGTATGAGCAACTGAATTCATTTGTCTTCTAACAAACTTAACTTCAAAGTTTACACATGATAACATGACAAGAATAATAATATCATTAACGATTAAAATAAACTCTTAATTGTCTCGTCGCTTTGTACAAATGACTTCAACCAACACTTGAAAATGACTTTAAAATTGGACTCGATCGAAACCTCTATGCTTAACTTCATTCACGGCTTGCAATAATGCACATGTTTCTCCCTCCTTTGCTAATAAGCCAATTGTTGTCAATGTGTGAGTCCAGCAATAAACTCACCAAAATCATTACGAAAACAAGCACCCATCGTTTTCCTTCCCAATCCGACAAAAAACACTGCATCTACATTACATTTTAACCATCCTATATAAAGTTTTTCCCACCGAGTAGTGCTTAAAATCAGGACATCATGATCATCATGACTTCGTAGCTTATGAACAACAAACCACTCATTCTAATGGTTAAACACGGCTCGTCCAACTTGACTTGGCATTCTAACATTATCATTCCATATTTTATCATTCTGGTTATGCCATATATTCCAAAACAACGTAGTCACTCTATCTATAGTAGCATAATCCTATTTCCGACACAAGGCAAACACTCTCTCTACCGGACTACCTTGGTGACACGCTACGGGAACCATGACAAATGACAATTTGTTTGCTTGCCAGCTAGACCGGGCAGAAACATAGGTGAAGAAGGTGTGTACATCATCTTCTACCGCCTCTTCACACGACAAGCACTGAATATCACAATTCACATTACGTTCTAATAACCGACACCTCGTTGGGAGGCAACCCCTACATAGGCACCAAAAAAGATGACACACTTTAATATGGTGCACGCTCTTTCAATATTCTTTGCCAGTTACCCTCCACATGGTATTTATCACTACGGATAATAATATACATATCAAGCTTGTAACCGGATTTGACATAATAACAACCATTTCGCCCCCCTCCCAAACCATTTTGTCCTCGTAAACCAGACCAATGCGATGTGTCGAAATAATCCTCTCTACCACTTGGTTTAGGAATAACATACGAATTTTAGCAATATTCTAAGCTTTATAATTTTCTACCAAAAAAAATTCAACGTTCTCCATTCCCACGTAACCAAGGATCGAACATGACGTGTGTTGGGTCACCATGAGGGGGCAGCCACGGGGGATCATCCACATTGAGTTCAAGAACAACTTCACAAGTGAGTTGGACACCACACTGTTACCCAAAACCTTAAGGCGTTAGGTTTATGGGTACTCTCACTTATAAAGTGTTCAACCTCCACCATTCTAAGCAATGTGGGACTTTTTCACTCACACTTGTCACAACAATCTCCCCCTCAAGTGTGAGTCCATCCATTCTTGGATATGCTCCCCTTCAAGCGGAAGCTTTCTTCATCCATACACTTGTACCGCCGTTTGCACACTCAACGGGACACGCCGCCTAACCACCTTTGTTAGGAAGACTTTCGATACAAGCAGCCGGTCGAACCCTTCGTTGAACCATCGGCTCTGATACCACTGTTGGGTCACCATGAGGGGGCAGCCACGGGGGATCATCCACATTGGGTTCAAGAACAACTTCACAAGTGAGTTGGACACCACACTCTTACCCAAAACCTTAAGGCGTTAGGTTTATGGGTACTCTCACTTATAAAGTGTTCAACCTCCACCATTCTAAGCAATGTGGGACTTTTTCACTCACACTTGTCACAACAACGTGTATCTTATCATCCCCACCAATTCACCACCTACACCCAAGTAAAAGAACCTATATAGCTTTCCAAATATTATGTCATGCAAAATTAGGATTACGACGAAGGGAGTCTCAGATAAAGTAGATCATGGAAAGTGCCATTGCTTTAATAAGTTTAGCCACCAACGTCTACGGATTTTGTAAGATGTACCACGCTTGTTTCGATACCATAACCATATTGATTGATTCAAAGTTATGGAAACTCAAACCTCCTTTATCTTTAGGACAAACAAGTTTCTCCAATGTTATATCATTACCACCTCCCCACCAAAAACCATTCAACATTTTTTCAATATCATCAATAAAATAAGAAGGGATGATAAACATACTCATAACATACGATGGAATAACTTGAAGTATCGACTTAATCATAATCGATTTTTCCAGCTTTCAATAAGGTTCTTTCTCTCCACGAATTAATCATCTTCTAGATGCGATTTTATATGTAGGAAAAGAATGTCTTCTTGCTTCTACCTCTCATAGACGCTAGTCATATATAAATACATGTACCAAAAAAACATGTATGACACTAAGTATATCGGCTAAATCTTCTTGCGCCGCCTGCCAGATATTGCAACTGATAAAAACCTCAGACTTAGACAGATTAATTTCTTGGCCGGATGCTTGTTCATATGTATGTAGAATACTCAAGAGTCGGTTCACCTCAACAACATTAGCTCATCAAAATAAGAAACAATCATCTGCAAATAAGAGAAGAGACACTTCAGGGGAACCTCGACAAATCATCACACCATGAATGTCACATATATTAACAACTTAATGTATTAGAGTCGTCAGGCTTTCTGCCACTAGAATAAATAAATACATAAATAAATAAGGAGACAGCGGATATCCCTGTTGCAGACCTCTTCCCGGAGTAATAGAGCAAACTTTGTCAAAATTGATAAGCACTGAATATCAATTGTATCTATTTCTCAGCAAAGCCCATTCTGACTAACATACCACGGAGGAAACCTCTTCCACCTTGTCATAAGTCTCACCGATATCAATTTTTTAAAGCTAACTCACCTCTACGCCCTTTAGTATTTATCTTCATAGCAGGGATAACTTCAATAGCAATAAGGGCATTGTCAATGATCGATCAACCTTGAAAAAAAATGTGACTGATCTTGGGAAACACATTTATCCACACAAGACTTCAACCTGTTAGCAAGCACTTTAGAAACTATCTTACAGAGGACATTACATATGGAGATAGGTCTCAGAACTTTCATCGATGTGGGATTATCACATTTAGGAATGAGACAAATATAAGGTTCATTAAGGCTAGAAGGGAGATACCATCTATCCAACTAGGAAGATGCTGCAACAAAAATATCATCCCCACAATGTGCCCAGAACCTCTGGTAGAATGGGAAATGTTGGAGCACTTCCCACCCCATTATGTCCATGCAACATTTTTAAACATATATCATATTTCCATATTCAAAACAATTAAATAAAATCAATCTCATAAACAATTAAAAAAAATAGACAACCTTCTAAATAATATAAAATGAAAAAGAACATAGAGAGAATCTCTCAGTGTTATTGAATGGTGAACGAATGAGTACTTCCAACTCTTTTATACCCAAATAAAATCAATATCAAACAATTGAAAAAATATACACAACCTTCTAAATAATATAAAATGAAAAATGACATATATAACCTTCAAAAGAAAATATAACATAAGCAAATAAATATCATTGAAAATAAAATAAAAATTATTCTGTGTTTGACAATGAACCCAATGTATATTTTCCATAAACAGTCGGCTGATGATGAGTTAGCGGACAACCATCATTGATGAGATTTATCGCAATAAAAGAATCGTGGTATATTTTAATTTCATATGAAACTAGGTTCCTAAAAATATTAAGACACGAAAAACCAAAGCATATTTTCATACGAGAATGGAAACAAGCGTCAAAATAGACTGACATTTATTTATTTGAAACATAATATAGTTTATAATTATTTTATATTCATAGTGTTTCTATATATATAGTCTCGCGGATGAATGCGAGAGAAAGAATCTCTTAATAGTGTGGAACGAAAAACAAATGATTACTCTCTAATTTGCTATAACTTGTAACATCCTTAAACATATATCAAAGAAAAATTATTTAAATTTCATCGTAGAATTTTAAATTAAATTTCTCAAATAGTATTTAAAAATGAACATTTAAATAATATAAAAAATAAATTACTATAATGGAATAAAAAAATAATAGTAACATATAAAAGGCAAAATTACAGAAATGATCTTTTATCTTATTTATTTGTAACATTTTGGTCCTTTATCTTTTATTTGTAACATATAGGTCCCTTATCTTATGGAATTTGTAACACTTTAGTCTTTTATCTTTTCTTTTTCCTATTTTGGTCCTTTATCTTTTATAATTCGTTCATATAAACCCTTATCTCATTTTTTTAATTAAAAAATGTTGATATTTATTTTTTAAAAATATTTTTAATTATTAAAAAAATTAAAAATCCATAAAAATGAAGAACACCTTCATCATTTTTCATGAATCTTCTTCATCATCTTCCTTAAATCAAAAAAATGTTTACTCAAATTTACCTTAAAATATCATAATTCTATGTTATGTTTATTTCAATCTCTTTATAAATACAAAAATCAAAACCCTCAAATTCTCAATAAATCCTTTCTTATTTTAACTTTTCTTACTTTTGATGATGGATCACTGGTTCTTATTTAGGGTAATCTTTTGTTTGTTTATGGTTGATGAATCAAAAACCAGGTTTTGACAAGGAGAGAGAGTTATCAAAAGAGAGGGAGATGGGATCAATGATTGAAATTGAAATCAAAATTAGGAAAGTTGTTTTCATTTCAATCAGAGGAGTTTACAGATCAGCTTGTCATCATCCATTTCTTCTGTGGATGCGTTGCTTTTGCAGTTATGTATGCCTCTTGGGGGAGTATTTGTTTAGGGTTTATTGAGGAATTGAGGGTTTTAATTTTTGTGTTTATTAGAAGATTGAAATAAATATAATATAGATTTATGATATTTAGAGGTAAATTTGAGTAAACATTTTTTGATTTAAGGAAAATGATGAAGAAAATTCATGAAAAATGACGAAGATGATGAAGGTGTTCTTCATTTTTGTGGATTTTTAATTTTTTTTAATAAATAAAAATATTTTTTAAAAATAAAAAATATGTATCAGCATTTTTTTTAATTAAAAAAAAAACGAGATAAAAGTTTATATGAACGAATTATAAAAGATAAAGGACCGAAATGGAAAAAAAGAAAAATAAAAGACTAAAGTGTTACAAATTTCATAAGATAAATGACTTATATGTTATAAATAAAAAATAAATGATCAAAGTGTTACAAATAAATTAGGGGTGTGCAAAATATCCGGTTAGAAGACCCAAACTCATAACTGGATCCAAATCCGTTTTTAAAAATCCGGATTTTGGTATATGGTTAATAACCAAACCATTTTTATCTGGTCGGTTATCCATCCAAATTAAATTTTCGGATTTGGTTTAAATTGGTTATTATATCCTTTTCAAATTTGTTTTTGTCAAAACAAAAAAAACAAACAAATATCTTATTTTTTTGACAAAACAAACAAATATCCTTTTTTTGGTACAATAAACAAATATCCTTTTAACCTTTATTAAAATTAATTGACGCACAAACCATCACCATGTGCGTGTGATCTCAGCAATTATGATTTGCGATGAACCCTACATCCCAAATCTACAATAATCTCTCCAATTGAACCCTAATCGGCAATATTCTCTTTCAATCGAACCACACTCATTCTCTCCAATTGCTTCCAACCGCTCTAATCAAGTATTCTTCCTTTCTCTATTCTTCACAATTAGTTAATTCAACGCGGAAGCAATTTTTCTCCTCTTTATTCTTATTTCTCAGTAATGTGAAGTTGCAAAAAGAAACTTTATAATTTTTCTCCTCTTTATTCTTCACATGTTTTTTCAATCTCTTTCAAACATATATCAGAAGCAATTTGGCTTGAAGCCGATTATTACTGCAAAGAGTAAAAAAAGGAAAGTGTATTTTTTTACGGTTTTTATTATATTTTCGTCTGCGTAAAAAAAAATCAGGCCAAATTAACCGTTTATTATTCCAGTTTTAAAAATAACCAGTTTAAAACTGGATTTAAAAATTAACCACTTTTAAACCGGTTTTATAAAAATATCTGGTTATGTATCCGTATCCAAATTTATAACTGGTTATATAACCGGTTTATAAAAAATAATGGTTATGGTCATGTATCCAAACCTATATATCTGGTTTTGGTTTGGATATAATCTGGTTTGGCAAAATAACCGACCATGCACAGCCCTAAAATAAATAAGATAAATGACATTATTGTAATTTCGCCTATATAAAATATAATATAAAAATGTGTAATTTTGTATCCGGGGAGAAGGAAGGGAGAAGGAAAAAGACGTGGCTGTGTTACTTACTGAGTTATTATATTCGCAGGCAAAACCTAACAAAAGAGGATCACAATTTCATTCGTTATTCAACCATGGCGGATACAGTGCCCGATTCACACATCAACAACAGTAACACCGCAGCGGTACAAGCCACCAACGATGACGCTTCCGCCAGTAAATTGTAAGCACAAACACCTTTCTCCTTTATCAATTATTAATCACTATTATAATCAATCTGCATTCTCTTTGTTTTCGTTGCCTTAAACCTATTTCAGTTCAGATTTTCTTTTTTGTTACATTATGAATCATGCGATTTGTTCAATGTAAATTTGCTTATTCTGTAACATTATAGGGATTAGGGAGCAACATTTACCGGCGGTAGTTTTTATTTTATCTCACTTTTTGGTAGATTAGAAGTATACATCTATTGTTCAGAAATCCTAGCTCAACCGGCAGAAATGCCAAAATTACTAGGTCGGACGCTATGACTAGGTTCGTTCGAACCCCGGTCTCTCCACTTTGTGTTGAGTTTCCAATGACTTGTCATTTTGTCTATCAAAAATGAAATAAAATGAAATATATATCTATAGATGCAATAGGTAGCAATTGTTATAGTGAGGAAGTCTTTGGGTGGACACACCAATTTAGTCACACCATTTGCACACACATATACTTGAAAAGAAGGTCGAAAGAGAAAATAATTAAATGATAGTAGTTGGTATTTTTATGTGTGTTCCCCTAAATGATTGTGTCCTCATAAGGATTATTCGGTTACAGTATACCCTTTATTTTTGGGCTGAATCCTCTTTGTTTCTTATTATCTCAGTTTTCTTCATTACTATTGTTTTGGGAATATAAACATGGTAGTGTGACATTAGGTAGGGTCTAAATGTCCTCTATATTGCTCAAATTCACTCTAAAACTTAGTAATGGAGAGGAGAAATGAAGAGAGGAAATGTAGAACTGATCTATTTCTCTTTTGTTGAGAGAGTTCTAAGTTTGAATCCCTAAATACATTAAAATAATATGATAGGTAAACAATTGAAAAAATATTATGGACTTAGGTTGGTTTTCCAAAATGGAAAATGGGTCTAACCAAAAATACTTTTACCACTTAATAATATAGACCGAAGTTCATGCATAATAATCCAACTTGAAGGCTTTGTTCGCAAGTTGGGTTTTGGAGGTTAGGATCCTCTCAATTTTCTACTCTCTCCATTTCCTCTGTTACTATAGTTTTGAAAATATAAAATACAAAAGTGTGATATTAAATGAGTCTAAATCTTTATACACCCCAAAACATTTAAAAAAATTAGTAATGGAGAGGAAAAAAGGAGAGGAGAGGTTTTGGAGAGGTAAGTTTATATTTTGATATTTAAAAAAATTGAAAGAACACCATGCTAAATGATCATATAATACTTCAATCACAATTAATTATTTTTATCTATATTTTACAGATTCCTTAATTTTAAAAAAAGTTAAGTCCTCCCCTTTCCTCCAAACCCCAACTCGCAAACCAAGCCTATTAGAACTTTGGTCCGTAATAGTGAACTGATTTGGGTCAATCCGTCCATTATGAATGTGTATTAGAAAGTTTTTACGATGTTATAAACTGTGTAGCATTCCATGTCATGCAACATTAGTTTTGATAATATTGATATTCTTTTTCTTTTCTGGTCATAATTTTTCCTCTTGTATTCAGTTTATTAGAGTTTAAATGAACTATAGACTATTCTTATATGATGAATACTTACTCCCCATAAACTCTGTAGGTCATGTGTGAAAAAGGGATACATGAAAGATGATTACATTCATTTATTTGTGAGAAGACCTGTAAGAAGATCTCCAATTATTAACCGTGGTAGGATTTAGCTTCTTTAAGGAATTTCCTTGTGAAAGTACATACCCTTCAAATGACTATAGCTTGTTAATTTTTTTTTTAAATTGTTTGAGCATGAAGGTTATTTTGCTCGTTGGGCTGCCCTCCGGAAACTTCTCTACCAGTTTCTTGATGTTGAGAAAAAGACTGATGAAAACGGCCCAACAAAGACACAGATATTATCACTTGGAGCAGGCTTTGATACAACATATTTTCAGTTGCAGGTGCCTGAGTTAGAGTTGTGCTGTGCTAATTGTACTTAAAGTTAATCTGCTTTGGCTTTTAAAACTATAAATTTCCACTTATTTTGGAGCTGTGCGGGCCAAGTGAAGGTTTGGATTGAATTATTATTGATCCCAAAGATTTGCATTCGAATCCTGGTGAATTTTGTGTTTTAACAAGGCACGATGACAATTTTTATTTCATTTTTGTTGGTGTTCTTGTGCTAACTGTCTGCCGTCTTCACAATCTTGCATCTTACCCTGTTTAGTCAGTAAGTCATACTCTGTGCTACAAAAGATTTAAAGACCAAGACATTTGGAGAATCAAATATTTTGAAAATTAAGTTCCCATCTCACGGAAGTGCTTTAGCTCTTTTTTTTTTGAGGTTGAATTTAACTTCCTCTCCATACTGTGTGGGTTAGTTATGTAACTTTATTTAGGGAAAAATAATAGACAATGATGTGAGGTGTATTAATTTGGATGATAACAAAAACGTTAATTCACTAATTACCTGTTAATAAATTTCAAAGTATTTTATATTTATACTTGTCTTTGTTTTTTAATATAATTTTAACATGACTTAGAGAGTGGTGGAATATTCTAATATGTAATACTCCATACCCGTGCCTTGTGAATCCCCTTGACTGGTGCTTTTATTTTTACTTCTGTTTTTCTTCTTGTTCTCTTTGTTTTTTTATGTATGTTCTGACAGATCTAAAAAAAGTAGTGGGATATCGTTGCTCCTTTGTCCTATAAATGCTGTGCATATTTGTAGAATGATCTTGTACTTCACCAAGTTTTTGGTGTGTATTTAAGTTATGACACAGTTATGTGTGCAAAATATGCATTATTTGTAAGATGAAACATAATCAGTTGAACAACATTATTGTAGCCTGGTAGCATAGAAGATTGATTTCTTCTTTTACTCATGCACATCAAAGATGCAAAAATAAATTTGTATGCCGTATGATGGGATCCTTACTTGTTTTCTAATAGTCTCCATCCTCTTGTTTGGATGTGACTCTGGGTGTGTAAAACTTTATACTTACCAATTACCATCCATTCCAATGTTTTTTGTTACCTTTTGCTTAGCCTCATTAACCTTCTTTGTATTGCTGTGTGCCAGTTTACAGTTGTAAAATACATTTTAACAATATTTTCTTGGCAGGATGAGGGGAAAGCACCACATTTATATGTGGAAGTGGACTTTAAGGAGGTAGAATCCTGAATATTATTCAAAAGTTATATTAGTCAGTGCAACCATAATTTCTAGTTGTTTACGGGTTCTGAGTTGGATTACTCATTGACATTTTATGTCAAGAAGCTCATGGTTAATATAATCTGGTTTCACTAATTATATCTAGGATTGCAAAATGAAATAGTTTTTAAATTGTGAGTTGTTAACTGCCATTGTTGCTGTCGAATGTTAAACCGCCACTGTGCTTGTCATTCAGGTAACAAGTAAAAAGGCGGCACTTATTGAGACTTGCAGTCAATTGAAGAATAAACTTGGTGAAACAGCTTCCATTTCAAGAGGTAAGCAGTGCTGATTATGATGCTTTATATGGAAGAGATATTGTTTGATGATTTTAATCTCATCTTTTGTTCTAGCACATGGTATCTAACTTATCTCTCAGAATAAATTAGATTAAAATAAATCTAAAAATAGTATAATCTATATCTCTTCAAATCTACATTATAACTTGAGCTAAAGAATTGCTTGGATAATTTGAAAGTTTTGGCAGAAGATCAGAGAAATTATGACTCTGCCATTCAGCTTAATCTCAGAATTACAAACATTTAAAAACTAACTTGATTTGTAGCATATGAGGATGAAACCAAGACGATCCTTTCATTATGATATTAAGAAACATCAATACTGAATATTAGCATTCATGATTACTGCTGATCTATACTGATGCTTGTCATGTCTTATTCTCTGCCAGAGAAAGGAGAAGTGATCAGTGCTCATTATAAACTAGTCCCTGCAGATTTGCGTGATGTAAAACAATTAAATGATATTATAACCATTACCGAGATGGATCTAAGGTATGTATAGGGATTCAGATCTCTCTCTCTCTCTCTCTCTCTCTCTCTCTCTCTCTCTCGTGTTTGTTAAATTCTGCTACCATCTGGATATAATTGATAATTGTTTGGATGTATCAGCCTCTTCTAGGGGAAGATATGAAAATAAAATACCTTTTAGAATTTGACCAAATCAGAAAGGGTTTTAACGACAGTGCTGATACCTTATCCTGTGTTTCTTCTGTATGTTTCTTTTCTCATTCATGTCTTATAGATTTATAAAAAGCCAGGCTTCTGAATTCAATACATAGCCAGCATACTGTATTTCTTCATACAGCTTGCAGTTGTACAATATCCGAACATTTTGAAATGCCTTTTACCAATGGATAGAATTAATATTTTTTTAGTATCTCCTGGGCAAACAATAAATATAAATAAAAAGAGCTCATAGAATCTAGAAATATTAAAATTGAAAATTACTTGGAAGAAAATGCTTCTGAATTTTATAATAGGTGAGAGGCACTGCGTTCCTTAGTTAATTTTAATGTTGTTTCTATGGCTACATGTACAAATTATTATATAAATGTTTATAGAATTATATGATCTTATATTTGCTAAAGACACTCAAATGTGGGAGGTTTGAATGCTAATTTCTTGTATCTTTTGCTGTTTTATATATTTGTGTGTGTAAATGTGAATGTGTAGACACATGCCTTTCATGATCCAAGTTTGATAAATTGATTCATTCTGATGTTGTTATCAGCCTGCCAACTTTTATAATTGCAGAATGTGTTCTGATTTACTTGGATCCAGATTCAAGTCATGAAGTTGTTGGTTGGGCCTGCCGAACATTTTCAACAGCAGTATTTTTCCTTTATGAGCAGGTTACAACCTTCATAGTTTCTTATTCTACTACTTTTTTTATGGGAATAGACTAGGATATTCATTGTATTATATGGTACTTTCTTAACAGATTCACCCAGATGATGCTTTTGGGCAGCAGATGATCAGAAATTTGGAGGTATGGATGCCAAACTTTTGTATTTTGTTATACCGTGGTTTTTAGTTCACAATCGATTGATTTTGGATTACCATTGGAAATGTATGATCTCAAAAGTGGTTTTTAGGTTCCCTCTATAACACACGTGACATGTGCTTTGCCATTTTGGTCATGCCTGTTGTTTTGGATGACAGTTTTGTTAATCAAGGTCGCTATCCCCACATGGGGGGTCAAAACCCATCTTTGAAGTTTGTCAGCTCAATCTTTTTGGATACTTTCACGGTTTCTCTTTTTTCAATAGAAAATCATAGGGCATAAGAAGTAAACTAGTTGAGTGGAAATGAAAGAAAACAGTTTCTGATATTGGTGAAAAATGAATCGAGATCCAATGAGAGTTTCTGATACAAATACAATATTTATATCAGCATGTCTAAGCAGTCGGTAGATACAGGTATTTTATAACTGAATGACCAACAGCTAATGTCAGCTGTGTATTAACAGAAAGCTAGTCTAGCTACAATAGCGAATGAAACTCATTCACTCATTTAGCATTTACACACTTGGGTTTCTGTTTCAAGGCAAAATAAACTTTTGTCTGGCTGTTGTTTCAATGTGAAAGCATCCACTTTCATTTCCAGCTGCTGACCTACTGCGCCCTCATGTCCAGGACTCTGGTCTTCCTTTAGTTTCTGTTCATACATCATCTCTCTGTCTCTGTTCATCCATTGGTATGGTATGTGTTTTCAAATCACAGCATACACCCTGGGCTCTTCCTCCCCACTAATAGTTCACATTCCCCTTATTTCATTGAATGACTTCTGTTTTTTCCTTCTTTTGATTGCACCATCTTCCCTTTTTGGGACACTCCTGTGCTTTTTCTTTATCCTATTGATTTTGACAATTCTTGCTTGTTGGCTTCATTCTGATCAAGGAGGAACTTGTATTGAATTCAAATGACACAAGCATTAGAAATTTAGAGGCTTAAATTTAATTACGATTTGTTGTTGTACTTTTTTCACATATACTCCATGACTTTTATTGTTATTGTCTTGCTAATTATGCCTCTGATTGACAGTGATTGTACGTTTAGATTACGACTTTTGATTATTAATTGTGAATGTATTGGATGGGTATAAAACCATAATATGATTTATCTTTTATGTTTCACATCAGTGCCGAGGTTGTCCTCTGTTGGGCATTTATGCTACACCAACTTTAGTCGCAAAGGAGAAATTATTTCTGGACCAAGGATGGCAGGTATTTCATGTAACTTGTGCTAGAAAAGAAGTCTTTGTCATTTATTTATTTCTTGTGTATTTGATATATGATTCAATTCCATTTGCAAAAACCTTCCAGATGATGGTAAAGTCATCTAGGCATGAATTGCCTGAGGAGAAATGCTAGGGTCACACACACCCTCTAACATACTCTTTTGACTCACTCCAATAATAATTAGACATGTCACCATTTCCTTATATTCATTCACCTGAAACCGGTTCATTTTTAACACCAAAACCATTTATTTTATATTATTATTTTATCTTTTCATCTTCAGTACTCTGTCTTTTCGTGTTCTCTTCACCAATTGGATATTATTTATTCTCTTCTGTCACTGGCAAATTAAGTGGAAACAATAAAAAGTTACAATCCAAAGAAACCCTTTTGTTAGAAAATCACTAGGTTGCGTTTAAGTGAGAAAATGCTAATATCAAAATGGATGGAAAAATTGAAAGAAAAAAAAAAGGAAAAATGAAAATCAAAGCTATGTTGAGACAGTGAGAAAGAAATAGAGTTGTTGGGATAAAGATTGGATTGTAATGAAAAATTCTTGAATTGGGATTAATTAGAAGTGAATTGAACTTTATCCTCTTCTATAGCTATTACTGAAATTTGCTCTTAGGCCCCCCTATATTGCTCCTCAGGCCATCCATTCTGACCAAAATGCCCTTAAGAAGGGATTCAGATTTTATAATATGAAATTATGTAATTTTGGAACGTATGTTCCAAACCTAACTTATAATTTATATATAGAAAGGTTGAGTTGTTGAACAAAAATGCCTAGAATAGTTGAATTCGAAACGTAAGTTCCTAAGTTTTTTTTTTTTTTTAATAAAAAAATTTGTATCAAACTGAGTGCCAAAATGAATGCCAAATGAATTAACATGAATCAAAATGAATAACTAAAGACAAGTAGATACATGATTAGTTAGTCTACACCTTTCATTTCAGTACTTTATACTTGATGTCCAGAAAGGATTTTTGGAATTGATCAACAATGATTAGTTCTACAATGTAGGAGAACCATTGCAAACTTGTTTAATGAATAAATTCTGATATATAGATATGCTGTAAAGCAGGATCTATGAAAGATTACGGAAACGAGCATACCTCTTCGAGTGAAACAACAATTCAATTCCTTCACTGTGGAACCAAATATAATCCTTAGAACTGCAGACAAATATATACTCAAATGAATTACAATGTGTGATACTGATTTCCATTTACAAAGATTATTACTATCATTCCAACACTCAGCTCCTACTTGATGTGGCGTGCAGAAAATACTTGAACCAAACAACAATTCCTTCACCGTGAAATCATCCTGCGATCCGAATCTGTCTGTTTTTGGTTCCTAGGTTCCGAACATATCTTCCGAAGTTAACTTTTGTGTGCATAAATCGGGATGGCTGGGAAGTGTTTTATGCAGGACACTGTTCACCGAACAACACACCACACCAATCTCCTTCTCCCTCAACCCTCTGCACCGCGCGCACCTCTATCACCATAACCTTCGCCGCGCTTCCAACAACATCACCACCCGAAACAAATCACGGAACATCTCCTCCTTTCACCATAAAATCATTTCACGGAACCTCCTCCCTTCACCATAAACTCAATTCACGGAACCACACAAAAATCCCTTCAGCATAAAATCAATTCATGGACCCTTACTTCTGTATATATGTACCAGCATTTAAACGATAGAATTAATGAAAACAAACTCCAATTCAAACTCTTATATGGTATCACGAGCCTATTGTGCTTAATAGCCATTTTTTTCACAAACCATGTCGACCTCCATATCTGCAGCACCTACCCTGGTTGAAATGGAACAATTGATAACAGGAACTGCATAAACAACTACAAGGTAATTTCGGAATGTAGATTCCGAAATTAAAGTGATTTGGGAACGTAGGATCTAAAGCAAACTGGTATCAAATTAAGGGGTATTTTTGGGGAGCCTGAGAGCAATGAGGGGGGCCTAAAGAGCAATTTTCGCCATTACTACCATTTAAATAGGGTGATATGTCCCAGTAGAAGGGAGTGTGTCTAAAAGCGTGTGATATTAGCATTTCTCTTGCCTTAGAACATAGTAGACTTAGACTAAACTAGAAACGGTTGGCAATTGCAACTGTTTTGTTTAAAATATTCTTGAAAGTTATTGTTTAGAGATACTTGATAATTGACATCAGATTTTTCATTGTAGCTAATATTTATCTTAAATATCATTAGTATCAAATTGAGCACAGTTATGGCCAACAGTTCGCATTAAAGTACTCCTTATGCTCTAGGAGGGCTTCTAACTGTACCAATTTCAAGCAGATAAAAAAAGTATCATCCCTGTTGAGTAGGAGAAGTGGAAAACCCTTAGACATGTCCTAATACATCTTTTAAGACCCTATATTAAAGAATATCATCCCTTGCAAGGGAGGTTTGTGACATGATCAAGGAGACTGATTCAAGGCTTTTAGTGCAGAGAAATGGGCTCACACACATATTTAAATATTTGATCAAAGGACCCAATAGATCCTAGAGGGGCTTGGTGCTACTTGAGCTTAGGCTCCATTTCTTTAACATAATTTGAAGTAGTCAAAACTGAACACATCTTCAGGGTTATTACTGTTATATGAATTTTCACTTCTTCCTCATTTTCAAATCCTGTTATTGACACTGATGTTTCATTTTTGTGAATAATCATCTTCAGGGTTATCACACTAGCATATTAATACTCTTATTTTTTTCTTCTTTCTCATGGGTATCAGAAGTCTGTTGCATGGGACATGCAGAAAGTTTATAATGATTTTGTTGATGCTCAAGAAAGGCGCAGGTATTCTGCCGAACCATACCTGGAATCTTGTCTGTTAATTTTACAAAGCCTTTCGTTTATACTGATGTTTTGATGCTAGTATCCTCTTAGTCCTGTGTGGTGCTTCTGTTGCTTATGGTCAAATAGTGTGATAAAATGCTGTCCAATACTGGTTTGCATATATATATATATATATATATATATATATATATATATAAGAGGGAAACTGAAGTGTGTATTGTCCAATACTGGTTTCCACACTAGTATGTTGTCTTGTCCAATACTAGTGTGATAATATATTTGTCCAAATCTCTTATTTATTGATTGGATATGGTGTCATGCTAATCCGTAACCCTTATTTATACCAAGTCTATCCTCCTAATATTAATTAACACAGAGAGAGAAATAAGGGAGAGCAGATCCTCTCCAATCAAATTTACCTCATGTTACATCTCAGCCATCCAATTCTTTTTTGTTGTGCACTGTTCACTCAAATAAAAAAGATTGAAAGGTGGAGATTAAACTGGACCATCTCCAGTGAAATATGCATGGGAGAGGATCCTGTTTCGAAATAAGGATATAAAATGAAATTGGGAAACTACTAAGATATTGTCTAAGATACACTAAATTTTATAAGAAACAATAGTTGTATTATGCTAGGGACAAAAGACAGGGGGCAGACTATATCTCTAGGGTAAAGATGTGGCTGGGATGAGTCATAGGCTCATAGCCAACATGAGTCACCGCCAGTATGATTATTCTGTGTCAAAAAATTTCACCAATGGGTTGATCATCTGTTGAGTAAGTTAGCAGACTGTGGTTATGATTCCTTTATGCAAAAAGGCATCTTGACAAACAACTTCAAATTATCTCCCTCTATGCTAGCATCAGAAAAGGGCTATTCAATAGGCAAAATTTAAATAACGACAAACCAGTGATAACTGCTTTTAAGAGTGATGGGAGAATGTCCATATACGTCAAACCTGATGGACACAGACTGATACCATGTAAGATTTGATCGCTGAACTCAAAAAGCAGCCCAGGGGAGGAAAACAGCTACGGGGAAATGGCGAATGTAGGGGAGGGATCTTGGCTTGACCAAGAATGGTGTGGTTAAGGCCGGACTTAGGATGTACGCAACCAGCATACACACGACCTCCCTAAACTCAACAAAGTGTACAACCCAAAGCTGAAATCTGCTTGTGAGAGCTGTCACAAACAAGATCGCTGGTGACTGTCAGCTAGTACTAGCCACTGTTTATCGCTGTCTGTGCCGGAAAGCACAACCACCACTGTATTTGCATAAGTCTAAGTTGGATTAGAGTGGAGCTTGTAGTGTGATAATTAGGTCAAGTACTTGTACTACTAATACAAGCAAAATCCAACTAATTGTAAGATTAAAAATATTCCAATAGGAAGGAGGAAATTAGTGACTGAAATAAAGTAGAGATCCAGATTTGAGGGACTTACTGGTGGAATTGTTTATCATGTTGAAATTATATGTATTTGAGAAGGAAAAGAGAGAACTTAGACACTAAGTAGTATTTTTGTATGTATATTGGTGTGATATAATGTGTACAAAATACAAAATACTTGCCTTTATTCATACAAATTGCATTACAATCCCGATCCTAATAAAAAAATGAAACAAATCTAGAAATGTAGAAAGTAGGAGTTGCTCTGAGTAGATCATACAAGATACTTAAATACTATTAAATACAATAATGATATGACAATGTTTTCTCAATTTTTAACATTTATTTTGGTATTTTACTGTTATTTGGTTGTTGTTTTGGTACTTAACATCTGTGTATATTTTTTTCTCTTTACCTTTCTTCTTTGATCAGTAGTCAAAACCAATTGTCCATGGCTTCACCAATTTGATATTGGTTTCAGTTTCCATTTCTAAAACATTAATATACATATATGTTAATGTGTGGTAGGAATAAAAATTGAACAATGATGTGGGGAGAGATGTAATAAGAGTCGTGGTGTACAAGCATAATATTATAGTAAAGTTAATCAAATTTCTTAAGGTGGGAATTGTGGTGGTCGCCCATTAGCTCTGCCTGAGTAGCTTCTGTGATAGTTGTTTTCTCTTGATGTTTGCTTTTCAAGGTTTCTCTTTTAGGGAAGCCTTGTCTGGTTTTTATTTCCCATAAAGATTTTAACCATTACAAAGCTTTATCTTCTACGAATATCTTATGATTGTTAAATGATGGAACTATTTAATTTCCATTGGATACTAAAGTTTATATCTTCACGTTTAAGATAGTTCTTCTCTGATTCTCCCTCTATATGCTCTTTTGATCTAATTTATGGTTGGGAGCTTGTTTCTTTTGCAAGTAATATCAAGATAGACTAACCGGTGACACTTTACTGTTTAGGATTGAACGTCTGGAACTGTTTGATGAATTTGAAGAGTGGTACATGATGCAGGTGAGTCCATTTGCTATGAAAATAGTCTGAATTCTGTTTTATACACTGTTTTTTTGTAAGGCTGTTCTATACACTTTGTTGGGGGCTTTGATGAGCAGAGTTGATTTTCTCTCTCATTTTAAGTTTTGGTGCGAGTTGCATTGTCCTTGTTTCTTCTATTTAGAAATCAGTTGTTAAAGATGAACAATTTCGTTATAAATAATGAATAGCTCCGCTTTGTTTATTCCACCACTAGAATTTGAATATTCTATCCGCTCGATTTAATTTCAGGAGCACTACTGTGTGGCTTATGCAATCAATGATGCCATGGTACGATCTTGATCATTATTGTTCTGTCATGTATCAAATTGGTTAATCATTCTTCATTTACTTTATTAGACTGGCATAGGATTGCAAATCATTTAAACCAATCTGCAGATAAATTGACCGTGGGTATTCTTTTATAACTTCTTTCCTGGATTGAAATTCTGAGGCCAAACTTTAAATTTCCATTTCTAGCTCTTACATAAAAACATGATGATGCCAAGGTACTAACTTGGACATGAGAGGGGGTTTTCTGTTGGAGATGACTCCAACATGAAAATATAATATGATGGTGGTGGGTCGGAGTATATTTATTGCATTTCTCCTATTTGCTAATGTATTATTGGAGTCTTAGGGGACAACAGTGAATAAGTGTACCCTTATGTTTTCTTCCATGATGCAGGGCCTTTTTGGGGATTTTGGTTTTCCTAATAACACAAATGTGCTTCCTTCCTCATGAAGAACGAGGATACATACACACTCTAATAGCATATATAGTTATACTATATATTTATCCTCCCAATTGCATCATGTGGTTGTAAGTTGTAACTGTTAATCCAAGAATTAGTAATGTTGGCATGTGCCAGCTCACTCTGCTGAAAATATATTGTCTGTTAAGGTTTTCTCAGAAACTTGTTACATATTTTTATGAGAATTTAGCCAAATGGATTATTAGTTTTGTGTGTGGACTATAGACTACTCCTTGGTGTATTGTTTGTTTCCCACAAAGCAAAGATACACTTACCTTTTTCTCTGCTAGCTGTTTTGCAAAAAAAAAAACATGGTGGGCCCCACACATCACCGACAGATTTATAAATCATTATCCTATAAGGCCCTTGTGGGGTTATGTCCATGTGGAAGATATATGAAAAACAGTAAGCATTCTTTATATTTTGGCATTCTTTAGCATGCCCTTTTTGTTTCCCTTCTTTTGTGTGAATGAACAGTGTTATATTGTGAAGATAATAGGTTAGTATTTTTGTTTTCAATATGGCTAAGACTGATCAATGCCACTGTACTTTAGGGTAGTACCTCGTTTGATGAGTTAGTCAAAACTTGACTTTAATTTATCAACAAAATATATAGACGGTTGAGTGAGAGATTGGGTCAATAGGGAATTCTAGATTTTACTTGACAATAAAAAGACTGACATGGTAAGGTGGAACTGAAATGAACAAGTAAAAACCGTTATTAGCAACAAAGGGGGTATGTTTAATGCTTCAGATGATTACAGTGGACTGGACAGTGGTTCTACCGTTTAATCCTTTTCTTTTTATAAGATTTTATAAGCAAAAATATATTCATCGGTTTCAAATATAAATAAGTTTAGGAAAATGATAACATGTGTTTGAAATTAAGTATAGTAATAGTGTTATGAAAGTTGTGCAATTAATCCATGACTTTTGGAAATGCTCTTTTATAAAATCAAGAAGATTTGTAATGCAGTGTAGTACAATTCGGTTACTCATATCAGATAATCTCTATTCTTTCTAGGTGCTGATTAGGTTAAGTACACATGAACAACAGAAATCTGTGTGCCATTGTGCTGTAATGGAACCACCGTCACACTTTATATCTTTGTGAACTGTACTTTGGAGGACTACCTTATATGTGGTCACCGAGTGGGCCATCATTTATAACCATTGGATGCATAATGTTCTTTATATTCTTATGGTTAACATATAATTCAATCAATCTTCACTCACCAACCCTTCGATCTCACTATGTCTAACCTAACTCCTACATCATTGGTATAAACTGCCGCACCACATCTGCGGTTGGAGCAGATTTCCCGCAGTTATAGCACCCTACTGTAACTAATTTTGGCCGTTTGATCTCTGATCGAAGGTTGAAATTATTTTGCAGTATAAAATTGTATTTTAAATTTGAACCGTGCAATCTTAAATCAATAGTAAATTCATATCTCAATTGTATTATATTGTGTTTTTTGTTGAGTCATGATAGAAATTGAGATATCACATTGGCAATCACATAATTGAATATTATATTTAATTTAAAATCCTAAGACATTAAATATTCAACTTCATTTAACTTATATATTGTTTAAAATTCATTTTTTCATCGAATACAAAACTCTTATGATGTGATTCGTAGAGGTGAAAAAGAAGAGAGAAAATTTGAAGAGAGGTAAGGAGGGAAGAGAGTTAAAGCATGTGGGATCCGCTAATTTTAGAGTCTTTGCACGATTGTGCAGAAATACCTTTCAGTAGTGTATATCTTACGTTGAGGATATTCTCAATCTCAGTAATATTTTTTTTTTTTCTAGTTTGAGCAATGTTGAGGAGAAAGGAGCAACTATCTCATTGTTATAGAGCTACTATTTCTTCAATTCATCTCACTTACAAGTCTTTTGCTTCAAAACTTTAGGGTAACGTACGTTAAATGTGCAGTGGCCTGCAAGGTCCTTTTGCTTCAAAACTTTAGAGTAACATTAAATATGGGGGGATATGCATTTCATTATTTCATGCCGCTTGCAAGGTCCCTTGCTTCAAAACTTTAGAGTAACATAAGTTACATTGCATGGATGAGTACAACACCGAGTACGAGTAGTCGAGTACGGATATAGAATATGAGACCTTTTTTATATTAAAAATAATTATGGTGTGAGAAAACCTATATTTGTAATTTTTGTACTAATTTATGTATTAAAAGATAGTAAATATTTATTTATTTGTTAGACCGTGGGTAGGAACCGTTAGTTACTTAATTAACAAGTACTCTCATGTATTCAAATGGGTTGCACAAATTCTATTTCTAAAATTGATTTTTGGAGTGTATCTTGTACTTTGTTTTTTTCAAATGTATCTTGTACTTACCCACGAGTAATGGGTAGGACATGAATTTTGAGTAAACGTACTTTAAAAAACACCATCATTTTATCATGACAAATATCTATGTAGTAAAAAAGGGAGGGAAAAAATTTGAAGGATGACATAAAATAAAATACAAAAGATTTTTTTTAATTGTAAACGAAAAAAAAAAAAGCAAAGATAAAGAATATTTTGATAGAAATGTCACTATGCTTTTGTGAAGAATTGGATACTCTCTTAAGTGATCAAAGCTGCGTGGGGTTCCATGCTTGTTCAATTGGAAAGTCCAAAGCAAAGAACAAAGAAAGGGCCTTTAATTCACACCGTTAACCTTATTTAACGGGGTAGAAAGCAAAACAAAGTTAACTTTTTCTTTTTTATTTTATTAATAAAATTTTAGACCATTGAAATATTTGAAGAAAAAAGAGTGCATGTGATGTGTCTTTAAGTGGAAGAAGGGTTTGGGTGAAACAAGATTTTGTGAGTAGGAAAGATGGTGATAGATTTGAAAGGCTCTTTCACTTGCCTTCAAGTTTTTTTGCCTTTCACTTGTCACTCTTTTCTTTTTATCCTTTGCTTTACTACAAAAGGTTTCATTTATTGCGGGAATATTCATGCATGCTTATACCTATATAACAATTTCCTTTTTTTTTGTTTTTGTTGTTGACATTGCTATAAGCCTATAACTACTATTTCCTTGCTATGCTATGTGTGTGCACGTATTTCATCTTTTGATAAATAGGATATGATGATAAAAAAGTGGGAAAAGGAAAACAATGAAAGATCGTAGTCATGCTCATGGGGGTTGATTTTAGAAGTGAAAACGAACCCGTCATGGTTTTTACATTTAGACACACACAAAAATTATAAATAATTAATAGAAAAGATAATTAAATGATATTATAACTAAATTACTTTACATTTGTTATAAAAAAATGTGAACATTTTGATATACATCTTATTTTGACATGTTCTAATAAGTTCATAAATTATGTTTAATATAGAGAAATTAATAAATACTATTTTTAAATTTATCATAATTATCTATATCAACAAATGTACCAGTACATATTTAAATAATTGTGTACCAAACAAATTACAATTGTAAGGTCAATTAATTTAGACCTTAAAACAAATTTTATTTTTTTGGTAGGTAGCCTAGTGGCTTGAAATTCCACCTTAAAGGTGGATAAGTGGAGTGTCTGGGGTTCGAACCCCGGCTCCTACACATATAGTGCGATGTCCCAACCAATTGAGCTAAGCTGCTAAGCTGATGAGACGACCTTAAAACAATTTTTATCTCCACAACTTGTAAGGTCTAGCTTAATTAATAATATTGATATTATTAGGTTAAACGCATGTTTATTATCTGAATTAAATCAATAACTTCATAGTTGTGTCTATGAATTCACTCAATTTTTGTCATTTTGTTATAAACAAAAAGTAAATTGTGAGATAGCAAAATTCCATAGCATCCAATAAATGAATGAATTATATTACTCATGTGGGACTACAGCTTTGAACAGCAAGGCATTTTTGGTTGTATTGCAATTGTAAACCAATAAGCAAACAGGAAAGTGTTTTGTAATTGTAAGATATGTGGTTGCCATGGAATCATGATAGTGATAAATGTTGCCTTCTTATGTGGGTTGGAGGATTACTCTAAAGAATTTAAGCTATCAGCAACTTTATGTCTTATATTCTCATCAATATATAATTTCTTAGCTTTCATTGCACGAGTTGAATCCATCATTTTATCTTGAAAGAAAATAAATTTGATGATGACCAATTCAAGATTGAGGTTGTTTTGTTTTCTCTTTTTCTTGGTTTGTCCTAAAAATTATGCTAACCTTACCCACTAAGGTACTAGTTAAATATAATAAAAATAGATAGAAAAGATTTTAAAAAAAAATACTTGTTAGCAAATATACAACTTTTTTAAGATTATATTACTTTTTTTTTTTGGTCTCAAAACCCCACTATATAGTAATGCCATTAAAAATTGAAAAATGAGAGACCTAAAGTAATAAGAAAATGATTTCATACCCCGGAGATTACAAAATAACGAAAAAGTTGAGCTCTTTCGAACCGTAATCTTATCAAAGCACTTCTACAGTCATATATCTTCTCCAAATGGCGGGACAATATAAAGAGCGGCCAAGAAGCGAGATATCCAAGAGGTTGCCTTGATCCTTGGGCCAGTGTCCTTTTCAACTATAGATAGCAATGGAGTCGTGTGTGTATATATATATATATGGTTTTCTCAGGGGGTCGGTTCCTTTTAACCTTGTCCCTCATAGATGCCACGACAAAGCGTATCGTCCCCTATCTTTATAGCACCCCTAACACCAAATAGATAGTTCCCCGATTTACTTGTTAGCAAATATATTACTTTTACTTTTTTTTGTTAGACTCAAAATTTGATTTTTAAGTTGAGATTTTTTGTTACTTTTATCTTTATTTTTTGAAATTTAAAAAATTTATATTTAATTTTTCTTATTTTAAAAAATTCTAAAGTTTTGTAAATAAACTTTTTATAGTAGTCTAACCCTGCCTGAAAAAATATTCAAAAATTTAAAAGTTTAAAGTTAATTAATCAGTTTTTGAAATTTTTAAAAATAATAAGGAATAAAACTGAATGCATAAAATTTTTGTAGAGACAAAAACATGTCATTTTTTATAGTGACAAAAATATAAATAGTAGTTTTATAAGAACCAAAAATATATTTAACCCAACTTTATACATACATCAAAGGCGTAGGTGATACCGGGATGCATCTAGTTAGCTGGAAAAAAATTATCCAACCTCGCATATTTGGGGGCTTAGGTGTGAGATGTTCCAGGTCCCAAAGTGCTGCCCTCCTAGGCAAGCTTATTTGGGAGTTACTGCAGTCCCCAGAAAAGCTGTGGGTTGGTCTTTTTAACGATAGATACTTGAAGGGGCAATTACCCTTTAATGTAACAGTTACAGGTGGCTCAGTAATCTGGAATGCAGTGGCTAAGGCTATGAAATTCTGAAAGATGGGTTTACTTTTAAAATTGGCGACGGCGAGTCAAGTTTTTGGTATGACCCTTGGGTCATTAAAGATAGATTGTGTTCAGTTGTACCGGTTGTAGCATTCCAAGATACAACTATGAAAATCAACGAAGTGTGGCTACATGGTAGGTGGAACTTGCAATATCTGTATACTCAGCTCCCGATGAATATTGTTACTGCTATCGAAACAGTTCACCCCAGGATTGTTCAGAATTTACCAGATGTTTGGACTTGGAGTAACTCGAGCTCCAGTGTCTACACTGTCAAAGATGCTTATAATTGGCTTTTAAAGCCTGCCCCTTTACAGCAGCATGTCAATTGGCAATGGATTTGGAAGCTTCATCTCCCGGCTAATATCTAGTTTTTTATTTGGCAGCTGAATCATGGTTCCATTCCGGTTCGTGAGGTGCTGCATCATAGACGAGTCTGTAACAATGATGTTTGTCCGCGCTGTGCAACTGCACCTGAAACCATTGAACACTGCCTCTTTCTCTGCGCTTCTTCAATTGCTATCTGGCGTGCATGCAGTCTTAATAATATTCACATGCCTCCACAAGGCACAGATAGCTTCACTTGGTACAAAAATCTTGGTCTGAAACACAACACAATTTTCTTTGTGATTCTTCTCGTAATTTGGTGTATGAGGAATAATGTTTTCTTCAACAACCAGAATGAAAGTACTAATGCTAGTGTGGCGAAAATCTTCTCGCTGTTGAAGTCGTGTGAAATGGTCTTTTCCCCCTGGTCACGACGCCGAATAACTCCATCACTCCTCGATTAGTAACTTGGTCCATGCCTTTGGAAGGAACTGTTTTTCTCAATGTGGATGGCAGTTTATTGGGCTCTACAGATACAGCTGATTACGGTGGTTTATTGCGTAACAACAATGGTGAGTTTCTTTTGGGTTTCTATGGGGCTGCTGCGAATCATAGTATTTTACTAGCAGAGCTTATGGCTGTTCTTCATGGATTACAAATTTGTTGGGATAAAGGTTTCAGGAGAATAGCCTGTTTCTCAGACTCGCTACAAACAATTAATTTAATTCGGGATGGTGTCTCTGCTCACCATCGGTTTGCGAACGAAGTCTTTAGTATTCGACATCTTCTTGACAGAGATTGGGAGGTGGTGATCAAGCATACACTCCGGGAGGGTAATGCTTGTGCGGATGTGTTGGCTAAGATGGGTGCTCTCTCGGACTCGCCGTTGGTGATTATTTCTTCGCCCCTGGTTGATCTTGCTGCACCTCTTCTCGCTGATGCGCAGGGTGTAGTCATCATCCGGGAGTAGTCTTCCTTTGCTTTTTTGTTTTTTCTCTTTGTTCACCAAAAAGAAAATCAAATATTTTTCTATTCATCTAACAAAGATAATTAATTTCAATCTCTATATTATATGAATCTATAACTAAGTATACATTCACAATAGAGCTTTAAGTTTTGAATGCTTAAATGAGTCTCATATACACATTATTTATTTTATAATTTGATTGTTTTATAATTTTACTATTTAATAAACACTATACTCTCCACCCCTGCACTTCAAATTTTTTACAAAATGACTCTCAAACATAACTTTCATATCATTAATTTTAATAAAATATCTTTATTTTAATATAGTTTATTAAGTTCCACAATAGTGCTACATAGTGAAACCCTACTTAATTGATTTAAATGATAAAGGTTTTGAATCTCTTAATTTAAAATAAGATAATTTATTTTCCGTATCTACACATTTTTCGATGAAGATTAATTATCACCGATAACTTAAAATTTTTTGTACTAATATAATAGTAATGTGAAGTGAAGCACCTACGTACCATTATGGATCTCTAAAGATCTTCCTAAATCCTTTAGAATATATATATATATATATATATATATATATATATATATATATATATATATATATATATATATATATATATGGTGATTTGAAATAAATAAGCAATTTATGTATGGACATTTTAATCTAAACTAAAAGAAGGCAATATTTACCAATCGTTAGTTGGTTCAGTGGTGATTGGCGCTGAACTTGGTAGGGAGGATCACGGTTCGATCCCCCGCAACTGCGATCGGGAGGGGGCTGGAACCACTTGATGCCAGAACTGACCCCCGAACCAGATTAAACTGGTGGAATAAACAAAAAAAATGCAAGATTTGATGAAAATATATTTAATGTATAGTTGACTTTCTCATGTAATGCAAATTCATCTCTGAACTCCTCTGACAGGGAGGCATTCAATAATCTCAAAATTGTATTACTTCTTTGAAAATAGGAAAATGCTAAATAGTGCCTCCGGGGCACTAGTTAAGATAGCTAAGTATAGTAAGGTTCTCTTGAAATTTGTGCAATCAACTCTTTAAAAATATAAAATATGATATTTTCAATGTAAATATTTCTCTTTTTGGTTCCTTAACTAGTGCGCATGACCCTTGAAAATATTGTTAGGTTGTTAGAATAATTTAACCTTGATTAAATTTTTAGTTTATATTGGTCACTTAAAAAGTTAAAGTTTTATTTTGGTCATTTTAAAAAAAAAAATCTTTATTAGTCAAAATTGTTATTTTCATTAAATTTTAGCCTCAAATATATAAGGTGGACCAATAGTGTAAAAGGTCCACCATAGATCTACATAAAAGTTTTAATTTTATAATTATTTGATCTTTTTCTTAAAACTATATCTTTGAATTTTCTAAATCTATGATATCTAATAATTAACCACCAAAACTTGATTTATTTTAATTTTTCCATCTTCTTTCCTCTTCTCTTTCTTCATCTTCATCACCATCTTCATGATGTTCTTTAAAAACCTAGAATTTTTTCTTCAAAATCCAGAAATTCACCAGCTTCAAAAAAAAAAAAAAAAGGTTAGGGTTTTCTAATTCTCAATTCTCCAAATTTTGCATAAATCTAGAAGATAATTTCACCATTGCAATGGAAGAACAACTAGTAAACGAGACAATTTCAACTTCAAACACAATACCATTCCTTCATCAAAATTCCAAAAACTCATAACATTAAAACCTAAAAAAATTAATACCCAAAAATTTAATTGGAAATAGTTTAGATAATTTTGTATTTTGTCGACTCGCCCATATAATTAACTATTTGCTTCTAATATCAATGAATGCTTATAATTTGATTGTTAGCAATTTTTTTTTTTTTTAGAATTTTATTAGTGAAGCAACCTGGACGAAAATTATTAAGAAAAAATGGGTTTTTATAATGAGCGATGAAATTGAAGATGAAACTGAATCATAGACATCCTAGAATAACAAACAACTTCAAGAACGGTGTTGAAAACACCGGGAACATGTAGCAACCAACCCAAAAATTGTTCTATCTATGTTTAATTGCTAAGAAAAACATAAACTTAGATTGTTGCTCTTCATCCCCTTAAATTGATCATAATTCCCTCGTGTACATCTATCAGAAGATATCTCACATAACTATAAATCATACAGGGAGATACTTGTCGATAATATAAATCTGGCTTAAATATAATTTTAGTCCTTGCAAATATGGGTCATTTTGATTTATTTTTTTTGTCTAAATAATTTATTGGCTAGAAATTCTATCCTTAAGATGGATAAGTAGGATGATCAGTTCGAATTATGACCCTCTACATTTGAATTTTGAGCTAAACTCGCGGAGTCATTAAGATGGGTCATTTTGATTTTAGTTTACGTAAAAAAAGATTGATTTATACCCTTCCAAAATTACAATTTAAGTTAGAATTTTGGTTGACTTGGCCAATTTAAGTTGATGTCGCATACATTGATTGTCCAATTGTTGATGATTTCGCATATTTTAATTTTTATCTCATTAATTAAATGCAAATAAACTTTTTTTAATATATTAAATATTTAAATTATTCAATAAAAATAATCTTTTGCATAAACAAACTAGATTTTTGTGAGTTTTTTCTAGGATTAAATTAGTTTTTTTGGACCAATTCTAGGATTAAACCAAAGCCACCCATTCTCAAAAAAAATTCTGGTGACAACACCACGTTGAATAATTTTCGCAGAACAAGCGACATGGCAACATATTTGAAAAAAAATACATAAACATTTTTTCCCGTCAACATATCAGAAAAAAATCCAAACACAATGAGTAAGGAAAGAAAAACAACGAGTAAAAGGAAGGGGATTACAAAATTTCAAGTTTTCCCCCAATTTTGAAACTAGGGTTTATGGATTTTCATTTAGTTAATTTTTATTTTTAAAATCAAATGAATTATTTTTTAATTTAAAATAATTAAAAAATGTACAATCAACAATATTTATATGTCACTACGTGTCATGTCAACAAAAATTGACCATTTAAATTATTTTAATGTTAAAAATACATTAATGAATTTTTAATTTTTTTTAGAAATAGCAAAGATATAAATTTT
The DNA here is from genome assembly GCA_030408175.1 of Trifolium repens. Lineage (NCBI taxonomy): Eukaryota > Viridiplantae > Streptophyta > Magnoliopsida > Fabales > Fabaceae > Trifolium > Trifolium repens. The sequence goes on from CP125848.1 coordinate 19,427,466, forward strand.
TATAGTGACAGTAATTAGTATATATTTATATATCAAGATAATTACACATTGATGAAATGTTGGCAGACAACAAATTGCGCCGCTAAGAATATATTATATTTATAAGTTAGTTCAACCGCCAATTTTACCAAACACTACAAATTCAATCAGCTAGCTTATCCGCTATAAGCTAGAAGTTAGCTTATAAACTATCCTCTGTAAGCTCATCCGCTATAAGCTAACTTATCAGCTATCCGCTATTTTTTACAAAACATAGCTTATGTCTAAATACTATTTTTCCTTGGCTCCCCAAAAAAATACTGGTTTTTCTAGCATGAATAATCTAAATGATCCGAAGAAACTATAAAAAATTAACTTTATAATATATACCTTACAAATTCTCCAACAAATATTAGTCATTACTAATGGCGGTAAAATCTTCCTATAATAAAAAACAACTATAAAAAATTAACCATATCAAATTGGGGGTAACAAATATTTGCATAAGTAAAGTTCTAACACTTTCTTATATATATATATATATATATATATATATATATATATATATATATATATGAGTCAGGATCCGTTGACACCAACTAGTTTGACACCAAATGTTACACCTCTCAATAACATTTTAACCGATATAAATTTTATAAAATCCATCGTTGGATTGAAAGTTTATATCATATAGATCATTTATGTAAAGTTTCAGGAAAATCCAAAATTATTTGATATGCTATTGAGACACATAAAGATCAACGACATTTAAAAAAAGACGCAAACCGTTAACTTTGATGTATCTCAATAACATATCAAATGGTTTTGGATTTTTTTGAAACTTTACATAAATGATCTATATGATATAAACTTTCAATCCAACGGTGGATTTTATAAAATTTATATCGATTAAAACGTTATTGAAAGGTGTAACATTTGGTGTCAAACTTGTTGGTGTCAACGGATCCTGACTCTCTCTCTCTCTATATATATATATATATATATATATATATATATATATAGGGGAGAGATCAAATTACACCGGTGTAACATTTGAGTAATGTTACACCGCTCAATAACGCTTTAACGAAATCAAATTTTACAAAATCCACCGTTGGATTGGAAGATTATATCATATAGATCATTTATGTATAGTTTTACAAAAATCTAAAATCGTTTGATATGTTATTGAAATACATAAAGATTAACGGTTTATAATGTTACACCGGTGTAATTTGATCCCTCCCCATATATATATATATATATATATATATGAGTCAGGATCCGTTGACACCAATTAGTTTGACACCAAATGTTACACCTCTTAATAACGTTTTAACCGATATAAATTTTATAAAATCCACCGTTGGATTGAAAGTTTATATCATATAGATCATTTATGTAAAGTTTCAGAAAAATACAAAATCATTTGATATATTATTGAGACGCATAAAGATCAACTACATTCAAAAAAAGACGCAAACCGTTAACTTTGATGTATCTCAATAACATATCAAACGATTTTGGATTTTTCTGAAACTTTACATAAATAATCTCTATGATATAAACTTTCAATCCAACGGTGGATTTTATAAAATTTATATCGGTTAAAACGTTATTGAGAGGTGTAACATTTGGTGTCAAACTAGTTGGTGTCAACGGATCCTGACTCTATATATATATATATATATATATATATATATATATATATATATAAAGTTGTAACACTTTCCACATCACTAGTTTTGAAACTTCAAATAAAATAAAACGAAAATGATTACAACATAAATCATTAAATTCTCCATTCATCAACCATCTTTCTTTTCATTGTTTAATTTTATCATATCATATCATCAAATCAAATAAATAATAAATAAATTGACCAAATGAAAACAATAAGAAATTGGCACTTGGTTGAGACTAAAACGCACATCAAACAGCTTCAAACACCAACACTCAACTCACACAACACTACCATGTTTCTTTCTTCTTCTTCTTCTTTCACTTAAAAAATAAAACACCACGCGCGACAACAAAAACTCACGCGCCACCGATTATTATGGGTTGCACTGCTTCCAAGCTAGAAAATGAAGACACAGTACGACGATGCAAAGACCGTCGCCGTCTCATGAAAGAAGCTGTCTACGCGCGTCACCATCTCGCCGCCGCACACTCCGACTATTGCCGTTCTCTCCGCCTCACCGGCACCGCTCTTTCCACATTCGCCTCCGGTGAACCTCTCTCTGTCTCCGATAACACCCCCGCCGTATTCATCAACCATAAAACAACCACCACTCCCACCACCACAACAACAACCTTCCACCACCCACCACAACCACAACCACCGCCACCTTCTTCCTTCCACCGTCCACCACCACCGCAACCATTTCACCCTTCACCTTCTCCGACCATAACATCCTCAAAACTCCCACACATCTTATCTTCCTCATCCATCCCTTCCACCAACCAAAACCACCACCCTCGCCGCCGTAAACAACCGCCACCAAAACTCCCTCACATTCTCTCCGATTCAAGCCCTTCTTCCACTCCACGTAGCAATGCCTCCAACAATTTCGCTTCCAATTTCTTCCCTACAGCACATTCCACATACTCTTCAACTCCTTCTCAAACTTCCTCTGTTTGGAACTGGGAAAATTTCTACCCTCCTCCTCCACCACCACCTGGTTCCGATTACTTCGATCGAGAACAAGAACATGAAAATGAACATGAAGATTCTATTTCACAATTCTCTTTCAAGTCAAGAAATAGTGAAGTTCCTTATTCCCGACAACAACCTCAACCTCAACAACAACAACAACAACCTCAGCAACAACAACAACAACAAACACAGACACAAACATATCAACAACAACAACGTTATGTTAATCCAACAGCTCATGAAGTTGAAGGATTTGATTCTGAGAGATCCGAATATGATTATTTTAACGGAAAACTAGCAACGGTTCAGAAGAATCATCAACATCATCATTTGGAGGAAAACACTGAGACTGAGAGAGAAGAAGTTGAGTGTAGTGAATGGGGAGATCATTACAGTACAACAACATCATCTGAGGATGATAATGATCATGATCATGATGATGGAGTTGATGGTGATGTTGATTCAAGGTCTGAGATTGGAACTAGGTCGAATTTCGGGTCATCTTCTGCGGCGGCTAAAGGGTATGTAGCGACGGTGGGGAAATCGGACGACGTGGCATCATCGTCTTCGACGGGTGAAGGAATGATAGAGATGAAGATGGTGGTGAGGCATAGAGATTTGAAGGAAATTGTTGATTCTATTAAGGAGAATTTCGATAAAGCTGCTGTTGCTGGAGATCAGGTTTCTGAGATGCTTGAGATTAGTAAAGCTCAGCTTGATCGAAGTTTCAGACAATTGAGGAGTGAGTAATAGTAATCTTCAACTTAATTCATTTTCTTAATCTTATTCAGTCTCAGATTTTACTCTAATTTGGATAATTTTGATTTTTTTTTTTAGTAAAAAATTTGATTAGGATTTTAATTTTTTCAGTCATTTTGCATCTAATTTGTTTCTGGGTCAGATAAAAATAGTTGCTTTTAATGTTTTAAGCTACCAAACAGGGTTTTGAAGATTATGGGCATGTTTGGATTGAGTTGAATTTTGACACAATTTGATTTTTTATTGCAGAAACTGTGTATCACTCAAATAGCTTATTGAGCAGCCTTAGTTCAACTTGGACCTCAAAACCACCATTGGCAGTTAGGTACCGGCTTGACACTGGTTCATTGGACGAACCGGGTGGTGGTCTGAAGAGTCTATGCTCCAGTTTGGAACGGCTTTTGGCTTGGGAGAAGAAGCTCTATGAAGAAGTTAAGGTAAAAATTTTTCCTTCTCAATTTCTACACATTTTTTGTTAGAAAATTAATTTATATTATAATTTTTGAGACAATAAAAAATGAAAATGAAATGAGTGAGGCTATGGCTATGACTATGGCTATGCAATGAGTGAGTGAGTGTAGTGTGATGTGGGTGGGACTTTGGTAGCATAAGATAACCACAGTATTTGACTGTTTATTTAGTGTGAAAATGATCTTCTTCTCCTTTCCCTTTTTTCTTCCCATATGAATTGACTAAAATAGCCCCTAATGTTGGGTTGGGACCAACCGACCAACTTTTTTTATTCTGATTTTTTTGATTTTTTTAATAATGCTAGATATGTATAAAACTTAATGTCTTTTCACATCTACACAACTTTCTTCATCTCATTATTGTTAGCTCCACCTCCTTCTTGTCTCTATACCTACACTCAAATTATTGTTGTAGATTATGCACAAGGGATTCAGAAAGTTACTTAAATATTAGTATCAATTTATAGAAAAGTATAAGTTCATTTGACTATACTATTTTCTTATTCATTTTGGTTGAAATAGCAATAGAAATAGACTAGGATGAGACTGAAAAACAATACTCTAACCACTGCTGATTTGCATGAAATTTCCGCCTGATTTTGTTCATACAAGCATTCAAATCATTATTATAAGGTTAGGCCGAGCATGATAAGATTGTATTTATCTTATGTAAAATAATGATTATCAGTGTCCATGAGATGAGATAATTTTCCTGATTTTATAATTGTTTGTTGGTGAAATGCACATAATTTCTCTTTGTATATATGGTTATAGTTTCCCAAAAAGCATGTTGCTTTGGGACATACCATATTAAAAGACAAAACTGTTCCCTAGGATAAAGTCAGGTTGTTCTGTTGCTTTTATTTTACAGCTCAAAGCCGAAAACAATATGGTTTGGGAACCAGGTATACTAACACATTCTACAAATTTTTTGTTGAACATAGACTAGAGAAGGTGTGAAGATTGAACATGAAAAGAAATTGTCGGCACTGCAGAGTCAGGAATACAAAGGAGACGATGAAGCAAAGATATTCAAAACCAAGTCAGCCATAAATAGGCTGCAGTCACTAATTGTTGTTACATCACAGGCTGTGTCTACCACCTCGACCGCGATTATTGGCCTTAGAGACTCTGATCTTGTTCCTCAGCTTGTTGAGCTTTGTCATGGGTACGTACGTCTCTTGTGCAATTGCTTTACTATTTAAGTTCCTGTATTGTAGGATTAGCGTCCTGTTTGGATACACAATTTAATCAAGTGCTTACTTACGTATAAGCTATTTCTATATCACAAGATAAAACAAAATCAAACCGTTCTCATATAAACTATAAGTTATTTTCGTAAGCTATCCTGGAGATCTTATGGAAATAAACTGGAAACAACTTATGGGCATGTCATAAGTTGTTTCCATAAGTTCTTTTCTCTTGAATTGTCTCACAAGTGCCTATGTTAGTAGATAAAGCTCAAATAAGCCAATCCAAACAAACCCCTAGCAACAACTTTAAATGAATGAACCTTAATAGATTTGTGGGTCCCCCTTAACATTTTCTGTCTATTTGATCTTGTTATGTCCCTTTATGAATTAAATATGATTTTGATACTTCATGATCAAATAGACAAATACACATTGAATTTGTTCAGCTGCCATTATTTAGGTTCATGCTTTTGCTTGCGCCTAGGATGTTTATGCCCGAATTTGTACAAAAGATGGTGGAATATGAGGATTTTGAGATGTATCAAGTAACAATCCCTTTGGAAGATCTTTAACTCTACCTTACATGTAATTTTAGAATTTAAAAGTGTAAATTAAAGAAAAAATATTTGAAATCATGAAAGTAATATGTAAAAATTAAATTTATAGTTACGAAAAGTTGACAGTAGCAACAAAGAAATAGGAACATATCGAAAAAAAAAAACAAAGAAATAGGAATGTAAACAAAAGAAAAGAAAAAAATAAAATAAAATCCTTGCTATTGAAGTAGTATGGCACATTGAGAGGCAGAGTAGATTGGGAGAAATTCTCATTCTCAAGAGTGAGAACTTAAATTTAATATAAATTTAATCTATACCTAGGCAAAATACATAGTTTTGGTGTAGTATTTTTCTTCCAATTATATCCTTCAATTAGACAATTGTATTTACAATTTTATCCTTTTTATAATATTATTTAAACTTATAATTAAAAAACCAGTTAAATCCGTTGCAATAGGAACAATATTTGGCACTATATAGGGAGTACATTTCAATCTTATTTGCTAAAATTATTTGATTGTGGTATATGCCAAAAAAATTTATAATCATGTTTGATAAAATAGATATATAATTAAGCGCAATAGAAAAGCGGATAGACGGACACACTAGTGCACGTCTTTCCGCTAGTATATTATAAAGGCAGATCATTTTTTAAAAAAAATTTCCCCCTCAGTTATCCAGTGTTAAAGTAAAATTTTGTGGTAGTTGAAAACATTATGACTTACCTATCTTATATTCTACCTGCCTCATAAGCAGTGTAATGGCATGTGGCTTCTAGGTACCAAACTGTCCAACTGTTTCCTTCCTTTTATAAACTCATCTTGGGCCACCACTGCACCTGTCAAAATCTTATTTTGTCTCCTTTGGCTCTATTTGAACAAAAATAAATTTATTCATGGGTTAGGTGTGTTAATTAAAGTAACTAACTACGGTACAAAACACTCATTAGCTGTTTCTAAACTATTTGCCTTGTTGATGCTATAACTTGAATAAAATAGATGAGTTATTTGTTACGGTTATTTATCTGTTTATGATGGAGCATTTTGCTTGCTGGCGATTATGTAATTTACTTATACTTTTATAAAATTTCGATAATTTGACATAGTAGTATAAGATTCACAATTACACCACTCATTAGTTTTTGGCCTTATAAAATTAGCGAATTTTGGTTTTTGTCACAATGTAGAATGATGTACATGTGGAGATCGATGCATCAGTACCATGAAATCCAAAGCAACATAGTGCAGCAAGTCCGTGGTCTGGTGAACAGATCGGGAGGTGATTCAACTTCTGAACTGCACAGGCAAGCAACTCGTGACCTTGAATCGGCTGTCTCGGCTTGGCATTCTAGTTTTTGTCGGCTTATAAAATTTCAACGGGACTTTATTCTCTCCTTACACGGTTGGTTTAAGCTTAGCCTTATTCCGGTTGATAATGACAACAACAACAACAGAATGGAACACTCTGATGCATACATGTTTTTTGATGATTGGAAGCTTGCACTTGACCGTGTCCCCGACACAGTTGCATCGGAAGCTATCAAAAGCTTTATCAATGTTGTCCATGTCATATCTTCCAAACAAGCTGAAGAACTCAAAATAAAGAAGCGAACCGAGAATGCTTCCAAGGAACTCGAGAGAAAGGCTTCATCCGTACGAAATATAGAAAGAAAGTTTTACAGCTCGTATTCTATGGTAGGAATTAGCCTTCCTGACACGGCGCCTGATAACGGACAAGGCTTGGATGCGCGCGATCCACTTGCTGAGAAAAAATTGGAACTAGCAACCTGTCAAAGGCGCGTTGAAGACGAAATGATGAAGCATTCGAAAGCTGTAGAGGTAACAAGAGCAATGACACTCAACAATCTACAAACAGGCTTGCCTGGAGTCTTCCAGGCGTTGACCAGTTTTTCTTCGTTGTTCACTGAGGCTCTTGACTCGGTGTGTACTCGTTCGTATGCCATCAAGTAGGTATAATATAGTAATTTATTTTGTTATTATGCATGCATGGGATCAAAGTTCTTTATAAGGGCTGGGAATTTTTTGGCGGCAAGCTCTTATTGCTCGTACTATTTCGAGTTATTATATTTTGAAATGTAAATATGAAGAATTTTGTGGCTCTCCACTTATTTTGTTGGGAAAGGGAATTTTCTTATTGTACAGGAAAATTTCTTGGTTTATTGTATAAGAGGATCGCAAATTTCAGTATATCAATAAATTATAATTTATAGGCATTGTGCTTTCAAGTTGCATTATCATTTTTTTGCGCCTATTTGAATCGATTTATTTGTCAGACTGTTCTAGCTTATGAAAACAACTTATAACTTATATGAAAACAGTTTGCAGACATTTTAAGCAAAAATTGATATTTAGTTAGACAAAGATTACCATATTTCATGTTTTAATAGGTTGTTATTATGATAGTTATAGTTCTATTATATGTGCACTAAATTGTTTAGGATGTTATATTATATACACTTTATGCTAAATGGTAAATTGGTAGGGTCAGATGAGTCAGTATCTATGAGAAGTTTTGACAAACATCCATTTTCTGTTATTTTCACTTACTGAAAAAAGAATATATTATGCTATAATTGAGGGTGACAGCTAATGTGGGCACGAATGGATGGACTATAGAGCAAGTTATAATTCAAAGTGGAAAGTTTCTACATAGCACATTGTATGTGAAAGATTTGATATTATTATATATATATATATATATATATATATATATATATATATATGTAGGCAAGTTGTAATATTTATACAATTGGAAATGTGGTCCTCTATCACATCACATAGTCAATCTTCATCTGGAAACTGTCATCACTTACAATTTATATACTGATTTGGTGTTATCAATGTCTTATTTATAGCCACCAATTTTTGTTTTAACACTTGAATGCTCAACTATATCATATCTATGGTATAGTGACAAGTTGTATTTTATAGCAGATTAAAGTGTTAAATTTTACTTGCATTTAGAAAATGCAATGAGAAACAAATGAGTTCATAACAAACTCAAAAGCATCAGTGCATCATGATTTATCCCTGCCACTGCAAGAGTTGTGAGTCTCGTCCACGCCACTGCAAGAGTTTTGTCCGACACGCCTCTAGTGGACGAAATCTATGAAAAGAGGAATTCTAATATAGCCACAAACCCAAATAAAAAAATATTTGGGCATACATACATAATTGAAAAAGTTTAGATATAAAATAATTTAATCACATATGTAATATCACTTCATCATCATTTCTATTAATTTTTTAAAAAAATTGTGTGTGCCTACATATAAAATATTTAAGCTTGTGCCTAAGCAAGCATCTCTCCTATGAAAAACAAAAAAGTTTGAATCTCGCCACAATTTGTACCAGCCTCAATCTTTAAGGTAGAGGACCCTTGGTCAAGCTCCTTCACTCATCTTACCAAGACAAATGGTGTGCCTGAGATAGAATCTCTAGTAGAGAATTAGTGGCGAATCCAGTTTAATGTTAGTTTTTTAGTGCACAAGTGTGAAAAAAATGGAATTTTTCACTTCCCATCACACGAGAAATACCGTAGATAATTTGAATAGAAACAATATCAAATATAACTTGTTAAGCACATGTAAAAAAAAATTAAAGAGAAAAGAAATAACGTAGTATTAATTGATGTGGTAAATTTATTTTTCTTTTAATTTTTTTTTTTGATTCTTTTATTCGTTATTGTCAATCCATGACTGATTAATCCATTATTGTCAATCCGTAACTGAATATTTAATTAATCAATATTGGATTAATTATTTAATTAATTAATTATAGATTGACAATAATCAATAAGTATTAGAAATTATTCAACTTTGCGAATTACTTTTTATCTAAAATCAATTATGGATTGACGATAATAATCAATTATGGATTAATTATTTTTTTAGAGCGACTAAAATCAAAATTGGTTTGTCAAAAAAAAAAATCAAAATTGGTTATATTTGCCGTGACCAAGATCATACTTCATCCATTCCTTTTTAAGTGTCACATTTGACCATTGCACATATGTCAATACATATATTTTACCACTAATATCTTTAATTATGAGCCCGTTTGGATTGACTTATTTTTGAACTTATGTGAAATACTAGTTTATACAAAAAAAAAAAAGCTTTTATGTACTTATTATAAGTTTTTCATGGTGGTTTATGAGAAAACAACTTATAAAGATATAATTTTTATTAGTGAAAACCTGTGAATTAACATAAAAATTTATTTATTTGCATAAACCATTTTCATAAGCTAAAAAATAAGTCAAATCTAAACAGACCCTATGTTGTTAGAATTCTACTTTTATCTTTACATTTTAATGAAACTTGTAAAAGAAGCTAGTATGATTAGTTTGTTAGTATGAAATAACTAACTGCTCCTGAGCTATGATCATCTATGCTAGGCAGCTACTAGAACACCATAGTCCATCATCTAGCTATATATAGTGGTAGCTTAGCTTGTAAGAAACTATTCAATTCAAATCAATTTTCAATATCTTTCTCTCATTTCTGTTTCTATGATTACATGAAATTCATACTCTTAACATGACATCACGAGCCTTCTAGACCCTTCTCCGTTGTAACTAACTTCTCCGGCGACAATGCCTCCACGTGTAGCTCCGCCGGAGCCTCATCAAGATACTTCTTCTCCGTTTTATGTTCATCCCGGTGACGGACCTACTTCCGTCACTGTTACTCCTCTCCTCACCGGCTCGAATTATCATTCGTGGTCTCGAACTATGAAGCGTGCTCTTGGCGCGAAAGCTAAGCTTGATTTCATCGACGGCACAATTCCGATTCCGGTGGATTCGTTTGATCCTACATTTCGCGCCTGGAACCGTTGTAATCAACTTGTTTCTTCGTGGCTTCTCAACTCTGTTTCTCCTTCCATAGCTCAATCTGTCGTGTTCCTCGAAAATGCGATTGATATATGGAACGAGCTTCGTGAACGATTTTCTCAAGGTCATTTGATTCGCATCTCTGAATTGCAGCAAGAGATCTATGCTTTGAAGCAATAATCTCGTTCTGTAACTGATTTCTACTCCAATTTGAAGATTCTTTGGGAAGAATTGGAGCTCTAGTTGCCTATTCCTACTTGTACTTGTCATCATCGCTGTGTTTGTGCGGCTATGCGATCTGCGCGCCAAAATCATCTTCTTCTTCATACGGTCCGTTTTCTCACCGGTTTAAATGAGAATTTTGCTACTGTGAAGTCACAGATATTGTTAATGGATCCTCTACCTCCATTGAACAAAGTTTTCTCTATGGTTCTTCAACATGAACGACAAGGTAATTTTGCTTCTAATGATGATTCTAATGCCTTGATTAATGCTGCTCGATCTCGTTCTTCTACTTCATCCAAATCTCCTCCTAAGGTTTGCACCTTCTGTGGTCGTGATAATCACACTATTGATATCTGTTTTAAGAAGCACGGTTTGCCTCCTCATCTTCGTAAGGGATCAATCACTAACACTGCTTCAATTGAGGGAGGAAATGATGATGTAATTGCAGCAGTTGGAACCAATTCTGGTGCATCTTCCATTACTCAGGATCAAACTCTTCAGCTAATCTCTCTTCTTCAACATTCATTTCCTAGCCAAACCTCAACTAATACATCTTCAAGTAAGATTGGTTCAAATGAATTCACTGGTCATACATCAGTGAATCAAGGTAATGTTTCTCAATTTTCAAATGCATGTAGCTTAGGAACTTGGATATTGGACTCTGGTGCTAGTCACCACATATCTAATTATGCTTCATGGTTTCATTCATATAATGAGATCACTCCTATTAAGGTCAAATTGCCTAATGGAAATTATGTCTTAGCAAAGCACTCAGGCATAGTAAAATTTTCTGATAGTCTCATTCTTACTGATGTGTTATATATTCCTAGCTTTTCTATCAATCTTGTGTCTGTTCTTCAATTGTGTAAAGCTTCAAATTATTTGCTTCTTTTTTATGGTAATCAATGTTCTATTCAGGATCAGATAACCAAGAGGATGATTGGTTTTGCTGATGCACATGATGGATTGTACTACCTAAGGCTGAAAGATAAGAGTACACATGTTTATGCTGCTGATGGAACCAACAACATCACTATCCCTAATCAAGCTATCTGGCACTTTAGATTAGGACATTTATCCCAAAATAGGACGCATTTACTTCATAAGCAATTTCATTACATAATTGTAGATAATAAAGGTGTTTGTGACATTTGTCACCTAGCAAAACACAAGAAATTACCTTATGCTAATAGTATAAATAAAGCTGATAAGCCTTTTGACATGATTCATTTTGATATATGGGGTCCTATTAATACTAAGTCCTTGCATGGTCATTCTTATTTCCTTACAGTTGTTGATGACTATAGTAGATTTACTTGGATTACTTTGATGAAACATAAGTCAGAAGCTAGGCAACACTTAAAGGATTTTATACAGTTAATTGAAACTCAGCATAATACTAAAGTGAAAGTAATCAGAACTGATAATGGTGTGGAATTTGTAATGCCTGCATTTTATGCATCTAAGGGAATACTGCATCATACTAGCTGTGTAGAATCACCTGAACAAAATGGAAGAGTAGAGAGGAAACATCAACACTTGCTAAATGTTGGTAGATCTTTACTTTATCAAGCTAAATTACCTAAAATGTTTTGGTCATATGCTATTCAACATGCAACATTTCTGATAAATAGGATTTCTACACCTTACTTGCAGAATAAGTCACCTTATGAGATGATGAATAATAATTTGCCTGATCTCACAAATTTAAAAGTTTTTGGTTCTCTTGCATATGCATCAACTTTACATGCACATAGAACTAAGGGGGGTGTATTGGATTGGGATTTTATGAGACAATTTTGGCAAAAAAAATCTTGATGATTTTATGAGATTTTGTTGGACTATATTGATTTTGTGAGATTTTAAAGACTTTTTTACAAGACTTTTTTACAATCAAGATTCTTAACACTTGATTTGAATGGATTTTGAGAGATTTTTTTCAAAAGACTTTTTACAATCAAGATTTCATAATACTTTATATATTAGGAAACATTTTTATATTAGGAAAATTTTAAAAGAATCAATAAACTTTAATAAAAGAAATTATAATTTTTTTGGAATCCAAATATTTTTTTAAAAAAAACTTACAATAGAAAACTCCATGTTCCTTTTTTTGTACGTATATATTCCTAATCACCAATAAAATGGAAAGGTTATCACCACCACCATTGATGGAAAACAGAAGCAGATGAATGTGAAGAAAAAAAATGATTTGCTATAAAAAAAATAAAAAAAGAAATCGAAGAAACAAAATTTACCTTGTAAAGAAAAAGAATTGTACAAAAGTTATAATGAATCAAAAGTTTGTAAAAAAGATGTAGAATTTGTTAAAACAAAATTGCAAAAAAGCATATTTGATAGGTAAAGAAGAAAACATTTTTTTCCTGGTATAGTGATGATGAAAGTTTGTCTTGGAGAGTTTGAAAAAGTCTCAAGGCTTTTGGTGAGATTGTTGAATAAGTGAACAAAGAAAAGAAGAAGAAAAAACTCAGGTGCAGTGATGATGAACTGCAAAAGTAATAACCTGATACGGTGATGATGAAAGTAAAAAGTCTTGGAGAGTTCAAAAAAGTCTCAAGGCTTTTGGTGAGATTCTTGAAAATGTCTATCAAGTGTATTTTTAACTAAAAAGTCTCACAAAATCCATTACATACAAGAATCCACTAAAATCTATGGATTTTTGAATACCAAGAGACATTTTATAAGTCTTGACAAATTTCAATCGAATAACAACGGATTTCATTGCCTTGAAAAAAAAAAATCATAATTGTCTTAATTGAATACCACTAGATTTATTTAGATTTTATAAAAGTCTTGATTGAATTCCACCTGATTCTTTTATTAGAAAAAGTCTTTTAAAATCCTTTGAAATCCTAATCCAATACACCCCCCTAAACTTGAACCTAGAAGTAGAACTTGCATTTTCTTGGGTTCCAAGTCAGGTGTCAAAGGCACAATACTTTATGATCTCAATAGTAAGGAAATTCTTGTGTCACGAAATGTCACTCATCATGACCATATCTTACCTTATACACCCTCATCTACTACTCCAAATTGGCATTATCATGTTAGTTTCTCTCCACCAGACACAACTTATCAATCTACACCTTCTGACATAAATCAACCTACATCTTCTGTTCATGACACACCAGATGCACCAATCACTCCCCTTAGTACTAACAGTGCTCCAATCACTAACAATACACCAAATGAGCCTCCAATTATCAATGCACCACCTCAAGACACCATACCAGTTAGGCCAGTCAGAGCTAAGCATGTGCCCTCTTATCTGTCAGATTATGTGTGCAATCAATCACACACATCACTAAACTCTTCTACCAAAGGTAGTCTATATCCTATCTCAGATTACCATTCTTTTTCCCAATTGTCACAAACATATCATGCATACACTACAACTGTCACACACACACACTTGAACCACAATCATACTCAGAAGCTTGTAAGGAAGAGTGCTGGCAAAGGGCTATGTCTGCTGAACTAGAAGCATTAGCTAAGACTGGAACTTGGGTTATAGTTGATTTACCACCTCAAGCTAAACCTATTGGTAGCAAGTGGGTTTACAAGGTCAAATATAAGGCTGATGGAACTATTGAGAGACACAAGGCAAGACTAGTTGCTAAAGGTTACAGTCAGATTGAAGGGTTAGATTATTTTGACACATTTTCACCTGTGGCAAAACTAACTACTGTAAGAATCTTACTTGCTCTTGCATCCATCAAACAGTGGAACTTACATCAACTTGATGTAAACAATGCCTTTCTTCATGGAGATTTAGAAGAAGATGTGTACATGACTATCCCTGATGGAGTCACTTCTTCTAAACCTGGCCAGGTATGCAAGTTGCTTAAAAGCCTCTATGGTTTGAAGCAGGCCAACAGAAAATGGTATGAGAAGCTTACTTCTTTGCTTATTAAGGAAGGTTACACTCAATCCACTGCAGATTATTCATTATTTATTCTTTCCACAGCCAAGGATTTCACTGCTTTGTTAGTCTATGTTGATGATATAATTTTGGCTGGCACTAGCTTAGATGAGTTTGATAGAATCAAAAGAATTCTAGATGCACAGTTCAAAATTAAAGATCTTGGTGGACTCAAATATTTTTTAGGGCTTGAGGTTGCTCAATCAAGGGAGGGTATTCATGTTTCACAAAGGAAATATTGTTTGGATCTTTTAAAGGATTCTGGTTTGCTTGGCTCAAAGCCATTTACAACACCCCTTGATCCAGCAGTTAAGCTTCATAATGATGAAGGAAAACCATTTGAAAACATAAGTCAATACAGACGACTCATTGGAAAATTGTTGTATCTTACAAACACAAGACCTGATATTGCTTATGCTACACAACAATTGAGCCAATTCCTTCATAAACCCACTGTGACACACTATCATGCTGCTTGCAGAGTGATTAGATACTTAAAAACAAGCTCTGGTAGAGGATTGCTATTGTCTAGACATAGTGATATACAATTGCTTGGATTTTCTGATGCTGATTGGGCAGGGTGTATAGACACAAGGAGATCAACATCAGGTTTTTGCTTCTTTCTTGGCAAATCACTCATATCATGGAAGGCCAAAAAGCAAGCAACTATATCTAGAAGTTCTTCAGAAGCTGAGTACAGAGCACTCTCTAGTGCAACATGTGAACTGATTTGGCTACTCTTCCTTCTCAGAGATTTGCACATTGAATGTAGCAAGCCACCAATTTTGTATTGTGATAGCCAAAGTGCAATTCACATAGCTTCAAATCCAGTATTCCATGAAAGAACTAAGCATTTGGAAATCGACTGTCATTTGGTAAGAGAGAAACTACAGCAAGGGTTGCTCAGGCTACTACCTATTTCAACAGAGGACCAGCTTGCTGATTGCTTGACTAAGGCACTCTCAGCTCCCAAGTTCAATGGCTTCATCCACAAGTTAGGCTTAAAAGATATTTACAAGCCTAAACTTAAGGGAGGGTGTTAGAATTCTACTTTTATCTTTACATTTTAATGAAACTTGTAGAAGAAGCTAGTATGATTAGTTTGTTAGTATGAAATAACTAACTGCTCCTGAGCTATGATCATCTATGCTAGGCAGTTACTAGAACACCATAGTCCATCATCTAGCTATATATAGTGGTAGCTTAGCTTGTAAGAAACTATTCAATTCGAATCAATTTTCAATCTCTTTCTCTCATTTCTGTTTCTATGATTACATGAAATTCATACTCTTAACATATGTAATATAAAAAAATTATATTTTGAAAAAAGCTGTGCTGTATAGGACGAACTAGGTTCAACGAAATTCAAGGAATTCGTAAAAGTCTCTACTTTTTTTTAGAAAATTATGAGCTTAACCTCTTGATAATGTAATATACTAGTATGTCTCGTGTCAAATGTAAAATGCTCTCGGTCACACCATGTAAAATACTCTTATATCAAATGATTGTGAAACAAGGTCTATATCACTTATTTAGTGCCTCTACAAAAACACAAGATAACTAACAACATTAAGAAAAATTCAAAAAAATTAACTCTATCAAAAGATGTGCGTGTGTAGTTTTTAAGATCAATATTCCATTTTCAATTAATTTACTATTGCGTGGCAGGTTGTGGTAACATTGAGACGGCTCATCACTTATTTTTATCGTGCAACACTTTTGTCTCTTTATGGGCCTTAGTTCGTTCTTGGATTGACTTCTCGGCGGTGGATGCTTACAGCCTCACAGATAACTTCTTGCAGTTCACTTATTCGGTTGGTGGTCTCCGAGCTCGGCGATCCTTCCTCCAGCTCATCTGGCTCGCTTGTGTTTGGGTAGTATGGAATGAAAGAAATCTCCGGATCTTCAGAAATTCGGTGAATTCTGGACAAAGTCAAGCTCTTCTCCTATCGGTGGCTCCATACAACATATGTTACTTTAGCAACCAACTATCATTACTAGTGGTCGAGTCCTCTGCTTTGTTTGTGCATCGACTAATTGTCATTTTCTTATGTAGAACTCCTTGGCACGTCTTGTGCTGAGGGGTCTACTTGTCTTCTCGTGATATATATATATATATATATTCCATTTTCGCTTGTTCAAAAAAAAAAATTAATTAAATATGAATATCTATACTAATATATAAAGGGGATACAAATTTTTTGGGATGGCTTTTTCAATATTCCTATTTTATCCTAAAAAAAAAACTAAGCACAACTTCCACATAAAAGTAGGTTTTCAGTATTTTGTATAGTAAAAAAAATATTTTTTTTTTCTTCTTAATAAGTAGCCACAACAAAAAAGGAGGTTAAGTAGTTATCAATTAACTAAGTCCAATAAAAAAGGAGATTAAGTAGTTATTTATATTTGCACAATAGAGAATAACGATCACAACAAACAAAAAAACATATCGATCACACAAACGTGCTCGTTTGGCGGCTAGTGAATGAATAAATATTGTTTTTTCTTTTCGAGTAAAAAAAAAAAGAGAACTGTTAGAAAAGGAGAATTTAATGTTATGGAGAAATATCTATCATTTATTTTTCAATTATTAAGGCATTCGTGACTATTCGTTGAATTTTTTTTAACACAATTAAGTATTTCTTTTTTGAAAATATTCGTCGAGATAAATTGAGCAACATTTATATGCTAATATTTATTTTTATATATCAATAAAAAAATATAGTTAAAGTACGTGATATCAATCGTGTGCACAATTCTCAAAGACACATAAAAAAACGAAAGGAGTAAATATTTGTAATCGTAATTACCAACTAAGCTATCCTTTTGCTAGAACAATTGACGAATCAGTGAAGAAGAAGATCTATCCTAGGGTTTATTGGGGCAAAATTGTGAGAAGTTGTGGTGATGTTTTATGAACTAGACTTTGACCAAAGATATTTTTTAAAAATGTTTCTACTTTTTAGTTTCTTAACATGTGTCTTAAGGGCACCTATTAGCAAGACCCAAAAATTATAAATCACAAATTTAGTATAACATGAATTTAAATAATACATATTTTTTAGGCAATATTTACTTATTTTATTTTATTGGACGCATATCTTGTAAAAAAAATTCACAAATTCAGTTGTTATATATTTTTCAAGTATATCCTTATTGCTTACATTAAAAAAAAGTATATCCATGTTGCTGATTTTCAAACCCTATTAGTAAGGAAATATATATCTATTACTAATTATTTGTACCAATTTTTAATTAAAATAAATCCTTCATGATTATTAATTTAATCCACAACAAATGGTACCTATTTTTAAGCCAGCCTTTATTTTTTTTAATGAGCGCACATCTTGCAAAATAAGGAGAGCACAAATTCAAATGTTATAAGTTTTTCAAGTATATCCTTATTGTTTTGTTAAAGAAAGTTTTATTTATGAGTGTTTTTAAGATGTATTTTTCAAGTATAGATTTTATTTTCTCAAGGTTAAATCCTATTGTTAAGGAAAATAATATTGATTGATATTAGTGTATACCACAACAAATGGCACCTATTTTTACTCATTTGATTTCATCTACTTTTAATATGATAAAGTTATTTATTTATTTAATTTAATATAATAAAGTTGATTACTACCAAATTTACTAATTTGTCCTTATCATTATTAATAATATTCCAAGTTTATATCTTCATTGTAATTTCACCAGATAAAATATACAAAAAATATACTACATAGAAAGAATAAGATAAATACAAAAAAAAAATTATATACAAATCTATGCATAAAAATAGGAACAAAAAAAGTTAAAGATTTTTTTTAATGAGAAAAAAAGTTAAAGATTGTAGATGAATTTATGCATAAAAATAAGATAATATTCCAAATTTTGTATCCATCTTTGTAATTTCACTAAAATTATTACAGAAAAAATATGATTAATACAATAAAACAATGACTATATATGAATCTATGCATAAACTATAAGAACAAAAAAATAATATTATAGATGAATTTATTCATAAAAATAGGATAATATTCTAAATTTTGTATCCTTCATTGTAATTTCACTAAAAAAATAAGAAAGAGGATAGAAAGAATAAAATAATAAAAATATTATATATGAATATATGCATAAAAATAGGAACGAAAGAAAACCAATAAAAAATTATACGAAAAAGATAAATACACGAATAAAATAAATCTAATAACAATATATTAAAAGAAACTACAACTAAAAATCCTAATTCGTCCTCATCTATTTTAATAATCTTCTGCCCTTGAATCTAATTTTACCTGTAAAGATAAAAAAAAAAAAATACAAAACATAAAAAATAGAAAAGAACATAAATTAAATTGAATACTTATAAATCTTAAATTTTGACCATGAAATTAAATTGAAAATATGAAAGCAACAAAAGAAAAAACATGAAATAATAACCAAATTGATACAGAACATAACAAACAAAAAAAAAATCAGAATTCAAACACCTAAAAATATTCATAGGAGTACATACCTTTATAAAACCCCAAAACAAAACCTGCATCCAATATAAAATATATGAAACTTAAGAAAAATAAAACCCAATTTGTTTTCTTAAATGGAAGAATCAGAATTAATATCAAACACTACAAACAACAAAAAAAAATATGGAATTCATACCTTTAGGAATCCATACCTATTGGAATAAAAATCAAATTAAAAAAGAATAGAGAATTAATATGGAACACTACAAACTATAATCAGAATTTAAACACTAAAATATCTATAACAATCCATACCTTTCTAGAACCCTAAAGTCAAATCTGCATCAAATAAAAAAAAAATGTAAATAGTTGCGAAAACGTGAAAATAGATGCATAATTTAAGGCTATAATGAATGTGAAAGATACACTCTTGGTCTTCGAAGAAATAAATAAAAAGGTTTCTATTTATCATAATTCGTAAAAGATGCATAATTTAAGGCTATATATAAAATAGATTTCATAGAGTATATCCAATAATCAAATGAAAGCATATAAATAGGGATTAGTAGATAACAAAATTAGGAATTAAATGAATGCATATAATTAGGGATTAGTAGATAACAAAATTAGGGATTTGTATAAAATTATTTTATACACGCATCCAATCATATATTGACACATCATCTATTGTGTTTTTAAACACATGACGTGTCACATTCATTAATTGATGTGGAAGCATAGTATTCAAGATTTTATCGTAGCCGTTAATATAATTTTTTTTCAACGTGTCAAAATCTAGACCATTCATATTAGGGTTAGGGTTTAGGGTGCCTCTAGTTACTCTCGTTTTATTATAACTAGACTTTTTTACCCGTGCATGCACGGGCTTAATCATTCAATTCAATTATACAATGGAAATGTCATAATATGTGATTATTTATAGTAGTAAGCATATAGTGTAGAATCTTCTTGACCTTTTAGATATGGATTTCAAATGATTTTTGCATTAACCCGGGAATAATAATAGAAAGTTTCAAGCATAATAAGTTTCAAAAATTTGATGTTTTTTTTTGGCTTATCATTTATGTGTGGCATATTGTTTTTTTGTTAACAATATTTTTAAAAAATAATAAAATCATTAATTAATATGATGCAAAATATTCTAAATTTTAAATTTATCTTTGTAATTTTACTAAAAAAAACTTATAGGAAAAATAAGATATATACAATAAAACAATTATACATGAATCTGTGCATAACATATAAGAACAAAAAATAAAAATTAAGATTATAGTTGAATTTATTCATAAAAATAGGATAACATTCTAAATTGTGTATCCTTCATTGTAATTTCACTAAAAAAATATAGGAAAAGTATAGAAAGAATAAAATAAAAATATTATATACAAATCTATGCATAAATAGAGACACAAAAGAAAACCAATAATTTTTTTTACAAAAAAGATAAATACACACATAAAATAAATCAACTAATAATATATAAAAAGAAACTACTACTAAAAAACCTAATTTGTCCTCATCTATTTTAATAATATTTCAAATCTTCTGCCCTTAAATACAATTTTACCTGTAAATGTAAAAAAAATACCAAACATAAAAATAAGAGAGAAAAAAATTAATTAGAAGAAATCTATGCATTGACCACTATCTAAATTAGTATAAAAGGTGAATGATTATTAAACACATAATTAGTGAAAGAATATACTATAATTATATTAAAAATATAAACAAAAAGAGAAATAAAAATCAAATCAAAACATATAAAAAAGAGAACAATAAATCATTAAGTAGAGGAGTGAAACAAAATATAAATAAATAAACAAATAAATAAATAAATAAGGTTGCATAAAGTTTAAAACTTACTAGATAATAACAATTTCATGGTAATAGATGTTGTGTAACAATAGCAACTTCATGATGATAGAACCGTAACAAAATCTCTAGATTAACAATAATACTGTAACAAAACGAACAAAAAAAAAACTGCAAAACAAACATAGACAAACGATTTTAGATTTGACACATACAAATTAGAAATTCAAAATAAATATAGACACAAAATAAACTATATGAAGACAAATATATAAATTATAAAAAAAAATATAGTGAGAGAAAAATACTTTGAGGGTGCTTGTATTTGTAACCCTTAATTTAGTTGAATCTATATATAATTTTCGTAACTGATTATTAGTTTTTTTTGTTTTATTAATGTTTATCCCTTTTTTTTTTGTACAGATCGAATCTATACATAATTTTCGTAACTGATTATTAGTTTTTTTTTATTTTATTAATGTTTATCCCTTTTCTCTTTTTTTTTTGACAAATCTCAAAAAAAAATTTGTTTGTTTTTTTAAATGTTTATCTTTTTTTTTTTATCGTAGACGTTGATTTTATTTTTTCTAAATATCAAAATCTAAACCAATAAAATTGAATACTATTAAAAATTGATTATTTAAATTTTTATCGTAGCCATTGATATAATATTTTTTTTTCCGCGTGTCAAAATCTAGACCATTCATATTAGGGTTGGTTTAGGGGTACCTCTGGTTACTCTCATTTTATTATATACTAGACTTTTTACCCGTGCGTTGCCCGGTTTAATTGGAGTGTTAGAAATACGATTTAAGTTGTTATAATTAAAATTACAATTTTGAAAATAAAATGAAATAAAAATTTAAATAGATTTAAGCTAAAAGTTTACGACATTTGAATAAACATTGATAAAATCATTACATAATAGTAAATAATAAAATTAGATAGAAATCATATAAAATAGTTTAACAATCACTGAATATTATTATTGTAAAAAACAATTACTGAACATTATTAAAAACTTCTTTGTAAACCACATTTTCGGTTGTATTTGAATCTTCACCTTTATCATCAGTTATTAATATCTTTAACCCTTTCTCATATTTCTACAACCTCTTCCTATTGTGCAGGCTATAATCGTAGCTTTCAAATATTATATACATATACTAAATTCTAAAAATATATAATGCATTCAAATACAAACATAAGATACTTACCTTATCATCAAGGAAAAGCATTTGAATGGTTCCATCTTCAGTAGGTTTCATTCGATCTGGTACAATGCCATAAATTAATAACCCTAACCCTGACTTGAAAATCAAGTTTTCCTGGCACAATTGCAGAGATTGGTGTGGAAGGTAACATGATGGATGAATCTGCATTAAAAGCATAAAATTTAAAGTAGGTGAATAATAGGAAAACATGAACAATGAGAAGCTATTAGTTGTAAAATAAATAAAAATAAAAATAGTTGTAAAATAAATAAGAATAAGAAAACGGGATTGGACCTCTGCTAGGCATTCTTAGCGGAAGGAAGGACAATATTGTTCAACAATATTTGAGTTTGAGTGAATGCTGTATATGAAACATGAACAATGAGAAGCTTATATATATATATATATATATATATATATATATATATATATATATAGAGAGAGAGAGAGAGAGAGAAAAAAAAACAAACCATAGCTATTTAAGATTTTATAGATTAACACTGATACAGATTGTTATCGAATGTTAAAGTATATCCGGTGCAATTATTAAAACTTATCTAGTGTGATTTTTAAATCATGATATAAAAAAATAAAGAAATAACAAACTTTTTTTTTTTGAAGGAAGAAATAGTGTTTACAGTGAAATTTAGTAAACAAGCGCTAGTTTTACGTTTTAACTTGCGAGATCAAACTAGGAATCTCAGGACAATTTTATGCTTGTTTTCTAAGAAATACCAGTTTTAATGTTTATCAAGATTTAATAAACATTTAAGTATTTCGGTTTCCTTGACAAAAATAAATGAAGTTTATTGATTCGAATCGCCTCGATTCAATAACCTTAGAACATAAACAACAGATAAAATGCAGGAAGTTGCAGTAAAATAAACTTGCATTAATGATAAATTGCGAATACAAGTAAAAGTGGTTCACAAACCGTACATCATTCTCTTCAAAAGTTCCTTTCTTTCTAACGCTTGAATACTTAGAAATTTTTTAGAGAAATTTAGTAAACAGTTTTGCGACCTCAATTCCTTCTAAGGAATTTCTATTTATACTTCGACGGAAATTCAACTGCTTCGGATCATCTTGACGGTCTAGATTTAGCCTTCGAACCCACGATCTCTTGTTTCGAAACTTCCTCTTGGCGCTTTCGCTTATTGGGCCTTGCTTTGGACTCTTTCTGGGCCTAAATCTTCTGATCCAAACTTCGAATTCCTTCGCTTCGAATCTTGCTTTGACCTTTGACTTCGATGAGGATTATCTTAAACTTCGACTATCAAATCCACTTGATGTAAGTTGAGACCGCTCAATCGAAACAAAACTTTCGATGACGCTTTCAGCAATGAAATAATGACACCTGTCATGTAAATATTAATTCATTATTTTGTTGGACCAGCATTTTCTCTCAAATTTATTTAATCAAAAATAAGACCCAACAAATAGCAAACTATTGTTAGCTATATTTAAGAAATTGATTTAATTTAAAAAACAAACAAATCAATATCAGAAGCTATATATAAGGAATAAAATTGATTTAATTTAAAAAGAAACAAATCAAAAGGAGATGCTATATATAAGGAATAAAATAGAAAAAATTAAAATAATAATAATAATGAAAAATAATAATAAAGAACGGTTAATTAAAAAAAATAACAAACCTCAGAATTGCTTCTTCTCTATTCCAATCGATTTTAGAAACTCAGATTTCAGAAATTCGGATTCTTCTCAGAACTAATTGACTCATGAAGCCAGAATCTCCAATTTGTTTAATTTTTGGAGCCATGTTTAGCGATAATTGAAGTAGGAAAAAACGATTTCCGACCTTTGTGAGTTTTTGTGGGAAAATGATTTGTATTTATAGATAACTTTAGAAAGGCAAAAAATAAATATGATTTTATGACAAAATATCCGTTACAACTTAACATTAATATAAAAAAAAATATATATATATATATGTAACCGACAAAACTGTTATGTAACGTTCAAATAAATATAAAAAATATTTAATATAAAATGTAACGTTATCAATAATTAATTAAAATGCAACATTTTGAAATAAAATTATAAATATTATTTATGTTAGTAATTAATTAAAAATATAACGTTATAAAATATTAACTAAAAATTAATGCAATAAATAATTGTATTGTAAAATGTCACGTGTCACGTTCTCATGAGTAAGGTCTCATTTATATATAATATAGATTGAAAATTTAATTTATATTCGTGCCTAGTAGCACAGTATGATCCACTGTTTGCAACAACTCCAAAATTTGTAATCGAGTAAACATTACCTTCCTTAAAGTCTTTTTCAAACTTATAAATTAGAGTGCGACGCACTGTACCTTGTATTTTGTTTCCCGGCTAAACTGTTCATTTGGTCCCTTACGTTTATTTTAATTTTGAATCAGGTCCCTTACGTTTAAAAATTTTGAATTTGGTCCCTCACGTTATAACCGTTTGCGTTAGTTAGTCCCCTCCGTCAATTTTCCCACTGACGCCGTTTGAACAGTACACGTGGCAGACGGAACTGTACAGGTGGACTTTAATAAATTCTGACTGAACTCTTAATTTTTTTTAAATTAAAATTAATAGATGAAAATATAATAGATTGGCCCCAATTCAAAAAATTAGGGTTTTCTACTTCTTCTTCTTCCCAAAACGAACTGCAAATCCAACATCAATGGCAGGCAACAACTCATCAAACAGTGTTGGAACAAGATCCAGCAGTCGTCGTTTTCATAACTCTTCAAATTCACAGCAGTTCTGTGTTGTTGGTGGATCGATTTTATCAACACCCACTTGTAAATGTGGAAAATTATGTGTTCTTCGAACTGCTAAGACTCTTGCAAACTATGGGCGAAATTTTTGGGGCTGCAGAAACTATAAGGTATGTAGTTGCTATTGAATTTAATTTTTCTGGTTCAAATTTGTTGGGAATGAGAATCTGTTAAAGGTTGTGATGCAGAATTTGTCTTCTTTTTTTCTTATTTATATGCTTATAACTCTGCTTTTATGTATAAAATCAGGGACCTCATGATGTTGGGTGCAACTACTTTGATTGGTTTGACAATGAAGAAGTTAATGGGAAAGAAGCATGTGCTGAAGATTTTGATTCTAAGATTGAAGAAATTGAAATGTTGCTTGATGAAAAGAAATTGAAGATTAAAGAATATGAAGTCAAAGTACAAGACAAGGACATGAAACTTGCAAAGCTAAAGAAGAAGATTAAGAAGATGAAGGAAGAAATATTGTCTGCAAGAAAAATGTTAAAACTTGTTTGTGTTGGATGTTTTGTATGTTTATGTTTGATTGTTGTCTTAGTTGCAATGATTTGGGCAATATTAGCAGGATGAATGTTATGTGATTTAGTGTAGTTAAGTTAATGAAATGTACTTTGACCAATATGTATTGTGGTGAATGTAATGAAATTGTTCTTTTAATGTGGTGAAAACAAAAGAACAAGTTAATGAAATGTACTTTGGCTAATATTTAGTAATGAAATTGTTCTTTGTCAATTAGTCTCATAAAACTCCAAGGATTTAATAAGTCATTCATTCATCTTAAAATTGAACAAGGGAAACCTTTAATAATAGCATTAATAGCATTAAGACTCAAAGGGTTTTAAATAAGTCATTCATATTATATCATAAGGTCATTACATAACAGTACCAAAAGACCATTATAGGTCATTACATATCATGATCCAAAAGACCATTATAGGTCATTACATAATCTAAGCTTGCAATAGCATGACAGTACCTAAGTTAATCTTATCAAAATAAAAGTTTCCAAAATGTAACCCATTATAGGTCATTACATAATCTTAGCATGACAATACCTAAGCTTGCAATATCAGTACCAAATCTAAGGTTGCAAAATAAATTCATTACATAAGTTTCCAAAACAAAGCTTTATACATAAGCTTCAAAATAAAGTCATAACATAGTAACATAGTAACATAGTCTTAACCAAACTGCTATGGTTTAAAAGGTGGCTTTTGTGAACTTCTTGGTGGCTTGAATGGTGCCTTTGGTGGTGCCTTTGGTGGTTCCTTTGGTGGTGCCTTTGTTGGTGCCTTTGTTGGTGCCTTCCCTGCTCCCTTTGTTGGTAGTTCAGTTTTGTTTCTCTTGATAGGAGACTTTCTTGTGGCAGGGGCTGGTTGTGTTGTTGCCTCAGCCCTTTTCCTCTTGATTGGTGACTTTCTAGTGGGTATTGCAGGCTGAGTAGCAGGTAATTCCTCTCTATTTCTTGGTGATTTTCTTGTTGGCACTGCAGGTTGAGTAACAAGTACCTCATCCCTATTTCTTGGTGACTTTCTTGTTGGCACTGCAGGTTGAGTAACAAGTACCTCATCCCTATTTCTTGGTGACTTTCTTGTGGCTGCAGTAGTGGAAATAGCATTAGCATGTATTAAAGCATTAATGTATTAATAAATGGATATAAGCATTAATGTATTAAATTATTACCATTTGTTGGTGGGGTAGAAGCATTGACTGGTGCAGTAGAAAGTGGGGTAGAAGCTGCATTAGCAGGTGCTGGTGAGGCTGCGGTAGTGGCATGTAATAAATTATTGGAATATAGTAAATTATTGTATTATTAGCAAAAAAATAAATTATTAGAATATAGTAAATTATTACCATTAGCAGGTGGTGTGGAAGCTGCTGTATCAGTGGTTGTAGGAGGAGGAGGGGGAGGTGGAGGTAACTTGCATGTTGATTTGTTATGCCCTGTTTCACCACACCGTCTGCAAGCTTGTTTCATTCCCTTCTTATTCAACATACCAGGCTCCCTAAGCAATTCTCCTTCCTCTCTGTTTCTTCTTTTTTTTGGCCTTCCTGGTTGTCTCCTAATTGGTGGTGGTTGCAAGTCAGTATATTGTGTTTTTTCCCAGACAGATTGACCATTGACTGGTTTTATTAAAGGTGTGTAGCAGGCCACATATGTCTCCTTCCTGTAGTAGTTTGGTATATAGTCTTCAGGCTTTTGAACCTTTTTCAAAATGCTTGCAATAGCATGGCAGCAAGGGATTCCAGTCAACATCCATTTTCTACAGCTACATTCCTTAGTTTGCAAATTGACTACAA
The DNA here is from genome assembly GCA_030408175.1 of Trifolium repens. Taxonomy (NCBI): domain Eukaryota; kingdom Viridiplantae; phylum Streptophyta; class Magnoliopsida; order Fabales; family Fabaceae; genus Trifolium; species Trifolium repens. The sequence goes on from CP125848.1 coordinate 19,454,696, forward strand.
ACTTATCTCCAGTCATTCCAATATGTCTTACCTCAAAATCAAACTCACCAGATTGCCTACAACAGTTTAGACAAGTGTTAACTTACTACCATTGTTTCCATTAACTAACAGTTCAAAATACTAACTAAAGGCAAACAGTTCAGAATATAATTAACCACCAGTATGTTCAAAATATTAACTAAAATGCAAACATTACCTAGGCATCCACATATTAGTATGTTCGGTCTCTTTTTGAAGCTTCTTTTTAATCTTGGGTAATATACTTCCTTCAAATTTAAGAGCATCCTCCCTATTCTTTTGCCATCTCTCCATAAGATATACTCTTATTTCTTCCATCATGGTGACTATTGGTTTCTGTCTTGAACCAACAATCACAGAATTAAAGGCTTCTGACATGTTGTTTAGCAGTGTGTCACACTTGGGCCCAGGTTTGAAATAAGATTTGCTCCAGAACCTAGGTGATATTTGGATTAGGTACTTGAAAGCATCAAGATTGGCCTTCTTCATTTCATCCATCTCCCTCTTCCAAGCTTGTGGATATGTTGCATTGGCAGCCCTCCACATAAGTAACTTCAAGTTCTTTCCAGGGAATCTTTTCCTAAAATTGTTGTAAAGGTGCCTGACACAGAATCTTTGATCAACACCAGGCAACAGCTCATCAATGGCTGGTAACAAACCCTACAAAAAAACAGAATTTACAAAAAAATTAACATATGTATATGTACAAAATATGGACAGATTGCATCAAAATAGACAGATTACAAAAAAATTAACAAATTAGTGATACCTTTTGTTGATCACTGATGAATGTATAAAGACTGCAGCAATTAGTTCCACCTAAGTCATTGATCAGCAATTGTAGGAACCATGTCCAAGAATCTCTTGTCTCTCCTTCAACCACAGCATAGGCTATTGGAAGCATTTGGTCATTAGGATCCCTACCTATGGCAGCTAAGAGTTGTCCCCCATAATATCCCTTCAAAAAACACCCATCCAAACCAATGATAGGCCTACATCTTAAGAAACTTTCTTTACAAGCTTTTAAACAAACATACATTCTTTGAAAATGTGGACAGATTGGTCTTTCAGGTGCCTCTACATCTGCTTCAGTAGGAACATAGTCTTGTGCAGCAATGACTACAGTGGATCCAGGATTTGTTTTCAACAACTCATGAGCATAATCATGTAATCTAGTATACTGCTCTCTAAAGGAACCGTTTACTAAATCAAAAGCTTTTTCTCTTGCTCTATAAGCCATGCCTTTGGTAATAGTATTACTCCATTTCCTTTGGGTTCTCTCTACTATGTCATTCACCTTTAAAGTAGGATTCTCTTTCACACTTGACTGCAGTTTGTTACTCAACCAATCTGAACTTAGCAAATTTATACGTGGTTCCCTGGGGCAATCATGTTTCTCAGATACTTTTCTCAACTGCCATGTCTCTTCATCCTTTAAATAAAAGCTGTAGATCTCCCAATTACAACCAGCACCTTGACATTTACCCCTAATTCTTCTCTTGTCATTCTTAACAAATTTCACCATCCTATTAGAGTGAATAGAATAAGTTCTCACAGCTTCTGTAAATGATTTTTTTGTAACAAAGTAGGTACCTTCTTCCCACTTATAGTCTCTCATATTCTTAGGCTGCACAAATGTTGCAAACTTTTTCCTAGACACCACTTCACCTACTTCACCTTCTATATCAGTCTCATAATCACTTACAAGCTCATCAGTAGCATACTCATCATCACTCAACCCTCTAGCAACCTTATTTTGATTCATTTCCTTGGCTACATCTCTCTCATCATACAATGAAACATCATCAGAATCATCACTAAAATACTCACGTTGAAGTTTTTTACCCACATCCTTCTTTGGTCTCCCCTTCTTTTTCTGGACTGGTTTTTTACCCTTTTCCTTCTTTGTAATTTCCTTATCCTTCTTTGTATTCTTATTGCCTTGTATAGTGCTTGTTGAACCAGCATTCCTCTGCCTAGCATAATTGATTGGTGGTGGTGATTGTGGTGCATCTTCCAGCAGTGGTAGACCACCATGAACATCACTTTCTTCCTCATCAAATATAACTTCCCTAACACTATCATCACTATCATCATTCTCACCATGAACATCACCATTTTCAGAATAGTATCCATGACCAAATATCTCACTATGAACATCATTCTCATTCTCTAAACCAACAGCACTAATTTGTCTAATTACCTCACAATGACCATTGTCATCAACTTCCTCTAGATTAGCAGGCCTTAAAACATAATTAGGCCCATTATCAACATACACATGAACATCCCCATTCTTAGTGGCTATTTCAATCATTCCAAAAGCACCTTTATCATCTTTTATCTCACTAAGCCCTAAACCCAACTTCTTTTTGGGGTCATTATACCACATTCCTAATATATGGTCAGGGTGGACACCTTTACCCTTTAAAATATCTAAAATCTCCCAATATGACCACTTGTCAGGGTCACATCTCCACTCAGAATCTTTCCCAACATAATCCAATGTTTTCTTATTAATAAAACAACCCCCATAATGAAAAACACACACAAAACGACCATCATCTTCCATTACCTATATTATATAGACAAAGTTGGGACCACTATTAGAAAACAACTATTAAACTAACATACATTCAATACATTAAATAACATACAGACAAGAATGAACCACAACCAAAGCAGACAAGAATGGACCACAACCTAGATTAATCTAACAATGGACCTACAAATCCTAAAGCATACAAGAATGGACCACATACAATCATAAACTAACATACAAATCCTAAACTAACATACATAAAATACATAAAATAACATAAATCCTAAAACATATGAACCTACAAATAAATAAACAACTCTCAACCAACAGAATCGCAACTCTCAACCAATTTAATCGCATACGACAAACAAACAAACAGAGGAACAGCGAATCGCATACGACTGAAATCGCACTAGAGAACACGAAGAACACAAAGAAGAAAAACGTACCTTCTGAGAAGAATCGCACCACACCAGAGAAGAATCAAACTTGTATCGGAATCGCAAACCTTCAGTATCGGAATTGATTCAGAATCGCAAACGTTGCTTCTATTTGTGAAATCGCACTTCACAAATGAAACCCTAATCCCTTTTCAATTTTTACGTTTATTTACCCTTTTTCCTTTTAATTACTGTTTCTTATTTTTTATTTTAATTTACTTTTTTCCTTTTTAATTAATGTTTGTTATTTTAAATTTTAAATAATAAATATTTAAACAGTCATCCACATATGGCACTACACGTGTCAAAATAAACGTCCACCTGTACAGTTCCGTCTGCCACGTGTACTGTTCAAACGGCGTCAGTGGGAAAATTGACGGAGGGGACTAACTAACGCAAACGGTTATAACGTGAGGGACCAAATTCAAACTTTTTAAACGTAAGAGACCTGATTCAAAATTAAAATAAACGTAAGGGACCAAATGAACAGTTTAGCCTTTGTTTCCCTTAACAATAAGACAATATATTAATATAATACATAAAAAAAATCAAGAATTAGTGTAAATAAAAATTAAACTTATAGAAAATTTCTTACAGTTGAATCCATTAGTATCATATTCAAAGAAAATGGTCCACTGTTGCTTGACACATCACTAACCAACCACATCCGAATTACACGAACAACAATATTCAAATTTCACTGCTTTGGTTGATTTCGGAAATTTGGTTAATTTTTTGAGCAATGTTTAGCGATATTGAAGTAGGCAAAAATGATTTCGGAACTTTGTGAGTTTTTGTGGCAAAATGATTTGTATTTATAGATAACATTAGAATGGCAAAAAATAAATATGATTTTATGACAAAATATCCGTTACAACTTAACATTAATATAAAAAAAAAATTTATATGTAACCGACAAAACTGTTATGTAACGTTCAAATAAATATAAAAAATATTTAATATAAAAAGTAACGTTCTCAATAATTAATTAAAATTTAACATTTTGAAATGAAATTATAAATATTATTTATGTTAGTATTTAATTAAAAATATAACGTTATAAAATATTAACTAAAAATTAATGCAATAAATAATTGTATTGTAAAATGCCACGTGTCACGTTCTCATGAGTAAAGTCTCATTTATATATAATATAGATGGAATTTTTGTTTTAAAAAAAAAAACTAAGCTATCCTTCCGAATCCACTTATATATATTGCTTACCAAAAAAAAATCCACTCATATATTTTTATTTTTTATTCTTTTTACAAAAATCTAGTTTGTTTTTATCAACTCATTATCTTTTAAAAATATCTCAAATCTTTTTAAAATATACTCCAATTTTTAACCCTTTATTTATTTTTTGGTTTAATCTAGTTTGTTTTTATCAACTCATTATCTTTTTTAAAAATATCTCAAATATTTTTAAAATATACTCCAATTTTTAATAATAATTTGTTACCTTTTTTATTTAATCTAGTTTTGGGTCTAAATAACAGACACAATCAATTTATTTATTTACAAATTCTCTCTGCACCCGAAAACCCTAGCATAGCACCTGCTTGAAGGACGTTCGACCCAAAGCTTGATACTTCTCAACCAATTTCGACGACTTGCGCTGAGAAGAAGGTAATTCATAAATCTCTGTTTCTGGGTTTGTCTACTTTTTTTTTTGTTCTATCAATTGCTATTAATTGGGAGTAGTGAAAAATCCTTATTAATTGGGTAAACAATAATGTTCCATCTTCATCAACAGACACATTCGTATCATGTATAAAAAAATAAAGGATATTTGATCTGTGTATCAATCTTTATATTATTATATTGTATATGTCATAATTAATAGCTTAATAAACCTCGGATTAATCGTGTCCCGACGTTGGACACCACAATCACATGTGATTACATTGAATTATGTTATTTTCTCAAATTATTATTGGTGTCGCTGTGCGGCTTTGCCAGTGTCTGTGTCTGTATCGTGTTTGGTGTCCATGTCTGAGTCCGTGTTTCATAGTTTACGAATGACTTGGTCACTAAGCATATATCTGTCGATCCTTATTTTACATTTGGTTTCATCTTTCATGTCTGAAATTTACCTGAATTATTATTAGTTGAAAACTTGATATTGACCAGGTGATATATAGCATATACTTTTTCTACTTTACTTTATTTTATACATACATAGTTTTGTTGGAAAGTATAATGCGCCGATTTTTTTATTTATTTAAAACTGAATCTGTCATTGATTTGATTAGGAGAGTTTAGTTGACTCAGAAAGATACTAGAAGTGTTTTGGACTTCTGTTCGAAACCCAAGGTACATTTGGACTATAAAGTGCACTGAAACACACGGTAATTTTCTTCAGCGAAGAATTGTATTGTCTATATGCTATTTGTATATTAATCGAATTTGAATCAGTTTGCATATTCAATAATTGAATTTGTTCTCTAGGGTTTAGGTATTATATGTTATACAACTATAATGTTGCTGACTCATGTGAATTTTGTTTTTTAGGACAAAGTAATGGAAGAGGGAAAACATAAATCGAGGAAAGAAGACGGTGATTATAAGCGGAGTCATCGTGATCGAGATCGTGAAAGAACTGGTGAAAGAAGCAAGGATAGAAGTGATGGTAGGCATAAGGATAATAGGGAGAAGAGGGATCGTGAATTTCGACGGCACGACAGAGAGAAAAGCACGGATTTTGAGGATGAGCATGATAGAGACAGGGAGAAGCGCAGAGATGTTAAAGAGAAGGATAGGGCACAAGTTCATGATTTCGACCGAGAAAAGAGAGACAGGAAAAGGGAAAGAGATAGAGAAGAGGAAGAAAAGGAGAGAGTTAGAGAGAAAGAAAGAGAGAAGGCAGAGAAGGAAAAAGAGAGATTAAGGGAGAAAGAAAGAGATAGGGAAGATAAGGAAAAGGAGAGAATGAGGGAGAAAGAGAGAGAAAGGGAAAGAAAGGAGAAGGAGAGGATTAAAGAGAAAGAAAGGGCAAGGGAAAGGAGGAATCATGAGAGAGAGAAGGAAAAAGAAAAGGAAAGAGATAAAGGAAAGAGAGGACGGGAGCGGGAGTGGGAGAAGCATAGAGATGTTGATAGCGAAGATAGTGATGGTGAGTTGAGGGAGAGAAATAGAAAGCGGCATAAGAAAGAGGGTGACAATTATAAGGGGCGGGAGAAGGAAAAGAGTTCTAGCAAGTCAAACAGGAAAGTTGATGGGATTAACAGAAGCCCTAGGAGAAAGAGTGATGGAGATTACTCTGATTCCAAAGAGAAAGAGAAAAGACTTACCCGTGAGGAGGAAATGGAAGTTGAACAAAAGAGGTTGGATGGTGAAATGGAAAAACGAAGGAGGAGAGTTCAAGAGTGGCAAGAGCAAAAGAGGAAGGAGGAAGAGGCAGAAAGAGAAAAGCAAGGTGAAGCAAGTGTTGCTGAACTAGAGTCTGGAAAGGCATGGACACTTGAAGGGGAGGATTCTGATGATGAAGATGGAACAGGTAGACATACAAGTATGGATGTAGACGAAGACAATAAACTTGCTGATAATGAACCTAGGGAGTCAATGGTGGTAGATGTTGACAATGGAACAGTTACGTCCGATTTACATAATGGAGATGCTGGTGCTCCTGCTGACGATGAGATTGACCCATTGGATGCTTTCATGAATTCTATGGTTCTTCCTGAGGTTGAAAAGTTGCACAATGCTGTTAACTCAACACCTTCTGATAAAGCTTCTATCTTGAAACCCAAGGATAAAGAGGACGAGCGTAGTAATGGTCGACAATCAAGGAAAGGTTCAAATAAATCTCTTGGCAGGATAATTCCCGGTGAAGAGTCCGACTCAGATTATGAAGATCCTGATCTTGAGGGGGATCCATTAGATGAAGATGACGACGAGTTCATGAAGAGAGTGAAGAAAACAAAAGTTGAAAAGCTTTCTATAGTTGACCACTCAAAGATCGACTATATACCATTCAAAAAGAATTTCTATATTGAAGTGAAAGAGATCTCAAAGATGACTCTTGAAGAAGTTTTATTATACAGGAAGCAGTTAGAGTTGAAGATACATGGAAAGGATGTGCCCAAGCCTGTAAAGTCATGGAACCAGACTGGACTTACTAGCAAAGTTTTAGAGACAATAAAGAAGGCAAACTTTGAAAAGCCAATGCCTATTCAAGCTCAGGCGTTGCCTGTAATTATGAGTGGTCGAGATTGCATAGGCATTGCCAAAACTGGGTCGGGTAAAACACTTGCTTTTGTTCTGCCAATGTTGAGGCATATCAAGGATCAGCCACCAGTTGTTGCAGGAGATGGACCTATTGGGCTTATTATGGCCCCCACAAGAGAACTTGTTCAACAGATTCATAGTGACATAAAGAAGTTTACAAAAGTAATGGGTATCAGGTGTGTTCCTGTCTATGGAGGTTCCGGTGTTGCTCAACAAATCAGTGAGTTGAAACGTGGTACTGAGATAGTAGTGTGTACTCCAGGTAGGATGATCGACATATTGTGCACCAGTAGTGGAAAAATAACTAACCTGCGCAGAGTAACTTATCTGGTCATGGATGAGGCAGATCGAATGTTTGACATGGGCTTTGAACCTCAAATCACAAGAATTGTTCAGAATATTCGGCCAGATCGTCAAACAGTTCTATTCTCTGCCACTTTCCCGCGCCAGGTTGAAATTTTGGCTCGCAAGGTTTTAAATAAACCTGTTGAAATGCAAGTTGGTGGGAGGAGTGTTGTGAACAAAGATATAGCACAGTTAGTTGAGGTGAGGCCAGAAAATGAGAGGTTCCTTAGACTCTTGGAACTACTTGGAGAATGGTATGAGAAAGGAAAGATTTTGGTATTTGTCCACTCACAGGATAAATGTGATGCATTGTTCAAGGATCTAATGAAACATGGCTATCCATGTCTTTCTCTTCATGGGGCTAAGGATCAGACAGACCGTGAATCCACAATATCTGATTTTAAAAGCAATGTCTGCAATTTGTTGGTTGCAACAAGTATTGCTGCCAGGGGATTAGACGTCAAGGAGCTCGAATTGGTGATCAATTTTGATGTTCCAAACCACTATGAAGATTATGTACATCGTGTTGGGCGCACTGGCCGTGCTGGCCGAAAGGGTTGTGCCATCACATTTATTTCTGAAGGTGGTGCAAGATATGCACCAGATCTGGTGAAAGCTTTGGAGCTATCTGAGCAGATTGTTCCTGATGATCTAAAATCCCTTGCCGATGGCTTTATGGCAAAAGTGACTCAAGGACTGGAGCAAGCCCATGGGACTGGTTATGGAGGTAGTGGCTTTAAATTTAATGAAGAGGAAGATGAGGTGAGGAAGGCTGCAAAGAAAGCTCAAGCCAAAGAATATGGATTTGAAGAAGACAAGTCAGATTCTGAAGATGAAGAAGATGGTATTAGGAAGGCTGGAGGTGATATTTCACAGCACCCTGCTCTTGCTCAGACTCCAGTCTTGCCTGGGACAGGGCTACCCGCTGCTACAAATGATGGGGCAGCTCGAGCTGCATTAGCTGCTATAAACCTGCAGCTGCAGCACAACTTGGCAAAAATACAATCTGAAGCATTGCCAGAGCATTATGAGGCTGAGTTGGAAATAAATGATTTCCCTCAGAATGCTCGCTGGAAAGTCACACACAAGGAAACTTTAGGCCCCATTTCTGAGTGGACTGGAGCTGCTATTACCATAAGGGGACAGTATTTCCAACCTGGCAAAGTCACAGGACCTGGGGATCGCAAACTCCACTTGTTCATTGAGGGTCCTAGTGAGCAGTCAGTTAAGAGAGCCAAAGTAGAATTGAAGCGTGCTTTGGAAGACATCACTAACCATGCTTTGCAACTACCCGGTGGAACTCAACCAGGCAAATACTCGGTTGTATAAAAGGTAAGATCCTGATACAGTTGAATTTATTATTGCTTATTTTATTTTGGTTGCTGTTCTATGCTTATTTTAGTTGCTGTTCTAAACTCTATGTTAAATACATCGGAAGGGATTCAGCCATATAGGTGCATAGTTATGCCTGGCTATGCCTATATGGTTTTATAAGTTTAAGTGTTTTTCTCTATCTTCTCTGGGTGGATTGGATTCCTTTAGGTTCAGAACTAGCATTAATAATATTTTCTGACTTTAGGTTGGGAATAATAAACATGATATTTGAATAGCAATGTTCTTGTTTATTTATTTATTTTCTGTGTTGCAGCTAGGTCTTTCAAGCCTAATCTCGTATATTCAAATATTATTCCATCCCTGCGCTTGCTTCGTGGATGTCTATGGTGCCAGTCATGATGCAAATTTTTTCATCTAGTTCCTACTTGATTTCAAGCTAAAATCCTTGAAATACTGTTTTTTTTTTTTCTGTGTTATTCCTTTTACTCGAGTCGTGAGATGTTTTATGCTATTATCTGTTCCTTTATCTGATTTTGTGTGTATGTTTCAGGTTTTGGTTCGATGATCTTTTGTCTTGAAAAGGGATACAAGATGTGATTGGGGAGATCACAAAATTCAGTTATTTATTTATGTATTTTTCTAACTGCAATGATTTGGATTTCAGCACATATACCATAAAACATATCTTTATATGAAATTTACCATTTAATGGATATGTTTATAATGGCATCCAAATCATCGGTTTAGGCTCATGATTAAGTCATGGCACCTGTAAGATCATTGGCTTTGCACTTGCCCTTGTTTTTTGTGAACTCAGCAATTCTATATATTGTGTTGTAATTCCAAATCTGTCAAATTTTATTTGGTTTGCTGAAAGTATATTCATGAAATATCACATTTATTATTCAAAAGTCTACAATTGTGTATATACTTACTGGTCTCTTTTCATGGTTTTAGTAATTTTATGATGGATCAGAAGTAGACAAGGTGCTCATTCTCTGTTAAAGCTTATTGGATCAGCTGTGCTCACCCTATCAACAGAAATACATCCTTCAATCTTCTGTGGAAGTTGATGGCACCCAAGCATTTATTGATTAGAGCTTATGAAGAGGACATGACATATTGTGGAAATTATTAAAGAGGTGAAATTGCTGACATGCTGACAAGGTTTTACTTCTTAATCTTTGTTCATTACCTTTGTTTAAGAATGGAGTTTCAAAATTTTTAGCTGGCATGCGACATTTTTGTTGGAGTGTAGTGAGTTTAGGTTTGTATTTGCTTGTTTATGATAAGTACTTTTTTTGTGCAATCAAGATTCATTTCTTACCAAATGGTTGTAATTTATGGTTCACTTATTCCTTTCACACTATATGGTTTTTGCATTTGCATCATAGAACAGAAATGACATAAATTGCCTTATGGGTTTGCATTTGCACCATATTACTGTGTGCTTTTACCATTCAGAAAATCACAATAAAACAAAGTGGTGTGTAATTCACCAAAAAAAAAAGTGTTACTCTCCGGTTCAAACACTAAGGCTTTGTTTGCGAGTTTGGAGGGGAAGGGAAGGGAAGGAAAGGCTAAAAAGGAAGAAACAAGTGGAAGGAGTAGAGAAGTTTGAGAGGGAAGGAGTTTGAAGGGTTATTTTTTCTTCATAACACAAAAACCCCCCAATTTGGGGGAACTCAAATTGTATTAGATGGTGGAACTCAAATATTGTTAGATGGGGGTTTGGAGGGTTTATATGAATTCTTCAATGTTATAATATTCTTAAATTCATAATATATTAATCATAAGTATTTATTTGTCATTCTCTATAAAAAATACTTTCTCAAGAAATGTAAAAGATTTCTCTAATTTTCTCTCTATTTTCCTCACTCCAAAGCCCTCCCCTCCCCTCCAAACTCGCAAACAAAGCCTAAGTTGTAATGTGTATAATTGAAATTGTAGTGTTAGTTAGTGCTACTGTACAATATTTTCATAAGTGGTCGACTGTGGACTGATGTTTAAAATGATTAGAAATTCTAATGACTGTTGACAATACTATTTAAAAGTAAAAATTTACGACTCATGATTTTTATGGCTAAAAATGTGACATGATTGATATCAATTTCATACGAGTTATATTTTTATTTTTTGTTGTTGTAATTAAATCAGTGACAAATTTTACATAAAAAGAATGATAACTTATATCTTAAGATACAAGTTAAGAAACTAATTATAAAAATATTTTCTTTCAAAATTGTTTATCTTAAAAATTTATCTTTCCAATAGAAAATTTGTTTTTAATTTTTTGTTAACCCTTACCTTGTGCTCCATAGAAAAATTAGCTTGTCTCTTCATAATAATAAGTGATTATCTACTACGCTTGATTTACTAAACGACTTGTGTCTAAATAAAACTTGTCCTTTTTTACAATCGACCCTCTTTTGTACTAAAAAACACAAAAGACTTGACAAGTGTAACACTCGTACTTGTGGATGCTTGTTCGAATCCGTTCCAATTTTAATTGGGAAAATTTAAATCAATTGGGTTTGGATTTGAGCTTTTTCTCATATCAAAAGAGACCAATTCAAGGGTGGGAGAGTGACGTAGGTCTCCCACCATGGGTCTCTCTCTCTCTTCCATTTCTCCATTACTTTCTTCAAACCCATAATAATAGTAATACACAAATCTCTCAAATTTTCAAACCAAGGATATATATATATATATTATCACCATAAAATATTCATAAGAGATAGAAAAATCCAATCAAGCAATTGAAGAACAAAATCAACTTAAGGCCTATCAAATTCAACACAAAATCAACTAAAGAATCGAACAATGTTTCCTTCTCAATGGCAGTATCCTATATTGCTTCTGCTGCATTATTTTGAAGATTGTTGTGTTATGTTTTGTTTTGTTTTTGGCTTGCACTTTTGATTTATAGTGTTGGCCTTCTTGTAAGCCTTGGCATCAAGTACTGTTTTTGTTGTATGATTAAGTCTTGCCAGCTTGTGTGCTTGGCTTAATGCTTTCTCTTGATGTTGGGTGTTTTAGCTTACTCTGGGGAGCCATTTTTATTTGTTTTGTGAAGTCTTTGTATCTTGTTAGCTTTAATAACTACATGTGGTGAAGGTTGAAGCTTTAATTATACATTTAGTCTTGTATTTCATAAGGGAAGTACATGTGAACTTTGTGTTTAATTAATCTATGAACAAAAAGAAATTGAATGAAAAGATGAAGGAAAGAGTGATGCAGAGAGCACATAGATGATACGAAGAGAGAGAAAAAAAAATATAATCTACTGACAGTGTATTATAAGACTGTTTATCCAACGGTTCATGTAACTTACCCATGGTGGAAGATCTACTACACTAGTTTCCACCCGAATCCACTCTCCTTGTATCAAGATTACTATACTATTCTTAAACAAAAGCTTAAGTAATATGGAGTATTTATTTGTTTATTGTTATTTTTAAGGTGAGGTATGAAACAAGCTAGTTTTTTTTTTAAAAAAATGTTTTAAAAAAATGAGATTGTTAAAACTTTGTAGCTTGAACTTATTAATTTTTTTAATAACATGTACAAAATATAGTACAATTTCATGCAGTATGGAGGTGGGATACCACAATCCAACTGTAGTTGCTTCAATGGGAACAAAATTTGATGCAGCAGTTGCTTCAGCCGTCAATTTTAGATCAACGACTAATTTTGTTTAACTGTGTCAAAATTGATAGATAATCTGAACTCTCCGATCTCAAATTAACGGTCGTGATTGAATATAACATAAAACTGCGTGCCTTTATGATGGTAAAGGATCTCATAGATGCTAATGGAGGTTGGAGGTTTGAACTCTTAATCCCATGGTTGCCCTGTTATTTCGGTTTAGTGACGAGGCATGGGAGACAGATTGGCTTCGGATATGGCGTCTACGAATTCCATAGCATATTAGAACGTTTATTTGGATAATTTGTCATGACCGTCTTTTAACAAATTATCGAAAAGGTAAAATGTACATCAGTGAGTTGTAGTGTAGTCATTGTGTGGATGTTGCTTAGTGTGTTGAGGGATTACCCCTTAGAGAATTTTTTTTGGTGCAATTTATTAAATGGAGAGGATAGATATTGGTTTTTTGCAGCTGCTCTTGATGAGTGGATTGTTTTAAACATGAAGAGACAACTTGGCCAAGACAATAACTTGAGCTGGGCAAGTGTTTGGGCTACTAGTCGCCACTTATTTTGGCTATGGCGTAAAGGGAGGCCCACGGAGACAATAGATTAAGACCCTTTGCAATTCATATTGAGATGTGTTCTTCAATATTTTGAGGCAGATGTTAGTGGTATTGTGATAGCAAATTAACAAAAGATGGAAATTGCCATTGCCTAACAATGTCCGGAAGAAGGTTGGTTCAGTTTGAACACATATGGACTAGTAGATGTCACATGTCAGCTAGTTGTGGTGGATTATTTAGAAATTCAGATGGTCAATGGCTTGGTGGGTTTTTAAGAAACTTAGGCCGGTGTAATGCGTATATAGTGGAACTTTGTGGAGTTTATGACGGTTTTTGTCTTGCTCGTAACAAAGGTGTCAAAAAGGTGAAGGTGCTTGTAGATTCGAGCATTGTAGTGCACACTCTTAAGAACACTATTGGTGGGAGTGTGGTATGGCGTCTTGTCCAGGAAATTCGACGGTTGTTAGCTTTGGATTGAGATATTGAAGTGTGTCATTCTTACCGTGAGACAAATGGATGAGCTGACGCACTTGCTAACATGGGTTGTGAGCATGGTCCGAGGATTCGTTTGAATGAGCACTGTTCCTCTCGATTGAGCTTGTTGTTGTTAGCTGATACCATGGGGATAACTACCCCTGAAGTTATTGTTGTTTAGTTGCTTCTTTCTTTGGGCCTAGGCCCCTTTTGTATAAATTAAAAAAAGAAAAATATAAATGAAGATAGAAAAATTAATATGTATTTGCACTATTTTTTATATAGGGTTAAATGATCCTGCAAATTTTGTGTTACCAAAAAACATAAATCCCTTTCTTCTCCTCCCTTTTTTTCTTCCATTTATTTATAGAAATATAAATAAATTTTCTTCTTTTCATGTTCGTTCTCTCTCTCTCAAAGAAAACAAGCAACATCAAATACATAAGAGTCTAAGTTTATTTTAAAATTTAATTATAATAATTATTTAATTTATTTATTTTAACGCACGCACGCACACATGAGTGCACACATGCACATACGCACACTAAGTAAAAAAAAATTGGTGGCCTATAATTTTGAGAAGAACTACATTGATAACCAAAGCAAACCTACATTGTCAACTTGGAGAAGAACTACTAGTCCGCCAATGGGAAGGAATTGAGTGTCACAAATCCAAATCTATTTCTACCATAAATCTTGCAAATTATGGACTAAAAGGGACACTCCACAATCTTAGTTTCTCCTCATTCCCAAACCTCATCGGTCTAAATATTTACAACAACTCTTTTAGTGGTTCCATTCCCTCTAAAATTGGACTGTTAACAGAACTTCGTGTTATGGATTTGGACGGAAACACTCTATCTAGTACCATCCAAGGATCAATTGGTAACATGACCAATTTAAAATAATTGTACCTTTCAAATAACACGTTGTCTGGAACAATCCCATCCTCATTGTGGAATATGGCATACTTGTCGACACTTAGTCTTAATCAAAATAACCTATCTGGATCAATCTCTCCATCTATAAATAACATGGTCAATCTAGAATATCTCGAACTTCATTATAACCATTTCTCTGGAGCTATTCCTTCAAGCATTGGAAACTTGACAAAGCTCGTGTCTTTAAAGATTATGCCTAATCGTTTTTCTGGATCAATTCTTAGTTCAGTTGGAAACCTAAACAATCTGTTTATCCTCAGTTTGCAAGAAAACAATCTATCTGGAACTATTCTTGTTGTAATTGGAAATTTGACAAAGCTACTTTTCTTAGAATTAGCCACCAATAAATTTTATGGTAGAATTCCAAAATGCCTATATAACATTACAAAATGGCAAAGCTTTTTATTAGCCGAGAACGATTTCATTGGTCATTTGCCACCGCAAGTATGTTATGGTGGAGCTCTACTATAGTTCTCGGCTATTCGCACTCAAGCTTGAAAACAACTCCAGTATTGTAAGACTTAGGCTTGAGAGTAACCACATAGAAGGAGATATTGCGGAAGATTTTGGTGTATATCCAAATTTGCAATACATTGATCTAAGTGACAATAAATTTCATGGTCATTTCAATAAACTGGGGGAAGTCCCCCAATCTATCCACCTTCAAAATATCCAAAAATAACATCATTGGTGGCATACCATTAAGATTTTTGGAGGCAAAAGGGCTAGGCAAGCTTCACCCCTCTTCAAACCAGTTAACAGGAAAGATTCCAAAGGAACTTGGATATCTAAAATCGTAACTTAAGATCAACAAAAATCATCTTTCAGGAAGTATTCCAAGTGAGATTGGATTGCTAAAGAATCTTGAAGATTTCGATGTAGGAGGAAATATGTTGACTGGAGTAATACCAAAAAAAGTTTTTAAGTTACCCTTCTTACATAACTTGAACTTGAGTGGAAACAAAATTGAAGGGAGAATTCCCTCAGACTTTGTCCAGTTATAGCCTCTTGAATCTCTCGATCTTAGCAGAAATCTGTTAAGTGGAATAATACCAACATAGCTAGGAGAGTTGAAGAAACTGCAAGAGCTTAATTTGTCATGCAACAATCTTTTTGGCATCATTAATTATTCCATCAACTTTTGAGGATGTCATGTCAAGTTTAACACATATAAACATATCACACAACAAGTTAGAAGGAAGGCTACCAAATAATCGAGCCTTTTTTCAACGCTCCAATTGAATCGCTAAGACATAACAAAGGTTTGTGTGGTAATCGCACCGACTTAATGCTTTGCACAACCAGCCACAACCAAAAGAGCTACAGGGTCCTCCTATTTATATTGTTTGTTATCTTAGGTGCTCTGGTTGGGTGTCATTGTTGCGTGGGAATTCCAATTTGTGTTCTTTATTGGAGACAAAGAATGTCAAAAACCAAGGTTGAAGATTCCAACGAAGCACAAGCCTTTTCCATATGGAGTATTGATGGAAAAATGTTGTTTGAAAATATCATTAAAGCTACCGAGAACTTTGATAAAATTTTTTATTTTGAGACAGTGAAAAAAAGAGATATAATCAGGACCGTCTCTGAGATTTTTGGTGTATAATTTTGATACCCATTTTTTTTATAAGTCATATAATTATATTATAAATATATAATGCGAAAAAAAAGTTAAAGATAGTACTTTCAATTGTTAGAATTTCTCTGATATTTCTTAATTCATCAAATATATTTCATTATCATTATCATAAGAGTATAAATATATTTTTAAATTTAATTATAATTATTTAATTTATTTTAACACACGCACACGTGAGTGCACGCACGCACGCACATAGACACACTAAGTACAAAAAATTGGTGCCCTATAATTTTGGTGCTTCTTTAATTTTGGTTACCTGTGACGTCTCTTCTCTTGAACACCCTCCGAAACTCTCCTAGATATAATGAATGTTATATAGGTGTTTTGTGGGTGAATCGTAATAGGAAGAAATATTATGACTTGTTTTACAGAGAATAAATAATAATGATGGATAGTGTAATAATAAAATTGTAATACTGGAATTTTAAAATGAATTAAGGTTAGTTTTGACAATTTAATAAAATTATAAGAGCTTCCCTCCCCTCCCCCTCGAAATCCCTCAATTTGGGAGAAGCAAAAATTGGATTTTGGAGGAATTTTGCTCCCCTCATCTCCTAAATATTGAACCCAACATAAATAATTAAAAATGCCTCATCCCCTCTCCTCTGGTTACCTCAAATCAAACAGATTCTAAGAGGCCTTGAAAGAATGCTTGTATTTTTAATCTCATGTAATTATTGTTTTTAATTGAGATAAAATTACTTAATTGTTTTTAAACTTGTAAACAATAATAGAAATCAACAAATGAGTAACTGAATATTCAAAGACATATTTAAAAGGAAAAATGCTAAACGTAGTAAAAAAACAAAAAGTAAAATGCTAAACAATGCATTCAATGCACTAGTTAAGCAAATTATTATGGAAATTTTCTCTTGAAATTCGGCTCGAGTTCGACACAAACTTTTTTTTAGTTTGAGTTTGACTCGTTTAAAGTTCACGAATAGTTTGGTTTGACTCGTTAGGTTCAAATCGTTAAGTCAAATCACATGATTTTAAAGTCTTTTTTTGTCAAAATTCGATCTTTAACTTTTTAAACTATTTTTTTAAAAGAAAAAATTAAATTAAAATAAAGGAGAAGCAAGAAAATGGAATATGAAAAGTCTATTAAGAAGAGAGTTTAAATGTGTAAATTTTTTTTTTGGTTAAGACAGAGTGAGTATTACTCGTATATGGGGAACTGAAAATTTCATTGGTGTGTCAAGTTAAAAAGATTTGAAAAGTTTATATATATTGAGTAACGTTAATTTAAGATTAACGGTTTATACATTTTTATTGAATAACGTTAATTTTTTTGTGTCTCAAAAACATGTCAAACGATTTTAGATTTTTGTAAAACTCAACATAGGAGATCTTTATGATATAAAGCTTCAATCAAATGGTGGATTTTGTAAAATTGGTATTCGTTAAAGCGTTATTGAACAGTGTAACATTACTCAAATGTTACACTGATGTAATTTGATATATCTCTCTCTCTATATATATATATATATATATATATATATATATATATATATATATATATATATATATATATGGATATGCTATAACACACCCACTCAATTTTATGAAGGTGTGCATTAGCAAGTTATAACTAAAAAATAGATAAATACACCTTCAGGTGTATGTTGCTAAAACACTCCTTCTAAAAAATAAGTGGGTGTACGTTAGCAACTTCTATAGGCATTTGCTACAATCCACCAACTTATTTTTCAGAAGGTGTGTGTTAGCAAAAGATAACTAAAAAGTAATTAAATACACCCTAAGGTGTATGTTGCTAATGCACACCTTCATAAAAAAGAGTGGGTGTGCATTAACATTCCCCATATATATATATATAATCGAGCTAGTTCATTAGTCAAACGAGTTGAACTATATATAGTTTATGTTCAGCCCATTTATTTAACGAACTTAATTTTCTACTCAAGTTCAGCTCATTTGGTTCATAAACCAAATTCACGAGTCAATTATCGAATCGAACTATTCACGAGTTGGGTCGGATCATTGCCAACCCTATTTGTAATTCATACTCCCTCCGTTCATTTTTATTTGTCTTTTTAGAAGAAAAAAATTGTTTCAAATTATTTGTCGTTTTGAGAATTTAAGTTTATTTTTTGTCGATTATATCCATTGTCAATTATTACTCTTATTTTTTTCAATAAAACTAATTAATGCTATATATTTAAAAAACTAAAGTTTTTTTTTTGTTAAATTTTTTTGGCACATAACATATTAATTTTTTTTATTTTTTACATAATATATTAAATTTATTGGAAAGAGAAAGTGTGTGCAAAAAAATAGGAATTTGTTGGTGAATTAAAATTAGGATATAGTAGGAAGATAAAGTGCAAAAATACACTTTTTAAATTTGGTATTACTATTTTAAGACGATAAATAAAAAGGACCGGAGGGAGTATATATGTTTAATTTCAAAATATCATTGAAAATAAAAAGATTGAATATCGGTAATTCATATGTTTATACCAATCATCCAATCTTTTGATTTGCAATGCTTATGCAATCTTGATATTTGGTTCCAATCTTTTTCTTCTTTGATGTTTCTTCAATGATAAACTTTTTCTTTATCAAAATTAAAATGTATGATGAACATCTTCTTAACACCAACTTCGACAGAAATCGAAGAAATGAAAAAGAGAGAGAGAGATTGCATAAGAATAGCTAGGGTTTCTTGTGACATTGTGTGAGAGAGAGAGCTTAAGTAATTTTACTATCTCATTTTTAATCAAAAGTGATCACTCCAGGGTGAGGAGAGGATTGCTAACTAATACCATTGCGACAACTTGTGATTCTATTTCAGTTCATATCTTTTAAAAATCAAAATAAACCATTCATATTATTAGAATAATATAAAATCATTGATATGTCATATCCTAACAGTTTAAGTTTTTGGGATAATCGGTTATTTGACATGGTATCAGAACCTCTACAACTAAGTTGTCTAGAGTTCGATCCCCGCTCCCCTCACTTTCTAATTAAAAAGTGGAATTGAAGCATATGGTAGGCGAGCCTATGCATTATCCACGTTTTCTAATTAAAAAGTGGAATTTAAGCATATGGTAGGTGAACCTGTGCATTATCCACGCTTCAAGCCCAAGTGGGCTCTTGCGTGAGAGGGCGTGTTAGAATAATATAAAATCATTGATATGTCATATCCTAACAACTTAAGCTTTATAATCGGTTATTTGACACATCATTATATTACTAATCTGGTTCGGGGGTCAGTTCTGACATCAAGTGGTTTCAGCCTCCTCCCGATCGCAGTTTGTCTATTCTTAAAATGGATTAGAGATGGAAAAATTTGAATTTTATAATAATAGAAAAAAAGAAGTAAAAGAATTAATTTGAATACTAAAATGATACACATTAAAAACTTTTACATATATTATTAGATGTCCATATTAAAGAAATCCTTATTTATGACTAGCGACTTGAGAAAAATAATAATTAAAATGATTTCTTCCACATAATTAACTTGTAAAAGATTTTTTGCATATATATAAAACATATTTTGGGAATTTGATAAATGCAAAAGAAAAAAAAATGGTGTACACCAACCACGCTAATTTCTTAATATTGGTCAAACAAATATTCCGAAATTAATTTATATTTTAACTTTTATGTGAACCAACCATGTTAATTTCTTATAATATTTTAGCCTTTTAGGTAAATGACAAAAAAGGTTGAAATAGCCATTTGAAACAGGTGTAAGTTATTGTCCATAAGGCTTGTATTTATGGACCGTCCATAAGTCATTTTCAGCCTTTAGATTAGCCCTCCACGTGTCATAATCATAGTGCAGTTTAACATACATACCGGAACAGTTGAGAGAAAAGTGTTCCGGTATGCATAAAAGTGTTCCGGTATGCATCAAAGTGTTCCGGTATACATAAAAGTGTTCCGGTATGCATAAAAGTGTTCCGGTACTGTTGGAACACTAGTAGAAAAGTGTGTGAATTGAAAAAATTATTAGTCCCACATTGGGTAGAACACACACACTAGTAGTGTTTATATATGGGATTGTCATTCCCAAGGGTGTGCCCTTGGGGTACCCAATTTTGTGATCGGAGAGAACCCTACAAAACCTTACAAAATATATATATATATCACACGCGCGACGACGCCGCCGTCCGTCCGGCCGGCTCGGCTTGGATTGGATCAAAAAGAAATAATTTTGTTATACGAAAAGATTAAATTAATTTAATCTTTATCTGAAATATATAATTTATTTATCAGATAAGTTTGTTTTGTTTGTTTTCAAATCCGATCCAGTTTTAAAAGATTAGAAACAACCGAAAGATCCAAATTTTACTCGATCTGATCCGTGGAAATTCAATACCCGAATTTCCTCAAATCAGTTACGAAATTTTTCCTATAAAAGGAAGGTTCGTGTAGTTCATTCGGTACACCGAAAAAGCATTCTTGAGTTTTCGAATTCTTTTTCTTCTCTCTCCCTTCGACTTGTGTTTAACGAGTTATTCTTACTCACTTCATCTTTTTATTTCTTGAGTGGTATACGTTACCATATTTGACCGGTACTTAATTACCGTATAGAAGGTGTAACTTCTAGATCGATTATCGACCGTGCAGTCGGTGATCACACAATTGATTGGGCTGTTTTATCCTGGAGGCGCACGGCTTATAGTCTACCTTGCACAAAACTTGGGGTAGAGTCGTGAAACGTCTTAAAGAAAGCGACCTGGTCGTGACTCAACCCAGTAATCTCTTCGGTGATTTTTCTATTCAGGTATTTTTCAAAATTCAAACCAACAATTTTAAGACGTTTCAAAAATCACTATGAACACCGAAGAAATTACTGGTACCGGAACAGCTACTGCTGACTTCAATAGACCATTCAGGTTTCAAGGAAGTCACTTCAAACGTTGGCAACAAAAGATGCTCTTTTTCTTAACTACAAAAAAGGTTGCCAACGTTCTGACTGAGGACATGCCTGTGATACCTGCGAGTTCAGAACCATCTGGTTCGAACAGTAACGGTCAAGCAATGGATGTGGATATCACTAATCAAACTGAACAGGATAATGTTGTCCATAATGCTACTATTGCATTAGCCCTTTGGAAAGAGAATGATTATCTATGTAAGAATTTCATTCTCAATGGACTCAATGATGAGCTGTATGACTACTACAGCCGCCATGAGAATGCGAAACAAGTTTGGGATGCTCTGGAGAAAAAGTATGATACTGAAAAAGCCGGAGCTAAGAAATATGCGGTAAGCCGCTACTTGAAGTTTCAAATGAATGATGAAAAATCAGTAGAGGCACAATCTCATGAAATTCAAAGAATTGCTCATGAAATAGTGTCAGAAGGAATGCAGTTAGATGAACAATTTCAGATTGCTGTCATCATCGATAAACTGCCTCCTACTTGGAAGGACTTTAAAAATATCCTTAGACACAAAACTAAGGAGTTCTTCATTGAAAGTCTTATTACTCGACTTCGAATTGAAGAAGAAGCAAGGAAACAAGACTTAAAAGAAGAGGTGCTTGTTGTCTCTGGCAACAACACTAAAAAGAAATATGTAGGTGCTGTTCTGAAGCCTAATGGCAAACAATTCAAGAATCAGAACAACTCTGCACATAAGAATTCCAATAGGAATAAGAATGGGAATCCTCATAAGACCCAAAATCAACAACCATCCTCAAAGAATGATGCTGCAACCACATTCAACTGTTACAACTGTGGGAAGCCAGGTCATATGGCACGCAAGTGTAGGAACAGGCCGAACCCTGCTGCGCAGGCTCACCTGACAACTGAAGAGCAAACATATGTGGCTATGGTAACTGAAGTCAACCTAGTTGGCGGAACTGATGGATGGTGGTTAGATACAGGTGCCTCTCGCCATGTCTGTTATGACCGTGCAATGTTCAAATCTTACACACCTGCTGAAGACAAGAAAGTGTTGCTGGGAGACTCTCACACCACTAATGTTGCAGGAATAGGGGACGTGGAGCTGAACTTCACCTCCGGAAAGACTCTAATACTGAAGGATGTGATGCACACTCCAGAAATTAGAAAGAATCTAGTTTCAGGTTATCTTTTGAACAAGGCAGGGTTCACTCAATCTATAGGAGCTGACATGTACGCCGTTACTAAACATGGGGTATTTGTTGGGAAAGGGTACGCCACTGATGGCATGTTTAAATTATGCATTGATATGAATAAAATTTCTACTTCTTCTGCTTATATGTTGTGTGATTTTAATATTTGGCATGCAAGACTCTGTCACGTGAACAAAAGAATTATTTCTAAATTGAGCAGCTTAGGAATAATACCAAAAATGTCTTTAAATGATTTTGAAAATTGTGAATTTTGCAGTCAAGCTAAAATAACAAAAGATTCGCATAAATCAGTAACTAGAGAGTCTGAACCATTTGACTTAATTCATTCTGATATATGCGAATTGGATGGAAACTTGACTAGAAACGGGAAAAGATATTTTATCACTTTTATAGATGACTGCTCCGACTACACTTATGTGTATCTAATGAAAAATAAAAGTGATGCGCTTGATATGTTTAAAATATTCATAAAAGAAATTGAAAATCAATTCAATAAAAGAATCAAGCGTTTTCGTAGTGATAGAGGCACTGAATATGGATCACACGCATTCAATGAGTATTATAAAGAACACGGAATCATTCATGAAACAACTGCTCCTTATTCTCCGGAAATGAACGGTAAAGCGGAAAGAAAAAATCGAACCTTTACCGAACTAGTAGTTGCTATCATGCTTAATTCCGGTGCAGCGCCTCATTGGTGGGGGGAAATTTTATTAACAGTTTGTTACGTGCTAAATAGAATACCCAAAACTAAGAACAAAATTTCTCCATTTGAAATCTTGAGGAAAAGACAACCCAAATTGTCTTATTTTCGAACATGGGGCTGTTTAGCCTATGTAAGGATTCCCGACCCTAAACGAGTTAAACTCGCAAGTAGAGCCTATGAATGTGTATTCATTGGTTATGCCCTAAATAGCAAAGCATATAAGTTTTTTGACTTAAATGCTAAAGTAATCATAGAATCAAATGATGCCGAATTCTATGAAAATAAATTCCCCTTTAAATCTAGAAATAGTGGGGGCACTAGTGGGGGCTCTAGTGGGAACACTACATCTAATAACATTCCATTGATCAGAAATAGTGATGAAAACATCGAAAGTGATGTTATAGAACCTCGAAGAGGTAAGAGAGCAAGAATTGCTAAAGAGTATGGACCCGAATATGTGGCCTACACATTAGAAGAGGATCCATCAAATCTAAGCGAAGCTTTGTCTTCCTTGGATGCTGACTTATGGCAAGAAGCTATTAACGATGAAATGGACTCTCTAGAATTTAACAAAACTTGGCATCTTGTTGACTTGCCTCCTGGTTGCAAACCGATAGGTTGTAAATGGATTCTTAAAAAGAAACTAAAACCTGATGGCACAGTGGATAAATACAAGGCTCGCCTTGTAGCCAAAGGGTTCACTCAAAGAGAGAATATAGATTTCTTCGACACTTTCTCGCCAGTTACTCGAATCACGTCCATAAGGGTACTCATCTCCTTGGCTGCCATTCATAATTTGATCGTGCACCAGATGGATGTGAAAACGGCTTTCCTTAATGGAGAACTAGAAGAAGAAATCTATATGAAACAACCTGAAGGCTTTGTGATTCATGGACAAGAAGACAAAGTTTGTAAGTTAGATAAATCTTTGTATGGTCTTAAACAAGCGCCTAAACAATGGCATGAAAAATTTGATAACGTAATGATTTCGAATGAGTTCAAAGCGAATGAAAGTGACAAATGTATTTATTATAAGTATGAAAATAACATTTGCACGATCATATGTCTCTACGTAGATGACCTACTCATATTTGGATCAAACATTCATGCCGTAAATGCTGTAAAGTCATTGTTGTGCAACAACTTTGACATGAAAGACCTAGGAGAAGCTGATGTAATTCTTGGCATCAAGATTACTAGATCAGAAAAAGGAATTTCCTTGAATCAATCTCACTACATTGAGAAGATCTTAAGGAAATACAATTATTTTGATTGTAAACCTGCAAGCACACCTTATGATCCAAGTATAAAACTCTTTAAGAACGATGGAGATGGTGTTAGACAAACTGAATATGCAAGTATCATTGGCAGCCTCAGGTATGCCACTGACTGTACTAGACCCGACATTGCCTACGTCGTGGGACTTTTATGCAAGTTTACAAGTAGACCTGGTAAGGAACATTGGAATGCCATTGAAAGAGTCATGAGATACTTGAAAAAGACCATAACTCTAGGATTGCATTATCAGAGGCATCCTGCTGTTCTTGAAGGATACAGTGATGCAGACTGGAACACCCTATCTGATGATTGCAAAGCGACCAGCGGATATATATTCAATATCGCTGGAGGAGCTGTATCTTGGAAATCCAAGAAACAGACAATACTGGCTCAGTCTACCATGGAATCAGAGATGATAGCACTAGCTGCTGCCAGTGAAGAAGCAAGTTGGCTAAGATGCTTGCTAGCTGAAATCCCTTTATGGGAAAAACCGTTACCTGCCGTGTTAATTCATTGTGATAGTACTGCGGCTATCGCAAAGATTGAGAATCGTTATTACAATGGTAAGAAACGACAAATCAGGCGGAAACACAGCACGATTAGAGGACTAATATCTAATGGAGCGGTTAGAGTCGATTATGTACGTACTGATGAAAACTTAGCAGATCCTTTGACGAAAGGACTAACAAGAGAGAAAGTCTTAAATACATCTATTAAGATGGGACTAATGCCTATAGCTCACTAGTGATGGTAACCCGACCTAACTGACTGGAGATTCCATGAAATAGGTTCAATGGGTAATAACAAGTCATAAAGTGATAGAACATGCTATGAGATAAAATAAAGAAAGCATGATTCCTGCAGCGAATAGAGGATGAGATAATAGAAACTCTTAATGAGATCTATACTCCATATGGAGTGGAGTACATAGCTACAGGAGTACTCTTGATAGACTCACCTATGCGAATGTGGAACTGAGGCCGGTTCCTATGGAATTTGGGGCAGAATTGCTAGAGCATTCGTTAAACCGGGATATACGTGCATGGCCATAAAAGCACGGGCTTTTAGAATACACCTTAAGAAAAGGTTGTGTGTGGGTACTATGTCTGAGATCGAGTTCAATGCTAAATGCCACTCCTGTTAATCGGAATTTTACCCGCTATGCAAAGGTTCAAGTTGTTGGCGACACCTTTGTTTATTAGCATCCTTATAGAAACGCCTAGCGTTATATTCAAGAACATTTTTTAAATTCAAGTGGGGGATTGTTGGAACACTAGTAGAAAAGTGTGTGAATTGAAAAAATTATTAGTCCCACATTGGGTAGAACACACACACTAGTAGTGTTTATATATGGGATTGTCATTCCCAAGGGTGTGCCCTTGGGGTACCCAATTTTGTGATCGGAGAGAACCCTACAAAATATATATATATATCACACGCGCGACGACGCCGCCGTCCGTCCGGCCGGCTCGGCTTGGATTGGATTGGATCAAAAAGAAATAATTTTGTTATACGAAAAGATTAAATTAATTTAATCTTTATCTGAAATATATAATTTATTTATCAGATAAGTTTGTTTTGTTTGTTTTCAAATCCGATCCAGTTTTAAAAGATTAGAAACAACCGAAAGATCCAAATTTTACTCGATCTGATCCGTGGAAATTCAATACCCGAATTTCCTCAAATCAGTTACGAAATTTTTCCTATAAAAGGAAGGTTCGTGTAGTTCATTCGGTACACCGAAAAAGCATTCTTCAGTTTTCGAATTCTTTTTCTTCTCTCTCCCTTCGACTTGTGTTTAACGAGTTATTCTTACTCACTTCATCTTTTTATTTCTTGAGTGGTATACGTTACCATATTTGACCGGTACTTAATTACCGTATAGAAGGTGTAACTTCTAGATCGATTATCGACCGTGCAGTCGGTGATCGCACAATTGATTGGGCTGTTTTATCCTGGAGGCGCACGGCTTATAGTCTACCTTGCACAAAACTTGGGGTAGAGTCGTGAAACGTCTTAAAGAAAGCGACCTGGTCGTGACTCAACCCAGTAATCTCTTCGGTGATTTTTCTATTCAGGTATTTTTCAAAATTCAAACCAACAGGTACAGTTGAGGATGTATACCGGAACACTTGAAAAAAGTGTTCCGGTAACTTTATGGACGGTCTATAAAGATCCCTTATGGACGATAACCGGACCCGATAGCAAATAAATGCAATATTTTTATAATATTGTTGGTCCTTTCAAGGTCGTCTATATATTTCAAAGGACCTTACTATCAGCCTTCATTCCATTCATATTCACTTGTCTAAGAGTTTCATTGTTAGGTCTAGGGATGATGAAACAAACCAGACCCACCCAATGCTGTTGGACCGGGTCATAGGTGAGGAAGTATCGCTACAATGGTTAAGGAAGGCAACTTTCCACCATTCGGAACTCTTTTCAAGTGCTTGATTTAAGGTTAGTCATATGTATAATTTTATAAACTCTTTTTGTGATGAATTTTATGTTTATAAGTAGTTAATTTTCTTAGGTTAAATTGAGTAGATGGACTTTCTTAGAATTATTTGAGTCATATAATTTGTTGATGTTACATAATTATCGGAATTCAGTCTTGTTATTATTTACTTATATTATATCTGTTCTTACTTCTTAATACTTAAATTTTCATAGCTTGATAAACTTATGAATTGTTTTCAAAATCATTGAACGACTAATAACACTAGTTTTTAAACTGGATCTAAGATAATTATTCAACCACGTAGTTAGGATATATATATTAATTGTAAATCTCTTTTTATAATCCTATATGTCTTTTTATAAAACAACTGTATATAAATAAAAATTTATAAATAAAATATTATGGTGTCTAGTCAAAAAAATTCAAACTAGTGTCCGGTCTATTTAAATTTCTACGGTGTCTGTCAAAAATATTTCTATAGTGTAAATCAATTCTCAATTGTGTTAAATGGTATTTTCTTTGAATATTAATCTCATATTAAATATCATAGCATATATTATTTTTAGTCTATATTAAAACTGTCGGTATTTCATGTTTGTCTGTATAAATAGCATAACTGGTGTAATAAGAAAAACAAATTACAAAACATATCTTTAAGATTTTCTTTTCGTTTATGGATCATCATTGTCATGGTTAGAAAGAAGATGAAACTTTCCTACAAAGCATATAACTCGAAGAGGAGAGAAACATTCAGAAAAAAGGAAAAATGGTTAAACAATAAGAGAGAGAAACATGATTTTCTACCATTTTAAACTTATAATTTAATATAGATTAAGAGAGAGAAAAATTGACGATAAATGAGAATCTAAAAAATAAATAAAAATACATACCGTTTATCTTTTAGAACGGTACAATATGTATATTATCCAAGAATAATATAAACATATTTTATTAGGCTATTGTCTAGCCACTTTTCCTCCTTCCGAATGTTGCTCTCCTTTTTGAGTTATAAGCTATGTAGGCAAGTTTCACCTTCTCTATATATATGATAATGATGATCCGTAAACTAAAAAAAATCCTAAAAATACTTGTTGTTTTGTTTTTACTCCAATTGTGCTATTTAAATATACAAACTTGAGTTACCAGCAGTTTGAATAGACCAAAAATAATACATATTTCTTATGATATTTAATATAATATCGATATTCAAAGAAAAAAGTATTTAACACAATTGAGAATTGATTTACACTGTAGAATTCTTTTTTACTAGACTTTGTAGAAATTTAAGTAGACTGGACACTAATTTGAATCTTTTTTGACTAGACAAAGTAGAATTTTATTATTAAATTTTTATTTATATACAATTGTTTTATGAAAGACATCCACATCTTAATTTTTATTTACATAAGTCATGATATTTGGTTAAGTTATCTAGAAATTTCTACTACTTTCTCTTATTTTGCATTTGTAGGACTTTAATGCTTAGAATGTGAAGAAGTGGGTGTTATTGATGCAATTTATGATGACTTAATGATTAAGACTTGCTTTATGATAGTGAAGTTAATCAAGACTTGTTTAAATATCAGTGGAATGCATTTCTTAATGATTTGAAGGTGCAAAATCAAGGAAATTGAAGTTGGAGCGTAGCAGAAAATTCATGATGAAACTGTCACTAAAAGCTGAAACGTCATATCCTGTGAGCCAGTCACGTCTGTAATGGTCCAGGCTCGGCCATGACAATCAAAACAGAAGCATATCAGGTCGTTGGCAAAAGTTTGGCATGGCCTGTGATGCCCTTGTCACGCTCATGGCAACCCCAAATGTTGAAAAAGTCAGTTTTGACCCTCTATCACCCTTAATTGTTCACTAAGGGTACTACTTATTCTTATTGTCCATTGGTTTGCATGAAAGTTGTAATTCTTATGGCGATATATAAAGTCTTTCTCTCATGTAAAAGGACATCTTATCTAATTATTCCTACATGACTACATTATCAATAAAGTTCTTTCTTTTATTTTTTTTGTTCTTAGTTCATAGTATTGTTTAGTTTATGTTTGCTGCTCATGTGTATGTGGTGAGTACTTCACCACCATCTTAGGGTTATGAAGAGTAGTCCATAGCATCCCCTCTTGAACCTTTTCTTTTTTGTTTTTGTTGATTATTATGATTACTAACAAGGTATATCATATGTGTTAGTGCCTTTTATTGATTATCAAAGGACAAAGATGAAGTACCGAACAGAGAAGTCAATGTCCTGATCCTCTATACTATGACTAGCATATCGTCTAGGGGTATGCGCCGGATTCAACTTGTCGTCGCGGACAGTGGCAGAGCTAGGAAAAAAGAATTGGTGGGCCGCTAAAAAAATTATATGTGCTAATACAATAACTTGCAAATTATTTCTTAAAGAGGACATTCCAATTACCAAAGCGGAGATAATATGCGCTAACATGACATCATAATTTTTTTTACACTGTCAATCAATCATTATTGCAGGGTAAAAAAAAAATATTTGACTTTAATCTTATCTATCTTAAAAGTCATACAAATGATACTTTATGATTGGTTGACTGTAAAAAAATTTACACCGATAGTGCGTCTAAGTTAATCACTATATATATATATATATAGGAAAATGCTATTTAGCAAGAATTTTTTGATGCAAGAAAGAGAAGAATAAATCCTCACCCTTAATTACATCCATAACCACCCATGTTTTCCACTAAAAAAGAAGATTAAATGACATCATCCTTTAAGATTTTACCATGTGTTAATTCTTGCATTTCTTGTGTAAAAATTTCATGCTAAATAGCAATGCTCATATATATATATATATTAATATTATGTGCTTCTTCCCTTCACTTCCATCCATGGGTGTTGAATGTTGAAACCATTGTAGATGATCTTATTTTATTTATCCATCATCACCACCACCCAATACCCATTTGATTGAAGTTCTTCAAGTATCATAATTATTAACTAAAAGTGGTATAAAAAATATTAATAGACTTGATTTTACCAAACAGACCCCGATATATGAGTCAGGGTTCTCTCCAGTCCAAAATATACTGCAGGGAGTGCAGTGTTGGTTTCCACCCTTAGGGTCTGTTTGGTTCGAAGTTTTTGGAGGGGAGAGGAGGGGAGGTGAGGGAATATTTTAAATTTTTATGTTTGGATCAATTTTTTAACGAGGGGAGGGGAGGGGAGGGAATAAGTAATTTACTTTTTTACTCTTAATCTTATAAACTCAAAATAAGGATTAGATTATAATGGATATATTACGTCAAAAAAAATCTAATGGATATATAACAAAAAAAATCTAATGAGTAGAAAACCTATATTTTTTTTGTTGTAAAAAAAAATAAAACCTAAAATTTTAATATTCCAACAAGGATAATTTAGAATTTTAATAAAAAAAGTGAGGGTAATTTTGTCAACATAATAAATTATGTTTTACCTCGCCTCCCCTCCTTAAAAATCCCTCCCCTCCCCTCACCTCCCCTCCTCCTCGGTTGAACCAAACAGAGCCTTAATTTAATATTTTTATAATGGAAGTTACTGTTCACAATGAAAATGAATGATCATGATTTCACTTGAAAATAATGTTACTGGAGAGGATCTGATATATCAGTTCACATTGTTGCCATGAATTTTAGGGAGTGTATACATAGGGGTGGGTAATGGGCGGGTATGGGCGGGTTCGGGCTCAAAGTCGTCACCCGGTCTAAACCGCATAGTCAAAAAGTAAGGCCCAATTGACCCGAAAATGAAGAGCGGTTTCCACGGGTTCGGGCTTGCGGTTTAAGCGGGTTATTGAGTGGTTTGAAGCGGTTAAACATAAAATAAAAAAAATAATAAATCCAAAATTTGGAGTTTAGATCAAGAAAATATGCAACCAGAGATGAGAGAATCATAAATCAAACACAAAAGGAAAGTCTTTGAAAGACTAAATTGACATAAAAAGTAAGAAAAAATTAAAATCTCAAATAAAATAAAAAATATATCATTTGATTTCAACGAAGTTAGACAAATAAGATGAAGAATGACCAAGTTTTGCATTTTAAAATGTTTCATGATTGTTTCAGTTTACATGGGTTTGAGGTGAAGTGAAAAAGTGTGAAATGAAACATGGGAAGAATTTAGATTCAGCGTTTTAATTTACTCGTGCGGGCGGGTTCGGGCACCGTCGGTCCAATTTCCTCTATCCGGACTTATCCGTACCAACCCAATTCAAACCGAGTTTTTCAACCCGCTAACCTGCGACCCATTATAAACCGCCCAAATCTCTAATTTTTGGAAGGATTTTGTTGGGTTCAGATGGGCTTCGGTATTTTACCCAGCCCTATATACATTCATAAAAATTAGATCCTTGAAAATGAGTTGGAGTTGAGTTGCCCATTCCTCATCACTCACTTTCCATGGTTTTTGTTTCATTCATTCATTTTTTTGCAGTCCCACCACGGCACCACCTTTGAAAAGCAATGTACCTCAAAGAAGGAACATAGTGGGACCAACATTTCCTCCATTGTGTCCTACAAATACAAATACAAATACAAAATCAGTTAACATAAGTGCAACAACAAATTATAAGCTAAAACTAAAACTATTTTTCAGGCTTATCGAAATATTAATGTATTTAATGTATATTATAGACTAAATATATTAATTTATTAATAAATCTAAAAAGTTGTTTTTGCTTATAATATTGATTGAAGGGAGTACCCTCTAACTTTCTTTCCATTCATTTAAATACAAATTTTCTTATAATAAGTGATAATTAAATTGAATAATTGGACTTAAGTGATTATTAATCAAACCCCGATACGCGACACGATATGGATACGATACGATACCGATACGCCGATACGTGAAAATTTTAAAAAATTAATATCCGATACTGGCGCGATACGCTATTTAAAAATTAATTTTAAAATTAAATATATAAATGCACAATATATAAACATGACTAAAATCAATAATATTAATAATGATAATTTTTTTTGAAAGACAAAGAATTATTATTATTATTATTATTATTATTATTATAAACGTCAATAGTTCATTGTACAAAGAGTACACATAAGCCAATTAGCCTGCACAAGAGCAAAACAGTTTGAGGCTCAACAAACAAGGGTTCCTCAATCCTAACTAAAAACATATAATAGCTCAAAAAACATATAATAGTCATGACATCAAGCCTCTTCAACAAGTCCATCTTGTAGCAATATCAGACAATTATATAGGTCCTGCAACTGACCAATTAAAAACATAAAGCATCCATTCTTATACTAGAATTTTGGGACAAGTCCAAATATTTAACAACCTGTTATATAGTAGGACCATAGTGACTTCAAAATAGCGACAAAGAAAAAAATACTAATTATAATAAATTAAAATCATTAATACTAAGTTAAGTATTTGTGTTTCATTAATATTGTCCTAAAATTAATGATCACCAGTATATTTTAAGTTATACATCTTAAGTTAAGTATTATACTAAAAGAGCATCATTAGTACTATCCAAAAAAAAGACATAATTAGTTACCCGTGTAACAACATAGTAGTTTGACACTCACTAGGAAACACGGATTGTATCGGATATTATTTTTTATTTAAAAATAAATATTTAACTGATACTTTTCCGATACTCGTATCGGCAAGTATCGGACGCGTATCGGATATTATTTTTTTATTTAAAAATAAAGATTTAACCGATACTTTTCCGATATGAGTATCGGGACGTATTGGTATCGGGTGCGTATCAGACACGATACTTCACTAATTTTAGAGTATCGGGGCTTCATAGGTGATTAATAAGTTAAATTGTTTAATAAATTTTTTTAAAATAAATTTTAATTCTATCAGAAATTTTAATTATATCTCTGTTTTATAAAAATAGCAGATGATCAATAAATTAGTTGATAACTGATGACAAATAGCTTGTAGTTTATATTTATAAGTTAGTTTTGTGGTATTGTCAAACGGAACATAACTTGCTGCCGACCCTCCCCGAAACCAAAATATAAATAAGAAAACAAAAAATAATATAATGAAATTAAAAAAAATTGAAAAGAAAGAAAATAGAAAAAGAGATAAAGCAAAAGCAAACAATTAGTTTATCATATGACGACACTTTAGTACCAAAATCAGTCACAAGACAAGAAAAGCACCACCATTGCACTGTTCCTTCATACTTTGTTGTTTTTCTCTTCTCTAACCATTCTTGTTTGTTTCACACTTTCATAGTGTGTTGTTTTGTGTTGTGTGGTGTGGGTGTAACATTGAAGAAGATACAATTGAAGGGAGAAACTAAGGGATACCCATTTTTCATCTTCTTCATTTCAATGGTGGGTCTCTCTCATTTCTTTGTTATTTTTATTTTTTCCCTTTTGGGTCCCTAGATCTCTCTTTGTTTCGCTTTTTTTATTTCTTGTGGCAATTTTAGTTATTTTTTTCTTTATTATTTTGTCCTATTTGTGTTTTTTTTTTTAATATAATTTGAGCTCCTTTGTATCTTAAGCTGTATCAATATTGTGAAATGGATTTTACATATGGCTTGTGGTTAATGATGTTTATGATTGTTGATGCATAATGCTTCTAGCTCCTAATTGGGTTTTGTTTATTTTTTTATTTTTTATTTTTCGTTTTATGTTGATTAATTTATAATGGTGTTTGTGCTTTCAGCAGCCACACTACTGAGAAAATTATTCCTTGTTTGTTTTATTTGATTTTCTTCTTATGTTAGCTTTTAATGAAATTGCTTATGATTTTGATGAAATTTCTTATGTTAGGTGGTTAAAGATAGTTTACTCATATTTGTTTGAGTTACCACTTGTTTATTATTGATAATTGGTTAATATTTATTAAATTTTATTAGCTACTTGTGTTTTTTATTGCAGGAACATTAAGTTTTTGTTTAATGATATGTGATATATTGGGATATGGAGAGGGTTGCGGAGCAAAAGGTACTTCCTCGGACCTTGCCTGTTGTGTTCGAGGTATCTGATGCACACACAGCTGTAAAAAGAGAAGCTGGCGGTCAGAGACTAACAGGGAAGGATGTTTCATGTATGCCGGTTTCAGAAAGAGCATTGAATCAGTTTCCAAAAGCATTGAATCGGTTTCAGGATGGCCCTATGACGCGTCTGGCCTCCATTAAGGAAGTGGCACAGTTGTCAAATGCAAGAATTGTTTTGGTAGCGGAGGACATGGGATTCGATACACAGTCCTCGCAAGAACGTGGAAAAGCCTCTTTACCAGAACCTGATATCGAGACATTGAAGAGCAGCTGTGATTCTTTTGGGGAAATCGATCCAAGTTCATTTGCCGGTGCTACTCACCCCCCAGAACCTATTGATATTGATCTCATGCGAACGGTTTATGTACCAATAGGTCAAAACAAATCTGAGTCTGGATGCTTAACGACAAACATGTCTTTGAAGAAGGGTCCTTTCCTAGAAGATCTTTCAATTCGTAATCTCACTAAGAAACCAATCCTAGCTGTTGTTTCTTCTTCAGAAAGCACGGTTGAAGAATCAAATGGGGACACCGGAAACTTAGTCTCACCGTTTTCAGGCGCTCGTGCATCACAGAATACTGAAAACTCTTTACCTCCTGTAGATTCTGAAGAGAAAGAATGTGTTTGGGATTCTTCTTTGCCTCCAAGTGAAAATGTCAGTCCGCTTAGTAGTATTGACAGTAGTAGTGTTGTCAGAACGATGAGCATTGCTAATAGTTGTGCAAGTACATATCGAAGCGATGCATTCACTAGTGACGGCATGATTAGTATAGACAGGAATTGTGATAGTATTAAAGGAAGTGTAAGAGGAGATTCACTTGAGAGTGCAAAAACTAGTGCGAGTCGAGCAAGTGATAGCAGTGGTCTAAGTGATGACAGCAACTGGAGTAACATCACTGGCAGTGCCAATAAACCACACAAAGGAAATGATCCTAGGTGGAAGGCTATCCTTGCTGTCCGAACACGGGATGGAATTTTGGGCATGAGTCATTTTAAGTTACTCAGACGACTTGGTTGTGGTGATATCGGAAGTGTGTATCTCTCTGAGCTGAGTGCAACTCGGTGTTATTTTGCAATGAAAGTTATGGACAAGGCATCCCTAGCTGCCAGAAAAAAGTTGATCAGGGCACAGACTGAAAGGGAGATATTGCAGTTGCTCGACCATCCATTTCTGCCTACATTGTATACTCATTTTGAGACTGACAGATTTTCATGTTTGGTAATGGAATACTGTCCCGGTGGTGATCTACACACTTTAAGACAACGGCAACCGGGGAAACATTTCTCGGAATATGCTGCACGGTATGTTTGTACCTTACAGATATAAACAAATTGTGTTTTAATTGGTTTGAATGCTTTTCATCTAATCTATCGCAAAGTTATGTTTTTGTGGTCAATGATCTTTATACGTGTCCATACATGGTTATGTAATTCAATGAGTCATTTATGAAGGAAGTACGGATGTTCAGTTGAGTTGCTTTATGATTTCTCTCTTAAGAAAAATTTCTTAATCCGTACAACCTTAAGTAGACGCGTTAATTACTATAAGTATAAGCTATTTTGATTAACCATTAAGAAGTAGAAGAACATTGTTTTCCAATTACTGATTTCTTTAACGTGTTGCATGCTTGAGACATGTTTTGGCAATAGGCAGCTGTTTTGATTTAATGTTTGAACCTACCGACCCATAACTTACCAATCCAATTGATTTGTATACTTTATTTGGAAGAGTGTTGCAATAGAAAATAAGTTGCTTCATTTCATTCAACCATTTAATGCGGTTAATGCATCCTAATCGCAATCAATGAAGTTGACAAGTTGTGAATATTCTATATGAGCAGTTAAACCTAGATCAATAAAAAAAAGAAGTTAGCATAGGTTATATCGAGTTACTATTCTTTGATGAAGTATCTTTGTTTGTTGGAATTCGGATTAAAAGCATTAAATGCGTCACGTTGTAATTAATTTTGGCCGTTCAATCTCAAGTTAAAGGTGTATATTATTTAAAGGTAATTTAGTGAATGTGTAATACGAGCCGGCCGATCTCAAATCAATGACTGATGTCATTTTCCCTTTTCCAGTTTCTTATTAATATTTACACACATACTTCTCATTCAGCTGGTGTCACTTGCGGGTCCCCTAGTAGTAGACTTATTGTTTGTAGTTCAAGCAATGCAAATAGTCAGGACCACATCATAAGAATACTTGATAATTATGTCATTCAGACTTATTTGCCGTTAGCTTGAGTCGAACGTTTTAACTGATGCTTCTATTCGAATACCTGATGGTGACGTTGTCAAGCTTATGTTTGTAGACTGCAGTAGTTAGAGTTTCCACAAAAATATTTTTTAGTGGGTCCATTAAAAGTTCAAGGTATATGGTTTCATCTGAAAAGATGTAGATTATAAAATGAGAAAAAGTACAAAAGTGCTTATTTTTCCTTTTTCATCTTGCTTCCAATCTCTTGAAGTGCAAACTTTCCTATTTTTGGCCTTCCATGCAGTTTGCTTTTTAATAGGAAATTAGTGAACAGGATCGATAGTTAATCTGTCATATACATTTATTATAGATCTAAATTCTTATTATATCTTATTTACCTCCGAGTAATAAAATAGCGCTTCACTTAAATTTAGCGCTTCTCTTTGAATTCTGAAACAGTAGGAAGATAGAATAGTTTATTATTTATATTGATTGACCAAGATATCTATATTTTTGGTGTAGTTTTGTAAAATTTACCTTTTCTTTCCTGTGTAAACTAAAATATCTGACATTTTTTGTATTTAGCTTTTATGCTGCAGAGGTCCTTTTGGCAATTGAATATCTTCATATGCTTGGAGTTGTTTATCGTGACCTTAAACCTGAAAACGTACTAGTTCGAGAAGATGGTCACATAATGCTCTCAGATTTTGATCTTTCTCTTAGATGTGTTGTTTCACCTACCCTTATCAGAACTCACGACGGAGATCCTTCAAAACGGGCAGGTGGTGGTGCATTCTGTGTCCAGCCTGCTTGTATCGAGCCTACATCTGTATGCATCCAGCCTGCCTGTTTTATGCCTAAGCTTTTTCCTCAAAAAAACAAAAAATCACGGAAGCCTAAAGCTGATCCCGGCTTGACAACTGGCGCACTTCCGGAACTTCTTGCTGAGCCTACAACTGCTCGGTCGATGTCCTTCGTTGGCACTCATGAGTATCTTGCCCCTGAAATCATCAAAGGAGAAGGTCATGGAAGTGCAGTTGACTGGTGGACATTTGGCATATTCTTGCACGAGTTATTGTATGGTAAAACCCCTTTCAAAGGATCAGGAAACCGAGCTACGCTGTTTAACGTAGTAGGGCAGCAGCTAAAGTTTCCCGAATCGCCGGCTACAAGTTATGCCAGCCGTGATCTGATCCGTGGTTTGCTGATGAAGGAGCCGCAGAACCGTCTCGGAGTGAAGAGGGGTGCAACTGAGCTAAAACAGCACCCTTTCTTTGAAGGTGTGAACTGGGCGCTGATTAGGTGCAGCACGCCACCGGAAATTCCAAGACCGATGGAAAGTGAACAACCAGTAAAGTTTGAAGCGGTTAATAATACTGTTGGGGTTGGGAGTAATAGTAAGAAAATGGTTGGTAATACTAATAATGAGGTGAAGTCTGGTGGTGGTAAATATCTTGACTTTGAGTTCTTTTAGTTTGTATTCCTTAGTGTTCTTTGTATTGTACTTGCATTATCAGTTAATTAATTTTACAAAAGATGAAGCTGCATTATCATGTATTTCAGTTTAGTCATGATAGGATAATTAATTTTCAGTTGGAAATTATAGTTTAGGGTAGACATATCCATGATCTAGTAGTTTCTTAATACAAAATCTAGATACTACTTTTCAAGGTCTTTATACCATTTTTAGGGTCTTATTTCTAGACCATGTGCAATGCCTTTCTCTTTCACTCTTTAAATCAAGGCATTGGAAAAAATATAATTCTCATTTTATGGGGGATAGAGCATTCATTTGAAAAAGACAGGCTCAAGTCTAACATCGTTAAGGAAGTTTACATTGCTCTTCAGTGGCGGAGCTAGGAGAAAATATCTGGGGGGACCGTGTTAGAGTTTGAAAAATTTTATAGGGTGATATTTGAGTAATGTTATACTGCATTAATATAAAGAGAGATGATTTTTTCCCCACTTTAAGACAAACATGAAAAAAAAAAATCACTTAAAATAAAAGTCAATGTCGACTCATTCGTTAAAATGTTATTCAACGATATAATATTATTTAAATGTTAAAGCAATTTAATTTCTACATGTATTTGATAAAATAATAAAATGGTGAACCTATTATAAAACGAAATGAAAAAATGTTGATCCTTTAAAGTGTAGTACTCAAACTTGGAAAAAATAGTAATTAAAAATGGAAAAAAAGCCAAAAACAACACAAGGAAAAAATAGCAATTAAAAATGAAAAAAAAAAAAGCCAAAAACAACACAAGCTCCCTTGCCACCTAGTTGCTGGGCGCGCTACATAACCACATCGCCAACATGCCTTTATAGTAATAAATTGAATCAATTAATATATATAAGATACAAGTTTGTAAAGATATGCATATATACCTATTAAAATCGAAAATTTTGGGACGGGCCGCGGCCCTCCTCGGCCCTCAAGCAGCTCCGCCCCTGTTGCTCTTGATACTATGCTAACATTGCAATATACTTATTGACTCTTCTTTTTGATGTCAAGACTCTTTCTCTTTAGAGTAGACTCTTGCTTTGCAAGCGTTTCTTTTGCTATTTCTTTAAAAAAAAAAAAAATTTGATGGAAGCTATTTCTTTAAATTTAATAGATGTCGTTATAATTGTCAATAAAAAATAAAATAGATGTTATAAGATTTTTAGGAATAAAAAATTAGCTACCAAATCAGTGATCGATTTTTTCATATTTTTTTTTGACACAAGCAAGCTTAATTCATTTTGTTGATATTTATTACTATTGTAAATATATTCTAGAGTATTCTTAGAATAACATATTCCATAGTAAATATTCCTTGTGAAATCACAATACCACCCTTAGATTGAGCTACCTCAATGCCCAAAAAGTAACGGAGTTTACTAAGATCTTTAGTCTGAAACTGATTCGAGAGATATTGTTTTAACTGAAGTATTCTCTGTTGGTCACTACCAGTTATGACAATATCATCTACATAAACTATCAGATAAATGCACCCTTGGACAGAATGACGATAAAAAACAGAGTGGTCAGCTTCACTGCGAATCAAGCCAAATTGTTGGACTACAGTACTGAATCGGCCAAACCAAGCTCGAGGAGAATGTTTAAGACCACAAAGAGACCTGTGTAACCGACACACCATATTAGATGACTCCCCCTGAGCAACAAACCCAGGTGGTTGCTCCATATACACTTCCTCTTCAAGATCACCATGTAAAAATGCATTTTTAATGTCAAGTTGATGGAGAGGCCAATGCTGAATGGCTGCAATGGAGAGGAGAAGCCGAATAGATGCCATTTTGGCTACAGGCGAGAAAGTGTCACTATAATCCAACCCAAAAATCTGAGTGTAGCCCTTGGCCACCAAGCGAGCCTTAAACCGATCAATCTTACCATCCGGACCAACCTTCACTGTATACAGCCAACGACAACCTACCAAAGACTTCCCAGGGGGTAGAGGAACCAGTTCCCAAGTACCACTGCTTTGGAGAGCACACATCTCGTCAGTCATTGCTTGCCTCCACTCAGGGTGGGATAACGCTTCACCTGGAGATTTAGGAATAGAAACAGACGACAAAGATGACAAGCAAGTGTAATGTAAAGGGGAAAGACGACTGTAACATAAATCAATATAGTGTGGAGATGGATTACATGTTGAACGTGTACCTTTACGAATTACATCGGGAAGATTAGGCTCAGGTTGCGGGACCGGATCCGATGATGGAGATGGCGTTGGCGGAGAGTTCTCAATGGCCTCTGGAACAGGTGTAGGAGCAGAGGGTTTTGGACGGCGTTGATATGTTTGTAGTGGTTTTGAAGTTGGAGGATCAAGTGGATGTGTATCAGGTGGTGTCATACCCCAATTTTTGACCTAAGATCTCACATCATATTCTCATCATTGTATTATATGTGTATCTAACAAAAATCCAAAAATATGTCAAATTAGGTAAGTTTTTATTTTTATTGAAAATAATCCCAAAAATATATTAAATATTTAATTTTCCCTTTTATCATTATTACTATTTTTATCATATTATTTCTTTCCTTTATTCTTAATCATATCATTTAGTATTATTATTAATACCTTTATTATTAGTATTATTATATTCCTTTTTTAAAAATAAAAAAAAAAAAAAAATAAAAAAATAAAGGGGGCAGCGTGAGCTACCCCTCCCCTTCTCCTTCTGTTTTAATTGTTATTATTACTATTAAATTAAAAATCTAACCAAAAAAAAAAACAAGAAAACAAAAAATTGATTCAATCAAAACAACAGTGCATGCAGCCTCCCTCTTCACTGCTTTTTTTTCACTTTTTTGTCAGTCCTTTAGCAAACAAAAGGATAGCAGTAGCCGCCCATACCTCTACTTTTTTAACCACATGCAGCAACATCTATTTACTCAGGCCAACTACTTTTGGGTTCAAAATCTCTATAAGAACAGAGGAGGAAGATTCAAAGGGGGAGAAGAAATAAAAAACACAATTCTGAAATACTATCACAGAGAAAAATTCTCAACAAAAAAGAAAACTTCTCAAACCTTTCTTTTTTTTCCTTTCTCAAATCCCATAAACACATACACTCACACAAATCTAAAACCATAAGCACATACACAAACACAAAAAAAAAAAAAAAACAAAAAAAGAAGAGAGAAAGAAAGAGAAAGAAAAAACAAAGTTTCAAACTGTTTATTCCGATCCGGTTATTTTGGTAAGGCTTTAGGGGTTTTTGAGTGTAGATTCGAATTTAAAAGGTCTTAAAATATATTTTGGGTGAAAAAAGTTTAATTTTTTAGGTGGTTAGAGTTTCCAGCGCGGTGGTGCCGCCGTCGGACTCCGGCAACCATCGCGCTGGTATTCATATGTTCTTGGGAGGGAGAACATAGAGAGAGAAGGGGGAGAAGAAAAAGAAACTGCTTTAAAAAATAAGAAAGGCTTTTGCATTTTTTTTTAATTTATACCGCAATGATCCTGTGCGCGCCTGCTCACTGTAACCTCACGCACACTCGCTTGGGAGAGCTGTGATCTAATCACACGGTTCTGATCTCCCTCCCCTGTGATTGAATCAGGAGCGTCCAATCTATATGAAACGGCCCTGATCTGTTTACTCAGCGCACCCCCCATAACTTCGCGTGCCCCCCATCTGATTTTTTTTGTGAGAACTAACTTTTTTTTGCAGGTTTGGGTTTGGGCCTTGCCCCTGCATTTTACTAATGCACCCCTGTTCTACTCTTTTACCCTTTCTGTTTATTTTATTTTGTTTATTTTTATTTTTTATTTATATCATACATGCTCTTTTATTTATTTGCCTTATTTGATTTTTGTGATCTAGAATGTATTTAGGACCGGTGTAAATATAAATGAGAAAACCTGCATTGCATGCATATTTATTTATTTCGCTTTATGTCAAAAAACGAAAACATCAAAAATAATAGCGTAGTAATTCCAAGGAAAATGGGACTTTCATCTTGATCCGACGTCATTATGAAATCCCTTGCGTTTGGTTTATTTTATTGTGCTTAGTTTTTAATAACAAAAATCACAAAAACATTCAAATATTCAAAAACCTCATCAAAAATATTTTTCTATTAATGAACCTTGGATTTCAAACCAAGTGTTTCCGTCCTTTTTTTCCAAATCAAACTTCAATCAATTTAAATTACATTTAAACTTTTCTTCACAATTTAAAATCAATCAACATTACACTTCATTTTTCTATGCCATTTCGGCCTCTTACCTTTTCTAAAAACTTTTTTTTTTTTAACTTTAAAATCAATCAAACAAATCACTCGGCTTTTTACCCCGAACTACGGGATTTTGATCCTTCACGGGTACGTAGTGCAAAAGACTTCGCGTCTTCCCAAATCAAATAAATAACAAAAACATTTTTCTTTTCTTTTTCAACTATCACTTTAACTTTTACATTTTTTTAGACTTTAATTTACAAGTAAATAAGTAATTTAGCACAAAGATAAATAAAAACAAGAAGTTCCTATAGAGTACTATAGACGTTTAGGGTGCTAATACCTTCCCTTAACGTAACCAACCCCCGAACCTTTAATCTCATAAAAATAGGGTTATTTCAAACTTTTCCCCCTTTCCTTGGAAAAATAAAAGCTCGGTGGTGAATCATAAATTTGTGAGTCAAACTAATCAATAGTTTGATATCTGAAAATTACCGCGACAGAAATTTGTGAGCCTATCTTGTTATTCTTTATCTTTGTGTTTTATTTTTTGTTTATAAATATGTGCTTGTATGTTTATTTTGTAAATGTGAGTGGTGAGATAAGTCCTACACCCGGACTTGAGGGAACCATAAGATAGGATAGTGGTAATGTTCATAATGCCTATCCGAGAGTGAATTTTGGGGTTGGCATATGTGATAACCACACTTAGCCGAGGAACTTTGGAAGTAACAATGTCAACATAAGTAATTGTGATTGGCGTTCTATTTTCGAGGAACCGATGAAGCTATGGACCTTTAGAGTTACATTTAACCCATCTTGGCTTTTAGGACGTAGTGCGGTGACTAATTAAGAGTAATCTTAAGTTGGTTGATACGCGATACTACACCCGAACGAGACTTTCCTACAGACGTTGTTGGAATCAGAAGTAATTCCGTGACCAATGACTTTTGAAAGAGGTTGATAACTTTGGGAACTTATTAGAACCCGTGATACAGGTACATGTGAAACCGTAGTCCTGACAAAAAGCGTGTTTACCCTCGACTCCCACATTATGGACTTAAACCCACCATGTTTTCACTATGTTTTTAGCATAATCATGCATACATGCACTCATTCATAAAAAAAATTTCATCCAATATCGAAGGACTTAAACAAATTTTTATGTAAACATTGCTTGTAAGAAGAAGAAAAAAAAGAGAGAATTACTTTGTAATGTTTTAGTTATCAAGTGTAAAGATGTTTTCTACAATGGTTACAATTAATTTATAAGTCCTTCGATAAAATAAAACTTTGCATATTTTAGCATAAACATGTCATGCATCAAACTACATTCATAAGTTTCAAAACAGAGTCTCATATCTTCTCCTCTCTCTGCCTCAGTCAAGGGAAAAGTGGCCCGGCGTATTCATTACAAGTCTACCCGTATCTACAACACTCGAGCCAACTTAAGGAAAAAAATGGATCATCTTGAGCAAGAGAATCAGGCACTATGTGAAAAAGTAACGTCTATGCAAGCTGAGATAGAGAAGCTAACTGCTATGATGACTACTGTGTTGGCCGCTCAGGCTCAAGCTCAGGCATCGGTCCCTCAGCTCACCAACACTTCTTTGGTTCAGCCGACTTCAACTGTGCTAACTAGCACTCCTCAGTTTACTATGCCTGAAGGTTACCCATGGGGCATGCCGTTATATGTGTTCAGTGAAGGACTTCGTCCCGTGGTTTCTGAAATTCAAGCCTCTTTTGCATAACAAGCAGTGTCGGTTCCTCCGCCTGTCCTATCATTTCGTCAAGCTACAATGACTTATTCAGCACCCCTTGTCCACACCATTCAACAAGATCAGGGACATATCTTTCGTACTGAAAGTGTAGAAGCATTTGATAGGGTGGATTACCTACAAGATAAGTACAATGAGATGCAGCGAGAGATGAGGGCTCTCCGTGGAAAAGAATTGTTTGGTCAAAATGCGCACGAACTCTGCTTGGTTCCCAATGTTGTAATTCCACACAAATTCAAAGTCCCTGACTTCGAGAAGTATAAGGGGAGCACTTGCCCTAGAGCTCATCTGGTGATGTATGCAAGAAAAATGTCAACTCAGACCGACAATGATAAGCTACTCATCCACTATTTTCAGGACAGTTTGACTGGTGCCGCACTAAGGTGGTACATGGACCTTGATAGTACTGATATCCATAATTTCAATGATCTGGCCAGTGCTTTTATTCGACAATACAACTACAATTCTTACTTGGCCCCAAATAGGGATGAACTTCGGGCTTTGACTCAAAGAGAAAAAGAGTCTTTCAAAGAGTATGCACAACGGTGGAGAGAACTTGCTGCACAAATCCGTCCACCTTTGGAAGAGAAAGAGTTGTGCAAGCTATTTCTTAACACTTTCAGCCCATTTTACTACAAGAAGATGGTGGCCAGTGCGCCAAACAATTTTACCGAGATGGTAGCAATGGGAATGCGTCTCGAGGAAGGAGTCCGAGAAGGACGTTTGATGAAGGGGGATGCCCCAGCTAACAATGCAAAGATGTTTGGCAATGGTTATCCGAGGAAGAAAGAGAAAGAGGTTGGCATGGTAACCCACGGAGGACCCCGATCAGGATATCCATTTTACCCACATGTTGCTGCTATCTCACCCATTCCTCAACAACCCTTCAACCAGCAAAACCGTACCCAAAGAAACCAATCATTTGACCCTATACCAATGAAGTACGCTGATTTGCTTCCTGCTCTTCTCACAAAAAACCTTGTCCAAACCAAACCACCTCCCCCTGTACCAGAAAGACTTCCTGCTTGGTACCGTACCGACCTCACATGTGCTTTCCACCAAGGGGCACCAGGACATGATGTTGAACACTGCTATGCTCTTAAAAAAGAGGTTCAGAATTTGGTCCGTGCCAACCTTCTATCTTTTAAAGATTCAAACTCAGATGTCCAGGATAACCCTTTGCCAACCATGGGTCCTCTATCTACTTGTTTCAAGATTATCAGGAAGCTTGTCCCTAGGATCTCTAGGCCTT
Source organism: Trifolium repens (assembly GCA_030408175.1). Classification (NCBI taxonomy): domain Eukaryota; kingdom Viridiplantae; phylum Streptophyta; class Magnoliopsida; order Fabales; family Fabaceae; genus Trifolium; species Trifolium repens. Next base: position 19,499,348 of record CP125848.1, read on the forward strand.
TTATTTTCAAATTGTAATTTCTTTCTTGCCAAGCATTTGTTTGCTTTTAAAATTGCACCTTTTAATTAATGTTTCTAAAATAATAAGCATGCATTTTTTGGAATCCATTCATCCGTATTCACTCTTTTCTTGAGCCATCACAAATGGCAATGATTTTCCATTGTACTTTTCATGTTAACAAATTTGAGGGGAGAATGATGTAAACTAAATGTTTAAATTTGTTGATATATGCTCTCATCAGTAAGATCCGGTTGATGATGTAAGACATTGTTTCATTTCCCAAACACTGGAGATATAAGGAGATAATCCATAGTCAACCCCTTCGAGCCCGAAGTTGGCGTTCCTTCTACTTTTCAAAAACCCTTAATCTTAACCAGGGGCAGGGTAGTCTTTCAATTAATTCAATGATACATCCCAATACAAGAGGATCAATCCATCTAAAATGGAGAAGCTCATGAGAGGACAAAACTCATAAATACCTATGCCAGTCACAATTCTCCTACATCAAAAAGTCCGCTAAGTAAAAAGACTTAGGCAAAATTTAGGGCATCTCGATGGACCACAAAATCTAAAAGAATTGGTCCATCCCAAAAAAAAAAAAACAAAGCAAAAATGAAAACAAGCTTGTAGAAAAGAAGTGACTGCCGCTTCAAGAATCTCATCAGAACTTCAACCAAAGCGTCAATCTCAAACATTATTGTCAAAATTCTTTTGTCGACCAAAGCGTGTCCGATGAATTAATTGAACTTAGAAATGAAGGACATCAAAGAAGAATGGGTGGGTTAAAACAAAACTTTGAGCCTAATAATCTTTTTTTTTTCGAAACCATAAACCAGGCCACGTTATAACCCTCAAAAGACCTAATTGAAGCTAGGTTCACTATGAAAGCATAATCAGCACAATCATTATTAAAAAAACTGACTCCAACTGTTTGTTGAGTAACTGTCTTTTACACACATCACATATGATTCCAAAACTTGCATGTGCATTACATCAGAAACAATTTTCAAAAGAAAACAATTTTGTTTGCAAATCTATATTTGGCATCAAGGAAATTCGAGCAAATAGTCTAATCAAGGGCGAACCGACTCAAAACGCTCCTAACTTGGGGCAAATTACTTCAGGATCCTGCCAATCAGGGGCAAATCCTTACATCCAGGGGCATACCCTTTAAGGATTCAAGTCAGTGGCTATGAGCTCCCACGACATGTAAATGCTGATGTAGTCAACAAATGCTTTGTCTAAAAAAAAAAAGAACAGCTCGGTAAGTCGAAAACCTGAAAAGGCGGCTTAGGCAAAAAAAAAATAGCGTCCCGGTGGATTGAAAACCCGAAAGGGCGATCCATGCAAAAGTTAGGGATCCAAAAAAACAAAAAAACAAAAAAAAAAAGCAAACAAAAAAAAGCAGAGCATGACTGCCGAAGTGCACCCATGAGAAAACACTATGATTCGGTTTGCAAATGGCGACTTCTGCCAGACTTCTGATTAATGGGCTTTATCCCCAAGAAATGCTTATTTCACCATCAGCTGATATGTGTCGGGCCTTGCCCCGATGTTGGCTCAATTCATCTGCCATGATGTTATCCCCAATGAAGACTGTCGAGTGGTTGTACTGTTATGTCGGTCCACTTCCCATCTTACCTACTCAATCTTGTCTTGTCCAGTTATATACAGTCACACTGTCATACAAATACAAATTTTATACATACATTATATATTCATACCTACATGCATAAAATCATTCATACATACATACATACATACAACATGCTAACAAAATCATTCATACATGATTACATTGACCATCCTGTGTCTTGCTTCAGCTATTTCACAAAAAGAGTCATCCCCACTGTGTCTCATTTAAAGACGTCTCCATCAAACATATTTCACAAAAGAGTCATCCCAGTGTGTCTGGTCTAGAGATGCCATCATAAAAAATATTCCAAGTAGCAGGTTTTGGAAACAACCAATTTGCAAATTCATATTTAATTTCCCCAAAAAGTCATCTTCAGTGTGTCTGGTCAAGGCAAATATTTTCCTTGTTATGTCCTGCTCTCCTACAATGACAGCAGACAAATATTTTTCCTTGTTATATCCTGCTCTCCCACAATGATAGCAGACAATATTTTTCTTGTTGTGTCTTGCTCTCTTACATTGACAGCAGACAAATATTTTTCCTTCTTATGTCTTGCTCTCCTACATTGACAGCAGACAATACCTTTTCATTTCCTGTCTCGCTTTCCTACATTGACAGCAGACAATCTCTTTATTTCATGTCATGCTCTCCTACATTGATAGCAGACAATATTCCTTCTTGTCGTGTCCTTGCTCTCTTACATTGACAGCGGACAATGTCATTCCCTTTATTTCATGTCTTGCTCTCCTGCATTGACGGCAGACAATATCTTTACTTTATATGTCCTGCTCTCCTACATTGACAGCAAACAATACCTCTTCTTGATTGTGTCTTGCTCTCCCACATTGATAGCAGACAATATCTTTTCTTTATGCGTCCTGCTCTCCTACATTGACAGCGGACAAAGTCATTCCATTTTTTTCATGTCTTGCTCTCCTACATTGACAGCAGACAATATCTTCATTTCATGTCCTGCTCTCCTACATTGATAGCAGACAATGTCTTTATTTCTTGTCCTTGCTCTCTTACATTGACAGCGGACAATGTCATTCCCTTTATTTCATGTCTTGCTTTCCTACATTGACGGCAGACAATATATTTACTTTATATGTCCTGCTCTCCTACATTGACAGCAAACAATACCTATTCTTGATTGTGTCTTGCTCTCCCACATTGACAGCAGATCGACAATATCTTTTCTTTATGCGTCCTGCTCTCCTACATTGACAGCGGACAAAGTCATTCCATTTTTTTCATGTCTTGCTCTCCCACATTGATGGCAAACAATGTCTTTTATTTGTGTCCTTGCTCTCTTACATCGATATCGAACAATGTCTTATCTTTTATCTTGTTCTCTTGCATTAACGGCAGACTAGGGGTGGACATCGGTCGGACGTGAGTCGGATTCGGTCCAAAAACCCCAATCCGATCGACAACCGCGGTTGATAAACGGCAGTCCATTTCCGACCATTTTTTGTATCGGTTAAATCGGATGTCGGGTTTCTCGGATGGCGGTTTAGTTGGATCGGTATTTCGGGTTTCAAAAGATGAAGATAAAAGCTCAGATCGATGGTGGCCTAAAAATGGATCTTAAAAAACGAATGTGAGATGAGGGAGATGAGGTTAGGGATGATGAGGTGGCAGATGTGTTTTGATAAAGTCAAAAAAGAAAATAAAGAAAAATGAATAGGTAAGTGAAGTATAGCTGGTGGAAACGTGTGTGATATGTTACTAGACTACTAGATATACTGATGTAAGCCTCTGGTACAACATAGACATAGTAATAATTAATTTTTCACTTTTTTCAATGTTTTTATACTGCTTTTCACAACAAAAAAACAGCTTTTCACACAACCCCACACAAATACAGGCATAATTGTTGATATATTAATATTAGTATGATGGGTCGGTCGGTATAGGTCACCGTTGGGTCCAAAAAATTAAACCGAACCGACCCAGTCATGTCCACATGAAGCCGTCAGATTGGACCGCCTGACCCGCCGCCCCGATTAGACCCACCCGCTACGGTTTTTATTGGGCCGGATATCACGGTTTGGGCTGGTCGAATGATTTTTGTCCACCCCTACGGCAGACAATGTCTTTTTCTTGTGTCTCATTCTCTTGCTTTGACAGCAGACAAATTACTCTTTTAGACTTTGGCCTTACTCTCTCAAATTGACAGTAGCCAACGCCTCTTCTTTCCATGTTTTTTAGTCAGTCAAGTTACCTTACATTAATGGTAGATAATGACTGTCAATTTGTTCCCCAGTGTTAGTAGTTTACCTCTTGCACTCACATTTGCATCATAAATATTCTTGGCATCTTAGGTCCAAAATTGTGTATTCTATATTTAAGTCTCTTCATCCCGTCAAGACAAAAATTTCATTTTCATATCTCCGGATGAAGAAACTTAAATAGGGGCATCTGTCATACCCCAATTTTTGACCTAAGATCTCACATCATATTCTCATCATTGTATTATATGTGTATCTAACAAAAATCCAAAAATATGTCAAATTAGGTAAGTTTTTATTTTTATTGAAAATAATCCCAAAAATATATTAAATATTTAATTTTCCCTTTTATCATATTATTTCTTTCCTTTATTCTTAATCATATCATTTAGTATTATTAGTATTATTATATTCCTTTTTTAAAAATAAAAAAATAAAGGGGGCAGCGTGAGCTACAGCTACCCCTCCCCTTCTCCTTCTTTGTTTTAATTGTTATTATTACTATTAAATTAAAAATCAAACAAAAAAAAAAACAAGAAAACAAAAAATTGATTCAATCAAAACAACAGTGCATGCAGCCTCCCTCTTCACTGCTTTTTTTCACTTTTTTGTCAGTCCTTTAGCAAACAAAAGGATAGCAGTAGCCGCCCATACCTCTACCTTTTTAACCACATGCAGCAACATATATTTACTCAGGCCAACCACTTTTGGGTTCAAAATCTCTATAAGAACAGAGGAGGAATATTCAAAGGGGGAGAAGAAATCAAAAACACAATTTTGAAATACTATCACAGAGAAAAATTCTCAACAAAAAAGAAAACTTCTCAAACCTTTCTTTTTTTTCCTTTCTCAAATCCCATAAACACATACACTCACACAAATCTAAAACCATAAGCACATACACAAACACAAAAAAAAAAAACAAAAAAAGAAGAGAGAAAGAAAAAACAAAGTTTCAAACTGTTTATTCCGATCCGGTTATTTTGGTAAGGCTTTAGTGGTTTTTGAGTGTAGATTCGAATTTAAAAGGTCTTAAAATATTTTTTGGGTGAAAAAAGTTTAATTTTTTAGGTGGTTAGAGTTTCCAGCGCGGTGGTGCCGCCGTCGGACTCCGGCAACCATCGCGCCGGTATTCATATGTTCTTGGGAGGGAGAACATAGAGAGAGAAGGGGGAGAAGAAAGAGAAACTGCTTTAAAAAATAAGAAAGGCTTTTGCGTTTTTTTTTAATTTATACCGCAATGATCCTGTGCGCGCTGCTCACTGTAACCTCACGCACCCTCGCTTGGGAGAGCTGTGATCTAATCACACGGTTCTGATCTCCCTCCCCTGTGATTGAATCAGGAGCGTCCAATCTATATCAAACGGCCCTGATCTGTTTACTTAGCGCACCCCCCATAACTTCGCGCGCCCCCCATCTGATTTTTTTTGTGAGAACTAACTTTTTTTTTGCAGGTTTGGGTTTGGGCCTTGCCCCTGCATTTTACTAATGCACCCCCGTTCTACTCTTTTACCCTTTCTGTTTATTTTATTTTGTTTATTTTTATTTTTTATTTATATCATACATGCTCTTTTATTTATTTGCCTTATTTGATTTTTGTGATCTAGAATGTATTTAGGACCGGTGTAAATATAAATGAGAAAACCTGCATTGCATGCATATTTATTTATTTCGCTTTATGTCAAAAAACGAAAACATAAAAAATAATAGCGTAGTAATTCCAAGGAAAATGAGACTTTCATCTTGATCCGACGTCATTATGAAATCCCTCGTGTTTAGTTTATTTTATTGTGCTTAGTTTTTAATAACAAAAATCACAAAAACATTCAAATATTCAAAAACCTCATCAAAAATATTTTTCTATTAATGAACCTTGGATTTCAAACAAAGTGTTTCCGTCCTTTTTTTCCAAATCAAACTTCAATCAATTTAAATTACATTTAAACTTTTCTTCACAATTTAAAATCAATCAACATTACACTTCATTTTTCTATGCCATTTCGGCCTCTTACCTTTTCTAAAAACTTTTTTTTTTAACTTTAAAATCAATCAAACAAATCACTCGGTTTTTACCCCGAACTACGGGATTTTGATCCTTCACGGGTACGTAGTGCAAAAGACTTCGCGTCTTTCCAAATCAAATAAATAACAAAAACATTTTTCTTTTCTTTTTCAACTATCACTTTAACTTTTACATTTTTTTAGACTTTAATTTACAAGTAAATAAGTAATTTAGCACAAAGATAAATAAAAACAAGAGGTTCCTATAGAGTACTATAGACGTTTAGGGTGCTAATACCTTCCCTTAACGTAACCAACCCCCGAACCTTTAATCTCATAAAAATAGGGTTATTTCGAACTTTTCCCCTTTTCCTTGGAAAAATAAAAGCTCGGTGGTGAATCATAAATTTGTGAGTCAAACTAATCAATAGTTTGATATCCGAAAATCACCGCGACAGGTGGGACTGACTGACAAGGTTCAAGAGGAACAATAATAACTTCTTGAATGGGTTCATGATTAGTGTCTGTAGGGGGTTCAGGAGTCATATTATTCGGCTCAAAGTATGGGACGGATTCAAAGAAGGTAACATCAGCTGAGGCAAGGTATCTGCGTAATGTAGGAGAATAGCAACGATAACCTTTTTGTGACCGATGATAACCAAGAAAGACGCATTTTAGTGAGCGGGCTGACAGTTTGTCGAGACCAGGAGAGAGATTGTGAACAAAACATGTGGACCCGAAGACACGAGGAGGCACCGGGTGAAGAGGGGAATGGGGAAAAAGGATAGAATGAGGGATATTGCCATCAAGGACAGAAGATGGCATCCAGTTTATAACATAACATGTCGTTAAGACAGCATCCCCCCAAAAATGAAATGGAACATTTCCATGAAGAAGCAACATTAGTGTGGTTTCAATGAGATGCCGATTTTTGCGTTTGGCTACCCCATTTTGTTGAGGTGTATGAGGACATGATGTTTGGTGGAGAATACCATTCGAAGCCATACAATTTTGAAATTGATGTGACAAGTATTCACGCGCATTATCAGTTCTTAAACTACGAATAGACACACCAAATTGTGTTTTGATTTCTTGATAAAATTGCTGAAAGATTGAAAATAACTCAGATCTATTTTTCATTAAAAATATCCACATACAACGAGAAAAATCATCAGTAAAAGTAACAAAATACTTTGACTCTAAAGTAGACATAGTACGAGATGGACCCCAAACATCGGAGTGAACTAAAGCAAAAGGGGACGAAGTCTGTTTATTGACTCGATCGGGAAAGTGACTACGAGTGTGTTTCCCTAACTGACACGACTCACAATGTAAACTTGACAACTTAGATAAACTTGGCACCAACTTCTGAAGTTTGGGAAAACTTGGATGACCCAACTGAGCATGGATAGTAAGTGAGGAATCTGTGGCAGAGCATGTCTTGGATGTCAAAGATAGATAGTAAAGACCATGAGACTTACATCCAACGCCAATCGTCCTTCCCGAACTCCGATTCTGCAGGGTGACATTACTATTAGTGAAAGTAACGATACAATCAAGAGAACGAGTCAAACGATTAACTGAAAGTACATTAAATGGACAACTAGGTACGTAAAGAACAGAATCAACTGATAGTGAAGGAAGAATTTGGACAGTACCAATCCCTTGGGATTGAGTTTGAGAACCATTTGCAGAAGTTATACTGGGTAAGAAACCAGATGTAGAGAGAGAAGAAAAAAGACCTTTATTAGCGGTAACATGATCAGACGCACCAGAATCAAGAACCCAAGGACCAAGAGATGATTGAGAGAGGCAAACAGGTGAGTTACCAGTGTGTGCAACCGAAGCAGTAGAACCAGAGTTCTGATTATTCTGACACCACCTGAGAAAGTCTTCGTAGCTTGCCGGAGAGCCTTGGGGAGAAGGCTTCGTCTGATTGTTGCGAGACCAATCAACTTGAGTCGTATTAGCCCTACGTGGAGGTCTTCCATGCAACTCCCAACAATTGTCAATATCATGATTGGAACGGTGACAATAATCACACTTGGTCTTGGAATTGGAACGAGGCTTGGAGTTGGATGGTCCTCCTTGAGAACGATTCTTATTATTCCCAAATGATGCAAGGGCAGCAGTGTCACCTGGTGCAGGGGTGACAGTAGGCTCATGTGAATGTTTTGCTGGTACTCGAAGAAGGATAGCAGATGCAGTAGACATATCTGGAACAGTTGGAGAACCCAAAATTTGATCACGAATTGCAGAGTACTCTTCTGGCAAACCATAAAGAGCAAGGAGCATGAAGAAGGTGCACGTTGTTCACGTTCTTTTTCCTGTTCAGCTGTAGTGCTTGCAGCAGGAGGGAGAAGCTCATTAAAATCATGAAGTGCAGAATGGACATTACCAAGATATGTTGAAATAGAACCTTCTATTTTTTTCGGTGTAATGATATTCATCAATTTGTGACACACACCATAAAGCCGCTGAGTGTCATTAGTGTAGAGTTAGTTTGGAGTCAGTCTAAGAATACTCTAGAATATATTTACAATAGTAATAAATATCAACAAGTGGTCTAGAGTTCGATCTCTGCTCCCCTCACTTTCTAATTAAAAAGTGGAATTTAAGCATATGGTAGGTAGGTAAGCCCGTCATAAAATTCCTTGTTAGGAAGGGTTAGCCCTATGCATTATCCACGCTTCAAGTCCAAGTGGGCTCTTTCATGAGGGGGCGTGTTAGAATAATATAAGACCATTGATATGTCATATCCTAACAGCTTAAGCTTTTGAGATATGGAATATGCTATTCTAAGAATACTCTAGAATATATTTACAATAGTAATAAATATCAACACATTTCATTAATGATAATAGGTTCAATACAAGAGGGACAAAAATTAAGAATTTGGGGACTAGCAATAAAACGAGACGTTTGAGCTAAGTCATGAGCAACTCGATTAGCTTGTCGCCTTATATAACTACAGTTTTCATATAAATTAACAATACTACGACACTGATCAATGATAACTCCAAACTCGGTATAATTCTTCTGCTTGGAGAGCCTGCACCACCTGAAGACAGTCTGATTCAATAGTAATTGGCATAGTAAGAGTGCCATTGTCATGTAGCCATTCAAGCACATCTAGCATACCTTTGGCCTCTGATTCAGATATAGTGGGACTGCCATATGATTTTTTCATGAAAGCTTGCACAAATTTTCCATCTCTGTCACGGATACAAGCACCAACACAATAATAATTATAATCTACATAACAAGCAGAATCTATGTTACATTTAAGAGAGCCATTAGCAGGTTTTTGCCAGGCCAGTTCTGATGTATCTGCAGCATCTCTGCGCACACTTTGCTGCTTGCTGTTCGTGAAATTCCAGTTCTGTAAAGCATCTCTAGCGTGCCGGATAACTGTGTACACCGTTGGGAGTTGGTCGTTCCAACACTTTTGGTTACGTCGCCACCAGATTGTCCAGAAAACCATGGAAATTCGAGCCACTATTTCCGAATCCTGTTTAGTGATTATTTTCTGCAACATATCTACACAACCAGCAGCACGTCCTTATCTATACAATGCCAATCTTCTGTCTCCTTCCACACGTCCTGCGCGTTCGTACATCCAAAGAAGCAGTGCCGCCCATTCTCTTTGAAGCTATCACAATGAGGGCATTTATTGTTGCAATGGATATATAAATGAGGTCTTTGGACACCCAAATAAATATGTACATTGGAGTATTGGACACCCAAATAAATAGAAAAAGTTCATCTTTACCCTTTGTTGCTCCCTAGGTCCTTCAAACTGACAAAATTATCTATGGTATTTCGGAACCTAGGATCCGAACATAGTTAATTTCAAAATATAGGTTCTGAATTGAGATTTATTTTTTTGTTTTATTCATATGCGTCGTGTTGTTGCTCCATCTCTAACCATTTCGGAACCTAGTTCCAAATCGCTCAATTTCAAAATTTATGTTCCGAATTCTTTTTTTTTAAAGAAAGCCATTTTTCGTTTTTCTGTTGTTCTCTTTTGAACCTTAGTGCTTAGTAATGGTGGTGGTGGTGTTATTGTTGTTTACGGAAGATGAAGATAGTAAGAAATTGATGAAGATGTCCAACAAAATTATGAATTTTATTTAATTTTAATAAAAAAGTATTTTAAATTATAAAATTCAGCATTTTTTAATTAAAAAAAATATGAGAAAATGGATTTATATTTGAATATTATAAAAGATAAAGAATCTAAATAGGAAAAAACAAAGATAAAAGATAAAAATATTCAGTGTTACAAAAAATTAAGATAAAGAACATGCGATAATGAATTTGGTGTTGTAGAAAATGACACAATTTTAATATTAGCCATTAAATCAATATATGATATATGATTTGACATTTATAATCTATGCCCTTAAGTCATGACATAAAACAGTGTGAAACTATGTTGTTTCATCACGGCAGCAAATCAAGTCTAGAACATGCAGTGTAATTTTTTCAATTAGAAGCCGTAGAAGCTATTATGTGTGCTAACATGCAGTGTGAAAATGAGATAACAAATATAAAATGAGTATCTATATATACTTGTATAGTTGTACTGGTGTGGTTTGCATGTTATGTTTGCTTGTATTCTTTTAGTCCCACATCGGCTGTATCTGCGCGTTTTTCAGTGTATATATAGAAATAGCGAAGAAGAAGACAATAGCGAAGAAGAAGACTTGTCCCTTCGGGGACATCCGATAAAATTGGAACGATACAGAGAAGATTAGCATGGCCCCTGCGCAAGGATGACACGCACAAATTGAGAAATGGTCCAAATTTTTTCCCCATTTTCAATTTCTCCTTTCAGTTTTCCATTCATTTCGCGTTTTCGTTTTTTGTTTTACTTTCATTGTTCATGCTTTTGATTAGGTTTCTACTGTTCTGGAATCGTTTTGCTGCGATTAGATTTTTATGTCAATTTTCAAACTGTAACAACACTTTTCCTTGTTTATTTTGATGATTAAATTGGTTTACCATATAATTTTGAATTGATTTTTAATTTTATTTTTATTTTATTTTGATGATTAATAAATTGGTTTACCATATAGTTTTGTATTGAATTATTTGACAGTGAAAACATTAAATGATTCCAGTAGAACAATTGCTAATCATATTGTTGGAACCCTAATTTACAGCATCAATGATTTGGTTAATTAATATGAATTTAGTTACGTCTTTGTTAATATGAATTTGCTAATGAAATTTCACTTTGTACTATTAGCTAAGGAGTTTGTTGCTAGCATAATTTATTATAGAATTTTGTTTACTGAAATGTTTAACATGTGTTGATTTAGATGCAACTCAATTATTCTGCATAATCCTGTGGAAAACTCAGAATCATGAGTAAGCCCACCAGGAGAAAGATGGTGATTCCAAATAAGCTAAAGACTTAAAACTCCAAAGGGTCAGTGTAAAATTTGATGCTGTTGTTTTGGTAAATTGCATGTATTCGAAAGGCATAATAGCTTCCGTGGAACCAGTAATCCAGGACCGCAAAGAGCTGATGAGGCACCAGCTTTTGGGGATGCCGCTGTCACTCATATCAGAAGGACCTCTGAAGCACACAATCTTGAGGGATCAAGAACATGGTTCGGGAATGCTTTGAGCCGTTACTTTGTTAGAAATAAAAATTGGAAAAATAATTCCCTAGTCTTACAAATGTAAGTTTTTGTGTTAGTAAATTTTTAATCTCTTAATTATCTTATAATTTAAGAGTGGAGCACTAAGCATTGAGTAGGACACGGAATTGTGAGTGGAATAATTATGAGAAATAGGCATGAGACACTCTAGCTCTATTATAAATTTTGGACCATACTCTTGAATCCTGTGTAGCAAAGCAATAAAAATCCTCTTATTTAAATCTTCCTCTACTACTAAACAGACTTTGGATTTGTTTATTGAAATGTAGTTTGCCTCCAAGAGAATGGAATATTCATGTATAAGAATTACTAGTAGAGCTTAGGTGAGCATGACCATTTTTTGGAGGCCTATATTAGATCCCAAAAACTTGGGGGCCTAAAGCCCTAGCCTCACTTGCTTTGGGCTTGGGCCGGCTCTGAGACTATGCATTCACGCAGTTAGTTAATTTACGCTGGCAGATAGATCGTATTAATCCCTAAATCCAATGATGTAAATTCATTGGCTGCATGAATGCATGGTTACTTGACAGCAAGGAATCCATATCTGTGATTGCGATCAATAGAGTAATGAGCATTAGTATCAGATACAAATACTCAGACATGTGTACTCTTATAATTAAATTTTCGTTTATACAAAAAAGCAGATTCAAGAACTCTTTCTGCCCAAGTGCACTTTCATCTCTGTTATTTCAATTTCACTGTCTTTCTACCGGTTAAATGGTTAGCAGGTGCAACTCAACTAATCTGCATATTTCTATTGAAAATAGTGGAAAGCTAAGAATCATACCGGCTTCAATCACCATTCACCAAGTAGCTAACTCTCTTTGGAATCTGACAGTTGAAGCCGTGCTTTGGGAGTGAGATTGTGATTCCAAATAGCAAAAGACCTAAAATTCCAAAGAGTTGATGTAAACTATGATGCATTTGTTGTGGTAAATTGCATCAATTCCAAAGGCATAATAACTGCCATGGAACCTGGTACACATATCCGAAGGAAGCTAAAAAGCTAATGCACATAACCTTGTCGGATTATGATTCTTTGCGAACCATTCAGATCAGTTATACTGACTGCAAATTTCTTCAACAGTTCTCCATCTCTAACTGGAAATCGTCATAGCCACTCTATCATATTCAAATTTGTATATCTCTTTTACTAACCCTTGTTTATTGCACATAAAAGTAATGTAAATCTTGATTATAGAGGAAACAGAGAGGTGCTATTTTAGGGGAATATACGAATTGAAAATTTTCTTTATGCTTAAAGAGCCCTATAATGTGCTACTTTCTCTTGTTGCTATGCTTGCTTATGTGAAAGATTTCATTGATGGAAACTCTTCTGTTATAGATATGCCCTATGAAACAGCAGTGACACTACACGTCGATATTGATAATAATTTGAAAAAGTGTTTGTGTCGGACACGTTTTCAATCTGAAGTGTCGGTCATACATAGATTTGAACGATAAGGGTGCAATCTAGATGTTGTATAAAATATTGTTTCAAGCATGAATAGTAGACTTCTACACATCAGAGAAACCAAACTGTTTTGCTTTTATAATATATATGAAACTGAGGATATTTCAGGCTTTGCACATATCACATATGCTGTCTGATTTTTCTACAGCCTTGTAATCCTCTACTATAGAACACTTACTATCTATGCATTCCACCTGATTATTTGCATTTGTTCCTTGGTAATTTAGCTTTGTTCTATGGAAGGTCATAGCCAAAATTATGCAGCACTATGATGGCATTGGTTATAGCTGGATAATGGTATACAACTTTTAACTTTTTTACATCCCAATATCCAACTTCTTATTGAGACATCATATTCTATAAGTTTAATCATTAAAGTGCTTTACAAGTGATAAAGAATGATTCAAAAATGATGGATTAAAAGAACATTGGATATCTGGTTTTTCCTTTCTCATTTATGAAATGTTTGTTATTCAATTAAGATCTAACACTATTGTTTAATGAACCTCTAACATAGGATTGGTCAGGGCTGGAATGAACATTCAGCTGATCATTATCCTTTAATGTTTGTTCTTGTAATGCAAACAAAAATAAGGTAATGATTCATTGCAAAAATGTGGCATTTTTCTTTATGGTGGTTTTTCATCCAAAACAGTAAATTATAATTTTCTTAGCTGGAGTTAGAGTACACTAATTTGAATACAGCATATGGACCCCAACAATTGAATGAAAGCAACATTAGAAATATCAAAGAAGGTTCCAATATTTTGGGATTTTGTTCACTATGAAATTTCCATTACAAAAGGTCTTTTGCCTTTATATGTACAAATCTGGTACATATTCACATTAAATAAACAAAATGTTCCCATCTCACTTATAATAATCGTCTAGTTTTCTGTAGCATTTTTCACAACAATTTTTTCTAGTTTTTTCATGCAACATGGGAGGTTTTTTATTTTTCATCATTCAATTCTTTTAATCGAGCTTTCAGTAAATCACATAAATACGTGACAAATATTGTAATTGACAGAGTGACCTTGCTGCAATGACCTACTGAGGTATTCGACCCTTCTTGCCTCAAAAAAATTCAGTTTTCACTTCAAAGTGTGTTATGGCAAAGCTTGGAGCTACACATAGAACACAAACCATATCAACTACACCTTCATCAATTTCTGAAAATTACCAACCAAAAAACCCTCATGAAAAGCTCTACACTGATTTCCAAATTTACTGGCCATTTAGCATTCCATTGACATCGGAAGCTGCGGCAATTCGCATCATAAGAAATTTAGAAAACCTTGGATTATATTACACACTTTTTGTATGGATCATACTCTTCATAATCCTCATACCTTATCATAAAACATCATTGATTTTGTTAGTTATAATGACCTATGTGATAACCATTTATCATTTACTACTAAAAGCATGTCCCAACAATTTATTGCTTCATAGAAGAATAGATAAAAGGTTTGTATTGGGTTTGTTAGTGTTTGCAACATTTGTACTATTAATTTTGACTGATGCAGGTATTCGTCTTGCAGTTACTTTAGCTTGTGCTGTGCCTTTAGTTTTGGTGCATGCTGTTTTATGGGTTAATCACTATGTTTTTGAGGTTGAAGATGCTTGTTGCTGTTTTAATAACAAAGAATTGGCTCCACTAGTTGGCCATTGTGAGTTTGGAGTTGATGGCCTAGAGAATGTTTGATTATCTTCTTTTGTACGTAGACGGAGTGACAAACACTAGTAAAAATTCACACAGATTAATAGAGGATTCCGGATTCAGAATAAAATTGAGTTAGGTTTTACGAAGGAGAATGTGTGATTTTCGTTAGAGATTGTTTCAGATTTGTTTGAATTAATTGAATATTGTTTAAGGTAGTTAATTAGTTGCTAATAGGTTATATTTGTTATTGTTAGATCATTAATAAAATGTTCATAAATATCCATTGTATCAATTCTAAAATCAATATTTCTCTCAATTTTTACAAGGTTGGTATGGTTTGAAGTAGGGGTGCTCGCAGTTTGGTTTGGATCTGTTTTAAGACAAATTTCATCTGATCCAAAAATAAATTTACTTGTGGTTTGGTTCGGTTTTTGGATAATAAGTTAAGAAATCCGATCCAATTCAATTTTATGCGGTTTAATTTAGATCAATTTTTGGATATCCAAATTTCAAATTGTAATTTTGTTTATCAAATATTAATATTTTAAAAACACTATAATATAAAAGTTTGATTTTTTTTGACGAAATAGATAATAAACTTGATGAAAATATAACACAGTATAATATAATAAATACTACTCATATTTTAGAATTTCAATTATCAATTATATTAAAAAACATGAATTAGTAAAAAATATAGATTATATTAAGCTGATAAGAAGTATTTTTTGAAACAAATAAGAAGTATTAAAAAATTTAAAAACAACAAATAATAGGTTAATGTAATATATAATATAATCTATACTAATATATAAAGGGGATACAAATTTTTGGGATGACTTTTTTATTATTCCAATTTTACCCTTAAAAAATAATTTCCACATAAAAGTAGGTTTTCAGTTTTTTTTATAGTAAAAAACAATTTTTTTTCTTCTTAATAACTAACCACAACCAAAAAAGGAGGTTACGTAGTTATCAATTAACAAAGTCCAATAAAAAAGAAGATTAAGTAATTATTTATACTAGACATTTTACCCGTGCTCGCACGGGTTCAATCATTCAATTCAATTATATAATAGAAATGTTGATAATGTGTGATTATTTATAGTAATAAGCATTTAGAGCCCGTTTGGATAAATAACTTATACAGGTGCTTATAACATTAGAGCTTATAGTATGAGGCCTTACATCATAAGCTCTTATACTCAATAAGTCTTTTGTGTTTGGATATGTACACTAAAAAGTACTTATATAAATTAAAAAGTACTTATATAGAATGTTAATATGATTTTAATTTCAAAAAACAAAATTAAAAAATCAAACCATGATTAAAAATATAATATAATATATATATATATATATATATATATATATATATATATATATATATATATATGAGTCAGGATCCGTTGACACCAGGTGTCAATCTTTAGTTTGACACCAAATCTTAACCATTTATTTGATTTGATCTAAGGGTCTAAACTTATTTGTTATATTAACTTGCGTGGTCTTTTCTCCTTCAACTCCACCTAATCGTACACCAACAAATTTTAAAAAGCCAACCATCAACCATGAATTCATATTTCTTCCTGCCGATCTCCAATTCTGAAATACAGAGTCACCTCTTTCATTCATACCCAGCAAGTTAATTTAAAATTCATTAAAATCATACTCTGAAATTCAATGCCGCTAATTTATGTTTCTTTTCATCAATCTCAATTTCAAAACACAGTAAAATTACAAATCGAGTCAAACCCATCCAGATACAATATATTCACTACCTTCCCCTACTTGGGTTTGATTTCATGAATTTTAAACTATATTGTCTGCATATTTTGCAATCAACATGGAGAATTAACCAACGAGTGGATGGGATGGATCATAACAATTTATAGAAGCCAATAATGCAAATCGAGCCGGTTTAAAAGGATAAAGACACCATGAATCGATGATCATTCCTAGAAGGTTTTGATGGAATTGAAGTTAAAAGATCGTCGGTTAATTTGATCGGCCGCCAAACCGAAACAGGGATATAAACTTGGAAACAAACAACAAAATAAAAATCTAGAATACGTGAGTGCAAAAAGAGTCTACACAAGTTATCATGTTAGACTAATATTAGCCGTTAGATTAAAAGTTTTGACGGATAAGATTTGGTGTCAAAATAATATTTGACACCTGGTGTCAACGGATCCTAACTCTATATATATATATATATCTATACTAATATATAAAGGGGATACAAATTTTTGGGATTACTTTTTCAATATTTCTATTTTACCCTTAAAAAAAAACTACAAAAAAAAACTAAGCACAACTTCCACATAAAAGTAAGTTTTCAGTATTTTGTATAGTAAAAATATATATATATATATATATATATATATATATATATATATATATATATATATATATATATATATTGATTCTTCTTAATAAGTAGCCACAACTAAAAAGGAGGTTAAGTAGTTATCAATTAACTAAGTCCAATAAAAAAGGAGATTAAGTAGTTATTTATGTTTGCACAATAGAGAATATCAATCACAACAAACAAAAAAAAAATATCGATCACACAAACGGGCACTGGCGGCTAGTATATATAAAGTAAAAAAAATCCGTTAAGATATGTTACCAAAAAAAACAAAAAAAAAAACAAATGAAAAACAGAAAGTTTCTGTCAAAAAAGAAAAAGAAAAAGAAAAATAGAAGTGTGTAAATAAAATGCATAAACATAAAAAGACAAAAATAAAATAAAAATTAGTTAAAATAAAAGTTTAAAAATCATTATCTTCAGGTGGTGTGTAATAGAGATCATTAGGCATGGATAACACTTCAATTCCATTGATGAAAGCATAGTTATTAGAATTTCCATTACTTGGAATGAAACTCAAATCAAGCCTTTGATCCTCACCAACGTTAATAACATATTCTTTCAACAAAGTATCAACACCTTCAACATCAGCGTTTAATGAAGCATTAAAATCCTTAAGAAATGTGAATCCGTTGGAAATAACAGTGAAAGAAGCATCGTGACGGTTAAAACCGTTGGTATAAGTAGAAAGGTAGAAAAAAAGACGGAGAAATTTAGGACCTGTAGCAACGGGAAAAGATTAATTGAATATTGTGTGTGATAAACGTGCTGATGAATAAAGAATTTTGCATCTATACATACTTTTCGTAACTGATTATTAGTTATTTTTGTTTTATTAATGTTTATCCATTTTCTCTTTTTTTTGACAGATCTCAATTTATTTATTTTTAAACACATGACGTGTCATATTCATTAATTGATGTGACAACATAATATTGGTTTAAAAATTGATTATTTAAGTTTTTATCATATCCGTTGATATAATTTTTTTTCCAAGTGTCAAAATCTAGACCATTCATATTAGGGTTAGGGTGTAGAGTGCCTCTAGTTACTCTCGTTTTATTATATTAAGATTAAGATTAAGATTTGCACAATACAGAATATCGATTACAAAAAAAAAAATATCGATTACACAAGCGGCTAGTAGTAATAAAAAAAAAGTATTAAAATATATGTAAGCGGTTTTGACTGATTTTAAAAAATTAATCCAAAATTCAATTCAACGGTTTTTATAAAAACACATCTAAATACATCCAAACTTATTCAGTTTTTGTAATTTTCGATTTTTAATTGGATTTGAACAACCCTAATTTGAAGTAGGTGAATTAGTTGCATAGCATTCATACACTGACAATTGAAATTTGTGTAGGTAGGAATAGGAAGTATGGAATCTGTGTGTTATGTTACGTGATGGAACAAAACACTTAGTTTTATCAAAAAGAGAAATAATAACACATTTTTCAATTTATGTTTATCTCTTTTGAATCAACCTTTAATTATATGGTTTTTAAAAATTCGCTGGAAATTTTGTAAAAATATAAAAATGCATATCCGCCGACTGTGGGGATCGAACCCACGACCACGTGGTTAAAAGCCACGCGCTCTACCACTGAGCTAAGTTGGCTTGTTGTCTGAAAATTTGCCGAGACGTATTTAATCTTATATACTCGACAGTCTAAACATACAACAAGCCAAACTTTGTTTCAAGTTTTTGTTTTTAACTTACTATTATTGAACAAAAAAAAAAAATACTAACTTACATGTAGGGATGGCAAAAATATTCATATCCGCGGATAAAATCCGCAATGGATACGAAGCGGATGGTTTAATGGATATCCACAGATAAAATAAATGGATATTTCAATTATCCGCATTTAATGGATACGGATGCGGGTTTAAAACTATTCATGCCCGCAGATATCCATACCCGCTAAATAATTAGTAAAATTACTTAAATTTCTCTACTTACGTATAAATTCTAGTATTTTTTATTAAAAAAAATTGTATTTTTATATTTTATCTTTTGCAGTTTGGCTATTTTATATAAATTCTAGCTTCGTTTGGCTCTTTTGCAGTTATGTGATGTGATTTTTGTTTGTAGATTGAGTGTTTTCAATAAAAATAGAGAGAAAAATTTATGAATACTAGCCGCCACGTGTCCGTTTATGTGATCGATATATTTTTTTTTTGATGTGATCAATATTCTCTATTGTGCAAATATAAATAACTAGAGCTGTAAAAATGGGCCGGGCTACCGGGCCGGCCCAGTAGCCCTATAGTTTTATACGGGCCGGGCTGGGTTGGGCTTCCCAAAAATATCATTGGGCCTTATTGGGCTGGGCTGCCGGGCCTATAGGCCATCATGGGCTGGCCCAGCGGCCTTTTGGGCCGGCCCATTAAAGAATTAAAAAAAATATCTAAAAATAATTTTACCTAAAAATAAGAAATTTTAGTTAGCATAAAATCTTTAGATAAAACAACTAACAAAAGATGAGATTTTTTTTTTTAAGGAAAAATATGAGATTTATAATTTACTTTTTCTTTATAATTTATAATTTAATTTATGAGATTTTTTTTTAGTTAGCATAAAATCTTTAGATAAAACAACTAACAAAAGATGAGATTTTTTTTTTTAAGGAAAAATATGAGATTTATAATTTACTTTTTTTTTATAATTTATAATTTAATTTATGTATTTTGAATGATTATGTTAAAAGTTTAGTGTCTGATGTAAGCTTGAAATTTATTAGCTTTGAGGATGCACTTTATGAATCATCATCCACATATCTCTCTACTTTTGCATGGATATTTTGAAGTATTTATTATTTCATGAAATCATGACACTCACTTTTTTATGGATATTAATTTGTGTGCGATGCATATGTAGTTTTATTGTCCATAGAATTTTTTTTTACAAAAAATTTGTCATTTTTTTATTAAAAAAATTTGAAAAAATGTGTCGGGTCGGCCCATGCTTATTGGGCTGGGCTAAGCGGGCCGAGCCTTGGGCCTTAATGGGCCGGCCCACTTAAGGCCAATAGATGTCTTGGCCCTATGGGCCTGGGCCGGGCCGGGCTGGGCCGGCCCATTTGACGGCTCTTTAAATAACTACTTAATCTTCTTTTTTATTGGACTTATTTAATTATAACCACTTAACCTCCTTTTTTTTGTGGCTAGTTATTAAGAAGAAACATATATATTTGTTTTTTACTATAAAAAAACTAAAAACCTATTTTTATGTGGAAGTTGTGCTTAGTTTTTTTTTTTTGGTAGTTTTTTTTAAGGGTAAAACAGGAATAATGAAAAAACCATCCCAAAAATTTGTATCCCCTTTATATATTAATATAGAATAGATTATATGTTAATATTTTGTCTTTAAAAAAAGCTATTTTTTTCAATAATTAATTTTTTTCTTAATAAAAAATAGCATCTATGGATATCTGTTAATATCCGCGGATACTTCAATATCCTTGGATTATCCGCTCAGCGGATATCCGCACGGATATGGAGTTGACACATATATCATATTTGTTTGACGGAGCGGACACAGATATCACACTATCCGCGTCCATGGATATTCATTGACATCCCTACTTACATGATTTA
The DNA here is from genome assembly GCA_030408175.1 of Trifolium repens. Taxonomy (NCBI): domain Eukaryota; kingdom Viridiplantae; phylum Streptophyta; class Magnoliopsida; order Fabales; family Fabaceae; genus Trifolium; species Trifolium repens. Next base: position 19,520,008 of record CP125848.1, read on the forward strand.
CTCATTGATCATAAAGCTGTAATATTGATAAAAATTAATAAGGTTGCACTAAATTTTTTTCTTTCTTTTTAGCAATTTTTTTTTTTTTTTATAAATATAAGAAAATTACTTTCATTTTCCGTGTTGAGCTAACCCATTCACTCAAAAGTATAAGTTTGAATTGCATTCATATAATGGTGGTTGCTCTTCTCCCAATATTCTCTCTTGTTTTAATTACTAGTTAGTTAGTTTATTAGTCTATAGGCTTTGCTATAATCATTCGTATGGAACTTTCTCATTTTGTAATTTTATTCATTACCATCAATATAAGAGTTTTATAGTTTTCTCTCTATTTTTTCATGGATGTCATGTTTCATAACATGATATAAGAGCAAATATGATATCCACCTTGAACAACTTTTTCGCTACATTTTCTTGAGAAATTTCAATTTTCTCATTGTTCATTTTTTTCGCAGTTTAGTTGTCTCTTTCGTTCTGTTTCTTCTAATCTCACTTAGGTTAAGATTCATTTCGATTGAGATCCATTTTCTCTCGTTGCAAGTTATGATTGTTCGATTTAGTTTCAATTTCAATCTTTGCTCGTTTCTGATTTTTTGATTCAGTTTCATATGTTGGTTCAAATTTTGTTTTAGGTTCATTCTTTGATTCCAATCTTGTTGTGGATTAAATCTATTTGTTCGTTGGTTCCAATTTCATTTAAATTTATTTGTAGTTGAATATGGGCCTCCCAATTTCTAATATGGTATCAGAGTTTATTCTAGATTCATTTGTTTGTTGTTTGTTGTGGAGACCTCCCATATTTGGGCCACCCATTGTTGTTGATTCCACGTTCCAATTTGTTCAATACTGGACATGAGGGGGTGTGTTAGAAGTCTGACATTGGTTGGAGATATGACGTAATAGCTTTTATAAGAATAATACAAACTTCAACTCTCAAACTAGCTTTTATGATATGCCTTTTAAATTTTAATTGTTGGTCTGTTGTGTGGTCGATCGATGTTTGAAAAGAAATTAAATGAATTATTGTAGTTAAATGGAGTAAACCTAATTTTTTTACTCAACAAGTCTAATGTAACTTCTGTATTTCATTTTATTTTATTGCAATATAGTAGTATATATATCATATATGATAGGTATCCTCTTCAATTCTTTATATGAATTGGAGATAATGTGTAAGCTAGTGTACTAACAATGTTGACCGTTGAGTTTGATGACTAGTAATGAAAATAACGTAATACGTATCAACACCTGCAGAAATGCGATTGGGGTGCATGGGTTTGGTTTGAAGTTTGCTTGGGATCAAGGATACCGGTAGAATGTCTAAACTAGTCTCTTTGCAGTTCTCTCTTTTTTGGACTTAGGCCCTCCATTCAATCCAAAATAAAAAATAAAAGTGCAATACAACACTTTTTATGAAGGATAGTTTTCCTTGTTAAACTATGAGGATATTTTACAAAAATTAAAATAATGTGGTGTCTCTTTTTTTAAACAGCGAAATAATGTGGTGTATATACAATGATATAAAAAAAAATTAGTTAAATTGTTAATTAACTATAAATACAATAGTGGCCAAAATTGTACTTATAAATAAGTGGAAATATAATAGTTCAAACTCCGATCTTACATATTATATACAAAATTCTTATCAATTGAGTTATGCATGGACAAAGTCCGGTCCTTATTTTGCCAACATTCAATGTAGGACCTATAAAACCAATTGCCTCTTCAACATAAACCGGTAGGAAATTTATGCACGGTCAGTAAAAAATATATTTAATTTTACACATTTTTGAATCAATTTATATATAAATATTTAAAAAGGTATTTTATAAATTAAAAGAGTGTAAAAGACATGTATTATCAGTGTAAATTAACTTTACACTAATAATTAATAAGAATGTTTCAACCTTCCATATCATATCAAGAAAATGAGGTTAAGTGAGGTGACATGGCGAAAAACATGATTGTAATTGGTTGATAGTGTGAAATGATTTTACATTGTCTGTTCATGTTTCTTTTTCTTTCTAAAATTAAAATTATAAAGTTGTAGAATGATCAATATGTGTAATAGAATATTACACAAAACGTTTATACAAATACAATTTATACAAAATAAAATTGTAATACCTGGTAAGAATTCCCAATTCTCACAAGCAAAAAAGTGAACATTATATCTCATTACTAAATAATACTCATATTAAGAGTAATTAAAAAAGCAAACTCTCAATTACACACAAGACAAGAAATGTCTTGGTTATAAAAGTACAAAAATAGCAAACTCACAATTTTTTTTATTTTTTTTGTTCAAATAGCCTAATGGCTTGAATTTCCACTCTCAAGGTGAATAAATGGGATGGTCAGAGTTCGAACCCCGATCCCCTGCATATTAATGTAAATGTTTATCAATTGAACTAAGCTCATGGGACAACTCACAATTTATATAAGCAAGAAATATGAAATACCAAATTACTTAACCTTTAAAGCATAACTTTAATTTCTTAACAAGTTTCTTGAGAAATCCGGATGGTTGCGGTTGAGTAGGTTGTTCATTTGCTTGATTATTGGTTTCAGGTCGAATAAATGGCGGTGACCGATTCCTCGAATCTGAGTGACGACAGTTTGAACGAACCGGACAGCGACAATCAAATGCTCGACCCGAGATACTTCCAGCTCCAAACATGTTGTGTCCATTATGTTGATGTTCACCATGATGATTTCCATAAGGAAGAGCATTTTGTGAGAAGTTATGCCAATTAGGGTAAGGAGGAGGATTGAGTTGATAAATATTATGTTGATAAGGATATGTTGCATGATGATAAAATGGGTCTAAATGATTATTGTGATAGCCATTTGCCTGCTCTTGAACTTGATTTTGATCCACTCTTGGAAAACCATGACTAATCCATTCAATTTTAGCATGATTTCCACTTTTTGATAGTTTTGATAAAATTTGATGTGGGTCTGCTTTACCTTTTACGTAAGTGAATCCATAAGATGGATTAATCTCGTAACGCAAATCTAATTAAGAAGCAAAAGAAAAATTTATCATAAGAAGTTTTTTTAGAAATTTTTATTCTACAACTAATGTCACAAAAGATAGGATAAAGACCAAATTCATTCAAAATTGCATGTAGGTGAGAAGTCTACGTATTTCTGATCGTTTGATTAAAATAGAACGTTCAAATTTTAAAATAATTTTTAGATCTCAACAATTTGATCTTAATTAGAAAATGAAATGAGATAAAAATGATATGTTTAATTAATATTTAATTCTTTTCAAGTAAGATGATAGAGGTAAAATTGGAAGAAAATATAATAAGCTATAAGCTACTTGAAATAACATTTGGAAAATAAGCTATAAGCTAGTAAAATAAGTTATAAGCTCTTTTTCAAAAACTGTTACCAAACAGAGCTTTTAGCTTAGCTTATTTGGTTTACCAAACAGAGCAAGTTGCAAATCAATAATAAAATGGTAAACAATTTGGCTTTTCTATATTGTTTTGATTGTTGAACCATTTAAAGAACGATAAAATGATGTTAACAGTAAATTGATTCGTAATATGGATGATCATTAGCATGCATTATTAACATACCTTTAAAGCTTAGTAAAAAAAAATACCTTTAAAGCTTTCCAAAACTTTAGTCATTGAATTTTCCCATCCATCAGAAGTGTCCATTCTAAGTACACATTCCTTAGGAAATGGAGAAAACATAGTTAAAATTGAATAATATTTACAAGATGATAAATAAGAATAATAATATTTACAAATTGATAAAATAAGAGTAATTAATAGGCTTGATAAAATATATATAATAGGCTTGTCTAACATGTGCAACATTGCACATGTTAAAGTAGTCAAAAATAGTAACATTTTATTGAAAACAACATTTATTTTTAAAAAATTTATACATTTAATGTAAAATGCACAAGTTCCGGTGTAAACTTACTATTTTAAACTTCTTAACATGTGCAACTTTGCACATGATAAAAAAACCCATATATATATATATATATATATATATATATATTGATGATTGTTCAATACCAAATGTATATTTATTTTTTTATTTTTTTCAAGTAGTTTCTAATGACTAAAAGTTTCACTCTTAAAGTGGAATAACCAGAGTTCAAACCTCAATCCATAACATTTATCATGCAATGTTCTACCAATTGAACTTTGTTTTCTATTGTTGTGATCAAATCAATATCGATTAAATCATTATTTTCAATATCAATTAAATATTTTTGTCGAAATAATCCACCATAAACCATGTCCATATTAGAATTTAGGGTAAATAGGCTTATACCCCTGTAATGTAGGCGAGTTTTATTTTTTTCCGATCAATTTTTTTTTTGTTACTCGCCCTTTGCAATGTTGAATTTTTTTCTAGTTCATTTTACTCTTGCAGGGGTAAAGGCCAACATTACGGAAGGTAAAATGAATTAGAAAAAAAATCAACATTACAAAAGACAAGTCACAATTTTTTTTATAGAAGATAATGCAAAACATGCCCATATTGAAAAGGGATAAAGACCCATTTACCCTAGAATTTATCATAGTACAAGTATATAGTTAGAAAGTAATACCATATCACCGAGGGGAGCAGCACTCTTGCCTTGTATACACGAACACCACATTGTGGACTTCTGAGTTATGTGGTTGTCTCGAGATCTGAAAATTCATATAGTACAAACAAACAACAACAATTCACCAATTAAAACAAAAACAGAAACAATTTTTCACTCAAAAATATATTTTAGAATTTTGAATTGCATTTAACTCATCTATATAAATATCCGACTAGTATAAAGTAAAAATTATCTTTAATCATAAATTTATTTTTATATTTAAGTTATTTTACATCTAATATGATACTCCTATCACTTCCGTACACTCAATACTATTGAGCTAGTTTAATTGATACATGGACATGTAAATGTTGGATAATCCAAACGTAGAAACCTGATATCAAGTAACCCAGTAATCACTTTGATATTATTTTAGAATTTTGAGTTAAACTTAAATCAAACCTATAAAATATTTTAACACAAGTAATATTAATCTTTATTTTTAGAGCAAAGACAATTTACTCAAGTAATCGATTTATTTTATATAGGAAAAACTGTCAAAGAAACAAAATCTCAAATCAACCAAAACAAAGTAAAATATAAATCAACATGGCATTAACAATGAATATTTCATATTAAAGGAAGAGGAGAAGTGATTACATGAATTAAAAAGAAAAAAAGTTAGTGAAGAACTCACTATAGATTAAAGAGAAAAATGAATGGAAAGCCCAAATCAGACAATCAGTCCTAACAAATGAGTGAGTGTCCTCTGAAACAACAAAGCCTATATAGCATACATTGGTTTTCAAGAGACTTCAAAGGTGAGAAATTAGGTTTATAATTGTGTGACCATTCCCAAAATAAGCTTAATGGGTTTGGAAACAAATATATTAACGCGTGAATTAAACATTATATAAGAATAATCAGTAGTTATTTAGTTACCAAATGTAGATATAAGTAGATTTTTTATTTTTTTAAAATGATACAAATAAAATTTAATGATTTTTATTTATTTATAATTTTTTACAATAAATAGAATTTATTGATTTGTTTTGTTACATAGGGGATTCCAATGTTGTTAAAAATCACGGCAAGAATTCACATCATAATGTTGGTCAATTTCACGGCGATATTCCAATGTTGGTCAATTTGATGGAAAAAAGGCCTCTAAATGTGTGGCAGTGGTAACTAAGGATCCGTTTGATCCAGCTTTTTTTTTTTTACTTTTTTCTTTCTCCTTAAAAATAATAAAAATGAAAAAATTGTGTTTGACTTTGCTTTTCTTTATTTTTTTTACTTATTTACTTTATTTCTATAATACTTTTAAGAAGAAATAGTGTCAAATACTCCCTCCGGCCTTAATTATAAGCAAATGTCACTTTTTAGATACATTGAATAATTAATGTATCTAGACCACTTTTTAGACTAGATACATCAGTTATTCAATGTATCCAAAAAGTGACATTTGCTTATAATTAAGACAGGAGGGAGTATAATTTTATACTTCTTTATTTCGTTTAAGCTAAAATAAAAAGTAAAAAATAAGCTGGCCAAACGGGGCCTAAATATTGAACTATTATGATGTGTTTCATTTGCTACAAAATAAAAGACTGAATTGGTCAATTTTTATTGTATTTTATTTGATTCAGAAATTGATTATGGTACTAGACAAAATGGATAGTAAGGGACATAATAAAAACAAGAATTTTAGTTTCTTACTAAACCACACGACGAATTTTTGTCCATCGTACGACTATAAAAAATACAAAAATACCTATTTTATTTTTGAATATAAAAAATATTATTTCTCTTTCTCTCACTGATACAATTTTGTCTTGTTTTGTCCAATCCTTACTGTTTTGCATAAAGCAAAAATATGATAAAAATTAATTGTAGGGACTAAACTTAGAAGATCTCAGTTTAATAGGACCACGAATATTATATATTAAGACTTTGTAACTTCTAATTTTTTAAAAGCAAATTTACAATGTTATTGCGTTGGTTAAAAAAATTTCATTATTTTGTTTAAAATCCGAAAATAAAACATGTTCTTGAAACAAAGGTAATTCCCTCTCTTGATCAACCAATGAGAGGAGAGCCTTATTTATATATAGAAAAGTTAATACAATGGAATGAAAGCAATGCAGTAACTCCTACGTAATTACATCATTGCTAATCAAAACAATTTCCTAATTGTAGCTAATATAATTACATCACAGTCTCTACCAAAAAAAAAAAATAATTACATCACAGTAACCAATCACTTGATTATAGCTATTACAATAAATTGGCTAAATCAAATTAATGTTTTTTTTTTTTGATAAGCAAATATTATTATAAGGGAGTACAAGGGGTACTCAATCCCTTACAATACAAAGCAAATTATTATATGCTTTGAAAACAAATAAGAGGGGCTACACACCAATCATAAAAAGAGAGAAAAGACTTACTACCAGACCGACCTCTAAACCAAGCCCAGGAATAATATTTAATCTCGTCGACTAATTGCGAAACATTCGGAACACCCCCGTTGAACACTATTTTATTTCTTAACCTCCAAATACACCATGTAGTTGCCAACCAAATCAAATGACGAACCCGCTTACTATGCCTAGATTTAATCAATGCTCCAAATGAATTAAAATGGTTCCTGCCTACCTGAGTTGGATTTATACTCTTGCCAATCCACTTGAATATAGCCTCCCATATATATGAGGCAAAAGGGCAAAGGAAAAATAGATGTGCAGCATCCTCTACCTGATGGAAACAAAAAGTGCAATAAAGTTCCTGAGAATTACTCATAATTCCTCGGTGATGGAGTGCCTCTCTTGTAGGCAATTTGTCTAGTAATAATCTCCACCCAAATATGTTGACTTTGGTTGGCACATCATTCTTCCACATATTTTGAATCGCCTCCAATACACTTGACTCCACAGAAACCACATTGACAGCTTGAAGAAGCAATTTGTAACTAGAATTCACTGAAAACTGGCCGATTGTTCCGGGGATCCATCGCCATCTGTCCCTCCTTTCCGGCTGAAGCTGCACATTGATTAGCAAGTTTTGAAGTTCCGCAAGCTGTCCCACTTCGTCATATGACAACCTTTCACTCCACGCCCAGTTCCCCACCATATTACCACCGACACGCCTCAACCGACTCGAAACAAGAACATCCTTAGAGACTTCTTTCTCATATAAATTAGGGAACAGTTCGCAGAAGGGTTGATTACCCCACCATCTAAATTTCCAGAAACCAATATTACAACCATTCCCTATACCGCAACTTACATTCTTTTTAAACCAGTCCTCCTCCGTTAGCTTTTCTAAACTCAATAAATCCTTCCACCACGTAGAATCTTTATTTCTTCTTTGAGTAGTGATCCCTCCCAAAATTTTTGTGGGTAGGTGACCATATCTAAAACTCAATAAATCAGCCCACAACGCATTCCGATCATCAATACACCTCCACTTCCACTTACTGAGTAGTGCCGAGTTGAACAAAGCGAGATTCTTCACACCTAAGCCACCCTGAGATTTTGGAAGGCTAATAAGATCCCATTTCACCCAACACAACTTCTTCTCCACTACCCCTCCACCCCATAGAAAGTTCCTTTGAATCCTCACAAGTTGCTTTATGACACATTGAGGAGCCTTGTAGAAAGAGAAAAAATAAAGAGGCATGCTAGCTAATACTGAATTAATAAGTGTGATGCGACCTCCCATAGATAAATGACGACTAGTCCATGAACTTAATCTATTTGACATTGCTTCCACCACCGGCTTCCAAGTCGCTCTTCTTCTAGGATTGGATCCCACAGGTATTCCTAGAAATTTGAACGGAACCACATCTGAATTGCAATTCAAAAACAAAGAACCAGCTTGCAGAAAAGATGTATCCACATTGATACCGTATAATTTACTCTTCACAAAGTTAATGCGCATGCCTGACACTAACTCAAAACTTCTAAGTACCACTTTGATAGCCCACAGATTATCCCAAACACCTTCTCCCATCAAGATAGTATCATCCGCAAATTGAAGAATTTGAAATTGTAAAGTGGGGTTCACCTGGTATCCCTTGAAATTGCCAATCTCAACTGCTCTTCGAACCAGCCCTGCCAAACCTTCTGCTACAATCAAGAAAAGAAATGGTGATAATGGATCCCCCTGACGCAGGCCGCGACCAACCGTGAAGTCCCCCGTGGGACTACCATTAACTAAAATAGACATCGAACTTTCAAAGATGCAAGCACGCATCCATTTTAGCCAACCTTCAGAAAACCCCATTTTTATCATCATTTTTTCTAGGAAACCCCAATTGACCGAATCATAAGCTCTTTCGAAATCTACTTTAAACAACAAACATTCATCTTTCCTTCTCTTAGCTAAATCAATGATCTCATTTAGAACCACCACACCATCAAGAATCTGTCTTTGAGGGAGAAAAGCTGATTGACACTTAGAAATCAGTTTGCACATCACCTGCTTTAAGCGATTCGCCAAAATCTTTGACAAAATCTTATACAAACTACTAATCAAACAAATGGGACGATAGTCAAAAAGAACCTGGGGATGATCCTTCTTGGGCACTAAAGTCAAGAACGAGGCAGTCAACGCTTTAGGCAAAAAAGCATTAGAGTGGAATTCTTTCAAGAAAGCCATAACATCAGATTTCACGATATGCCAGCAAGCTTTAAAGAAATTTAGATTGAAGCCGACGGGACCCGGACTCTTGTTCCCATCGCAACTCCAAATAATATCACGAACCTCTTCTTCCTCAAAAGGTGCTAGAAGGAGATTATTATCTTCGACTGAGAGCATAGGAAAATCAATACCTTGTAAGAATGGCCGGTTAACCCATTCCTCTGAAAAGTGCTTAGAGAAATGTTCTTTTACTTCACTTTTAATATTATCCACCCCCTGTATCCAATCATCGCCTTTCTTTAACATAGCAATGGTGTTTCTACGTCTTCTACCTTTAATGCTAGCATGGAAAAAACGAGAATTGGAGTCGCCTTCAAGTAACCACTTAGACCTTGATTTTTGATGCAACAAGCTTTCTTTGTAACGAATTTGCTCCCAAAATTTGCTGCACAACTCCTTAGGAAGATTAAGAGATGGAGCAGCAATACCTTCAGCCAACATATCCTCCACCTCGTTAAGCTCCTTCACTGTAACGTCAATATTGAGATCGATGATACCAAAAACTTCCCGGTTCCAAACCTTGAGCTTCTCCTTCAAGAGTCGCAATTTTTCTTTCAACACATACGCTTTTTTACCTGTAATAATAGTTTGTTCCCAGAAATCTGTCACAAAAGGAATGAAAGAAGGATGTTCTAACCAACAATTATTGAATTTGAAGGGCTTTGGACCCCAATTAAGTTCATTGCCGACAAGCCAAATGGGGCAGTGATCAGAAATATCGCGAGCAGCTATCCATTGATTAGTGATACCACCTTTCTCAATAAAACCTTCTGATAGTAAGAAACGGTCTAATCGACTCATGGACGAGCCATCGGAACTGAACCAAGTGAACTTCTTCCCTGCAATAGGAATATCTATCAATTCCATAGCATCAATAAACTGACAGAATTCCAACCTCTCTGACTGGTTCCCTCCCCCATTACTTCTACCACTTCTTTCTCCTATTTTTGAGATAGCGTTAAATCAAATTAATGTGAGATGACTGGTCTAACAGTTCTTTAATGAGAAACTAGAATTGTTTATGTTGTTTTTGCAATTAACATAACATAAACTCAAATGCATATATTTGGTCCTTATTTTAAGTTTTCTTTTGGTCCTTTAATTTTTTTCGATTTATTTTAAGTCTTAAGTTATAAATATTGGACATTGATTCTTTACATTACAAAGTTTAGACAACTTTATCCTTCTATTAGCAATCAAAACATCTTAATATTTGTAATTTAAGGGACTAAATTGTTCAAAATTTATAACTTATGAAACCAAAATAAAACGAAAAAAGCTTAGGAGACCAAATTATAAAAGTTTATAATTTAAGGATCAAAATTAAACGAAAAAACATAAAAAACTTAGAAGGCAAAAGTGAAGCTTCTCTATTCTTAAATTACTTTTTGGTCTCAAATAAATTTTTCTTTTTGGGACTTTTGAGCATTTTTTAATTTTTGGAATTTGAATTTATAAGGTAGCAACACTTTTTAGACATATTTTTAACATGGCTATTCAGTATGACATATTAAACATATTAATTTTTATGTTACAATTTTTCATTCTTTTTATTTGAAAATTATAAAAAATTTAATAGCAAAATGTTATAAATTAATCCATATAAATCTCGTAGTGGCACGATACTAGCCGTGTAGATCTTCCTAAATTCTATATTTTTCAACTTAATCTCTCAAAGGTTATCCATATCTCATTAATTTCTCACATAATCTCCAAACAAAATTCCCAATAGAAACATATTTTTCTCTCCTATCCTAATAGGTTTTTTTCAGCAATATTTTCCTAAAATATCTTATATTTTTGATACACTTTTATAAAAATCCTTTTTAGACAGATTTTTTAACCATACACCCCTGTCTTCACCAAAAGCTACACAACCCATTTCCGTTTCCACTAGCCCACGAAAATTTACTACACTACACCCCTTCTATTGCTCATGTTTATTATTTACACCCCCATACTCTTCTAATTTTTTATTTTCTTCCTATAACTATTTTCTTGTATTTCTTTTCTTATTCCAACCACTATTTTCAACTAAAATCTTATTTAATCTCTCTCTCTCTCTAAAATCCTTGTTTACCTAACTGCAAATCTTAATTGAATTCCCTACATCTTGTAAATGCATGGATTCTCCTTTGGTTTTGAGTGATGTCAAAAATAGAGTTAAAGTGACTAGGATTGGTATAGACAAATAATGATTAATGATTTTTCGAAAGGTTTTTTTTTTGCAAAACACAGAAAATAAACTTATTTTCTCATAAAAACAAGTTTTTGAACTGGTGCAAGCAAGGCAAAGAACCGGTTCATGATGTTTAAAATCCACGAACTGGTGTGTATAGCCTATGAATTAGTGCAAAATCAATCTGGGGATTCGCAAGAGCATTTTGTACCGGTACATAAGAATCTTGTATTGGTACAAGAAAATTATAGGAAACTTTATAGTGATACGAGTTTATCTTGAACCAATACAAAACCTTCCTAGGAATCTTGAACCGGTACATGTCCTATCTTTTACCGATTCAAAATTTAAGTGATGTGATTTTGTTTTCCTTTTCTGTTTGCATGAACTAGTTCATGTTGCTATTAGATCAATTTTTGCATATGTGTCATTCCTTTGTGACTTTACCGATAAATAGATTTTTGCAAAACTTTAGAATAAGAGTTTTCAAAATTGGAAAATTCAGAGAGAGTCTTTATTAAGAGAACATTATGAGTTTCTTTAATAGAGAGCACAACAATCAAATTGCATCATCTTCTTCAAATCCTTTAATCAACATTCGTCATGATTAATTGGATGATCGGAGCTTGAAGATAACATCTAAGGTAGTCAACAAGAGGTTGTCTTTCGGGTTGAAATTCGATTGGGAGACCGTTGTTTGGGGTGAAAATGCTTGGAGGGGTTGTTAGCCGAGATAAAGGTTTTATTGAGGAAGTGGCCATGAAAAGAGTTGTCAGAGCTATCGAGTTAATGCATCTTCTTCCACAATTAAAAGATCCCCAAAGTGAGCTTCTTATACTTCGGTCATGTATGAGTATCGCCAAACTTTTTTTCGGCCTCCGAACGTGTCAACCAACTCACATGAAAGAGGTAGTTGTTTTGTTTGATAAAGAATTGCGAGCGACGGTTGAAGACATCGTGGTTAGGGGAGGTCCGTTTTTTGGAGACCTTCAATGGAGAATTGCTTCCTTACCCATTAAGTTTATGGGGTTGGGTTTGTATTCAGTAGTAGAGGCTACCTCATATGCCTTTGTGTCTTACAGGACCTAATCTTGGGTTTTGCAAGATCACATATTAAGAGATAGCAGAGTATGTGGTATGGACTCTGATTTCGACAATGCTTTGGACGGTCTTTGTGATACGATTCCGACTTGTAACTTTAGCAATTTTGCTAGAAAGGACACCGTCCCCCCTAAAGCCCAACATGTTTTGGCAAGTGTCTTTTTTGGTAAAATTGTTCAAGACATAGAAGTTGATTTTGAAACGACCACTAGACAAAAAGCTATTTTTGGGTGCTTGAAAGCAGCACATGCTCAAGATTTCCTCCTAGATCTCCCCATCGACGGGTTAGACCAACACATGTCCCCATTAGATTGTCGTAATATCCTTAGGTACCGCCTTATGATTCCACTATTTCCTAAGGATGAAGTTTGCCCTATTTGTCGTAAAGCATGCCTTGACACCTTTGGGGAGCATGCAACCCATTGTAGGGAGCTTACAGGTTTCAAATATAGGCATGACTTGGTCAAAGATGTGCTTTTTGATATTTTTAGGCTCGAGGGAATTTTTGTGAAGAAAGAAGCACCAATGAACTTCTTGACGGACCCACAAGAAGGGAGATCAACACTTCGTCCTGCGAATGTTCTGGTATATGGATGGGTAGGAGGGAAACATGCTTGTGTAAATTTGACTGGAGTTTCCCCACTTGTGGGACTGGGGGTTGGAGATTTTACAGTGGGACGGGCAGCCCTCAAAGCTACTTCAAGCAAAATGGTCAAACATGAGAAAGCGTGCTATGGAGATCAACACGTTTTTATACCGTTTGCATTTGACACTTTTGGCTTTTTAACACCATAGGCGGTAGACCTTCTAAAAATGATTAAAAAAGTCATGCATAGTAATGTCATGTCGCCTAAGTCTATGAATGTAGTTTTTCAGAGATTGAGTTTTGCCATAAAAAAAGTTTGGCGGCGTAGCTTGTTGCCCATCTTCCTTTTATTCATGTGTAATTAGCTATTGATATAAACAGGAAAAAAATTTGGACATTTACAAACAAACATGCTTCAATTGCAATTGAAGTATTTTGGTGTACAAGCGTTCGTCTATAGATTAGGCCATAACCCGGCTAAAAGATTGAGATCGGGGATATGATCTAGTACTTGCCTCAAGGAGTCAATTGGAGGATTGCGACGAGGCTTAGGTTTGATATTGGAAGCAAGATTGTGGCGAGAAGGTTAAGGAAGATCAATCAAGACTTGAAGAGGACTTCACTTGTTTGATTGTATTTTTAACTTCTTGCATCACAAAACATTCAATTTAATTTTTTGAATAGCACACTCAATTCCATTTCTGGGAATTGGGGGCAGACTTAGCGAACAAGCAAGGACAAGATAACCGGGAACTCCCTAAATAAATCGTTGTGTTCTTTACATTCTCTTTATAGCATTTTATTTGTTATTCAATTTTTGTTATTGTAAAAACATCTATTTATAGAAAAATATAAGTCTTAAAAGTAGTAACAAATATGTTTTAAGTAAAATAGAATCTCACAAAAAAAAACCATATTTTTATACGTCTGACTTAAAACTCTAAAAACTTGTTTTTCTGATTTTCAAGTCAATTCTTTGCAAAATAAAATTGCATCTTTTGCACATGTTTCACATGGGTACATGATAAGACAAATTAGAAAGATTAATATAATAATGGATCAGAAAATCAATTACTACTCTTGTAAATATAAATTATAAACCAAAAATGGTATTCCGTTCGTACTAAAATATAATTTGTTTTGAGGAAAAAAATAATTGTACTAAGTTATAAGTCGCTTTACATTAACAATGAAATCATCGTGTGTTCAGAAACACGGCTACTCCCGTTACTCATCTGTTGGAGAAAGTCAAGTTGTACTCTCTTAGGTGGTTGAAAACTACAAATGTTACTCTTGCGGCTAATTGTCATTCTTGGTGGTCGAACTCATTGCTTTGTTTGAGCATCGACTAATGTTTTTTGTGTAGTTCGCTTTCGATCTTGTGTATTGATCCTGTTGTAATACTGTTGTAGTTCTTTTTGGAACACTTTGTGCGAGGAGACTACTTTTGTTTGATTTATATATATATATATATATATATATATATATATATATATATATATATATATATATATATTCCATTTTGGCTTGTTAAAAAAAAAACTATTTATTTCCCTTTATTCTTTCAATTCTTCAATTTATCTTTTTCATACAATTAATTAAGGATAATTTTGTAAACTAACTCACAATTTTTCTTTTTCATGTAATATTAATTACATTTCTAAATTTGTGTAAAATAGTCAAAACAACTTATATTTTGGTACGGAATGAGTAAATAGTAAATGGAATTGAAGAAAACATGAATTGCATGAATTTTCCCCTTTCAGCACAAGAGCTCAAACATTACACTAGATTGCATTCACTTCAAATTAGGCCTTTTTCACGTTTAACTTGCTTACAACTACTTTCATGACAACCAAAATCCCATGGTCTAATGAAGTTGCATGAGATGGACCCAACTTCTTGTGTGATTTAGCTAATCATACGACAATGTGAACTTTCATTTGGGACCCTTTTTTTTTGTCTTTCATCATACATATATAAAATAGCGTGATTAGGCCATTTCATATATGCCTCCTTTGTTTACCTTTTCATTTTTTGGCCATCATATACACACTGATTTAAGCCAGCATATGGTATATCATAGTGAAATGTTGCTATAAATAAATATTTGTGGCGCATGAGATCAAATAGTGTAATTTAATGTTTTTTTATGGAATTTATAACGATTGTTTGATGATAGAGTATGGTAGTGTGTCAATTGAAAATAAAAATTCTAAAGTCTCATATTGGATAATAGAGAATACTATTGTGTGTAGCATACTAGTATGTGTAGCACAATGTCTAATTTGATAAAAAAAACATTAAGTCTTAAGTTAGTTGAAAAAATCATACTAACCTTGCGGCAATTTCAAGCTTCTCTCTTCTCCCTTTTAAGCTCAATGCACTTCCGAGCTACTTCTCCCTCTTTATTTCTATTCATTCGGTATAAGAGTGATCATAGAACCACAGTCATTGTATCACACTATCATTGTCCCTTCAGATTAAGAATGAAAATATATAGTATCATAGTTTATTCGGTTTTTGTAGTACTTTTAAGTCAGTTTATGTGTATCTTTCGAACTTTTGAATTATTTTTTCAATCATGTTCAAAAGACATTATAATATCATCTCTCTTAAATTTTTTAAGAGTAGGTGAATCAAAATATGACCTTTTAAGCTATTAACGATTAAATATTCATATTTAATTCATCTTTTTTTCTTTATAAAATGGAGGATCAAAACTCAAATAGAAAGATTACATGGGAATTAATCTAAAAACACTAGTGCTAGCAGCATGATTAGCTATCAATAAATGATTAATTTTAGTTGAATGTGACTCATAAAGGATCGCAGTAGAACTCTATTCACAGCTTATATGTGTAAGAGCATTCACAGAAATTAGCTTCACGATAAGTATGTCAAACTTACACCTCTCAATCCAACTACAAAAGATATCTGATCTTCTTGCATAAACATCACTCTGATGAGTGATGAGTGCACTCCATCTTCTTTACTTATCATATTCACCACCATCACGGATTCTAGATTAAAGACTATTATTGAAGAATTTTTTTTATAGAACCACCATCTTCTTTTTTTTTTATTGAAGACTATTCACCACCATCACGGAATCGAAATGTGATATATAGAGGCAAATTTCACTAAGTAAAGATTCCAGTAGAAAGACCAAAAGAAGATAATTTATTTGCACATAGTTTCCGTGAGAAAGTACTACAAATTCGATCTGCTTACATATATAGCTGCACTGTATTTCCCCAACTAATATTCTTAGTCTTAAGGGGATGGACTTCACACTCAAGCCATATTTTATGTCAACCTTTAGTAAAGACAATTTCAATAACATAGATGTCTTTCATGCATGTGTCACATGAGCTATAACATATGACTTCATTAAAATGAGGGTCTAAAAAAAAATAGGATAGTACGTAGTATTAGAAAATGAGAGATATAAAACGAAGAATTATGTGGATTTTGGACGAAGAAATGTGGAGTCGAAATATTTAAGATTCTCTTCAAAATAAAATGAGGATTTATTATTTATAAGAGGTTCTAAAAGAGATTGTATGGAGAGACGTGTCATAAAGATTGTCTTGTTTATCAAACTTATTTTTTCATATTAGTGAAAAAAATGATTATTTTTTAGTGTTATTGAAATCATTTGTAATTTAAATTGATGACATTTTTTTGAACTTTTTTGAATTTTTCTTTTGTTAGGAGATATTTTTAATAATTTCACTAGGCCTCCAAAAAGTTGGAGACACCCCATAACAGCAGTTTCATAGGTGGTAACAGATCTGATAAAAGCATTAAAACATTCAACAATAACCAAAAGGATATTTTCAATCCACCAAAATAATAGGGAAGAAGAAAAAGAAAGCAGAAAAAAAGTATAGGACATGAAAATGAAACAAATTATCTTAATAAGCACATTTTTCCAGCACACCAAAAATGGATTTTTCTTTTTTTCAAATTGCTCCTATAACAAAAAAATAATACATAAATGTCCTACCTTTTCAGAAAAATTCCAAATTACTCTACTTTTTGCTGTTAGAGAACGCATCATCCGTATTGGAGCGTCCATATGAGGACGCGCCATCCCCAGTGTAGCGACCACTGGAGGGTCGCGCCCTTCCTAGTGGCGAGTCGTTAACTGGGGTTATTTATTATTAGTTTTTCAGAATAGGCAACACTTTATAACCGCTGTGTTCATCTTAAAAATTGTTGTCTTTGATAAGCAAAGGCAAGAAACATGTATGATTTTAATAAAGTGTTACCTTAGATAAAATACACAACGGTTCTAAAGTGTTCCTTAAAAGTGTTCTTTTTATTTGATCTTAGAATTAAATTAATGATCAAGTAAGACGGGTGTAGAACTTAACTCTTCATTCTTACACATTCTTGTAAATATTTAATAATGTAAATTTCCTAAATTCAATTTCAATACAACATTAAATGTTGCGTATAACCATATAAGGGGACCTTTATTGAAAATGTTTCAATGTGTTGCCTTTTCTAGTCTAAGAGGTCTCTTTTAAGATCTACGGAAACCATTTAAAAGTGTTGCCGATTCTAAAAACAAAGAAAAAAAAACCAGTTAAGGACGCGCCAATGGGAAGGTTGTGACCCTCCAATGGACACTACATTGTGGATGGCGCGTCCCTCGTATGGACGCTTCAATATTGGGGATGGTGCGTTCAGGCACAACAAAAAAGTTTGACATTTTGCATTTAAAAAAAAATTGGGGATATTGTATATTTTTTGCCTGTGTCAGGGTCAATTTGAAAAAGAAAAGAAAACCCAAAAATGAGCCACATCGATTGGTTTGATATTTGTATTTTAATGTAGTACGGTTGAATCAGATTAAATTGAATTGAATCACGTTCTTAATCTTTTTATTTACTTTTTAAATATTATTTATTTAGTTGTTAGGTGATTAAATCATGGTTTAAAATTGTACTTGAAGTGGTAGTTCGGTAGTAATTAAAATCTTAATCTTATAATTTTAAGGCGCTGATTTTGAATCTCGTCTTAAGAACAGGGCTATTAGTGTCTTTTGAATAAATAATAAAAAATGAATATTTACCAATTGAAAAAATAAACAATGGAATTGGCCTATAATTTAATTTAATTTAATTTCTAATTCTTTCAAATTTCAAACAGTCAAGTTTGTGGAAAATTCAATCATTGAGAATGATTCATTTCTGTATATAGAACAACACTTTAAGGACCAGTCTAAGGGGACTCCAAGTAAAGCGGTCGTTTTAGGTCTACTTTTATTATTAATACTCTGTATTAATTTTTATTTGGTTTAGGGTTAATAGATTTTTACCCCTTGTAAAGTAGGCGGATTTTGCTTTACTCCTCTGTAATCATTTTTTTTTTAGATTACCCCCCTACAAAATTTATTTTTTTAATTTATCCCCTTGGATTCACTTTTTAAATCGGTTATTTTATTCAACCGATTTAAAAAGTGTTGTTTTTAAATCGGTTATTCTATTTTTTTTGTCTGCCACGTCAGCAAAAGGGGGGTAAATCCAAAAAATAAATTTTGCAAGGGTTAATCTCAAAAAACAAATTATAGGGGGTAACACAAAACTAACCTACTTTACAAGGGGGTAAAAACATATTAACCCTTTGGTTTAAATGTACTTTTGACCCTCAAGTTTTACAATTGTGCGATTTTGGTATTTCAAGTTTCAATTGTGTGATTTTAATCTCCTAAATTTTACAATTGTTTGATTTTAGCCCCCGATTTCAATTGTGCGATTTTGGCCCCCAAGTTTATCCAATTTTGTATTTGCTATCCCAATTGACTTTTTTGACTAAAAATTGATTATGTGACATTTTAAAATTATAAAAAATATTTTTTAAACAAATCAAAAAATGTTTTTAAAATTTAAAATATGTTTTAAAATTAAAAAACATTTAACTTATAAAAAAAAATTCAAAAACTTATAAAATAAAAATGTTTTTAATAAAAGATTTAATAATAATTAATTTTAAAAAAGTAGTTAATAACATTTTAAAAAATAGTTCATAAAAAAAATTTGTAAACTACTTTTTTATTGCAAAATTATTTTATAAACTATATATAACAAGAAAATTTATTTTATAAGTTATGTTTTTTTTTAAGAAAAATCACTTATTTTAATTTTTTTTCATTAAAATTTAAAATTTTTAAAATGACATATAATCAATTTTTAGTCAAAAAAATCAACAGGGGACTAACAAATGTAAAAGGGGGTAAACTTGGGGAGTCAAAATTGCACAATTGAAATTTGGGGGGCTAGAATGGAACAGTTGTAAAACCTAGGGATTAAAATCGCACAATTAAAGTTAAGGGGCCAAAATCACACAATTGTGAAACTTGGGGTCAAAACTGCATTTAAGCCTTTTTATTTTTAATTATAGCTATGCATCATATTAGTTATGATTTTCACTCATTAATTTTGTTGCAAATTAATTCAATAAAAAAAATTAATCAATCACTTGAATGTATTTGATTTGCAAAAATTAATTAGACTTAAGAAGTCTTTAATTTTTTTCAATTTTAAATGGCTTAATTAATTTCAAATTTAACTATAGGTCTCTAAATTTGTCAGGTTGATAACGCTTTGTGGTTCTGAAAATCTGCAAATTAGATTTTACGCACGGTGAGTACTTGTGTACCCTTTTATAAATTAAGGGCAACTACCCTTACATGACTTGGCACCAATCAAATTCAATCAAGTGGAGTCAATTATTAAAATCAAATTTATGAGTAACTTTTTATCATAAAGTAATTTTGACTATCTTTATTTTCAATTAATTACATTTTAGGTATTGTATTCAATGAATTTACATTCTACATTATCAAAAAATGAATTTACATTCTAATTCCTAATTTCTATCACCCCTTCTTCAAAAACAAAAATCACCCCTTCTTCACTTTATTTTATCTCTTCTCTGCCCTCTTTCTCAGACAATTAAGAAAAAATTTCCGATTCACATAATTTCCCTCTTTCTCATAATTTCTGCTTAACAACATCGCTGTCATAGTTACTAATCTTCTGCAATTACCGCCTCACAACATCGCCGTCACCGTTACTCATCTTCTGCAATTGCCGCTTCATTCAATCTTCAAACGCGTTCCGCTTAACAACATCGCCGTCACAGTTACTAATCTTCTGCAATTACCGCCTCACAACATCGTTGTCACCGTTACTCATCTTCTACAATTGCCGCTTCATTCAATCTTCAAACGTGTTTCCAAACGGCTTCATTCAATCGCCATTACTCCGCTTACTTTCTCTTCTCACAGTGTCCTTCCTTCAAAATTCAAACGCGCTCCATAACCGCTTCTCCATTATTTTCTAGCTTCAATGATTTGGGTGCATATTATTATTGTTATTATTATTATTATTATTATTATTATTATTATTATTATAACAACACGTAGCATTACTTAAAAAAAATAATAAAGTAGCATAACAACCTGTAGCGGGCTGGAAAATTCATCCTTGCGTAACACAATGAAGTCGTCATTGACGTTTATTTATCCCGGAAGGGGAAAGGAAAATATCACGAAAACCTTGGTAAACACGGTTGAAGAACCGTGGCGGGTTCGGGAGTTGGTTATGCGAGAGGAAGGTGTTAGCACCCCTCGCATCCATCGTACTCGATGGGAACCATTTAGGTGGTTTAAGTTTGTCTGCGTAGGTTTGAATTAAATTACTCTATCTCTTGGCTATTTTCTACTTCGTTTCCAAAGAAATTAAAAAAGGTTTTTATTAGTTGAGTTTGACGGTTGTAGGAGCCTGCTCCTACGTATTCCCCGGTGCAATGGGAAACTCAAAACTCACGTAGTTCTGGTAAAAAATGTTTGTGTGGTTGGTTGATTTTAGTGAATAACGTTTATTTCGTATTCCGCTGATACAACGACGCTTGTATGCTCTGCTTAGAGGCTTAAGCTGTGTGTGTATCAGAGGAATAGATAAAACGTGTATCAATTGTGAAAGAGTTGAATAACGGATGTTGCTTATTTCGCATTCCGCTGATACAACGACGCTTGTATGCTCTACTTTAGAGGCTTAAGCTGTGTATGTGTCAGAGGAATGGATAAAGCGTATATCCATTGTAAAAAGAAAGTTTGAATAACGGATGTTGCTTATTTCGCATTCCGCTGATACAACGACGCTTGTATGCTCTACTTAGAGGCGTAAGCTGTGTATGTGTCAGAGGAATGGATAAAGCGTATATCCATTGTAAAAAAGAAAGTTTGAATAACGGATGTTGCTTATTTCGCATTCCGCTGATACAACGACGCTTGCGTGCTCTACTTAGAGGCTCAAGCTGTGTATGTGTCAGAGGAATGGATAAAGCGTATATCCATTGTAAAAAAGAAAGTTTGAATAACGGATGTTGCTTATTTCGCATTCCGCTGATACAACGACGCTTGTATGCTCTACTTAGAGGCATAAGCTGTGTATGTGTCAGAGGAATGGATAAAGCGTATATCCATGTTTTTCTGAAAAGAAGTTTGAGTGAGTGGAGTTAATTTTAACGCTTATTTTGTTTGGAATGAGAACTAACTCATGAACACTAGTCAAACGACCGGCGACGAAGTTAATTCGGGGAAGAAAGAAGCAAACGCCAGATTCTCCCTTTTTCATTCGCGTTGTTATGAAAATCTTAGATTAATTTGATTAAGAAAATAATTGTCCAAAAGAGAAGACGAGGGTTGGTTATTTTTAACACTTGATTCTTAGAATGAGAATTAACTCATGAACACTAGTCA
Source organism: Trifolium repens (assembly GCA_030408175.1). NCBI lineage: Eukaryota > Viridiplantae > Streptophyta > Magnoliopsida > Fabales > Fabaceae > Trifolium > Trifolium repens. Next base: position 19,541,927 of record CP125848.1, read on the forward strand.
AACGACCGGCGACCAAGTTAATTCGGGGAAGAAAGAAGCAAACGCCAGATTCTCCCTTTTTCATTCATGTTATTATGAAAATCTTAGATTAATTTGATTAAGAAAACAATGTCTAAAAGAAAAGACGAGTGTTGGTTGTTTTTAACGCTTGATTTTTAGAATGAGAATTAACTCATGAACACTAGTCAAACGACCGGCGACCAAGTTAATCCGGGAAAGAAAGAAGCAAACGCCAGATTCTCCCTTTTTCATTCGCGTTATTATGAAAATCTTTAGTTAATTTGATTAAGAAAAGAAAGTTCAAAAGAGAAGACGGGGGTTGTTTATTTTTAACACTTGATTCTTAGAATGAGAATTAACTCATGAACACTAGTCAAACGACCGGCGACCAAGTTAATCCAGGAAAGAAAGAAGCAAACGCCAGATTCTCCCTTTTTCATTCATAAGTCTTTGTGAAAATGTTGATTAGTTTGATTAAGAAAACAATGTCTAAAAGAAAAGACGAGTGTTGGTTATTTTTAACGCTTGACTTTTAGAATGAGAATCAACTCATGAACACTAGTCAAACGACCGGCGACCAAGTTAATCCGGGAAAGAAAGAAGCAAACGCCAGATTCTCCCTTTTTCATTCATTAGTTTTTGTGAAAATGTTTATTAATTTGATTATGAAAACAAAGTCCAAAAAGAAAAGCAAGAGAATAAAAGGAAGAGAAAATTAATTAATCTAGTGCAGAAAAGTGATCCGAATAAGCTAAAGAGCTTTTGGTTCAAATAAGCACTTATTGGATTAAGTTAAAAACACTTAAGTTGAAAAAGGACTTATGAAAATAAGTTAAGAAAGTTAGACAAAATTCATATACAGTAACTACTGTATTTGAAATAATGTTGTGCAAAAATTAGGATCAAATAAGCTAAAGAGCTTTTTGAAACCCTAAATAAGCACTCATACGCAAAACAACTTAATTGAGAATCACTTATGAAAATAAGTTGAAAAAGTTTGGAAATGATTTGTATACAGTGACTACTGTGTTTAAATCAATGTTGTGCAAGAATTAGGGTCAAATAAGCTAAAGAGCTTTTTGAAACCCTAAATAAGCACTTATACGCAAAACAACTTAATTGAGAATCACTTATGAAAATAAGTTGAAAAAGTTTGGAAATGATTTGTATACAGTGACTACTGTGTTTGAAATGATGTTGTGTGAAAATTAGGGTCAAATAAGCTAAAGAGCTTTTTGAAACCCTAAATAAGCACTTATGCACCATAGGTTACAAAGTAACTTAATTGAGAATCACTTATGAAAATAAGTTGAAAAAGTTTGAGAAAGGTTTGTGCACAGTGGCTACTGTGTTTGAATCAAAGTAGTGCAAAAAATTAGAGTCAAATAAGCTAAGAAGCTCTTTGAAACCCTAAATAAGCACTTATGAACTTTTAGGTTCTAACATCACTTAATCCAAAATAATCACTTAAACAAATTGGAAAAAATTCACAAGTGAAATTAACTACAATATAAGCATAAACAGTGACCTAATAAGCTTAAATAAGCTAATAAGTCACATAAGTGCTTTTACAAATGAGCTAAAAATCACTTATAATCATAAGTCAAGGGGGGGTGCAAATTATTCAGGAACAGTAAAAAGTGGGGGGTGCAGATAGCAAGTCTGCAACCCTAGGGCCCAAGCCCACGCGTTCAGTCAACAGAACAAACAAAAAAAGAAACGGATCCGGTGTGGCGCGCGTACGAGATCTCTCGTTTTACAACTGTCAGATCTCGTCTAAATGAGATCTAACGGCTACGATCACAGATCCTTAGCGCTCGTCTGATGCATCAGACGGTTGAGATTTAAACTTGGAAATAAAGAAAGAAACAAAGTAAACCTTCTTCTCCGGCGAGACAGAAGGCCTCCGGTGACAACTCCGGTCACCAGAGTTTATCAAAACTCAACCAAACCACGCAAATCATATACGGTTTTGCTCGTTTTCTCACGTGGATTCCAAATCCACTCTTAGTTTTTTCTAAAAACGTTTGAATCATGCAAAACGAAAGTAACAAAGTTTTGAACAAAAAAAATGAAACTCACAAATTAGCACATAATCAAGCATACAATCAACCCAGAAAGCATCCAGACAGTTAATGGAGATGAAGGGTGTTAAGAAATACCTGGATAGATCTCTGAAACGTCCGATTCAAACTCCCTCTTTTCCTAGCCGCCGTAGCTCTTCCAACCTCTCATTCCTTCGTGATTTCGACCGATTGAAAGCTGGTTCTTGCTTATATGAGTATGATAAGAAGTTCTGGATGTATAGATTCAAGCTTGTAATGATGTTATTAGGATTTGAAAATTTTCAAAAGTGAAGAAAAATGGAGTTCTTCAATTTTTGTGTATCAGCCGCAGCTCTCTCCTTCTAACCCCTTTGCACTGAATCTGAGGTGCTATTTGTACTGGAAGATTAGGGTAAGGTTGCTTTGGGATTCTTGATCAAGAGTGAGGGTAAATATGGGATTAAGCTTGATTTTTTTTGTACTATTTTTTTGTCCTTTGGTTCCAAACAAAATGGCAATGGTGATGTGTTAAAAAAAGAATGTTCTAGGCTTATGATAATGTGTTAATAATTTGGGAATTTTTTGCATTTCTTTTGATTTTTGGGAACAAATAACAAATTAAAAATAACACATAAAATAATAAAATAAAAATAAATATGCAAAATAAAAATATGCATGATGATGAAATGATGATTTTGAATCTAATATGATGTTGATTAGAATGGAAAATTATGAAGGAAAAGGTTACTTGAATTACAAGTAACAAACATAAAATAAATGGAAAAAGGTAAATAAATAAAACAAAAGGGCAAAAAAGTAAAAAAAGTTCAATAATGATCATGCAATGTAAAATATACCAAGAAAAATGTTTTTTATGGATTTTTGTGCCAAAGTTGACTTTTTGGGTCAACAGTTGACTTTTTCAAGTCAAATGTTGACTTTTGTTGACTTTTCTAAAAAATGCAAAATTGTGGTAAAATGGAAAAAAAAATGAAAATAGGGTGGGGCAAAATTAGGGTATGACACAACCCTTAATAATAAAATTGCAAAAAATGGCTATGTGCGTGGATCAAAACATGTTACCATCTTCGCAAAAAAAAAGTGTATAAAATTGTTATTAAATACAATTGTTAAATATAAAACTTAATTATTTAAATTCTTAAACTGGAGTATACATGTAAGTTAAATTCTAGGGTTTTTACTACGTAACTTAAACTGGAGTATATATGTTGGTCCAATACGAAGGTTCTTATTCTTTAAATTTAATTATTAAATACAAATTTTAAATAAATATTTAATTTCTAAATATAATATTCAATTTAATTTGAAAATTTAATTATTAAATACAATTATTAAATATAAATTTTAATTATTTAAATTCTTAAATCAGAGTATACGTAAGTCAAATTCTAGGGTTCTTAATACTTAACGTAAACTGGAGTGTACGTCTAGGTTAAATTCTAGGGTTGTTACTACGTAACGTAAACCAAAGTACATCTGATGGTCCAATATACGAAGGTTCTTACTCCTTAAATTTAATTATTAAATACATTTTTTAATTATAAATTTTAATTTCTAAATTTAATATTAAATTTAATTATTAAATACAAATTTAATTATTTAAATTCTTAAGCTGGAGTATACCTGTAATTCAAATTCTAGGGTTATTAGTACTAAACTTAAATCGGAGTGTATGTCTTGGTCAAATTGTAGGGTTCTTACTATGTAACATAAAGCGGAGTACATGTGTTGATCAAATATGATGGTTTTTACTCTTTAAATTTGATTATTAAATACAGTTTATAAATATAAATTTTAATTTCTAAATATAATATTAAATTTAATTTTAAAATTTAAATATTAAATACAACTATTAAATATAAATTTAATTATTTAAATTCTTAAACCGGAATATACTTGTAAGTCAAATTCTAGGGTTCTTAGTACTTAACTTAAACTGGATGTACGTTTAGATCAAATTCTAGGGTTGTTACTACGTAACTTAAACCGGAGTACATCTGATGGTACAAAATACGAAGGTTCTTACTCCTTAAATTTAATTATTAAATACATTTTTTCATTATAAATTTTAATTTATAAATTTCAAATTAAATTTAATTTTTAAATTTAATTGTTAAAAACAAATTTAATTTTTTAAATTTTTAAACCGGAGTATATGTAAGTCAAATTAAATCGGAGTGTATGTCTAGGTCAAATTCTAGGATTCTTACTATGTAACCTAAAGCGGAGTACATGTGTTGGTCAAATACGATGGTTCTTACATCTTACTCTTTAAATTTAATTGTTAAATACAACTTTTAAATATAACCTTTAATTTTTAAATTTAAATATTAAATACAATTATTAAATAAAAATTTAATTATTTAAATTTTTAAACCGGAATATACGTGTAAGTCAAATTTTAAGGTTTCTTAGTACTTAACTTAAACTAGAGTGTATGTCTAGGTCAAATTCTAGGGTTATTACTACGTAACTTAAGTCGGAGTACATGTGTTGGTCAAATACGAAGGTTCTTATTCTTTAAATTTAATTATTAAATACAATTTTTAAATATAATTAAATTTTAATTTCTAAATATAATATTAAATTTATTTTTAAATTTAATTAGTAAATACAATTATTAAATAAAAATTTTAATTATTTTAATTCTTTAACCAGAGTATACGTGTAAGTCAAATCCTAGGATTCTTAGTATTTAAGTTAAATTGGAGTGTACGTCTAGGTCAAATTCTAGAGTTGTTACTACGTAACTTAAACCAGAGTACATGTGTTGGTCCAATACGAAGGTTCTGACTTCTTAAATATAATCGTTAAATACCATTTTTAATTAAAAATTTTAATTTATAAATATAATATTAATTATTAAATTTAATTATTAAATACAATTATTAAATATAAATTTTGATTATTTAAATTCTTAAATCGGAGTATACGTGTAAGTCAAATTTCTGGTTATTAGTACTTAACTTAAACGTCTAGGTCAAATTCTAGGGTTCTAACTACGTAACTTAAACCGGAGTTCATGTGTTGTTCCAATACGAAGGTTCTTACTCCTTAAATTTAATTATTAAATATAATTTTTTAATTTTAATTTCTAAATATAATATTAAATTTAATTATTAAATATAAATTTAATTATTTAATTTTAATTATTAAATACAATTTTTAATTCTAGGGTTGTAAAAATATGAAATGAATGTGATGTTGTTGTTTTTTATAATTAAGGGTTGAACTGGACTTTATTTTTTTAGAGAAAGATTGAATTTTGACATGAACCAAAATATAAATTGAGAAGAGTCATGATTTTTTACTTAATTATTATCGACAATCGTTAAAAAAATATATTTTGCAATTAAAAAAATACTTACAAACTTTAAATAAATATTTTTTACTTTCAAATGTTCTATAAATAAATTAAGAATAAAAAATATGTATAGCAAGGCACTAACTAGTCTGCATTTTTGGTTATGCAAGAAACGAGAAAATTTTTTTTTTAAGAAAAACAAAAAAAATCTTTTATGAAAAAAAAAACATAAATGATCATCAATTCATTCAATATTTATGGTAATAAATATTGAATTACACTCCTAATTAATTTAGGACCTAGAGTGTAAATTCATTTATTTGAATACCAAAAATATAATTATTTGAAAAGTTAAAGCAATCATAATTATTTTGTGGTTAAAAAGTAACTAAATCTTTGATCAAAATTATTAACTACAATTGGCAGAATCTTATTGGTGACATGTCAGCTGAGGGTAGCTACCCCTAAATTATGAGAGGGTTAATTAGAAAAATATCCTTTTACACACTTACTTAAAATTGATTTTCTTCCGAAGTACATTTTGGACATGGAAAAAATTAACATAATTTTAATCTGTACGAATTTCCATCGTTCAAGAGGTTCTTCCAAAAGAGATAAGATTATTAAGCAAGTATAAAAGCATTTTCAGCGTCCTCAGATCCATCCTATTTTGTGGACAATATAATTACCATATGTATTTTACTCATATATCACATACTTAATTATAAGCATTTGTCGGAAGTTATAAGGATAGTGGCTGTTCGTAACAGAACTAACAAAATTCGAGTTTTATTTTAAGAGATAAAAGAGAGGTAGAGAACTCGCATTAGTGGATCGGTGGAAGAAATGCTCCGAGCTGGAGGTCGGAATCCGAACATGGAAATGACCAACGATGCAGGGGGTGTATCTGCAGATAACATTCCGACACCCAAGTCAGTATAAGTTTGAGGTGCAGGTATAGGTTAGAATAATGCATACTTTATGAGGTTGTAAAATGTTGTATATATAAACCAATGAATGTGATATTGGGCCGATAGATGTGACATTAGACTTGGTTCAGCCCAAAAGATTGGGTCTAGGACAGTGACCGAAGTAAATGAGATAGGAAGTGAAGTAATAAATGGATCGGAGGTTCAATTATCACCCAAAACAAATATTTAATGATCTTTTTTATTTTTAAAAAACGATATTAATTATTAACTACTAACCTTGCTGTTTTGAAAAATAGAATTATAAGCATGTCTCTAATTGTCATCTCTAATTATTTTGAACCACTAAAAATGAGAATCAATTTTATTTTTTAGAATTGTATTGAATATTCTTTTTTGGCATTAACCTAAATCGTTTTCGCTTGTTAGTTTTAAAGGACCGACTAATCTTATCCGTTTGTTAGGTAATTAACAATGAAAACTACGTGTGCTTTATAACTATAACTATATTTTCAACAACTCTTTTTTTTAAAAAAAAAAAATTCAACAACTCTTTGACTCCAATTTCTATATATTTATGTATGCCGTGTATGTGATCATTGACTTAATTACCATTATAGTTAAAAACCCATTCGTATATATATTATTTTGACCTATTAATTAAGTATTCATGCTTTGATTTCTTGCACACATCCTTTGGAGAAGAATGATTTGATCATAGACGAAAAGAAAGGATGGTTTCTAATAATAGGTTTTAATTATTACCATTTGCTCTTTGTTTCTTATGAAAACGGGAGTTACTAAAAATGACATGCTCACAAATATTTCTTCTAGGATCAAAATGAAAATTATCCAATAGCAACACATAATTTTTTTGCTCTAGTTGGACATGATTGAGAAGACACTTATGGTGGCAACGGCGTGATAATGAATAAAGAAAGATATTGAGATCAAATATAAAAGAATCCATTACAAATGCATGGTATTGAAGTAGTATCTAGAATGCAAATTGCAAAATGTTGTAAAAAATTTGGTAATGTTTTGGTTCATTGCTTTCCTTATAAGTAAGAGCTTTTATTTCTTTAGATAAAAATTATCCAAATATTTTCCTTACACGGAAAAATGTTTGCATTATTAGTCTTGGCACATTGGAAGTTGCTTTCAACCTTTCGTTAGTAACTTGATGTGGACAATTAGAATTTTAGATTGTGGAAAGTACACATACACTCTACTTTGAGATCTCCAAAATGTCCCTTTGGGCCCCACTTAAATGGGACCTATGTTATTTTAATTATTTGGTTTAATTGTAGTTTTGTTCTCTATTTTTACTATTTTGAGAATTTGTCCATTTATTTTAAAATTTGACAAAATCTAAAATATGGTGATAAAATATGTTCTAAATTAAATTATTAAAGAAATTTTCTTACAATTTCATCAATATTAATATTTTTTCATCATCAGATTAAATACCACCCCGTTTAAAATTTATTACATCGTCAATTTAAGTTAAAATTTATATTTAAGATAATAATTGATGAAGGTTTTTTGCAAATGTACCAAAATTGTCAAGTAATAAAATAGTAAGTGTGGTCGTCTTCACAAAGTAATTAAAAGAAATTTTAGAAAGAAAGAAAAGACAGTAAAATTGGGAGGGTTTTCACATTGATTGAGTGCAAAAAGTAAATTGCAGAAAATTAAAAATAACTGAAATCATATGAGAAGATTGGTTAGGTTGTTTATCACTCTTTGGTCACTTAGCATTAAACATCACAATTAATTCTTATTATCACGACAAATTAACTCTTAAATAGTAATAATATGTGTCATGTCCTCTCATTACTCTATTCACTAATAACAACCCTCTAAATGTCTTAGGTGTATTTAAAAATAATGAAAGCATTAAAGATGTGCTTTAATTTAAAAGTCACAATTGCAAGTTGAATATGTTTATCCTAATTGTCTGATTGAATAATTATCTCTGATCAAGTTCAATAGCTAGTGCTAATAATCATTCAATACTTGGAATCAATCCATAAATATAATAAGACTGAATCCCAATAAATATAAATCAGCAAATTACATAGCTTAAATAGTTCTAGGGAAGTTCATCTACAAAAATAACATAAAGACTTTAGCAACTTATATACATAATAATCGTAGCAAAAGAGTTTAGAAAGTTATACATATGAAAAACCTTAAATAAAGCACTTGAAAAGAGTTCCCAATGGTGGAAATTTTCTCTCCTTGACCCCTGTAGTGATCCTAATTGTCTTCAATTGTTCGAATTTCAGTGTGTCAAATCATTGTGGTCCAAACCTCTATTTATAGTGAAAAACACGCTCAGAAAATTGCGTAATTGTGGCACAGTGCACCTCGTTGTGGCATGATGGGTTTGTTTTCTGTATGATGGTGCAATTTCTCATCTTGGTATGATATGTGCTCGGGATTTGCTTCAATTTTTGTTCTCCAGATCGCGACATGATACAAAAGATCACTCATTTTGTTGATATTCACCTTAAATTGTGATATTTTTTCTAACTCTTGGTATATATTCAAATAGCTTCATTTCTTAGGTATTTGCCATGTATTTCTACCTAAAACTACTAAAATACCATATAATAACTACTAAACTACCATAAAAATATCATAAAATCATGTCATCGGTAATTTAATTTTTATATGCTGAAATTTTATTTTAAATTTATTTTTATATTTAATGTAATATATCTTTCACGTCAAAGTGTACATATATATTAGCAAATTGTGATACTTGAATTTTACTACATACTCTAACAATGCGAAATTACGAATGTAGAATAATATAAAAAGATACTTAAAATTAAACATAATAATAAAATATATTGAACACAATTATGTAAAATTTATTGGATGTTATTTTGTTGAGTTATTTCTATCGATCACTTTTTTTTTCTTCTATAGAATCTACTTGGTTTTCTATTTTAACTAGAGTTTTTGTGTTTTTGTCAACAAAAAAAAGAATTAGACTTTTGTTTCTTATCTATTTGAGAGTTAAAGGTTTAATCTATTTCAGAGTTGTTTGCGAGAGAGATAATGATTTAAAGTGAGAGAGATGAAAAAATAGTTTTTATATTTTTAAAAGTTTAACCTTATCTAATTGTTCGTATTCCTAAAATTGGTGATTATTGTTTGAGTTGTCATTAAGTTTCTTATTGAATGTTATTTTGTTGAGTTATTTCTATCTTATCACCTTTGTTTTTTTCTAGAATCTACTTGATTTTCTATTTTAACTAAAGTTTTTGTTTTTCTGTGATAAAAAAAAAAAAAACTAGAGTTTTATTTCTCATCTATTTGAGAGTTTAATCTATAAGTAAAAACTAGAGTTTTGTTTCTTATTTTGTTGAGTTGCCCTCAAGGTTTATTATTATTAAGAAAATAATTATTTTTTTCAATTGTTAAGAAAAAAAACAACTTATTGTAAGGACTTAAATTAATTGTTATTATTGTAAAAAAGAATAGTTGTTATCATAAAAAAATAAATAAGTTAAATTTATTAAAATGAACTACTACTAAAAAATCTAATTTGTGCTCATCAAGTATAATAATATTGTAAATCTTCTACCCTTAAATGTAATTTGACCCTAAAGATAAAAAATATACAAAATATAAAAATAGGAAGAAAAAACAAAAAAGATAATAATTTTAAGTTAAAAGAAATCTATGCATAAGAAACCACGATAAAAGATACGCATCAAATAATAATAATTGTATGGTTTTCCAGCGACTTTGTTGCAAAAAAAACTATACGATTAGCGGCAATAATAATTATTGTTGAGATAAGTAATTTTTCCCAACGATAACATAATTGTTGAGAAAAAAAATTAACTTATAACAACAACTTAAATTAGTTGTTGCTATATGTATGTATGTTTTTGTCAACAATTTGAATGTCGCTGCAAGAAAGTCACTGCCAAAAATCATATTTCTTGTAGTGGGTGGAGGTTATTTTGTAATTAAATATCACTTTTAAATTTTGAATCTAAACAAGCTATATATTATTTTATTAAAAGGAGTTATTTTATTACAATAAACAAACACAAAGTAAATGCTATTTTTCTATAAAATCTCTAGAAACTAATATCTAAGTTATTGAATATCAAAATCACAATTTTTTTTAATTTGTAACAAACAAATCCATAATAAGAGTAAAAATGGAAGAAAAATGATAAGCTATAAGTTCAAAAGCTATTTAAAATAACGTCTAAAAAATAAGTTATAAGCTTATAAAATAAGTTATAGGGTCTGTTTGGCTAGACAGAAAAACTAACTTAACTATAGCTTATGTCTTATTGCTTAATTAGACCATCTCCGATATAGTATATATGGCTCGTTTGGATTAACTTATTTTTGAGCTTATGCAAAAAAGCTTGTGCAAATAAATAAGTTTTTATGCATTATTATAAACTTTTTAAGGTAGTTTATAAAAAATACCTTATAAAAATACAATTTTTATTAGTGAAAACTTATAAATCAACATAAAACTTTATTTATTTACATAAGCTTTTTCATAAGCTGAACCCAAATGGGCCCATATTTTTATAAGAAGTAGTACCTATTAGGAACTACCATTTTGGATTAAAAAGAAAATTGGTACTTATTAAGAAGATGTGTTCAAATAAGCACTATCTCCCTTTTCGTGGAACCCACACTTTTTAATTTTAATTTTGAAATAGAATGATATAGAGTTATTGATAGATGATTTTTTTTTTTTTGATAAAGTTATTGACAGATGATATAAAATTATAAGTGGGTCCAATTTAGTAAGACTTTTTTTAACAAACAAAAATAAAATTTATTTATAAAAATGGCAAGTCCTAATCAGCACAAGGTGTGCCAAACAAAACAACAATAGTTCACCAAAGGCAGAACAACCAAATACCAGTTAGTCAATGCTCAAACAAACAAAAGGGTTCGACCACCACATATAAGAATTTAAACCGAGTTTAACATTATAACATTTCATCCACCAAAGGGTATGAACTTTAACTTTATCTAGCAGTTGATGAACGGTTGATTCCTTTGCCTTAAAAATTCTACTATTTCGTTCATGCCAAATCACACAAATGCTACATACCTAAAGCAGCTGCAAGAAAGAGCGGCGAGATCGTGTGGACCTCCTGCAGAATGAGTAAATTGGACAAAATGGTCTTGTAACAAAAACGGTTCAGCCGAGGATATACCAATCCACGTTCGAATGAAGCTCCACAAGGGTGCAAAAAATTGACAGGAAAGAAACAAATGTTGTGTTGTTTTCACTCCCCCCAGCCAGTCATACAAAAGCCGGAATCGTGAGCAATAATGTTTCGCCTCACTAAATTGTTTTTAGTCGGTAACCTATTGCGAAATAATCGTCAAGCCAACATGAATGCCTTTAGGGGAACCTGTTTGTGCCAAATTAAGTCTCTTGTAGCCTCCACACATTGTACGCCCAGATTATACGCATCGGTAACCTATTGACTGACTTATTTTTCAGATGTTAGTAAAATAAGCTATAAATTCATAATAAAAATATTATTAGCAAATAAATCTTTTTGCTTATAAGTTATAAAACATAAGCTATAAGCTAACCTATTGATCTTGATATCTTGTTAATGAGAACTATAATCATTATTTCGTGGGTTAATAGACTTTTACCCCCTGCAAAATATGCGAGTTTTGCGTTGTCCCCTGTAATTATTTTTTTTGAGATTACCCCCTGTAATGTTGCAGTTTTTTTTTTCTAGTTTATTTTACCCCCGGGCGGTAAAACAAAAACAGTGGGCAAAATGAACTAGAAAAAAAATTCTGTAACATAACATTACAATAGGGTAATTTCAAAAAAAATAATTATATGGGGTAATGCAAAACTCGTCTACTTTGCTTGGAAGAAAAGCATATTAACCCTTATTTCATAAGTAGAGGATTAACATAACCTAGACAAAATCATGTTTGCATTGTTAATTGATCTCATCATATTGGAAGTAGTTTTCAACCTTTCATTAGTAACTTGATGTGGACAATGAGAACTTTAGTTTGAGGAAAGTACCCATACACTCAATACTTAAGCGAACTCCAAAAAGAACCTATTGGACCCCATTTAAATGGGCCCTATTTCTTACCCATTCTGCATTTACTTACAACCTCCCTTTTGTAAAACTCCAAAATTAATTGCTCATACAAGCTTTTTCTTTTTTGAGCCAATTTATTGCAAATCATTCTTTGATATTTTGGACTTTTGGAGCAATGTTATTTTATTACACAAAGTTAATAAAATTATTATTCAAATATATCTCATGATACATGAATTAATGCTTTGCCTATCTACGGTACAAGTATATATTATGCAATCAATTGTTGAAAAGTTAGTAGCTATACCGTATAAAAAGGACAAAAGCATAAATATATATATCTATATCATCAACAATCAAGTCATTGAATCATGCTTTTCAGGGGATAATAGTATCATGGAATCTGATAACTGTCATATCTAGCGTTTATTTCTATTTATATTTTGACAAGATCTAGTGTTTATTTATAGATAATTACTTGTAATTAATTAATTACACTTAGTTTTCTTTCTAAATATATATAGTAGACAATAGACAAAGACATGTGAAAGCAGGGTCATCATAATCCAACTTGGATTTTATGTAGTAGTGGTATTGGTCTGTCTAGTTGTATTGATCCAGCCGCTGTAAAGTTTTTTTTTTTAAATTAACCAACCTTGTTCTCGTAAAAAAAGGATTTCAATATTTTTGACTTCGGTCATGACATATCTAAAATTTAGTTAAAAGTTAATTTTTTAAAAATTAAATTCGGATTCTTTCAAATAATTTATTTTTAGGGAATTCATTAATCATTTAAATTCAATGTCTTGTTTATATATATACATATATATATTGTTTCACTTCCTTTTCTATTTTTTCTTTTATGTTGTCTCACTTTCTTCTTCTTTCTTCTTCTTCTTTATTTTGAATTTGTGTTGTTTCGCCGATGTTTTATTTTATTTTATATATTCTATTTTATTACTATTTATTTATTCATTGATGATTTTAAGTTTGTTCAAGGCATAATGTATTATTTTAAGTTATATAATTTAATGTTTTGTTTACAATATAATTTCTCTATTTATTTAACCTATAAAGAGCGCTGCTATATATAGCAAAGGAATCGATAACAAAAGCTTCTTGAAATATATTTGCTTAATCAAAAGTAGAGGTGTAATTACACCGGTTTGGATCGATTTTAGTGAATTCAATATCCGGATTAATGAACTCTCAATTGGTTCGGTTTAGTTCGGTTTTTAGTGTTTTTCAAAAATGAAACGGAACCAAACTAATTGGTTTGGTTCCGTTTGCGACTGTGAGGTGAGGGAGTCTGTCTAAGAGCGTGTTTCTAAATTCGGATTTGTTGCGTGACTATATTTCTTTTTACAAGTAGTTTAAATTGGATCAATTTTAATTTTTTAATATGAACGGACCTATAAAAATAATATTAACCTAACAACATATATCTAATTGGTTCTATTCGGTTTTCATCAATTCTTAAAAATTCAATTTGAAAACCGAAGTAAATCGGTTTTCAATTTTTTCATACTTATATATTAGTAAGATCCAATGGACAAAACTTTCAATCTCAATAATTCATATGCAACTAACATTATCAAAATGTATCCCTCTCATTCACCCGTGTGACAAAAAATTCGCTCTACATCAATATCTAAATGTGTCTAATGTACTATCATCTTTCTATCTTGAAATCTATATTCTTTCAAAAGTTACTACTGGTGAAGGAACCTCATGGCAGTAGATCTAAAAGGACACTCAGAGCTGACATAGCCGTCAACAAGATGCAAATAAGTCTTCAAATCATGACACGTGGCAATATTAACACTCTTCAAGTAAGGTGAATCCTTACTACATACCCTTAACTCCTCCCCAACTTCAGAGTATACCCACTGTGTCTCTTCCACACGCTTTTGTATCCACCGTGGCAAAAACCATGCCACATCATCACTATTTCGCTCCATGTCATCATTATTTTCCTCCATGTCATCATCAAAAACAAATCCGGGCATTTTTGTAATTACGTCATCTGAGTTTACTATACGTAATACTTTAATCCCTTCTTTTTCAAGTTTTAACCGGAAGCTTCGGTTACCAACACGTGGACCCCCGAAGGATATTACCGTTACTAACGGTTTTTGGTCAAAATAAGTTTTTATATCGTATGCAGTTAAAATTGCTAATGCCGCTCCTAAACTATGTCCTGTTATGGTAAAACTCAAATTTTCACCTTTATATGTTTTTAAAATTCGCTCAATTTCATTTCTCACCATTTCTTGCAATGAAGGAATAGAATTAGATTTTGACGTGTAAAGACTCAAAAATCCACTTTCTACCATTGGTTGATTATTTTCATCGACTCCTAATTCAGAGTCGACCTGAGAATGATTGCATTGTAATGGATTAATGTTGGTTAGAGAGGCACAAAGATTTTCTAACCACTCTAAACATGTTGTTGTTCCTCTTAATGCAATAACAATGTCTCTTCGACCAAGTCGTTTGATTTCATCTTTGTCGTCACAAACCGCGATATAACCAATGTAGCTTGATTTTTTTGCGACCCATGTTGATGCTTTTTTGATCCAACTAGGTAGTTCGATCCCTGAGGTAGCATATAAATGTTTGGTTATTTTGTAACCGGTTTTCGGTAAACCACATTTTTTGAAGAGTGTGGTTTTGGGGAATTTGTTTGTTGCATAGTTCGGAGAAGAAGGGTCGAATTCGAAGGATTTATATGCGGCTTCGACGAAATGGCCATAACGAAGGATTTCGGAACGAAGGTTATTGTCTAGTGGGTCTAATAAACCTTCCCAATTGGTTATTCCTTGGTATTCTTTCCATCTTTTGTTAACTTTTATTGGTAGTATTGGTAATGGTGTTGTTTTTGTTGATTTTGATGATGAAAGTTTTTTGCTTTTGTGTATGGTTTTTAAGGTTTCATTGGAGTTTTGTTGTGTGTTGGGTTTGTGTGGTTGAATGAGGGTTATGCATTGTGGTTTGATAGTGTGCTTTGTGGAGAAAGAAATGTGGGTTGTAGGGTGGCTTAAAAGTGTCATGGTGAAATGGAAAGTGAAAAGAGTTTTGAGAATGGCAATGAGTAAGATGAGATATCTTTGCTATGAGTGTGTTGTTTTGCAAGGGAAATCTATGTGTTGGTGGCATAGATTTTATAGGGAAAAAGACAGAGAGAGAAAGAGTGTAGAATTGTAGTAGTGTACTTACTTGTGAGTTGTGAATATGATTGAGTGATGTGATAAGCAAAATAGAAATAGAAAAAGTATGTTAAAAAAATAAAAATAGAAAGAATTGGAACAAACGGAAGAGAAACTTTTGGGTGGTTACAATAGTTTGGTCACTCACATAAAATTGAAGTAAAGTAGAAATTAAAAGGAATTAAATAATTTATATTTTTTAAATAAAATAATAAAATAAATATATTTTATGTGAGTCTTTTGCTAGATCTGTGATTAAATTCTTCTGCCCATTCAAATATTTTTTTTCAAAGAAATGCTTCTTCTTTTTTATGTCGATGACTCGATGTCGATTACGTAGGATAAAAAGTTGTTTCATATTCAATGGTAGAATTTAACATAATTTATGGGAGAACTAAAACCAATAAAAAAACAATGTATAAATGTAACAAAATATTGATATAATTTTTCATGGAATCAAAGTTGATGAAACGGTTAGCATCTTTATTTTGTAGATTGAAAAACGCGATTTAAATCATGAATTTTATATTTTGAGACATTGATTTATACCTCACACAAGAAAATATAAAGGAGTTGCAAAAATATCAATTTTAAGGTGAACATACTTGCAATATGCTCGTTCAAAGCAAATTTTAACCATATCGCAAGGTGTAAATTGTTAAAATATGTCACATAGTATATTACACAATAGATATTTTGAGACAAATAAACGAGCCTCCCCGCAACAATTTTCACCAAGATCCACCACTACTCAGACTCGCAAGTGTGTTGATTCAACTCTCGTTGTCCATATAAAGATTATATTGGTAGGTCATTTGTAATTAAGTATCTCTCTTAGGCCTTAGCATTATTTTGGTCTTTAGGTCTGCTTTATACTTGATGAGCTATGAGATCTAACGCGTGTAAACATTTTTCTATCAAAAAATATAGATGAAACACTCTGGTACACATTTTATTTGAACATATATCGGTATACTGATGAAGTGTACAATTTTAATATGTTCACAAATAGTATTTAAAATAGAAAAATTAATAAATACTATTATAAATCTATCACAATTGTTTACATCAACAAATATGTAAGTACACATTAAATAAAATGTATACCGAAAAATTCACCAAAAACATATTGTTTTTTATTTCAAACAAGTCCAGTGCAAAAATCACACACAATAACTGTCCAACTCACTCACAAATTCATACTAGCTTGTGCACTTGCACATCTCCACAACATGTTACGGTCTGAAATGCATATTTATCAAACAAATATATTGTAAATACTATTTCATTATCTTTTTTTATAAGAGATATAAAGGATCGAAAGAAGTGTTATTTTTATTTTGATTTCTTATTAATTCTTTTTTATTTAGTCTAGACTCTAGAGCAAGACTTGTATATGCTCATAAACTTATTTATATTGTTTTCCTATGCCCCTCTAAATTCAAATTATTTATGCCAGTGGCATACAAGCTTGGTTGTCTTGTCGGATTTTTTTTGTTACGCGATTATATTATTGTTATAAAGTTTTTATCGTTATTTAGTAGCGATTAATAACCATTAAAAAATATGTAAAAAATACTACAAGATAGATTCCCAATGATATTTTCTATACTCAAATTTTATAGATTAAATTTTTGACCATTTATTCAAAAAAAAAAATAGTATGAGAAAACAAAAAGGGTACTTGACAGTTGTTTAGAATAGCAGTGGCGGATAAGTGCATTTACCGTGTAGTGGGTTGTATTTATGAATACAGGTTTATGATTGTAATAAATGCATAATAAAGATAGAAAGTGTTTATTTTTAACATTATCGAAATACCTGATAGATCTTGCTCACGTAGACCCGTATATGTATTGACACGTATACAGAAGCTCCAGCTTTGTTGCGCTACCAGTTTGAGGGTGCGTTTGATTCCTAAAAGTACTTGATAAAAAGGTACATGAGAGAATAATATAAAATAAGATAACACAAGATAAGATAAAATTATACCGGAAAGATATATGATTATAATATTTTTTATATTCAAAAATAAAATGAATATTTTTGTATTTTTAATAGTTATACTATGAACAAAAAGTTGTCCCTTGATTCAATGATGGACAAAAAATCTTGTTTTTGTCCTATTCATTGCTATTTATTTTGTCCAGTCTCCTAACTAGTTTCTAAATCATATAGAGTACAATAAAAATTGTCAAGTCCCCCATTTTTTAGCAAATAAAACGTATTCTAAGATCAAAATTTGATTTACCTTGTACTCTCTCGGATCATTTTTATAAAGAATATTTTAATTTTTTTTATCCTTTTAATGAGAAACACAACTTTTTAAATTTATTCTTTATTATATACACAATTTCATTTGTACTCTTATTAAATAAAATCAGATAATTGATTCTAATGTTAATGCATTAATTAGAAAGACTTATTTCTAGGGGTGACTCCAGACCTGATATATAATATATTGGTGTGGTTGAAAAAAACACGTTCTCAAACTTTATAGTTGAAAAAAAAAACCTTTTCTCGCTTCCAAATTAGTCGAAAAAGTAGCTTGGTCTCTAGAAAGCACGAGAAAATATATTAAAAAATAAAAAAAATTAAATTTGTAGTTGTAGAATTGAAAAGAGAAAGAAAAGTAAAGAAATCACACTAGTATATATAGGAGTGGAAAAAGAGACTCCGAAAGAGAAGGCAATAGATGGGAAAAATTAATTTAATATTATATCGAGATCTATTAAAACAACTTAGTATAAAATAACGTATAAAATAATCTATTAAATAATTTCATAGGCCATTTACATTCGAATAATATTACACTACTAGAAAACACGCTTTTGGCAACCGATTTAGAGACCGAAAAATTTTGGTTACTATAGAGACCGATTTAGAGACCGATATTTTGAATGTAAACTTAAAAAAAATTCAGTCGCTATATCGGTTGCTACATAATTATAGAGACCGAATTAGAGACCAATAATTAGTGACCAAAAAATCAGTTGCTTTTAGTGTTGAGTCTTTGGTGTTGGCTTCATTTTTGGTAAAATAAACTCTGTAGCAGGATGCTGGATCCGATGCCTCAAGCATTGCATAGAGCATTGTAGCGTCTCACTGGAAGTGTTGCTTGCGCGCCAAGCATGCGCGTTTTCTATTTATGGAATTTATATTTCTCTCTCATGAATCATATCTTGTGCGAAAAGAAAGGCTTTATTTTCTAAACAAATCTTTTGTTTAGAGATTGGTTCAGAAATTATTGTGAAGATTTATTTTAAAAACATATCAAATCTTTTAAGATATGGTTTATTTTTATTTTGTGAGTTGGATGTTATTTTGGTTCAGATCTTCTTCAGCCCATGTCACAAGCTATATATATATATATATATATGAGGAAGGGGCTAAACCTAATGAAGTTGTTGTTCACGCCGTCTTGTGTTTTTGTCTAAGAAATTAGGTTTTGCGTGTGTGTTATTTGTGAGCCTTTCTTGTGTCTCATTGATACAAGTTTAGGACGTGTTCTTGAGTTGTATTTGTGTGATCCTTCTCCTAAGCTTTGAAGTACGGAGTTAGGACTTTTTGGTGTGTTTAACACTCAAAGCCTTTAGGCACGAGTGTGTAGTTTTAGGAGTGTGTCTCCAAAACGTTTTGTTCTTGTGTTAGTGAAATCCTTGCTGGCTGTAAGGTTGTAAGGGAGTGAGATGGGATCTCATATCTAGGAGTTCCTAGGTAGAAGAGTCATTGGTAGTGCCTAGGTTATAAGTTGTAAACGGGGCGTTTGCTGTAGACTTAGTAACTAGGACTATTATAGTGATATTCCTTCCTGGATTGGTATCCCCCAGATTAGGGCTTGTTTAAGCGCCGAACTGGGTTAACAAATATCCTGTGTTCTTTATTTGTTCATTTGCTTGTTTTATTCTGTTACGCGCGAGGCCGGATAGATTGCTAGAGCATCGAGTAGAGCATCGTGCATAGCGTGCCAGGAATTTCAATTGGCATCAGAGCAGGCACCCTGCCTGTTTTTAGGGTGAGATTCAGGACCTGAAATCTCTGGCATCATGGAAAAAGACGGAGGGTACATGAACAGACCACCTTTGCTCAATGGATCCAGCAACTATGATCATTGGAAATCCAAGATGACGGCATTTTTGAGATCAATTGATAGCAAAGTTTGGAAAGCTGTGTTGACTGGATGGGAACGTCCCACCTATGCTAGCAAGGAAGGTACTTCAACGGGAGTGCTAAAACCTGAAGTAGAATGGACTCCAGAAGAGGAAACTGCAGCTCACTATAACCACAAGGCCATCTATGCCTTGTTTAATGGAGTAGACACTAGTGTTTTCAAACTTATCAAAAACTGTGTGTCAGCCAAAGAAGCATGGGAGATATTAGAAAAGTGCTATGAAGGGACTACCAAAGTAAAACAGTCAAAGATTCAACATCTCACATCCAAGTTTGAATCTTTAAGAATGAAAGATGATGAGAGCATCCAAGATTTTCATTTGAGTCTTCTAGACATTGCAAATTCTTTTGAAGCCTTAGGGGAAAAAATTTCTGATGAAAAATTATCAAGGAAACTTCTCAGGTCCCTTCCCAAAAGGTTCGATATGAAGGTAACGGCAATTGAGGAAGCACATGACATCTCCACTATGAAGATGGATGAACTTGTTGGATCCCTCCAAACCTTTGAAATTGTTTTGAATGAACGTGGTGACAAGAAGAACAAAAGCATTGCTTTTGTTTCAAACACTGATGATAGCAATGACCAAAGTGAGGATGAAGAGGAAGATAGCATAGCTGATGCTATTGCCATGCTTGGTAGACAATTCAACAAAGTGTTGAAAAGAGTTGGAGGTAGGAATCGACAGAATGGGCAGGGCATCCAGTTCGACATCAACAAGCAGCAGAATAGTCTGAAGAAAACCAAGTCTGAAGAAAAGAGCAGTCAAAACAAGGGTGTTCAGTGTCATGAGTGTGAAGGTTATGGACACATAAGGTCAGAATGTGGTACTTATCAGAAAAGACAAAAGAAAGGGCTAACCGTTTCTTGGTCAGATGAAGACAGTGATGAACAAGGTGAATCAACAAGACATATGGCTGCCTTTACTGGAACTTGCGTTTCAGATTGTGACTCTGATGAAGATGGTGATGTATCTTATGAGGAACTTGTTAGCACCTATAGAGAATTACTCACAAGATATGAAGAGATGTGTAGGATTCTTGAAAAGCAAAAGAAGACTATCAACAAACTTCAAGCTGAAGTAAACATACAGGTTGAAAAGGCAACTCAAGCAGAAGAAAAAGTCATCCAAGTTAATGTTCAAATGGATGATTTAAGAAAACGTGTAAGCCAGCTGAACTTAGGAACAAATCTTCTTGAAGAAATTCTGGATAATGTACCAAGTGGAAAGTTGAGGTCTGTTGGGTACAACTATTCAAGTCTGAATCAGTATCAACAGAATCCTGAAACCAAGTTTACATCAGCTGAAGATGTATTTGATCCTTGTACTGGGAAGCAGATGCTGAAGCATTATGTTCAACATTCTAAAGCCTATCCTGTTCCAAAGTTTGCTCTTGATTCAAAACCTCCTGTTCACCAAAGACCCAAAAATCAGAGGAGATATCGCAGATGGGTATGTCATCATTGTGGGAAACGAGGACACATTAGACCTTTTTGCTACAAGCTGTATGGGTATCCTGATCAGAAGCCTCAACCAAATGTTGTGCAGAAAGAGGAAGTTATCAAGAAGGAGTGGAAGCCTAAAGGAGAAAATGTTAGTTTAATTGCTCACACATCTCTTAGAGCATCTTCTAGGGAAGTTTGGTATTTTGATAGTGGATGCTCTAGACACATGACTGGCGTTGAGAAGTATCTTATAAATGTGAAACCCTACAAATCTAGCTTTGTAACTTTTGGAGATGGTGCAAAAGGAGAAATATTAGGAATTGGGGATCTGATCAACCATGGATTACCTAACTTGGAGAATGTTCTCTTGGTTAAAGGCCTTACAGCTAATCTAATTAGTATCAGCCAACTATGTGATCAAGGCATGAAAGTAAATTTCACCAAATCTGAATGTCTTGTCAATAATGAAGAGGGACAATTACTGATGAAGGGCACTAGATCTAAAGATAACTGCTACTTGTGGATGTCACAAGAAGAAGCCCACACATCCACTTGTCTTATTTCCACAGAAGATGAAGTCCAACTATGGCACCAGAAATTGGGTTATCTCAACCTGAAAGGGATGAAGAAAGCAATGACAGCTGAAGCTATTAGGGGGCTACCTAGTCTCAAGATTATTGAAGGGAATGTGTGTGGAGAATGTCAAATTGGGAAGCAAACCAGAATGTCGCATCCGATGTTGGAGCATCAGACAACTTCCAAGGTTCTTGAAGTGCTACAGATGGATCTCATGGGACCCATGCAGGTTGAAAGCTTGGGAGGCAAAAGGTATGCTTTTGTGGTTGTTGATGACTACTCTAGATACACATGGGTGAATTTCATTAGAGAGAAGTCAGATGCCTTTGATGTTTTCAAGGAACTGTGTACTCAGATTCAAAGGGAGAAAGGAAGTAATATGGTAAGAATCAGAAGTGATCAAGGAAGAGAATTTGAGAAATCCAAGTTCAATGAATTATGTTCTACTGAAGGGATCAAGCATGAATATTCTTCTCCTATAACTCCACAACAAAATGGTGTAGTTGAAAGGAAAGGGAAAGAAACTGAGGTTGCAGCTGAGGCAACAAAGTCTGAGAAGAAAAAGATTGTTGGACCTACTAGAAGAACAAGCAGAGTAGAGATCCCTTCTAAACAAAAGAAGCAAAGCTCAACGAGAAAAACACCAAAGAAGAAGAAAACTGTTGGTGGTGCATCTGGTAAAGATGTTGAGGACAATGCTCCAAGCATTGTGTCTGCTAAGAGGAGAATTGGTGGAAGATTCATTCCCCCAAATGTTCCTGATGTACTAGTGGATAATGTTTCTTTCCACTTTATTGACGGTGCTGCAAAGTGGAAGTATGTTTTTGCTAGAAGAGTGGGTCTGGAAAGAGAATTATCTGATGAACCTAAGTTTGTGAAGTTAGAAAAGGTAAAGTTTACGATTGCTCAGATTTATGTGAATGACATAGTCTTTGGTGGGATGTCGAATACAATGGTACAACATTTTGTCAAGCAGATGCAGTCTGAGTTTGAGATAAGTCTCGTTGGTAAGTTGACCTACTTCTTAGCCTTCAGATTAAGCAAATGCTGAAGGAATACAATGTTGAACAGGATGCTCTAACATTGTACTGTGACAACATGAGCGCCATAAACATTTCAAAGAATCCTGTTCAGCATAGCAAGACCAAGCATATTGATATTCACCATCATTTCATCAGAGATCTTGTTGAGAATAAAATTGTAACATTGGAGCATGTGGGTACAAAAGAGCAAGTGGCAGATATTTTCACTAAGGCTCTTGATGCTGTGCAATTTGAGAAGCTAAGGGGCAAGTTAGGAATTTGCCTCTATGAGGAGTTATAGCAGTCAATGAGCTTGAGGCGTGCAACTGTCATTTTTTTCTCCAACCTATGTTTGCACGCTATCCTAGGAGAATCAGATCAAATTCTTTCTTCTCATTACATGTGGTATATGCTATCACATGTCTTATCCTCAGGTGTGTGTTATCTGTATGTTTGTATTTGTCTACTGATTCCTGATCGTTCTGATGGTGGTAGCTGTAGATCAGTTGTAGCATGTTTGCCTATAGAAGCATGCGTATGTTATGATGGTTACACATGGCTTGTCTGCCCCATGTGCATTTGTAGTTGTGGTGTGGTTGCATATAGCCTGTCTGGCCTATGTGCATGAGATTGAGTAGTGAGGGGAGGAGTAACTCTTGTGATAGTTGGTGGTGATTTTTACTATTATTGTATGTGCTCCTTATGTGCGAGAATCTATTTTTCTCTGCATGTTGGTAGTGAGGGGGAGCTGGTGAGTTATGTATCCCGTCTGTTGGTGTGCATTAAAGTCATTTACTTCTGTACTCTCTGCTGGTGTGTGTTTGTCAAATTTGTGGCCAAAAAGGGGGAGTAAATGTTAATTAATTATGATTTGTTGGTTTGGTTACATGCTCTTGTTTCTGGTATGTGCTTCTGATATGTGCTGTGACTGTGTTGTGACTGTGAACTGTGTCTGTTCTGGTATGTGTGCTTTGGATGGTTGTGTGCATGATCTGATATATGCAGGTGTTGAGGGGGAGCTGATTTGTATTATGCAGGGGGAGATGTTGGATACAATGCTCCAATATCCCATGCATGTGTGCAGGGGGAGTAGTTGTGTGAAATGTTGAAGCATTCTATTCCACATCCTATCAAGTTTATTTTCCTGACCATTTAAGGCGAAGTAGTTATTTTGTGTTCCGCTGTTGCATGCCTCTCTGATAATCTTAAAAAGATACATCTTATTCTTTTCTACTGTTCTCCATGAAGGAGTAGTATGGTAACTGTTTTAAAGGATAGCTACTACTATTGATCTTTATGCTTGTGTGCTTATGTTGAGAAAAAGATATGTAGTTGAAGTATCTGTTTAAGTAGTATCTGTATGGTCTTAATTTGTTTAGCCAAAAATTTGCCAAAGGGGGAGTTTGTTGAGTCTTTGGTGTTGGCTTCATTTTTGGTAAAATAAACTCTGTAGCAGGATGCTGGATCCGATGCCTCAAGCATTGCATAGAGCATTGTAGCGTCTCACTGGAAGTGTTGCTTGCGCGCCAAGCATGCGCGTTTTCTATTTATGGAATTTATATTTCTCTCTCATGAATCATATCTTGTGCGAAAAGAAAGACTTTATTTTCTAAACAAATCTTTTGTTTAGAGATTGGTTCAGAAATTATTGTGAAGATTTATTTTAAAAACATATCTAATCTTTTAAGATATGGTTTATTTTTATTTTGTGAGTTGGATGTTATTTTGGTTCAGATCTTCTTCAGCCCATGTCACCAGCTATATATATATGAGGAAGGGGCTAAACCTAATGAAGTTGTTGTTCACGCCGTCTTGTGTTTTTGTCTAAGAAATTAGGTTTTGCGTGTGTGTTATTTGTGAGCCTTTCTTGTGTCTCATTGATACAAGTTTAGGACGTGTTCTTGAGTTGTATTTGTGTGATCCTTCTCCTAAGCTTTGAAGTACGGAGTTAGGACTTTTTGGTGTGTTTAACACTCAAAGCCTTTAGGCACGAGTGTGTAGTTTTAGGAGTGTGTCTCCAAAACGTTTTGTTCTTGTGTTAGTGAAATCCTTGCTGGCTGTAAGGTTGTAAGGGAGTGAGATGAGATCTCATATCTAGGAGTTCATAGGTAGAAGAGTCATTGGTAGTGCCTAGGTTATAAGTTGTAAACGGGGCATTTGCTGTAGACTTAGTAACTAAGACTATTATAGTGATATTCCTTCCTGGATTGGTATCCCCCAGATTAGGGCTTGTTTAAGCGCCGAACTGGGTTAACAAATATCCTGTGTTCTTTATTTGTTCATTTGCTTGTTTTATTCTGTTACGCGCGAGACCGGATAGATTGCTAGAGCATCGAGTAGAGCATCGTGCATAGCGTGCCAGGAATTTCATTTAGAGACCAAATTAGAGACCAATATTTCGACTTCAAAATGAAAAAATTATTTGTTGCTATATCAGTTGCTATAGAAACTGAATTGGAAACCGATAGATAGCGAGCAAAATATCCGTCGCAAACATTTTTTTTAAAATTTTTTTACAAATCACTAGAAAAACAAATTAAAAGAAAAAGCAAACACTTTTTCCGCTTCATTCAACCTTCAAACTTTTTAGTAGTGTATTATTTTACCTGTTTGTGGATCAACGGCAACACTTTTCTGAACAACAAATGAATTTATTAATAGGCACAACACAGTACAAGGTGTACACAGAGGCCGAAAGTTACCGGAGAGGAAAAAATAGAGATCACAAAGGATCATAGCAATACAAACAGGTCACTAACATACAAGCTAAAGACCAAGAAATAAACAAAGCAACCAACTACCCCTCCATGGCAGTACAACAACGCCTACCCCTAAAACAGAAGCAACAATAACGCTTGAAAACAACCCAAGAAAACACAAACCGCATGACAGTACCTGAAATAGAACCAAACAACCAACAAGCTGAAACAATGAAATCGGAGGAGAGGTCAGAGAAGAGAAGAATCAAGCTGAAACAATGAATCCGATGGGTACAGTTACAGGACGGAGGAGTATGTCGACGATATCCAAAACTGTCGCCGAAATAGTCGGAGTCAGCAAAACCAAGACACGCAAAGCTACCAGTGACCTCTGCACTTTCATGGGTATCCATCATCACTCTCGTTCCGAAATCTCCACCATCATTTCCAAGTTCATCAAAGTCTACAGTGCCCGGGTTCCAATTCTACCCTTTTTTTCCTCTCCTTTTTTTCGTCACAACACACCAATTGTTTGATCAATGTCCTCACTCACAAAACATGCCAATTTATTATTATTTTGACTATACTTATTATATTCATGTAGCTTAGAAGTTAGAACTAAGAGTATGTTTGGATTTTGGATTGACTTATTTTTTATTAAAGCACTTGTGAGATTGTTCAAGAGCGTTTAGAAACAACTTATGACATGTCAATAAATTGTTTTCAGCTTATTTTTGTAAGTTCTTTAGAATATACTAGTAAGAGAATCATAATGCAAGGGAACTATGCAACTATTGTTCATTAGCAATCTTAATAAAGTTCTTAATTAATTGCTTAGTTTTTTTTTGGAAAAGCTATCACCAAGTATATGTAGATTTGTGAAACAATTACCCTGATGTTATGTGTCTTTTTCATTTTTGTAAACTTTTCTAGAATGATGTATACAAGCTCTATGAATGCCTCTGCCTATGTTTTCTAACCTTGTTCATCATTGTGTTCCAATTTTTTGTATTGAGAGACTATGCGAGAGAAACTCTTTCATTAAGATGGAGGTCTTGGATGACGAGGTATTACATGGATCGATACTTGAAGGATCAGACATTCTATAAAATTCAATCATAGTCAATTATTGATAATCCAGACCAGCGAATTGTTGATAATCTAAGTTCTTTCACCGGAACAACTCTTTCTTTCTCTTTGGCAATCTTTAATGCTGCCATAGACTTGATCTCATTCAGTAACATCTTGTAATGGAATATATCCTCCACTATTTGTTGTTCTTCTCGTATACTCCATTGGTGTACAACTATCAGTGTCTTTCTAGGAAGGGTAATAGCCTTTTTCTTTTTCTGTTGATAGTTTTAAATTGAGGCAAAAATTAGAGAATTCCATTTTCATTTACTGGTAAAATGACAGGGACTGGTGACTTCAAATTTCTTGCAAGAGAAAAAAGAAGCAGAATTTCGTTATGGACTTGTACGAGTTGGTGAAAATGCTAAATCAATTTCTTTCTATGGTGGTGAAGAAAGTGAGATGCAACTTCTTTTGCAGCGCTTCAAAAGTGCTTTTGAAAATCTAACTGTAAGATTTTTCCTCTTATGATTACATTTTTTCTTTTAAGGAGTGAAAATTTTATGAAGTGAAAATTTTATGTATTCACTTTTAAGGAGTGAGAATTTGATGCTATAGACTCAAACAAATGAAACCTTTTTGGTGCTATCAAAACTTGGTTCCCAGTTCCACCAAGCAAACTGAGAGTCGGAGACCAAGCAGAACCCAGTTCTGCAACACCAGCTATAACAAACCCAAGCCTCTGCAAGACACTATACCACAAACCATTCCACTCAACAAGCCATGACAGTTGAATCAACTGAAACGACACCTACCATGACTCCTTCCCGAAATTTGGTTGCTAATACCAAACCATAAGTTACAATTTGTCTGTATAATACCCTTTTAATGATCATGTACCATTCCTTTAATATTTGTTGTCCATTATTCATAATATAGGCATGAACTTACATGTATGCATACATTAACTAACATAGCTAATGATTCCTGATTGGCTTATGCTTTTACTAGGACTCTTATCATATGGAAAATAAACGCCAGCATAAAATTCAAAAGTATGAAGAATTTGTTGATAAAAGCTTGAAACTTGATCTTCTTCATGCTACTGCTCAGAGGTATGGTGTTTATGTGCATTTTATTCTTGGTTGTTGCAAATAATGTGTATGGATGTATGTCCTACATTTGATTTTGAATTTTATTCCTCTATTATCTCCAGGACTTTCTAGTTAAAAGTGAATGGTGTCTTTAAGTACCGAAGTTGCAATTGATGAAGCTACATAGTTCATTCTGCACCATAACTTTGTTTTTTTCATGGGATTCAAAATCTTTTTACTTATTTTTCTCACTTCATTGCAGGGACAAGGTGTTCGAACAACAGAAAATTTTGTATCCTTATTCACTTCTATGTGTACCGGTAGGATCAATTAGTATCACCACAGTAGCACATGTACATTACACTTGTAGACTGAGTTTGGAGAGTAGTTTGTACTCAGTGACTGGCTAATTTTTAGAATTAGCATAAATTCAATGAAGTACTATTGTTCTGTTTGAAATCCACTTGACTCATTCCCTCAATGCTGATTTGTGAAGAAACATTGAAAACCTTGAGAAGAATAGTGTAAACAGTCTGAGAACTTTGGTCAATATTGGGTCAGAGGTTTATGTTCAGGCAGAAGTGTAAGTAATTAAACATTTCTGCTTTTACCCTACTTAACTTGCTTACATGCATATTTTATCACCTATCCATTCTGATCATACTTATTTTTCTTTCACATTTGATATATGATCTTTATAACCATCCGTAATCACCATCATATAGTTTTTTTGTGCATCCTTTCCATCTACATGCTTTATATTCAATTTTCTTTACAACTGCTGCAGATATAGCTTCAATTGCAACAGCTGAGGAATTAGAGACTCTTTCCAACATACCAGGGGGAAGCCCTCTTACAAGAATATGCCAAGTTGTGGCAGTATCTTTTCGGAAGCGAAATCTGGTTGTACCTGAGGGTAGTAGTCTCCTGTTTGAGACGCCAGACAAGAGCTCTGCAATTGCAGGAAGTCGGAAACTAGAGCATAGTGATGAACTAAGGTTAGTGTTCCCTTACTTTGAATTTACAGTTGCACTGTTCTCAGATTTGGTCACACCTGTGGAAAAACAATGGCGTATGTTCTATGAATAATAACAAATTATTCCTAATATTCTTGTTAAAGTGGAATGCTCCTTCCTCCAAACGTTGGGAAGAGTCATTTCTAAGTTGAGTGGATGATGAATGTTTTTCAAATATCGATCCTGGACCTTTGATAGTAGTCGTAGTTGGGTATCTTCTGGAAGTGGATTCATTTTTTTCTGTTTTCAACACTTCCACCTGACATAACCAAGAAAGAAAAGTTAGAACTCATAAGTTCAACAAAAAAAAGACTCAAATAGTTACTTTATTACGGTTGTTAAACCTGATTTGATGCCTCTTTGTTAGATCCCCCAAATGCAACAAGAAAGTCATTTTCCTTGTGCTGCACAAGTACCAGGCTAAAACCCTGCTAATACAACAAAAATCATAAGCATGTTTTGAAAAAATCAAAAGAAAGCATGATCAAGCATACAAGTAAAATTTGTTATCGGAGAAGAATAAGGGAATGAATATGTTGGACTCCTACAGCCAAATATAGCACATCTAGCAATGCTTTTGTTAACAACCAAGAAGATATATAATAAATTATAATTGAATTCGTGTGATTTTTTGTTTATAAATTATAGCAAAGGTTCTCATCGAATATTCAAGTTAAGCAGGTCTAATGAAGTCTCATTTAACCAGCAGGCCAAATTGTAAGCTTTATTTAGTGCTTATCTATGAAGTATAAAGCACCGACACGACACACCGAAGATGACACTAACACGTCAACACTGGTAATAATTAGAAAAATAGAAGTAATTATTATAATCACATGTGTTGGTGTCTAGTCCGTCTCCGACACCAACACGAGTCGAACACCTGACACGTCTTCAAACTTAAGTTTCAGTGCTACGTATTCCCACTGCTTTGAAACAAAACTTGAATTATAATTGCAAAAGACTGAATGTAATACTTCGAGCGAAATCACTTTTACATGTTAATGCATTACAGTTGATGAATAAACAGTGTAATTAACATAAATAATCTCTTCCCAACTTAGAAATGCTCCTCCTCTATATTTCTAAAAATTATTTGTGTTCCATCATATGGGATTTGGCCTATCTTTTTCATGAAATACTTTACAACTATGATTTGCAGGTTGCTCTTTTTCTACTACTGGGTATCATCTTGGCTGGAGTTGCTTTAGGCTACTGGATTGTCAGAAGATTTGTTATTTCAAAATAAGACGGTAGTGTGGATGCCGGGGTTGCTCAGTTTGTGAAATGGGCAATGCGTGTTATTGGTACTACCTTCATTTTGCAGGTTTGTATTTGTGTTACCACGAAAGAAAATGTAATGCCGCATTGCTGATATATAAACCAGTCCTGTCATATGACAAGTATTGCTATCATAATAGAATTAAGTGTAGATCACAACAGAATATGAAACAAGTATTTTGAAAATAAAATAAAATTAACAATGTAATTAGTAAAAATGGCCATCTTTCTTTTAAAAAGTGTCTGCATTAATTGAATTTAAAAGACATATTGATAACTATTCTGAAAGTGGCATAGCTTGGTAATATTTTTGTTGAAGTTGCACAGTGTGGTACAACTCCTTTTGTTTATTTATTTGATTGTATTGTGAAGTTGCCCCTATTTATTCTGATTTTTTTGTTTCTCTATCAGAGCACTCTTGATACTCCTCTTGCAATTGGAGTCTTGGTCTCTTGTGGAGCTGTTTGCAAACTTTTTTCATCAATAGAATCGCTTCATGGGTGGTAAGTATGACTTATCTTTCAGCTTTATTTTACATGCTCATGTAAAATCATTTGTAATTGAGATATGTTTTATGCAATTTATTCAATAGATGAAATGGTTTTCACGGTTGCTAATAACTTGCTACTAAAGTATTTTGAATGATTTTATGAATTGGTATATTTTGCCTTTATAGAATCTAAAGCAGTGAATCTTAATTTTAGAAAATGGTAATGGTTAGTATAACATAGCATTATAATCAGTTTGACATTTTATGTAATATAGGAACTAAGAGTGTGATCCACCCATATGGTAGTTTTTACCCGTTAGTGTTTAGAATGTATGATGTGGGATGGGTATGAATGTATGATGCTGCGATGTGGGTATTTCCAGTGCTGAGGTGAGGCGGTTGGTGGGGCAATGTGTTTTACTACTGGATTTTTTTTTTTTTTTTGAGGTATTTTACTACTGGATTTTGTGTAGCTTCTATTCTGTTTGGATTTATTTTGTTGCTTGTTGGTAGCCTATTTTTAAGGTTATTTTTGTATCTCTATCTCTTCAAACATGCCTTATATTTGATAAAGTAATTAAATAAAATATTAGCTGTTCAAAAAAGATAAATTATATGCAACAAAAAAAAAAACAAATTAACTTTGTTTCAGAAAAACGTTTTATAAACAAACTAACTTTGAATTAGATTTTTTTTTTTTGGAATAACTTTGAATTAGGTGAAATATTCCAAAACTCAGTTAGAGATATCTTCTATCTTCTATAATACTAAAGGTTGGTCATGAAACCCTAATGCACCCATGGGAAACCCTACTTGCTGATGTAAGGTATGATGTTATGCAAATGCAATGTCCTATTAATGCAGCACAATCTGATCTCGTGTATGAAGTGGTTATGTCTTATTGGTGTTTGCATTGATTGTACTCTTCTATTTCCATGTGTTAGCAAATGAGGGTTTGTAATGCATGCATTGGTCCAATTCATCCATGCATTTATTATCTGCAACTACTCACTGTCATGTTATGCACTATAAGAACCCTCTTGAGCCAATCCATAGTGCATTTCATTTTGAGTGTTCTTTGTTTCATCAAATCAATCAATGTCTCGTGCTCAACATGGCCTATCCAAAAATTCTGCTTCTTTGTTGGATGCTGGTTTGCCAGTATCAACCAAAGGAGGTGATCATCATTGCCAGGCCAGTGAACCAAGAATGGTTGATCCCTCTGTTCCACCGCATGTTCCACCACATGTTCATCAGCCTGTTGATGATTTTCTTACTGCCATACAGACATATCATTTGGAATTTGATGTTGAAAATGTAATATCTTTTCCTATATATATATTTAGCTTCTCATGCTGTTATGTTAGGTTATCTAATGGTGGTTTTGTTTTGTGTTTTTCAAACAGTTAGTAGGGAGATTGCCTGCATGTTTTGTTCGTGAATTTGGAAAGGATGTTTCTGAATATGTCATTTTGAGAGATCCTAACCACAATGAGTTCGAGGTTCAAGTCGTAAAAAAGGTAAATGAGATCTATTTTGGTGATGGATGGCACAGTCTCAAGGATGCTTATGACATAAAGTTTGGTGCTTGGGTTAGTGTTTGCTACATTAGTCCTGTACTTTTTACTATGAGAGTTTTGAGTAGGTGGTGTTTTGAGATTAGTTATCCTTATTATGACCCCCCTCTTAGGCATCTTTTGGCTAGGAGTGATCCTCGCAGTGGGATTGGTTCATCTGTCATGAATTTTTGTGCAGCTGGTTCCGCGCGCCAAAAATCACTTATACGTTCTTATGTCAAAGATTTAACACTTCACGATATACACTCCGGTGTCTTGGTGAGAATTTGTCTTTGGATTTTTATCATAATGAAAATTTGTGTATTGGTGTTTTTTGATATGTTTTCACTTATTGTTTCCAAAATTGTGTTGGCAGGTTTTGCCTTGGCAAGGATTTGGTGATTCTGCCTTTGCGTTTGTGTTTTCTGATTTGATTTTGGTGGATAACAGCGGAAAGCAGTACAAGTGTGGTGTCAAGTTTGGTGTTGATGTTGGTGGTGAATTGGCATGCAATGTGTCTGGTGGTTGGCGTGATCTGTGTGCAAATCATGGTTTGGTTGAGGGTAACAGGGTTAAATTTAGTGTTGCACATTTTTCTGCTAGCAATGTCATGTATGTTTCGATATATCCACGGGTTCGGGTAGAGGACTATTTGAATATGGGTGATCTTGATGATTAGCATCTGTGTTTGGTTGGGCTATTTGTTGGATTAGTCCCTTTATGTATCAGTGATCCCCATTTATGATGTATTGTAATTTTGGGCAACTTTAATGATAAGGGAATATTTTGTGACTTTTTTTATTTTTCAGTTACTTGTATTTTGATGTATCTATTGTTAGTTAGAAAGAGATCAAATGTTCTTTGAGTTTAATGTTTTCATCAAGCAACACTTGCACACTCCTACCAACCTAAAAATATTAGCAACTATCAGCTATCATTAATGAATGAATAGTTAACGAGCATCCATTGCATGCAGTCTGAGTATTTAATGAATGAACAGTTAATAAATACCCAAGCTATCCAATGTATATGTTTAATAAAATCTTCAGAAGAATATTTATTGTTTTTTGGTTCATTGTTATCTGTTTCATCTCTCTTCTATCTTCTCTCTTTAAATGGTACATGGGGTCACAAAGCTACTTCACTCTTTCCTTTACTATCTCCTGATTTTCTTCTCTGAGTTCATGTTAGTTGCATAGTTCTATAGCAATTCTACCATAATTCTTATCCCACTTTATCTTACTCACTTATCACTTAATTTTAGATATGGATCCTAACACTCTATCAGTTTATGGGAAATCCCTTTTTGATGAGCCACATGCTTCCATGGTTGCCTGTCAGGTTTATGATATCCTAAAAGGTTTGTCTGCATTAGTTTCATCAAAGTTTTATGATTTGTGTTCCAGTGTGGATCGTGGTGCATGATAGGGATATTTCTTTATGAAATAAGTAGATTTTGTAGAGCAATATGTGCTAAGTGGTGGAAGGGATGTATCATATAACATAGATTTAATATGGACTATTGCACTTTTGCTGTTGTCATGTTTGAATGGTTGAAATATGAAGTTTCACTCTTTTGTTGCTAGCATGATTATATCTTTGAATGATCTATAGCATGAATCTGTCCATTTGATCATGATCTTTTTGTTCTTTTTTTTATAGCTTTTAATAGTTAGTTGAATTTCTTTGGGTTTTCCGTTGCAGAACCTCTTGATTGGAATATAGCTCATCAACTTCCAAATTATCTAGACATGGTTAGGGTTAAGTATAGGACATTTTATGTCGAATACTCTGGCTGCGAGGTAATGTGGATATCCTTTTTCTGATTTGAATTGTAGATTAAATCATTCATTCATTGTTGGTTTATGTGTTTAAAAGTAGGTTGCTGGCAAGATATCCTCAATGTTTGTGGAGGAATTTGGATTTGAAATGTATAGGTACAATAAAATTGTCGATCGGTATGGCAACCAGTTTGAGGTTATTGTTGAGAAGCGTGATGGTGGACTTTATTTTACCCATGGATGGTCTGAGATTCGTAACAACTATGTGGATTCTGAGGGTAAAGGAGGCTGGGCCTCTATCACTTATGTGAGGCCAAAATTATTTGTGCTCATTTTGAAGGATAGGTACTATAGGGACTGCATTGTAAAACATATATATCCTCCTCTATGTTTGAATCTTTGTCGAACTGTCTTTGGACCTGATGCAAACCCTGGCTGGGCTGGTACCTCGCCCATGCCCTATTATCATGACAGTGAGAATTTCATACACAATTTCATTGTGATCTTGACTGAAACTGATGTAACATCTGGTTTCTTGGTATACTACCTTTGAGCCATGTCATGTATTTGATTGGAATATGAATTTCATTTAATTTTGACTTATTTGTGTGTTTTTATTTTGTGCTGCTAGACTCTTAACTATGGTAGTTTTGCCAGCAAGGTTCTCTCAAAAGATGCAGAATGTGTTAAGTTGGTGGATGAGAAAGGCTTGGAGTGGAATTGTTCTGTTTAGTATTTTTCTGATACTTACAATTATGTTAAGATTGGTGGCAAGTGGATGGAGATGCTCAGAGCAAGGGGTTATGGAGGAGGGACTCATTTAATGTTTGGATCACCCATGCTTGGGCATTGTTTGGAGCTCTTTGTTAAGAAACAATTTTAGCAGGATATGCTAGGGGTTTATGAAGTTATGCCTGTTGGAATTCCTTTTTTGTGTTTCTATTGAGTTGTTTTGTGACCCACTAGATATGACTTATTGTATTGTTATAAGTATAACTCTATTGTAATTAATCGGTGATTACATCCAATTCTAATCCCATTTAAAATGTGTTTGGTTACATTGTTCTCATATTGGAATAGTTTTTCCATAATTATTCCATGTATCTATATCTACTTGATCACAAATAACACAGTAACGTGTCCAACAAGTTAACTATCTAACCATTTGTAGCTGTCATCTTTAGCTAGCTTCTATGGTTCACTAAATTATTATTAATTAGTTTGTTGTTATATGCTTTGTGATTGCTAGATTTTTTCTTCTTTTTATCTTCTTCTTTTAAAATATGGTTAAGATTTGTTTTCCATTAATGCCATGTGCCTTAGAGTGTTAACAGTATGTGTAATTAGTTAACTTATAAACCCAGCCTTTATATTTTGCCTACAGTGGATCTCTGCCTTGCAAGAGAGGCAATTATGACATGCGCACATAATATGCAACCAACAAGCAACATTCAACTCAGAATTGTATTAATGGAGTATGTTTTCTGTACTGTTTGATCTGGTTGCAAATCTTTTCTCATTATGTTATGTATAGATGGGTTTTGTGTACTGTTTATACTGCTTCCAAATCTACTTTCATTTAATGTGCTGCTATGGAGTTGCATGCCTACTTTGACTCTAATGAGCCTCTAAATTTTTTATTAACAAAAAAAAAGAGGTTAGAGACTTTTGGTGTGAATGATTATTTTTTGAGCAATGGTGTGAATGATTATGTGTACGCCTTTTACCAAAAAAATAAAAATTATTGTTAACATCAGCATCTAATTGTTTAAGGATTACATATTCTAATTATGAATACAGTTAATAGATGTTTTGTGGAAGTTTAGAGTTCCCCTTATTTGCTTAAATTACTTTGATTCTTTTGATGTGGCAATGTGTTCACTTATGTGCCTGGAACTGCCTTTTAGTGCACCAACCAAAATCCATTCAGATGAGAGGTGCAGTAATGGAAGTTTACATGATGGATAACTGTGAGATTATCTGATTTGATACTCACTGCATCCGTATCTTCTTTCATTTAAGAACCTGATATTCTCTGATCTTTGCACTGTTGGTGTTGGATACTATTAAGGGACCGTTTCATAAACCAATGAGGGGCAGTTGTGGTTGTTAAGCAGTGATTCTTTTGGCTTCCTATTGGTTTTTGCATTGATTGTTCTCTTCTATTCTCTGCTATATAGCAGACAGAGTCAATTTGTACCATTTGTTGCCACACATGGCTTTGAAATGCATGCATTGGTCCAGCTAATTCATGCATTTAAATCTTCTAACAACTCATATTAAATATCTGCATCTCCCAACTTTGCACTAATCACTGATTCATCACATTAATTTGCAGCACCTTCCTTCTGATACACAAAGTGCCTTAATATCATGTAATCATTCACATAGGTGTTTGGTTGTTGTTGGAGTTTTAAATTGACCCACGCATCTTAACTACACACATAAGATGAGCACTCTATATAAAAGTCCACTTACTTGCTAATGCTTAAACAAATCAACAAATGTAATGATCCATCCTCTTGCATGAATCTAAAGCAAGCTCCACTATCTGCAATAAGTAACTGAACGAATATTTTATCCCCTGTCCACACTGCTTCCAAATCTTCTAGCATTTAATACTGTGCTATCTATTCTTCTTTGTTATCTGGGCTTTTTTACAATTAAATGGCCGCTTAATAGACCAATGAGGAACATTTGCACATCAAGAACAACTAAGATATTGCTCAACAACCACTGTACACATGCTCAATTGATCAGAAGTTTGTCACTGACATTTAATCCACACGCTCATCTCTACCTAATAAGCTTTTGTCATTTGTACACTTTAATTATTGTGTTTTATCTAA
This sequence comes from Trifolium repens, assembly GCA_030408175.1. Taxonomy (NCBI): domain Eukaryota; kingdom Viridiplantae; phylum Streptophyta; class Magnoliopsida; order Fabales; family Fabaceae; genus Trifolium; species Trifolium repens. Next base: position 19,578,570 of record CP125848.1, read on the forward strand.
GTGGGTTGGTTTAGATCATATTGCTTGATTAGGCTGGGTCTGTTACTTGGAGCAAAAGGAATATCAGCATCTAACCAGTAAACACTAATTATATGATTTGGATGCAGTGTGATTTAATGCTTTCTATCCTTCCACTAATCCTGCATTTTCCTCTTCCCTAATATGTATCATTGTCATGCTATTAATAGGTCATTTGGGAATTAATTACAGTCAATTTAACTAATAATTTTGAACATCTAAATGAAGTTAACTTCTTCAAACAAATAAATAAATAAAAAAATTGAATGTGGTTACTTGAATACAGCATTATGTCATTTACTGTAAAGAAGGGTTGCCAGTTCTTTGTCATTGTATTTATGGCTTTTTAAACACACATACAAACCTGCAGGTTTACAAGAGTATGTGATGTATAATGAATGCACTTAACCTAAATTTTTAGGCATGTAGATATATATATAGGTTATTCTTAAATCAATTGCTCCTAAGTATTATCAACTACGGATATTGCAGTATGGCTTACAATGACATAGAGACTTTGCTTGCTATAGAGAGTTTGAGAGGTATTAACCTCTTTATTGGATTTGTTTGACATCCAGTTACATGCAATGCCTAACTGAACTTATTTTGCATTGCAGCTCCTCTGGTCTCATCCCCCATTACTAACCAAGAAAGAATGCTAAATGAAATGAGGATTAAGTACCGTAGTTATTTTGTTGAGTATAATGTTACCATAGTGAGTCCTATTTACATATCCTAATTGGTTTTAAGTAAGTGTTGCATGCATCCTTAGGACAGTCTAATACTCTTTTTACTTATTTGCAGGGTGTTGTGGTTATGCCGAAACTTTTTACCGATGATTTTGGAAGCGAAATCTGTCGAGTTGCTAATTTGATGGACTCAAGGGAAAATCAGTTTGAATGTTTGGTTGAAAAGGTTAATGACAGTATCTATTTGACTAGGGGATGGGCAGCTTTACGTGATTTTTACGATATTCGTTTTGGAGCTTGGTTGACACTCCTTTACATGGGATCTGGGAAGTTTTTCCTTAGTGTGCATGATAGGTTTCAGAAAATCATGCATCCACCTATATTTCTGCCTCCAATGAAATTTGTTATAGACTTAACCAATGTACCTTCTTACTTTGTGAACAACTTGCCACAATCTTTGGAATCTCATACATATTCCCATGATGATGATGCTTTCGATCTAGCCATTGAGAAGAGTTTGACTTTTTATGATATCTCAACCGGATTCTTGGTGCGCTTTTCCTGCTAATTTAATACGACTAACTGATTTTTTTGTTTCATAACTTATGTATATTTTTTATGTATTTACAGATGCTTCCCTATGATGGGTTTGGTGAAATTATCTTTGAAGAGAATGTAACTTCCATAAAGTTAGTTGATGACTGTGGCAATTTATGGGATTGTGCTTTGGTCTATGTGACTTTTCCATTTAAGCATTTCAAAATTGGAGGACAGTGGAGTAGATTGGTGGCAGCAAGGAGGCTAATAGTTGGGCAAACAATAAGAGTTGGTGCTAACCCAGCTGATCAAAGCCACACTATCAACCTGATATTAGACCCTTAGGCTATTGCTTTGGATGGAGTTGTGTTGCTCTCTATATGGTCTGTCTGCATCCGTATTTGTAACTTATTAGTAGTTAGTCTATCTGTCTTAAATTAGGGTTTTAGATTGCTGCTTTTGGATCAAGTATGTTCAGGTTTCCTTGCTTTTTGTGTGGTCTGTTTGCACTACTATTTGTAACGTTTAACTTTGTGTTATGCTATTGTACTCTACATGTCTTAGATTGTAATGGTGTGGTTGAAGTTAGTCAACAATCATAATATAGATCTGTGTATGTATTGTGTTCTATTTCTTTGCATTACATTATAATTGGACTGTTCATGCAAATATGGTAATGCAAGCTCTTAACAATGTAATGGCTAGATCATTTGCTATAGTCAACCATCCCCATTTTCATTTGTTGTATATTTGCCCTATCTACAAGAAAACTGTGCTAACCTTGCTATCAATATTTTTCAATTAGAATTTTTTCGATTATATTTCAAGCAGCATAACTTGATATTCATTTATATAGAACATAAGAGATAGAGCAACATAGGCTTAGACATTAAAATAAAATAACCAGCTCAAGCATGGTGCTATATTGACCTAATTCAAACTACAATTGCATTCAAAAACATCAAAAGATCACCACATGGCTATGAAATATAAAGAGTTGTCTTAGTCACACACTAGAGAAGATTGCCAGCATCAGTGGCAGCAGTCCATAAATTGCGTATAGCTTCCATAAAAGAACTTGCAATCTTTTGTTTGTCTATTATTGTTGATAAGTCTTTACCAAGCTCTCTCATTTCCGCTTCACGATCCATAAGGGTTTTTCTTTTGATCAGGAGTTTGATGATATCTTCTTGGATATTATCCTTTATCTCTGATATTCTCACCTTCAGCTTGAATGTGTCATGCCCAGGATCCAACAATTGATGCCCAATGCTGTCCTCTTCATGAAAAAATGCAGCCAGACTCCCTTCATACATGCGCATATCCTCTTTCAAAAACCAAATTTCATCAAATAGCATTGATATTGCTCTCTGGTTTTGCTGCTGAGCTATATTGACAAACAGAATTAGAGGAGCATCTGCCAACATTTCTTTTTTCAATTTATTGGCGCAAAGCATGAAGTTTAATTGTTCGGATGACAGGCTAAATGAATGGATATTAAGTTTGTTGACAAGGTTTGTAAATTTGGCAACTTCTTCTAGGCAGTATTCAGGACCTTCTATGAGCATCCTTTTGATCTTCCTTATTAGTTTGATGTGTGGTGAGAGCATTTTTTCCTTAGATGTTCCTGTGTTGAAAATGGATATCTGAGGCCAATTTAGGGTCACTATAAATAGCAATTGTTGAGGACATGTTTTGCTTGAAATTTGGTTCAAGTTTGGTAGTTTAGGAAGTAATGAATGCTCATTTTGCTTTAGTGCCACTCTGTTAGTTGGTGGTTGTCTAATAGTATCTCAAGCAGGAGTTAATGTTGGTTTGGTGCAGTGGGAATAGAAGACATGCAACCAATGAGCGCTATCCTCATAGTATATTTGCTCAGTGATCCCAACATTCACTAAACTAGCATTTGGGGGTTACTTTGATTAAATGATTCTTCCACACTAATTATTCATATTACTTGTGGCAGTTAATTTGCAGGTTGTTGACATATGTTAGACATGCAAGACTATAGCCTCATCTTTGTGTACATACATTCTACTTGCATTCTTGAGTTTATTCCCATACTGTGCAGTAATTTCTAACATGTTAGTTTACTGCCAGTTGTTACACATGCATCCTTCTCTACAGTGTAGCATTCCCACTCTCATGGATGTATGTATATTATTATAAATATAAATGCATATCATCTTCTCACCTATCAATTACCATCTTTTCCTAACATATCTATTTTATTCTCGCAATGGCAAATTCAGGTTCCAGTCCATGTCCATTTGTTGTTTTCAAAAAAAATAAGGTTGCTGATATCACTGCTGGGAAGATTGATTTTGAGATACAGGTTCGTGTTATAAACCTTTGGACTACTCCAGATCGTAATAATCCTGCTGAGGAGGGAGCAATCCACATGATTTTACTTGATCAGGATGTAAGTTATGTTTTTGAGTATTTTGTTTTATGCATGGATTGTTCGAAACTCTAACAATATTGAGCTAATTTTTTGTGTAAATAACTGATTTCTGTAGTGTGGGAAAATCCATGCAACTGTGCGCAAAGATCTGATTCCACTATTTAAGGATCAGATTAGGGAAGGGTGTGTTTATGTCTTTGAAAGGTTTATGGTTGCAAAAAATGATGTTGCTTTCAGAAGCACTCTTCACAAGCACAAGCTTAATTTTATGCGTAGGACTAGAGTTTCTAAAATAACTGGGACTGGTATGCCACAGAATCATTTTGATTTTATGTCATTCCAAGAAATTATGTCCAAAACAAATGAGGATCAACTGCTTGGTAATATTGCTATCTCATTCATTTGTAATAATGACTAATGCTCTTCTTTTTGTTGCCTTATATAGTTGACTGCATGTCATTTATCTATTGTAGATGTTATTGGACATGTTGTTGAAAAGAATGACATGAAGGAAACTGAGAAAAATGGAAAGATAAGTAAGATTATTGATGCAACCCTCGAGGATTTAGAGTAAGAATATCTTCTTTGCATTATTTTCCATCACTCGCTTGCAATTTTTTTTCTTAATGTGTTAAATTTGTGGTTGTTTTAGAGGCAATAGAGTACATTGTACTCTATGGGATGATTATGCTTTGTTAATGCAACGATTCTTGGACACACATGATCCATCTCTACCAGTGGTGGTCATAATCCAAATGTGCAAGCTAAAAAAATACCTAGGTAGCCATGTACATGTATTTCTGTACCTCCTGATTTGTATTTTTACTTGAATTTAATTTGATTTACTAATTGTAATTGATTCAGGGGTTATGGGAATTTCAAACGCTTTTTATGGAACCAAGTTGTTTTTCAATTCTGATATCCCTGAAGTAACTGATTATGTAGAAAGGTAGTTAAATGATTTTATATATTTGGACATATATTGCCTACGGTTCCATTTTTATATAGAGACTTTGCTTACATGTAGGATGAATGCTGCGAATGTGGAGTTAACCCAGGTTCTTAGTCAAGTCTCTGGACCACCTATGCTAAGCATTGCTGATGATTTATTGCAAACTCGAAGAATGACCATTGAAGATCTCATTGAATCCACCGAGGTTGTATTACGTTTAAAAATTTTAGATTTTTAATATAAAGATTTCTTATTAACATTTTGTTGGTTCCATCTTAGCAGAAATGCTATGGCACTGTCTTAGCTTGGGCGTGTGAAATTGATAATGAGTCCGGATGGTGTTATCAAGCATGCACAAGGTGTGCATCGAGAATCACTTTCATGGGAGGTCAGCTTTACTGCGTCAAATGCAATGTACCAAGAACTTCAGTTCCTAGGTAGTAAATCTACTTTGGCTATTGCTCTTTTTTGTTGTTTATTGATCAGTTATACATTGTTATTAATTTAATTTTGTGTGTGCAGATTCAAAGTGAATCTTCAGGTAATGGACGACACCGGTTCCATAACTTTTATAATGTTTGATCGTGTTGTTGCTCAATTTATAGGAAGGACTGCACAGGATCTTCTTGATGCTGCAAACAGAGTAAATCCTTATTTCTTTTGTGTTGTATCATTCTATATTGTTTACCATTATTTATACATATTTGTCCTCTTGATTATTTTCGATAGGGTCCTAATTCTGGTGCTTATCCAAATGAGCTGGATGTTTTTGTTAACAAGCGCATGCTTTTTAAGGTTGAAGTTACAGACGCCAATCTGTTCCGCAACTGGCGCGGCTATGCGGTAAAAAAACTGTCATCCGATGAAGAACTCATCAACCGTTTCACAGCCCTCTATGGAATAAATGTATATTTGAATAAACATGCAACTACAGTTTGGTTTCCTTATTTTACATTTTAGCTTGGTTCCATAACACTGATATTTTTTCCCTTTTTTTTTTTTTTACAAAATATTGGTATTACTAGCTCGGAGATGATGGAAATCATGTCTTGGTCGATGATGCTTCCTTGGTGTGTTTTGACCTATCTATGATATATCTTTCTTGGTATGATTGTGTATCATTTTGTTATTCTAATCATCTCATTGAATTAACCTTCAGGTTGACTTGGAAGGGGAGGATTCAACGTGCAACAAGATTTTGGCCTTACCTGATGCAGTGGCCACTCCAACAAGCAAGCTAACTAAATCAACTACTTCAAACATTGATGGTGTTGATTCACCAGCCGCTAAAGAATCCGAATCTCCTAAGAGCCTTGGAAAGAGGTCTGTTGGAAGAAGACTCGCTATTGTCGATGATTGTGATGCGTCTATTGCTAAGGAAATTTCTAAATCTGTTGGACAACCATCTGCTGGTCAGAAAGGTGTTAACATATCTGCTGCTAAGGATTTGGACTCTATTACTGTAGAACCATCTGCTACTGCTACATCCCACATCCCCCCGGCAAATCACGTTGTGACACGGTCTATTGGAAAAAAACTATCCAATCTTGATGTTGTTGGGACTACTTCGACCAAGGAATCGTCTGATGTTGCTGGAGAGCTTTCCCAACCTGATCCAACTCACTCTTCCCCAACCAAGAATGTTGGCAAAAGATCCATTGATGTTGATGGATGGGAGATCATCACCCCAAAGGAGCCAAGGATATCTTCTGTGAAGATCGAAGGCAGGAAATGATGAATAGGAGTCTTCACCTATCATTTGTTTATTAGCAAGTGTGTTATGTAATGTTTCTCAATTTCAGTTTTTTTAATGTTTGTATCTGAGGACATGGTTTGTTTCTGTGATTCATCCATGTTCATGTTTGTGTTTGGTTACCGTGTTGTGCAAGTCTCCTTTAGATCTATATAGGAACCAAGTGTCCATTAGATTTAGTGAGGAGCCAGAATAATTGTATTGTTTGTTCCTGTCATGTTTCTGACTAAGTTTTTTGTCAGTTCTTTGTATTAACCTTTTTTATCATAATAAATATATTGTGTTCCCGTATGACTATTTTTATCATCCCATATGCTTCTTCTAATTATTTATTTGCTCTTTTGAAGTCTCCACAAATACATTAGGTGTCTTTCACTGATATAGCTGTTGTTAAAAGATAATCAACCACTGTGTCACTCCTCCTATCTATTATCTAATTTATTTATTTGACCATAGTGATTTTGCATCTATCTGGAGCAAAATAAGGTATTATACATGTCCATTGAAGGACTTCTTGGTTCTATTAAGAGCATGTTTGATTTATGAGTATAAGTTGTGTTTTCAACTTATTAATTAATCTATAAAGAAGAAACTATTGGTGGGGTATTTCGCACGAAGGCTCCACTTTGTTAATCTTATGGCAACCAACTATCATCCAATTATTCATTGAATATATAGCAATATATATACAGTCAAAGCATCATTAATTGCATCCAAGTGTCAAAGCTATATTGTTTGTTTTTTTAACCTTTTTTCCCATATCATCTGATGCCAATAAGACACTGTTCTTCCATGCACAACCACAATTTATCTCATCATGGATACAACGTTGGAGAATCCCTCTAAAAGACTAAGAATAGAAGATAGATGCTCTTTTGCTAACAATAACCGACCATCAGGTTTTGCTTGATCTCATTTATAAAAAAACTCTTGCATTTATATCAAGCTCATTTTACATGGATCAATAGTCTTCATCTCTCATGCTAGCCATTTATTTCAATACTATATGTTTCATAAATCTGTCCAGACTAATTGTAGAAACAATCATGAACCAAACATGCAGATCATCTGATTATGTGTACAGTCAATTGTGAAGAACTTGATGTACCATGCAATTCTGGTATTAGCTATTATTTAACCATATTGCCTATTTTATTTTATCAATCGAATCTTTTGTGCAGTTATGGCTTATATAAAAGTATCTTCACATGCATGTAACTGGCAGGTTAGCATATTTTGTACTCAAACAATACATCTAATCAAGCAGTGTGCACAACTAACTGCGAGGAGATTGACATACCATGCAACTCTGGTATTCTTTCATCTCATTGTTGTTTAATCCTTCTATATAATGCCTTTACTTACTGTGTTCTACTATTATACGATGGCCTTTGACAGCCAATGCTTTTTACAAAAGTTGATCTATACATATTTGCATGCAGATTTTGAAATCGGTGACTTTGACCTAGATAGCGACGATGATAGCAGCCACGGAGATCCACTATCTAATACAGGTAATGTCTTCTAGATTTTGACTCAAAGTTCATCCATTAGCAGTTGTTTTATGCAACTAGCATGTTATTAATATTTGTCCTCTTTGTGCAGTCACTAGACAGAGTGGGTATTCAAATATTGGTCACCCAACTTGTGTATGTTCCTATTGTGGTGCATTGATGTGGTCTGAAGAACGAGTCAAGAGAAGTTCAAAAAAAAAATCCAAGGTTTTCACTATGTTGCAGCCAAGGCGATATTGAACTTGTGCCATATGAACGTCTACCTGAACCGTTACATCGTTTATATCACACGCACGATCGAAAAAGAAATTTTTTTTTAGAAAATATTAGATCTTTTAACAGTATGTTTGCTTTCACGTCTATTGGTGGCAAAATTGACACTACTTTGAATGATGGCCACTCCGCTCCCGTATTTGTGATGAACGGCGAAAACTACCATCATATTGGAAGCTTATTACCACTGCCAGGAGAATCACCTAAGTTCGCACAATTATATATATATATGACACAGATAATGAGATATCAAACAGAATGGCGGCTGTTGGGTAACCTTGCTACACCTACATCAATGTCATCCTTATATCTATAGAATTCTATTTGTATATAATAGCAACCTTTTTTTGCTTTTCAGGATGAAAGAAGACTCCAAGGCATTTGGATCTTCAATTGTCAAGGAAATAAGGGAAGCTCTTGACACTTGTGATAATCGATATGTTCATACATACAACATGATTCGTGATACACTTCATTCACAGAATCCTCCTTCTATTAAGCTTAGAATATTGGGAAAGCGAGGACGGGATGGCAGGAGATATAATCTTCCAACTGCATCTGAGGTGGCAGCCTTGATTGTTGGTGACTTTGATGGTGAGAATCCTGAGAGGGATGTAATTGTTGAAACTCAATCTGGTCTTCTAAAGCGGATTTCTACATTTCAACCTTCTTACTGGCCATTGCAGTATCCTTTGTTGTTTCCAAGAGGAGAGGATGGGTATAGAAGAGATATTGAATTTAGAGACAACCCGAGGAAAGAATCCAGAAAGAGGAAGTTTATAACTCATTTGGAATGGATTGGGTATAGAATTCAGCAAAGGCAGCTAGATGCCTCAACCATTGTTTTCTCAAGAAGACTTTTCCATCAATTTTTGGTTGACTCTTTTAGCACCATCGAATCTGCGCGTTTGAAGTACTTAAAAGACCATCAAAAGGATCTCAGAGCTGATATGTACAAAGGACTTACTGAAGCAATACTTCGAGGAGATTCCGATGGATCTAATACCGGAAAGCGAGTTGTTTTGCCCGCAAGTTTTGTGGGAGGAGCCAGATATATGATACAAAATTACCAAGATGCCATGGCTATATGTTCTTGGGCTGGATATCCCGATTTATTTATCACATTTACTTGCAATCATAAATGGCCTGAGGTTGTTGATTTTTTGAAAGCGCATCGGTTGTCACCTTCTGACCGGCCTGACCTAGTGAGTCGGCTGTTCAAGATTAAACTCGATCAGCTCATAAAAGATATCAAGAAAGGGCACATATTTGGCCAAGTTCAAGCAGGTATGGTACTATTACTTTTGGTGATCTCATCCAAAGCACACTGATTTATTTTTATAGATTATCAGGTTATTCATACCAACTTTGTTGTTATGCAGTTGTTTATACGATCGAGTTTCAAAAGAGAGGGCTTCCTCATGCCCATATCTTAGTTTTCTTGAAAGCAAAGTCTAAAATTGCTGAGCCTCAAAATATTGATAACATAATATCTGCGGAGATCCCAAATAAAGATAGGGAGCCTGAGCTATTTGAAATTGTTACATCTCTCATGATACATGGTCCCTGCAGTATTCCAGGCACAAATTCTCCATGTATGCAGAAAGGAAGATGTGCCAAATTTTATCCTAAGAAGTTTGTTAATACTACAGTTATTGACCCTGATGGTTATCCGGTGTATAGAAGAAGGGATAATGGGGTATGTATTAAAAAAGGAAAAGCATTTGCTGACAATAGGTTTGTTGTTCCATACAACAAATATCTGTTGTTAAAGTATAATGCTCATATCAATGTGGAATGGTGCAATCAATCACGGTCCATCAAGTATTTGTTTAAATATGTCAACAAAGGGCATGACCGAGTGACTGCTGGATTTTATCATAATTCCAACAATAAGGATAGCCCTCAACTTTTGGATGAGATAAAAATGTATTATGATTGTAGATATTTATCTGCATGTGAAGCTGTTTGGAGGATCTTTGTCTTTGATGTCAACTATAGAGATCCTTCGGTTGAAAGATTGGATTTCCATGTTGAAAACGAACAGTCCATCATTTTCCCTGATGATGCTTCTATAGAAGACATTGTGTCTAAGCCATATGCTCAACGGACAAAATTTTTAGCTTGGATGGAAGCAAACAGAAAGTATCCATATGCACGAAAGTATCCATATGCACTTCTACCGCCTTAACCCAGGGGCTTGGATCACTCTTCTATACATGAATCCTGCTCTTTTCAAGATAAAAGTTTGGAGAATAACTGGAGCTGAGGTAACATATCCTAAAACAGATCCCCCACAGAAGCTACTGTTACCTAAACAACACAATTAGTGTTTCCCAAGCAGACCAGTAACTTACTTTGTATCTCCATCAAGGTTTATCCATACACTTGAAAAAACTCTGGATCCTTCCGATGTGGGATCAGGCATCCTGGTGAGTACTTTCTCCCATACTATATATAATTCCACATCTACTTCTAAGTATTAACTGCTTCATATCACACCTAATCCATTGCCAAACTCACATACAGAAACTCTATTGGGATGGATTTTGCAAGCTCGCACTACCCAACGAAAATACTAATCTCACAATAGTGGACTGGCTAGGATATTCCTGGGACTGTCTTCTTGAAATCGAAGGACCTTCGCCTCAAACCTGCAACATTTCTGGCCAATGGCGCAATATGTGCAGAGCACGTAGGTTATCCGATGGCATCACTCTCAAATTTGGTGTCACTGAACATTCAAACAATAGTGTAGTATATCTAAAGATATCTCCTTTCATAGGCCTCCGAACCACTTTAATTGCACCCACGAACTCGGAGACACATAAGGCTTTCTACCAAGCTGAATATTACTTCATGTTATAGGCATCAGCTTTTAAGGTTGCTATCAACTTTTAGTATTTGATGCTTTACTATGACTCCAATAATCTTATCATGTTTATTTGCCATTTCTATCAACTTTTGAACTTTGATGCTTTATTATGAGTTCAATAATCTTATCATCTCTATTTTCCATCATTATCTGTGTAAACTTTTATCAACGGCAACAACCATGCCTGGTCACGACCATGATTGGCCTCTCAGACCCGTGCAACGCATGGGCAGCACACTAGTTAAAACAAAACCAAATCACAAAATTCAATTTTCATCTGCCTATAAAAAGGCATCGCTTTTTCTTTTGTGCAGATAACTATAAATAATAAAATATAGCTCAAAGGGAAAAAACAAAAGTAGAAATTGAAAAAGAAAAAGAAAGTGATAAACAAAAAACAACTCAGTTCGGTGAGAGAAGCCTCAGCCGCGTTCGCCGTTCCACTGTCCACCATAGTTTTTCTCTTCTTGTTTGGTTTATTGTGATTATATGTGATATATTCTATCTTAACCGTATTGTATTTTCTTGTTCTTCTAATCTTTGTGTGAACCCTGCTAATGATTTTGGGGCCTCTATTTTGTTAGCACGTCGCTGGAAAACTAATTATAAATATGTGTATGTGTTTTTTATTGTTTTGAGTTTGGTGCCGCATTAGGATTTCAATATAGCTGGTTCAATTGAGAAACTTTGATTTCAATTGGTTGATGACTTTAAGCGGTTTATTAGTCAAATTTGTGTGTTTTATTCTTTGCAAGTTGCACAGTATTATATTATAGTGAGTAATTTTTTTATTTTTTTTCCTTTCCAAAAATTGAATGATTTAATTGACAAATTGATTAGTTTTTCAATTCAATCAAGAAATTTGTTGGCTTTTCAATTCCTTTTCTCTTTGACCTTTTTTTTTTAGATCAAATTTTGTAAGGTATATGGATTCAACAATTAAATTAAGATGCACTTTCCATTACAAACTTCTTTATTTGCACTTTCCATCCTTCTATTTACTTGTTTGTCCCTTTACATTCACCTGTTATATTTTTTGGCTTCTGCTTTATTAATTTATACTATAAATAATTCTTTTTTTTTATTTAATTGCAGAACTGAAGTTTGAAAGGGATGAACTTCGTGATATGGTAAAACAATTAATGGAAAGCTTGAACTTTCAGCCCAAGCCATATACTAGAGATCAAGTTCATGAAGATGGTGTGGTTGATGATAATGAGGATATAGTTGATAATGATGATTGTAACAGCCCGAGCCTTCGACGATCCCGGCACTGCTACCTCACGATCTTCTCCAACCCCCTTCACTATTGGAGTTTTTGCCTTCCGTGGGAATCGAACCCATGTACCTGGGGATAAGTACATGTTCAATCCATTCCCACTACCAATTGAGCTAGTAGCCCAATTGGTAGTGGGAATGGATTGAACATGTACTTATCCCCAGGTACATGGGTTCGATTCCCACGGAAGGCAAAAACTCCAATAGTGAAGGGGGTTGGAGAAGATCGTGAGGTAGCAGTGCCGGGATCGCCGAAGGCTCGGGCTGTTACATAAAAAGGCGCCTTTTTATGTAACAGCCCGAGCCTTCGGCGATCCCGGCACTGCTACCTCACGATCTTCTCCAACCCCCTTCACTATTGGAGTTTTTGCCTTCCGTGGGAATCGAACCATGTACCATGGGGATAAGTACATGTTCAATCCATTCCCACTACCAATTGAACTAGTAGCTCAATTGGTAGTGGGAATGGATTGAACATGTACTTATCCCCATGGTACATGGTTTGATTCCCACGGAAGGCAAAAACTCCAATAGTGAAGGGGGTTGGAGAAGATCGTGAGGTAGCAGTGCCGGGATCGCCGAAGGCTCGGGCTGTTACATCAATTGGTAGTGGGAATGAATTGAACATGTACTTATCCCCATGGTACATGGTTCGATTCCCACGGAAGGCAAAAACTCCAATAGTGAAGGGGGCTGGAGAAGATCGTGAGGTAATAGTGCCGGGAGCGCCGAAGGCCCGGACTGTTACATAAAAAAGGCGCCTTTTTATGTAACAGCCCGAGCCTTCGGCGTTCCCGGCACTGCTACCTCACGATCTTCTCCAACCCCCTTCACTATTGGAGTTTTTGCCTTCCGTGGGAATCGAACCATGTACCATGGGGATAAGTACATGTTCAATCCATTCCCACTACCAATTGAACTAGTAGCTCAATTGGTAGTGGGAATGGATTGAACATGTACTTATCCCCATGGTACATGGTTCGATTCCCACGGAAGGCAAAAACTCCAATAGTGAAGGGGATTGGAGAAGATCGTGAGGTAGCAGTGCCGGGAACGCCGAAGGCTCGGGCTGTTACAATGATAATGAGGATATGGTTGATAATAATGATGATAATTCCGAGATGATAGTTCTGATGATAATGATGGCATGTCTGATGATGATGAATTAGAGTAAGAATGACAAGTTTGGTAGTGTGGTTTACCTTAAGTAGATTTTATTTAAGTTAGGATATTAACTTTACGGTTTACTTTAGTAGTTTTTATTTGAGTTAGGATATTGAATTTTTGTATCTAAGAATTGAAAGGAATTTATTCCATCTTTTGAATTGGTATTTTTTATAAGTATTTCTTTTTGAAAAGATTTTTTTATAAGTATTTGGTAATACATAAATATATTATGCTTATATTGTTTTGTGGGATTATAAATTAGATTTAAAAAATTGCTTTGATGGGATTGTAAAATAATAATAATAATAATAATAATAATAATAATAATAATAATAGTAATAAATAATTATATACCGAAATAGAGATCGAAATAGAAACCTAAATATAGACCAAAATAGAAACCGAAATAAAGACCGAAATAGAGACTCAAATAGAACCGACTTAGAGACCAACATAGAGACTGAAATAGAAATCGAAATAGAGACCCAAATAGTGACTGACATAGAGACCGAAATAGAGAGACAAATAGAGACCGAAATAGAGACTAAAATAGAGATCGAAATAGAGACCGAAATAGAGACTCAAATAGGTCTCAAAATTGGTAGCAATCAATAGAGAAATTAATTGCAAATCGGTCACTATATTAGTCTCTAATAGCGTCGCTCATAGCGTCGAAATATGTGTCGCAAAGTCAGTTTCTAAACTGTTTGCTAATTCAGTCGCTATTTCAGTCTTTAAATTTGGTTGCTCATTTAGTCGCTGGCAAATCGGTTGCTAATTTGGTCACAACAGATCAGAGTCTCTATGTTGGTCTCTAAGTCGGTTCTATTTGAGTCTCTATTTCGGTCTTTATTTCGGTTTCTATTTTGGTCTATATTTAGGTTTCTATTTCGATCTCTATTTCGGTATATAATTATTTATTACTATTATTATTATTATTATTATTATTATTATTTTACAATCCCATCAAAGCAATTGCTACTGATTTTCATCGGTTGCCATTTCGGTCGCTAACGCATTTAGCGACCGATTTTCATCAAAATCGGTTGCTAATTCGGTGGCTAAACGTTGTTTTTCTAGTAGTGTTACATTTTTCAATAACGTATAAAATAACTTAATATGTTGTCAAGATCTATTAAAATTAATTCAGTATTCAATAAAAATGTATAAACCGTTAATCTTTTTTTTTTGGTACAAAATGTTGGTGAGTTTTAATAACATATCAAATGATTTTAATTTTTAATAAAATTTTACATAAATTATTTATACGATATACATTTTAAATTTAATAGAAAATTTGGTAAATTTTAGACTTGTTAAAATTTGACCAGTACAATTAATTTGTCAAAAAACTACTCCCTCGAGCTCCTTACTAAATAATATGTCACTTTGAGGCTTTTCTTCCTTAATGAAATATGTTTCACTTAAAAAAAAAAAAATGTCACTTTGAGAAGAAGAAAAAAATGTATCTAATTATAAGTCAATTTACATTATCTATGAATCATTTAATACTATATTTTCTAGTAGATAAATGAAATGGCAAGCCATTGAAAATTCACACGCATAAAGTGGAAGGGTCAGTGTTCGAATGCCGATCATGGTGTCAAACACTAGCAATTTAAACATTTCTGTCAGTTGAGCTAGGATTTGTGGACTTTAATACTATTTTTTTCTATTATACTCTTAATTATTTATTACTCTTTTTTCTTTCAATTCTTCAATTTATCTTTTCCAAACAACATTAATTACATTTTTTACTTTGTATAATATGGTCAAAATGATTTTATATATATATATATATATATATATATATATATATATACACCACCCTTTGAAAAAAAATATAAAATTGACCACAATAATTTGTAGGGCTCTAGCCTCGGGTTTTTTCTACTATCGTCCCAATGTTAGCTAGACTAAGTACTCTGATTTTAGATTTAGGGCTCTGCTATGACGACACTTAATTCTTATGAGCAATTTATAAATGCGTCTACTTATAAATTGTAATTGGATGCAAGAAGTCAAATTAGAAATACACTACAAGAAAACATGTTTTTTCTGGCGAAATTTATTCTTGTTTACTGGCGGCCTGGGTCGTCAGTAATTTACTGGCGGCCATTTTCGTCAATAATGAATAAATTTTCGTCACAAAGTTTAAAAAATATTATAATTTGAATAAAAATCCGTCACGAATATCCTGACAGACGAGGCCGTCACTAAATATATCGTTATTGACGGATAATTCCGCCAAAAGGGTTAGACGAAGCTACTGACGGACAAGGCCGTCACGAAGTGAACGACGGATTTTGAAGAAAAAGTAACGGTCAGTATTGGGCAGAGGAAAGTCAGGCTTGGGAGATGCAATGGATTTACTGACGGTCCAAGCCGTCAGTAATGGTAATGGCAAATTGAACCGTTGCAAACGCCTTGGAAACGCACGCTGAAGCTTGGAAACAAGTTAATATATTCATTCCTTCCTCTTCCTCTTCATTTCATTTCTCAGTAAGGGATTGAAAAATTCTCCAACATTTTACTAACATTCCTACAATATATTTCTCTACAAATCTTCATCATATTTTGTTCTTCTTTCAAGTTTGATGTCTTACTAAAATGTAAGTTTTTTCTACTTGATTAAATTTAAAAGTTTATCTTTTTATGTTAATATTTGAATGATATTATATATTGATATTAATTATTACTTTTTTTATGCTAATGTAGAAAATGTAGCTTTGTTGTTCATCTTGCTGTTGGGAGTTTAATATATTTGCATTTTGGCATAACAAGTAAGTATAATTTTATTTTGTTAAGTTTAATATGTAATTTTAATATTACTTTTTTTCGTCCAAAAAAATTTGTATTATTTAATATTTGTAAAACGTTTTTTTTTTCGTCAAAAAAAAATAGTATTTTAATATTTGTTTTTATATATCTGATAATGTTTTTTTTGTTAATTTTGATTTAGATAATGTTGTTTGATTTGTCGGTCGATTCATCGGTTAATGTTATTGGGAGTTTAGTCTTGAAAACTTGAAGTCGGACACTACTCAGCATAACAAGTAAGTAATATAACTTAAATTAATAAATTTTTTTGTCTGAATTAATTTGCAACTCATGATATGTGGAAAAATAACATGATTAAAATTAAAATTTGTATCTTTATTGTTGTATATCTTGAAAACTTTTCTGCATTTTTTATTTGATTTGTGTGTGATAGATTTATGTGATTTAGTTAAAACTTTGTATGTGATAAAAATGTGCACCGAATTTTTTTTTGATGTGACAAAAATTAAAACTTTGTATGTTGCTGTGTTTTTTTTTAATCTTAAGTTAAGTGATTTAACTTTTTATATGTGATATATATATATATATATATATAGTAAATTTACCATATTGTCAAATAAAAAAACTTGTGATAATTTAAAAAAACTAGTGATAATAATTAAATAACAAGTATATGATTATTATAAAGAGCATATTTAAAGTAAATTAAAGTACGATTAAAACACTCGTCATATAAAAAAAATTACGATTATAATACTTATAGTAAACTACCATATTTAAAGTATATAATAATAAAAATCGTCAAATAATTTTAAATGTGATTTTGTTTAACAAATTTTTTATTTTCTATTATGTTTTACCTTAAAGAAAAAGAATCAATTATATTTAAAACACTCGTTATATGAACTTTTTATTATAAAGTTGTTAAATTTAAATTTAAATTATGATTTAAACACTCGTTATATAATTTTGATTAGCAATTTTTTTTTAATATAAAGAGCATAATTATTACTCTCGGCATAACAAGCAACTTATTTATATTTTTTATGATGTTTTACCTTAAAGAAAAGTAATCAATTATATTTAAAACACTCGTCATATAATGAAATTTTCATTATAAAGTTTTTAAATTTAAATTTAAATTACGATTAAAACACTCGTCATATAAAAAAAATTACGATTAATACTTATAGTAAACTACCATATTTAAAGTATATAATAAAAAACTTGTCAAATAAATAATTTTGATTAACAATTATTTTTTAATATAAAGAGCATAATTATTAATCGGCATAACAAGCAACCTATTTTTATTTTTTATTATGTTTTACCTTAAAGAAAAGTAATCAATTATATATATATAAAACACTCGTTATATAATGAACTTTTTATTATAAAGTTGTTAAGTTTAAATTTAAATTACGATTTAAATTGCGCTTTTGAAAAAAAAAGCAAATTAAATATGAATAGATATATAATATATATTTAATTATTTATGTCCAGACATGGATCGAAAGTGGATGTATGATAGATATGACGATGGAAATAGAAGGCGAGTTAAAGAAGTGTTTAAACTTGGGGTTCAATTATTTATTGATACCGTAAAAGAGAAGCCCATTGTTATTAGTGAAGGGGGAATTAGATGTCCGTGTGTGAAATGTCAATGTATGCGGTTTCGCAGCGAAGATGAAATTAGGCTTCATTTGTCCAAACATGGATTTCAACCTAATTATTGGATTTGGACAAGTCACGAAGAATCATTTCCCTCAGATGAAGGTGCTTCAAGTAGTGCTGCTGCACCATCAGTATTATCTCCACAAAGTTATCATGAGCATTACCCATTTTCCTCTATGAATTATATGATAAGTGATGCTCTTGAGTTTAATGTCGTGAACAATGGGTCGGAAGATGAATATGAAGGAGATGTACTTCCGAATGCTGAAGCCCAGAGATTTTTTCAACTTTTAAAAGAGACAAATGAACCGTTGTTTGAAGGTTCTACAGACTCAAAGTTGACAGTGTGTGTTAAACTTTTGGGTTTAAAGTCTCAATATCTTGTTCCAGAATTAGCCATGGATTTGATTGCAAAATTGTGTTTTGAAACGACACCTATCCATGCCCGTGGTGATTTGCCGCGAACTTATTATGAGGCAAAGCAGCTAGTGTCGAAGCTAGGACTGGGAGTGAAGAGAATTGACTGTTGCATCAATGGTTGTATGTTGTTCTATGACAACGAATTTGGTGTAAGTGATGGCGACTTAGTTGAATGTAAATTTTGCCAAGCTCCAAGATACCATGAAACAAAAAATTCTCGGTCAAGTAGGAGAAAACCAGTACCTAGAAAGTCTATGTTCTATTAACCCATAATATCAAGGTTGCAAAGGATGTATGCATCATTGCAAACTGCAACAAAAATGACATGGCATTCTGAGAATGTTCAAAAAAGAAATAGTTCAGGCGAGTTGCGACATCCATCTGATGGTCTAGCATGGAAGCATTTTGATCAAGTTCATCCTGATTTTGCGTCAGAGCCACGAAACGTGCGATTAGGTTTATGTTCTGATGGGTTTACTCCGTATACTCAAGTATCAGCAACTCCATACTCATGTTGGCCTGTCATCGTTACCCCATACAATCTTCCACCTGAAATGTGTATGTCAAAACCTTACATGTTTTTAGCTGCTGTAATACCTGGACCATCAAGTCCAACTGTTGGTATTGATATCTATTTGCAACCTTTGATTGATGATTTGAAAAGGTTGTGGGAAGGTGTTGTGACATATGATATCAGCCGCAAAAGAAATTTCACTATGAAGGCAGCTTTAATGTGGACCGTAAATGATTTTCCTGCTTATGGGATGTTGTCTGGATGGGGGACTCATGGTAAGTTGGCATGTCCAATTTGCATGGAAGACACAAAAGCTTTCACATTAAAAAATGGAGGGAAAGCTACGTGGTTTGATTGTCATCGTCGATTCCTTCCTCCTAATCATCCATTTCGAAGAAATAAAAAAGCATTTGTTAAGGGTGAGATTGAAACTCGAGGTCCACCTCAATATTTGACATAGAACAAGTTTGGGATGAAGTTCAAGATAAGCCAAAAGTACAAGTAGTAGGTGGAGTTGCTTTAAAACCACGAGGTTACGGAAAAACGCATAATTGGAGAAAGAAGAGTATTTTTTGGGATCTTCCGTATTGGAAAGACAATCTTTTGCGGCACAACCTCGATGTTATGCATGTTGAAAAAAATGTTTTTGAAAATATATTCAACACCGTCATGAATGTCAAGGGAAAAACCAAAGATAATGATAAAGCTAGAAAGGACATTGCGTTGTATTGTCACCGTAATGATTTGTTATTGAAGACCGCATCCAATGGCAAAGTCCTAAAACCTCGTGCGAACTATACTCTTTCTGTTGATGAAGCCAAATCCGTTCTTCGATGGGTAAAAGAACTCAAAATGCCGGATGGTTATTCGTCAAATTTGGCAAGATGTGCCGATGTTGACAATGGAAGAATGCGTGGGATGAAGAGCCATGATTGTCATGTTTTTCTGCAATCTTTACTCCCGGTCGCATTTAGTTCTTTACCACAGCATGCATTGAATCCTCTTATTGAACTCAGTCAATTTTTTAAGAATTTGTGTTCAGCAACATTAAGAGAAGGCGATCTGATCAAGATGGAAAATGACATTCCAATGATATTGTGCAAGTTGGAGAGAATATTTCCTCCTGGATTCTTTGATTCTATGGAGCATCTTGTAGTGCATCTTGCATATGAAGCTAGACTTGGTGGACCTATTCAATATAGATGGATGTATCCATTTGAAAGGTTCATGGGGGATTCTAAACGTTCGGTGAAAAATAAAGCTAAAGTTGAAGGCTCAATTTGTGCATCATATTTACACCGTGAAACCATTCACTTTTGTTCTCATTATTTCAAAGACACATTGACCGGAAGATATGGTAGGAACGAACCTGGTATTGAAAGTATTATCCACCCATTAAATCTATCAGTGTTCAACTTGCCTGGGCGTCAGGCTGGCGTGGAGAAGGTTTGTTTTCCAGGCGAAAGGGTATTAAGATCAGCACATGTTCACGTGTTGATTAATTGTTCTGAAGTTCAACCCTACTTAGAGTTATTCTTGACTTCCCAAGGGATAGCTCCGGAACAATCTTCTGCTAGTATTCATGAGTTATTTCCAAATTGGTTTAGAAAACACGTCTATCATCTAGAACCAACCCCTATGATACAACACTTGAGAAACTTATCTGATGGCCCAGTATCAAATGTTAAACAATGGCACACCTACTTTGTCAACGGTTACAAATTTCATACACAGAGTTGGACGGAAGGAAAAGAAACAATCAACAGTGGAGTGTGTATGAAAGGAGTAACTGAAAATGGTGAAAGTGATTTTTACGGAGTGATTGAGAACATAGTTGAAATCTCCTACAACTACCTTGATTACAAGAAAGCAGTTGTATTGTTTTATTGTAATTGGTATGATCCATCAAGCAGAGGTACAAAGTATAATTCAAAGACTAACACTGTGGACATAAAAATGAATAGGAGATATCAACCATTTGATCCATTTGCTATTGCTCACAATGTCAGACAAGTTTACTATGTCCCTTATCCATCAACACAAATTGACAAACGAGGTTGGTGTGCCGCAATAACGATAAAACCCAGGGGTCGAATTGAAAAAGATGGAATAGAAGATGAAGAAGTGGAACCATATCAGCTCGATGAGATGACTAACGTAGCTGAAGGGATTGAAGTTGAACCTTTCGACCGTCTTTGGGTTGGGGCAGGAGAGGCAGAAGAAGTACCTGAGGATGGTGATGTTGAGGAAGATGATGATGATAGTGTGGAAGATGAGTGTCAAGACGACGAAGTTGTATCAGATTGGGATGACGATCATTAAACACTTAATTACTATGTTATCGATGTTTGTATCAACTATGTTATGTTTTTAGAATTGATCGATGTTTGTATCAACTATGTTATGTTTTTTAGAATTTATCGATGTTTGTATCAACTATGTATTGTTTTTTAGAATTTATCAATGTTTGTATCAACTATGTTATGTTTTGTCATCAACTATGTATTGTTTTTTAGAATTTATCAATGTTTGTATCAATGTTATGTCATTAAGTTTATATTATGCGTTGTCGTTAATAAATATTATTAAGTTTATATTTATGCGTTGTTCCTTTTGTTATGTTATATATGTTGTATAGATGGCCGATCCACAAGTCGATGCATCAGAGTATGTTGAAGAAACCATCATTTCTGTAACCACCCGGACAAAAAAGAGGGTGAAACCGCGTGATCTTAGGCCTAGAGTTGTTTATAACTCATTTTTGGAACCACCGCCAACAACTGATACCGGATCATCATCCCAAGGTCAGACAGCCGATGAAGAAGCGCATGAGGATGAACCGATTAATCGTAACGACCTCTTGGATCCTGAGCATATTATTTGCGTTGATCGACATGGAAGAACCATTATTATTCCATACGCTTCTGAGTAAGATTTTTTTAATTATTCATTTCATAATAATTTGTTATTATATTTTAATTCACATGCTTAAAATTATTATTTATTTTGCAGTTTTCAACCAAGCAAGGCAGCTAATTCCGCTATTGCTGAAGTCATTCAACAAAACTACCAACAACCATGGATGACGTGGGGAGAGATTAGGACAGCTAAAATTGGAAATGATCTAGTGTGGAATCGATTTTGGAAAGCTTTCAAAGTAAGTTACATTTTTATATTTAATTAGTTTATATATACATTATCAAAGTGAACTAATAATATAAATTTTTTTATATGTAAATTTTTTCATATGTAGATGAAATGCACTTGGTTAAAGAGTCGTGAACATGAGGTTATCGCGATCTTCAACAGCAAGTGTTCAAAGAAGTTGTCCATGTTGCTCAGTGAAGCACGAGGTCTTTACCAGGAGAACAAACCTCCACCAGCATGGATTGGCCCAGGCGAAACATGGACGGAGTTGTGTCGTAAATGGGATGATCCAAATTACATTGCCAAGTGCAAGAGAAATAAACAAAACAGAGCGGCGCAGCCTGAGTCGAGCATCCACACTGGTGGTTCCACATCATCTGGTACCTTGCGCATAAGGTTTATCCGGGATCATGGACGTGTACCAACTTTACTTGAAATGAATGAGATGCTGCATCGGAGGTCGGATGGTACTTGGGATTCAGTCAGAGCTAAAAGAGCAAATGTGAGTCTATTAATTTTTTATGAGTTAATATATTGATTATTATTTATGAGTTAATTAATTGGTCATTATTTATGAGTTAATTAATTACTCTTTTTTTTTTTAAATTTTGGTAGGAGAAGATTCAGGTATATATTCAAGAACTCAAAGCTAGAGAGGCTGCCCTTCCACCTTCTAAGCGGACAAGTGATGCCATTCTTCAAAACATGATACTAGACAAATATGTGGAGTTTTCAGGGGGGAAAAAACATGGCCGTATTCAGGGTCTAGGGAGTACTTCTTCTTTCATTCAGAGGACGCCGGCTGGATATGTGGATACTTCTTCTGACTCATACGATAGTACTGCTAGCATGGCTACATATCGTCCTCAATCTGTGGAAACTATGGATGAAATGTATGAGCGACTGAGAGCTAATGTTCAACGGGACATAGCAGATATGAGAGAATCTGTGAAGGAAGAACTCAGGGCCGAATTTTTAGCAAACCAGTCATTTCAACAAGATCTGGATGTTGAGGAGGCGGAGGAAGAGGAAGAGGAGGAGTATCGACCTAATGTTGCTTTCAATCAATCGTCGTCTGAGCCTGATCCGACTTTCTTTACAGGTATCCATACTGAGTTCCAAGAGTTGCTAGGAAGGGACTTTCAGGTTCCCGGTTTAACAATTGATAATACAGTTTCTTGGAATCAAGGTGGAGGGAATCAAAATATTCAAGGTGAAAATTTTCAACCCGGTGGAAATTATCAACGTGCTGGAAATATTCAAGGCAGTGGGAATTATTTGCAAGGCGGTAAGTATGTTCAAGCAAGTGGTTTCATTCAAAGCGGTGCAAATTTTCAAATTGGACAGAATGCTCAAGGCAGTAGAAATGAATTTGCTTTAAGTGGGGGTAGAAATCAAAGCATGATGAACAATCCAAGAGGCGGTAGGCCAAGCAGCGGAAATGGTGGAAGGACAAGCAGCGGAAATGGTGGAAGGACAAGCGCCGGTAGTGGAAGCGGAAGCGGAAGAACAAGTGTCGGAAGTGTAAGAGGAAGGGGGAGACGCGGAAGTGCATAACTCTATGTTTAAATTTGGCATGTCATTTTATTATTGTATTTTAACTATTTTGTGACAATTATCGTACTTGGTTTGTAGTATTAAAACAATTATCGTATTTCGTTATTGAATGTTTAATTTCCTATTTCTATTTTATTGTGCAAAATTTAATTTATGTTTTATTTAAATGGTATTTTAATTTAATTTAATAAAAAAAATGGTATTTTAATTTTTATTTAAATAAAATAAATAAATGTACCGTTTTTAAAAATAATAAATAAATATACGTTTTTTAAATTAATTAAAATAATTATTTTTATATTAAATTACGATTAAAAAAATAAATTTTTGAAAAACGTTTCGTCAGCATGTACTGGCGGCCAAAGCCGCCGCTACCTAGTCAACAGCGTCAGACTTGCTTTTCTGTCGTGTCAGGAGATGCAGGCCCGTCATTATTTATTGACGGAAATAGCCGTCACTAAGTAAAACTTATTGACGACCGTAGCCGTCTGGAGCTAAAGCGTGACCAATTGAACCGTTGAAACGTAGTGACGGAGCGGGCCGCCAGTAAATTCTGTCATTGGCTATCTTGACGCTTGAGGCCGCCAGTATGTGTACCGGCGGAAGATTTCCTGTCGAACCGTGGCCGCCAGTAGGCCGCCAGTAAATTTGAATTTATTGACGACTTTTCCTTGGTTTAGAGGGCTTTTGGCCGTCAAGAAATCATGAAATTCTTGTAGTGATAGTCAACGTACTTGCAATTTAATTTTTTTCAAACCAATTATATGTTTGAAGTATTTCTAGGGAGTGTCATCTACTTGACCTAACCTAAGGAATTTAGCTATTCATAATAATAATTATCATAACAAATAATAGAAAATTACACATTACATAACCTTATATTGTCTTGCTAATGAAGGTACCCCCTATGGATGGAGGTTGTCTTCCCATGAGAGCCCCTTGCCTTTCTTGCTCCTGGAGAGTCGCTTGTTGCTTACTGAGTTGTTGTCTGATTTTGAGGTGTGTAAAATGTGGTGGTGTAAGGCTCTATTTGTAGGTTTTTCGTGCTTGGATCTCACGCACCATCGTGACACGATGTATTTATATATATAGTGGCACGATGTCTCACATGCATGCATTGTGGCACGATGCTCCTCATCGTGGGGCGGTGAGTTCAGATCTTCTCCTAAAATTTTACAGATTTGCTTCAAGTTAATCTCCTTCCATCATGGCACGATACATGTCCATCATGGCACGATGTCTTCGGCCTTTTTCTTCACTTTTTGCTCCTTTTTGTGTAACTTCTCTAACTCTTACTTCTTTGGCAAATAACTTTAATTCCTTAGGTATTTCCCATGTAATAGTCTTGAAAGCTACTAAAAATTACATAAAATAACTTAAATACATACTAGAAAATATCATACAAATTCTTGTCATCACTTACTGTGTGCTTAAAGTGTGCGAGGAATTCCAACTTACTTATGCGTAGGGCTCCGTTAATTAATTATTGCTTTGTGAGGGGACATTTGCAATGTGGTCTATTTCATTATCCTTAACTTGTTTAATTTTTTTCTCATGACAAGATTATATTTGATTGGGTTAGAATTTAAGTGCTTGTGATGAAATCTATGATCCTACTGTGATTTTTATTATAAATATATAATCTTTATTTAAATTGCTTTTCAATCTCCCAAAATTCGAAATATATCTCTTGACACGTTTGCAAGTGTACAAGTATGTTGTTGTAATAAAAAGAACATTGAATCCACAAAACCTTTGAGTAACAAGGTAAAACTTCAATCAAGGAAAATTATATTGAATTATAAAAAATGATTGGAGAAGTGGTAAGCGTAATTTTGATGATTGGAGGAATAGTGATGATAATTATTTTTGGGTTTTTAGTGATCAAGACTATCAAGTAACTTATCATTGTTTTTTCTTATAATTTAGAGACCCCAAAGATCATGGACTTCATCTATAACATAAGTTTCTAACCCTTTCCCAAACGTACATTTGCTATGTGAAAACCTCATTTTTAAAATTAAGAGAAGTGAAGCTTCTATATAGGCCTACAAGATGAACATTTTGTAGCCTAGAAGATAAAGTGACATGATCATCATGGCCATCAAGAAAAGGAAACCAAAAGCTAAAACTGTCAAAATTCTATAGCAAAGTCTGTCGCGACCACGAGGAGCATTGGCACGACCGCAGGGGCGGATGCAGCTATTGGCAATTGGGGGCTCAAGCCCCCACCAAAATATACAAATTCTCTTTAATATTAGTATTATTAATTTTTTAAGCCCCCATTACTAGGTTTATCATCCACTCACTACAAATTTATCTTCTTATTTTTTAACTTTTCACTACTCTAATTTTTTAATTTCCATACACTTTCTATCTTAACTTTACTCTTCGACTCTCTTAATTCTTCCTCTCCTCTCTTTTTCTCTCCTACCAAGCAAAGGTATTTTATAACATATATAGAGTGTTAAATTTTATAATCTTAGTTGTGAAAATATCATCAAACATTTTTAGAATATGAAACTTCGTTAAAGACTATTTTAATTATAAGCTTTCATGTATATTTTGATGTTTTTTGTCGCTATATATAGTTGTGTATTTTGAAAAAGTTCGTAATATAATTTTTTAGTCAAAATATATACGGTATTTTCTAGCCCCCACCAAAGAAAGTTTCTGGATCCGCCACTGCACGGTCGTAACAGTGTTTCATCTGTTGTGCCTGTCATGGCAATGCCATGCTGTGTCACGACCGTGATACGTCTTCTAACTCTTGATTTTTGATTTTCTCATCTTTTAAGCCAAGTGTATCGGCCAAGAAGGCTTTAAACCACGAATTTATCACCTTGACCTTCTATTACCATCATCCCTTCGTAAAGGGACACTACAAGAAACTTGACAAATAGCAACGGCCAAATTCCGTGGGTAAAGGTTCAAAAACCGTGGGTATAGGCCATAAAACCTATACCCACGGACGTTTTCTTCCGTCCCTTTTATTTCGCTATACCAACGGAAATTTTCCGTCACAATAGCCTATAGCTACAGCATTTTTGGCGTTGGTGAAAATCTTAGAGCTATACCCACAGACATTAATAACTACTATAAATCAATTTACCCACAGAGACGTGTCCGTTGGTATAGGTTTGAGTTAGAGCTATACCCACGGACATTAATAACTACTATAAATCAATTTACCCACAGACGTGTCCGTTGGTATAGGTTTGGGTTTTTTTTTTTTTGCTGTTTTTTTGGCAGATTGTACATCTTTTATAATAATAATAATTTGCCAATATACATATTTTCAACACACCAAATCCACTATAAAATATAAAAGATAATTTCAATTATATTAAGAAATTAATCAGTGTTTCAAACATCTCAAACTAACGGAGTACATTAAAACATCAAAACAATGTCATCTTGCTAACAATGTACATTTAAAACACCAAAACAATGTCACCTAGCTAAATCTCCCAAAATGAAATTGCACCAAATAACTTAGAAACCACCGATTACTTCTAAGCCATCTCTCTCTTCAATCTTCGTCGGTGCATGAACTTGGAGAATCTGTTTGGTCGGGGGCATTAGAAGCATTTGTAACCTATAGAAAATAAAAGAGATGAAATTATAAACTCAATTTAATTGATGTTTTCATAATATTTTAAATATGAACTCGAAGAGTAAAATAAAATATACTTGTCATGCAGCTCGTAAAATTTCATTCACATCTTCTCCAACAAATCGATTTTGAATCAATGACAACACATTTGCCAAAACCGCATCTGTACTATTTTGTTTTTTTTCCATTTGCTTAACTTTATCGCGCAACTCTTGATTTTCAGCCAAATAAACTTTCAATTTTTTGGGTTTGGGAATCTTGCCAATACAACGTAGACGTCCTCTCTGTTCACCTCTCTTTTCAGTTCCTTTTACTTTGGAATATATATCATCCTTCCAAGGCATATCACTTTGTATCTCTTCAACCGATTGAGATGTTCCAGTCTCATTATCATATTTGTTTAGTTTTTCCTGAAACATTAAAAATAGATGAAACAAAAACAAGCACTATTCAAATATATTCACCCAACACTAAAAGGAAACAGAACATACAAGGCACTAAGTGCCATCCCCAAAAACTGCCAACTTTTTTTTTATTTTGAATTGTTAAACCTTTATTAACCCACTACACTTGGCACGCAACGGTTTGGAAGATTTGGCATTCGAGGAACACTGTAATTTTTTCTAATGGTGCGGTTGATCCGGGGGAAGTGGTGGAAGCTATCAAATTAGCCTCTTGGCGGTGGGGGTTGAGTCGGCATAAGATCCCGGTGTGCCTTTTTTATGAATGGTGTTGGGACCCCGGGCTTTGTTTGAGGCGCTAAGGGTGTATTGGTGCGGGGCGTGTGCTGTTCCCTTGGTTCTGTTCCTGCTTTTGCAGGTGCTGTGTTTTGGTGTTGCAGGTTGTTTTGTTCCTGCTGTGTGTATTTTTGTTCCCTAGTGGTTCTGTATTTTAAGCCCAGGCGTGTGTGTTTGTTTAAAGGTCATGCCTTTTGTATTGCCTCTTATAAGTACTCCTTGTACTTAGTTATCAATAAATTTTAGCCTTTTCCAAAAAAACCCACTACACTTGGCACAAGAAGTACCAAACAGGGAAGAGAGATACAACATCACCCAAAAGATGGGAAAAGCGCACATCATAGCTTAAGTACACATCAAAGCTTAGTAAAAAATAAATCCACAACAAACAAAGAGACAAAGCTAAGCCCAACAAAACACCACACGCCCAAACAGCAGGAAAACACCAGCATGAACCAAACAGCAACAGCAGACCCCCACACACATAGGCAGCACACCCACACACACGCAGGCAGCACCAGAAAACATACTTATATATGCAGCAAATCATAAGGCAATGTACTGAAAGCAGCAAATCATAAGATAGAAAGCAGAAAGCAGAAAACAGAAAGACAACAAACGATAAGACAATACTTATATATGCAGCAAATCATAAGTCATCTTCAATAAATCAGAAAATCAAAATCAAATAGGTACAAACCAGAAACCAGAAAGCGGCAAACCACAAGGGACAAACCAGAAAAACCTTATGAACCATGACAATAAAATAGGTACGAATGAAAGAAAATCTTACAATCACTCCTCTAGCATCTTCATTGATAATTGAACCATCTTTACGGGTACGAGTTTCAATGTAAATCTCTTTACGTGTTGGTGATCTTCCATTGGAATTTTTTTTCTGAAACCAAACAGACAAGTTTATAGGTAATTTGTATTATGAATACAATGTACTCAATAAAAAGTTCAAATATAAACAGACCTTTTCATCAATCAATTTTGGGAGACTTTTTGTACCCATACAATGAACATCTTTAAACTTAGCACGATTCTCTCTATTAATTTTACTTATTTTCTACAATTGATACAACACAATATTATTCAAGAGAAGAAACCAAAGTTAAAATATTGTTCATGATATGAAAGAATGTATTTCTATTTGACTTACTTGTCCTTTTTCAGAAAACCAATGATGAACCAATTTTCTATATTGATTTAGATCAACCCTGCTGTCTGGTTTAACAGATGCAACTTCTTCTTCAGTTTTACTTGGGTCATATGCCTTTGATTTTAAATCGAACTTCCATTGTTTCCACCTTTCATTAATCTCAGATTTCAACATTTCCCTTGTTGTGTCATTTATAGGAGGAACGAACTCATATTTGGACTAAACAAAGATATAAATGTCAAACAAATATAACATAAAATAAGTGATAATACAAATTTTGATACATCATGATTCAAATATAAAATTATAATACCTCTATTAATTTCAACATTTCAGATTTATCATTATCGGGCATATCTTTCCAAGATATGTATCCAATGGAAGCATATTCTTTCCTTCAAACCACACTTCCTATGAAACGAGTAAGATTTGACCCTTCCTGACCAGTGGGTCGACCTTTCTTGTCCAAATTAACAATTATGATATCATCAGCATCCATGTCCCATACATCTTGCATTCTTGTTGGGCCTCTCAATCTTTTAGGTTCAACCACTACAAGTAAAACATAAGACATGAAAAAATAGATAATTATATTTACAAAAAATAAATTATAAAAGTAGAAATTAAATATAATTTACACCTTTTTCAATATAAGCTTCTTCTGCTTCTATATCAGAAGGAATGTAGTGGGAATCTTCAGAATCGTTTGTGTCATCTTCCATTTGAGTCGGATTGGAGTGAGTTTCTTCAACACTACTTCCTTGAGCATGAGGTAAGGTTCTATGGGTTTCTTCAGCACTACTTCCTTGGGCATGAGTTGAGGTTCTATGAGCTTCTTCATCATTACTTCCTTGGGCATGAGTTGAGGTTGTATTAGTAGCATTACTTCCTTGGTTTGATTCTTTTAACATGCGGCTCCCAATATTTAATTTTTTTTTTCTTCCCATTGCTATAATACTTTCAATTACCAAGTGAATGAGTAACAAAAACAAATAAGTCAACAATATAATGACCATAAAATACAAATATAATAATACTTAATGATACTTGAATGTATCCAAGGCACTACAAATATAATAATACTTAATGATTTGGTTTTAAGACTTAAAAAAAAAAACTCTATATCATAACACTAACTCTGTAACCAACCAAATTAAATTTGGTCCACACCACTAACATAAATCTAAAAACAAACTAGTTGAAAATAAACTAGATGTGACACTCTAATATTCTTAAACTGTTTTGTGTGTGCCTTGATAATTATTTAAAAGAGAAATTTAATGAAAATTATGGGATAGTTATGCATTGTTAAGATAAGAACCATCTGATTCATGAACCAACGTGGCTAAGCTTTCATTCACAAAGGGAAATTAAAATGTGGTTCCCTGATTGTCCACACAAGTCCTTCAACCTCTCCTATAAATAGAAGCCTTAACCTTCACTAATCATGCACAACCATCACTCTCAAGAAGACTAAGAATTTAAGGTTTGAAACTCTATTCTTTTCATTCCTCTGATGTTCTTATATTCTCTTATTCTGTTTGCTTTGTTCTTTGAAAATCTAGTCTTTTTCATTCACTTTAAGACCTTTAGTTACACTACTTTATTTTTCATGGCTTTCAAATTTAGGATCTTTTGTTCCTTTGTTTTCTAAGCTTCTAAAACAGTCATGTTAAAATGCTAATTATGACACTAGTTCAGTCCCTTATTTCTTCTAGTTTTAGCTTTACCTCATCATCACCTTTTTAATACATATTAATACATATAGTTTATGGTTTGACTGCTAGTTATGGTTTGACTACAGTTTGCTCACTTGTCGCAATGCCAACAACAACCATCAACAATATTAATACATATAACAAGTGAGAAAGCGTGTGGAGTCTCTTACCTTCGTAACAGCAGCTCTTATTTCTTAACAAAGCGGCCTTCACTCCACTACCTCTAAATTAACCTTCACAATTAAATATTAACTCACTTAGTTCAAATCTCAATCACTCTAACTCTAACTTAAGCCTTGAGTTTTATTAGGATATGATTTATTAAGTATCAGGACTTTCTAAAGTAACTATAGAAGCAGTATAAGAACATTAACATCTATTACATAAGTTATATAGGCACCAACGTCAATAACAATTTAAGGGCACTAGTTAGTTTTCAAACAAAGTGGCTCACCTATTAATTAGTCTACCATATCTAATGTAAAATCAAGACATACTTTTATTCAAGATTAATTGGAAAGAGAAGACAGTTCTCTAACTCTAATTTAAAAGTTTGACTCAAATGCATCTAAGCCTATAACAACACTACTGCTATCAGATTCTTTTAAATTCCAAATCAAGGTCCTTTTGCAATGAAAAGCTTCACTCCTATTTTAACTTTACAAGACCATTTATTATAAATCTTAAACTAATAGACCATAAGCTAATTACTATGATGTTAAGTACTCACTAAAAATGCCATTCATTATAAATCTTATAACTAACCAAAAACGAGTAAGCTGCTCCATTTATTAAGGTTAACAACAAGAATTTGTTCTCTGCTAGTTATGGTTTGACTACAGTTTGCTCACTTGACACATTCACAGTTCCATCAGCTTCTATTCTTCTAAATCAGATTTTACAATTGCAAAACAAGTTTATCAATTAATTACCCTTAAATTAATATATTGTTAGTGAACAGATTATCCTCACAACCTAGCACCTAATAAAAAGGGACTGTCTGTAATTGGATATGGGTTTGAACATGAAGGGAGTGACTACGTTTCAAGTTAAGCAGGAACATTGTCTCAGTATAAGGGTAGTTCCACAACCTTAAGTTTTACTAACTATCAATACTATAATTTTTACACGCATACATTTCAGCAATTGAAACTATTCTAATAAATCTTTTTTTTGAACAAACTATTCTAATAAATCTTATATTCAATAGAAACAAGTTGGTACCTGATTGTGTCGATGTCGGCGGCGATACATCAATGTCGTGGAACTCAAAGGCTAGTAGCACCAAATGTAGCAAATAGGAAAGCTGAAGAATAAGAGATAAAATTAATAAAGGGAAACAATAATTTAAAGAAACATTCTTGAAACATATCAGGACTGAAGCAAAGAAGAATACCTTAACCGAAGCTTTTGAATGGAAGAAGCGTTGATGAAAGCGAATCGTTGATGGTGAAAGGGCGAAATTGAATGGAAGAAACGGCAAGACGAGAGGGAATCGTTGACAGAAGGTAATCGAAGAAAAGGCGAAACTGACAGTGAATCGAACTATCAGAGTTGAAAGGGAATGGTTCGTTGATTGTGTGAATGAAGATTGTGAAAGGGTTATAACGCTGTATAATCAAAGAAGAATACCTGAACCGATTAGCAAAGAAGAATATCAAAGAAGATTGTTAAAGGTGCGATGACTTATGGCTTAAAGGGATTAAGCTTAAAAACCTTGTTTCAATTGAATTGAATATAAGAATGGAAAATGCTAAACATTGCCCCCGGGGCAATGGTTAAGCATATTAAAATAGAAAATTTGTCTCGAAATGTGTGCATTCAACACATTGGAAATGTAAAAAGTTATTTTCTCAATATTAAATTTTTATTTTATTTCCTTCTTTGGTATGCTTAACCATTGCCCCGGGGGCACTGTTTAGCATGACCCTATAAGAATAGCATAACATTATAAAATAAGATAATATGTTTGTTTTTTTTTTACAAGCAATATTTTTTTTTGTTCAGTTAATGTGATATATTGTTTTGGTGGGTTAAGTCATCGCACCAATAACAATAAAAGCTATACCCATGGATTAGCTGTACATATACCCACAGATTTATTGACCGTCACTAAATATGTCCGTGGGTATATGGCAAATTTGTTGTAGTGGGAGTCTCCCTTTAAAGCACATATGATAACTTGATCAATATTTCATCAAAATAGGCCTAGAAAATGCACATTTTCACTTGTTCATGTGTTGAGACCTACAAAATGCAATCAAAGCAAATATAGTGAAATAGTTTCAATAACTTAACAAACAAGCAAGATTTATTTATTAAAATACAGTTACTAAAACCTTGCATAGTTTAGAGATGTCATCTCTCCCAAATATTTTCTTTTGCTTACTATATTTCTCTCTAAACACTATATATTCAGATTTTGTACTTTGCTTCATTAGTTCATGTGAATTGATACTCATTTTATTTTAACGATAACTTTGTGCACTTGCAAGATTATCAACCATCAACAATTAATTGCGTGGCACCGCCTATGAAATTTAAATTAAAAAATAAAAATCTAATAATAATGAATCATACACAATTGAATTCTCTCATTTATTCGACTCCATCAAGTACTACGGTTGTCAAAGCTCTAAATTTTTGTTTTGGTTTATGCCTAAGTTACTTTATTAACATTTTTCCAAGATTATCTTTCAACCCCAAGATTTCCTTTTATCATTGTTTTTCATCTTCTTTCTTTAATTTATGTAGAACCCACATAAATTGTGTTGCTCAGTAATTAGTATGATGGTTTTCTACATGTGCCAAGAAACAAATATATGGTCCAAATGACAAAACAAAGTTGTATAATTCGTTAAATTATTTAAGTAGGACCCGTCTCATGTAAGTATCTTTCACTACACAGTCGAATTGGGGTGTGCATGACAGTAAAGTATTTGGCAATGAATAAAACGTGCAAAGGCCTAATTTGAGGTGAACAAAATGAAACCCCATAGATACCATCAACTGTAAGATGAGAAAAGGGAAATTACATATATTTCATGTTTTAATATGCTCTTCTTTTAAAAATTGTTAGTCTTATTGCTGATTTCATAATCATAAAAATCAAATAGGTCTCACTATGTAGATGCCTTTTTTATTGACCAATGTGACTAGTTCTAGATATAGATGTTCTTGGGAATATTTGTTCTGATTGTTTTGATTTTGAGTTGTATTTGTTGTTTCGATTGAGTATTGGTTTTGTTGTTTCAATAGCGCATTTGCCTCCTAATTTTTTTTCTTTTCTTGAAAACAAAATTCATTCATTCAAATTAAAAAATACATAGGTTATTACAAATTCAACATTGCTAAAAACTGAAAAAGGTGAATCTGCAAACAATCTTACGGCACCTAGTTTAATAGTATACAATGGCAACATGAAATTGCCTACAAATATGACAAAATAAAAGTCACTGGAATATCCATACTCCAGGATCTGCAACATTGACGGTCAAGTCTTCATCAGATCTATAATGAGTTGAAGTAAACATATCAATTTGAATTAACAAACTCCATACTAAGACGAAAAACCAACAAATGTCACACAATACGACAAACAAACACAACGCCGCACAAGACAACAAACAAACACAACGCCACACTAAGACGGCGAAAACTTAAAAAACGAAGAAGCAAACTTATATGGATAACCACTTATTTAATTAAAAAGAGGGAAAAACGATGTTGAGGGGTGATTTCAAACCATATATGGCCAAAAACCACCCCCTACAATGAAAGAATAAATAGAGGGAAAGTGGAGAGAAATGTGACGGCTAACCTAATAGAGTGAAAAGAAAGGGATACACAGTGGCATCGCCACATACAAGTGAGGGGGTTCAACTGAACCCCCTAGACTTAAAAAAAATACACATATATCCCTATATAATTTATATATTGAACCCCCTCATTTTTTTATATTGCACCACTGACCTAACTAAACTCAAACCAATTTTTACTTACACATTTTCAAATTTTATTCTCTCTTTATTATGGTTGGCAATGAACCGAAGCAACTCGAATAAAGTTCGAGATCGGTTCGACAATTAATTCGTTTAACTTGGTTCATGAACCAAATGAGTCGAACTTCAGTTAATATTAAGTTCGTTAATTAAATAAGCTGAACTTGAGCTATATATAGTTTGGCTTGTTTGGTTTTGAACTTGGTTCATGAACCAAATGAGTCAAACTTAAGCTAAATATTAAGTTCGTTAATTAAATGAGCTGAACTTGAGCTATATATAGTTCGGCCTGTTTGGTTTTGAACTTGGTTCATGAACCAAATGAGTCAAACTTAAGCTAAATATTAAGTTCCTTAATTAAATGAGTTGAATTTGAGCTATATATAGTCCAGCTTGTTTGGTTTTGAACTTGGTTCATGAACCAAATGAGTTGAATTTGAGCTATATATAGTTCGAGTACTTGTTTAGTTTTGAACTTGATTCATGAACCAAATGAGTTGAACTCAAACCGGTATGTACATCTATTCAATAATCGATCTGATTCTGATTTGCTTTGTTAACTAACACTTTTTTGTAAGATACTAACCCGACTATTAATTTTGGTAGAACATTTTTTTGGATGAATTTAACCTTAGAATAATCTTTTTTTAAAATATTTTCTATTTTTTTGTAAACTATTTATTAATTTTAAGCCGTTTTCAATAAAAAATTTTCCATTTAGAAAAACAATTGCTAACTAGAATATAAAAAATATTTTGAAGCAAATTTTTTCTTAAAGTAAAATAGTCTGAACCCCCTGGTCCAGATTCCTGGAGACGCCACTGGGGATACATATATGCCTCCTAATTTTAATTAGCACACTATTGGCAAATTATGTTTCATCTCTCTTATTTCAAATTGTATTTTTGTTGACAAAATGACAAGTTTCTTTTATTTCAATTTATGACTATTTTCATATTATGTCATGTGCGAATTTGCGATTAAAATTTTGCTCAGACTCCCTTAGATTCCTGGCTCCGCCACTGCAGATAGATGTATAATATTCTCTCATTTGGTATTTAATTGGACATCAGTGGGCTTTAGCCGGTCCAAAACATTATACTCATATATTAATATAAATGTTAATTTTTATTTTGTGATTAACATGAGACTTATATTTATATTCATATATATCAATACAAGACCCTATTTTTTTTTATAATTTCTTCGGGAACGAAAAAGAAAATATTTGTATTAGTTTTTATATTTAAATAAAATAAATATACTTCTTCAAAAAAAATATAAAAGAAATTTCACAAGTAATTAAAAAAATAAAAATATCAAAATGAACGTCTATGTAATATAAAATAAAAATGATATATTAATACGGAGACCTGTTCTTTTTGTAATGTTTGCAAGGACATATATTTCTAAGAGGACTTATATTTCTACCCATATACTAATGCGAGACCAATTTTTTTGAAATTTGTACGGACCTAAATTTATACTAATATACAGGGTTTATTTTTTTGTAATTTTTACGGAGTTATATCTCTACGGATGTTTTAATATGGGGTTTATTAATATGGGCCAGAGGGCCTTATTTTTCTTTTAATGGAAATCTATATTTATACACATATTAGGCTCTGTTTGGAAAAAATAGTTTATGACTGATAAGCTAACTTATGGCTAATGGCTGATAGCTTATGGCTGATGGCTGATTACTGATGGCTGATGGCTGATAACTTGATTGAAGTGTTTGGTAAAATTAGCGGTTCAACTGACTGGTAAGTGTAAAATGACAAAAAAAGACACATAAAATCTCTTATAAAAAATTATTATTAAACCTATATCTAATTAATATTTAAGATACTTCAAATTTAGTTATTCAAATTTATTAATTTAATATATATTTATATATTATTAATTTTTTATATAGAATTAAATTTTATTCTTTGAATTTTATTTTAAATTTATTTTCTTTATTACACTTTATATAAAATATTAAAATTAAATTTTGTAGGTTTTTATAACAAATACATAAAAGATAAATCAAATGTACTAAAAAAACGATGACAATATACGTACAATATCTTTTATAGTAATAAATACATGATGAATAAATCAAAAGTACTAAAATGAAGGGGTGATAATATAGTTATGTACAAATGCGCCATAAAATATTGTTACGTAAAACAATTTTTTTTCGGCCTTTATGTACAACAACATTTTAAACATTTATATATTTTAATTTTAATTTATTTCGGATTAAATCAACATTTATCTTCATTATTTTTATGTAGGATATTTATTTTCATTATATATAAATAAACTAATATAATAAATAAATTTATATTTTTATTAGTGAATGTTATGTAATGCATTTTCTTCCATCTAGTCTAGTATATTAAAAATTGACGACGTCGTCGAACATAGCGTAAACTATACAAATTGAAAAATAAAAAGAGTATTTGTTTTATTTCATAAGCATTGGAAGCAAAATGTCAAAAAAAAAAAAACATTAAAAGCAAAGGAATGACGTTTTTATTTTATATTATAATAAATTAAAAAGGGTAAAAATGGATTTTAGGTAAAATGATAAGGGTAAAAATGGAAGAAAAGATGATAAGCTATAAGCTCATAAGCTAATTGAAATAGCTTATGAAAAATAAGTTATAAGTCAGTGTTGAAAAGGTTGTTACCAAACAGGTCTTTTAGCTTATAAGCTATAAGACATAAGCTATAAGTCAGTTTGGTGGTGTTGCCAAACAGACCCTTAATATATGATATCTGTTTATTTATTCTTAAATTTTTATTGCGACTTATGCTTACATTACACTCATATGAGTGCTTTTTTATTTACATGAGAACCTGTATTGATACTCATATATTAATAAGGTAAATGCTAACTAGTGCCCCCGGGGCACTAGTTAAGGAACACAAATAAAGTAAAAAACATCTTAAAATTTGTGTAGTCAAAGTTTCAAAAGTGCATAAGGTGTTATTTTTTATATAAACTTACCTCTTTTGTTACCTTAACTAGTGCCCCGGGGCACTAGTTAGCAAGACCCTATTAATAAAGATGCCTAATTTTTTATAATTTACATAGGACAATTAAAACTCTAATCCCCTTTTCTTCTTGTTCTAACTTTACTATCGAACACCTTCTGAAAGGGGCAAACCCCAAATATCAGTTCAGCTCTACGCAAAACCCCAGCTTCACAACACAACGATTCCAATATGGGAGGTGAAGTAAATGTTAAGCATCTCGAAGACTGTTCTGTTTCCAAGTTAGTTTCATCTCTTCACTCTTTATTTCATTCACCAATTCATAGATATATATATATACTCTTAATTTTCTCTTTTTCACTTAAAATTGTAAAATTGTCCCTTGTTGCTTGTATTTGTATCAGAAATTGTGGAAATAACACATGTATTGTTTTCATCATTTTTGCTTACACAAATATGTAACCGCTTAGGTTGAATCGGTATTTGTCACTGTATAAAAATCTGTTTCTTATCTGATGAATTTACAGTTAATATTAAAAAGCATGATACTCAATGGTGGAGTAACATGTATCTACTAATAGAACTAGTATTGAATTACATGTAGTCAATAGCTCTTCCTTTATTTATCTTTTGGGTTATGATTTTTTGGTGTTTTCGATTCCCAGTTAGGGTCTAATCCTAACAACAGTGGCGGATCTTCATTGATTTTCTTGAGGCTGCCAAAAAGCCATAGAATGTACTCCCTCCGTGACATTTTACAATCAAATTTTACCTTTATAGGTTCATTGCATAATTAATGTATCTGGAGTCTGGACTATATTATAGTCCAGATATATTAATTATTCATTGAACCTAGAAGGGTGAAATTTGCTTATAAATTGTCACTTAGGGAGTATAGAAAACAGTTTCAAATCAGAGAAGTATATGATTATATATGCCTAATAGTTATATACAAAATAGTTAACAGGTGTCACTATATGCTTAATAGAGTATATATAAAATAGTTGACAGGTGCCATGGCACCCTCCCGCTACTGGATAGAGAATTAGTTACATCGATATGGCGAGTTTGTTAGAGGCAGAAACGTACATATAGGAAGAGCATTGTAAGGGAAAGGTGTTGAGAATCATTTTCAGTTAGAACCTAAAGAGGTTTAGGCAGAGAGAGAATTATCGATTCTCTGACGAACGAGTTGTGGTTTGGGTTAACAAGAGAGATTCTCTTGTAATACATTTTCTTATTTTTCAATCAATAATGCAATGTTTCCATTTCATGCGGATCTGTGTTGTGAATTGGAGTGAAGTTGGTGCCTCTTCTAAATGGTCATGTTTTGCTTATTCTGAATATCTGCTAGTGCAGAAGAACTATCCATAATAATCCCTCCAGCCTTAATTATAAACAAATATTCACTTTTCAGATTCATTGAATAACTGATATATCTGGTTAAGGATTAGATACATCAGTTATTCAATGAATCTATAATTAAGACTGATGGGAGTATGTATTAATGGTTTCGTCTTGACTCAATTGTTGGACGTTCTTCGTTCTTCGAATTTTATTCACAATGTTACTGAACATAGAAAATTTGCAGTGCATTGGGCACTTGGGTATTCTCTGTGGCAGGGGCTTTGCTGGCAATTCCAGTTGGAATAAAGCGCAAATCTCTCGCACCCCTTGTATTTTTTGGCACTACCGGTACTATGCTGGATATTATTATGGGAATTACAGCATGTGAAAGGGAACACGCAGAGCGACAAATGAAACTACTTGAAGAAGCTCAAAGTTCTGCAGCTGAAACTTCGTTGGATGAGACACATAATGATTCATAACCTTTATATCTTGATGTTATCAATGTTGTCAAATTTATTTGGTAATATAATTGTAACAAACTAAATGCAATTTTCTAGCAGCCCGGTCAAATGTGCTTTCAATTTGTGTTTTTCGTTGGCCTTTATCCTCCAGCAGCGTAAACAAAAGGTGAATAACTTACTATGAAAGGTTTCTTAGTTTATTTATTCAGAGATTCATAAATTTTCAGCTCTTTCTATTACTAGTAAACACTAGTTGAGAAAAGGTCTTATTGGTTTCTTTTTAGGTTAACTTTTTTTTTTTTGACGCACTTTTTAGGTTAACTTAATTACTATAAGAATTGTTATTTGTAGAGAATACAGTGTATCAGAGAATGATAGCAACAAATTTGTTTTAATACATTCTTTGAGAGAATACAGTTGTTTCTTTTGCAACTTACCAATTATATGTGGTAAATTGATAAGATGCAATAATGTTTATAAGGAGGTTGAGCTTGTATTTAAGTTCAATCTATTGGAATTGTGGATCCACAGAAAATTGGGAGAAAATCATTCACATTTCATTGAAAAAGTGAGAACTGTCTATACAATATGTACAAAGGGGGTATACAGCTGAAGTTTGAGAGAACTCAACAACTAGTGTACTATTACATTTATACCTTGCACGCAAGACACTTAACGGTTATATTCTAGAATTTGCAGTTTGGAGGAGTAAAAGGATATATAAATGTTCATAACAGATGAAATCACTTGGTTTGTAAACAGGGCAATGTTTGCCAAAACCATTTCAAATTTTCCATTTTCAACATTTAAGCTGGGATTAACAATTTTCTCAAATTTTAGAGGATGAGTCTATGTAGCACTTGAGGGGTCCTCCTATGAAGGATGCAACGAACGGTCGTTTTTCTTTGTCTCGTTCCTCATTGCTACTCTTGCTATCTTTTTTTTTCTTACAGATTACTTGCGCGTCCTACGCGTTTCCCATTTTACTCTTACGCTACTTAAGTAGCGGACGTTATAAAAATGAAAAATGTCGTCCGCTACGGTAGGGTGTTTTTCGGGGTGTCCACTACTTAAGTAGTAAACAGAGATATTTTGGTAAAATTGTAGGACACGCGAGAAAAGGCATAGAGTGACAAAAATAATTGGCTTTTTTTTCTCTTTATGAATTTCACCCTTTTCTTAAGGCCCATTGGTTCCTTACATTATTTTGACACAAAATGGAATGAAAATTGCTATTTACGCCCCTTAGGTTGCTATCAGGCCCCCCTAAAATCCCAAAATACCCCTAAATTACAGTTGAAAAATTTTCGTCACGTAGGGAACAAAATTGCAAAAAACCAAAATTTTGTCTTCTAGGTGACAAAACACACAATTTCGTCTTTTAGGTGACAAAACACACAATTTCGTCTTCTAGGTGACAAAATTGTGTGTTTTATGCCAAGATGTGCACGACAAGGC
Source organism: Trifolium repens (assembly GCA_030408175.1). Taxonomy (NCBI): domain Eukaryota; kingdom Viridiplantae; phylum Streptophyta; class Magnoliopsida; order Fabales; family Fabaceae; genus Trifolium; species Trifolium repens. The sequence goes on from CP125848.1 coordinate 19,619,617, forward strand.
AGGCCTACTACGTTTAACCAAAATTTCGTCTTCTAGGTGACAAAACACACAATTTCGTCTTCTAGATGACAAAATTTCAAAAAATTGGCGTTTCGGTAACTACGAGACGAAATTGCGTGTTTTGTGCCTAGATGTGCGCGACAATGTAAGCCTACTATGTTTTAACATAATTTCGTCGTCTAGGTGACGAAATTTGTTGCATTCGTTATAAGGGCATTTTGGTCATGATGGGGGGCCTGCGAGTAATACTAGGGGGCCTAAATAGCAAGCTTCAAATGGAATTTAAAGCCCATTTATCAAAGCAACATTTCTTATGTTTTTAATACCATTTCTCAAGAAACAAAAATAAGTTTTGGTCTTGTGTCAAAAAAATAAAAAATAAAAAAGTTTTAATTACAGTGATCATAACTCAATTGATAGAAATATAACATTTTAAATGCATATATCATATTTTAAATTTGGTATTCCCTACTTGTTTATTTCAATAGGTGAATTTCTAATTACTGGACTACAAGACCAAAATAATAATATTAATTTTGAATGGTTTTGTTTGAATTAAAAGTAAATTAAATGTGAAATGATTTGTTAAAATATATGTGGATAAAAATTAAATTGAATAATAAAGTCACAACCTGGTTTGTTTAACAGTCTGTTTTTTCCTAGAAGTAAGCCACGATTTCATTTTATCAATAATAAAATTGAAATCACTTCTCTTGACTCTCCCTTTGAGGATTGGGAAGCCTAGGTACTTGTCAGGAGAATCAGTGCTCCTAATACTAGTAATAGATGTAAGTTTGTTGATCTTAAACTGTGTACTTGCAGATTAAAAAGCTCAAGACTTTGACAAGTTGATCTTCAAACTTGAAGTGCAAATGAAACGAGTAAAAAGGTCAGTAATAAAACGTAACTGAGAGTTTTTGGTCGTGGTGGAGAGGTGGACATCGTATGCAAAAAGGAGGTGAGACGGTCATTGTCGAATATTTAGATGGGAATCCATGTACCTTGATAGATATAATTATTTTGTTAAATAGGTTCAAATGAATTACTTAAAAAATTGTTCATATTTTAAACATGTTAATATACCATATTAGACTCGTGGACTTTTAAATTATAAGTAGACGGTTGCTCTTTGTAGCCTAAACTGATCAAAATCTCTTCATTCTCTATTTATCGGGAGATATATTCAGATAGTGTAAATTTTACCACAAAATACCTATCTATCGTAATTTTCCTGGTGTGAGCAATCCATAGAGCAAAAAACAACATATATAAAATAAATCTATGGCATACTATACACCAAACTTAGATTTTAATTTTTTGACAAGTCAAATTTAAATTTTGCACAACCTAACTTGCCTAACCTACTTTCATCCCTAGTTGTGAGTTTAAATCCAAACCTAAAAAAAGAATTTTTTATTTTGAGAGAAACCTAAAAAAAATATTAAAAACTAAAACAATGATAAATATCTTTAAATCGAGATATTAATATGAAGCCCCGATACTCAAAAAATGGTAAAGTATCGTATCCAATACGTCCTCGATACCGATACTCGTCCGATACGTCTCGATACTCGTATCGGAAAAGTATCGGTTAAATCTTTATTTTTAAATAAAAAATAATATCGGATACGCGTCTGATACTTTCCGATACTCGTATCGGAAAAGTATCGGTTAAATCTTTATTTTTAACTAAAAAGTAATATTCGATACAATCTGTGTTTCCTAGTGAATGTCAAACTATTATGTTGTTTCACAGGTAACTAACTTTGTCTTTTTTTGGATAGTATTGGTGATGTTTTTTGGGATAGTACTAATGATGTTTTTTTTTCATAATACTTAACTTAAAATGTACTGGTGATCATTATTTTTTAGGACAATATTAATGAAACACAAATACATAACTTAGTATTAATGATTATAATTTATTATAATTAGTATTTTTTGTCTTTGTCACTGTTCTAAAGTCACTATGGTGTCCTACTATATAACAGATTAACATGTTGTTAAGTATTAGGGCTTGTCCCAAAATTCTAGTATAAGAATGAAAGTTTTATGCTTTTAATTGGTCAACTGCAGTACCTATATAATTGTCTGTTATTACTACAAGATGAGCTTGTTGAAGAGGTTTGATGTCATAACTATTATATGTCTTTAGTTAGCACTGAGAAACCCTTGTATGTTGAGCCTCAAACTGTTTTTCTCTTGTGCAAGCTTATTGGCTTGTTTGTACTCCTTGTACAGTGAATTATTGGTGTTTATAATAATAATAATAATAATTTTTTGTCTTTAAAAAAAATTATCATTATTAATATTACTGATTTTAATAATGTTTATATATTTAATTTTAAAATTAATTTTTAAATAACGTATCGCACCAGTATCGGATATTGATTTTTTAAAATTTTCACGTATCGACGTATCAATATCTTATGGTATCCGTATCGTATCGCGTATCGAGAGTTCATTCATACCATTGAATAGGGATGGCAAAAATATCCATACCCGTGGATATCTGCGGATAAAATCCGCCATGGATACGGAGCGGATAGCTTAATGGATATCCATGGATAAAATAAATGGATATTTCAATTATCTGCATTTAATGGATACGGATGCGGGTTTAATACTATCCGCGTCCGCGGATATCCATACCCGCTAAATAATTAGTAAACTTACTTAAATATTTTTATTTACATATAAATTCTAGAATTTTTATATAAAAAAAATTATATTTTTATATTTTATCTTTTGCAGTTTGGGTCTTTTGTATAAATTATAGTTTTGTTTTGCTCTTTTGCAATTTTGTGAGGTGATTTTTGTTTGTAGATCGGATGTTTTCATTAAAATTTATGAATATTATGTGTTAATATTTTGTCTTTAAAAAATATTATTATTTTTTTCAATAATTAGTTCTTTTTTTTAATAAAAAAATATCATCCATGAATATCTGTTAATATCCGCGGATACTTCAATATCCGCGGATTACCCGCTTAGCGGATATCCGCACGGATATGGAGCGGACACGGATATCATATTTGTCTGACGGAGCGGACACGGATATCACACTATCCGCGTCCATGGATATCCATTGACATCCCTACCATTGAACCTTGCGGGCTCGATTAAAAAAAAAAAAAAAAACTACACTTAACACTTAAGCGAGCAAATGCCAGCACACTCATAGTCCTAGGTCCCAAATAAAAACCAACGTTTGAGATTAGGTTGCCGTGTAATCCTATTTCTCACTCACTCTCTTTCTCTCTCCCATTGCGGCTAGGGTTTTTCACCCTTTCTCTTTTCTTTCTCCGATCTCTCTATCTCTTCCTTTTGTACTATGGAAACTATGCAATTCTAGTTTTACAGTTATCGTATTAATTGAAACTACTTCTTGTCTTCTCGTCTTGTTCTTCTCTCTTTATACAAGAAGATGGCCACTGCCAATCCATTTGATTTGCTTGGTGATGATGCTGAGGACCCTTCTCAGCTCATCGTTGCTGAACAGCTTAAAGCTGCTGCTGCTCCGGTTAAGAAACCTGCTGACAAATTACAGGGCAAGCAACGTGCTGCTGCTGCTGCTTCTCAGGTTAAGCCTGCTCAGTTGCCTTCTAAGCCCACTCCTCCCGCTCAGGCTGGTTAGTTTCTGTTTCGTTTTTTGGATTCTCATATATTGGTTGATTGAGTTTTAATAATATTAATTAATTGAATTTATTTGATGTTTGTTTTTGTAGAATATGATTCTTCTGATTTATTTATTTATTCTATTATGCGTGTTTTTTAGGTTTTAGTAGGTTAGAGAGTGATGCTTTTAGATTGTGTATTGTTCAATCAGAAAATTGAACTGAGTTATGTGTTTTTTCTTTTATTTGATTTACATTTTAATATTAATCATTTACTGTTTTTGAGATTATGTTTTATTAGGTAATCTGAAATGTCAAATGATTGTGTATAATTGGGTTATCATGGTTTCATTGCTGTTTGTATTTATACATGTTTATAATAATAGAATGGACATGATTTGGTTAATTCTGATTTTGCCTCCGGTATTGATTCTATTTGATACATCAAGAATTGTAGCTTCTAATTCTATAATTGATTTTTACATTCAAATTTATTGTTCAACTTACTTTCATATAAATATATCTAAACATAAATGACTTTACTGAAGAACAAAACATACACCTAGTAGTATTTTCTAGGTTTTCTATGGTAAGCTATTGGACTCTTTGATGTGCAGTGTGTTAAATTTTCCTTCGATGTTGTTGTAAGGTTGTAATTTGATGGAAGATAAATGCAAAACTCAGTTTTCCATTACTGATGTTTATTTTTCATTTGTGGCTTCATAGAATTGAAAGTTTAGGCTGTTATGTGTGTCAATGTTTGTTATTTTGTTGTCCTTATAGCAAGGTTTTTTCCGATGCAGTCCTGATTTTTGAATGGTTACTTGTTATCCATTCTCTATTTTCACATTAAAATATTTTGCTTATGTATTTTTTTGACAGTGAGGGAGTCCAGAAATGAAGGAGGCCGTGGCGGTCGTGGATATGGAGGACGAGGAGGTGACCGTGGATATGGTGGCGGACGTGGAGGTGATCGTGGATATGGTGGCGGACGTGGAGGTCGTGGGTTTGGTCGTGATTACTCTAATGACGAGAATTCGTTCCCTGGCTCTGGAGCACCTGAAAACCACGGTCCTATCGAAGGAGATAACTCTTCAGAGAGACGTAACTATGGTGGACCAAGACCTCCCTACCGTGGCGGTCGTCGTGGAGGTTTCAGCAATGGCGAAGCTGGTGAAGAAGGACGTCCTCGAAGAACATTTGAACGCTGCAGTGGAACTGGCCGAGGGTGATGTTATTTTCATATGAGATTCTATTCATTGCCCTTCTGTTTCTATCAATATTGATTTTCCACGTTCTTTTGTAGAAATGAATTCAAACGTGAAGGTGCTGGACGTGGTAACTGGGGAACAGAAACTGACGAATTTGCCCCGTAAGCTTTCGTCTCACAAACTGTTGCTTCAGTAATATTTGTAGTATATTTGCTTGCATCTCTTCTGTGACAATTCTTCGTTTCCGTGTGTTAATGTTTTTAATTATGTTCTTGTGGTTTAAAATTTACTCAGGGTGACTGAAGAAGCTGTGATTGAAGGTGAAAAGAATTTGGGCGATGAGAAACCTGCTGTTGAAAATGATGCTGCTGAAGGAAACAAGGATACTCCTGCTAATGAAGCTGAAGAAAAAGAGCCTGAGGATAAGGTGAATGTCCATCTCCATCCGTAAACTATTGTTGCAGACTCGAAGTTTGCTGCCTTTTTACAATCAAACTGACCAACAGAAGAATCCTGTGATTGTTTCATTTTGCATCTTTTCCATGATATTGAATTGATTCTGTCCGATATTGCTTCGCCTTTTTCAATTGTCTGGAAGGCATCAATTTCTTATTTTCCGTGATCACCCTTGGGCTCCAAAAGGATCTCCCCCCGATTTAATTATATTTATGTTTAATGCTTATTAATCATTAAGCTGTTTTTCGGTTGTATGGTTATTAGGAGATGACTCTGGAGGAATATCAGAAACTGCTGGAAGAGAAAAGGAAGGCTTTGCAATCACTCAAGACTGAAGAGAGAAAAGTTGACACTAAAGAGTTTGAAACCATGCAAGCCTTATCGTGCAAGAAAGACAATTTTGAAATCTTTGCTAAATTGGTGAGAACTTTTTCACCAACTTCCTCCCTTCCTAATTAATTTTTTTTTTTCTTCTTTATGGTGTACGGGCAACCATATTGACTAATATCGTATTACACTTTTATCTTCGTTCTAGGGATCTGACAAGGATAAACGCAAAGAGGCTTTTGACAAGGAAGAGAAAGCTAAGAAGGTCTTGCTTTGTTCAACTTTCATGCCCTTGTTACTTTGTGTTTATATTTTCTCTACTTCCATTTTATAATTTCAAAATCTGTTGAATTTCTTTGGTGTTGACGATTTTGTTTTAACTAACACGAATTTTTTATTATTTTCAGTCTGTCAGCATCAATGAGTTTCTGAAGCCAGCTGAAGGGGATGCCTATTACAGCTCAGGTGGGCGTGGAAGGGGACGTGGCCGTGGAGCACGAGGTGGAGGTGGAGGTTTTCGTGGAAATTTCAATAACAATGTCCCAGCTCCATCCATTGAAGATCCTGGGCATTTCCCAACCTTAGGTGCCAAGTGAACCCTTTTCGTGCGTATCTGTCATATTTCCATTTTTGGGTTTTCTCTGATTTTAATGAAACTTAAAGCAGGAAAAAAACTACACTAATTGGATTTCCTGTTAATTTTATTTTTATGGGTTAAAATGTAAATTTAGGTTCTTCATACCATCCCGACGTTTACCCCCCATTTACTGCGTTTTACATTTTGGGGTAAATGGTGGCGGGTAAGACATATGTTTTCCGAGTCTTCTTTTCTTTATAGATTGACATCTCAGTTTTGCTTCTAATTTTAGTTTTCTTTTATATATCCTATTGATGAGTTTAATTGTCATTGGTATCAACCCTAATTTGATCTTTGAGCTACTAAGTTTTGGTTGAATTAGGCTTTTGATTTTTCCCGGATTTTAATCAAACACCAATTGAATCAGTTACCATTTCACATAAATGTTAGTGGTTGATTGGTGCCCTAGGGTGTAAATGGGGTTGAGATTGAGTGGATGATAATTTTTCACTTCTTTCTCCGCCATATTAAGTATTGTTTCCCCGTCCCTCACCATCTATATGGATTTTCACATTTATCTCGGGTATTTATCAACATTAAATAATATTAAATTTTTAATCAAATATGATAGGAAAAATATTAAAGTTTGATCATAAAACAAAAAATTAAAACATTATTATGAGTATTGTGATGACAATGTACATTAGACAACTAAAATTTATATTGTTTGAAGCTATGAATTTTTTTATAGCATTTTATAAAGTACTTGAATATATATATATATATATATATATATATATATATATATATATATATATATATATATATATATATATATATATATATATTATTTTAATAAATTATTCGGAGATAGTTTTTGTGGTGTGGGAGATAAAATTTCATCTCCAAACCTCTTTCGAGGTAACTTATTTTCATTTTTTGTAAAGAAAATTGTTTTGCCTTTCAATCTCTAAATGACACAACTCCCTATTCCCTAAGAAATCTCCACTTTCTTTTTTTGATAAGCATCTCCACCAATTATGAATACAATTGCATCCGCCATTAGCTAGTTTCTTGGCTCATGATCGTTTTGTCGTAACCACGGAGCTAATACTCAATAATGGGAGCACATATTATTTAAGTAAAAAAATTACATGAGGAGACCATGCTCAATATTTTTTTTTTTTTTGAATGGCAAATTTTATTAATAACCGAGACTCTGCACAAGACGAACAGAGTCCGGTGAAAAAGGAACACAAGAATATAAGTGCCGTATATAAGCGGAACACCTAAAAAGAAAACTCCTAAACAATCACCTAATCGAAAAAACAACTCCTAATCCCCAAAACAGTTAAGCATCCCACAGATTCAAGACTACCAGAGCAGTCACCAATCCCACTTAAAATGTTACCACAACTGAACTCTAACTCCCGAACTCGAATCAAAATTGCTCGGCCCATCAGCATCCAGAACCAGCTTCATCAAGCGAACCGCTGACCAGACAAAAGTAGAACAAAAATCCCCAGGCAGGCATAACTCAACAAACGTCAGATGTACCACCAAGAGAAAAGCACCCCTCAGATTTCCGAATACTCGAGCAGTCACCAACTCAGCCCAGACAGTTGCCACAACTAGACCTTAATTCCCGATCTCGAAACATCGGGCTATCAGCATCCTGAACCAGCTCCTAAGGCAAAGATCTAACCGCCAAAAGTAAAACGAGAACCGAGGCGAACAAATCTCAGCAAACCCGAGGAACCAACAACATCAACGAGGACGAGGTTATCCAGATACAAAGCATCCTGCAAATCTCAGCAGATTTGGAACCATCAGCCACTCAGAGGAGAAAGCTGCGAATCTCAACAGATTCGGAAGCGGTCAGAGACGCCTGTATCAAGGAGGAAACCAAAACAGTCGACTTCTATGCGATAAGTGACAACCAGATATAAAGAACCGGATAAAATCCCAAAGAACTGCATTTAAACACAAGGCAACATACTGTCTCTCTAACTAAATTTTTAGTTAGAGTTAAATAAGTATTTGGTTCCATTATTTTTAGTCTCCATAAAAATTTTATAATTTGTTTTTAGCCCTTGCTTTCAAGTCAATTCATGTGTATTCATTATTTTTAATGATATTTTTGCTCTATTTATTGGTAAAAAAAACTAGTTCAAAATTTTGAACAATACATATAAATTGACCTAAAAGTACGGACCAAAAGCCGTGACGAAAAATATTGAGAGACTGAAACTTGCTGAAATTTTTTATAGGAACTAAAAATATATTTTTTTGTTATTTATAGCAACTAAAAATTTATTTAACTCTTTAGATAGGACAACTATTAAATTCAAAAATTAAATGCACTAGATTTTGAAACAACGTAGATGTTTTAGATATAATCTTTGCCATTTGACACAAAAATTAGTGGGATATTGTCACAATAGACCAGCCTGTAATTTATGGCAAGGACACTTTGATTATGACATCACAATAAAGTACGAAGGCGCATCAAAGGTACACTTTAATTATGACATATGTAATCAAAGCAGTACTTTGCTTTGTAGATATAATTGCATTGTTTTTTTTGAAACACGGTTTTATGCCTTATAGTTTATATATTATTTTATACACGGCTTTTTTTTGTATAATATATAAACTATAAGGCATAAAGCCGTGTCTAAAAAAAAAAAAAACAATGCATTCAACACTATAAATAAAGGCATAAAGCATAGGATTTGCATTGTAAAATGTCATGGGAATAAAACACCTTTACTAGATAATGTTTGAAGCATCCAGCAACCAGATAAGATGTCATGGGAATAAAACACTAGTAAAGGCATAAAGCATAGGATAGTGTTAGGTTATTGTTTTGAGTAATGACCTCAGCCCATTAGAAATTAGAAACCGTAGACAAATTGAGATGACCAAGAATTTGATTGGATAAGTGGAAGAATTCTCTTTATGCCCCCATGATTCTTTTTCACCCTCCAAAAATCCGATTTTGCCCTTAATAAAAAATTCGGTTTGCAGAAACCGAAATTTTTCTAGTTCAAATTTAGGAAAAATTTAGTTTCTAGAAACCAAAGTTGTTTTTCAAGGCAAAAAAAAACCGGTTTCTAGAAATCGGATTATTGGAGGGCAAAATAGGAAATCAAAGGGATATAAAAGAAACCTGGGGGCCTAAAGAGAATTCTTCGGATAAGTGCTGTAAAGAAAATCCATTGAATATCAAACTCAGAATGTGATGTCCCTGCCGTTCAAAAAAAAAAAAAAAAATGTGAAGTCCCTATCCTGCTATCCATATGATATCATCAAAATAGATAAGAAGGCCAGTTGGAGAACAAATAATTATTAGTTTGAATCTGTTTAAATCCATTGGAAGTAAGAGAAACTAGTGAGTTTCTTAAAACATTCACTTTGTACTTACTTTCTCAATAACCAAAGAGTTAAGAAGCATGCATTCTTGACCATGTCAAGTTGCAGGCACATCTTGTGAAAAACACAAATACGTGAACTACTCTGTAACATATGGATAGCAGAAAAAAACTAAGTGCCCGTTTGGATTCGGCTTATTTTTTAGCTTATGAAAATAGCTTACGTAAATAAATAAAGTTTTATGTTAATTTATAAATTTTCACTAAAAAAATTGTATTTTTATAAGGTACTTTTTCATAAACTACCTTGAAAAATTTATAATAATGCATAAAAACTTATTTATTTGCATAAGCTAAAAAACAAGTCAATTTAAACGAGCTCTAAATCACTTGCTGCAAGTTAGATACCATGACAAGTTAGTTATACAGAAAACAAGTGAGTTGTATAACTAACTGCTAACAATACATAAAGCGTTACACTTCTTACAGGAGAACCCTCACTCCTCTTTTTGTTTTGGCAAACTTAAACATCCTCTACGTGCAACTAAAAAGACTAATCTATCGAGGTAACTGAGATCTATTTAAAGAGTTGACTTTTCCCATCAAATGTTTTTCTATATGCACCAGATAGGATAACCCTCACTCCCTTTGAAATCTTTTTCTATACGCATCGAACATGGATAATCCATTCTAGCACAACTAAATTGTATACGATAAGGTTGTGAGAACTATCAGCCATGGGATGAAGATCAGGCAACACTTTCTAAATTGTACTCCAAATCCAATTTGGTGAAGCTAGATTACAAGCTGTGCAATATTTATCCAAGGCCAAGAGAAATGGAGTCACTATGCAGAGTTGCCACTAAAATTCTAAATAGATGGTTTTTCTGGCGGTCTTTGTGAAATCTTGAAAAAAGAAAAACCATTAATGTAGAAAACACTGATTACTAATTGGCTTGGGCTGTAACACAGCACAAGATTTCATCAACACAAAAAGGGGAAAACCAAATGCAGAATAGTAATATATCAATTGTTTGAATACGCAGTCCCATGACACTGCATTTTCTGTACAATCGAATAAACAATAAAAAGTAGACTCGGCTTGAACTGAAACAAGTATTGACAGAAATATAGATTTAACATTAATGAATATTGTACTTTGCACAAACCATATCATTTAAGTATATTCAAAGAATGGGATCATCTAGGTCAGTTCCAAACCACCAGCCAAATTCTTACATTGGTCCACTATTTTAGTCATTTAACAAACCAAAAAAATCTTACATGCAATGAGCAGTAGACCAAATGAAATAAATCGAAATATATTGCAGTTATGATGAGCAGCACCCACTCTTCTGCCCAACTGGCTGTCCCCTTATCTGCACTGTTGGAGGCCTTGCATTGTTTGTAGGTTGACTTGCCATTCTACATTCAAAGACAGAAAATTATCATCAGAATTCAATCATAGAAGGAACCAACCTCAGCAAAGAAAAGAAGCTAATGATCAATACATGACTAGTTAAAATTTAAAACCTTTCACTGAACATCAGGCAGGCCAAATGTATATCTTACGTCTATAATTAAGTTGTTTCGAAGTAATAAAAAGTTAATGATGCCTCTCAAGGAGATGATAAGCCTGCCAGTTGTGAGTTGTGCAGCAGACTAAGCAAGGAAGGGCAACTGCATTTTGAAAATTTGGTTTACAAAATAATTTCCTGTGGTCATGAGGCTATGGCTTTTTACCTTACTTAGGGGTCCGCTGTATGGATCTAAGTAATTCATATCAAGTGTGGTCTAGTTTTGAATTGATTTTGAATTGATATGGGATACTAAGTCCTCAAAATTGGCTTTGACAGCCACGAAAACTAAAAGCATAAAAAATACTAAGCTGAAGAACATTGAAATGAGCTTCAACACAATCCTTTTGCAGTTGTTAACTAAAGTTTTGCTAGAACTTGCATTCAAGGCCAAGCCACTTTTAACTGTCTATCTATAGTTAAGTAACAAAAAATGAATACCTGTCCTTGATCGAAGAAGCCATTGCCATAAATGCCTGTTCGACATTTGTAGAATCCTTTGCACTTGTCTCCATAAAAGGAATGCCTATTTCATCTGCAAATGCCTGTTAAAGAACATAATATAGAACATAAGGTAAGGGTAGCTGAAATAGGAACATAAGAGTAGTAACTCCTCAAAAGCACTATGCAAGCACAACCTTGAAATTGAATATGTATCCTAACTATGAAAAAAACACAATCAAGGAGTGTAAACAAATTTCAATACTTTTGCTGTTTCATATGACACAGCTCTACTCTCTGTCAGATCACACTTGTTCCCAACCAAGAGCTTGTTAACATTATCACTGGCATAGCGGTCAATTTCACTGAGCCATTGCTTCACATTATTGAAGCTCTCTTCGTCTGTCACGTCATAAACAATCTGCCAGAATAGCCAGTCAGTAAAGCAGGCAAGGAAACACCAATAAATTAAAAAAATATATACATTTAAAACTTATGAAAAACTATCACCACCCACAATGATTCCATGTGCCCCACGGTAGTAGCTACTGGTGATTGTTCTGAATCGTTCTTGCCCAGCTGTATCCCACTACATTTGAAGGTAAGAAACGATGTCAATATGACATATGAATTAACTACAAACAACATGGACAAGAAACTTCACAGCTTCAAAGGTAAACAGGTTTTTGTAAACAAAAGAAAGAAATCATCAAAAAAACATTTTAGAGAAAAATGTCCAACAAAACGTTAGGTCGAGCTCAGCAAAGATATAATATCAATAGACAAAGGAACTAAATCAAAGCAATCATATACATACAATCTGGAGCTTAATGGTCTTCCCATCCTGCTCAACAGTGCGGATTTTCTACAAAAAGCAACACAAAATGATGAGATCAGAAATTGCTTTAATAAGTGCAAGATAGATCTTTGCAAACTTATACTTACAAAATCAACTCCAATGGTGCTTATGTAGCTATCAATGTAAGAATCATCCTGCAGCATAACAAAACTTAAAGTTAATATAAATAACTGAACCTCTTGAAGAACCAAAATCAACCAACATGCAAAGTCAACCCATTTAACCTTTCATAATTTCGTAACTATCATAAGCTATTAAGAGTGGATTACACGATAAAAACATATTTTACGACACAAGCCAAGTCACAGATTTCTTTTCAAACAACAATTGTTTTATTTCTAAAATCCAATACAATAAAAACCTCCGTTAAACAATTAAACAGGTAGCTACGGTTTATCAATAATTCCAAGATGCAAACTTAGAGGGTAGTCAAAATAATAAATAGCAGAAAGCTTACAGCAAATCTCAGAAGAAGGCATGATTTTCCAACACCAGAGTCTCCAATAAGAAGAAGCTTGAACAGATAATCACTGAAAACAACAACCACAACATATCAGCTCTATCACTTACATTAAAATCGATTGTGAATCAGCTTATGAAATAACCATATTTCTCTCACACACACACACAAGCATATCAAAAAGATAAATGAAACTGAAAACCAATCGTAAAAAGTCTTAATTTTTATTAAAGATCTATAAACAAAAGTAACACAAACATCACTAATTTATCTTCTTATTGATTGAACTACAAACTCAAACAACTCTTAGAAATCAACAAGTGACAAGATCAGATTCATGGTAATTCTAAAACTCCAAAATCAATCATGAAAACTAAAAAACATAACGATCATTGTAGAATTATCATCAAAAAAAAAAAAAAAAGTAATTCAAATCCACAAAAGGAAAAAGAAGAAAGGGTTAAAAAATCAATCTAGGGTTACAAATCAACAAAATTTGAAGCTAACATAACCAAACTTCTAAGCATCAAATTAACACCAATCCTTTTGACAAGTAACATAAAAAAAACGGAAAAGGTATGAATTTCGAGAAAATCAAACACAGATCGAAAGGAAAAGCGAGAACGAAGAGAAAGTGAAGAGAAGGGTAGAGAGGAACATACTACTCAGGATTCATCTTTGATAAAGTGAAAGGGGGAAGGTTGATTAGACGGTGATCGGTGAGTTGGTAACGGAGGATTCGTCGGCGATTGGGACGGTGGCGGTGGTTAACCTCGGAATATCAGAAGGAAGCGTAAGAGAAGCTGGTTTGGTTCGGTTGTTGTTGTTTTGAATGATGTGATGAGATGAGAAGAGAAACGCGTGGAAATGGGGATAAATACGGTGACTTATTTTGTGATTGTGATGATTGTTTTATGGTGGATAGATCCAAAATTAATTAATTGACCCACACCAATTTATTTATTATTATATTTTGTTTTTACAAGAAAAGAATTAAATATAATTTTTTTTTATTTTTTGCGCATAAATATTTATAAATAATTTATCTTATGTTAAAAAAAAATTATATTTAAGATATTTTTAATTTTATAATATTATAAACATAAATACAAAAAATTATTCGTAATGTGTCTCAGTGTGTAACAAATTATACCAACTTATATAAAAAATATATGACTAGCCCTTCTCATTATATCACTTTTAAAAAAAACAAAAATGATAAAAAAATATTTCAAAACCCCAAAACTCGAAACTAATTTAAAATTTACCATTTGAATTGTCATTTGTGGCCGAAATCTAATCTAAACCAACTTCAAACAAGAGGTTTGTACATACAGGCACGGATACAAGTAGTACCAATTGTGGGCACATGATATAAATAAATGTCCCCACATTACATAATTGGCAGAATACTTTGTGTACTACAAGTCTATTGGGAAGTGGGAACTTAAATCTACCATTTAATTTTATTGTTTTTTATTTTAGAAAAAAGAAAAGAAAATGAAAAGGCATAAACAAAGAAAGAAACATATGTGCTTGTATCTCTCTATCTTCTTTCAGCCTTTGCTTGGTTTAAGAGAAAGAAATTGAGAAGATAGAAAAACACGAATTCCAATGGATATATTTGGTCTAATTTTTAGTTTAAATTCATTCATTGAAATCCGTGTTTTTCTTTCTCTCCTCCCTTTTTCTCTCCAACCAAGCACACCCTCAAAGAAAATGGAAACCCTTTTATTTACCGTAAAAAGAAGAAGAACCCCTTCACTTCTTTCTTCTTCATTTACACACACAATTACAACAAGTCCTACAATCCTACTCTTTTTTTCTTCATCGTGACAGACAACAAGTCCTCCCTCTTCTAAATCTTAGTTCTTGTCTTTTATTACAATTGAGTTAAGACTTAAGAGACAATAATCCAAAGTAAATTTATTTTCCCTTCAATCTTATTTTTGTCTTACATTATATTATTGTTATTTGACATTTCTTGTCTCAATTTTTATTTTATTTATCAAGTGATTCAAATTATTGATTAGGTTATATTTTTTAATAGGTTAGAAATGGAGAAATTTTCCAAAAGAAAATCAACATTAGTATAAGATTTATAATCTTTTCCTCTCATCTGAGAACGTCCTGTGCTTGGATTATGTATTTTAATAAAAAAAATCGATTAAAAAATATATATATTTAATCTTGACCCCACATGTTCAAATTCCTGATCTGTCACTGTGTACATATTTATTTGCATTTGGTAGATTTAATTTAAGTTTTACATCTTTTTTAACTTCTATAATAGTCTGATTGTTTAAAAAATTTCATTTTATATGTTTGGATTCTAGATTCTAAATGTCCCATATATATACTTCCACCGACTTTATTTATAAGCAAAAGTCAACAAATTTTTTTGGACTCAAATATAAGCTAGATGCACTAGTTAGCATGACCATATATATATATATATATATATATATATATATATATATATATATATATATATATATATATATATATGTATGAGGAGTTTGGATACTAGAATTCGAACATGTTAAGTAATTTATTTTATCCAACTTTCTAATTCTTTTGAATACACCGTTTTCGGACCGGAAAAATACATGATTTTTTTTATGTGATGTTGTAGAAGTGAAAGAAATGATTATTTTGTTGAATCAATTTTAAAAATGTGGGGGACATGTAGCTTCCAAATTAGGGTTTTACTTTTCGCACCTCCTAAGTCTCACATATGTCTCTTAGGGTTCCCTTTTTACCCTTTGCTATTTAGGAAGTGAATGTGTAAAACTACAAAAATGGGAACATCACAATTCACATCCTAGGATGTGCGAATTGAGTTCAAGTTTGTATTCTAGAATGCGAACTTTATAAAAATCAATTTTGTTTGTCATATTCACCTTTCTCTCATGAAACAATTTTGATTGAAAGACAGTTTGCAAGTTAAAGTGTGAACCCTTCATTCAATCATAAAAAAATATTTTGAATGAAACAATATCCGCATATTTTGAATGTTGGCAATATCCGCAGAGCTTTATGATGAGTGTTGAATGTTGGCAATATATCTGTTGAAACTGAGCTTGAGTCAGACAAAGTCAATGTGCAAGCTGTTACTTCAACTTCAAGCTAACTGTATTAACTACTTCCCATAGTTAGTTAAGAGTTAGTTTTATGACAGTTAGGAGTTTGTTACATTTACCATTTTGTAGATAGAAGAGATTATGGTTGTATATATAGGCTATGAACTCATTTTGTAAAGATTCAGTTTTGTGAGTAATAATAATAGAAACAATCTTCTTCTTCCTTATAGCTTTCTCAAGCTTCTTTCTCTCTTCAATGGTGAACAACCATTAGATTTTACATGGTATCAGGAGCAATTCTGGTATCCACCATTGTCTTCCGCATCATTTTTCTTGCTCACAATTCTCCATTTTTCACTGATCTTTGATTCTACTTTCACCTTTCTTTCACTATGGCTGAAGAAAGCTCTTCAAGCAGTGTTCATGGTGGCCAACACCATGCTCCTCCTCTCAACAAAGGTTATCAGAATGATATCCTCAATCCTTACTTCATGCATCCCAACGAAAATCCGAGTAACGTTCTTGCTACTCCTCTCTTATCAGGCCTCAATTATCATTCTTGGTCTCGTTCTGTTATTGTTGCTCTTCGATCCAAGAACAAGATGCACTTCATCAATGGTGCACTTCCACGTCCTGATGATGATGATCGCGATTCAATTGCTTGGGACCGGTGTAACACCATGATAATTTCATGGATTAGCAACTCTGTGGAGCCAGAAATCTCTCAAAGCATCCTTTGGATGGACACTGCTGCAGAAATATGGAAAGAGCTCAAGGATCGTTTCTATCAAGGTGACATTTTTCGAATCTCTGATCTTCAAGAAGAAATTTACATACTTAAGCAAGGTGATTGTACTGTTTCTTCTTATTATACCAAGATGAAAAAGCTCTGGCAAGAGCTAGACAATTTTAGACCTCTCCCTATTGCTAGTTGTTCTGATGCATGCAAGGTGCTTGATAAAATGCGTGCCTATAGGGATAGTGATCAAGTCATAAGATTTCTCAAAGGTTTAAATGACCAATATGCTGCTGTTAGGTCACGGATTATGTTAATGGATCCTTTACCCAACATTGGAAAAGTTTACTCCTTGCTTGTGCAGCAAGAAAGACAATCTCTTCTTAATCTTGATGAATCCAAGATTCTTGCTGCATCTAGCAATCCACCTTCAGGCAGAGGCTATTCTTCTAAGCGTGGTAGAAATGATCGTGGTGGAAAAACCAATGGTGGAAGAGGTAAAGGCAGAGGCAACAGAGTTTGCACTCACTGTGGCATGACAAATCATACTGTTGATATATGCTTCAAGAAGCATGGCTACCCCCCTCATATGCAGCAAGGGGGAACTATCAATAATTGTCAAAATGATGGTGATGAAGAGGATGCAAAATCCATGGCTTATGATGAGGATAATAGTGAATCAGACAAGGGTTTGTATTTCACCCCAGATCAGCACAAGGCTTTGTTGGCCTTGCTTCAAAAATCTAGCAGTCAGCAAACTCATAGCATTAACCAAATTTCTTCACAACCCTCCTCTAATACAGGTATACTTTGTACTTTCCCGTCATACATTGATTCACCATCTTCTTTCATCCTTGATTCAGGAGCAACAGATCATATCTGTCACTCCATTAAATTTTTTCAGTGCATGAAGAGAATTGAACCCATAAATCTCAAATTACCAAATGGTACCTTAGTTTCTACTAGCCTAGCTGGTACAATTTTGTTTGATAAAAACCTGTATATTACAAATGTTCTTTACTTCCCTAATTTTGCATTCAATTTGATTTCTATCCCTAAACTTACTAAAAGCCTTAACTGCTTTGTTACTTTTGATGGCAATAAATGTTTGATACAGGATGTTTCATCTCAGAAGAGGATTGGTGTAGCTGATTTGCTTCATGGATTGTATGTGCTCACAATGCCCTCAGTTAGTACTTTAGATACCCCTTATAACCCCTGTATCAAAATCCCTCATAAATCCATTAATGCTTTAGATAAGTGTGATAGGACAATTGATTGTAATTTGTGGCACATGAGATTTGGCCACCCATCTTTTGAAAAATTGAATGAGATTAATAAAGTTTTTCCTTCTGTTTCTGTTCAAAAGACTTCTTTACCTTGTGATATTTGTTTTTATGCAAAACAGAAGAGATTACCCTTTTCTCTTAGTCAAAGTATCTCTACTCATATTTTTGATCTAGTACACATGGATATATGGGGTCCATTATCCATTCCATCTATATCTGGTTTCAAATATTTTCTGACCATAGTTGATGACAAGAGTAGGTTTACATGAATTTATCTCATGAAACTTAAGTCTGAAACTCCAACTTTGATTCAAAATTTTGTAAAAATGGTGCACACACAATTTAACACTAAAATTAAGTGTATCAGAAGTGACAATGGCCATGAATTTAAACTTTCTAATTTTTATCATGATCATGGCATTGTGCACCAGAATTCATGTGTTGCCACTCCTCAACAGAATGGTGTTGTGGAGAGGAAACACCAACACATCTTGGCTATTACTAGAGCTCTCATGTTTCAGTCTCATTTACCTAAAACTTTCTGGGCACATGCTGTAAGCCACTCAGTGCATATCATTAACAGGTTACCTACACCCTACTTGTCACAAAAGTCACCCTTTCAAATTTTACATAACTCTCTTCCTGATATAAATAATCTTAAAGTTTTCGGTTCATTATGTTTTGCTACTACTCTATCTGCTAATAGAAAGAAACTTGACCCTAGGTCAAGAAAATGTATACACTTGGGTTTTAAAATTGGTGTCAAAGGTTATGTCCTTTTTGATTTAAAATCAAGAGAAATTTTTTTGTCTAGAGATGTCATTTTTTGTGAAACTATTTTTCCTTATTCACCATCTTCCATTTCTAGTGACAAATCCACCACAAATAACAATCCTGCATCTTATGACACTTATGATGACAGATACCTTGACAACCAAGTTACTGTTACCAATCCCATTCCTAACACTGACACCACTACCTCCACATCATCTTTATCTTCATAGAATCATGCTAGCCCCAGTATTGAGCCTCAAACTTCCATTACTGCCCCCATCAATAATCCCATTATTGAATCTATTCCATCCTCATCCTCATCTTTACCATTACCCACCCTTCAATCCAAAGATACTCACTCTCCTCCCATCCCTGTTAGAAAATCTACCAGACTCACTCAACCACCTAAACACCTTCAAGACTACCATTGTTACTTGTTGAGCAATACTCTTCATGATTCTGATCAGCTTACATTTCCATCTTCTTCTGACTGTAAGTATCCTATATCTTCTTTTATTTCTTATCATAATATCTCTTCTGCACATAACCACTTTCTTTTCAATTTATCTACCATTACTGAGCCTACATGCTATGAAACTGTTGTCTGTGATGATAATTGGAAATTGGCTATCAATGCTGAGTTAACTGCTCTAGTGAAAAACAATACTTGGACTCTGGTTCCCTTGCCTCCTCAGAAATATGCTATAGGATGTAAATGGGTTTTCAAACTCAAACTACATGCTAATGGTACCATAGAGAGATACAAAGCCAGATTAGTGGCCAAGGGTTACACACAAACTGAAGGAATTGACTACATGGATACCTTCAGTCCTGTTGTAAAGATGACAACAATTAAAGTTTTACTAGCTATTGCAGCTGTTCAACAATGGCCTCTTTATCAACTAGATGTTAATACAGCCTTTCTTCATGGGGATCTCAATGAAGAAGTGTATATGCAGCCCCCTCCTGACCTTCATTTGCCTTCTCCCAATCTTGTTTGTAAGCTTCAAAGATCTTTGTATGGTTTAAAGCAGGCAAGCAGGCAGTGGAACACCAAACTCACTGATACACTTACTTCTTCTGGCTATATTCAATCCAAATCTGACTATTCACTCTTCACAAAACAACGATCAACAGGCTTCACTGTCATTCTAGTGTATGTAGATGATCTTGTTTTAGGGGGAACAAATGTTGATGAGATCAATCACATCAAAAATCTTTTGGACACAAAATTCAGCATCAAGGATTTAGGTGTTCTCAAGTATTTTTTAGGGTTTGAAGTAGCAAGAACAACAGCTGGTATCTCTCTATGTCAAAGAAAGTACACATTGCTCCACACCAATGCAGCCACAACTACAGCTTCACAAATCTTCTGGTGAGCCTATATCTAATCCCACAGCATATAGAAGACTTGTTGGTAGACTGTTGTATCTCACTCACACTAGACCAGACATTGCTTACACTGTAAGCAAGCTTAGTCAATTTCTTGACTCCCCTACCAATGAGCTCATGCTTGCAGGACTGCATGTATTGAAATATCTTAAGCAGTGTCCTGGACAAGGATTATTTTACAGCTCTAAATCATCACTTAGCCTCAAAGGATTCTCTGACTCAGATTGAGGAGCTTGTCCTGACACTAGAAGGTCCACTACAGGCATATGTTTTTTTCTTGGTAGCTCTTTGATAAGTTGGAAGAGCAAGAAACAAACGGTCGTCTCTAGATCCTCATCAGAGGCAGAGTATAGAGCCTTAACTCAAGCAACATGTGAAGGACAGTGGCTTTCATACTTACTACAAGACTTGAACATTCAACATTCATCACCTATCATCCTCTACTGTGACAACAAATCTGCCCTTCATATAGCTGCAAATCCTGTGTTCCACGAGCGGACAAAACATATTGAGATCGATTGCCATGTTGTCAGAGATAAAGTGCAGGCAGGTTTCATACACTTGCTACCTGTTCCATCAAAAGAACAAGTAGCAGATATTCTTACCAAATCACTGCATCCAGATCCTTTCAATAGCTTACAAAGCAAGTTAGGCATGATCAATATATTCTCCAGCTTGAGGGGGAATGTTGAAACTGAGCTTGAGTCAGACAAAGTCAATGTGCAAGCTGTTACTTCAACTTCAAGCTAACTGTATTAACTACTTCCCATAGTTAGTTAAGAGTTAGTTTTATGACAGTTAGGAGTTTGTTACATTTACCATTTTGTAGATAGAAGAGATTATGGTTGTATATATAGGCTATGAACTCATTTTGTAAAGATTCAGTTTTGTGAGTAATAATAATAGAAACAATCTTCTTCTTCCTTATAGCTTTCTCAAGCTTCTTTCTCTCTTCAATGGTGAACAACCATTAGATTTTACAATATCCGCAGAGCTTTATGATGTTATGATGCCTGATTTTTGTCAAAGTTTGAATTTCATTATCAAAGACTTTCAAATTGGGCATGTCCCCATCCATTCCCAAATGAAGTTTCTTCAGTGCAACAACATCAAGCTTGAAAATCTGCTCAAGTATTCCAAGACTTAGGCTTGAGGGTAATCACATAGAAGAAGGAGATATTGCGCAGGATTTTGGGGGTATATATCCGAATTTCTTGGGAGCTCATGCCTATCAACACATTCGACCAATTGCAAGCATCTTTGTTAACACGAAAGGACTAAATTTGATAAAAGAAAATTTAGAGACCAAAATTTAATGGAAATTTATAGAGTGCCTAAAAATAAAAGTTGGTATATTTTGAGAGACAGAAAACTTATTTCATCCTAAACTAGACTATCTCAAAATAAATTATGATATCAACAACGAAGAAGGTTTATGTGTATCAATTTACCATATTTAATCATGGAAATCACAGTACATGGAGATTATTAGGAATCAATCTCAACTGGTTGCAAGCCATGGACGGTTGAATGCCAAAGTACCAAAAAGCCAGCCTGATTAAATCTTTGAAGTGTCTTGATTCTTTCTGCAAAAGGTCATGAATATTAGGAAAGACATGAATCCTTAAATAACTTTCTGAAAATAAACTCTTAATAAAGAATAGGCTTAATTGCAGTTTTGATTTCCCTCTTTTCATTATTTTGCAGATTTGGTTTCCCTATTTTAAAATTCGATAGTTTTGGTCACCCTATCATAATTTTTAACTATAAATTGATGATATGATATGTTTTAAACGACGTGGTATATAATCTAGTGGTGAAAAAAAATACCAACATCAATAAAATTGTAAGAAAATCTTTTATAAAATTAATTTAAAACATATTGTATCATCGTATTTTAGACAAAATATGTGTTAGGGGGACCAAAACTGTCAAATTTTAAAATAGATGGATCAATTCTACAAAATGATGAAAATAGAGGGATCAAAACTGCAATTAAACCTAAAAAATAAATAATTTCAGAATGCAAACACAAAGGATATTAAATATGTAGGAGTAATAAAAGCCTTTATTCCAAAACTCCATCAATCATGTTGGAAAACATGACCGAGACTCCACATTCGACCTACGGACTGACTAATGCGAGTAACACCTATTCTAGTTTCTATTTGTGGGGGCGTCCGTTTAAAGGTAGAGCTTTGGTCGCAAGCCTTAAGAGGAGAACTCTCTAAAATGTCTAAAGACTTCAACACCAGACCAACCTATGTGAGTTACATGACTGAGAAAATGATTTGAACAAAAACATGAACAAAAACATGAACAAAAACATGAAAGAATTATACAAGCATATTTAAATTCTGACGACAATGGATGTAACAATTGTTAGAATGAAATGTACGAGCTAGAGGGATGAAGTGGTGTGTGTGTAAGCCAACAAAGAGTAGTCAAAATAATAAAGCAGAAAAAGTTGCAGAGTTAAAGCTTATGTTAAAATTATAATGCACATTTCTAGACTTTTCTAGAAATCATTAAGTATGTTATAGAATTACTCTTACTTATTAAGTGATGATGTTAACTTGTAGAATTTTCTAGATTACTTGAGTAGTTAGTAGAATAAGTAAGTACTAGATTCGTACTAGAACATATCATGAAAGATCTAGAATAAAGGATCTAGAATATGCTATCCACACCTATAAATATGTAACCATGGCTCATTTGTAAAGTATCAAAGTGAAAAGCAATATAATCTATACATGCTCTAAGTGATCCTTGCACTATCTACAACTATCTTTCAACTATAGACTAAAACAATATACACTATCCAACTACATTCTAAACTATCGCTACTCCCCTCAACTACTCCCCTAAAGTGATCCTTGCCTCAGATTAGATGTTTTTGGGACTTGTGAGTGCTTTCTTGATGTTTGTGGGTCCTGTTTTGGCTCAATCCTCCATTGTTTTTTGTGTGATGATGGTGGGACATAACAAGGAGCAAGAATGACAATTGTCTTTGGCACAATATAATTTGGTAGTATGTCTCTGAGTGAAAAAAAATTGCTAATGTAATTTTTGTGTTTGAAAAAGCAGTGTTATTGAACCATAATCTCAGTGAGGATGGATTCAAGAGGTGACCCATTCATTTATTTTTCATGTAAGTAACTTTAGTTTAATCCTATCTAGGCTTTCAAATATTATTTACATTACCAATTAGTTGGTTCAATGGTGATTTACGCCGAACTTGGTAGGGAGAACTACGGTTCGATCCCCCAGAACTGCGATCGGGTGGAGGCTGAAACCACTTGATGCCAGAACTGACCCCCGAACCAGATTAAACTGGTGGTAAAAGAAAAAAAAATTATTTACATTAATTTGTATTGTAAAATTTGTGCTGCCATTGCATACTGTCCCATCTTCTTCCTGTTAACATTCATTTTGCAAATGTATTTTGTTAAATCTTTTGTTTGGAGTCTGCTGCATATACTTGAAAAAGAAGAAGATGACTTGATAACGAAGGTTACACACATATTCCAAAGCATGTGTATCACACTAAGCTTATATTCCAAAGCGTGTTATCACAATAAGCTGCATATATCTTGACAATTCATTTTAGAATATTGAGAGGGTGAAAAGTTAAAAGTTGAGAGGGTGCAAAATGAATACAAATAACATTATTGGTTTAGATTTAGAATATTGAGGGTATGCAAGTACATGCATGTTTTCTAGATAGACTAACTTAAAATACTAACATGTGATACTATACATATATATTACACACATGCACCATATTATATATATAAATAAATAAACCCTTAGAATTTGATGTTTCATAATTTCAAAGTATCAAGAAACCTTCCCTTTGAAACATCATTAGAAGAAAGGAATTCAAGAAATTCCCTAAAACTAAACTCCTTGTAACACTTAGGATGCTCATCATCAACAAGTTGAACTGCTGGACCCATCTTTTTATCCATAGCAAAACTATGAAGACTCACTATGGAAAATCTCTTCTCATTTCCATTAACTGTTGCTCTATGAATCACACTCTTATATTTTCCATTGCTAAGAACTTCCATTTGGTCACCTAATTGTACAACCAAAGCTCCATCAACAAAAGGAACAGGAACCCAATTGTTGTTTTTGTCTTCAATCTCGAGCCCCGAACGTGTTTGAAGAAGAAGTGTTATTGAACCATAATCTGAGTGAGGATGGATTCCTAAGGTGAGTCCTGGTTCAGGACATGTAGGGTAGCAATTCACTGCTATTACTTGTGACCCTCCATTTATTTCTTCATGTAAGTAACTTTGGTTTAATCCTAGGCTTTCAAATATTATTTCCATTATTTTGTATTGTAATATTTGTGCTGCCATTGCATACTTTCCCATCTTCTCCCTGTTAACATTCATTTTGCAGATGTATTTTTACAACTCAATAGATATACTAGTATGAACATAAAAATAAAAGTGATTGAATGTATTACATGTGTCTCATGTTTGACACTAATACGTGTTAGACATTTGACATGTTTTCAATCTGAAACATCAATGCTACATAAATTATATAAAAAAATATATGTTTTTTTACATGCGGCTTGTCTTTTCATGGATTTATAGGTTTTAATTCTTTTTGTCTCTGAAACCAAATCTAACTAGGTTGAGACAATGCTGTTCATCTCTTGGACGTTAGAGTAATCTAAAAAATTGAGTTTTCAATAAAAAAGTTCAATTAGAGTTTAAATTTGGATCATTTGATTAATCTAACAGTTGAAATTTCACTAAAAAGTCGAAAATTGTACTTTTTGATGATCTATTTGTTCTTTTCACTTTTGCCACCCTTAAATATCTATTCTTAATTAAGTAAAGCGAATATCTTCATTAATTCCATCTAAATTTAATATGATACCAATAAAAAAGTTGTTTTATGTAATTTATTGTTTATTGAAAATATTTGACATTAATTTGAAAAGGTCTAATTTAGAAAGTTTTAGAATATTATTAGGACAAACCTATAAGTGGAAGGATTTGAAGGCCACATATGAATCCAATCTGATATTGGATGAGAGTAGTGTTTGATGAAATCTCTCCAGCAAAATACTTCATCTTTGGCTTGATTAAGACTTGTTCCATATCTAACTGGTTTGTGAACATCATCTGAAAATAAGCACATCTTTTCTTCATTAGGGAGGTTAAAGAACTCTGTTGCCACTTCCAAAGCATCTTTCATTGTTGACTCATCAATTCCATGGTTAATAACCTACAAAAATGTAATATAATGATGTCATTACAAGAAATTAAGAGCTAGAGAATAAAATTATAATTTCTTATGCATGTCATGCATTATGATATAATAAATAAATATTTTAATTCTTAGTTAATTTTGAGGATAACTTCTCACTTTTCATCTTTAGTGGGAGTAAACTAAAGAGGGTAAACTAAGTTACTTTCTGTGGGCCTAGTGTGATTTGTAGGATTTAAAAAATTTATAGTTGATTTGAGTAGTTTTTGCTTTAATGGTAGTTAATTATAAAGAACCAAATTTTGACCCCACGTATTTATATTTTTTTAATTGTAATTAGTTTTGATTCAAAATTAACATAAATTTAATTATTGTAATTAGTCTTGAAATATTTTAATTGACAAAAAATAAATATTAAAATAATGCATATATCAATAATACATTCTCGTAAAAAAAAATTCACAAAACAAATTACATTTTCATAGGAATTTAAAATATTACATAACAATAAGCAACATCGTTGGTAACCATTGAATGTGTATATTGGCTAGCGATGTTTGTCGGTGGTGGTTGAAACATAAAAGGTCGGGATATTGAAAATTGTTGCCGGTAAAGAATGGTGGTGATTGAAACATAAAAGGTTGGGGATTTTGAGCCAATAGGGAGTGATGGTTGTGGATGCATTTGAAAATTTTGTCACTGATAAAGTTTTGGAAATAATTAAAATAGGGATTCCATTGGTTGAGATCAATTTAATAAATGAAATATGATTGGAAGGTGAAAGAAAAAAAAATTAGATGGTAAAATTATGTGTAAAAAAATATAAGTTACTACTATAATATTTATAGGAAGGTAAAATTATTTTTGCTGAAAAAAAGAAAAGAAAAAGAATTATGTAGTTGGATTCACATCACATATTCATTTTCCTATATAAAATAATATTATTACTTGGTTGAAGTTGGTTTTGTTCAGGTTGGTTATTTTGTTGCCGTAATCTAACTTTTAGTTTACTATATGCCATGTCATGGTTAGTCCAATGCACAATTCTTTATAGCTCACGTCATTTATAAGAAATTTAGTGATAGCTAATGTGCGCTAAAGATGCTCTTAGGGAGGTTAAAGAACTCTGTTGCCACTTCCAAAGCATCTTTCATTGTTGACTCATCAATTCCATGGTTAATAACCTACAAAAATGTAATATAATGATGTCATTACAAGAAATTAAGAGCTAGAGAATAAAATTATAATTTCTTATGCATGTCATGCATTATGATATAATAAATAAATATTTTAATTCTTAGTTAATTTTGAGGATAACTTCTCACTTTTCTTTTTTAAGTGACTCATATTTTCTATTTGGTAGATGATTACTAGTCATTGGCCATGATGAACAAGTGGAAACAACTACTTTGCTATATATAGTAGTGCAAATAATAATAATAATAATAATAATAATATTTGTCTCTTGTTTCACACAATGTATCAGTTTTGACAAGAATACACATGCCTATGAAGCCCCGATACTCAAAAAATGGTGACGAATCGTGTCCGATACGTACCCGATACCGATACTCTTTCGATACGTTCCGATACTCGTATCGGAAGAGTATCGATTAAATCATTATTTTTAAATAAAAAATAATACCCGATACACGTGTCCGATACGTCCCGATACACGTATCAGAAAAGTATCGGTTATATCATTATTTTTAAATAAACAAATAATACCCAATATGCGTCTGATACGAATATTTTTTTTTGGATAGTATTTGTGATTTTGTTTGGATAGTATTAATGGTGTCCTTTTTGTATAATACACTACAATAAGACATATAACTTAAGATGTATCAGTAATCATTATGTTCTGGGATAGTATTAACTTAAGATGTTCTCATGTATCAGACCTTGGGAGTTTCCAGTATTGATTGACTTTGGGTTATTATGATACTCTTGTATCAGACATGCTTGTTTGTATCTTTAGCACTTATTGTGTTTTTCCTTTGTCAATATAATTTTTTTACTTTAAAAAAAAAAACTAGGTGTCCTACTATATACTGTAACAGGTTGTGAAGCGTTTGAGCTTATCCCAAAATTTTAGTATAAGAATAGATGTTTTCTGCTTTTAATTATTAATATTATTGATTTTAGGTATGTTTATATATTTTGTATTTATATATTTAATTTTAACTTTAATTTTTAAATAACGTATCGCGGCAGTATCAGATTGAAAATTTTAAAAAATTTCACGTATCGGCGTATCGGTATCGTATCGTATCCGTATCGTGTCCCGTATCGGGGCTTCATAGACACATGCAATATGAATAAAAGTGTTAATTTATTGTCCATCAATATTATATATATTTTAAAAGGGTCTACGACTCAATTTGATTGTTAAATTGGTCTTTTTTTCTTTTTATATAAACAGTTAGTCTTACCAAGTTATTATTAATAGATTTTCTATATTTTAACAACTTACTATTAATGTGGTCCATAAATTTATTCACTAATTATCAATTTAACCTCTAACATATTCTGAGAAAGACTCTTTGAATAAAATTTGACAGAGCTCACTACAAGAAATATGATTTTTGGCAACAACTTTTTTTGTTACAGGTCGCTGGCAAAACTATCTTGGGTAGTTTTGCCAGCAACTTGTAACAACTTTTAACAAAAAAAGTTGTTGCAAAAAATCATATTTCTTGTAGTGGCTGTTGACCTTTTTAAAAAATTATAAAATCAGAGACATATTGGAGTGCAACTTACAAAGTTGGGAAATAATTTGTGTTTATTTACAATGAACTAAAAAATACACGTCATTAAACTTTTTTTTTCCTTTTAAAGTTAATTTTACTATCTCTTAATATAGTTAAGGCAATGTCATGTAATAAGAACAAATATGTATCAATTTCAATATATAAAACTCACATTCACATGACATGCAAATCAATCATGCAATAAATTTGTAGTTTTTTTTTTTTTTACCTGAAAGACACCAACCTCCTTGCAAGCAATTCGAATTTTGTTGATTGTTTGGGATCTAAGAGATTTGTCCCTTAAAGTAGAAAAGTCTATAATGGGAAGAGTGGTAGGGACTAAAACATGATTAGTGTTAGGGCGTTGTGATGGAGGAAGAATATAACATTGAGGTATTGAAGACACTCCTTGGTTGCTTAGACTCATAGCACTAGTAAATGATGAAGAATCACAATCACCAAGTTGATTCATTGTCACAATTTTATTATGTCTTGTATATTTTCAATGATCTTTGATATTGAGTGACATATTCAACAAGTTGATGCCTCCTATTCTATTTATATGTACTTAAGAGATATACATCATGATCTTATATATCATGCTATACTAGTCCACTATCAATATTTAATGTAATTAAGTTGTTCACTTACATTGTACTTTGCAAGGAAGTTTAAAAAGTGGAATTTTGTTCCTATATGAGTGTGTACTCTACTTAATAAAGTGATGGAAGAATGCCGCTATATATCCATATTTGATGTAAGTTGTTTAGTTACATGGTACATGCAAGGAGGTTCAAAAAGTAGAATTTTGTTCATATATGAGTGTGAGAGTGATGGAAGAATGTTGAATTCCTTTACAACATTATGTTGTTTGGTGGAGATAGTGGGCTAGTGGTTCTAGTCTTGCTGATTTTTTATATCATTATTATTGGATAAAAAAAAACATGTTGGATCATGTGGCATAATAGTAAGTAGTGATGGTTGACTTGTTTTAGATTTGTATACACTATAGGCATGTTGAGTCATGGGCGTATAATTCTAAACTATAATATTTTATTAATGACCAAATAAAAAAAATATTTTCAAATGTATGTATTCATTTTTATGTCTTTGAAATTAACACGCACCAATCTTCATTCGTAGTTCATTCCCACTTGGAGAAATTTAGTCAGGGGAAACGTATCTAACAACAAATTAAATTTGTTGCAGCTATTTTCAACATTGTTTCCTTTTATTCATGATACATGAATTTATTCTTTTTTTGGTCAAACGTGAATTTATTTTGTATCGATCACTTATATCAAAAGCAAAAACAAAATGAAGTAGCAAACGCACACCCTTGGAAAAATAAATGGGTCTAAATATAAGAGAAAATCTTATATGAAGTCGAACCTAATATATTAATGTTACGTATATTTAATGGTAATATGATACCTCATTAAAAAATTTAAATTTAAAATTAATATGGAAACAACTAATCTCCTTCATTTTTGCTAAAAAAACCTCCTTTCTTTTAGTAAAAAGAAGTGTCAAAATTAAAAATTAATATCCTTTCTTATCGAATCATTTATACAATTTTTCAAAAATAAATAAATTACTCACAACACAGAACACAACCACGAATCAACAGTTTCTGTTGCTTAAATTTGAAATTGTATCCCAAGAACTTCTTCTAATACCAATAAAATACACTTTATATGTAATACCAATAAAAATATATTATTCTCCTTAATTTGTTTTTGGCTATTGAAGTTTGTTGGGTTGCAAATTGCAATGGAGGTTCGATCAGAGTAATGACAGTGACAATTTGCTTAAGGGGTTGTTGCGATTTTATGAGAGTTGATTGCAAACAGTTGTGTTATACAAGTTTTTTTTTGTTTAAAGAGATTAGCTTTCAAACGGTCGTTGTAAAGTTACACAAAGGTGACATGGTTTCTCAATGTTAGCATAAGGAGTGTGGCAATGTGATACATTGGGCCTAATGCGAGATATATCTGTTTAATGTTAGACGTTGCGGCTACGATTTAGAGGGGGTGAATAAGTCGAGGTACACTTTTCAAAGTTTTTCAAAAGTTTTATCAAAATGAGAAAGTTTTTCAAAGTTTTAGAGGGAGGTAATTGCATATCGCAGGGTCAAACTAGAAAGAAAACAAAACTAGGGGCCAGGTAAGAATTTAACTACACAAAATGGCAACAACAAAATACAATAAGGACAGTAAACAAGATATCATCTTCTAATGATCAAACATATCACAAGTTAAAACAAATACATATACTACTTAACAATTTAATAGACATACTAAATAACAAATCAGTTATAACAGTCAAATTCAAACACAATATATCTACGATGTATGTAATGCAACACCTAGACTCTGTAGATGCATGTGATAGATGGGTTTGAAGTTAAAGTTTTGTTATTAAACATTCCTCAACGGTGATTTTTCTACGACAGACACTTGACTCCCGAATGAATGCATGACATATATATAGACTCAACAATCAACAAAATAAACAACGACGAATAACAACGACAATTATCAAAAGCTAATTGCAACGACAATTATTCAACGGCGAAACAACGACAACTATTTTTTTAAAAAATTATTAATATTGTCCAACTACTCTATCAGCTTAACATCTTAATTAACTCACCAACGACGCTAATTTACACGCCTAATTCCTAAATGAATTCTAATTAGTTTTAATCAATTAACAAACTAACTACTTGATTACTAAATTCAATTTAATTATAGGAACAATGCTGAAATAGAACCCAGAGAGTTGAAAATCAGTTCAGGAATCGAAAATGTAACAGCCCGGA
The DNA here is from genome assembly GCA_030408175.1 of Trifolium repens. NCBI lineage: Eukaryota > Viridiplantae > Streptophyta > Magnoliopsida > Fabales > Fabaceae > Trifolium > Trifolium repens. The sequence goes on from CP125848.1 coordinate 19,650,599, forward strand.
TTTTTAACAATTAAATAACTAAAAAATAAGACTTTAATTCTCTAAAATGAGTGACTATTTTTTTTCTTCTTGTTTTCAAAGATTAATAACTAATTAAAATTACAATTCATAACTTTACATTAGAAGAGAAAAATGAAGTATTCTCTAGATTTCAAATAATAAAAACCCACAATTGTGTATCCCCGCGCACACATCAAGCAAAAACATCAATCATGGCTATCTCCTTGAGTACCTAAAATGTTACTACCTCCGTTCCTTTTTAAGTGTCCAAAAACGTCGAATTTAGCGTTTCTATTTAATTGTCCATTTGGTGTTTTAAGGGTACGATTTGTCAATTATACCCTTTGTCAATTACTCATATCTTTTTCAATAAAACTAATTAATGCTATATATTTGGAAAACTAAATCTTTTTATTTTTTTTGGTACATAACATATTAAATTTTGTTTGTTTTGTGTGCATAATATATTAAATTTATTGGAAAGAGAAAGTGGGTGAAAAAAAATAGGATTTTGTTGGTGAATTAGAATCAGGGTATAATAGGAAAATAAGGTGCAAAAATAAATTTTCTTAATTTGCTGTTACTATTCAAAACGGACACTTAAAAAGGAACGGAGGGAGTAATTGTAAGGGTCAATTTCCTTATCCAAATTGAATCATACTAACCATAAGAATAATGCCATAAAATAATAACAAACACTTCACCGATCAAAAGATTTTTTTAAAAAAAAAAATATATAATTATTTATTTCCCAAAAAAAAAAAGTGATAAACTCATAATATATCATATCAAGAAACAATCATCACATAGACAATTAAGCACATCATAAACATCATATCAAAGCAATGCACCAAAACAGCAACTCAAGGATAACAAACATATATTCATATTTTAACAACACATATATAATGAATGAGATGCAATCATAGACTCTCTAAATGCATGTGGTACCAAGGTCGGAGGTCAGAATTATGTTCCTGAAAACACTCCTCTACACGACAACAAATTGGAAGCCTACTCATATCCTTCGGTCTTCCATGGAACCCTACTCAACACGTTTCGGAATTCCATATCAATGGCGGGGACTTAACACATGAATGAATGCATGGTCATATTATCTAATCAAAACAAAATATCAAATTATCAAACGAAATCAACGCGACAACAAAATGGAAGTCTACTCAAACATTCCATATCAAAAATCAACGCGACAACAACAATTCTCAATCAAAATTCTCAAAGTTCATAATTCTCCAAATCCAAATTCTCAAACCAAAATTCTTAAATTTATCTAGTGATGAAATAAATTGACAAATATAATACACATGAGAGAAACATAACCAATGATATAACAATATAGTAAATAATCAAATTATAGCTAGCAAGCATGTACACAGAACCAAAATATGAAACTATTTCACAAGGCAAATGATGGCAATTAACAACTATAGCAACATGTACACAATTGATCCGAAACAGAAGCATGTCTAACAATGTAAATTAAATCCTTTTTATCAGTTTACTTTAATTGATTTTAATTTCCCTTAATAGACAAAAGTTCTGCTATCCTCTCACAACAAAATCCCTATGTAATATGAGTGTTTGGGGAAAAAGCCCTTACCTAAAATGCTTTCTTCCTATCAATATTTTACTATCACACGACCATGTAAAGCTTATTTTGACGTTTTCACGTGGTAGTTCAATTCCACCCAAAAGTTTCTTCCTTCTTCTCTATGAGTGCTACTGCTATGTTGTTCTCTCTGGTCGCAATACGGCTACTATAGGAGTCCTAAGGAGCTGATTCTAATTTACTTAAATACTAGGTTAGTGGTTCATCCCCTTTTTATTTTATTTTTCCAACGTGGGCTTATTTACTCCTATCACTAAATTAAATACTTCATGATTTGTACCAAAAATAAATAAGTAATTAATGACTATATATTTCTCAAACAAATCTCCAAAAAGTAATGTGTATCCTTATTTTTCTCACATAATTTTCCAAACTAATCTCAACAATGATTCTGATCTTTAAAGCTAATAATCATGTCTTAATTGTTGTTAATTGCTTTGACCTCATATAACGGGTAGAAAATAAAAGCTAATGGATTTGGTCTCAATCAACATAATGAGGTAATAAATAGTATTCAACAGGTTATGAATGTAATGATCAATTGTGATAAGGTCAAAAAGATTAGAATAAAGTGGGAGATTAATTTTGTATTAGTTGCTTGTCTAATGACTAACAAGAAAAAAATCGTACGGCCATTCACATTGTTTTCATGACCTTTAATCAAGAGCTCTACCCAATTCATGCATCATGTGTACTTCTTTAGACTAAAATATTTTAAGACCATTAATAAAATACTTCAATATAAGAATAAAATATTAATTTAACATCTAAAAATATATTTGGTCACTAATATATAAAAGGATATGAAATAGCATTGAATAATTATCAATATACGTATATACTTAAATCCACGAAGTAATTTGTTGATGACCAGTGAAAAATACTCGTAAAATAATAAAATAAATAGAATATAAATTAAAATAATTAAAAAGAAATTTGGGGTGTTACAGAAAACAGAGTTCGGAATAAAAAAAAGCTGACGCTTGTCAGCCAGTCCTACACACCCAACTGTCACACATGGAAAACTAGACAGGACGCTTGTCGCGAGCACGTTGACGGACGGACCGTACCAAGGCTGAAGCCCACCACTTAACGCAAAAATGTGAACCCACCATGAGAGATCATTGGTGCACTTGCTCCACAGGGAGGTGAGTCTTGATTTTCTGATTTTTTTTAAATGTATACATATGTGTCATATTTTGATTGAGTGTGTTTATTTTTATTTATTCTAATACTTTTAGGGCAATTATTGTATAACATATTTTTTTCAATATGTTTTTTCAATACCAAAATTCATAATTTTTAAAACTCTATAAATAGAGATATGATTTGATATACTTTCAACATAAAAAAAAGAACTCATTTTTACACTTCCTTCTCTAGTTTTTCTCTGTGCAATGAATCAAAACAATTATTCGTTTAACAATCAAAACACGAATAATTATCCATTTCATAGCCAAAGTTCAAGCAATTTTCCGGTGAACAACCAACACCCCAACCAACCACAACCTCAAAATCCATCAAATTATGGTTTTGTACCTATGTTTGGTATGCCCTCAACTGTGCCAAATTATCCACCACACTTGGAAGAATAATAATATTAAATATATAAAAATAAAAATATTCATTATTTCAAAATAATAATAATAAAGAATGTGGGGTATATGAAAGTGAGTTTAAAGAGTATTCGGTTTAAACTTAACTATTGTAGGAGAAAAAATTGAATAATAGTTTAATTATTATGTGGAAGAGAAAGAAAATGATGCGGAGTATTGAGAAGTGAAAAAGTCGGGGTTTAACCTATAAACCATTGTTGATAGTCTTAGAAGCACTCTAAAAATTGATTTTTTTTTTGATCAAGTAGCCTAGTGGCTAGAAATTACACCTTTAAGATGGATAAGTGGGATGACCGGGGTTCGAACCCCGACCCCCTACATATATAATGCATTGTTCTACCAACTGAGCTAAACTCACGGGACCTTTAAAAACTGAATTTAACGACTAAAATCATCAAACTCGTGAATTAAGACTTATTTACTTATTTATCTTTTTCTCTGGATAGTAAACAACTACTACAACAACAACAACAACAACAACAACAAAGAGATTTTTTGACCTAAGGGCCCTTAAAAAAATAAAAAATTGCCAAATTACCCCTCAAACAAATTTAATTCCTTAATACCCTCGTTTGGGACAAGATATGAGGCATTGTGGTGCCTCCAATCAAAACGTAGCCACCCACTATGCAGTGGCTCCAGTCAAAACGTAGCCACCAGACCCACCACTTTGCACGTAAAATTGTGCTTCCTGCAAGAAACACAATTTTTTTTAATAATAAATATAATAAATTTTTTTTTTATTCAATTATCACCTCATTCTATAAATATCACACTCTATACTTTCATTTTTCACTCACAAACTTCATATTTTTCATCTTTCACTTTTTTCACTATCTCTTTATTTTATAAAAAATGACATCTTCTTCAAGTGTTCTTGATATGTATTTAACATCAACCACCTATATTTTTTCTGTATAAATGTTATAATCAACCACCCCATTATCATAAATTATAGGGTTAATATGTCTTTACCCCCTGCAAAGTAGGCGAGTTTTGCTTTACCTTCCTGTAATTTATTTTTATTGAGATTACACCCCTGCAAAATTTATTTTTTGATTTACCCCCTTTGATGTACTTCTTAAATCAGTTATTTTGTTCAACCGATTTAAAAAGTGTCGTTTTTTAAATTGGTTATTATTTTTTTTGCTTGCCACGTCAGCAAAAGGGGGAAATCAAAAAATTTAAATTTTGCAGGGGGTAATCTCAAGAATTTTTTTTACAGGGGGTACTGTAAAATTCGCCTACTTTGCAGGGGGTAAAAACCTATTAACCCTAAATTATATTTATTAACATTTATTATTTTTTTTAAAAAAGTTGTCTTCCATGCATGAAGCACACTTTCACGTGCAAAGTGGTGGACCTGGTGGCTATGTTTTGACTGGAGCCACTGCATAGTGGGTGGCTACATTTTGACTGAAGCCACTTCAATGCGTCATATCTTGTCTCAAAGGAGGGGTATTACGGAAATTAAATTTGTTTGAGTGGTAATGTGTCAATTTTTTATTTTTTCAAGGGCCCTTAGGTAAAAAAATCCAGCAAAGAACCAGAGCGAATGTGATTAGAAACTCAACAAAAGGGCATACTCATAAACAAAATCATATTGCAAGAATAGAATGCGAATCATAAATTCATATGAATTTGAAAACATAAAAAAAAAAGGGATTCAAGAATGAATAAAAACTACCCTATGCATTAGCACTAGCCATCGAACATAACTAAATCGGTAGTAAATCCACCCTCTTACCTTAGTTTTGTAGAAGAATACTAAGGATTAGTGTTTACTAAGGATTAGTGTTGTTGCTGCAATTCGTTATCCTCCTTTTCAAGTTCATAATTCTTTCAAATTCCCTTCTATTTATAGTTGTTAAAGTTGACAAAATGAGATAAAATGAAAGAACTTTTCATTATTAATCAAAATTGATAGATTACAATTAGAAGAGCAAGTGCTCATATATATGATAACTCCTATGAACAAGAGAATAACAAAACTACTAATTATGTACATTAATATCTCCCCTCAAGTTGGACTATGGATTGAACATAGATTCAACTTGGACAAAAAATCAAAGAAAGCTGGAAAATGTAAAGACATGGTGAACATGTCAGCTGTTTGAGAACTGCTTGGTATAGGGAGTAAGTGTATGAGTTGTGATTGAATATTCTCTCTAATAACATGATAATCTAGCTCAATATGCTTGCTTCTTTCATCATATGTAGGATTGTGAGCCAAGTAAATGGCAGACCTGCTATCACAAAAACTGATGCAGGAGTTGAGAAATTCATCTAGAAATCTCTAAATAAGTATTGTAGCCATTGAATTTCACAAGTGAGGGAAGCTTATTTCCTATATTCGGCTTCGGTGGATGAACGTGAAACAGTATTCTGCTTCTTTGATTTCTATGAAATTAATGATGAACCAAGAAAGAATTTTTTTTAACTACACTAGTTAGAAAAAAAAAATACAAAACTACACCACCTTTTCAAAAAAATTCGAAACTACACGACTTTTGGTTGTGTCTAGGACGCGCCATTGGGGACATAGCGTCCACATGTAGGACGCGCCATTGGGGACAGAGCGTCCCTTTTGTGCTTTTTTTTAATTATTTTCGTGGGAAGGGTTAGAGAGAGTTGGTGTTAGAGGGGTTTGGGAGGGTTGGGGTTAGAGGGTTTTTAGTGGTTTGGGGTTTTGTAGTGGTTTGGGGTTTTGGGAATTTGGGGTGGTTTGGGGTTTGGATGATTTTTTTTTTGTAAAACTATTTTATAAAATTTACTAAAAATGTATTAATTATTATAAATATAATTAATATAAAATTATTATTTTTCTGATTTTTATTTTTTGAGGTTTGAAATTTATTTATTTTTTGTTAAAAGGAGATCCGTGTAATTTAAAACTTAATAGTTTAGTTTAATGGATTCGAAAAAGTTTTTTAATTGTTTGTTTAATGTGTTTGAATGTATTTGTGGTTTATATTTATTAACAAAATAAATATAAAATATTGCGAAAAAAAATACAAAAATTAAAGTAAAATTTAGAATTAATAGTAACAATAAAGTGGAAATATTTATTACATCCGAAAAATTATCAAAGACCCACATGCCCATGCCCACGCCCACGACCACGATGACCCCGACGCCCACGTCCACGATCCGCATTTTCAACTTCATTAGGCTCCAAATGACCACCAGTACCACAACCAGGAGGCTGATGAAATCGACTACCTCCTCGAGGTCGATCTCCACCACGAGGTCCATCTTCAACTGGTTCATTTTGTAAAGATACGTGGGTAGCAAAACTCAAAGTTGTGTCAGGAGAAAGGCCCGAAATTGCGCCAGGACAAAAACCTGAAGTTGCACCAGGATAAAGACCCGAAGTTGGACCAGGAAAAAGGCCCGAAGTTGCTCCAGGAAAAAATCCATCACCCGAAGATAAAAACCTCTCTAAGATTTGTTGGTCGTCCGGTGTTAACAGCTGATTAATCCATGTCTCAGATGTTGAGGTATCTGGGTATGGGTAGTGATAGTTTTGGTGGTGGGTGGGTTAGTTGTCGAAAAGATGATAGTTTTGAGTGGTTACTGGTGAAATATATGTTTCGCGGTCAAAGATTGGGAATTGGTGAGGGGTTTGATATGAATGATAGGCCGATTCATCTTGTGTTGGTTGAATGGGTGGTTGGTTTTGTGTTGTTTCGATGTAGGTTTGGTGTTGGGGAATGTTAAAATCAGGATGATAGGTTGGTTCATTTTGTGTTGTTGTGTGAATGAGGGATGGGTCAGGGGTAAATTCTCTTGTTGAGGTAGATGGATTCCCTTGTTGGGTACGTGGGTCAAAAACAATGAATGGGTTGTATTTTGAATAATACCAATTAAAATAACTACTCGGATGTTTAAGATTTGGGGAAGGCGTGCCAGTAACCACTTTTTCGTGCCGATTATTCCATTCTTCGATTTCATCGGCATAATGGACATCCCACAAACGAATCTTTTGTCCACGATTAGTTACTTTATGATATCTATGCATGTTCTTTGGGGGTGTTGGTCGAGTTTGTTTTATTCCAAATTGGAGTTTTACTCTGTTTGTTTGATGGTACTCGATAATGTCAAAACAGATCAGATAAGTTGTTGCCGACCAACACTGAGTGTCTTATTCTATAGGAGAAGCTATTTCCTGATAAGGCATCCAAACAAACTGCAAGTTTATTAAACAATTAAGATATTTGTTAGTATATGCAGTTTAGGAACAAAAATTGGAACTAGACTATGATAATTTTTATAATTAAATATTACATCTGTTTGCTCCATTTGATCCGGCCTAACCCTCATCGAAACAACGTCGTGTGGTGGATTTCCACTATATTGTGTTCCGCGTCTTAGCACTCTAAAATTTTTCATTGCAAATGTTAGTAAAATAATTAATATTTTTGTGATTACATAATAAACAATATTATACTTACCGAAGTGCATAAGGGTCATCATCTTCTAATTCCTCTCTTCGTGCACGGGAACAACACTTTAATCGAAACCATGCCCATGCTTGCAGTAGGAAGGCACACCCAGATATGGCAGTTTTTTTTTTTTTTTTTGCTTGATTGAAGTGTCTGCCATGACACACAATCCTTTGTACAGTGCTGCCAAACAAGCGGAACCCCAACTATATTGGCTAACTGTTTCAGGATCCCTCAATAGTGGCAAATACCTGACACTTACCCTTGAACTCGATGATTCAGGCATTAAAAAAGTGCCAATTAAGTGCAGAAGATACAACCTAAAATAAATAAGTAGATCTCCAGGTGTCGGATTTGCGGGTATAGTGTGAAGTCTTTGTCTTAACCACGTAAGATGAATTGTGTTTCCATCAAGATGAATATCATCTACATCACACTCCAACCAATGGGCATTGTCCCTGAGTACATCCAATACAATATAAGAATTTCATTGTACTTGGAGAAGTCTAAAATGCCCTTGGTTAAAATGGTCACAAAGTTGGCAAAAGTGAGGGCAAAAGGTGTCCAAATTTTAAGTAACTGAACTAAAAGAAAAAGTTAACCAAGCCATTTTATCAAGTAACTAAGCCATTTTTCAAGTTTGTGAGACAAGATGTCATTTTCATTGCAAGCCATGGTTTGAAAGTAACCAAGCTGGTCCCACCAAGTTTCTTTGACAATGACAAAATGTCTTTGTTACTATGTACTTACTCTTGGTCTCACATCTCACATACAAACAACTATTTCTCTTTCATTTCTCTTTCATTTCTCAGTTCCCAATGTCTGACCAATTTCAAATTCAAATTTTTTCCCTCTTCTCACTTCTTCAAAATTCTATATCATTTCACTAATTATGATTTCATTCACATCCATCTTCTTTCTCTCACTTTTCTAATATGCATTTTTTTCACTTATCATAATATTCTACTACTTTTTGGCTGATCAATTGAATTATTTTTCTTTCAGGAAATTAGAAAAATTATTTGCACATTGATGAGTACAATATAAGGAAGCAAGAAGCAAGAGAAAAAAACTAAAGTTTCCTTTACTTTGGATGATTCTACAAGAGGTATACCAAACAACATTCATATTATGTTATCTTTATAATTTTCTATAGAAACTTTCATCTTTCATTGAACTTTAGCAGTATATTTAATATACTTTTTCTGCACATAAATAGAGAAAGAAAACAATAGATAAAAAAAAAGAAATGTGTAGTATATAAAAACATAAGCATGGGCATAAAAAAGAAATATTTGTTAGATCTAAAAATTAATTAATATATAAATCCAAATCAAACTAATGGAGTGTGTACAGTGCCAAATCTTTTTCATTTATGAATTTCTGTTGGTTTAAAAGTTTTGATTATAATTTTTTTTTGGTATAGATATAAATAAGTATGCAACACCAGGAAGAAAATAACAATGATCCAAATATTAAGTTTTTTACATCAATGACCAATTTATAAACTGAATAAACAAAAAAAAATTGACATACAAATCCCAATTTCTGATTATTTGTTGTTGTTGTTGTTGCATGTGTAAGTGAACCGGAGAAGAAGACAACAAAAAACTACAGCAACGCGTTTTCCGACACGGTGGCAGTCTTTTCCGGCACGGTGGCCACCGACGAAAGTGTTCCGATCTTGAATTTTCTTTGGGGTTTTTGCAGTGGAGATGAAGGAGAGTATATATACTGTGATGGTTTTTTAAAAGTTAGTGTATGGTGGTCAAGATCTAGCCAAGAAAGTTGTAGAGGGACTTCTCAAAAAAATCTGTTGCTTAAGAGAGAGAAAGAAAGTTGTAAATAAATGAAGAAAATGAATGATGATGTTTAAACTTAAAAATAATAAAAAAAATGACCCCTTGGCATGATGAGAAAGAGCAAACATAATGGTTTTTGGAAAAAGAAGAAGAGAGAAAGTGGTAAGGCGTTTGGCATGGAAGATGAAAAAAATGTTCTGTTATCTTATGTTACCAATGAAAGGAAGAAAGGATATAGGTATAATTAATGAGATAATTTGTGTGTACACTCCACTATTAGTTGTCACGCAACATGACCTTTCAAATGAGTAGGTATTTGACTAACAAATGGATATATTGAAGTTATTTCTTGGGGTTGGAACTATTAACTTGCTGTACTACTACTATTTTATTTTGTCCATATAAAAATACAAATTGTTTGTTATTTTTGTATTAACTGGATGTTTAGTAGAAAAAGAGTATGGTAATTTAAAATTTGGTAGTAAAATAAATAAAATTATTTGTTATTTTAGGTGTCATGATTATTTTAGTGAACGAATTATCTGGTTCGATCAGTTTATTAATTATATAGTTTGTTATAGATATCGGTTTATTAAATCGAGTTATCCGGTGTTATTTGGTTTAGTCATGTGGTTCGACCAGAGACTCAGTGGTTCGACCAACAAACCAGTGAACAAGTACTCTCACGGTTTGATGTCCGGTCAAGTTTTTAAAACACTGCCCTTGGATCGGTTAAAACTTAAAAGACAATGAGAGATAATTTTTTTAAAAAAATATATAAGGTATATATATATATATATATATATTTAGAATGTACTCCTACTAAATAAATAAAAAATATTCTTTGTGCTGAATAAATATCATATACTTACAAAAAATATATTTTTTTAGACGGGATAATTTATAACTGATAAAAATCGCAAATAACCATTGTATATACTAAATAAATTATACGTGCGACGTATTTTGCTACTTTTTTTTTTGCAACAGAATATGTTTTTCCACCGATTCAAATACGAATTTTTTTTTTTAATAATGTACTAAACAAATTATACATTGGTAAAAAAAAAGTATGTTTTTGAATACGGGATAAATTATAACTTATAAAAAATAACTACCATATATATTAAATAAATTATACATGGGACAAAGTATGCTACTGATTCATATAACTCATGACAATTTCAAAATAACGATTATATATAGTAAGTAAATCATACATGGAACAAATAATGCTACTGATGCATAGAACTGATACCAATTTCAAAATAACTACGTATATATTAAATAAATTATACATGGGACAAAGTATGCTACTGATCTATATAACTCATAATAATTTCAAAATAACAATTATATATAGTAAGTAAATCATACATGGGACAAATTATGCTACTGATGCATATAATTGATACCAATTTCAAAATAACTACATGTATATTAAATAAATTATACATGGGACAAAGTAAGCTACTGATCTATATAACTCATAATAATTTCAAAATAACAATTATATATAGTAAGTAAATCATACATGAGACAAATTATGCTACTGATGCATATAACTGATACAAATTTCAAAATAACTACATGTATATTAAATAAATTATACATGGGATAAGGTATGCTACTGATTTATGTAACTCATAACAATTTCAAAATAACGATTATATATAATAAGTAAATCATACATGGGACAAATTATACTACTAATACATAGAATTGACATCAATTTCAAAATAATTATCATTTATATTAAATAAATCAGATATGGGACAAATTATGTTATTGATTCATAAAATTGACAAAAAGGGAAATATGTACTAATACGGGAAATATCTCATTGATTCATACGTGGGCCAAATTATACTACTGATTTATAGAACTGATGATAATTTTAAAATAACTACCATATATATTAAATAAATTATACATGGGACAAAGTATGCTACTGATTCATATAACTCATAACAACTTATTACTATATTTTGATTACAAATTAACTTTAAATAAATATCCATAGCATGTGAAACTAAAAAATTGATACCAAATGTCCAAATACTAAATATGTTGAAAATGAAGTTCGAACTTAAAAAAAATCGTAACTATAAAAAAAAATTAGCGTATCGTTTCGACCCGTCCGATAGGACGGGTTATCTACTAGTTATTCGATATACTTCCAGTGACAGCTTCACCATCGATTTTTAAATGTAATAACATGGATACGTCTTCAATGTTATTGTGCATTCACCGGAAGGAAGATGGAATGTATGGGTTTCGGGTCTCCATCTCTCAACTAGAGCGCTGCAAAGATGTGCATCCGAAATACAATTTTTTATTTTGATAACTTCATGAAAACCAACTCTTTCTAACAATGGAAGTAATTGACGTACACAGAGGTTCTAAATGATGGTGGCTCCGCAATCTATATCCATCGGCTTTGTTCTACAAACAAACAACATTAATATTAGTATTGTGAAATAAAATTAAATACGTAACACAAATAAATATAACGATAAAATTAAATAAATAACATAAATATATTACAATCTTTATTTTTATCATTATATTTATTTAATCTATTTATGTAAATAAATATAACGATAACAATAAATATTAGTATTGTGACATAAAATTAAATAAATAACATAAATATATTACAATATTTATTTTTATCATTATATTTATTTATAAAATTAATTTTATCATTAGATAACAATAAATAAATCATTTAGTGTTAAGTACTATATATTATCATATGAATGAATTTAATATTGATGCACTATTAATGTAAAAAAAAAAATTAACTGTTAACAAATTTTATTTTATTATATGTGACATGCAACAAATTTTTTGCATGCCAAAGCAAATTAAGGTCTTCAACACAATTTTCATGACTCCGTTAAATTCTCTTAGTCAAAATTTATAGAACATAATTATTTTACAATATTTATTTTTATCATTATATTTATTTAATATTAAATAAATATAATGATAAAAATAAATATTAATATTGTGACATAAAATTAAATAAATAACATAATTATATTACAATATTTATTTTTATCATTATATTTATTTAATATATTTATGTAAATAAATATAATGATGAAAATAAATATTAGTATTGTGACATAAAATTAAATAAATAAGGTCAATATTACTTCTTCGGTAATTTGGGTAGAAATGTGATTGTGTCCAACCCATAAGTCATCCATTTAGTGAAATGTGTTTAAGTGATAATGAGAAATGTAGTAGTAAAATGAGAAATGTGTGTAGTAAAAAAAAAGAGATTTATAGATGTAGTGGTAGAATGAGAAATGTTTGTAGAATAGTAGGAGAATTTGAAATGTAGTAGTAGAATGAGAAATGTATGGAGTAGAAAATAGTATGAGAATGAGAAGTGTAGTAATTGAGGGATGAAGAATTGATGTGTGAAAGGATGATATTTATAGAGGTGGAGGAAAAGAAGTGTTAATGAGTTGGTTGTAAGTTTACGAAGTAAAAAGTTACTTGAGGAGATATGTGTTAATAAGTTAGTTTTATGAGGAAAAGAAGTAATGAGTTGGTTGACATGCATTGGTTCAAAATATGTGTGTAACTTGAATCTTTGTTTGACACATAGACATACACATGCATTGGTCATATTTTTTACTTCATTTTCACAATAGATAAATTGATGAGTAGAGAAAGCAGAGTACTCCTACGTAGCATTGCTAGGATTTATTTATTATAAAAAGATTAAGGAGGGAATATGTAAAGTTGCTTATAAATCAGGCTGGAGGGAGTATAAATTAATTACAAGAAAATAACAACAAATAAATAAACTAAATTGTATTTAAATAAATTTATTACAAATTATAAATTATACATATTACATTTGAATAGACTTCTAGTACAACTCTTAGAAGAGACTGAAAATTAATAAATTAGTAGGTCGACTTCTACTGAATAACTGAATAACTGCCATATTTAAGTCGACTTCTACTAAATAATTTTACAAATTAAGGTAGACTTCTAGTACAACTTCTAGAAGTTACCGGAGTTGGATGTACGTCGAGCAGATGAAACAAAGGTTAACAACAGACTAGATGAAATTAAATGTTACATATTTATTCTTACAGCTTCTATATCATCTCTCCATTTTTGATTAATCATATTAATTTTGCATTGGTCACAAAAAGTTCCATGTTGGCTAATATATTAATTTCGACTATGTTTGTATAAAAAACATTAGCAAAATCAATATGATTAGTCAACAAAGAACAATGTAACCATTTGGAAACAATCTTGTAAAACATAATGAAGCATAATACGTTGAAATATTTCCTGCAAACAAACAAATTCATAATGAGATGGTTGAAAGAATTAAAGGAAAAAAGCAGATGCTCATAATGATATTGTTGAAGAGATGAACAAAATAATACTAATATATTTGAAAACTTTAAAGGAAGAAAGAATTATATGAGATGGTGTGAAAATTTAAGAGCAAGAAGACACTCTTATATAATAAATCTTCCGTGAAATGAACAGATGAAGGAAAATTCGGTCTATGATAATTGTCATGCGTGAATAAAAGTGCCAATAATTGAGGGACGCGTGGAAAATTGGCGGAACCGCATGCAATAAACACTGAACGCGCCATCCGCAGGTCAGCATTCAGCTTTACAGCAACACTGAACGTGCCATCTGCAGGTCAGTGTTCCAGTGATGAACGCGCCATCCGCAGGTTGGTGTTCAAACAGTGTTCGTCGCCTTTTACCTGTATAAGAACAATACGTGGTTTGAACTGATCTGTCACTCCAACATTTTTACAACTCTTTGTTTTTTTTCAAACAGTTTCTCAAATGGCTCAAACTCCACCAAATGAAACTGTTACTGTCTACTACAATGGACAATATTTTAGACAAAACGATAGTGTTTATTTTCAAAGTGATGAAACTAGATCGTTTAGAATCAGTACCAAAAGTACTTTTGTTCATTTATACAAAAGAATTTCCGAAAAATTGAATTTAGGAGACAACACGAAAATCACCGAAATTCTTTATCGGCAGCCGATGGTTTTTGGAACTGCAAATGAGCGATTTTCTGCATGCAAAATTTTAGATGATGATGATGTTCGTATGATGTTTGAAGTGCATGGGCAATTACAATCGCTATGTGCTATCGAGTTATATGTTACATTTGAAGATGTACATCCAACTCACCAACAACAACTCATAAATCTCCCTCAAACACAACACACACCATCATCATCATCATCACATGATGACTTTTCACAATATTATCAGTTACTACAACAAAACACTTTGCAATTTGAATAAGAGCCATCATCGTCGACGTATACACCATACTCCCAGACACACAGTATACCTATAACACCCCACGTCTAAATCTAGAATAAAACGTGAAATATTATTATTGAATACCGAGTCATTATTATTACAACTTGAAAAGTTCAAGCACACGCAGGTGCTAAGTACAACAAAGATTCAAATACAGCGGAAATATCGGAAAAGAAACAACAAGACATTTATTGATTAGAAACAAGCAACACAAACGACTAGAAATGCATGAAAGAAATGACATCTCCAAGCACAGCTGCAAGCACACCGATCAGCATACCTTAACCAACCTGCTTATCTGAAAAATAATTGTTTGGAATGGGGTGAGACAACTAAGCCTCAGTGAGTCCTACTACCCTCCTAAGGTGACTACACCGGGGAATCCTAATCAGTCATACATACTAACATATTTTCATAAATCATAAGCATAAATAAATGTGTAACACAAAGTATATCTTATTCATTTTAACACTAGGACACTCTGAGGTGAGCAGGTCTCAGAGGCCTGCCATATCCGTCAACCGATTCGGTCACGGCATGAAGCTCACATAGTCATAACCTAATGGATTATCCCATTGGGAGTCCATAATGCGATATAATTCGCTCTTAATTGACTGATACTAATTTTGAGTTATTTCTACCATGAGTTTACCAAAGTCCCGGGGAACATGCATTTCTAAATTTCCTAGGTTATACCCTAAGATTATCTGTGATTAACATACTGTATAACATTATATAATTGTGCTACTGCAAGTGTATTAAACTCAGATGAGGATCTAAAACGAGTGTTGAGGTTAATTTCCAAAAGTATAAAAAGTTGCTGTTCTGTCAAGCTCGCTTGGCGAGTTGTCACTCGCCTGGCGAGTTGTTACAGGTCATATTCTGGGTAAGCTCGCTGCAGCGAAGGGAAGCTCGCCATGGCGAGAATTTAGGTCCTGACCAAATCCGCTCGCCCGGCGAGTTGTTACTCGCCAGGGCGAGGTTCATCAGCCTGAAGAACCCAGCTCGCCATGATTGCTCGCCTTGAGCTCGCTGTGGCAAGTTCACTCAGAACCTGCCCTGTTTCACGAAAAATCACATTTTAACAGTTTTAACACCTACAATCCTCATTCTAAGTCATGCCATTACACAATGTATATAATATAGAACAGAATGGAGAGGAATTTGGGAGCTAATTCCTCTCACACAACAATTTCCCTAATCTTAAGTTAACATGCAAAGTTTTATAATTTTGGGAAATCTAACTAACTAAACTTAAGGACCCACCTGGAAAAGAAGCTCTGAACTTGAATATGAGCTTTCTAACAGCTACTGAACCTCACAGCTAGCCCCACGAACCCCCAGATCAGAATTTGAAACTTGACACTTGAAAGCTCTAACACTTGAATTTGTGAAATGTGAAATGTTGTTGAATTGATGATTGGATTCTGAAGTTAGGGAGGTATTTATAGTGCTTAGGGTCTGAATAGAAACAGATTTGCTTTGGTCTAAGATACTCATGCATGCATTTTAATTGGTAAAGGGGTTTTGGTGAATTTTGAGGTGTTGGTGGTTTGTGAGTTGCTGAGCTCGTGAATGAACAGGTGAAGGAGGTTTTCATGTTCCTAAGTTCTGATTCTACACATGTGAATGAGTGGGTGTTGGAGAAATGAAGGAAATTGGAGTTTTGCTTCATGTGACATTGTTGGGAAGAATGATAGTTTGTTTGCATGTTGTAGTTGGCGTGGGAGGAAGAGACATGAGGGTGAAGCCTTCAGATTTTCTGAAGTTTTGAAAAGATCAAGTCTTGGTCTATGCATGCTTAATTAGTGGGTGGGAAGTGAGTGGAATTGTGAGTCAAGACTAAGTGAGGGAGAGAGTGACACGTGAGAGAGGGAGAAGAGGTGGAGGAGGGAAGTTTTGAATTTCTTGTGGTGATTAAATCATTTAGAAATAGTAGTATAACACCTTAATCTCATGATCTTTAATTAATCAACACCACTAATTAATTTAGAAAATTAGGTAAAAGCTCTAATTAAAATTAATTAGGTAATTTAGAATGTGGAATGTTACAATACCATACACACATGTAGAAGGAGATGGCGAAAAAGGAGACGACGAAGATGAAGCAGACAGTGAACATGAAGGAATCATTGAAGAAAGCGAAAATGAGGAAGATTATCATGACAACATATATGATAATGATGACGACCAAACTCAGTCGGCATATGATCCAACTCCTTTAAGTGCATATAATCCACCACCCCATATGCGTACGTTGGACTTGGCAACCATTAACCAACAAACTGAAGGCTTCGAGCATTAGAGGCTTCCGGTTGATGTAGGGATCGCTGTCAGAATGGAATTTCATACAAAAGCAGATTGTGCGCGCGCTATCAAACAGTGGCACGTTAGTCAATCTTTGAATTATAAGGTAAAGTATTCAGACACAACAAGGTATATCATTCAATGCAAACAACCTTTGTGTAGATTCAAATTGAGAGCATCTCCAAGAGTAAATAAATGTTGGATGATTGGTATAATAAATGAGACACACACATGCATATCCTTTACTTTGTCACAAGATCATAGCAAACTTGATTCTAGACTGATATGTGACAACATTGAATCACTTTTGCACACAGACCTTTCAGTTAAAATAAAAGTTATAATTGCACACATAAGGGACAAGTTCAATTATACTATCACAAACAGAAAGGCATGAATTGCAAAAAATATGGCAATCAAAAAGATTTTTGGAACATGGGAAGATTCATATGCTGCTCTTCCTCAGTGGTTGACGACTCTGAGATATTATCAACCAAATGTCATTGACATACTAGAGACCCTGCCCAACAACTCTGGTCCCGGACTAATCTTCCATCGTCTGTTTTGGTCATTTGAACCACTTGTTAAAGGTTTTCGGTTCTGTAAACCACTTGTGCAAGTTGATGGAACGTGGTTATATGGAAAGTATAGAGGGACTTTGTTGCTAGCTGTCGCCCAAGATGGAAACAACCATATATTTCCAGTAGCTTTTGCTATCGTCGAAGGTGAGACAAAGGAAGCATGGAATTTCTTTTTAAAAAATCTCAAAACGTATGTCACTCCACAAAATGGCATTTGCTTGATTTCAGATCGACATCCTTCAATTAAAAGTGCATATGAAAATCCTCAGAACGGCTGGACTGCAAATACCTCCACACATGTGTACTGCATCCGACACAGTGCACAAAACTTCATGAGGGAAATAAAAGACAAGAAGCATCGCAAATTTGTTGTTAATATGGGTAAGCTATCTACTCTACACTACATAAATTATATAATTTTGATCTAACATTTTTTAACTTTTTAGGTTGTTAATATGGGTAAGCTATCTACTCTGCACTACATAAATTATATAATTTTGATCTAACATTTTTTGAATTTTTATTTTCCTTTCCAAACTCATAGGTTATGCAATAAATCGTCCTACATTCGCATACTACCACAATGAAATTGCAGCCCTGAACGACAAAGAATTAAAGTGGGGTTGATAATATCCCCACAGCGAAATGGACACAAGCGTTCAATGGAGGTTGTCGGTGGGGTCACATGACGAGCAGCCTTGCCGAGTCAATGAACAATGTGTTTAAAGGTATCCGCAATGAGCCGATCACAACTTTGGTCCAATCTACTTTGTCCGTTGAACTGTTTCAAAGAAGAGGCGCTCAATCAACAGCTGTGTTACAATCTGGCCAGGAATATACAGAAGCTTGCCAGAAACGAATTGCATATGCAATGCTTATGACAAACACACACCGAGTCTCTACTTTTGATCGGTAAAAACAAACTTTCAAGGTCAAAGAAACTATGAATCACAATGAGGGTCGACCAATGGGTGATTTCTTGGTCAACTTGCTTGAAAATTGGTGTGATTGTGGAAAATTCCAAGCATTACATTTGCCTTGCTCACATGTAATTGTTGCATGCGCTCATTCTCGTCAAGCTTACCAAATGTATATAAACGATGTATAAAAAGTTGCTAGCGTATTTTCAGTCTACGATAACAACTTCCCGGGCATTCAAGACCAATCATATTGGCCCGTATACCACGGCCATAAAATTTTACCACACCCGGAGATGAAAAGAAGTAAGAAAGGTCGTACGCAAAGTGCGCGCATTACGACAGAAATGGACGATTTTGATAACCCGAGACGGTGTGGGTTATGTCGGGTACCGGGCCATAGAGCAGACGTTTGTCCAAATGCCGCTGGACCTTCACGAGCTTCACGATAATCACTGTCAAATGTAACTCTAGTTTTCGTATTGTTTGATAAATAATAAATTTATGTATATATTTGTTAAGTGGTTTTTTCGTTGTCGTTTATGTAATATTTTGTAATATATAATATAGTAGAATTTGATTAATTAATATTAGAATGCTTTTTTTATTATAATATAATGATTAGTCTCAAAAAATAAAAATCTGAAAAATAATAATTTTATATTAGTATTATATTTATAATAATTAATACAATTTTAGAAAAATTATAATTTTATATTAGTAGAATTTGACTCCCAACACTTGAACGGACGAGATTTTGCCGACAGTTTAAACGGTCAAGATTCCACCGATAATTTCTGCGGACGATAACGCTTTACAAATTTTTTAAATAGACACATCGAGAAATATCTCAACACATATTTATTACTTCTTAAACTTTCATATCTCCTCAACTAACTCATTACTTCATAAACTTTCAACCAACTCATTAACACTTCTTTTCCTCCACCTCTATAAATATCATCTTTCCACACATCAATTCTTCATCCCTCAATTACTACATTTCTCATTCTCCTATATTTTCTACTACACACATTTCTCATTCTACTACTACATTTCTAATTCTCCTACTATTTTCTACTACACACAACAACATTGTAATGGATATATCTCTCACTTACCGAAGAGACACTCATCTCGTAGCAGTTTACTTCGACGTCGGAACGCCAAACATGTTTCGGATTGACGTTGATTCGACGCTAAGCGATCTTAACCAGCAACTCGATGAAATTAATTGTTGTCGCAACAATCGGAAGGATGACAGAAATGTCACAAGCGTCGACTATCGAAAACCATCAATAAGATCTGACGGGAGCGTTACGTTCAGCAAAATGCAGCTTAAGAACGACGATGATGTCCGTACTACGTTTTCAATTTACTTCCAATACAGTACAAAAGGACCTATCGAGTTAGATGCAAAACTGACAAGATCCGTTGATACAATCTTGGCGAACTTGAAACATCCCGAAGATGAAGATTGCGCCGTTAACTTAGCGGATCCATAGCTATGTTTTATATTCCGTGTATCGCTTTTATTTTCTATGTATCGTTTTTATTTCCGGTGTATCGTTTTTATTTCACGTTTAATGTTTTTATTCCCCGTGTAATGTTTTTATTTCATGTACGTGTAATGTTTTTATTTTTACTATGACTTATGTTATGTTCATGTCTTGGTTTTATTGTCTCTTTTATTGTGGATGTTAATTGTTTTTATCTTTCGTGTAATATCTTTAGTTTCAAAGAATCGTTAGGCATGGTCGAGATTCCACCGACAGTTTGCATGGTCAGGATTTTGCCGACACTTTGAACGTTCAAGATTCCATCGACACTTTGCACGGTCGAGATTCTACCGACACTTTGCAAGGACAGTTTAAAAATTTATTTAAATACAAACATGTTGAATGAAGACTCTACAATATTTTTTTTGTTAACAATGGCAATAACATACGATTTTGCTGTGGAGTTTCAAGGTACCGACGAGGTATCAAGCGTAAAATTGAAGAATAACATCAATTATCTTGAATCATTGAAATTCAGGGTTGAATACATGTATGCGCAAAAATATGCCAAAGTTCTAAAAATTAACAATCTTTTTTATTATGAATCATACATCGATCTTGCAGGTGAGAGTGTTGTTAAACAATTGACTCCAAACACACAAGAGGGGGGGTGAATTGAGTGATTAAAAATTTTAAGTAAAAAGCACTTCAAAAAAATTTAGCAAAATAAAAGTAAAGTACTTGAATTTTAAGTGTAAATAGAATGCACTATAATAATTAAAAGAGAAAAATAAAGACAAAAAGTAAATTGCAGGAAATAAAGAGATGAAAGGAATAGAAAAAGACACAAGAAAATTATCCTGGTTCGGCCAAAAAACTAACTATGGGCCTACTCCAGTCCCCAAGGACAGCACCTTGAGATTTCACTAAAAAAAAACAAAGCTTTTAAAACCGGATTAGCTTAAAACCTTTACAACCGAGAACTCTCAACACAAACAATGGGATATCACCTCCCTTGTGCAAGAGCCTCTAAAACAAGAGATATCACCTCTCTTGAAATCCTTGGGATCACACCCAATACAATATAAAAATAAATTACAAAACTATCACACCAAAGTGGAGATAAAAACAATTTGAAGCTAAAAAATAATACAACTGAAACTATGTAGTAAAAGCTCTCAAAGAAAATAAACTAGCGTGATTAAAATAGCAATATGAATGAGACAGAATATGGTTGTGAGAAAGATAGTTTCAGAGAGATTTTGGTGGTTTGAAAAAGTGAGAAACACGTCCTATTTATAGGACTTGTGAGTGAAACAAGTTTGGAAAGGCAATTAATACCAACGGTACGCGTATTCCATTCTTTGCCAAATTTAATAGCAGAAATGTATATGGAAGGAATATAATTTGCTGTCATGATTTTGTGCTATTGACTTTTTAAAGTAGTAATGTTTCAAGAATATGCTCTAGCAAACTATATGATATGATCAGTAGCCAATTAGGTGGAAACCATATAATGAGCCCATAATCCATATCCATATACACTATAATTATGGTTGATCAACGTTGGTAGCACATGACATAATCAAGTTATGCAAAAAAAAATTTTGACATGATGAAACATTTTCTTTTCCACCGTAACTTTTCAAAATAATTTTGAAATAATTTTCTCACCACTTTTCAAAAAGAATTTTAATAAAAAATATTTGTAAAAATTATTTTTGTGAGTGTGTGATTTATTTTAATGAGAGCTTTTTCTACTTACACAAAGTCCTTAAAAAAAGTTATGGATTATAAAGCTAATTTTATAGTCCACGTCTTTAAGCGCCGGGAATCCTTTGACCGCTTTTTGCGTATAATGTTTTTTTTTTCTTTGTCCATCATCAAAATACAATAACCTGCCAAGGCACATATTCACATTCTCCCCCTTTTTGATGATGACAAACATCTCAAGGAGAATGATACTTAAATAGAAGGTTAGAGCAAACAAAATATAATCAGAGTTAAGCGCATAAAACTCCCCCTCACTATTTGCAAACAAATAAAAGTACTCCCCCTGAATTTATGCAATCATAAAATATCTCCCCCTTTTGGCATTATCAAAAAGCGGGAAAAGCATTAGGCATATAATACAAGGCTGATATGATTCAAATGATTTATAGATAGAAAGTATTCAAGGCACATATATTAAGCTCATGTAGAGACCAAAATAAATATTCAAGAGTAGTGTATATGATGATGAATAAGAAGTGTTTGCTTTACATATAAAAGCCAACAAAGCAGAGATGAGTAGAAGTAAATGAAAGTGGTGGTACCTGACCTTTTGTACATGACCATAATCAATTATATGGGTGCCCATCATCAATCACATAAAGCCTTGTTTTTCAAAGAAAATTATATAGGGCCCTGTAATCAATTTTCTTACATTTTGAGATGTAGGATAATGCATGGTACAATATTTTGCAGCTTATGTAACAGTCATAATCAGCTTGTGCAGTGGTTTTCAGGTCTTGGGATAAAATTATGTCCAACACCAGTATTTCTATCTTTCAATAAGATATCTGCGGTTACTCAATGCATGACTGATTTAATATTCCTAATTCACTTCTTATGAAAAAGAAATTTTCTTTAGGTAAGGCTTTAGTAAAAATATCTGCCAGTTGTTTAGATGATTCTACAAACTCAATCAAGCAATCCCCTTTTTGAACATGATCCCTAATAAAATGGTGCCTAATCTCAATGTGTTTAGTCCGAGAGTGAAGAATCGGATTTTTTGTGAGGTTTATGGCACTAGTGTTGTCACATTTTATTGGGACTGTTTTTAAATTAATTCCAAAATCACTTAACTGTTGTTTCATCCAAATAATTTGTGCACAACAACTACCTGCAGCTACGTATTCCGCTTCGGCGGTGGACAATGCAACACTTGCTTGTTTTTTGCTATGCCAAGAAACTAGGGAGTTTCCCAGCAAGTGGCATGTTCCACTTGTACTTTTTCGGTCCATTTTGCAACCTGCAAAATCAGAGTCCGAGTACCCAACCAAAGTGCAATTCGTACCTTTAGGATACCATAAACCCATATTTTGTGTGCCAATGAGATATCTCATTATGCGCTTGACCGCAGAGAGATGTGATGCTTTGGGATTAGCTTGAAACCTAGCACACATGCAAACACTGAACATAATATCAGGACGACTAGCAGTGAGATAGAGAAGAGATCCGATCATACCTCTATACTTACTTTCATCTACCGACTTACCTCCCTCATCTTTGTCGAGATAGCATGAGGTGCTCATTGGTGTTGAAATCTCTTTGGCATTTTGCATACCAAATTTTTTGAGTAGCTCCTTACAGTATTTGGATTGATTAATAGAGATCCCTTCCTTTGATTGATGAATTTGTAGACCAAGGAAGTAGCGAAGCTCACCCATCATAGACATTTCAAATTCACTTTGCATTATATTGGAAAAATCCTTACACAAAGATTCATTAGTTGCACCAAAGATAATATCATCGACATAAATTTGAACAAGTAAAATGTCATGCTTTGATTTTTTGATAAAAAGTGTTGTATCAACTTTTCCTCTTTCAAAATTGTTTTCAAGTAAAAATTTGCTTAAACGGTCATACCAAGCTCGAGGTGCTTGTTTCAACCCATATAACGCCTTTTTTAATTTATAAACATGATTTGGAAATTCAAAATTTGTGAAACCGGGGGGTTGCTCAACATACACCTCTTCTTGTATATAACCGTTAAGAAATGCACTTTTAACGTCCATTTGAAAGAGTTTGAAATCCATAATGCAAGAAAAAGCAAGAAGCATTCGAATGGCTTCTAATCTAGCTACGGGAGCATAGGTTTCATCAAAATCTATGCCCTCTTGTTGATTGTAACCTTTTGCAACAAGTCTTGCTTTATTTCTTATAATAACACCATTTTCATCAAGCTTGTTACGAAAGACCCATTTAGTTCCAATCACTAGATTTTCTTTGGGTTTAGGAACAAGTTCCCAAACACAATTTCTCTCAAATTGATTTAACTCCTCTTGCATGGCAAGAGTCCAATGTTCATCAATGATAGCTTCTTTGATGTTATTGGGTTCAATTTGAGAGACAAAAGCCATATGATTGCATACTTGATTTAAACAGTTTCGAGTAGTTACCCCTTTTGAAATATCACCTATGATGTTGTCAAGAGGGTGGTTCTTTGAGGTTCTACACTCTTTTGGTAGATCATGATGTGGTGTTTGAATTTTTTCTTCCTTACATTTATCTTCTTGAAGACTATTTCCCCAAATTTCTGCAATATCATCATCATTCTCTACAATATTTTTGGGGTTAGTTTCATCAAAGGTAACATGTACAGATTCTTCTATGGTCATGGTTCTTTTGTTATAAATTCGAAAAGCTTTACTAGAAGAGGAATAACCAAGAAAAATACCTTCATCAGCTTTAGCATCAAACTTGCCAAGATTATCTTTACCATTATTTAAAACAAAACATTTACATCCGAATACATGAAAGTGAGATATATCGGGCTTCCTTCCGTTGTAAATTTCATAGGGCGTTTGTTTTAGAATAGGTCTTATAAGAACTCTATTCATAACATAGCATGCGGTGCTTACCGCGTCCGCCCAGAAATACTTAGGAAGGTTGGTCTCATTTAGCATCGTCCTCGCTAGCTCTTCAAGAGACCTATTTTTCCTTTCCACTACTCCATTTTGTTGTGGGGTTCGTGGTGAGGAAAAAGTATGCTCAATTCCATTTTCATTACAAAAGTTTTCAAAAGCTTCATTTTGAAACTCACCACCATGATCACTTCGGATAGATGCTATAGTTAGACCTTTTTGGTTTTGAATAATTTTAGCAAGTTTTCGAAAGGCAACAAAAGCGTCATTTTTATGAGAAATAAACAAAGTCCATGTATAGCGAGAGTAGTCATCCACAATAACAAGTGCATAGTAATTGCCACCAAAGCTTTTAGTTCTAGAAGGACCAAATAAATCCATGTGTAAAAGTTGTAAAGGCCGGTTTGTGGAAATAATATTTTTTGATTTAAAAGAGGCCTTTACTTGTTTTCCTTTCTGACAAGCATCGCATAATTTATTTTTTTCAAAATGGATCTTTGGTAAACCAATTACTAGTTCCTTGCGATTTAGTTTATTTAAATGATCCATGTGGATGTGAGCTACTCTCCTATGCCATAACCACGTTTCATCCTCTTTACTAATAAGACAGCATACATCATTTGAAGGTAGATCATTTAGATCAATAATATAGGTGTTTCCAATTCTTTGACCAATAAAAATAGTTTGTTTGTTAAAAGAGCTCATGACCCTGCATATAGAAGAATCAAATACAACTTCATTACCTTTGTCACACAATTGACTAATACTTAGCAAATTATGTTTTAATCCTTCAACAAGCAAGACATTTTCAATAATAGGATTAGGACTCTTACCAATAGTGCCAATGCCAATAATTTTACCTTTATTATTATCACCATAAGACACATAGCCACCATTTTTTGGAGTTAATAAGGAGAACTTACTTTTGTCTCCTGTCATGTGCTTTGAACAGCCACTATCAAGATACCAATTTGAGTTCTTGGCCTTCAAGCACACCTACATCACAAGATCAAGTCTTAATTTTTGGTACCCAAATCATTTTGGGTCCTTTTGTGTTAGTTTTAGGAAAAGTGCCATTTGAGATTCCTTCCCACCTATTATTCATATATTGGTTCTTTCTCAAGTTGCAAATAGAAGAAGTATGACCATTTTTATTGCAATAGAAACATTTAACAAAAGGGCTACTAGAAGTCTTGTTTGGGCTAAAATTTCTTTTAAAAGGTAAAGTGTGTCTTTTTGGTTGATAGCCCAAGCCGGCTTTATTATAGCTTCCCTTTTGATTGCCCAAAATAATGTCTAGTTTGTCTCTACCCATTGTGAATTTAGCAAGAACATTATTCAAATCTTCAACTTTATTTTTCAATATGTTGCATTCGTTACATTCAATATTTCCTTTCTTGCTATCACAAGGGTTGTAAGTAAATGCCTCACTCTCAAAAACTTGTTTCTCTTTAAGAACCTCTATTTCCTTAGTTAAAACATTAATTTTTGATTCAAGAGTGGAAATAGTTTTCTTAGAAGTAGAAACAATTTTTTTGAACTTACTAGACTCATTATTTAATTCTTCACAAATAAAGAGCAATTCATCATAAGTAAAGTTGGGTTTAGTTTCAACAAAATTTACCTTGTTTTCTTCATGATGAGCCATGAGACATAGATTTGCTTCCTCATTTTCAGATTCGTCGGATGAGTCCATGTCATTTTCATCCCAAGCAATGAAAGCCCTTCTTTCTTTTGAAACCATTTGTGATCTTTTGTCCGATTTCTCATGTCTCTTTTTATATTGCGGACAATCCGGTTTTATATGACCTTTCTGACCGCAATTATAGCATGTTGGATTGAACGAGGTTCCTTCATCACTTTTCTTTTGGGAATTTCGAAATTGTTTTGGTTTAGCATTGTGTCGCATGAATTTTTTGAATTTTCGAACCATTAAGGCCATATCCTCATCATCTTCATCGGAACTATCACCACCTTCAAAGTCACTATTTTTGGTAGTTGCAGCTAAGGCAAGCCCTTTCTTTTTCTTTTCTCCTTCTTCACTTTCTATGAGTCGATTTAGTTCCAATTCGTGTTCCTGCAGTTTTCCAAAAAGAGTAGCCAAGTCCATAGATGCTAAATCTCTAGATTCTGAAATGGCAGTCACTTTAGGTTGCCAACTACGATTTAGACATCTAAGAACTTTGTTAATCAAATCCTCATTATTGAAAGTTTTTCCAAGTGCTCGGAGATGATTAACTATGTGGATGAATCGTGTTTGCATATCTTTTATACGTTCATCCGATTTCATCCTAAATAGTTCATAATCACGAGTTAATGTGTTCATTCTTGCCCTCTTGACCTCGGGAGTTCCCTCATGGGTCACTTGGAGGGTGTCCCACATTTCCTTGGCGGTAGTACAATTTGAAACTCGGTAAAACTCATCCATGCTTAAAGCAATACTTATGATTGTTTTAGCCTTCAAATTGTATTGTACCTTTTCTTTATCTTCTTTGGTCCAAAGATTTCTAGGTTTGTTTACCTCTACATTATTAACAGAATGTGTAGGAACAAATGGACCATTAACAACAGCATCCCAAACATCACAATCAATTCCCTCAATAAAAATTTTCATTTTCTCTTTCCAATAACCATACCCTTCACCATTGAAATGTGGGGGTTTGTTTAAGGAATCGTGGTTTGAAGTCATCTTGGCTCTTGAGACGATTAGTCTATAAACAAGAGTTCAAGCTCTGATGCCACTTGTTAAACAAGTGACTCCAAACACACAAGAGGGGGGTGAATTGAGTGATTAAAAATTTTAAGTAAAAAGCACTTCAAAAAAATTTAGCAAAATAAAAGTAAAGTACTTGAATTTTAAGTGTAAATAGAATGCACTATAATAATTAAAAGAGAAAAATAAAGACAAAAAGTAAATTGCAAGAAATAAAGAGGTGAAAGGAATAGAAAAAGACACAAGAAAATTATCCTGGTTCGGCCAAAAAACTAACTATGGGCCTACTCCAGTCCCCAAGGACAGCACCTTGAGATTTCACTAAAAAAAAACAAAGCTTTTAAAACCGGATTAGCTTAAAACCTTTACAACCGAGAACTCTCAACACAAACAATGGGATATCACCTCCCTTGTGCAAGAGCCTCTAAAACAAGAGATATCACCTCTCTTGAAATCCTTGGGATCACACCCAATACAATATAAAAATAAATTACAAAACTATCACACCAAAATGGAGATAAAAACAATTTGAAGCTCAAAAATAATACAACTGAAACTATGTAGTAAAAGCTCTCAAAGAAAATAAACTAGCGTGATTAAAATAGCAATATGAATGAGACAGAATATGGTTGTGAGAAAGATAGTTTCAGAGAGATTTTGGCGGTTTGAAAAAGTGAGAAACACGTCCTATTTATAGGACTTGTGAGTGAAACAAGTTTGGAAAGGCAATTAATACCAACGGTACGCGTATTCCATTCTTTGCCAAATTTAATAGCAGAAATGTATATGGAAGGAATATAATTTGCTGTCATGATTTTGTGCTATTGACTTTTTAAAGTAGTAATGTTTCAAGAATATGCTCTAGCAAACTATATGATATGATCAGTAGCCAATTAGGTGGAAACCATATAATGAGCCCATAATCCATATCCATATACACTATAATTATGGTTGATCAACGTTGGTAGCACATGACATAATCAAGTTATGCAAAAAAAAATTTTGACATGATGAAACATTTTCTTTTCCACCGTAACTTTTCAAAATAATTTTGAAATAATTTTCTCACCACTTTTCAAAAAGAATTTTAATAAAAAATATTTGTAAAAATTATTTTTGTGAGTGTGTGATTTATTTTAATGAGAGCTTTTTCTACTTACACAAAGTCCTTAAAAAAAGTTATGGATTATAAAGCTAATTTTATAGTCCACGTCTTTAAGCGCCGGGAATCCTTTGACCGCTTTTTGCGTATAATGTTTTTTTTTGCTTTGTCCATCATCAAAATACAATAACCTGCCAAGGCACATATTCACAAGTGTTAGGTTTGATGATGCAGAGAAGAAACACCATTGGAGAGAGTTACAGAGTGACGACGATGTGCAATACCTGTTTCGCACCATTGAAGATGATCCATCTCAAGCTCGTTTGTACGCGACCTTATCTACTGTGTAACCCTTTAATTTTTCTTGTATTCGACCTATATATCTGTGTCACAGTTACCTATCCATGTTGTACTAATCTTTAGTTTCCATGATAAATGTGTTGTTGATTTGTTAAGTTTAAGTGTATGAGTATTGTATTGTGTTTGAATGGAAAAAAAACATTTGTTGTGTGCCATGTTCATCTTTAGCACGAGTAAGCCAGGCACCGCAAAATGCCCGCTGTAGCGGCCTGGAAAATTCCATACAAATGCCGCTGGACCTTCATGAGCTTCACGATAATCACTGTCAAATGTGACTCTAGTTTTCGAATCCATTAAACTAAACTATTAAGTTTTAAATTACACGGATCTCCTTTTCTCAAAAAAATAATAATTCAAACATTAAAAAATAAAAATCACAAAAATAATAATTTTATATTAGTATTATATTTATAATAATTAATACAACTTTAGTAAAATTTATAAAATAGTTTTACAAAAAAAAAATCATCCAAACCCCAAACCACCTCAAAACCCCAAACCATTACAAAACCCCAAACCACTAAAAAACCCTCTAACCCCAACCCTCCCAAACCCCTCTAACCCCAACCCTCTTAAACCTCTCCAACCCTTCCCACGAAAATAATTAAAAAAAGCAGCAAAGGGACGCTGATATGCAGATGGCGCGTCCTTCATTGGACGTTGGGCCGCCATTGGCGCGTCCTTCACATGAACGCTGAGTCCCCAATGTCGCGTCCTAGACACATAAAATTGTGGTGTAGTTTCGAATTTTTTTGAAAAGGTGGTGTAGTTTGGCAATTTTTTTTTGTCTGGTGTAGTTAAAAAAAATTCACCAAGAAACACACAATAGCCAGTTATTGATTTCCTAGTTTAAGGACATCTTGCCCAATCAGAATCTGCATTTCCAGTCAATTTTAAAGAACTAGAAACAGGTAAAAATAAACCTTTTGCAGGGGTAAATTTAAGATATTTCAAAATTCTAGTTGTATAATGAGGAACTAGAGGCTTAGAGACAAATTGGCTCAAGTGCTGTACAGAAAATGAAATATCTGGTCTGGTATTTGTCAAATAAAGAAGCCTTCCGACGAGTCTTCTATAAGATGACAGATCTTCTATAAGAGCACCATTAGTACTAGAAAGTTTGGTAGTTGGATTGAAAGGAATTTTAGATGGTTTTGTTGCCAAAAAAACAGTATCTTGTAGTAATTCAAGGGCATACTTCCTTTGATTAACAAAAATACCGTTTGGAGACCTTGCAATCTCAAACCCCAAGAAATACCTAAGCTTTCCAAGGTCTTTGATTTTAAATTTCTGATCTGGAAAATGTTTAACGTCTTGAATTTCTTGGGACGAATTTCCAGCTAATACTATATCATCCACATATACTAATAATGTTGTAAATTCACTATTAGTAGACTTTATGCATAAAGAGTGATCAGAAACAGATTGTTCATACCCCAAAGAAATGAGTGCAGAACATAATTTGGAGTACCATTGCCTACTTGCTTGCTTTAATCAATAAAGGGATTTATGCAATTTACAAACCTTATTAAAACCTGTATTAGAAGGATAACCAGGAGGCAAAGACATATAAACTTCTTCATTTAAATCACCATGAAGGAAGGTATTGTTAACATCTAATTGCTTAAGAAACCAACCTTTAATTGATGCTAATGCTAACAAAAATCTAACAGTAGTTATTTTAGCTACCGGAGAAAAAGTATCAAAATAGTCAATTACTTCTGTTTGAGTATACCCTTTAGCAACTAATCGAGCTTTGTATCTCTCAATGGAACCATTTGCATGATACTTTATTTTGTATACCCATTTACATCCTATTGGATTTTTGCCATGAGGAAGATCAACTATTGACCAAGTTTTGTTTTCATCAAGTGCTAATAACTCATCATCCATGGCTTTTCTCCAACAATCAAGTTTAGAAGCTTGGTTAAAAGTTTTAGGTTCAGTAGTGGTAGAAATTGAACAACACAAGGTTTTCAGAACCGGACCGGTCATCGAACCGGTGAGCTTACCGGTTCAAGGTTCAACCGGTCGGATCGGGGTCGGACCGGTCAGACCGTTTTTAATTAAATATATATTTTAATTAATATATAAATAAAAAATTACTTAATATTCCTTATTTTTATACATAAAAAAGATGAAATGTCATATAGTTATTATAAAATTAAAACTTTAGTACATTAGACATAAAATTTCTAATTCAAACTAAATTAAAAATTATATAATAACTAAGTCCAATAATACAAAATAGTATTATAACATCGTTTTTAATCTTTCTATTACAAATAAAACCAAATAACATCGTTTGGTGATATATAACGGCGTTATTTTGACCTCCTTTTAAAAAAAAAACGGAACCATCGAACCGTCTGGACCGGCCGGTTCACCGGTTTTTTCCGGTTCGGGACCGGTTCGTCCGGTTTTTTACCGGTTCGCCTGCAGACCGATTTTCAAGCGTAACCGGACCGGATACATCACCGGTTCACGGTCTGACCGGTCCGACCGGCCGGTCCGGTTTTGACAACCTTGGAACAACAAAAAGATTTATATTATGGAGCACAATTATCATAAGAAAGAACAGATTAAAGTGGATAATTTGGATGTGAAAGGTTGTTATTAGCAGAACCAATAATAGAATAACAGTGATAATCTTCTAAATAACTAGAACGAGTAATTGTTCTAGTGGACCTTCTAAGATTATCATGATAAGGTGGAGTAAGATGAGGACTATCATAAGAAGATGAGGATAAAGGTGTGTGACTGGAAGATGTTGGAGATGATATAGTGGGATCAGGTTAATAGAGCTAGGAGATGTACAACCAGGTTCTAACATGACAGGTAATGGTATGGAATTATGTGTATGAGAAACATGATCATCAAGAACATGATTTGATGATAAAGGCTTAGAAATATCAGAGACATTAGGAAAAGGTTTAGAGTTTTGTAAAGGAAAATGTGTTTCATAGAAAACAACACTTCTTGACACAAAAATATCATTTGAACTTAAATCATAGAGGATATATCCCTTGGTACCATCTTTAAATCCTAAAAAAATAGCCTTTCTAGCTCTTGAATCAAACTTAGTTCTATGAGCTTGCAAAGTACTTGCATAGCTCAAACAACCAAAAACTTTAAGATGTACAAGAGATGGAGGTTGTTTGTAAAGTAATTCATATGGACATTTTAGATTGAGAAGAGGACTAGGAAGTCTATTTATGATGTGAACTTCATGTTGAACACTAAAATTTCGCATGGTTAAAGGGAGATTAGAATGGAAAGAAAGAGATCTAGTCACATTAAGGATATGTTGATGTTTTCTTTCCACAATCCCAATTTGTTGAGGTGTTTCAACACTAGATTTTTGATGAATTATGCCTTTAGAAGATAAAAAATCTCCCAGGGCAAATTCAGTACCATTGTCTGACCTAAGACACTTTAAAGTAGTGTGAAATTGATTTTCAATAATGGCAATGAAGTTAATGAGACTCTTTTTAGTTTCATCTTTTGTTTTAAGAAAGATAACCCAAGTAAAACGTGAGTAATGATCAACCAAAGTAAGAAAATATTTATGGCCTAGTAGAGAAATAGTAGAATATGGACCCCATAAATCAGCATGTAAAATATCAAAAGGTGCAAGAGATTTTGACATACTTTGTGGGAAAGGTAATTTCTTTTGTTTAGAAAAATGGCAAGCATCACAAGGTGGCATATTATTCTTACTTGGTGAAATTTCTGGCACGCTATGCATGATGCTCTACTCGATGCTCTAGCAATCTATCCGGCCTCGCGCGTAACAAAATAAGAACAAGTAAAAGAACAAATAAAGAACACAGGATATTTGTTAACCCAGTTCGGCGCAAACAGCAACCTACGTCTGGGGGATACCAATCCAGGAAGGAATATCACTATAATAGTCCTAGTCCCAAGTCTCCAACAAACTACCCGTTTACAACTTAAGACCTAGGCCCTACCAATGACTCTTCTACCTAGGAACTCCTAGATATGAGATCCCATCTCACTCCCTTACAACCTTACAAATCAGCAAGGATTTCAACACATAAAGACAAAAAACAGTTTATGGAGACACACTCCTAAAACTACACACTCGTACCTAAAGGCTTAGAGTGTTACACACACCAAAAGTCCTAACTCCGTGCTTCAAAGCTTAGGAGAAGGAACACACAATTACAACTCAAGAACACGTCCTAAGCTTGCATCAAGGTGACACAAGAAAGGCTCACAATCACAATACACACGCAAAACCTAATTCTGAATACTAACACAATAATGGCGTGAACAATTCTGCTCAATTAGGGTTTTGCAGCTCCTTTAAATACTTCAGACAATAACACATGCATGGGCTTGGTTTGTTTGACCCAAGCATTTACTCCACATTTATTAAATGAGATTCTTTAGAAATATATTCTTCAAAGAGATACTCCTCAGAAATATTCTTGAGCAGGATCTGAAGCATTAAACAACCTTCCTTACATAAAAACATATAAAACGCGCCATGCAAGATTCATGAAAGAGAAACCAACATTCCATAAATAGCATTTGCCATGAGCGCTACTCCTGAGCATTACCAATGCTCTACGCAATGCCTGAGGCATCGGATCACACATCTTGCACAAAGTTTATTTCCAAAAATGCAGCCAATACCAAAGACTCAACAAACTCCCCCTTTGGCAAATTTTTGGCTAAAACAAATTATGACCATACAGATAGTACTTACACAGACACATCAACTACATTTCTTTTTCTTAACATAAACACACAAGCATAAAGATCTGTAGAGGCTATCCTTCAAAACATTACCATACTACTCCTTCATGGAAAACAGTAAAAAAGAATAATTGTATCTTTTAAGATTATCAGAGAGGCATGCAACATCGGAACACAAAATAACTACTTCGCCTTAGATGGTCAGGAAAATAAACTTGATAGGATGTGGGATAGAATGCTTCAGCATTGTCACAATTCTACTCCCCCTGCACATATGCATAGGATGTTGAAGCCTTGCGTCCAACATCTCCCCCTGCATCATACAAATCAAAACTCCTCCTCAACACCTGCACAGATCATACAACTATACCAGCTACATACTTCAATCAGGCTACACTACACTACAGTCACATCATAACTAGAACCAGAGAATATGCAGATAATACCAATAACCAGATCAGTGCAGATCATAATTAAAACAAACCAAAACAACCAAGTTTTTACTCCCCCTTTTTGCCACAAATTTGACAAAAGGTAATAGTGCAGAGAAAATATGGCTACAGAGCCTTAGTACAGACCAGCAGAAATAATAAGAACTATGCCCATAAACAGCTTAACATACTACAAAACAAGCAGGGCAACAAATCATTACATCAATTAAAAGGAACCACTGTAATCAGACACTTCCAGCTCCTCTGTGTCACCTCCTTCTTCACTAACATCATTCCCAGCTGCATCACCAACAACAGCATCAACACCATCACCAGCAACATTACCACCTGCGTCTTCAACTACTAACCCTTCTTCCCCAGCTTCCTCCTTCTTCAAGGCAAAAATGACCTTTTCAAGCTCAATTTTCTGCTCATCCAATGCTTTAACAACAGCTTCCATGGATATGATCATAGTTTTTCTAGTCATGGAAGTGGAGGCCACATTCTCAACAGGAGTTGTTTTCTTTGGGGGCACAGTAATGTCAGCAGCATGTTTTCCTTCAAAAAGCTTATAAGAGAGGGTCATTGGTGATTCCTTCTTACAAGGCACATCCTCAGGAAGGAGAATGTTGGGGTGTTGGTCCAGTATAATCTCACAGATAAGGGATGGGAAGGAAATGGCAAGTTTGATGGCCCAAGACTTTCCATGTTCAACAATTTGGTCAAAAATTAATGATCCAAAATCTACATTTGCACCAGTCCCTATAGCATAGATAAATTTTGCCAAACTAGTTGCTATGGTGGAGGTGTGAGAGGTTGGAACCCAGTTAACTGCACCTATTCTATTCAAGATAGCATATTTAACAGACAGCATTACAGAGGGTACCTTACCTTTGAGAGGCCACACCTTGACCTGGTTGGCAGTGATAGTCTTGCAAACCTGGTTATTAGTTGGCTCAAAACCAGGATATCCATACTCCCTTCTTCCAAGATATGCATTGATCACAGCAGGAGAAAATTGTACACACTTGCCTCTTACAAACACTTGATGATACTCTTTGCTGAGTTTATTATCACAGTCCTCACCAATGTTGACAATAAACTCCTTCACCAGCTTCTCATAGCATCTTCCAAAACCACTGACAGTCTTCATTAATCCAGCTTGAAGAATTAAATCCATCACCTCCTTGCACTCTAAGGCTTCATCAGACAGTTCCCTCTCTAGAGCCAGTCTCTTATGGTAAACAAACTTCCATTTAGCAGCACTGTTACTGAAATGAAAGGACACATTATCCATAGGCACATCAGGGACATTTTGTGGAATTGATCTCCCTGCTTTCTTTTTCTGAGTAGACAGAATGCATGGAGCATTGACTACGGCATCATCAACATTGACAGCATCAGCAGTCTTTCTCTTCTTTGGTGTCTTTTGTTTAGATGTTGTAGAGATTGGTGGAGCATTCTCCTCAGCATCAGAGTCTGAGTCACTCAAATTAATGGTTTTTCTTTTTGAACCCTGCTTCTTCTGCTTGGTAGGTATCTCTACCCTGCTTGATCTCCTCACAGGACCATACATCTTTTTCTTCTTTGTGGATGTGGTAGCCTCAGCTGCTACCTTCTTTTTCTTAGAGGATGTTGTTGCTTCAGCTACAACATTCTTCTTCTTCTTTGTTGACTTTGGTTCTTCAGCCACAACCTCAGTCATTGTCTCTTTTCTTTCTCTTAGCCTCCTCCCAATACCAGTTTTACCAGCCTTCTTTCTAGAGTCACCAACAATCTTCATGATTGTCACATCATCTTCAGTGCTATCATCTTCATTAGCATCCTCAGCTTCATCAGCAATCACATATTCCAAATTTTTTGACATAACATTGTCAGGGTTCATTTCACCAGTCACAGTTTCCTTTTGTTGTGTGAGTGTATCAGCAACAACATCATCTGGTTGAGTAACAGGGTCACCAGTCACATTAGCAGCAGCATCTTCATCTTGCTGTACATTGAGATTGTCAACCACATCATCAGTAGTCTCTTGTGGTTGATCTTGTGCCAAGGATCTTGAAGCATCCGGCACAACCTTAGCACCAGAAATTGACTCCACTAGTGAGTTGAGGGCTTCTTGAGCAATTTTGATTTTCTGGGCATCATCATCATCTCCTTCATCACTAGGAGTATCAGGAACACATTGTTCACTCATGGTAGTATTTTCCCCCTTTTTAGGACTTAGGATTTCAGCAGATTCTCCCTTGTTTGCTTCGATCTGCACATCAGGGCTCGGTGTTGTGACATCAGGAGCAACATTGGGATTCGCATTCCCAAGATCACTAAGGTACAGTTCCTGCATGTTGAAGTTCGATGAATATCGAGATTTAGATTTTTGGGGTTTGGGTTTTCTGGTGGTAGTGGATTTTGTTTTCTTAGAGGATTTGGGTTTTGGTGAAGGTGAAGGGTTTGATGGAGTGAGGTTCAAAATAGAACTGAATGAGGGGTGAATCATGGTGAGTGGAGTTGCGTTGGTGATGACATCAGAGGGTTGGGGTAAAGAGCCAGAAGGGTTTTCTGTGATGTTGGGAACAGTGGTGGTTGTTTGTGACGATGGTGATTTTTGTGGTGAGGATTTGGATGGAGAGGTTTGAGCGGATGGTTGAGACATTGTAGTAAGATTGCGAAAATAGGATTCACACGAGCAGAAGAATTTTGGTATGGAGAGAATGTTTGAAGAAGAAGATGGGAGGTTGTAGGTATAAGGAGTTATATTTGGGAAGAAAATATTTGGTAAAGATTTGAAATTGAAATAACCAACAATTGATGGTGGCGTGCTGATATAACGGTTGTGGCCATGATTACCTTGATCAACGTGTTTAACTTGATTAGGAGAGATAAAAGCAACTGCCACACGCCACTCCACAAATAACGGTAATTGCTATGCTTCTTCATGGAGGCAAATTCCTAACTTGACCCTTAACTTCTCAAACTGCACAGCATCAAGAGCCTTGGTGAAAATATCTGCAATTTGTTCCTTTGTACCCACATGTTCCAGAATCACAATTTTGTTCTCAACCAAATCCCTTATATAATGATGACGAATGTCAATATGCTTTGTCTTGCTATGTTGAACTGGGTTCTTTGAGATGTTTATGGCACTCATGTTGTCACAATACAATGTTAGAGCATCCTGTTCGACATCGTACTCCTTCAGCATTTGTTTCATCCACACCAACTGAGAGCAACTACTACCAGCTGCCACGTATTCAGCCTCAGCTGTGGATAGGGCCACACAGTTCTGTTTTTTACTAAACCAAGATATCAGGTTAGTGCCTAAGAAGAAACACCCTCCTGAAGTGCTTTTTCTATCATCTGCACTTCCAGCCCAATCAGCATCACAATATCCATATAAGGTAGAGTTTTCACAATGGGAATACATTATCCCATAATCACTGGTTCCATTCACATACTTCAAGATCCTCTTGACTTGAGTTAAGTGACTTACTTTAGGATCTGCTTGGTATCTAGCACACACTCCCACAACATAAGTGATGTCTGGTCTACTTGCAGTCAAATACAACAAGCTCCCAATCATGCTCCTGTAGAGACTTTGATCTACACTTATTCCCTTCTCATCTTTGGTGAGTTTCAAATGAGTAGGTGCTGGTGTTCTCTTGTGTGCAGCATTGTCCATTCCAAACTTCTTGATGATGTTTCTAGCATACTTGCTCTGAGATATAAAGATGGTGTCTTCCATTTGTTTGA
The DNA here is from genome assembly GCA_030408175.1 of Trifolium repens. Taxonomy (NCBI): domain Eukaryota; kingdom Viridiplantae; phylum Streptophyta; class Magnoliopsida; order Fabales; family Fabaceae; genus Trifolium; species Trifolium repens. Next base: position 19,688,447 of record CP125848.1, read on the forward strand.
TTTGAAGGCCAAGAAAGTAAGTCAATTCTCCAACAAGACTCATCTCAAACTCTGACTGCATTTGCTGAACAAAATGCTAGACCATTGTGTTCGACATTCCACCAAATACAATGTCATCAACATAGATTTGAGCTATTATAAATTTCCCTTTCTCCTCCTTTACAAACAGTGTCTTGTCTGATCCTCCTTTTCAGTATCCTTGCTCTTCCAGGAATTGAGTCAACCTTTCATACCATGCCCTAAGAGCCTGTTTTAGACCGTACATGGCTTTCTTTAATTTGTAGACATAGTTGGGATGTTCTGGATCCACAAACCCTTTTGGTTGCTCAACATACACCTCTTCCTGTAGGTATCCATTCAAGAATGCACTCTTCACGTCCATTTGGTATAGTTTGAACTTTAGTATACAAGCCACCCCCTAGAAGTAATCTGATGGACTCTAGTCTGGCTACAGGTGCAAAAGTTTCATCAAAGTCAAGTCCTTCAATTTGGGTATACCCTTGAGCCACAAGTCTTGCTTTATTTCAGGTAACTGTTCCATTTTCATCTGACTTGTTCTTATACACCCATTTGGTTCCAATAACATTCACATCTTCAGGTCTAGGTACCAAATCCCACACTTCACTTCTTTCAAACTGATTTAGTTCTTCCTGCATAGCCTCTATCCAAGCTTCATCAGTCAAAGCTTCTTTTACATTCTTTGGTTCAAATAGAGACACAAAGCAAGAGTTCGCTACCACATCATTTGTTCTTCTAGTAGTTATTCCCTGTTCAGGATTCCCTATTACCAACTCTAAGGGATGATTTTTCTGAACACGAACAGAAGGACCTTTATTTGCAGCTTGAGGCTTTGCACTTTCATCACCATCTTCTACAAAAGTCTCTTCATCAGATTTGTCCATAGATGCTGGTTCGGATGCTGCACCATCGCGTTCAACATTCACACTGACAGTAGTACCTTGATCTACTACTTCATTTTCTTTATCAGAAGAGTCTTTTACAACAACATTCACAGATTCCATCACAACTTGAGTCTTTGTGTTATAGACCCTGTAAGCTCTACTGTTTGTTCAATACCCAAGAAAGAATCCTTTATCACTTTTAGGGTCAAGTTTTCTTCTAGGTTCTCTATCAGCTAGGATAAAGCATTCACTTCCAAAGATATGAAAGTGTTTGACAGTTGGTTTTCTGTCTTTCCATAGTTCATATAGAGTGGAGGTAGTGCCCTTTCTCAAGGTGACTCTGTTGTGCACATAGCAAGCAGTGTTCATAGCTTCAGCCCAAAAATGATAAGGAATGTTTTTGGCAAGAAGCATGACTCTAGCTGATTCTTGAATCGTTCTATTCTTCCTTTCTACTATGCCATTCTGTTGAGGAGTTATTGGAGAGGAATACTCATGTTTAATTCCTTCAGCAGCACAAAATTCATCAAACTTGGAATTCTCGAACTCCCTACCATGATCACTTCTTATTCTTACCACATTGCTACCCTTTTCTCTTTGAATCTGTATACAAAGTTCTTTGAAGACATCAAAAGCATCTGATTTTTCTCTGATGAAGTTCACCCACGTGTATCTCGAGTAATCATCTACCACAACAAGAGCATACCTTTTTCCTCCCAAGCTTTCAACCTGCATGGGTCCCATGAGATCCATGTGTAGCAATTCAAGAACTTTGGAGGTTGTCTGATGCTCCAGCATTGGGTGTGACATTCTGATTTGCTTTCAAATCTGGCATTCACCACACACTTTTCCTTCAACAATTCTGAGCTTTGGAATACCTCTAATGGCTTCAAGAGATATGACCTTTTTCATTCCTTTCAGATTGAGATGTCCCAACTTCTGGTGCCACAGTTGAACTTCATCTTCAGTGGTGACAAGACAAGTGGATGTGAGGGCTTCTTCCTGAGGCATCCATAGGTAACAGTTGTCTTTAGATCTAGTACCTCTCAGCACTAGTTGTCCTTCCTCATTGTTGACCAGACATTCAGATTTTGTGAAGTTAACCTTCATGCCTTGATCACACAGCTGGCTAATGCTTATCAAATTTGCAGTAAGACCCTTGACCAAAAGCACATTCTCTAGGTTGGGTTGTCCATGGTTGATCAAGTCCCCATTTCCTACTATTTCTCCTTTTGCACCATCTTCAAAAGTCACAAAGCTGGCCTTGTAGGATCTAACGTTCATGAGATATTTCTCTTCACCAGTCATATGTCTAGAGCACCCACTATCAAAGTACCAGTCTTCCCTTGAAGAAGCTCTTAGGGAAGTGTGAGCAATTAGCCCAACATTTTCTTCCTTAGGCAATCCAGCACTCTCTTCTATAGGCCTCCATTCCTTCTTGACAGCAATCTTCTCATGTGTCACATTTTGTTTAGGCTCTTGGTTGGGGTATCCATGTAGCTTATAGCAAAAAGGTATAATGTGTCCCCTTTTTCCACAGTGATGACACACCCACCTACGATATCTCCTTTGACTATTTGGCCTTTGATGAACAAGTGGTCTTAGTCTTTGATTGACAGAAGGTTTGGGATCAAGAGCAAACTTCGGAACAGGAAAGGCTTTAGAATGCCGAGACTGATGCTCCAGCATCACTTTTCCGATACAGGGATCAATCATACTTCCTCCTGATGTAAACTTGGTTTCAGGGTCCTGTTGATACTGATTCAAACTGGAGTAGTTGTATCCAACAGACCTAAGCTTCCCACTTGGTACATTTTCTAGTATCTCTTCAAGAAGATCTGCTCCCGAATTCAGCTGGCTTACTCTTTTCCTTAAGTCATCCATTTGAACATTGGCTTGAATAACCTTTTCTTCTGCTTGAGTAGCCTTTTGAACCTGAATATTAACTTCTATTTGAAGTTTGTTGATGGTCTTCTTTTGTTTTTCAAGGATCCTGCACATCTCTTCATATCTTGTTAGCAAGTCTTTGTAGGTACTAGCTAGTTCTTCATAGGAAACATCTTCATCTTCATCAGATTCCCAATCCTCAACATTAACACATGTTCCAGTAAAGGCAGTCACATGTCTTGCTGATTCACCTTCTTCATCAGTATCTTCATCTGACCATGAGACAGTCAGTCCTTTCTTTTGTCTTTTCTGATAAGTTCCACATTCTGACCTTATGTGTCCATAGCCTTCACACTCATGACACTGAACTCCTTTGCCTTGAGTACTCTTTTCATTAGATTTGGATTTCTTCAGACTATTTTGTTGCTTGTTGATGTCGAACCGAATGCCTTGCCCATTCTGTCTATTCCTACGGTCGACTCTTTTCAGCACTTTGTTGAATTGTGTTCCCAGCATGGCAATAGCATCAGCTATGCTATCTTCCTCCCCATCTTCAATCTGATCATTTTCCTCCTCAGTGTTTGAAACAAAAGCAATGCTCTTGTTCTTCTTGTCTCCACGTTCATCCAGCACAGTTTCAAAGGTCTGGAGAGATCCAACAAGTTCATCCATTTTCATAGTGGAAATGTCATGTGCTTCCTCAATGGCCGTTACCTTCATGTCAAACCTCTTGGGAAGAGATCTAAGAAGCTTTCTTGACTGTTTTTCATCAGATATCTTTTCACCCAGAGCTTCAAAGGAGTTACCAATATCCAATAGACTCAGGTGAAAGTCCTGAATGTTCTCATCATCTTTCATTCTTAGGGCTTCAAACTTGGAGGTAAGATGTTGAATCTTTGACTGTTTCACTTTGGTGGTGCCCTCATAGCACTTTTGTAATATCTCACACGCATCTTTGGCCGACACACAATTTTTTATAAGTTTAAAAACACTAGTGTCTACTCCATTGAACAGGGCATAAATAGCCTTGTGATTCTGATTGACTGCAGCTTCCTCTTCTGTAGTCCATTCTACTTCTGGTTTCACTATCCCCGTTGAGGTTCCTTCCTTGCTATCATACGTGGGTTGTTCCCATCCAGTCAAAACAATCTTCCAAACTTTGCTATCAATGGATCTCAAAAAGGCTGTCATCTTGGATTTCCAAGAGTCATAGTTGGCAGATCCAGTAAGCAAAGGTGGCCTGTTCATGTATCCTCCTTCTTTTTCCATAGCGCCAGACATTTCAGGTCCTGAATCTCACCCAAACAGGCAGGGTGCCTGCTCTGATACCAATTGAAATTCCTGGCACGCTATGCACGATGCTCTACTCGATGCTCTAGCAATCTAAGAACAAGTAAAAAAACAAATAAAGAACACAGGATATTTGTTAACCCAGTTCGGCGCAAACAGCAACCTACGTATGAAGGATACCAATCCAGGAAGGAATATCACTATAATAGTCCTAGTCCTAAGTCTCCAACAAACTACCCGTTTACAACTTAAGACCTAGGCCCTACCAATGACTCTTCTACCTAGGAACTCCTAGATATGAGATCCCATCTCACTCCCTTACAACCTTACAAATCAGCAAGGATTTCAACACATAAAGACAAAAAACAGTTTATGGAGACACACTCCTAAAACTACACACTCGTACCTAAAGGTTTAGAGTGTTACACACACCAAAAGTCCTAACTCCGTGCTTCAAAGCTTAGGAGAAGGAACACACAATTACAACTCAAGAACACGTCCTAAGCTTGCATCAAGGTGACACAAGAAAGGCTCACAATCACAATACACACGCAAAACCTAATTCTGAATACTAACCCAATAACGGCGTGAACAACTCTGCTCAATTAGGGTTTTGCAGCTCCTTTAAATACTTCAGACAATAACACATGCATGGGCTTGGTTTGTTTGACCCAAGCATTTACTCCACATTTATTAAATGAGATTCTTTAGAAATATATTCTTCAAAGAGATACTCCTCAGAAATATTCTTGAGCAGGATTTGAAGCATTAAACAACCTTCCTTACATAAAAACATATAAAACGCGCCATGCAAGATTCATGAAAGAGAAACCAACATTCCATAAATAGCATTTGCCATGAGCGCTACTCCTGAGCATTACCAATGCTCTACGCAATGCCTGAGGCATTGGATTGCACATCTTGCACAAAGTTTATTTCCAAAAATGCAGCCAATACCAAAGACTCAACACTTGGTACAAAAGGGAAATTTTTAGAAATAACTTGTAAACCATTATCTGAAATGTGGCCTAATTTTAAATGCCATAAAAGAAAAGAATTACTTGAAGCAGAATTACAAACAGGAACAACAGAATCAGTGGGATCTTCATGATCTAAGACATATAATCCTCTTTAAAGCCTAGCTATACCAATCACTGCCTTGGTACATGTTAGTGTTTTCAACCTGTAAGGTTGTTTTTGTTTTAGGGTTGACTTCATTTGTTAAAATAAGCCTTTGTTCCAGATGTGGTGACTGATGTGCACACATATGAGACATAAACTGAACGCCCTAAAATAACGCGCTGTCATTATTTTGCGTGTGATATTTGAAAAAGATTTGTTTTGAAACAAACATATCCACGCTAGCTTGCGTGCCAAGGAACGAGCTGAAAGATTGAAAAAGATTCAGGAAAGATTAAAGATGGCCAGTTTGTTACTAGAAGATTTAAAAAGATTTAAAACAAACATATCTTTGTAAAAGATTGAGTTTGTTTCTTGGAATTTACGAAGGCCATCTATCAAATCAGGGATCCAAGCCCATGAAGCTCGTTCTATATAAAGGAAGATTGAAGACACATTTTATTCACTGAAATCAATATTCATAATTCTAGTCTTTAGGATTTTCAGTCTTTGTCCCTTTGTTTCTTGTTTCCATTGAGACTTGAACTAGGGTTGTATTTAGCTCTTAAGCTTTTAAGCACAGAGTTGTTGTGTTCCTTTCTTGGTTCTAGTTTGAAACAAGAATAGGACTTTGAATCACTCAAAGCTTTGAAGCACGAGTTGGTTCTTTAGGTTAGGAGCGCGTCTCCATCATCGAGTTTGTTATTTAAATCCTTGTGGGTTGCAAGGTTGTTATAGGAAGTGAACAGAGGTTGTCATATCTAGGGAGGACCTATGTAGAATTAGCACGGGTAGTGTATAAGTGATAAGTTGTAAACTGGGACGGTTTAGCGCTTTGAATTGGAATTATCATAGTGGATTCATTCTTGGATTGGTATCCCCCAGACGTAGGTGAGTTGCACCGAACTGGGTTAACAAACTCATTGTGTTCTTTATCTTCTGCACTTTATTTTCCTTGTTCATCAAGTTATCGTATGTCCATGATGTTAGCACATTAGGAACCACATCGTATATCTTAACCCTAACGTGGTCCACATCACGCTGCACATCTGTGACTTACTACCGAAATTTCAGTACAATTATGCAAAATTTCACAGGAATGAGATGTGAAATTCACAACACAGTTATTCTTAGTAGCCAGCTTAGTGACAGAAATTAAGTTCACATGAAAAGATGGTATATAGAGAACATTGTGTAAGGTTAGAAAGGGTGAAATAGCAACGGTGCCTGTTATGGAAGCTAGTATTTGTGTGCCATTTGGTAAAGAAACATGTATAGGAATGATGTTCTTATATGTGCTAAAACAACTAAGATCAAATGTGAAATGATCAGTGATACCGGTGTCTAAAATCCAAAGATTAGAACACTTACCATTATCATTAGAAGACCGAGAATTGAATGCAAGAGGAGAGGTAGAAACAGAGTTAGAAGCGGGCGAAGGCTGGGATTTTAATTGTTGATAAAGACCAAGGATGCCATGATAGTGCTCTTGAGTGAAACCGAAAGATGGTTTTGTAGATGGTGTAGGAGAGTCCAATTGTAGAGAAGAATTAGGGACCACACCATTGGGTGCTGTAACACTGTTTGCTTGGGTTATTGTGATGAATTTTTGCCTTTACCCAATAGGATAACCATATTTGATCCAACAATGATCAACTATGTGAAGCAGGAGCAATCATTGACAATTGAATCAATCACATAATTTTCAATTTCCCTCTCTTGTTGAATTAACATTGAGAAAACAGTATCTATGTTAGGTAAAGGATTCATCAACATTATTTGAGATTTTTATGAGAAAACTTGTCATTTAATCCCTTAAGAAATCTATTGACATAATCTTGCTGACGATAAATGTTGATTGAATAAATTGCTCCACAAGTACACGCAATTGAACATTTACAGTGAGGAATAGGCCTATAATTTTCCAATTCATCCCATAAAACCTTCAATTGAGTAAAGTAATCAGAAATATCAAGCGTACCTTGACGAAATTTGTAAAGTTCTTCCTGAATATCAGAAATACGAAAAATGTCTCCTTGCGAAAATCTAATTCTGAGATTTTCCAAACTCCGACAGCCGTATCGATCCACAAAACTGATCGTGCAATAGAATCAGAGATAGATCGATGAATCCATGCCAAAACCATAGTGTTGCAGCGAACCCATGGACCATATAGAGGATTAGTTATCGAAAGTTTGGGGAAACTACCATCGATGAACTTATCTTTGTTTTTCGAAATTAATGCAATGTTCATGGATCTCGCCCATGTATGATAATTCTTTTGATCTAGAGGCGGTGAGACAAGAATCAAAGCCGGATTTTCGTTTGGATGCAAATAGTAAGGGTTTGCGGAATTTGTTGAAAAATCAGAATAGTCTGTGGTAGCCATAATCAAAGTAAAAATCAGAAAGAAAAATTCAAGAATTTTGTAAGAGAATAAAAGAAGGAGGGAGAACAATGACTACCATTGCTTTAATTGCTCTCTGATACCATGTTAAAGTTGACAAAAATGAGATAAAATGAAAGAACTTTTCATTATTAATCAAAATAGAAAATTGATAGATTACAATTAGAAGAGCAAGTGCTCATATATATGAAAACTCCTATCAACAAAGAGAATAACAAAACTATTGATAGCTGCATGTTGACAGTTTTTGACAGTTAACAAAACTACTAATTATGTACACTAGCCGCCTCCCGTGCCCGTTTGTGTGATCGATATTTTTTTTTTGTTTGATGTGATAAATATTCTCTATTGTGCAAATATAAATAACTACTTAATCTCCTTTTTTGTTGGACTTATTTAATTATAACTACTTAACCTACTTTTTTTTGTGGCTAGTTATAAGAATAAAAATATATATTTGTTTTTTACTATAAAAAAACTGAAAACCTATTTTTATGTGGAAGTTGTGCTTAGTTTTTTTTGGTAGTATTTTTATGTGGAAGTTGTGCTTAGTTTTTTTAAGAGTAAAATAGGAATAATGAAAAAGTCATCCCAAAAATCCGTATCCCCTCTATATATTATTATAGATTAATAATAGTAAAGGGATTAAGTTGTTCTTTCTACCCTCTCATCTACCAATAGTTCTATTCTATTTTTCTAACAATATTCCTCTTATATCTTTTATTCTAGGGTAAAATGTATTTTTTGTTCTAGGGTAAAAAAAAAACACTCTTGAATTCTGGTTTATCTTTCATACCAACTACAAATTCTAGTTCATCATACCAGCTTATTATACGTATGAAGTTCGTTCATTGGTTTCTTCATCATCAAGAAACCCATGCTCCATTCAAAACTCAACTCACTCTCCTTTCAGATAGCTTGATAGTAACAGGTAGTATTCTAACTTTGACTAACACTTCTATGGTTATCTTTCATTCATATTATGATGATTTGTAGCTTCTTCCTCGAGTTATTTGAGTTGAAATTGAATTTTATTTGTTGTCTTTAATTAATCTACTCCAACTGTATGATGAAATGCCTGAAAAACTGTTTGATATTTTTTTTTCTTCTGTTTCTGTGATGGATATGATATCACCTTGAACAATGTCATTCTTGCTGCGGATATGAGCACATTGCCCTCTATATATAGATATGGTTAGTTCCTTGCACGCTCTTAATTCTTAAGCTTAAATGTTAAATACATATTTATTGATAAGTCGATTATATTAGTATCAATCAAGTAAAATACATGTTTGATAAATTTATACAAATGTGCACATATAGGATATAACATAGATAAACAAAGGCTTTAATAGATATAACTTGATTTGGTAAACAATAAGTGGTATGCATGATAACTATTTAAAAAATGGGAAAATATTAAATAAATTACATTTAGATAGAAGGCATACGTGATACAGTTGCGGATAATCCCATCTCCATTTTCCATGACGGGATGGAGAGACTGGTTGGAGTGAGTTGAGTCATAATGATGAGGGGTTGTGCAGAGGTTCCTCCATTTGCTGTGAATGTAGCCTTACCCTATTGGGATGCATGCAGCCATTCTAAATTTTATATTGACGATGTTTTGGTGTCTATGTTCCCAACCACAACAATTCCTATGTAATGTTTTCTTTTCATTAGAGTATGGTCGGTGAATAAGGACGACAACATTGTTAGTTTGATTTGGTTGGTGGAACATGCTTGTGGTTGGGGGACCTGATGGAGAGCAAAAGAGTGAGTGAAAAGGGAGAAGAAAAAATTGGATCAGGGATATTAAAAATATGTCTCTGATTATACATGAATTCCCCGTTATACTCTGACTAGATGAAAAATACCCCTAATCCCTTTCGAAATTTTGAACCATCACCCTTTTCTAATTTCCCTTTCTATTCCTTTCCTCCTTCTTCCTCCGCTTCCTCTTCCATTGTCTCCTTCTTCCACTTATTTTCATTTTCATCTTCTTTTGTCTTTCTCTTCCTCTCATATTTTGAATCAGAACACATTTTTTCCTACGCAATTTTGTGTTCTATTTTTTTTCCACAAGCTTCTGCATGTTTTTTGCATTCTAGTTTTTTCACTATAGTAGGGGTATGCGTGAGGCGAGTTAACATACAACAACATAACGAAACTTCACAAAATCTGAGATGAACTAATTAAGTTCACAAATACCTCACTTAGTTTTGAAAAACATACACATACATGAATTTAATTGACGCAAGTGAATCCCAAACCTCTAATTTGATGAGTACGTGAACTCATAAATCATAACGTAGGCGGACGTGAATTTAGTTCATGTACTACCTGTAATTAAGTTCAAATCAAAACTTACCGGTACCACATGAACTAAATTCACATACCTATGTGTGTAGAGTTCACGAAACATTTAGAAATTTAGAAATTGATCAAGGTTGTATGTGAATTGAGTTTGTGTGTGTGTTAAAACTTAAAACTACAGTATTTTTTATGCACATCGACTTAGTTTACGTGTGTTTGTAATTCTTAGACACATAAAAATCTTGACATTATTATCATATATGAAAATTTTATATTATCACTTTGTTCACAATATTAAATAGACACGAGTGTAGTAACTCCTGTTATAAAATAAAATGGTTGTATTAACATCTTTTAACAAGGTTGAGAGATAGAGCTCATACAGAATTTTCAATATGAAAGATTCTTTTCACGTTAATTATTAGTATGTGTTCAGACTAACATTTTATTTAATTAGTACTTAATACTTATTAGGTTATTAATTAAATTTAAAAAGGTTTTGTAAACTAATTATTTAGCCCAAACAGAGCTTATTAATAGAATTATTCGTAATTTAGTTCTTTTTCTTTCAGTCAACTAAAAAATTATTCATTTATATATCCTTTTTGGGGATAAATGAGAAATTAACTCACTCTGGCTCTACCTTTATTGAAAGTAACAACGCTTAAGCAAGAATAAATGAACACAGTCATACACCACTAAAGATATCAAAAGTAAATTAGTATACACACAACATACATATGATATATACATTGCCAGGAAAGCTTGATAAGATAAAGGACAATAAAACTTGGAATATTTTAGCATGAAAAAAGTGAAAAAGATGCAAAAGTTCTTTAGAAACATGCTCAAGTATTTGGATATTTTAGTGGAGTTGTCCAAGTCTGATTTGAGGGAACTGTTCCACTAAAGGTGATTGTGATTTTCTCATCAAAAGTTCTTTTGAAACATAATCCATGGTGGGGCGAGAAGATGGATTTTCACTCAAGCAAGAAAATGCCAATCTTGTAATCAAGATGATATCCCCAACAATTGAATTGGTAGGTTGAGGAAGGCGTTGGTCTAATACATCAATCAACAACAAATTATAAGTCATTGTTGCTGTAGATGATGAGAACAATGAAGAAACAAAATCTGCTGGATGGCTTCCCAGAAGGATTTCAAAACAAAGAACTCCAAAGCTGTAAACGTCACACTTCTCAGTCACTTCCATGGTTTGGGCGAATTCTGCAATCAAATTAAAATTTAAAAGTTATCACACTCACACATGAAACAAAACTGAAATTTTTTTGGGTCCTTTTTATAAGAAACTTTGTCTAATTTTCAAATGTTTTAAATGTTGAATTTCACTTATACCCTTATTTATAGGGGTATAGATGGAATAAATTTATTTTTATAAGACTATTAAATGAAAAGAACTATTTACAATTTGTTTCCTTGGTTTGTGTGATTTTTTCAAAATGTTTCTTATAAAAAGAACTGAAGGGAGTATTGTGCGCTTTTGCATAACAAATTTATAACTTTAGTAGCTTGCATATGTTTTTGAAATGAATTTGATACTAGAACACCATTTATGTATATCTCCTTTGTGTATACTTGTTATGTTCAACAAATAAAAAAAAGCATACCTATTGTTTTGATTGTCATACTGTGAAAGACTACTCTTTACCAGTTCTTGCTTAGTGATTAAACAAATACTCCACTAGTGGTATCAATCCCCACATAGAATTTCAATATAAAAAATTATATAAATTGAAATGATGTGATCATTTTCATTTCTATATACAAAAAGAAAAGGGGTCTAACCTGGAGCTGCATATCCAAAGGTGCCTGCAAATGTTGTCCAGCTGCTTGAATCACACTTTAGAAACTTAGCTGTTCCAAAATCCGAAAGTTGAGCTTCATAAGATAAATCCAAAAGAACATTCTTGCTTGATATGTCACGATGAACTATTGGAGGTGTGATCTCATGATGCATATAGGACAAAGCATTAGCCACACCTCTAACCACATTTACCCTCTTTTCCCAATCAAATTCAATAGCTTGCGAGTCATTGTTTAGCATTTTTGTCAAAGTCCCCCCTTCCAAGAACTTATAAACCAAAAATGAGAATCTTGAATGCTGGCAATATCCGTAGAGCTTTATGATATTACGATGCTTGATTTCCGTCAAAGCTTGAATTTCATTTTCAAATGCTTTGAAATTGGGCCTCTCCCCATCTATTCCCGAATGAAGTTTCTTCACTGCAACAACCATATCTGCAGACAACTTAGCCTTATAAACAGAACCTTCCCCTCCTACTCCAATGAGATAATCTTCATCAAAGTTATTGGTGGCTTCAATGATATTTTCAAATAGCATTTTTCCATCATGGCTCCATATGGAAAAGACTTCTTCTGCTGGTGCTTCGTTTGAATCTTTATCCTTGGTTTTTTCCTTTCTTGCTCTCCGATAAAGAATATACATTAAAACTCCCACCCCACAAAATACTAGTACTAGAGCACCTAAGATAACAAACAATACTAGTAAGAGAGTCTTGTGGCTCTTTTGACTGTGGTTGGTTGTGCAAAGCTCTAAACCAGTGCGATTACCACACAAACCTTTGTTATTTGTTAATGATTCAATTGGAGCCTTGAGAAAGGCTTGATTATTTGGTAGCCTCCCTTCCAAATGGTTGTTTGATATGTTGATATCGGTCAAGCTTGACATGACATCCTCAAAACTGGATGGAATGGTGCCAAAAAGATTATTGGATGACAGATTCAGCTTTTGCAATTGCTTCAACTCTCCTAATATTGTTGGTATTGTTCCACTCAACGAATTCCCGCTAAGATCAAGAGTTTCAAGTGGCTGTGAAATGGAAAAGTCTGACGGTATTCTCCCTTCAATTTTGTTTTTGCTCAAGTTCAAGTTTCGTAACAAGGGTAACTTCACAACTTCTTTTGGTATTGTTCCATTCAACATGTTTCCTCCTACATCAAAATCTACAAGATTTTGTAGCAATCCAATTTCACTTGGAATATTTCCTGAAAGATGATTGTTGTTGATCTTAACTTCAAGTAATGATTTCAGGTATCCAAGCTCCTTTGGAAGTTTTCCCGTTAAGTGGTTTGAAGAAAGGTGGAGCTTGCCTAGCTTCTTTGCCTCCAAAATTGTTAATGGTATGCCACCGGTGATATTATTGTTGGAAATCATGAAGTTATTAAGATTACGACACTTCCCCCAGTTTGGTGAAATATGACCATAAAATTTATTGTTACTTAGATCAATGTAATTCAAATTCGGATATACACCAAAATCTTGTGCTATATCTCCTTCTATTTGATTACCCTGAAGCATAAGTCTTTCAATACTAGAGCAGTTCTTCAAACTTCTTGGTACTGGACCAGTGAAATGGTTGTTGAAAACAGTGAAGAATAGTAGAGATCCACCAGAACATATTTGAGGTGGCAAATGGCCAATGAAATCATTCTTGTCTAATATAAAGGATTCAAATTTGGTAAAGTTATATAGGCTTTGTGGAATTCTACCATGAAATTTATTGGTGGCTAATTCTAAACCAGTTAGCTTTGTCAAATTTCCAATCATAGCAGGAATAGTTCCAGAAAGATTGTTTTCTCGAAAACATATGACTAACATATTGATTAGATTTCCAATAGAAGTAGGAATTGATCCAGAAAAATTATTAGACATAAAATTTAAATATGTTAGCTTTGTCAAGTTTCCGATGGTGGAAGGAATAGGTCCAGAAAAGTGGTTGTAAAGAAGTCTAAGATCATTCAAATTGACCATGTTTTGTATAGAAGGAGCAATTGATCCAGAAAGATTATTTTTATCAAGCCAGAGATTGGATAAGTAAGACATGTTCCAAAAGGAGGGTGGGATAGTTCCGGACAATGTGTTATTTGAAAGGTAAAGTTCATTTAAACTGGTCAGGTTACCAAATGTTGGTGGGATGGTACCAGATAGAGCGTTCCTTGACAATTCCATAACACCAAGGTTTGTCAACATTCCAATTTCTTGGGGAATGGGACCAACACGGTTACAACCTGCAATACCTAGATACTCCAAGTGGTTCAATTTCCCAATCTCATGAGGAATGTAACCACTAGAAAAGTTTTTGTTGTCACTGAAATCTAGATATGAGAGATTGGTCAAGTTTCCTAAAGAATTAGGAATTTCTCCACTTAGCTTACATACAGAAAGATCAAGGCCTTTTAAACTCCTCAATTTCCATATTTCTTTGGGGATGGAACCTTCAAGTGGGTTTAATGACAAGTTCAAAACATTTATTTTGGTCATGTTACCAATTTGTGGAGGAATGGTCCCATAAAAAAAGTTGCTGTAGATATTTAGGGTGAGAAGGTTTGGGAATGAGGTGAAGTTGAGAGTGTGGAGTGTACCTTGTAGATTATAATATGCAAGATTTATGCTAGAGATGGATTTGGATTTGTCACACCCAATTCCTTCCCAATTGCATGGATTTGTGGTTCTTGTCCAAGTTGGCAAGAGAGCTTGGGTGTGGTTTTCAAAGCTATCTTTCCACTTCAACAGAGCTTTTGCTTGGTCTTCAAGGGTAGCTTGATAATGAGAAGTTGTGGTCAAAGAAGTGATTTTGGAAAAACCAGCAATTTGAGGAAAAAATATTGTTAAAAGGACCCAAAGGATTATGAAGAGAAGCTGCCCATATGCTAGATTCTTGATAAATTTAGGTACCATGGTTCTTCAGTATAAAATGATATTTGAATCAAGGGTATCTAATGTTGCATATTCTTTAGAGTGAATGTTATATTGTGTGGTTTTGATTCTGATGTTGGAGTTACTGGATACTTATAAAAGAAAGTAAACAAGAAGTCACCAAAAAAAGAAATTAAACAAGAAACGTGATTAGTGTGAGTGTGACTAATTACACTTTTGAAAGTTTTGCACAAAAGCAATACATATTTATCAAGTGACATTTCCTACTCATACTTTTTCCAAAGTTTGTATTATTTTGTCCTCCACTTATTAATTAGTTAAAGCTCATTTTTCACCATTCATATTATTGCTTTGAAGATAAATATGCTTTGCTTTTGTAAAATACTAGATGGTGAGTGTACTACTAATCATTAATTGTGCATTAGTACACTACCAAATCCTCACCATCTCTATTTAAATCATATAATTTTAAAATTAATTGGCTTCGATTTAAAAATAACCAATTTTTCATATTTGCAATTTGATGGTGAGCTAATATATTTGCCTCTAAACAGAAATAACAACAATATCAAATAACAATAAACCACTACCTTAGTGAGGTTGAGGCATCAAGAAAACACTATCATGGACTAAAAACTACAGATGAAAGCAATCTCGGATTGATTTGTGTCCCTCTATAGTTGCAATTTAGACTTATAAGAGTCAAATTTCAATTTCCATAAGCACATCACATGTGACCTGAAAGAGTGGTGAACCATCAAGTTCTTATCATGTCATGGTTGCAAAAGAGGTTGTCTTTAAAATAGATAGGCCAAAGTGTGTTTGACTCCAAGCTATAATGGTTAGGGATGAGCATGGTTTGGTTTTGGAGGAAAACTGAACCGAACTGAACCAAACTGTTTTCAAAATTTATAATAACTGAACTGAACTAAACTGTTTGTCTTTAAAACTGAACCGAACCGAACTGTTAAAGTGGTTCGGTTTTATGGTTTTAAACTGTAACGGGCGAGATAATCCTGGCCCAAGTCTATATGAGCCCAATCCGCCTAAGAATCGGGTCGCGCCCATGTGAGCCCATAACCCGGTAGAATGAATCCATTCAATTAGCCCATTACTCACGTTCTTCCCTTATGGAGCATTATAGGACACGTGGAAAGTAACGATATCCCACTCCTAGATCGTGGAGCGTTATAACCGCCATATGGCGGGAAAATACGAAGGAAACCCATGATCATACATCATGGAGTAGTGGGGTGAGAGGAAAGGAATCTTCACCACTCTATATATATCTGAGAAACCAGAAGAGAAAAGAGACAAAAAACACAATAATCAAAGAATAACCTATAAACCATTTACAAAGTTCTACACTAGAACATAAACCAAACTATAACTAAATTTGCACTAGAAAAACTGAACCATTAAACCGAACTGAACAGAACCGAACTGTTAACAGTGGCGGAGCTAGCCCTAAAAGTTAGGGGGGGCCGCTATAGTTATAAATCGAATACTAAAAAATTTCTTAAAAAAATATATATTATGAAATATATTTTATGTCAATTCATGCTTAAACTTCATATTTTTTATTTAGTTATCTCAAACAAAAATTAAAATTTTCTAACAAAAGATTGATCAAACATAGTTTTTTATACACTAAAACTCTATTTGAAATAAAAATTTGAGTACTTTTTCTCAAAAAAAAAAATATTTGAATACTTTGAAAAAATAAATTACACATTTTAAAACATCTATAAATTATTACAATAAAACATTAGAAGAAATGCTTCAAAAAGTAAATTAGAAACAATATTTGAATGATTAATAATAGAGAATTTTTGTTGAAACAATTTAAAGGAGGTTAATAATCTTGTAAATTTAAAATATCAACTTCAAAATAGAGGGGGTTTGAAACCCCAGTGTACCGGATAAAATAAATTAGGCCTAATTGATAGAAGACCCAATTCACCTTGACCCAATCCGCCTGCAACCAGGCCCAATCCGCCGCGCGAAGCATCTGCACGAGGTTATCATGTGACCCACGTTCACCCCCCCCCCCCCCCAGCTCAGCATAACACATGAAACACGTGTGTTTGAAACGGTTGGGAGAAGTGGCGCCAAAAACAACCCCACTCTCCCTCGCGAAGGATCGTGGGGCTCAGAACAACCGCCAAGTACCCCACTCCCCTTGAGTAAGGGTCGTGAGATCGTGGGGTACAGTTGAGGCCCATTCCTAACTCTATAAATACCACCCCCAACGCAAAAATAAACTCAAGCAATATCACAACCTCAAACCATTGCATAGCTTTAACCTCTAGCAAATATACACCCCTAGTGTTCTATCAGGAACATTTGGCGCCCACCGTGGGGCCCTGGTAAAACACTTCTCAGGCCTCAAATCACAATCAACAGGAAATTTCATTAACAATGGCTGGAGGTACTCCTAACCACGAGAACCAGCCTAACCTCCAAGCAGCGATCAACGAGATACGCCGCCTCCAGGCAGAGGTCGCCGAAATTCAGAAAGAAAAAGCTGAGGAGATAGCCAGAACGGAAGAAGAGGAAAATATCGAAGTCTCGCAACCCCTCGCCCAACAGCTGTGGGACGCTCAAGTCCCACCAAACTTCAAAATTCCACAACTTCCAAGCTTCGACGGCAAAACCGATCCACTGGAACACCTGATGGCCGTCGGTACTCAAACCGCCATTCTAGGAGCAGAGGAGCATCTGAAATGCAAGTTGTTGTCAAGCACATTTAAGGACGCGGCTTTACGTTGGTACATGAACCTTCCCAAGAATTCGATAACAGGGTACCAAGATTTTCTCCGAAAACTCATCCATCAGTTTTCCGGGAGTAAGCATATACAGGTCACAGCCACAAATATGTTTAGTCTAAGACAAAAGAGCTCAGAGTCCCTGAGGGAATACTTGGCGAGATTCAGCGAAGCCACCATCAAGGTTTCCAACCCAAATCAAGAAATGTTCGTAGCCGCCTTTCATAATGGGCTGCGAGCAGGACACTTTAACGAATCACTGGCGCAGAAGCCCGCCGAAACCATGCAGGAAGTCATGAAACGAGCCGAATGCTACATCAAAGGCGAGGAGAGCAACGCAGAAAAGCGGTCAAGAGACCACAAAGAAAGAGCTCCGGAATCGGGAAGTAGCAGATACCCAGATTACCAGAGGCGACGCTGGCCTAGTGAAGATCATAGAACCCCGCGAAACAACGGAGGCTCGTACTACCCACCAAGGAGAGCCAGCAAACCATTTGAAGAATACGCACCGCTCAACAGAGCCAAGGTACACATCCTTGATGAAATCCTGCAGGCGGGGTTAGCGAAGCGTCCCCCCGCCCCTGACCGCCAGTACACCATGGGGCGAAACGAAAATGAATGGTGTCATTATCATCGATGCAAAGGTCACGATACGGAGAAGTGCTTTCGACTTAAAGACCTGATAGAGGAACTGATAAGGAGTGAACACCTAAAGAAGTTCATATAAAGAGCAGCTCAAGACAACAAAGCCAGACAAAGATCGCCAAGGTCGCCACGCAACCCGCCAACGGAAGACGCAAGGGAAAAAGACCAACCCAGAATCGCTGTCAACACTATAGTGGGAGGATTCGCAGGTGGCGGAAACTCCAACAACGCCAAGAAACGCTATGTGAGAAAATCAGAACGGGAATCAATCGTGGTAGGACATGTGTCCTTCCCCCCAGCCCCAGACTTGTCCTTTTCGCCCAAAGACGCCACAGACATCGTCCCGCACGACGACGATCCGCTGGTGATTCAAGTACAAATCCTTAACTGCGACGTCAAGCGAGTCCTAATCGACTCCGGAAGCTCAGCCGATATAATGTACTGGGACGCTTTCAAAGCGATGCAGCTTTCTGGCGAGCAGCTACAACCATACCACGGGACACTCGTAGGATTCACTGGCGATCAAGCAGAGGTGATGGGGTACATCACGCTGCTAACAACTTTTGGCATAAAAGAGAATGCAAAGACTGTCAAGGTAAGGTACCTGGTGGTACGCACCCCTTACGCATCTTATAACATAATCATCGGGAGACCAACGTTCAACGCGCTAGGTGCAACAATGTCCACTCTATACCTCGCCATAAAATACCCTCTGGATAATGGCGGAGTAGGGACAATAAAAGGCGATCAGATTCTGGCACGCCAATGTTACGAGTCAAGCCTCAAAATAAAGAAAAAGGAGCTAAGCAGGCTCAGCGTAAACAACGCCAACACACGGGAAGCAGCAGAACTTGATCCAAGGGAAGATTTCCAAGAAAGACGAGTGAGCCCCATTGAAGAATTAGAGGAAATCCAGATAGGGAAGGAGCAGCACCAAACAACCAATATTGGCACCACCATGGGCGTGGAAGAGAGGGAGGAGGTCCTCGCCATCCTCAAAGAAAACGTGGACCTCTTCGCTTGGAAACCGGAAGATATGCCAGGTATTGACGAAACCGTAATCACCCACAAGCTAGCTATTGCAAGCAACGCCAAACCTGTGGTTCAGAGGAAAAGGAAGCAAGGAGAGGAGAGAAGAATAGCAGTGGATGAGGAAGTAGCAAAGTTAAGGAAGGCCCAATTCATCGATGAAATCAAATATCCGGAGTGGCTCGCCAATGTTGTCATGGTAAAAAAGAGCAACGGAAAATGGAGGATGTGCGTAGACTTCACAGATCTGAACAAGGCGTGCCCCAAAGATCCTTACCCACTGCCCAACATTGACAGGCTCATAGACGGCGCCTCAGGGTACAAAACCCTTAGCTTTATGGATGCGTACTCTGGGTATAACCAGATCAAGATGAGTACAGCGGATGCGCCAAGCACCGCCTTCATGACAAACACCTGCAATTATTTCTACATAGTCATGCCTTTTGGCCTCAAAAATGCAGGCGCCACCTACCAACGCCTGATGGATAGGGTGTTTGCACAACAAATCGAAAAAAATTTGGAAGTGTACATCGACAACATGGTTGTCAAAACCCCCGAAGAAGGAAACCACAGTAGAGACCTAGCTGAAATCTTGTCCTCAGTTAGGAAATACAATATGAGGCTCAACCCAGCAAAATGTTCTTTTGGCGTTCAAGCTGGCAAATTTCTGGGCTTCATGCTTACAAACCGCGGGATAGAGGCGAACCCCGAAAAATGCCAAGCAATAATAGACATGCGAAGCCCAACAACGGTGAAAGAAGTGCAACAGCTAACAGGGCGAATAGCAGCGTTATCCAGGTTCTTGTCCTGTGCTGGGGAAAAATCCTGTCACTTCTTTGCAGCACTAAAGAAAGGAGAAAGGTTTGCGTGGACGGAGCAGTGCGAAGAGGCCTTTGGCAAATTGAAAGAGTTCTTAGCCTCGCCACCGGTGCTGACGCTCCCCAAACAGGGCGCACCCCTCGTACTGTACCTCGCGGTGTCAGATAGCGCCCTAAGTTCCGCCCTTGTACAAGAAATAGAAGGTGAGGAAAAGCCCGTGTACTTTGTGAGCAAAACCCTCAGAGGAGCGGAGCTAAAATATCAGAAATTGGAAAAACTATCGCTGGCAGTAGTAGTAACCGCCAGGAGGCTTCGCCAATACTTCCAAAGCCACAAAGTTACAGTCAAGACGGATTACCCGATCAAACAGGTGCTCAAGAAGCCAGATCTAGCAGGGCGAATGGTGGCGTGGTCAATCGAGCTGTCAGAGTTTGACATAGCATTCTCGCCAACAGGAAGCATTAAATCGCAGATATTGGCAGACTTCGTACTTGAGATGACGTCCCCTCCAGAAGAAGAAGGTAAGTCACCCTGGACACTCTCAGTTGACGGTGCATCAAACATAAGAGGTAGCGGAGCAGGTGTGATCCTAGAAGGACCAGATGGAGTGCTCATAGAGCAATCATTACGCTTCGCCTTGAAGGCGAGCAACAACCAAGCGGAGTATGAAGCCCTCATAGCGGGAATGAAGTTAGCCAGAGAAATGGAGGTCGCAGATCTACGAGCAAAGAGCGACTCACAGCTAGTCACAAATCAAGTATCTGGAGAGTACCAAACAAAAGACCCACAGCTGGTCAAATACTTAGAAAAGGTGCAAAGTTTAGCATTGCAGTTCAAACATTTTGAACTCATCTACGTGCCAAGGGAACAAAACGCCAGGGCTGACCTCCTTTCCAAACTAGCAAGCACTAAAAAACCCGGGAATAACAGGACCGTCATACAGGAAACAATAGCCAAGCCCAGCGCAGAAACGACCGAAATATTCATGGTGGTAGAAGGTACCGATTGGCGATACCCTTTGATCAGATACCTGCAGAACAAAATCCTACCGGAAGAGAAAGAGGAAGCAGCGAGGCTCAAAAAGACAGCAACCCACTACGCCATGATAGGAGACAAGCTATACAAGAGGGGATTCTCAGCTCCAATGTTACTTTGCGTGGGCGAGCTGGAATCACGAAGAATTGTGAAGGAAATCCACGATGGATCATGTGGAAACCACATTGGTGGAAGGTCGTTAGCAGGGAAGGTCATAAGAGCAGGATTCTTTTGGCCAACAATCCTACATGACGCAAAGAGCTACGTTCGAGCATGTGATAAATGTCAAAGGTACGCCGAGCTTCACCACGCTCCAGGCGAACCTCTGAAGACAGTCATGTCCCCATGGCCATTCTACATGTGGGGAGTGGACATCTTAGGACCTTTTCCCGCCTCACAAGGCCAGGTCAAGTTCTTGCTAGTAGCGGTGGATTACTTCACCAAATGGATCGAGGCGGAGCCAGTAGCCACAATATCATCTGAAAAGGTAATAAGTTTTTATTGGAAGAAAATTATATGCAGGTTTGGGCTCCCCAAGTTCATCGTCTCAGATAACGGAACGCAGTTCACCAGTGAAAGAGTGGTTCAATTCTTCGAAGGCTACGGCGTACGAAATACCTTTGTGTCAGTAGAACATCCCCAATCAAACGGACAGGCGGAGTCGGCAAATAAAGTGATCCTAATAGCCATAAAGAGAAAACTAGAAAGAAGAGACAAAAACTGGGCAGAACCGCTAGCAGCAATCCTTTGGTCGTACCACACAACAGTCCAATCATCCACGGGCGAGACCCCGTTCAAAATGGTGTATGGATCAGATGCTATGATACCAGTGGAAATAGATCCCCCAAGCTGGAGGCGAGAAACAGCGACAGCAGCAGAAAACAAAATGGCACTCGAAGAAAACTTAGACTTACTAGAAGAGGTAAGAGAAGCTGCACACTTCAGGGAATTCGCAATGAAGCAAAGAGCGACAAGGAAGTACAACACAAGGGTAATGCCCAGGAACTTCGTGGAAGGCGACCTAGTTCTCAAGCGACCAATGGGTAAAGACAAGAGGGGAAAACTCGCCCCAAATTGGGAAGGTCCATTCAGGATACGAGAAGTATTCGGAGGAGGAGCATACAGGCTGGAAACACTAAAGGGCGAGGCGATGCCCAGGACGTGGAACGTGTCAAACCTCAGGTTCTACTACAGTTGAACCATAGGGAGCAGCAGTAGCATAGCTGTAGTTTATCATTTTGTCTTTCTTTATCGCAAGTTATTTTCATTTTCTCATTATTGTACTTACTTTTGAACTAAATTCATCAATAAAAAAGGCGATAAGACACTCTTTTCTCCTGCAAGGGCAGGAGTTTTTATCGAGGCCTATCGTCTGTTCTCAAAAATCTCGTTCCGTTCCCTAGGCGACATCTTAAATGAAGAGCCGAAATAAAATAATGAACGCCATCATATAAGACTAAGGCGTCGATGTGCAAAAATTATTCAAGCTCGCCATGTAAGACTAAGGCCTTGGCGAGATATAAAACGTAAACGCCATCATGTAAGACTAAGGCGTTGATGTGCAAAAGTTATTCATGCTCGCCATGTAAGACTAAGGCTCTGGCGAGATATAAAAAGAAAACGCCATCATGTAAGACTAAGGCGTTGATGTGCAAAAGTTATTTAAGCTCGCCATGTAAGACTAAGGCTCTGGCGAGATATAAAAAGAAAACGCCATCATATAAGACTAAGGCGTTGATGTGCAGAAAATTAAAATCGCCATATAAGACTAAGGCTTTGGCGAAGTAAAAACGTAAACGACATCATGTAAGGCTAAGGCGTTGATGTGCAGAAAATTAAAATCGCCATATAAGACTAAGGCTTTGGCGAAGTAAAAACGTAAACGCCATCATGTAAGGCTAAGGCGTTGATGTGC
The DNA here is from genome assembly GCA_030408175.1 of Trifolium repens. Taxonomy (NCBI): domain Eukaryota; kingdom Viridiplantae; phylum Streptophyta; class Magnoliopsida; order Fabales; family Fabaceae; genus Trifolium; species Trifolium repens. Next base: position 19,711,278 of record CP125848.1, read on the forward strand.
AGAAAGTTAAAATCGCCATATAAGACTAAGGCTTTGGCGAAGTAAAATCGTAAACGCCGTCATATAAGGCTAAGGCGTTAATGTGCAAAAATTATTTAAAATCGCCATTCAAAACTAAGGCTTCGGCAAGGTAAATCTCCAAAAACGGAACATATATAAATAAAGGCTACACTGTCACAAAGACAGAAGCAATTTTATTAAAGACCCATGAAAAGACGATAACAATGCATCATGCCCAAAGGCTTACATCAAAGGAAAGACAACAAAGGAAAACCATCTAGCCCTAAAAACAAAAACATCACTTCGAGGGTTTTAACCCTGAAGATTTTGCAGCCTCCACTTTAGGCTCCACCGTAATCTGCGACCCGCCATCTTCTTCAGAGGTATAACCTGACGAAGTGTCAAAGTAAGTATAAAAATTATCGATTCCGCAGGGATTGTTCCAAATCAAACGAAAATAATTGGTATCATACGAGAGTAAAAATTGCAATTAAATAAAAGGGGGGAATTCTTTTGGAATTAGGGTTTTTTGAAAGTAACGGCAAGAAAATAGGGTTTTGATTCAAGAAGAGAAAGCGATTGGATCTTTTCGGTTCATCTAACTACTATTGTCTTGGTATTCCATGCATGTTAACAAATTACAAACTTAGTTCACGATTCGATTAAAATAAATAACTATGTCCAATGTCTTGGTACATAATCCTCTCAATTGATTATCAATCCCTAATGTCTTAGGATGACCTATAATCAATTGAGGTTTTTGCCCTTTAATCTTTGAATTCTCAATTAACAAACCGATATTTCTAAAGTGAGGGTTAATTGAACAGTTATCCCTAGGTCAATTGATTTGCCTCTAATGTCTTAGTAAACAAATAATTATAATCATCACACACTTGATCAAGTTATGTAAAGCATTAAGGACAAAGGATAATTGACTGAAATTAACTTCGTAATTTAATCAACACATCATATGAAACACATGATTCAAAACAATAGCAATTAGAATCCCCTAGGATCCAATCTAGAAGTTTAGTTACGCATAATTAAAGCAATAACATAAATTAGAGTAAAAGAATTCATTACAAAGTAAGGAACACTTGATTCTGGACTTGCTCTCAAAAGTTGCCTTTTTCTCCCCGTCCTAAACTTTTGTAGAATGAGGAGAAAAATCTAATTTATAGACCTAGGGTAACGGGCCTGCGCCGCGCGCCAACTGGGCCGCGCCGCGCGCCATCGACAGAACTGGCAGAGCTTTTTAACCGTCTCTGGGCGCCGCGCGCCAATCCCCTGCGCAGCTGCGCCACTGTACATAATTTTTGCTCATTTTCTCTCCTTTTTCTTGTGCTCCAAGCAATCTTGTATTGATTCTTCTTCTCTTTATTTCTTGCATAGTGCATAATAAAAAATATACTAATTTGCCTTGAATTTGTTGTAAAAGCATAGTAATGACATGAAGTCATCACAACCCCAAACTTGAACTTTTCCTTGTCCTCAAGGAATATCTGCATCTATCGGAAAACCTGGCTCTATCTCAACAGTTTATTCAAATCAACAAAGTCAATCAAGTCAAACATTTCAATCAACATTTCAAAGATCATCCCTGACATGAATCTACTTGCACACCGAATGCCATTAGAAAAACAAGAACCTTTTGCAAACATTGACCAAACATAATCACTGCACTTCCTCACTTTCTCTCCTGTTTTAAATGGTTAAATTCACTCAATCAACACAGTCATAGCTATTCAACCATAGACTTGCAAACATTCTACAATCGATCGACACACAAACAAATTCACACCTTTAGAGGACTTGAGGGTTATAACGGGGCTAAGGTTTAAGGGTGGATGTTTTTGGATGGTAAGCAGAAAAACTTGGAGTTTTTAATATCACCCTTTTTTTTTCACACAATGAAGTTATTATTTTTTTTTTTTCTTTCTCCCCTTTACACGTTAGCAATTTATACTAGAGAACTTATTTATTTCTTTCAATCACACATTTTTTTTTTGTTTCTTTTTCATTTTTTTTTTTTAGAGGTGTATGGGATACCTCTTTCTTTCATTCATTTTTTTTTCTTTCTTTTTTTTCAGTTCTCTAGTACCCCACCCCAAACTTATTCGGTTGCAAATACCAAAAGCAACCCCAAACTTAATGATGAGCTATGTGCTCAATTTATTAGTTAAGTTCCTGAACTCCAAGAAAATCATCTTTTTTTCTTTTCATTTTTTGAAAATTTTTGGTTCAGCAAACAACAACAATTTTTTTTTTTTTTCAGCTCAAAGGGGTTAACAAAGGATTTATTATATAAGCAAGGTAGCTTCAAAAGGCTCAAGGTACAAACAACTTGCCTCGGTGTGTAATTTATAACGATCAATCAAGAAAGAGAACATAAGCAAGTTCTAGAGAATTAGCTAAGCTGTGGAATCTCTCATACCAAGAAAAAAAATTAAGTGTTTAGGCTCGAATTCTCACGGCTTGGCCGGATTATCGAGTGGTCAATGTTTGAGAAATTTCCTCAGCTTTTCTAATAGAATTCAAACATACAAGTAACCAACAAGGGAATCACAAATATATGTAGTAAAAGAAACGCTAACCTAACAAACCTCATATCTTTTCAAACAAACCAATATCAATAGTGCACAAGTTTTCAAACAGACACAGGCATTCAGAAAAAACAAGATAAAATGCAAGTTCAAAGGATTAAGCAAATACCAACTGTAGAGTAACTGATGAGAAGATCCGCTCTCATCCTGTCTCTCTCCGAGGCCAAAGTCTGCCTCATAGGAATGCTCCCGCTGTTGATAGGCCTCAAAGTCTTGGGCTCATCTCTCCGACTCATCCAACTGTCTCAACTCTACTCCTTTACTTAACCTGCAAACACAAACAAGGCACACTAAAAGTAGAAATTAGTAAATAAAAACCTTGGGTTGCCTCCCAAGCAGCGCTCGTTTAACGTCAATAGCTTGACGGTCCATGACCTAAAAGGCCACGCGCTTGTTTAACGTCCTTAGCTTGACGCATAAACCACTGTTAGGGTGGCATATATGTTAGAAAAAATATGTCATCCTTCTTCTTCCGCTTGTTTGGTAAGAAATCCATGAACTTCGTATAAAGAATCAAGTGCTCCCATGCTCCAATCACTAAAGCTTTGGAATATGGGTTCTCCCACCTTGGAGAAGATTCATGCTTATTTGGCAAATGATTTCTCTCTTTAAGCTCCATTGGTTGAGACTCAAATATCACATAGATATCAAAATGGTTCACTCTTCTCATCCCATTAATCTTGTTCTTCAAATCCTCTTCTTCTACCACAATAGCACAATGTTCTATCTCACTCTCAACCAACTTCTCACATTCATTTGCCTTTTTAACAAGATTACTACATTCAACTCCAAATCCATCAAATGAAACTTGATTTGACCTCAAAAATTCATCCAAAATATTTTTGAGTTGAAAGTTATAATCGATGTTGATCACTTCGGACTTTTCATTATTTAAACAAAACTGATCACAATAGTCACTATGATGATTCGCCCCACAAAATCCACATCTCTCTTTCAATAACTTTAGTCGACCATTCACCGATTTTTGCTGATCAGATAGTCGAGAGAGATAATAACAAATGACAGCAATTCCTTCGCAATCAAGCAAAAAATTATCAATCCATCTTGATTCCATTGCTACAAAACTTGGAGAAATTTTTTAGTAGCAAAGCACAATGAAAAAGACATGAAGAGAACAATATTTTTTTTTCTAACTTTTTTTTTTTTAATAGAATCTAATAAAATCTTACTAAATCAATATTTTAAATAAAACAAATCTACTAAATAAATAAACAAATTATAACTAAAGATCCTAAATAAATTCTAACAGAATCAAACTAAAAGAAATAAAATATTTTTATTTTTTTGGAATATTAAAAACAGAAAATAAATAAAAGTAAAATAAACTAAGTATGATCCAATTACCTTGTTAATTCAATCAACAATCCCCGGCAACGGCGCCATTTGACGAAGTGTCAAAGTAAGTATAAAAATTATCGATTCCGCAGGGATTGTTCCAAATCAAACGAAAATAATTGGTATCATACGAGAGTAAAAATTGCAATTAAATAAAAGGGGGGAATTCTTTTGGAATTAGGGTTTTTTGAAAGTAACGGCAAGAAAATAGGGTTTTGATTCAAGAAGAGAAAGCGATTGGATCTTTTCGGTTCATCTAACTACTATTGTCTTGGTATTCCATGCATGTTAACAAATTACAAACTTAGTTCACGATTCGATTAAAATAAATAACTATGTCCAATGTCTTGGTACATAATCCTCTCAATTGATTATCAATCCCTAATGTCTTAGGATGACCTATAATCAATTGAGGTTTTTGCCCTTTAATCTTTGAATTCTCAATTAACAAACCGATATTTCTAAAGTGAGGGTTAATTGAACAGTTATCCCTAGGTCAATTGATTTGCCTCTAATGTCTTAGTAAACAAATAATTATAATCATCACACACTTGATCAAGTTATGTAAAGCATTAAGGACAAAGGATAATTGACTGAAATTAACTTCGTAATTTAATCAACACATCATATGAAACACATGATTCAAAACAATAGCAATTAGAATCCCCTAGGATCCAATCTAGAAGTTTAGTTACGCATAATTAAAGCAATAACATAAATTAGAGTAAAAGAATTCATTACAAAGTAAGGAACACTTGATTCTGGACTTGCTCTCAAAAGTTGCCTTTTTCTCCCCGTCCTAAACTTTTGTAGAATGAGGAGAAAAATCTAATTTATAGACCTAGGGTAACGGGCCTGCGCCGCGCGCCAACTGGGCCGCGCCGCGCGCCATCGACAGAACTGGCAGAGCTTTTTAACCGTCTCTGGGCGCCGCGCGCCAATCCCCTGCGCAGCTGCGCCACTGTACATAATTTTTGCTCATTTTCTCTCCTTTTTCTTGTGCTCCAAGCAATCTTGTATTGATTCTTCTTCTCTTTATTTCTTGCATAGTGCATAATAAAAAATATACTAATTTGCCTTGAATTTGTTGTAAAAGCATAGTAATGACATGAAGTCATCATAACCACTAGGATAAAATTCCTGAGCGTTATAAGTCCTCAAAAACTCTGCATAGTCTTCATCCACATCGTCAGAACTTGAAGAGTCCTGTGGATTCGCATCATTGGGATAAAATTCCTGAGGACGATAGGTCTTCAGAAACTCGGCATAATCCCCGTCAATGTCATCATAACTTGAAGAATCCTGTGGAAGCGGAGGGTTCTTCAGCTTAACCTCCTTGGGATCACGGAGACGCGTGGACCTCGAGGTAGACGCTTCCAATTTGTTCTTACCTCTCTGAGTTTTCGGTTCAGCAACAGTACGTTGCCTCGATGATTTCCTAGCCATTGAAAGCAAAAACTAGGGTTACTTGTGAAAAATAGAAAGGAGAGAACCCATATTTATAGCGATGGGGCAACCCTAACCGAACTCCGCAATAAATACGGAAGGCAGTTGCAACAACTCATTTATGAGAAGCGCTTATAACGAGGATAAGGAGATACTTACGAAGTTAGCTTTATCTTTTTGAAAAGTAACGTCGACAGTAAATGATAAACACCGGAAAATAAAACGGCAAGTAGGCGATTCAATACCCAACTAAAATAAAGAGTAAAGGCGATTAAAGAAAGGGTAAATGTCATAAATACAACAGGCCAGAATTCACATAAGGATCAAACTCCAACCTTACATTTTAAAGGCACATTATAAACTCCCATTAGAAGGGCGGAGTTAATTCGACACCAAAAAGGAAGATCCAATACAAAAAGTCACCAAAAGAACTACAATGAAAAAGTTCAACTAAATTACAAAACAAGTGACATAAAAAGACACCAACAACAAAAGCCTAAGCTGGTAAGCACGACACCAATTTCCCTCCCTCAACCTTCTTCAAAAAGTCTATCTGTGCAAGGGCATCGCCATCAAGGCCAGGAAACAGGGCCCGCACCTGCTCCATAGCAGCATTAAAACCATCTACATATTTGCCAGCCATCTGCTCCTTCAGGTTGTCGATCTCCTCTTCCTGCTCTCTGAGGTCGCCATGAAGCCTATCCGCCGCCGACTGAAGCTGGGATATATCAGCATCTCGCTTCCCAGCATCCTGCCATATCTTCACCAAGGCCACAATCATGGCGTTACGAGCTATGGTCAAGTCACGCTGGCTCCTCTTCAAAGAAGAAACTTTCTTCTTCTCTCTATCCAGACTCTTCTGAAAATCAGCTTGACTCTTGGCCAACTGGCCAGCAAGGTCTTTCTCCAACTCCTCCTTAGCAGCACCAAGTTCCCGCTCCAGCTTATCAGAAGCTTCCTTCTCTTGGCGGTTAAATACCATTTGGTTCAGGGTCAAGCACTTCAACCCCGTACCAGCAGCTAGCTTCTGAAGCTCCTCCAAGCTCATCGCATCAAGGCGGGATGAATAACCCTTCAGATTTTCAGAGACAAAAGTGAGGGGGTCGAAATCCTCGTTCCAAATGGGATGCGACTCAGCCTTTGATTTTTCTCCCTCCGTAGCTGCGGAGCCAACGACCTCGCCTTGGGGCGTAATACGCTTAGCAGGCCCAGAAGGGCGCTGGCGACTCGATCGTCCACCTTTCACCGGGGGAGGGAACACCTTCTCCTGTACACCATCATCATCGCCCCCCTCAACAACGGCGTCATCTCCTAATTTTTGAATCTTGTTCGAGGCAGACGCCGTGTCATTCTTTCGACCCCTCTTTGTTCCTTTCCCACTAGCGTTGCCTGCTATCACCACCTGTGACAAGGGATCAACCTGAGCGTCAGGGTTGTCCAATTTTTGTTTCGCCCTAAGCAGGTAAGAGGCGAACTCGGCATCAGAAATTGTCTTCATTTTTCCTGCAGGAAACAAGAAAAGCATCAGCAAAAAAATTCCAAATCAATACCACACAGAGAAAACGAAATACATGGCGGGACAGAACTTACTCAAATAATCAACCACCCCACGGGGTTTGGTTTCAAGATTCACTAGTTCCTTTGAGCCAAGGGTCTTAAAGGAACCTAGGAAAGCCACAGTTTCCATCTCAAAAGGTGAGAGGTGGGCGACATCAGGACCCTTAATAAGCCTAGGATTTTTCGACCAATAAAAAGGGAATAAAGGAGTCCTGTCGGCGTCATACATCACATCCTGACACTGGGGCCCGCCACGTACTCTATAAAAAGAATCATGATAACTCTTAAAATTGCTAGCATACAGGGCGAAGAACGTCCTGTTGGGAAGAGCGCATAATGAGACCAGACGATCCGCGGAGAAACTCTTGAGGTGATAAAAAGAAAAGAAAACTCCAATGCTGGGTGTTAGATCCAGAGCCAGACAGATGATTTGGTAAGCTTTGGCAAAACCCCAACTGTTGGGATGAAGTTGAATAGGTGCGATGTTTAAAGTATGAAGCAGAGAAACTTCGAAGGGCGTAAAGGGGAACCATATGTTAAAAGTTTGCACAACGACCCCATACATCAGGAAGTAATGGGGAGGATCAGAGTTAACCACGGTGACTAACTCATCCGCGTTCACTGGCTCTACGACCACATCACGCTCCCGTCCAGAACCTGACAGTTTGACAACTCCTCTAAGGGTTTGAACGCTATCCAACGAACAGAATTTTGACTTTTAAACATCGTGACGCCTGAAGGATCAAAGACCACCAGTTCCTTCCCTGTGAAAGAGGAACGCGGAATTATTATACACTCACTATCACTACCACTACTACTGCTCGAAGAATCGCTATCGCCCTCAATAACGGGAAGATTAAGCATCTCATCGACATACTTGCCCTCATCAAAAGATCCATCCCACCTAAAGCTATGAAAATAGATTTGACGCTCAGTGGCGGATCCCAAGGGAGGAATCGAAGAAAAACCCCCCTCACTGTCCGACTCGCGGATGATAACCATGGCAAGAGAAAGAAAAACCTAAAAGAGTAAAAAGGAAGGGCGTAGAAAGAATAAAAATTTATACCTCAGATATACGATGAAGAGATCGAGTGAAAGAAGATCAGCGGACAAGGAGTTTTCACTTGCAATAAGGAGATGAAGAAACAAGAAAAAGAATGAGGAGGAAAAGGCTACGAGTTGTGGCGTATTTAAATGCAGAAGAGGCCGTTCATTTGCCCAGAAAATAAAAGAAACTGAACCGTCCTAATACCCATTGAGTAAAAGCGCGAATTCGGACACGCTACCAACACGTGTCAGGAAAGTGAAAGCATAAAGTGACATCAGCAAAACACTTTTATTTCATCATCAAAATTATTCATTACAGCATTCAAACCATACAGTATAATGTACGGATAAACAAAACAAAATTACAAATATCTTAAAGAAAAACTAGGCATGATCGGCAGCCTTCCTAGCGCTGTCCCAGAGCGATTGAATCTTTTGGCGACATTCTCGGGCGATCTCCAAGTCGCCATGAACGTTGGAGGCGTGTCCATCATGAACCCGCATGCGATCTTGTAGCTCCAACAAGGCGCGACGCTTCTCCAACAACTTTGCAATATCATCCTTGACATCTCTCTTCAACTGACGCTTCTTCATTTCCAATTGATCAATTTCCGCCCGCAGCTTGGCAAGCTGATGATCAACATCATCCTCCTGGTCAAAACAGACCGCCAGATTGCCCTCGTACATGCGCATACCCTCCTTTGTAAGCCACATCTCATCAAAGATCGCAGCGATCGTCCTCTGACTGTGGCAACGCGACTCTTCTACCGCCATGATGAAAGGGAAGTCTTTGATCATTTGATCCCGCAGCGCCAGCACACTGTCTAGGAATTCATGTTGAGGCGGAGTTAGTCGCCAGGAAAAGTTGCGAAGGTTGGTTGTCAAAGAGGCGAAGTCCTCGTAATCGTCCATCAAATCCTCTGGATCCTGCAAAAGCAAGGATTTCAACGCATCGATCAGAGAATCTACAGTAGAAGACATGAGTAAGAGGAAATGAAAGTGAGGAATGAAACTATGTACACCTGCCCTTATAAAGAATAAGAACGGCAACGCTTAGTTCTAAGAAGGAGGAGGGAATATCGGACGTATAAGTTTCAAGTTTGTTGCTCCACCCCCGAAAAGCTACGCACAAACGTGCCTGAAGAATAGGACAAGCCCAACATTTCAAGCTCATCAGCACTACGCCTCCTCAGAGCCTTGTGCTTGGGGGGCTGTGTACCGGATAAAATAAATTAGGCCCAATTGATAGAAGGCCCAATTCACCTTGACCCAATCCGCCTGCAACCAGGCCCAATCCGCCGCGCCAAGCATCTGCACGAGGTTATCATGTGACCCACGTTCACCCCCCAGCTCAGTATAACACATGAAACACGTGTGTTTGAAACGGTTGGGAGAAGTGGCGCCAAAAACAACCCCACTCTCCCTCGCGAAGGATCGTGGGGCTCAGAACAACCGCCAAGTACCCCACTCCCCTTGAGTAAGGGTCGTGAGATCGTGGGGTACAGTTGAGGCCCATTCCTAACTCTATAAATACCACCCCCAACGCAAAAATAAACTCAAGCAATATCACAACCTCAAACCATTGCATAGCTTTAACCTCTGGCAAATATACACCCCCTAGTGTTCTATCAGGAACACCCAGCAAAATAGAAAGCATTTAAAAATTCTGGACATCCGAATAGAGGGGGTTTAAAACTCCCGCAAACTAGGAAACAGTGATATTTCGCAGTCTATTTTGCGGGGGTTTAAAACCGCCGCTAAATAGTATACCTATGAAAAAAAATTAAATATTCTGGGGCGGGCCATGGCCCTGTCCAGCCCACAAAGGGCTCCGCCCCTGACTGTTAATCATGAACTGTTTCAGTTTAGTTTCAAAATTGTTGATTATGGTTCAATTTTTTTTGGTTCGGTTTGGTTTAGTTTAACAGTTCGGCTGGTTTTTTTGCCCACCTCTAATAATGGTTGGTTAGTACCAGAAGGCTCTTTCACAGTAAATGTAGTTCAAATTAGTGAGTTGTAGTTGGTTTACTTGTCAAAACTAGTGTAAAAAAGACTTGTTAAGATGGTTCTGAGCCCGACTTAACAGTAAGTGACATAACATGTTTTAGTCGAGTCTTGAACATACTTAAGAAACTCTTGTTAGGTCGATTATAACAGTGCAGACTTTTTTTTTTTTTTTTGAAAAAGCAAAATTTTTACTAAAGAGATAAAAGAGCACAAGAAGTCATGATATTCTGGAACCTGAGGCATTCTTCTATGGACACAACCACAAATTAATTTTATTTAGGCGCACACACATAATCTAACAAATTAAAAGAAAAATAATATATTCACATCAATCAATATCATTTTAATTCTCTCTCTTTAATTTTTTTTTCTTTTTTATGTGAGTGTGCCTAACAATGAGGTGTTGGGTTTGTGCCTAAGTTAAACTTTCTCCCGAAATCTAGGCTAAAATGGCATATCAACTTAAGTTGTTTTGTTAAATCAGCTAATTGTAACCGACTTAAAAAGTGTGGTTTTTGGCAAAAAATAATAAAGTGGGGTTTTTTCTTTCTCGCATTATATATTGCTGCACACTATTAAATCAACCGGAGTCTCCCTACATTTTATCCCTTAAAATTGCTCTTCCAAAACCCCAATCTTGTCAAATCTATATGCAAATTGCAAAAGCTTAATTATGTTGTTGTATAATAAGTGATTTCCACTCACAATTATGGTGCTTAAATCTGATCCATTTGTAGTGGTAAATACTTGAATGAATATAAAATTTGGAGTGCATTAAACTCCAATGAAATTGCAAATCTCTACCTATCGTTAGTTGATTCAGTGGTGATTGACGCTTAACTTGGTAGGGAGGATCACGGTTCGATCCCCCACAACTGCGACCGGGAGGGGGCTGAAATCACTTGATACCAGAACTGACCCCCGAACCAGATTCAACTAATGGTGAAAACCAAAAAAAAATAAAAAATTGCAAATCTCTTTTGTGCACATTGGATTTAAATTACATAATGGCTTCCATCTTTCAATCATTTGCATCAATATATGGGGGAGTTTGTTTTTGATTTATTTAAGAAAAAATCCATTTTATAATTTTGATATCGTTTGTTATAGATTTTTTAAAAAAAATCTTTTTAAACTCCAAAATGAAAAGCTATTTCTGATAGCTTTTCAAGAATCTATTTTTTTAATTCTAAAGAACTTCCTATTTTTAAAAATATAATTTTTTTTTAAAATAGTAAACAAACGGAAAGTAACTTTAGATTTTTTTTAAATCTCTAAAAAAGAATTTCTAAATTTTTTCAAAATAAAATCACTATTCTTAAAGTTTAAACAAACGCACCCCATATCATACTTGTGTTTGTGGATTCAAAGGTTTATATTCGATTCTTTTTTTTGTCTATTAGTCTAATGGCTAGACTCACGCTATAACTAGGAGAAGAGGAGAATTTAGAGTTCAAACTTTGACTCCTTTAAAAATATTTCTAATAACTACCAACTGATCGCTATGTCAACTAGACTGCTCAATAACTTTTCTACTCATTATGTTTTAATATTGGTCTTATTCTTATTTTGTGCTTAAAAAAATGTTAGGTTGGTTTCATACATACACTGACGTTGATTTTTTCCTTTTTTACTTTTTTTTTTTGGACAAATGTTAGGTTCCTTTTTTACTTTTAGAAATAATCAATCTTGATCACTTTTTATATAATATCATAAATAAATAGAAAGTTTGCTCTTACTGTATTCAAAATATGCGCATGGGTAGGTACGAATGATTCAATTCATACCAAAAGGGGTTGCCCTGTGCAAAGCTATTATGACCCTCAATTTTTTATTTTTTATTTTGAATATGATAATGTTTTCCAATTGAATTTGTGTTCCAAAATTTTATTTGGTAAAATTACACGTATGATCTTTTATTTTATTTTTTATTAACGATTTAGTTCTTTATCTTTCGTTTGTAACAATTTTGTCATTTATCTCTCAAAACCGTAACACTTTAGTCCTTTTCGCCACTTCCGTTTAAGAAGATGTTGATGTTAGATAATAGGGTTTTATGTTATTGGGCCTTTAGGTTAGTAGTCCATTAAGTATTATTATATATTGTCTTGTAATCCTATTTTGTGAATTCAAGCTATTGGTATTATATGAAACTCTAGCCGTCACTTTATATTTCTATTTTGCATATCTGATTCTAACATGGCATCAAGAGCATGGTTCGATCCGCCTTGAATTATTTATGGCTTCCGCTGTCGAATTCCTAAAAAGTATGAGAATATTTTAAGATTGATTTGACGTAGTGCTCTACTGGCTGTTGCGGATTTCGGTGTCTGGTGTGTTGGTGCAAAGTCTGAAGTAGGGAGGTTAGAGTATTGGATTGTTTTTCGGATCTGGTTTATGTTGCTTTAGTTTTAGATGTGTGTCGTTTTCTCCTCCTTTTGTTTTCGTTTTCGGCACCTGGTATGTGTGTGGTAATGATGGTAGCTTGCTGGTGTACTAAAAAAAAAAAGAATTGGGATAAATTGAGCTTGGACTGTTGCACGTGAAATAGCAATTGAGAGGAGGAGCTTGTGTCTTTGTCTAAAGGCCTTTGCTTCGGATAGTTTTTTTATGGGTTGTGTGGAGTTGTTCCAATTAAGGAGAACCACTTGCAATTTTTTGGTTGAGTTAATTTATTGGTTTGACTTTTGTTCAGTCATTTGTTCTGGTGTAGTTAGGTTGATTTGATTTTGTATTGGTGTAGCGGGCTGGAAAATTCATCCTTGCGTAACGCAATGAAGTCGCCATTGACGTTTATTTATCCCGGAGGGGGAAAGGAAAATATCACGAAAACCTTGGTAAACACGGTTGAAGAACCGTGGCGGGTTCGGGAGTTGGTTATGCGAGAGGAAGGTATTAGCACCCCTCGCATCCATCGTACTCAATGGGAACCGTTTAGGTGGTTTGGGTTTGTTTGCGCAGGTTTAAATTAAATTAATCTGTCACTTGGCTAATCTCTACTTCGTTTCCAAATAAATTAAAAAAATGGTTTTTATTAGTTGAGTTTGACGGTTGTAGGAGTCCGCTCCTACGTATTCCCGGGTGCAAAAACTCACGTAGTTCTGGTAAAAAATGTTTGTGTGGTTGTTTGTTTTATGTGAATAACGTTTATTTCGTATTCCGCTGATACAACGACGCTTGTATGCTCTAATCAGAGGCTTAAGCTGTGTATGTATCAGAAGAATAGATAAGACGTGTATTCATTATAAAAAGAGAGTGTGATTAACGGATGTTGCTTATTTCGCATTCCGCTGATACAACGACGCTTGTATGCTCTAATCAGAGGCTTAAGCTGTGTATGTATCAGAGGAATGGATAAAGCGTATATCCATGTTTTCTGAAAAGAAGTTTGAGTGTGTTTGGTTCGTTTTAACGCTTGATTAGGATGAGGATGGTCCCAAGATCACGAGCCATACGTCAGGGATAAGAACCATCCGGAGTGTGAAAAGCCATACGTCAGATCAACCCCTTTTCATCCTTGTTTATTATGAAAACCTTAATTTAGTTTGATTAAGAAAGTATTTCAAAAGGAAAAGACGAATGTTGGTTAATTTTAACGTTTTAGGATGAGGATGGTCCCAAGATCGCGAGCCATACGTCAGGGATAGGAACCACCCGGGGTGTGAAAAGCCATACGTCAGAACAACCCCTTTTCATCCTTGTTTATTATGAAAATCTTAATTTAGTGAATAGTGAGGATAATCCCAAGATCACGAGCCATACGTCAGGGATAGGGATTATCCGGGTGTGAAAAGCCATACGTCAGATCAACCCTTTTTCACTATGTTTATTATGAAAGCAAGTCTCAAATTTAAACCAAACAGTCCAAGAATAGAAGAAAGATGAGAAGTATAGAAGTCGAGAAGTTACATCAATGTAAACAACGTAAAGCATAATAATTAAATGCGATGAACAAGTAATCATGAATGCAAATTCATAAATAAAAATGCATGATGTAATTAAATATGCATGAACATAAATGAGAGTGGGCAAACATGCATGAAGCAAGAATTAAATAAAAATGCACAAATTAATATAGCGAACAATGAAATAATAAATGACACAAGATTAACCAAGCAAGAAAAACATGAATGGATCACATGACAACTAAACAAAGTATACATTTCTGTTCGTGCCAAGAAAAAGTAGTCAAAAAGCACTTAAAAAAGTGTTTGTACTACTTAAGCACTTATTTAAATAAGTTACAAAGTAACTTAAGTTAAAAGGACTTATGAAAATAAATTAAGAAAGTTAGACAAAGTTCAAATATAATGGCTACTGTGCTTGAATCAAAGTAGTGCAAAAAATTAGAGTCAAATAAGCTAAGAAGCTCTTTGAAACCCTAAATAAGCACTTATGCGCAAAACGGCTTAATTGAAAAACACTTATGAAAATAAGTTGGAAAAAAGTTGACAAAATTCATACACAATAGCTACTGTATTTGAAATGATGTTGTGTAAAAATTAGGGTCAAATAAGCTAAAGAGCTTTTTGAAACCCTAAATAAGCACTTATGCGCAAAACGGCTTAATTAAGAATCACTTATGAAAATAAGTGAAAGAAAGTTGGAAAAAATTGTATACAGTGACTACTGTATATGAATTAATGTTGTGCAAAAATTTGAATCAAATAAGCTAAAGAGCTTAATGAAATCCCAAATAAGCACTTATGAGCAAAACAACTTAATTGGAAAATCACTTATGAAAATAAGTGGAAAAAGTTTGGAAAAGTTTGTACACAGTGACTGCTGTGTTTGAATTAATCTTGTGCAAAAATTAGGGTCAAACAAGCTAAAAAGCTCAATGAAACTCTAAATAAGCACTTATGCACTTTTAGGTTTTAAAGCCAATTAATTAAAAATAATCACTTAAATAAGTCAAAATAAATTCACAAATGAAATTAATATTATATTAGCATAAACAGTGACCTAATAAACTTAAATAAGCTAATAAGTCACATAAGTGCTTTTACAAATAAGCTAAAAATCACTTATAATCATAAGTCAAGGAGGGGTGCAAATTAATCAGGAACAGTAAAAAGTGGGGGGTGCAGATAGCAAGTCTGCAACCTCAGGGCCCAAGCCCACGCGTTCAGTCCACAAAAAAAACAACAGAACAAACAAAAAAAGAAACGGATCCGGTGTGGCGCGCGTACGAGATCTCTCGTTTTACAACCGTCAGATCTTGTCTAAATGAGATCTGACGGCTACGATCACAGATCCTTAGCGCTCGTCCGATGCATCAGACGGTTGAGATTTAAACTTGGAAAAAAAGAAAGAAACAAGGTAAACCTTCTTCTCCGGCGAGACAGAAGGCCTCCGGTGACAACTCCGGTCACCGGAGTTTATCAAAACTCAACCAAACCACGCAAATCATATACGGTTTTGCTCGTTTTCTCACGTGGATTCCAAATCCACTCTTAGTTTTTTTCTAAAAACGTTTAAATCATGCAAAACGAAAGTAACAAAGTTTTGAACAAAAAAATGAAACTCATAAATTAGCACAGAATCAAGCATACAATCAACCCAGAAAGCATCCAGACAGTTAATGGAGATGAATGGTGTTAAGAAATACCTGGATAGGCCTTTGAAAAGTCCGATTTGAGCTCACTCTTTTCCTAGCCACCGTAGCTCTTCAATGCCTTTGATTTCTTCACGTTTTTGACAAAATGAAGGCTGATTCCTTCTTCTGTGAGTAGGATAAGAAGGTTTGGATGTATAGTTTCAAGCTTGGAGTGAGATATTAAGATTTGGAAAATTTCAAAGTGAAAGAAAAAATGGTGTTATTCCAATTTTTAGTAACAGCCGCAGCCTTCTTTTTTCTAACCCTAGGCACTGAATTTTAGATGCTATTTGTAGTGATATTTAGGGTAAGGTGGTATGGTGATTAGGGAGAATGAGTGAGGGTAAAAATGAGATTAACTTGATTTTTTTGTGTACTATTTTTTGATCTTTGATTCCAAACAAAAATTGATGATGAGGTGTAGTAAGGATGGAATGTTCTAGGCTTATGATGATGTGTTAATGATTGGAGAATTTTTGACATTTCTTTGATTTTTTGGAATAAAAACAAATTAAAATAATACATAAAATAATAATAAAATAAAAATAAATATGAGAAATAAAAATAAAAATATGCATGATGATGAAATATGATATGTAAAAAGGTCATGGATGAAAGAAAAAGAATTTAAATTTGATGTGTAAAAAGGTTTCTTGAAATGCAAGTAACTAATTAAAAATAATTAATAAATAAGAAATAAGCTTAATGGAAGGGCAAAATGGTAAAAATTTATCATTTATGATCATGCCATGCAAAATCATGCAAGAAAAATAATTCTATGTGTTTTTTGTGTCAACATTGATTTTTAAATTAAAAAAAAGATTTTGTTGACTTTTCTAACAAATGCAAAAGTGAAAAATATCATGGGGCAAAATTAGGGTATGACAGTTGGTTGATTTGACTTTGTGTTGATTGATTTTGTTTGATTTTGTTTGGTTTGATATGATTTGTTTAGTTATGTCTGTGGTTACGTTTTGTTCTGTCTGGTGAACGAAAGTTTACAATCTGAAATTTAAAATCTGAATCAGGTGAGGGAATACTCACATCTGAATCCAGTGAGAGAATACTCACAATCTGAATCCGGTGAGGGAATACTCACAATCTGAATCCGGTGAGGGAATACTCACAATCTGAATCCGGTGAGGGAATACTCACAATCTGAATCCGGTGAGGGAATATTCACAATCTGAATCCGGTGAGGAAATACTCACAATTTTGAAACAAGCTTAAAGCTTAGTAAGCTTTAGCTTGAAGGGAAGTATTAGAATAAGATATTTTGAATTATTAGAATAAGATGTTTTGAATTTATTTTTTGTTTCTTGCTTGATAAACTCTCGATGATTCATGTTGATGCATCGTGAGTTTGAGGGGAAGTGTTAGATAATAGGGTTTTATGTTATTGGGCCTTTGGGTTAGTAGTCCATGGTATTATATGAAACCCTAGCCGTTATTTTGTGTTTTTCTATTTTGCATATCTGATTCTAACAGTTGACAGGCCAATTATGTTACTGACGTGTTAATAAAACTGAAATAAACATTATCTATGTCGAATTTACACCTTGGCACACTTTCTTACTCATAAAATATAGAAACAAACATAAATTGGTTTTTCCCCAATTTATGAACCCTAAAACGAAAAAAGAGAAATTGGCTTCAATCCGCTCCAGTTCTTCAAATTCAAGAAGCTGCAACAATTCTAGATACAGTACGAGTTTCAGTCGCAATGATTTGGCATCAGACTGCTTGTGTCAAGTGAAAGCTGTGATTCGCACAGTAGGTAAAGAAGGTCTAAACAAATGCAAAAAATTTTGGGGTTGTAGAAACTTTGTGGTGAGTTTATGGGTTTCCAATTTATGTTTATAGATTTTCATATTTTGCCGGGTTTATGGGTTTTATGAATTTATGGATTTTAGAAACATTTTGAGTTAATGGGTTGTGAAATTTGGACTCTTTGTAACATATCCAATATATGAATAATGTTATTTTGATTTTGCACAGAATCGTGAAGTTGATTGTGGTTGTGGATTTTTTGATTGGTACTCAGAGCAAGAAAATCAAACACCAATTTGCAAAGAATGTTCAAAGAAAAATATGGAAAATGCGACTCTCAAAAAGACCATAATGAAGATGCACGAGGATGACAAATCGACAAAGAATAATATGAAGCTTCTTATTGTTATTTGTTTGTTGTTAACTGTAATCTGTGTAATCTTTATGTGCCTTTTGGTGTTGATGTAATTTTAAATTGCAAGAACTTGTGTCAATTGAAAATGTTTATGTTATGATTATGAATGTGTAAGGAGTTTGCAGAATTTTAAGTTAATAACAAGTTTGATTGATGTTTTCTAAAGCTTCATTTTTTTCAATTCATATGTCAATTGGGATAACTATTGGTGAAGATTGATACTGATACAAAGGATGAAATTGAAAAATATATAAGAAATAAAGGACCAAATCGAAACTTATACAAACTATTAAAAGGAAGAGTCTGAGATGTTTCAATGTTTCCAATCCAATTATTCTGCATGTGTAACGGTGTTAACTCCACGTCAGCAGCAAAATAGACACATCAGTAATTATTTGCACGAAAGTGACGAAAAGGACCAAAGTGTTACGCTTTTGAGAGAAAAAGGACCAAATCGTTACAAACGAAAGATAAAGGACCAAATCGTTACAAAACAATAAGATAAAGGACTGACTAGGGTCTGGCAAGTGCACCAGTCTGTCGTCGAGTAATAATTCACACTCTAGTGTATAGAATGAGTTCGTATCCACAGGGATCGTGCCGAAGCTTCACTAGCGTTATTTAAGTTCGTGAAAGTTTGCATTCACTTTGGTTTTTGAAAAGGTTTTTATAAAATAAGTGTAATGCTTGCAGAAATTTAAATGACAGAATGTATAAATATAGATTCAAGAAATATAGAGGCTAGGTATGGTGGTTGGACTCCCTCCCTTCTTCATATTTGGCATGATCGGTGTATAACATATTTACTTAGATTATGTTCAGCAGTGAATTATCCTTGTTGTAGTAATACCTTACTATTACACTATGTTATTAAAGTTTCCCTACATTAACAACTAAGGTACCTACGAGAGCCTAACCTCGATGTGCCACATACCCTAATTACTAAGTGAGTTGTTTATAAACATGCATTATAATCTTCACCAATTAACCTCTAGGTCCTAGTATCGGACTGTTCATCTTCTAAGTGCTCAGTTCACACCTAGTTCATGTTTCCTCCTCTAACCGCTCAGTTCACGACTAGTTCAGGATGTTACCGTCTCTATACACCTAGCATTATTTACTACTAGTTTCGGACCATATTAAGTAATAACCTAATATCAATTCTAAGGGCGCTCCCGCTTATCCGGCCAACTTACGAGAAACATTATTAAGTGCAAGAAAGTAAATAACAAACACAATTACTAAATATCATTTATTATAACTTAGACTCAACCACAGACTCCAAATATTCATAGGGGAGTTCATCTTCTCCACCACAACCTAAGGCATAATTACAAAAGACTACATATTTAAATTACAAGAATATAACCTAAATACAAAAGCCTAAAGAAAACATACCTTGCTGAGTTAGTTTTCTCGTAAGGGGATAAAACTATGCCCAATAGAGCTCCTCTGAACCTCTCCTTATAGTAGAGAGTGTTCTACTATTTCTGTATGATTTTAACAATGAATGGGAGGCTCTATTTATAGTTTTCGTAATGGGCCTCAGCAAGGTCATCGCAGTACGTTGAAGCCATCGTGCTGCGATGTGAAGATTCAGTTCAATTTTATAACTGATCTTGTGCATTTCATCAACTTGGTCGCCAAGTAACTCCATCGTGCTCCGATGTGCTATATCGTGCTGCGATGGACATATATTTTGTAGATTTATTCTTCTGATTTCTTGGCAAGCAAGCAGCTCCCATCGTGGCACGATGGGAGTCATCGTGCTGCGATGGAATGCTTATTTTCTTCACATTTTTGGCTTTTTCTTGTCTTTTGGCATCTTGGACTCTCTCTTGATGCTTTTTGCTGCTTTTGTAGGTTTTCCTTCGTATTTGGGTCTGTCTTGGTCTTTTTACTACTAATAATACTACTAAAAATACCGTAGAAATTTCTGTCATCAAGGACCATACGTGTAATTTGACCATCTTATTTAAACCAACTGGATAATCGTCCAGTTCCCTACATGTATCATGATAAAATAAAATAAAATAGAGGAAAACTTAAATAATCATTAAAATCATAAAATGAGACCTAATAAACTCACATCTCATTTGGATCAAATTCAATTGTGTAAGTTTAAAAGCTAAGTTTGTTTATACATCAAGAGAAAGTACATATTTAATTTGGAATCCCATTTATAATAACAAAGGGTGTTCTTTAACAAAACATTATTTGATTGATTATTTCTTCTTCTTTTTTTAACTAAAAAAATTTGATAAAGTTAAAATATTTTATCAAGAATAATGTTTGTCAAAAAATAAAATTTCAACTTGACCAATTTTAAGCATCAACAAGACTCTCACTCTTCTCGATCAATTTTCCTACTCGCAGAATCAACAACTTTCTCTCCCAGTTCACTACCTTTAGAATCAACATCAGAACCATCTGACTGAGTAAAGAAGAAATGGGTTGATAAAGAACTCGATGAAGAAGACACTTAAATTTAATTTTAATTTCTTAGTTTATGTTTTAATTTAAGAAATAATAAAATTTAATTTAAATAATAAATAAAAAAATTAAATATGACATGTCAGAGTCAAATAAACATGTATCATGTGTCATGTTATTTAAAGAATAAGTAATCAAATTTGAAGGTTAAATGAAGAGGGAAGACCAAATCTCTAAAAATTTTAAAATAAGGAGACCAAAATTGCACAAAATAAAATAGTGGGCTGAAAATTCGTATTTTATAAAATAAGAGATCAAAACTATATTTAAGCTTATTTAAGCTTTTTTTTTTAATTACATTATATGTTTTGTTGAATTTGCATATATGGGGAGAGATCAAATTACACTAGTGTAACTTTTAAGGCCCTGTTTGGTAAAAATAGTGGATGACTGATAAGCTAGCTGATAGCTTATGGCTTATAGCTGATGATTGATGGTTTATATCTGATAAGTTAATTTTAGTGTTTGGTAAAATTAGTGGTTTCAAACTAGCTGATAAATTTAAAATGACATAAAAGGACATTCTAAGTTAATATAAAAAATTATATTAAATTCATATGTAAGACAATAATTTAAACTTTATTAATGTAATATATCTTTTATATATTATTATGAAATTAATTTTTACAAGCTAAAATTTTATTTTAAATTTATTTTTACTTTTAATGTAATATATCTTTCAGTGCACATATATATACACTAACCAACTTGAAAATTGACTCTTTTTTCTAGCAATGTGAAATTACGGTAAAATAATATAAAAAGACATTTTTAATTTATAATAAAATTTATATCAAATTGATATTTAAGATACTTAAATTTAAACATTATACACGGTTCGTTCCCCCGCAACTGCGATCGAGAGGGGGCTGGAACCACTTGATGCCAAAACTGGCCCCCGAACCAGATTTAACTGGTGGTGAAAACCAAAAAAACATTATAATAAAATATATTCAACACAATTATGTAAATTTTAAAATAAACATATAATAAAAATTGTGCGAAAATAAAGAAACAATAAGATATAAAACATTTCGTAAAAATAATATATAAATTATATTAAAAAGTTTTGTAAAAAAATAAAAATATATTAACACATGTAATCTCTATCTCTATTATATACACTAGCCGCCAAACGGGCACGTTTCGTGTCCGTTTGTGTGGTCGATATATTTTTTTTTTGTGATCGATATTCTTTATTGTGCAAATATAAATAATTATTTAATCTCTTTTTTTTATTGAACTTAGTTAATTGATAACTATGTAACCTTTTTTTTTGTGGCTAGTTATTAAGAAGAAAAAAATATATTTTTTTTTACTATAAAAAAACTGAAAATCTATTTTAATGTGGAAGTTATTTGTTAAGGGTAAAATAAGAATAATGAAAAAGCCATCCCAAAAATTTGTATCCCCTTTATATATTAGTATAGATAACTACTTAACCTACTTTTTTTTGTGGTTAGTTATTAAGAATAAAAATATATATTTGTTTTTTACTATAAAAAAACTGAAAACCTATTTTTATGTGGAAGTTATTTGTTAAGGGTAAAATAGGAATAATGAAAAATTCATCCCAAAAATTTGTATCCCCTTTATATATACTAGCCGCCACGTGCCCGTTTGTGTGATCGATATTCTCTTCTTCTTTTTTTTGTGATCGATATTCTCTATTGTGCAAATATAAATAACTACTTAATCTCCTTTTTTTATTGGACTTAGTTAATTGATAACTACGTAACATCATTTTTTGTTGTGGCTAGTTATTAAGAAGAAAACAAATATTATTTACTAAAAAAAACTGAAAATCTATTTTTATGTAGAAGTTATTTTTTAAGGGTAAAATAGGAATAATGAAAAAGTCATCCCAAAAATTTGTATCCCCTTTATATATTAGTATAGATTAGTATAGATTACGAGATTCCCACGGAGCTCTCTCGCGCATTCTCAAGAAAAAAATCCTACGTGGCATCATTATAGAGATTCTACTTATGCGGAGCTTTTAGCACGAGGTCTGTGGTTCGAATCTCATTGACAACAATAATTCAATTTTTATAATATTATATGGAATTCTACCTTTTTTTTTAGAGAAAACTACTTTATTATTAGTATAAGGTCTGTTGTTCGAATCTCATTGACAACAATAATCTAATTTTTATAATTTTTTTTTGTTGTGTTTTATAATATTTTATTGTTATGGAAAGTTACTATCTTTTTTTAAAAATAAAAAAACCATATTGTTTGAAAAAAAAATGGTTGGATATATACAACTAAACTATAACTTCTCTCTTTTTTTGTTTTTTGACTCAAGTTTTTTTTTTTATCTTTTTTTTATCGAGTTTTTATTATTTTTTGTCATTCAAATAGAGATTCTCTAATATTTATTTATTGTAAAAACTTTATTTTTCTTTGTAGAATCTTCGATATTATATCTTTTTTATGTAGAAAACTTTATTTTTACGGGGATTGATATTTTTTTTATTTTAGAAATTCTAATATTATTACATAGGTGAAATTCAATTAAATTTTTTCCAATAATTTTTTTTTTTGTAGAAATTCATATATTATGTTTTAATTATTAATATATATTATATTTTTAATGACGACAAGTTTATTTAATCCATTAAATATTATATATTTTCTATGTAAAAACTATGTGAACACTTCGACTAAAATTTGATTGGAGATGTATTTATTATACAATCATTCAATTACATGTTATATTTATATATATATATATATATATATATATATATATATATATATATATAGAGAGAGAGAGAGAGAGAGAGAGAGAGAGAGATTAAGAGAATCTCTAAAATAATGTAGAATAAGAAAATAGAGAGCACTTCACACCATACTATTAAAATCATACATTGACTAAATATCTATAAATTTTATCTAACACGATGAAAAGTGATCCTTATAATCAAAAACGTTCGTAGATAATAGTGAGAACTAAATACGAAAATTTTATTGATATTCATTAAAAAATAATAAAGAATTAACAACTATTTTTTGTTCATGGAGTGGCTAGAGTCCTGTAACGGACACATTGAATAATGAAAATTTGAATTCCAAGTGTGGATCCATATTTTTATATTTTATCATGGGGATTACTTATTCATAATTTTATCTAACACGATGAAAGTGATTCTCATGATGAAAAGTTTCTGTATATGATAATGAAAATTGAGTATGTGGATTTTATTAATATATATATATATATATAGAGAGAGAGAGAGATAGAGAGATAGAAATGTATTAGTGTTGGAGAAATAAGAAACGGGAAAAACTTCTAACCCCCACTTTTAAAAATACATATTGACGATTTAAATTTTAATTTTGACGGTAGGAGTTATCCATATTTTTATATTTGATCATGGTGATTACTTATTCAAAATTTTATCTAGCACGATGAAACATGATCCTCATGATGAAAAGTGAATGTATATGATAGTGACAACTGAGCACGAGAATTTTATTGATATTTATTAAAAAATATAGAATTAACAACTTTTTTTGTTGATAAGGCTCTATAGATCTGTAATAGAGGCGATAGAGAGATATAAAGAGAGAGATAGAGAGAGAGAGAGAGAGAGAGAGAGAGAGAGAGAGAGAGAGAGACAGAGAGAGAGAGAGAGTCTTTCAGTTGTGTAGAATGGAAAACGGGAAACACTTTCCACCCGACTATTAAAAATATCATTGACTAATTAAAATTTGAATTATGACTGCGGGGCATATCCTTATTTTCATATTTTATCATGAGGATCCCTTATTCAAAATTTTATTTAGCACGATGAAAATTGGTTTGCTGTGAAGAAAAGTGTATGTAGAAGATAGTGATAAATTAATGAGCACAAGAATTTTATTAATATTCATTATAGAAATAATATAGAATTAACAACTATTTGTTGTTGATGAAAAGGAGATGAGAGAGAGATAAAAATAAACAATGGGAAACGGGAAACATTTATCATTCTACTATTAAAAATATACATTGACTAATTAAAATTAAAATTCCGACTACGGGAGTTTCTTTTTTATATTTTGTGTTTATCAGGCTTTCACTATATTACATCCAACTGAAAAAATCTATGGGAATTGAAACCAAAAATAAATTAATATAATTTTAATTTTTTTATAATCAATGGATTTTTTTATAACTCTAATTTTAAGCTTTCCATAAACCTTCGTTCAAATTTTTTTCGGAATGATTCATTTTACGCTCACACGTGAGTGGAGATTCATATATAAATTTTTCCATTTTACGCTCACACGTGAAAATTGCTTCTTTGTGGACAATGATAAAAAAAAGTTTGAGAATGAGAACATAGTCAAAATATGTTAATATTCATTTGAAAAATAATATAAAATTTATAATTATTTTTTGTTGACGGAGTCTCTGTAGAGATGTGAGAGAGGGAGGAATAAACAATCTCATAGTGTTGTTGAACGGGGAATGAGAGAGTCCCCACTATATCTATGCCCATGTAACATATTTAAATTAAACATATATGCAACATTCAAAATAATATAAAATGAAAAATGACATAGACAACATGCAAAAGAAAATAAGAACAAAAACAAATAAATATTATTAAAAAATGAAAATTATCCTATGGGAGAGATGTCGAAATAGTGAGAGAGAGAGAGAGAGAGAGAGAGAGAGAGAACTTTCACGGGTGTAGAATGAGAAACATGGAACACTTTCGACCCCACTATTAAAAATATACCTAGACTAATTAAATTTTCAGAACAAAGTTTATAATTATTTTATATTTAAAGGGTCACTGTATAGTCCCGTGGATGAAAATGAGAGAAAGAATCTATCTATCAACAGTGTAGAACGGGAAGCGTAATAATATTCTTCATCTCGCTCTATTTTATAACATCTTTAAACCTATATAATTCAAAAATTATCTCAATTTTTAATTTTTATCATAGAATTTTAAACCAAATTACTCAAATAATATTACAAAATAAACATATAAATAATATTAAAAAAGAAAATTATCCCGTGCACGGCACGGGCTAACATACTAGTAAAAGTAGGTATGCAAAAGTACAGATGTTACGGATGAAGCTTGCGTCGTCGCTCGTCAATATGTTGATTTTAAATGTGGCTATAGTCAGCTGGAAGGGTAAAAATGAACGTTAATTAAAATAATAAGGGTATTAATGCAATAAGCTATTTGAAATAGAGTCTGAAAAATAAGTTATAAGTCAGTAAAATAAACTATAATTCCATTTTAAAAAAACTGTTACCAAACAAATCTTTTAGCTTATAAGCTATAAGACATAAGCTATAAGCTAACTTTTTTGTTTTGCCAAACAAAGCCTTAATAGTGTTACACAACTTAATAACGTTTTAACGAATACAAATTTTACAAAATCCACCGTTGAATTGTAATTTTATATCATATAAATCGTTCATGTAAATTTTTATGGAAATTTAAAATCATTTAATATACTATTGAGAGCAATCAAAGATTAACGATGTTCAATAAAAATACATAAACTGTTAATATTAATGGTTCTTAATAACATATCAAAATTTTAGATTTCTATAAAATCTTACGCAAATAATTTATATAATATTCAATCCAGCGATAAATTTTATAAATTTATATTAGTTAGTAAAATCTTTTGATGGTTCTCATTGATTTCACTTATGTATAAGTGTAAAACTTTTATCTCACATATGACAAGCCAACAACAATATCTATTCATTCTATATATAATCGCCTAAAATACTGTCCAACTTGAGTGTGAGAGCCATTTCTAACAACAATACTCGGATAGCTAGGTTCGTCCATCTTCCTTGTTCCTTCAAAATTTTTGGCATTCCCATGGAAAGTTTTGAAGGAAAGGATATAGCAACAATAAATCAATAATAGAGTCAAAACTAATGATTGCATTTAGGGATCGGTAAAAACACCAAAAAAACCGAACCATCAAACTAAACTGAACCGAATAAAAAAGAAAACGGAATCATAACCAACAATTTTAAAACTAAATTGAAACAGTTTGGTTCGGTTCATGATTAACAGTTCGATTTGGTTTTTTTAGTGAAAAGTTAGTTATGGTTTGATTTAAAATTATAAAACCGAACCATTTTAACAGTTTGGTTCGGTTATTATAAATTTTGAAAACAGTTTATTTCATTTCAATTTGGTTTTCCTCCAAAACCAGACTATACCCATCCCTAATTGCACCAATTTCCATTTCATTATATAAACAGTGTTACATCTTATTTCTTGTTAGTTTTTTCTTTTTACCAACAATGGTAACAAGAACATTGTCGAGAATCGAGCTGTGGTAAGTCTGTAATGAGAGATAATATGTAAAGAGCCGAGGGAATTACTAGTGTAAAATAGTTGTACAGTAACATTCAACAAGTATTTGTATTCTGCCAAATTATAAAAATATTTTACAAATTATTCATAGAATATGATAAATTGATAATTTTTTATTGAATGATAATATAAAATTATATTGTCTGTACGTGTCTATTAAACTCTTGGGCAAAATCTAAGGACGTACTAAAAAAATAAAAGTAAAACTTTAAACGTCTCATAAACTATTTGGAAAAGGAAAAGCTCTATGTTAAGCACTTTCTGCATGGACCAGTTGAGAAAAAAAAGCACGTGAAATTAATCATGAAAGAGAGAGAGAGATCGAGAAAGGGAATGTGTATATATGTAGGGTACTAAGTTCTTGAGGTGAAGACCAAAATAATTTGAAAGAAATGGGCGGTTCCCTATTTTCTCTTCACATTCTTGCTTCATTACTTTTCATTTTCTAGTTCTTGCTAGAAGCCGTCCATGGCACCAAAAAGGTAGGATTGTATGCTATATATTTCAATTATTTGATGTTTCTTGTTTCAAATAATATGATCAATTATGTGTTGCTAATTAAATTCCCATCATTTAATTTGTGACATTTCACCAACCGTTGCTCTTGTTGTACAGTGTTACATTGTATACTTGGGAGCACATTCTCATGGTCCTCACCCTACATCTGCTGAACTTGAAATTGCTACCAATTCTCATTATGATTTACTAAGTTCAACCTTGGGAAGGTATACAATGCATCATATAATTGGGTTAAATATATTATTAGTCTTTTTAAATTTATCAACTTTTATTTTTAACCATTCTAAAATAAATCAAACATTGGTTTCAATATTTAGTCCATCTTTTTACAAAATTAAAGTTCATGTAGGATGGTCAAAATGATTTTTTGTATGACATATCACTTTTTTTATCTATATTACTAATAAGATCATAAAATATTATTAGTTTAATTTAACTATTTAATCTTTAGTTTAACAATTAAATCTTTAATTTAAATCATAAATTAATTAATAAAGGATTAAGGATTAAATATTATCTAACTAGTGAAATTTTTGGTATATCAATGATATTGATGTCACAAAAAAAGTCGATTGAAGTATACAACGTGAACTTTTATATAAAAGAAGATATTAAGACTCTGTTTGAGAAGACAAATAAGTTAGGTTATAGCTTCTAGCTTATAAGCTAAAAGCTCTGTTTGGTGACAATTTTTAAAAAAGAGCTTATAGCTTATTTTTCAAATGCTAAAGTAGATTATGAGCTTATAGCTTATCATCTTTTTCTTCCCCCTATCATTTTATTTGAAAACAAATTAAATATTAATTTAACATATCTTTTTTATGTCATTTCATACTTATAAGCTAGTTCAACCGCTAATTTTACCAAATACTACAAATTCAATCAGCTAGTTTATTTGCTATAAGCTAAAAGCTAGCTTATAAGCTATCCGCTATAAACTAACTTATCAATTATCCGCTATTTTTTACCAAACAGTGCCTAAAACTGAATACAGAAAATTTAGAGGCATCAAATTTCAAAGAAAATTTTTAGAGATTAAAACTAAAAGTTGTTAGTATAAATTATAGTCAAATATATTTGTTGTCCCTAGCTATATACAAAATAGAGACATTATAAGCTTTGACATAGTGAAAATGTTTAAAACGCTCAAGAATCAAAACTGAGATTTTTTCTCAAAAATTGAAAATAGAGTTAAATATGTTTTCGTTCCCTATAAAATATTGACTTTCTAAATTTAGTCATTGTTTAATTTTTATCATATTTTTAGACCCTTAAATATTATAAAAATTAAAGAATAACTAAATTTAGAGGATCTGTATTTTATAGCGAACAAATATAGGAAAATTTTATTATAGACAACTTGGAAAACTCTAATATAAAAATTATAATATTAGAGACAACTTGGAAAACTCTAATATAAAAAGGAAAATGATAAACAGTGTTCCGAGATATTGTTTAAGGAAGCAAATATAGTAATATGATCTTGGAAGTTGTGCAGTCAACTTTTCAAAAATTTAAAGTGTTAATTTCAATATAAAACTTTTTTTTTTGTTTCCTTAACCAGTGTCCGGGGGCACATGTTAGTATGACCCATATAAAAATTATAATAGTATTGATCATATTTTTACAGTGGACTACTTATGAAGATAGTCCACCAGTGGCGTAGCTAGACACAAATGTCCGGGAGGGCAGCAACGGTGTTCGAATATTTTTTATATAGTCACCGTTCCTTTAGAAATTTTTTTTTAGCACAACGATTCTTGTAGTTATGGTTCTGGTGGCAAAAAAATAATAATTGAGCAGCTTAACTAGTCCACCATAGCGTAGCATTAGCTACCAAATATTGTGCGTGTAACTAGGGATGACAAAAATATCCATACCCGCGGATATCTGCGGATAAAATCCGCCATGGATACGGAGCA
The DNA here is from genome assembly GCA_030408175.1 of Trifolium repens. Taxonomy (NCBI): domain Eukaryota; kingdom Viridiplantae; phylum Streptophyta; class Magnoliopsida; order Fabales; family Fabaceae; genus Trifolium; species Trifolium repens. Next base: position 19,740,368 of record CP125848.1, read on the forward strand.
GATAACTTAATGTATATCTATGGATAAAATAAATAGATATTTCAATTATTCGTATTTAATGAATACAGATGCAGTTTTAATACTATCCGCGCACGCGGTGTAACATGTTAAGTAATGATGATGACCGACAAATTTATGGGAAAGAATGTTTCATTGGACAATGTTTTATTTTCTTTTTGAGGTAGTACATCATTTGACAATTATATTACATTGCATGTAACTTTATTTTTCTTTTTGGAATACTATTGCTTCTAACTTTATGGTACAATGTTGTCAACAAAAAACTTTATGGTACAAAGAAAAAGTTGCGACAAAGAAAAAAGTTTGATGGATATATTTATTTGTGCATTCTTTTACAGCCGGGAGAAAGCGAAAGAAGCAATGATTTATTCATATAACAAACACATCAATGGCTTTGCTGCATTGCTTGAAGAGGAACAAGCATCATATATTGAAAGTGAGCACTCTTCCATTGTCACTTCTAGAGAATAGATAGATTTAACGACTAAAATTAACGTAGTTGTTGTATTTGATGTGTTAGGGTACGAGTTTAAACCCATAATCTCCCACTTTTTATATTTTTAGTTTTCACCACCAGTTAAATTTGGTTCGGGGTCAGTTCTGGCATCAAGTGGTTTCAGCTCCCTCCCACATCTTTATATTTAAGTGCAAATCTTGCCATTAGAATATTTGAAAAGAAAAAACAAAAAGTAGTTTGGTTTCAACACATTTTTATCATTAACCTTAACAACTTAGGCTATGTTTGAGAGTTTTGATGGAAAGGAAATGAAAGGTTAAGGAGGGGAAGGGAATGAAAGAGAGTAATCCTTGTCCACTCCCAACAAGTAATTTGGGGGGTGCACGAGTAATTTGGGGTGTGCACTAAGTAACTTATGCATGGTGCATAAGGATGGCTTATGCATAATATCCAATCCCGGAGATAGAAGGCAATGTGGTAATTTTACTATTTTGTCCTTTTTTTTCTTTTAAAATCAATACATTATCGGAAAAAAAAGTTCCTGATTTTTCCGGAAAAACATTTTCGATTTTACTGGAAAAAAGTTTCCGATTTTTTCCCGGGAAAAAAAGTTCCCGATTTTTCCGGAAAAAACGTTTCCGATTTTTTCGGAAAAAAAGTTTCTGATTTTTTCCGGAAAAAAAAGTTCTCGATTTTTCGGAAAAAAAGTTCCCTATTTTTTCCCGAAAAAAGTTTCTGTTTTTTTGCAGGGAAAAATGTTCCCGATTTTTCCGGAAAAAAGTTTCCGATTGTAACAGAAAAAAAGATTCCGATTTTTTCCGGAAAAAAAAGTTCTCGATTTTTCCGGAAAAATTTCCCAATTTTTTCCTGAAAAAAGTTTCCGATTTTTTCCAGAAAAAAAGTTTCCGATATTTCCGGAAAAAAAGTTTTCGATTTTTGCCGGAAAAAAAGTTCTCAATTTTTCCGGAAAAAGTTCCTGGTTTTTTCCGGAAATTTTTTTTGATCTTTTGTCGGGAAAAAGTTCCGATATTTGATTCAGTAAAAAGTTCCCGAGGTTTTTTTGGGAATTTTTTTTATTTTTATCGGAAAAATTGTTTTCGATTATTTTGGGGAAAAAATTTTCTACTTTGAATAAAAGCAATTCCGAATTTTTTTTCTTGAAAGAGAGTTTCCTTTTTTTTTCGAGAAAAAAATTTCCCAATTTTTCCAGTAAAAAGTTTTCGATTTTTCCGGTTAAAATGAGCCACCCTAATCGTAATAATAGAAATGTGAATCGTAAAATTGGGATGAAATTAGGCTAGGGCAAATTGGAATTTTGAATTATTGTGAGGGTAAAATAATCAATTTTTATAGTTAACCTTCCAAAATTCCCAATTTGGGGAAACTTTAAAATTGGATAAAATAGGCCCTCCAAAACCTTTATTTTTTTAAAACTCCCAAACAATGATTTACCTCTTCCCAAACATTTCTTTTTCCTTTCTTCCCCTCCAAAACCGAACTCCCAAACATAACTTGAAGATCTAACCAATGAAATTATTTACTAAAAAGAAGAAAAATAAAATAGGCCAGTTAAAATTTAGTTTCAAATTTGTTGACTCAATATTTAATGTTTCCATTGGACAGAAAAGGCAAATGTAGTGTCAGTGTTCTTGAGCAAATCACATAAACTACACACTACACGGTCATGGGAATTTCTTGGACTGCAAAGAAATGGTAAGAACACTGCATGGCAAAGGGGGAGGTTTGGTGAAAACACAATAATCGCAAACATTGACTCTGGTAAGTTTTAAGTAGAATTAGTTCTAGAAGTATAATCAATTCTAATGTCGAGAAATCAAATAAGCCAGAATTAATTCTACTGTTTAGAATCAATTCTGGCTGCTCCAAAATCAATTTTGCATGCACATTGAGACTTATATGTGAAATGTCGTATTCAAACAAATAAAATATAAAAACATTATACTTGTTTCAAACAATAGTGCAAGAACGAAAGGTTGGTTTTCTAATAATTTTTTTAATCATGTCTAAAAAACAAATTTTTTTGACCACTTAACATAATCGTATTTTTTTTATCTACCCTTGAAATGAACAGGTGTATGGCCAGAATCCAAAAGTTTTAACGCCAAAGGATTTGGCCCTATCCCATCAAAATGGCGGGGAGGAAAAGCATGTCAAATTAGTCAATTCGGAAACCTTAAGAAAAATCCTTGCAACAGGTTAGTTTCTCTCTTGTTACAACTTTTTTCAGTTCTTTACAACTTAAAGTTAAACACCAACTTTTTACTTAAATTCGCATTTGATTTTATTATAATACTAGTATCATATTATAATACATTTACTGTTCACAATAGAATATTAATATATTATGGTATTGTATTATTCATTTCAACAAAATATACAAAAAAGTACACTTAATTTGAAGAAAATAAATATAGAGCTCCATAGCATGAGAACATAAAGAAACAGAAAATCAAAGGAACCACTAAAATTTTAGAACCCAAAAAACCTGCATTTTACCTGAGAAGGCAAAAGGCGCAAACTAACTCAATGAAGACTTGTATTCCAAGTTATGAAGATTAACTACAAAAACAAGTTAATAGCTAAAGCCTCTATGCAAATTAGTTGACATTAAACCAAAAAATAAAATCAATACATTGAGTTTAAGTGGTTAATGAACTCTCCCTATAATGAAACGTTCGAAAAAACCAGAGTTTAATTCTTAATGGGAATAATGATTGGTCATGTTTTACCTACCTCGCGGTCATACTACGAATAACTGGAGTCCCCTTTCTCTTAGAACCATAGGCTTAATACCAAAAAACTAAAACCAGAAAATAAAACAGAATAACACTACCAAAACAGAGCACTTGTCCCCACTGAAAATCAGAGACCAAAGATAGGCTTAAACAACGCAAAGCACCCTGCATAAACCAGGACAAACTGCTGTTAACAGCAGACATCGACCTTAGCTGCACAACAAACAATTACAAGGCTCGCACCACCATTCATAGTAAAATTATCTCTTAGTTATTTAACCAATGCCTTAAGAGTACTTATTAAGTTATTACTAGCATTCTTCATAAAATATAACACAACAAGCACAAGGAGTACCACACATGTTTAGATCATATTAGGTTACAATATTGCATTAACATTATGCATCTGTTACAAATTACATTGCCAAAGAAATGAGATTTATGTCATAGGAAAAATAAGTTTCAGAGCATGATATAGAGAAAAACTTTCTTAAATTTCATATCGATGGATTTAACAAACTAAGACTCTGTTTGGTAAACCAAATAAGCTAGCTTTTAGCTTATAAGCTCTGTTTGGTAACAATTTTTAGAAAAGAGCTTATAGCGTATTTTACTAGCTTATAGCTTATTTTCCAAACGCTATTTCAAGCAGCTTTTGAGCTTATAACTTATTATCTTTTCTTCCAATTTTACCCTTATCATCTTACTTGAAAAAAATTAAATATTAATTAAATATATCTTTTTTATGTCATTTCATACTTATAAGCTAGTCCAGCCGCTAATTTTACCAAACACTACAATTTCAATCAACTAGTTTATCCGCTATACTAGGATGCCTACTAGGATGCCTCATTAAATTTGGGATCCGCCAGTGCGGGTAGGGAGAGCTAACAACACATAAGGGCTTTTTTGTTCCCCCAAGTTTCCTTTATCAGGTTAATTATTCTCGCTATATATAAACAGGAAGCTAATTGGAGCCAGATTCTTCAGTAATGCTTATGAAGCTTACTATGGCAAACTTCACCCATCGCTACTTACTGCACGTGACTTTGTTGGCCACGGTACTCATACTCTATCAACAGCCGGTGGAAACTTTGTTCCAGGTGCAAGTATATTTGCTATTGGCAATGGTACCGTAAAAGGTGGTTCACCAAGAGCTAGAGTTGCAACCTACAAAGTGTGCTGGTCTCTAACAGATGTTGCTGATTGCTTTGGAGCTGATGTGTTAGCTGCTATTGACCAAGCCATTAGTGATGGAGTTGATATAATCTCACTTTCAGCTGCTGGCCAATATCTTGTCCATCCTGAAGATATTTTCACAGATGAGGTTTCAATCGGTGCATTCCACGCACTTTCTAGAAACATATTATTAGTTGCCTCTGCAGGGAACGATGGACCCACCGCAGGAAGCGTGGTGAATATAGCTCCATGGGTATTCACAATTGCTGCTAGTACATTAGACAGAGACTTCAGCAGTACTATAACTTTTGATAACAATCAACAAGTGACGGTATATGTCACCATGATTCTGATTCTTCTTCTTACCGTTGTTTTTATTAACTTATATTAATTAAATTTGAAATGATTGATTTCTATTTTCTATTATAGGGAGCCAGTCTTTTTGTAAACTTGCCACCAAACCAAGCATTTTCTCTGATTCTTGCTACGGATGGTAAACTTGCCAATGCAACAAACCGTGATGCGTAAGTACCAGTCTAACTCAAATGATTTACTTTACAATAATCTACTGATTAATTAAATAAGGGTTTCTTAGACGTTTTTTTATATGTATATATATGTTGTTGCAGACGACTTTGTAGGCCTGGAACACTTGATCCTTCAAAAGTGAAGGGGAAAGTAGTGGCATGCGATCGAGAAGGAAATATAAAATCAGTTGTTGAGGGCCAGGAAGCTTCATCAGCTGGCGCAAAGGGAATGCTTTTAAGCAATCGACCACAACAAGGGAAAACAAGTCTTGCCGAGCCTCATGTTTTGTCTTGTGTGACTCGACCACATAATGAAAGCAAGTACAACCCACCTGCTGCACCAGAACGAGCAGGGTCACATTCACCTGCTTATGACATAACTTCCATGTAACTGATTATATATCTGTGTTACTCTTCCTCCCCTAAACTCACATATACCCTTTTAAAGTTGCTACATTTGTTCACATGTTACAAATGAAAGGATCCAACCATACACATTATATTTATAATTGCAAGGACTCTAAATTAAAGTCGGGTACTACAATAAGGTTTTCAGGAGCAAAAACATTCTATGGAAGAAAGCCAGCTCCAGTAATGGCTTCATTCTCATCTAGAGGACCAAATAAGATCCAGCCATCAATACTCAAGGTATAAATACACATGGACTTGTAATAAGCTAGATATAGTAATAGTACTCCATATCTGTCTTTATTTTATTAATTTGTTTTATGATTTTCTTTTGCTTCAGCCCGATGTAACGGCACCAGGTGTGAATATACTTGCTGCCTATTCATTGTTTGCAAGTGCATCCAACTTAGTAACAGACAATCGCAAAGGTTTTCCATTCAATGTAATGCAAGGAACTTCTATGTCTTGCCCTCATGTGGCTGGCATTGCAGGACTTCTCAAAACATTGCATCCTAATTGGAGTCCAGCAGCTATTAAATCTGCTATTATGACCACAGGTACACACACGTAGACGCGTAATACATACACTTTATATTAACAACAATATTTCTAACTTAATTAATTATCTTTACAGCAACCACACTAGATAACACGAACAGGCCAATTCAGGATGCATTTGAAAACAAGCTAGCAACTCCCTTTGCTTATGGATCAGGGCATGTTCAACCAGACCTTGCAATAGATCCTGGACTTGTTTATGATCTAGGCATTACGGATTACTTGAATTTCCTATGTGCTTATGGATACGACCAACAACTCATTTCAGCACTTATTTTGAACGGTACATTTGTTTGTTCCGCATCTCACAGCATAGAAGACTTTAACTACCCTTCAATCACCTTACCAAATCTTGGGTTAAATGCCGTTAATGTCAGTCGGACAGTCACCAATGTTGGATCACCAGCCACATATGTAGTAAAAGCCCAATTGCCCGGATATAAAATTGTCGTTGTACCAAACTCCTTGACTTTCAAGAAAATTGGTGAAAAGAAGACATTCCAAGTTATTGTGCAGGCAACAAATGTGACTCCACGGAAGAAATATCAATTTGGAAATTTGCAATGGACAGATGGAAAACACATTGTAAGGAGTCATATGACAGTTAAGCGCAACTAAACAATCTCTTAAGGATTATTACAGTGTGGATGCACATGCTAATGCATTTGAGTATTAAGATTTCATGTTATCAATAGGTCGTGTGGCTTTTGTTATTTTATCCTTATCTGGTTGTCTATGTATTGTATAATAGTAAGTGTTTTCTAATCATTATCAACAAGTGGAAGTGCAGAATCTCTAGCTTATTAGCATTTGCATATGGTAAAAAATACTTCCATCTATAAACTAAGGTGTATCCTATGTTTATGTAAAGAAGAATTATAAAACAGCCGACACGACACGGACATTTCGATACCGATAATAATTTTTAAAAAAATGACATAAATCAATATAATCATAAATGTTGGTGTCGGGCACCGTTGCGTATCCAACACGCGCCTAATCTGAAGAGTGTCTATGTTTCATAGAAGAAGAACATGAAATGCTCAACATTTGTAATTCATCCGAATCCCCCAAATGTTCCCTCAGTTAACTAATCTAACAAGCTAGTCACTACAGTGACACAATCACAGGCACAAGCAGAATCTTGGCGTGACCAAATTTTGTTGATTTTATGAAACCAAATGTTCCCAATTCCTAAAGAAGAATGTTTCATCAAATTCAATCTATATACAATATGGTTGATACAACACTATCTTGAAAGGAAACAAGAATGGGAAAAAAGAAAAACCTGAGAAAAGTTTAATGGAGTGGAAGTACCGAAGCAGAAGAGCATCGTCGGAGACGAAGAAATGGCAGACAAGCAAGTGTCCTGACCTGAGTGAACACAAAAGAAGCTAAACGACTTCATTTTCTCATTATTAGTCAATTTAAATATTTAAAATAACTAAATTACTACTGGTCCCCAACTAGTTTCCTTTAGGTTGTTTAATTAATTATTGTTTGTTTAAGAACATCTTCAACGGTGAACTCTACTCAAAATAAAGTATTTTGTAGGTCCCATTAGATCCACATTATTTTAAAGCATCTCATTTGTTATTTGTTCCAACGGTGCAACTCTAAAAAAACTTATATTGAGTCTCACAACTTTATATAAAATACTACCCGACAAATTCTTGTTAATAGTAATATTCAACTAATACTAGTATTATTCTATTGAAATGTGTCAGAGAAGCAAACTTGACAAACGACCCTTCTTGACGGAACGGTATCTCCATCTGGCAGACTTAAATCAAAAAAAGACAATAATAGACAATAATAGAATTGAAGGCAACCATCCAACTTTTCACATTAAAAAAGACAATAATAGACAATAATAGACAATAAAATTTCACATTAAAATAGCTTTGAAGGCAACCATCCAACTTTTCCATTATGAATAGAGTTCATAATGCATATGTCTCAAAGATCATTCAAGGCATCCATCCCATACAAAACTTATGAAACATTAGGGACAAGTGTTATCAAGTTCATAAGGCAACAATATCACATAAGGCAACAACAATTTCACATTGAGTGATTCATCCATCATTTTTGGGATCACGACATTTTCAATCCCTTGCAAAACTTATGAAACATTAGGGACAATGGTCATTAAGTTCATAAAGCAACAACTATTTCACATTGAGTGATTCATCCAGCATTTTTGGCATCACGACATTTTCAAACATTTGGGACAAGGGTCTTTAAGTTCATAAGACAACAACTTCACATAAGGCAACAATTATTTCACATTGAGTGATTCATCCAACATTTTAGGGATCACGATATTGTCAATCCCTTACAAAACTTATGAAACATTAGGGACAAGGGTCATTAAGTTCATAAGGCAACAACTATTTCACATTGAATGATTAATCCAGCATTTTTGGCGTCACGACATTTTGAAACATTAGGGACAAGGGTCATTAAGTTCATAAGGCAAAATTTATTACACATTGAGTGATTCATCCAGCATTTTTGGGATCACGACATTTTCAATCCCTTACAAAACTTATGAAGCATTAGGGACAAGGGTCATTAAATTCATAAGGCAACTATTTCATATTGAGTGATTCATCCACCATTTTTGGGATCACGACATTTTCAATCCCTTACAAAACTTATGAAACATTAGGGACAAGGGTCATTAAATTCATAAGGCAACAATTTCACATTAAGGCAACAACTATTTCACATTGAGTGATTCGTTGGATCAAGATATTTTCAATCCCTTACAAAACTTATGAAATATTAGGGACAAGGGTCATTAACTTCATAAGCCAACAGTTTCACATTAAGGCAACACCTATTTCACATTGAGTGATTCATCCAACATTTTTGGCGCCACGACATTTTCAAACATTAGGGACAAGGGTAATTAAGTTCATAAGGTAACAACTTTACATAAGCCGACAACTATTTCACATTGAGTGATTCATCCAGCATTTTTGTGATCACGACATTTTTAATCCCTTACAAAATTTATGAAACATTTGGGACAAGGGTCATTTAATTCATAAGGCGTCTATTTCATATTGAGTGATTCATCCGACATTTTTGGGATCACGACATTTCAATCCCTTACAAAACTTATAAAACATTAAGGACAAGGGTCATGAAATTCATAAGGCAACAATTTCACATTAAGGCAACAACTATTTCACATTGAGTGATTCATCCAGCATTTTTTGGATCACGACATTTTCAATCCCTTACGAAACTTATGAAACATTAGGGACAAGGGTCATTAAGTTCATAAATCATAAGGCAACAATTTCACATTAAAGCAACAAATATTTCACATTAGGGTCATCAGGGACTAGGGTCATTGAGTGATTCATCTAGCATTTTTGGGATCAAGACATTTTCAGTCCCTTAAAAAATTTGAAGTTTCAGTTTTTTCCGAAGCAGAAGATTGAAGGTTATTGAATAATCAACAATAAAATCGGCATCATTCCCAACAAGTATCAATTCCAAAAATTGCCTTTTAAAATATTGGTACAAACAAGATCTTGGGACATAACATCTTTTGTACAATTAAAGGTTCTTTTGCTTTTTCATAAGCAGAAGATTGAATGTACTTGAATAATCAAGAAAAGAACGACTGTTTAAAATCTTTCACTCACCCACAAAAGATTTAATATTAGCCACATTACTCTGTGCAAGGTAACCACATTTTCTATAACAATTAGCGACGGGAAACTGAAAAAATAAAAGAGAAAACAAAAGTTACCAAATTGTACATACCACAATTGCACCAATTCTCTGCAAGAAGGAATATGATGTTCTAGAGAGAGTAACCTGTGGAAGGAAATTAAGAATGTGATGAGTCTAAAAAAAGAACAAAAACTATACATAAAGGCTAAAAAAGCTCACTAGGATTGAATACATTAAATATAAAGAAACGAAGCAAAACACATCAAATTTCATGTGGCAATCACTATAAGAAAATAAGCACTTTGCGATGGAAAAATCCAATGGAAAAGTGAAAATTAAGATATGTTAGTACCTTTGCTATATTGGAATCACCACTGCGACAGTTATGGTATGTAAAACAAAGCAATATATAGCTTTTATTCTACCAAGACTACAGCCACCAACTGATTCAGAAAAAACCGCAAAACAATCAGTGGTGTCTTAATCAAAAAACTTAATAAAAAACAAAACTTGTAAAGTAAAGTCTATACAAGCAAACCATCTTTTGGATGGAATGGTAGTTGCTACGGATGTACAATCCCTTGCGTTTTAAAGAATAGTACTTAGGGGATTAACTAATTGCATTTATCATTTAGTTCCAGTCTACAGTTTTTCAACAAGCAGCTTCAGGTCCATTTTTGGTATTAGTACTCGCATATTTTTCATAGCCAGGCTATTGGTACAAAATCACATAATATTTGACTGTTTGAACTTTCTAGTAGGAATAATTGTTAAGGGACTGCCATATCATGTTTCTTGTTCTTGCTTCATATAGTTTTCATTCTTATAATGAAGTTAACTATCACTACAACATTTTTTACTTTAGGCAACGAAACTATAGGCAACGGCTGAAAATCCGTTGCTTAAAGTGTAATCGGCAACGGTTGTTTTACGTGTTGCTATGTACCTCCACTTTGTTCATCATAATGTTGGAAACCGTTGCCTATTCAATTTAGGCTACGGTTTTGTAGGTGTTGGTATACAATAGTCGTTGCCTTTTCCAGATTAACTCGCAACACGTACCTACGCGTTGCTTAAATTGCTTTAGACTACGGTTTAAATTTTATTAGGGCACGCATAGACAATCGTTGCCTAAATTCTCTATCAATTTATAGGAAATAATAAAAAAATAAATTATTTAATCTTCTAAAATGCAACAAAACACGCAAAACGCAGAAACCCCAGAACAAAACACAAAAAACCCTTTCATCCACGATTCTTCACTTCTCCAAGGAAATCGAAACCCAAACTCAGCTTCTTCTCAATCTTCAACGAAAATGAAAACCTTGTTTCTCTTCTCCAACGTAAACCCGTACAAAAACCTTTGTGACTTGGAACCAAATTCCCGAATCGTTCTTTCTATTTTCAACGAGAGAGATTTGGGGTGAATCAAATCTTGGGTGTGACTGAAGCTCTCCAAATGTCTCTCTCGAATCTTCAAACGAATAAAGATTGTGCCCTAGCTTCTCATCTTAAGCAGACATTTGTCTCACCAGTTGGTCAGTTGTTACCTTCAATCTTCTTTTTCTTTTCCAAATCATTTTTGATTTTGTCCATTTTATGATTGTGATGTGAAATTGTTGCTATTTTATGGTTAGAGTTGTTGCTATTTTGTCCATTTTACCAATTTTAAGATTTCTCCAATTTGACACAAACCCTATTGGTATCTGGCTTGTACATCGCCTTCATTTTAGGGCTTGTCCATCACAATTTTGTAAATATCAATTTTAATTTAATGATTTTTGTTCCAGAATCTTCTATCTTCTTATTATATGTGAGTTTTAATGTTTTATTTGAGATTCTCATCCCTTCATTTTTTCCTAATCACTTGAATTGGACTTGTAAGCATAAATAAATTGATTTAATTTCATATCTTTAATGAATTTTGTGGGCATTTTTTGTGTGCAATAATTTGAGTTTCTTCTCTCACTTTTTTGTTGTTTTTGGTGTGTATCTAATATCTACTGTCAGAGGCATTGTTTAAATTGTAGATTAAGTGTGTTTTAAAGACAGTTTGTAGTGGCATGGTATAATCATTGGAGGAGATATGAGGCAGGAGTAGTTGGATTTTTATTCCGCTATAATCATGGTACTACTATCTTTCGGATGTTAGTTGTTTGTTGCAATTACTACAAGAAAATATCAATTTAGCGACACTCACATTGCAACGGTTTCGGGCACAATTGTAGCCGCTTTATATTGCGGTGTTTTCTATTGTGGGTTTTTGTCACCATTGCAACTATTTGAAACTTATGTCGGGTTTCTTCATTGTTTTTATTTCGCGCTATCAGGTTTTTGGGAACAAATTCATTCTCTCTCTTCTCCAAACCCTTGAAAGATGGATATTTTTCTCATGATTGCAGTAGCCTATGTTGCTTGTACTTTTATATTTTGAATTTGATTGGAAAGCTTTTATATCTCAGTTGACAGCATCAAGAATTTGATAAATATTACATCCTACATATAAGATATATTTTGTTGATAACTTTGTATACCAAATTGTAGGGATTCAAAGTGTTTTGGATCTATATCTTTGTGCTTTTATCTTGATTCGTATTTTGTGTGGTTTATAAATATGACTGTTCTTATACATGTATATATTATGTGCATTTCTTTTTTGCACCATATATGTGAGGAGACTTTGCTAGAGATGGTGCTTTAGTAATCAATATGAGTAAGTTTTAATTACTACTAGATTCCACTAATTGGAGAAAGCTTGTGTTTAGCCCCTCAATTACCTTGCTACTATGTTGAAAGTGCACTCAGGATGCATTCTTTAATCAAGTTGCTGCATTGCCTCTTAAGGAGACATTGAAGATGAAGAGTATGTTTAGCTAAGTTGCCTCATAAGGATGCATTCTTTAATCAATTTGCTACAATGTCTCCTGCAACGGGTTTATGCAACTTTGAACTATTATGTATCTTACTTTATTTACTTTGTTGCATTCTTTAATCAAGTTCCTACAATGGCTTATGCAGCAGGTTAGATTTTTAACTTTTAAATTCCCAGAGGGATGTTATATTATATGTTAGCTTAGAATATGTTTAGATAAATTCAAGGCTAAAAATGAATTGTAGAGATAAAAATTCAAAATTCCAACTTCAAGTTTGAACAAATTGTTTTGTTAAAAAGACAAAAGTTGGAACAAATTGTAGACACAAAATCAATTTCACACCTCTAGAGTCAAATTTTATTAACAATTTACATATAGATCATGACATGTAACAATTCAAACATTGGTGATAAATTTGTAAAAAAAAACGGTGATTGATTTTTTGTGGGTGTTTTGTGAAGACACATGTTATGTCATAGGGCCTTGACAAACTCATACAAAAATAGAATGTCAATGGCATATTTTGGGGCTCCACCTCTAAATGCTTCTATTGTTGTGGGAATGAAAGTGTGTATGATTTGGTTCTCATATGGGGGAAGTTTTATAGAATGTAAAGCTAATTTATATTTTCTGTTAAGTAGAATCCATCTAATGCTTGAGTAACATTCCTAGAATAACAAGTGTTGATGACTACTGATTTACAATCTTAACATGTGTGAAACTATGAGAAAGACATGTTTCAGTTCAATATTAAGAAGTGCATATGTCAAATTCCTATCTATATGAGTGGCTATATCTATATGAGTGATGATCTTCATGGTGATCAAGATGATGATGATCTTCAAGATGATCAAGATGATGATGATATTCAAGTTGATGATGATCCTTATGACCAAGAATATGATCAAGATGATTTTCATGACCATGATCCTGAACATGATGAATATCGTGATGACCAACATTGATTCAAGATTAGAATTATGTTTTGCTTTTTGTAATTGCATATAGTTAACCTCTAGTTTATATCACTTGGATCTATTTTGAAAAGTTAACTTGTAGTTTATATCACTTGGATCTATTTTGAAAAGTTAACTTGTAGTTTATATCACTTGGATCTATTTTGAAAAGTTAACTTGTAGTTTACATCGCTTGGATCTATTTTGAAATGTACTACATATTGTAAGAACTTTGAAAGTACTTATTGTACAATTTATTATGAAATTATTGTGTTTACTATAATTTTATTGAGAATGTTGCATAAATCATGACAACTACAATTCTATGATCATTAATATACATATATAACAGCGGATTAATTGATAAAATCATTTTATCTAGTGGATTTGAGTTATAGGCAAAGCATTTAGAGTGTTGGTTAGTGAAAACCGTTGCATTTACAAAGCTTTTTGGCAACGGTTTTGTTCCTGTTGCTTTAATAAAACCGTGGCCTCTTCATTTTTTAGCAACGCTTATATCTCGTTGCATGTGGAAAGCCGTTGCCTGAAACGAGCGCAACAAGCGTTGCCTTTTCATATGTACTGCAACGGTTTCAAGGATCTGTTGCTATAAAGTAAAAAAGCGTTGCCCATTTGTTTAGGCAACGGCCGTATATCCCACGCCTGGAAAACCGTTGCGTAAAGGTTTTGGCAACGGTTTTGATGCTTTAAACAACGGTTTTCTGGCGTTGCTGAAAGCGTAAAATGCTGTAGTGTATCAAAGCTGATTAGATAATTGCAAGAGATAATCATCGACACTATAGACTAAAGGAAGTGAAGTGAAAGTAGGAAAAAACAGATAGCGTGTATTGACTCCATTATGATGATGTTCAATACAGCGTTGCTCCTGTTAAATTAAGGATAAATATAGGATGATTCACATTTCATTTCATTATGCTTGTTAAAACAAGATGAAATTTGATACCTCAAGTGGAGTATCTGTGACAATATTTTCCACTACAGGAAATCCAAGGGAAGCCCTTGTCTCGGTCAATAAAACGTGAATAATTTCAAAGATTTTCCTCCAATTACCCTTCACAAACTAAATGAGATAACAATCATAAAGCTTCTTAAAGACAAATTTGCACCTATGCTCTAGCTAATCATTCTTGAACTCAAACAAAACCAACAAATAGAACTAGCAAATAGAAAAAGTAAGTGTTAACTAAGCCTAGGTGGTAAAACAACAAATAGATAGATAGATTATTACCGACCGATGAGGGTTTTGAAGTGGCAGAAGAGGATTTGTGAAGGGATTGAGAGAGAGAGAAGGCAGATTGAGAGCCTCCATCCTTTTAGTATTTTCTTCAATTTTTATTCGCCGTGCTTCTTCATATGGCGACATCGTCATTTTCACTACATGGAGAAAAACAATTAGGATAAGAAAAAACTATTAAAACAATTAGGATAATAAAAAACTATATAAACAATTAGGATAGCATTAATAACAATAAATTGGGAAATGAGTACTATCTCCACACTACATAAAGGATTCTCGCAATAAAGTTTGATAAACACGAGAGTTCTATTAAACGTTTACAAAGTAATGTACACACCTTGAGACTTGAAAGCAGAATTTGAAATCAGTCCATGGAACCATAAGAACTCTGCTCTTGAGTTGAGATCATATTTAACTCCATAAGAGAATTCCCTACCTTCAAATATCAACATTATAACGGTTATGATTTTAAGTAACACAAGCACAGTAAAAAAATAAGGAAATGAAACTTTCCATTAAATTCCAAATAAAATGAAATTTAACTTTTCCAAAATAACATTACAAAAGTATGTTAGTGAGCCCAATCAAAGGCAATCAAAATAACAGTACAAAAGTTACAATATGTGCTGCAAACATTTAACTTTTTCATTTATGTATTTAAGCATAAAGAAAACAAATATTTTCATTGTCAACAAAACAAGATCACGAAATGAAACAAGATCACGAAAGTATTGTTTAGGATAGTGATTCAACCATTGTCAAGATATGTTATCAAATATCAAAACAGATCCAAAACAAATATGTGATGCAAAGTTATATAAGATGCTTTACAAGTTCTTATCATCTTATTCTCAACCTATCTTATCCTCAACTTGAGTAAACAAAAACTATTTCACCATTTGGGGAAAAATTTTAGTCTTTTAGGTTTTATTGTTTTTTGAAAATACAAAATGAAACTTTATTAAACATACATGCCCAAGTACAAGAAGTATTAAAGGGCTAAATACAAAGATAAGGAGCGGTCTTATTTATTTACAACAAAAACACAAGACCCAAACCTATGAAACGGCAAAGTCACCAAACCAATTCAGAATCAGAATTAATCTATCTAGAACTCCACCACCAATAACCTACTACTGCTATCATAGAATCTAAACATTACAGTACATATCTAAGAATACATATACCAAGGCTTGTTCTAAAGACACTTAAACAAAAATATCTGCAGCACCCTCTTTTAGTAGTATGCAAAATAAAAACAATAAAGAAACTACGAAGCAGAATCATGTCGCCATTCGATGAGGGCGATGCAAAATGAAATTTGGCCTCTTAGATAACTGGTACATAAAATCTAATCATAAAGGACCACAGTGAAATACAAAAGCATGTTGTAGACAAACATAAAAATCAAAACAAAGTAACTCAATAAACATCAAAGAGATTTCCAGTGAATTTACTGAATAAGCCCTTCAATAGTATCAAATGAAATGAAAACAAGCCGAATAACATCAATCAGGTGTAAATGTTTGCAAAAATAATAGAAAACAATGAGCTCTGCTCAAAGAAAGGAGAACAAAATCTGAGAAGGGATTCAGCAAAAATCAAAACGAACTTAACCTGAGATGAACAACAAACTCTGCTGAACGGTAGAAATGAGAACAACGACCAGTCACTTGCCGAAAAATGAGGGATTTAGCAATTTAGGCAATGAAGAAAACGAATTAGGGATTAGGGTTGATGAAGAAAACGTGTTAGGGATTTAGCTTGTGATAGAAAACGACAATTAAGAAATGAGTTAAGGTCATGGTCGACGAAGGAAACGGTGAAGGATGCGGCAGTTGTTGAAACGGCGGTGAAGGAAACGGCGGTGAAACGGTGGAATGACGAGAGAGAGAACCCAGGCGAGTGTTTGGTGTTAGGGTT
The DNA here is from genome assembly GCA_030408175.1 of Trifolium repens. Classification (NCBI taxonomy): domain Eukaryota; kingdom Viridiplantae; phylum Streptophyta; class Magnoliopsida; order Fabales; family Fabaceae; genus Trifolium; species Trifolium repens. The sequence goes on from CP125848.1 coordinate 19,756,980, forward strand.
TTCTGTGTTTTGCGTTTCCGTTGCGTTTAAATTTGTTTCAGTTTTTTTGGAACCGGTAGTCTTATTATTATATTTTTTAAAAATGGCTCTCAAAAATATTTGATTAATCCCATCAAAAAAAAAAAAAATTGATTAATCTTTTTTAGTAATTTGCAGAAGAAAAAAAAAGATTGCGATGGATATTCTGCTCATTAATTATCGGTTTCCAATTCGTTCTTAATAATTAAGTAGCAATTGATTTAACAATTGCAAAAGTTTTTGGATTTGATATTTGAAATATTGGTCTCTAAAACGATCGAAATATTAGTTGTTAATTATTGGTCTCTAATTCGATCTCTATAATTAAGTAGCGACTAATATAGCGATCAGACATTTTTATACATTAATGCCTGAAAAAACGATCATTTAATTTGATTTCTAAAGCGATCGAAATATTCAGTTTCTAAATCAGTAGTTAAAAATGAATTTTCAACCCCTAAGTAAAATAACTTTTTCAAATCAAACATTTCAATATTTCAAACGTATGCATTTTGTTTTTGTTATTATTTTTTAATCAAAGTAAATTTATAGAGATGAAAAATTTGAAGAAAAGAAAATCATTAATATGTTTGATAAGACTGGTCCCTTTGGTCTTGTGTACTTCCTTCTTTCTATAAGCAAAAAAAATACAGTTATTAAGAAAAGTAAAATATGATTGTTTGAAGTATGATTGTTTGTGTTTTCTTTGAGATAAATTTCATAAGAAGATGTAAAAGTGGAAAGAATTCTTATTAGTTATTGATTACGATTGTTTGTGTTTTCCTTAAAATAATATTCATAAAAAAGATGAATTACCTTTGCTTATAATTTGAGACAAAAAAAAGAATTTTTTTTTTATAATATGAGAGTGGCACGGAGGGAGTATCTTCAAATAGGAAGAAGAATTCAAAACTACATAGTTTTAATATATATAAAATAATTGTGTATGAGTTAGTTGATTTTAAAGAAAAGATTATTGTTGCAATAAATGTGATTGAGAAAGTCGTCGTTAATTTGATTCAGTAAAACTATTTTGCATCTAGCTCAACCTTTTAAAATGATTTATTTTGATAATATCCTCTATTAAACTTAAAAACTAACAATTTGCACACTTTTGTGTCCTATAAATTAAATTTTAAATTAATCAAATGAGCAATATAGTATCATAATTTAAAAAATATTTATTTCCCTTTTTGTAACCACAATTGTAATATAAGACTATGAGGAAAAAAAATAAAGGTACAAACTCTGTTGGAATTACCTTGGAAAATGAAGAGAAAATATGGTTTATGCTGTCATAGGTGCAAAGTGCTGTACAGGCACATCCACATGATTCTATGAGTGTCTGCTTACATCCACATAGTTCTATGAGCGTGGGGCCCTATATATACCAGATTTCCAGATCTGTTTTTTACTCTGTGAGAAAAAAACAGCAGCCGCAACAGGAGAGAGAAAAAGTGATTTTCAAGGGTTTTCTTCACCAACACAAGACTAGGGTTCAAGGGTTCATTCTTGTGGTATCCTTAGGGTTGGGTAATCATTTCTTTCACCTTGTAATCATTATCATTGAAATCTCTTGGTCACGGGAAGAGATTTGGGAAAAGGGTAGAAATAGGTTTTCTCTATTTTCTTGCAACTCTTTTGGAATCTCATTGTAATCAAGTTGAACAAGTTTGATAGTGGATTGGAGAGCTGCTCTCTCCCCCGGACGTAGGTTTTTAACACCGAACTGGGTAAACAATTGCTTATTGTGTTCTTTATTGCTTTATTAGTTTATCTCTTGTTGGTTGTTGATTATTGCTCATTTCCATTGTTGTTATTGGTTGCTTGGTTTGTTTGCTCCATACACTTGGTTTTATTGGTGTGTTTTTGTTCGAATTCACAACAATTGGCGCCCACCGTGGGGCAAGGGTTTAGACAAGTTAAGCACCAATGGGTTCAAAATGGGAAATTGAAAAATTCACCGGGAGTAATGACTTTGGGTTGTGGAAGGTGAAGATGAGAGCTCTATTAATTCACCACAAGTGTGTTGAAGCTTTAAAGGGGATTACACAAATGCCAGCGACTCTTTCGGATCAAGAGAAGAAAGACATGGATGAGAAGGCCTTGAGTTCTATCATTTTGTGTCTTGGTGATAAGGTCTTGAGAGAAGTAGCTAAGGAAATGTCGGCGGCGGCTATGTGGTCGAAGCTTGATACTTTGTATATGACGAAGTCGCTGGCTCATAAGCAATGTTTGAAGCAACAACTATACTTCTTTCGTATGGTTGAGAATAGGCCGGTTGTGGAACAATTGGCGGAGTTCAATAAAATTATTGACGATTTGGTGAACATTGATGTGGTATTGGAAGACGAAGACAAGGCTTTCCATTTGTTGAGTGCTCTACCCAAGTCACTTGAGAATCTCAAGGATGCATTGCTATATGGCAAAGAAGGCACTATCACCTTGGATGAAGTTCAATCGGCATTGAGAACCAAGGAAATGACCAAGTTGAGAGACTTGAAGATTGATGATAGTGGAGAAGGGTTGAATGTGGCAAGGGGTATGAGTGAGAACAAAGGTAAAGGAAAGGGGAAGAAATTTCGCTCTAAGTCTAGGCTAAAGGGTGAGGGTGGTAGCAAGTTTAAATGTTATCATTGTCATGAACCGGGTCATTTCAAGAAGGATTGCCCTAAGAGGAATGGGGGTGGTGGTTCGTCGGCTCAAATTGCTACTAGTGATGAAGGTTATGAAAGTGCGGGCGCACTAGCGGTTACAAGTTGGGAACCGGAGAAGAGTTGGATCATGGATTCCGGATGCTCTTATCACATGTGTCCAAGAAAGGAGTACTTTGAAACATTGGAGCTTAAAGAAAATGGAGTTGTCCGTCTTGGTAACGATAAGGCGTGCAAGGTTCAAGGTACGGGTACGATTCGTCTAAAGATGTTTGATGATCGTGATTTCCTTTTGAAGAATGTGAGGTATATTCCCGAACGTAAGAGAAATTTAATTTCCATAAGCATGTTTGATGGTCAAGGTTATAGTACTAGAATTGAACGTGGTCTTATGCGAATTTCTCATGGTGCATTAGTAATTTCTAAAGGGTCTAAAATGAATGGTCTTTACATTTTAGATGGTTCCACCGTTATTTCTAATGCATGTGTAACTAGTGTTGAAAATGCGGACATAACTAAACTTTGGCATTTGAGGTTGGGTCATGTTAGTGAACGAGGTTTGGTTGAACTAGCTAAGCAAGGCTTGCTAGGAAAAGAAAAATTGAACAAACTAGATTTTTGTGATAATTGTACTCTAGGCAAACAACACAAGGTGAAGTTTGGGGTGGGTGTTGTAGCGGGCTGGAAAATCACTTCCATTTTTCATACAATGAAGTCGCCATCGACGTTTATTTATCCCGTGAGGGGAAAGGAAAATATCGCGAAAACCTTGGTTCAGGTTCGGGAGTTGGTTATGCGAGGGGAAGGTATTAGCACCCCTCGCATCCATCGTACTCGATGGGAACCGTTTAGGTGGTTTGGGTTTGTTTGCGCAGGTTTAAGTTAAATTAATCTGTCACTTGGCTAATCTCTACTTCGTTTCCAAATAAATTAAAAAAAAGGTTTTTTATTAGTTGAGTTTGACGGTTGTAGGAGCCCGCTCCTACGTATTCCCCGGTGCAATGGGAAACTCAAAACTCACGTAGTTCTGGTAAAAAATGTTTGTGTGGTTGGTTGGTTTTAGTGGATAACGTTTATTTCGTATTCCGCTGACACAACGACGCTTGTATGCTCTAATTAGAGGCTTAAGCTGTGTGTGTGTCAGAGGAGTAGATAAAACGTGTATCCATTGAAAAAGAGAGTTGAATAACGGATGTTGCTTATTTCGCATTCCGCTGATACAACGACGCTTGTATGCTCTAATCAGAGGCTTAAGCTGTGTATGTATCAGAGGAATGGATAAAGCGTATATCCATGTTTTTCTGAAAAGAAGTTTGAGTGAGTGGGGTTAGTATTAACGCTTGATTAGGACGAGGATAGTCCCAAGATCACGAGCCATACGTCAGGGATAAGAACCATCCGGAGTGTGAAAAGCCATACGTCAGATCAACCCCTTTTCATCCTTGTTTATTATGAAAACCTTGATTTAGTTTGATTAAGAAAGTATTTCAAAAGGAAAAGACGAATGTTGGTTTATTTTAACGTTTTAGGATGAGGATAGTCCCAAGATCACGAGCCATACGTCAGGGATAAGAACCATCCGGGGTGTGAAAAGCCATACGTCAGATCAACCCCTTTTCATCCTTGTTTATTATGAAAATCTTGATTTAATCAATAGTGAGGATAATCCCAAGATCACGAGCCATACGTCAGGGATAGGGATTATCCGGGTGTGAAAAGCCATACGTCAGATCAACCCTTTTTCACTATGTTTATTATGAAAGCAAAACTCAAATTCAAACCAAACAGTCCAAGAACAGAAGAGAGATGAGAGGTATAGAAGTTCGAGGGATTACATTAATATAAACCACATGAAGCATGATAATTAAATGCAAATGAAGCAATAAGCATGAATGCAAATTCATAAATAAAAGTGCATGAATCAATATGATGTAAATAAATAATGCATGAATGCAATAATAAATAAACATGCATGAAGCACATAATTAAATATGGTGCAAAAATAAAGTTACGAACAATCAAATAAATACATGTAAGTATGAATAAATAACCTAACACAAGCAAACATGATTAACCTAAGCTAATTAGAGTTAAACAAAATATTGTGCAAGAGAAAGTGGCCCAAAAGTACTTAGAAAAGTAACTTGGACCACTTAAGCACTTATGTAAATAAGCTAAAAGCAATTAATTACAAAATGACTTATATAAATAAGCTAAAAGCAAAAAGGATTAATTCTGAAAATCCAAACAAAATCTCAGCACCTTAAATTGGGTCAATAAGCTTAAAAAGCTATTACTCCAATAAGTGCTTTTGAAATAATCTAAAATAATTAATTAGGCTAAAATAATTTAATTAATAAGCTAAAATCATAAAATAAATGCTATAAACATAAAAGAAACATTTCAGCATAACAAAATGGTCAAAATAGTTTAAATAAGCTGCTGACCAGATAAGTGCTTTTGAAATAAGTTGAAAATCACTTAAAAAATAAAAATCAGGGGGGGGTGCAAATCATTCAGACCTAGCAAAAAACATGGGGTGCGAATAGCATTTATGGGCTGAAAAGCCCAGTCAAACAGACAAAGCGAAAGTCAAACAAAACAGCAATCCTGTGTGACGCTCTATGGTGTGCTTGCGTACGCCTCAGGCCCAGATCTGTTGGATCTGTTGACTAGAACAGTCAACATGATCCAACGCGCGTGGATTAGCAAGGATCCAACGCACCAGATCTCTTCTCGCCATCTAACGGCTGAGAGATATTAACAGATAATAAAAATAATAAAATAAACACAGCGTGATCCAGTATGGCGCTGCAGGAAGCAAAAACGCGCGCCATTAACATCATCACCGTCAGATCTCACTTAAATGAGATATGACGGTTCCGTTTTAAAGCTACATCAACGCACAGAAACGAAACAGAAGATCCAACGGCTGAGATTTAAACTCAGTACAGCGAAGGACCACGGAGAGGTTGTCTTCTCCGGTGACTCTGGTTTTGCCGGCGACGGCTCCGGTCACCGGAGTTCCCTCAAACCTCCACGAAACTTAGCAAAATATATATGGTTTTTCTCGTTTTTTCACGTAGATCTCAAATATGCAAACAATTTCAACTAAAACAGCTAAGATAAGGCAAAACGAAACGAAACACAAATTGAACACAAAAGAGGAAACAACAACTCAGTACAAATTGGGACAAAATATCAACCCAGAAAACATCAGAACATGAAATGGAGTTGAATGGTGTCAAGATTTACCTGAATAGGCCTCTGAGAAGTCCGGTTTGAGCTTGTTCTTTTCCTAGCCACCGTAGCTCCTCACTGCTTCAATTCCTTCACGTTTTTGACCAACTCAGAGCTGCTTCCTTCTTCTAGGAGTGTGGTGAACGTGTTTGGATGGATAGTTTCTGAGTTTGAGTTGAGATTTTGAGTTTTGAAATTTTGAGAATGGATGAAAAATGGTGTATTGTTCTTTCTCTCTTGCAGCGCCGTTTTTCCCTTTCTTTTTCTACCCTAGGCTCTGAAATTAATGTTGCTATTTATAGGATTATGCTTAGGTCAAGTGGCATTGTGATTAGGGAGAATGAGTGAGGGTAATTTTGAGATTGAACTTGATTTTTTTTGTACTATGTTTTTTATCCTCTTATGCTAAACAAAAAATGGTGATGAGGTGTAATAGGAATGGAATGTTCTAGTCTTATGATGAGGTGTTAATGATTGGAATTTTTTTTGCATTTCTTTGGAATAGAAACAAATTAAAATAATACATAACATAATAAAATAAAAATAAATATGAGAAATATAAATATGCATGATGATGAAATATGATTATGTAAAAAGGTTATGGATTAAAAATGAGAGAAAAAGAATTTAAATTTGATGTGTAAAAGGTTTCTTGAAATGCAAGTAACTTAATTAAAAATAATAATTAATAAATAAGAAATAAACTTAATGGAAGGGCAAAAATGGTAAAAATTTATCATTTATGATCATGCCATGCAAAATCATGCAAGAAGAATAATTCTATGGGTTTTTTGTGTCAACATTGATTTTTTTAAATTTAAAAATTGACTTTGTTGACTTTTGGTCAAAGTGTTGACTTTGTTGACTTTTTTTCTAATAAATGCAAAAGTGTGAAAAATATTATGGGGCAAAATTAGGGTATGACAGGTGTGCATAAATCTAGTAGACCATTTGAGTATGTTCATTCGGATCTTTGGGGTCCGGCGTCCGTTTCTACTCATGGTGGAGGTTCTTATTTTCTTAGTATTATTGATGATTATTCTAAGAGGGTATGGGTGCATATCATTAAAAACAAAAGTGATACTTTTGAGAAATTTAAAGAATGGCATACCTTGATAGAAAATCAAACTGGAACTAAATTGAAAGTTTTGAGAACTGACAATGGCCTGGAGTTTGTTTCAGAGCAATTTAATGAGTTTTGCAGGATTAAAGGTATAAAGCGGCATAGAACTGTTGCATACACACCGCAACAAAATGGTCTAGCTGAGAGAATGAATAAGACCTTGTTGGAGCGGGTGAGATGTATGTTATTGGGAGCTGGATTGCCCAAGAGTTTCTGGGGAGAAGCAGTTAACACTGCTGCTTACTTGATCAACAGATGTCCATCAACAGGAATTGATCTAAATACACCTATGGAAGTTTGGAGTGGTAGGCCATGTGACTACTCAAATTTGAAGATCTTTGGATGTTTGGCATTTGCTCACATTAAGCAGGACAAGCTTGATGCTAGAGCGGTAAAATGTGTTTTCATTGGTTATCCGGAAGGTGTGAAAGGTTACAAGTTGTGGATGATGGGACATGGAAGATCAAAGTTCATTATTAGCCGAGATGTAACTTTTGATGAGACCCATATGGGGATGAAGTGCAAAGGCTTGGAAGAAAGACCAGAAACTGGGGTGGAGAAAATTCAACTTGAGGTGGAGCCTTCCACCGAAGAAAAGGAAGAGGAGGATGAGACTCCAATACCTGATGAAAGTGGAAGTGATGAAGTAACTACTTCTGACTATCAACTTGCTAGAGATAGGGAGAGAAGAGTTGTTTATCCACCTAGTAGATTCGGTTAAGCTGACCTTATTTGTTATGCTTTGAATGCAGCTGAAGAATCGCAAGACTCGGAACCAAAGAAATTCAGTGAGGCATTGGAAAGCAAGGAATGGTTGAAGGCAATGAATGAGGAAATGCTTTCATTGGAGAAGAACCATACTTGGGAGCTTGTGCCATTACCTAAAAACAAAAGGGTAGTTGGTAGCAAGTGGGTCTTTAAGAAGAAAGAAGGTATACCGGGGGTCGAAGCACCAAGGTATAAGGCAAGACTTGTAGCAAAGGGTTTTACTCAGGTGGAAGGAATTGATTACAATGAGATCTTCTCACCGATGGTGAAACATTGTTCTATAAGGGTACTTATGGCTCTTGTGAATCAATATGATCTTGAGTTGGAACAAATGGATGTGAAGACCACATTTCTACATGGAGAGTTAGAAGAAACGATCTACATGCAACAACCCGAAGGTTTTGTGGAAGACAATTCAAAAGTGTGCTTGTTGAAGAAATCTTTGTATGGGTTGAAGCAAAGTCTGAGGCAATGGTATCGTCGGTTTGATGAGTTCCTTTTGAAGACCAGATTTGTGAGGAGCAACTATGATAGTTGTGTGTACATGGTGAAGAGGAAAGAGAAAGTCATTCTCTACCTCCTTCTCTATGTTGATGATATTCTTATGGCAAGTTCCGACAAGCATGAGATTCAAAAGCTCAAGGAGAAATTGAATGATGAATTTGAGATGAAGGATCTTGGTAATGCGAAGCGGATACATGGTTTGGATATTTTGCGAGACCGGAGTAAAGGTGAATTGTTCTTATCTCAACATGATTATTTGAAGAAAGTGGTGGAGCGATTTAGAATGTCGGATTCTAAGGTTGTGAATACGCCACTTGGTCACCATTCAAAGTTGTCAATTAAACAATGTCCTCAATCCGAGGATGAAAGAAAGAAGATGGAGAGTACTCCCTATGCTAGTGGGGTTGGAAGCATCATGTATGGTATGGTTTGTAGTAGACCGGATTTATCTTCACTACTACAAAATAGACTTTTGGTTTAGACTTTTTACATCAGGTAATTTTATACCATATGTTAAAGGGGACACGGTGGCAATCTTGTAATTAAGAGGAAAATATGTTATAAGAATTTTACATGCGGCTTAGGTTCTACCGATGTAAAATCCTTTTCAATTAAAATCCTTTTCCATATTCTTAAAACACGCGTGCGAAGAACAGAACTACCTTCTCACTCTTTCTTTCTTCACGAACGAAACCCTAGACCTCACTGAAAGTGAATCTCGAAATCCTCACCGAAATCGATCTCTCTCTCTCTCTCTTGTTTCTCTTAATCCTCATAGATCGAACCCTTCTCTCTCATTCACGAAATTTATATTTGAATCTTACTCAACTCATTCACGAACCTTTCTCTCTCAGTCCCGAACGAGGTTGCTGGTCCCGTTTTAGGTTCGTGAGGTTGCTGGTGGCATATTCAACAACAACAACAAGGTTCGTGTTCGTATGGAGTTCAAATGCAGAAACCCTAAAACACAGAAATTTGATGCCGTCGTTATAAGTTCGTCTGAGTTCATCTGATTCTATGTTATTTTAATTAAATATTTAGTTTTTGTTGTTATGAATTGGTTAATCTGGTTATTGATTAAGTGAAACTCGAAATCTATGTTTAGAGGGGTCAAGGTTGTGACTGGTTTAGCAAAATTAATTGATTGAGTTCCCTACACAAAGTCTTAGTTGTGACTGGTTTTACATAGGATTTGATGCTGAGATCAGTTGAGGTTAGAGTATGCTATGCTATCTGCTAGAGAAAAAATCAAGCTCAGTAGTGAAACTTTCAATTTCAAAGAGTTTATGAGTTGAGTATTAATCCAAATCCTAAAATTTGGATAGATAAATGGAAATCCACCAAGGTGCAATATTTTTATTTATCTCTAAACAATTCATTTGCATATGCTATGTTGAGTTTTGGATTTTTATACTAAACAAAATTGATCACACGTTTTGATTCTGCAGAGTCTTTGCAAATGAAGGCTAAAGAAATTATTGAAATTGCTAAGATAGAGGTTTTCATGGTTCTCTTTTGAAGTAGAACAATAGATTTTAGGAATGTTTTTTTTGTTGTTGTGCTTATATTGAAAGAGTATGTTTCTATTTATAGGACTTAAAATGGAACATGATCAGTTTTGTGAGTTTTGGATCAATTTGCAATATTAATTTATTTTTTTCTATAAATGAAGTGGAAAAAAATGGACTTATGATATGCATTTGAGCTGTTACTGATAAAAAAATGAAACTAAAAATAAAATAGAGATTTGAGTTATGTGAAAAGGGATTTTGACAGTGATGGTAACTGATCTTTTAAGCTATAGCTCATATCAAACTTCTTGCAAATTACTACTTGAGTTTTAACTGATCTTTTAAGTTATAGCTCATGTCAAACTTATTTACCCTCATATGTTTTAAGTTTTAACTGATCTTGTAACTGATCTTTTGACAGTGACTTATATCAAACTTATTAGTCTTAAAATTTTGTTATAGCTCTATGGTTGCTACTGCTCATGCCTCATGTCACTTTATATTGTTGCGTGGTAGTGATTTTTTACGCAAGTTTTGATTTATTTAGTGTACAATGGACATTAATTCCAACATGTAGTGCATAGTTTTGACAAAATTTATACTAATACATTTAATATTAATAATGATTTCTTTTATGGTTGCTACTGCTCATGCCTCATATCACTTTCATATCTCTATATATATTGTTGCTGTTGTCATGCTTCTAACTCTCACAATTGGTATCATGAATGATCATTATTTTTGAAAGCCATACAACACTGTGAGCCATTTTTTGTTAATCTCTTAGTAATAGTGACTGATTAGATCATTCTGTTTAGATCAACTTCCATTATACACAAAAGTTCAACTACCATTGCTTCGAGAGGCACCACCAGCCCTTAAGCGACTTCTTTTTTATCAGAATGTAGGTTGATGATAGTCATAATAAAGGAGGAGGACCTCCAATGTTAAGAATTTAGTAGGTTTTTTATTTTACTATTTTCATTTTTTGTGGATTTGATTTTGGGTGAAAATATGATAATGAAAAATAATTTTTGTTAATGGATATGTGAAAATGAAATATTTATAGTTATGGGATTTGATTCTAGTTGATATTCAGTTTTTTGAATGGAAAAATGAAATTGAAAGTTATCTAGGTAATTTCTGGGGGGTTTTAAAAATGAAAAAGTTTTGATTTTGGGTATCTATACTCTGTTATTGAGTATTTGAGTTATGCTGCTTCAATGATATACCTGGTAGTTTAATTGAAAGTATATATGAATAGTATTTGAATGGGATAATGTCATGTTTTAAGACCATTAAGATAAATATTAGAACCATATAAGCCTCAACTTTTTAATTCCAGCTTGCTTCTTAGTGTGAGTATCTCTTTAATATATATAGCCATATTTTTTGTTATTTGTTTGGTTTCATTGAACTTTAATTTATGATGTAAGCGGCTTTTGGTCCGAGTTTTAGGGGACAAGCCAGAGCCTAGAGGATCCGAAACCATTTGATGAGGTGCTGAGCATATGAGGCCTGCATTTTCTGATATGGATAACAGAATGTAAGTACCCTGCCTGCATTGCTTGGTATTTTGATCTTTTGTCTCTGATTTATTTCTGGTCTCTATAATATCTTTGGTTGAAGCTGAACAATTGCCATGTAAGTATTCTTTTTGTTGAGTCAAATATTATCTGTTACATATTTATTCTTCGCAGTCAAGCAATCCTAATCTATATTGCTTCGGGAGGGCTTGTTTGTTACTATGGTGAGTTGTATTTCTTTCTCTCTGCCAGCCATATTTTCTGGAGTTATATAAAGATTAGATTTATCTGGTGAGTTATATTAAATTGTCTATATTTCTCTGATTTGAGTTATATAGGTAATATAATTTATGTGTCATGATATGTTTTTGACTGACTTACATGAGTTGTTTCGTATATCATTAGGCCTTATGATGTGATTATACGGAGTTCTAGAAAAATATTAAGTTTAATGTTTCTAATGGTTGACTTTTTATTTTTGCTAGGTCATTCAAGGTGATGATGGAATCTGGTTGTGATGAGGTATGTATGTATAATGCTATGAGACAGTTTGTATAATTTTTTTAATTATCACTTGTAGGTTTACGGATTTTTCTAATATGCACAAGTAAGAAGTTAAGCTAAAGTAGGCCTATGTCTAGTTGTATGCCAATGTCTTGTAGTTTTGGCATGTAGAGAAAGCTTTCACTTACTGTTATGCCAGTGTCTTGTGCTTATATTTCACTTATTGTTATGCCAATGTCATGTGCTTATATGTAGGGAAAGCTTTTGGTTTAGGTACTAGTTGCATTATCCTTTACGTAATTCATTTATGTTATGGCCTTATATTTCACTTACTATTATGGCTTTATTTTTGCTCTTGTTTTATGACTTTATTTTTGCTCTTGTTTTACGTTCTCGGTTAGATTAACTTTCCTCCTTGTATCGGATTTTACGTTCAGGTCTTTGACTATGCCTGCTGGTCTTTTATCGGCCCTGATTGTTAGTTGGAAAAGTCCAGCTCCTTTGAAAGTTCGCGTGTTTGCTTGGCAACTCCTCCACGATAGGATACCGACTCGGGTCAATCTTCGTCGTAGACAAATCATAGAAGTGACGGGGGATTTATCTTGTGCCCTTTGTGGAGGTGTGATGGAGGATACCCATCATCTGTTCATCTATTGCGAAGTTGCAATGAAAGTTTGGGCTGCTATGTTTGTTTGGCTGCAACTGCCGTTTTCACTTCCCCATAATCTTTTATCAATCTTTAATTTTTTAACTCAAAACAGGGGAAAGAAACTGAGGAAGGGGCTGTGTATGATTTGGAATGGGGTTGTCTGGGCTATTTGGCGGCGTCGAAATGCGGTTATTTTTGACAATGGTAGAAGGGATGCAGTGGAGATAATTGAAGAAATCAAAGCAACAACATGGAAGCGGTGGATTAGCCAATCAAAGGTGTCGAACTCTTTACTTTATGAATGGCAAATGGAGCCGATCTTGTGTATGGCGAGATAATCGGATAATGTGTATTGGTATTTGTTTGGGTTGCCCCTGGTTTTTTGGGTCTGTTGTGCTGGTTTTTGTTTTTGGCTCGACAACACCTGTTTTTCTAGCCTTGTGGCTGTAGTTTTTTAGGCTCCTGGTGTATAATTTATTTCTTTCCTTAGCCTTGTTTACCTTTGTACTGTAGTGGCCTAGCATTCCTTATCCTAGTTCCCTATTTCAATTTTATCATTAATAAAATTTTAGCCATTTTCAAAATATATATATATGTGTTTGTGGTCTGTGTGATGATGAAAGAATTTTTAGGTACCAAATGGCTACTTGAATGTAGTGTGTGTGATGCTGCAGGTACAAAAAAAAATAGGGATTTCACATCGGGTCCACAAATGCAAAGATGTGATATATTGACTTTTCACATCGGCTTAAACGCGTACCCGAAGTAAAATATACATTTGTTTTTAATGAAATAAAATTAAACTTCACATTTCACATCGGCGAAAAAATATCAACCGAGGTTATATAGAAGTTTTCACATCGGATGACCACCCGATGTGAAATGTGTCAGACTTATTACATCACTTGTCTTTACATCGGACCTGAAACCGATGTAAAATGTCATTTTCGCCCGATGTTAAATCCCCTTTATGTAGTAGTGCTTATGCAATGAGTGTGGTAAGTCGGTTTATGGCAAATCCGGGACAAGTTCATTGGCAAGCTTTGAAGTGGGTGTTGAGGTATTTGAATGGGTCCTTGAAGGGTGGTCTGCGGTACAAGAAAACTGATCCGGGAAGGGATGCTTTGGAAGGATACGTGGATGCGGACTATGCGGGTAATGTGGACACCAGAAAATCCTTGTCGGGTTTTGTGTTTACTTTGTTTGGAACGGCGGTAACTTGGAAGGCTAATCAACAATCGGTTGTGGCCTTGTCGACAACTCAAGCGGAATATATTGCACTTGTTGAAGGAGTGAAATAAGCCATATGGTTGACGGGTATGATTGGAGAAATGGGGATTGGTCAAAGTTGTGTGAAGATACATTGTGATAGCCAAAGTGCCATTCATTTGGCAAACCATCAAGTGTATCATGAGAGAACGAAGCACATTGACATCCGGTTGCACTTTGTGAGAGACATGATTGAGACAAAGGAAATCATTGTGGAGAAAGTTGCATCGGAAGAGAATCCGGCGGACATGTTCACCAAATCGTTACCTAAATCAAGGTTCAAGCATTGCTTAAGCATTGCTTGGACTTGATCAATTTCGAAGAATAGACGGAGATAGGAGAGAGCAGCATGGTGGTTGGTGGGAAGTTGACACCGCCATCATTTTAAAGGCAAGGTGGAGATTTGTTGGAATTGCCTTGGAAAATCTGGTTTATGCTGTCATAGGTGCAAAGTGTTGTACAGTCACATACACATGGTTCTATGAGTGTCTGCTTACATCCACATAGTTCTATGAGCGCGGGGCCCTATATATACCAGATTTCCAGATCTGTTTTTTACTCTGTGAGAAAAAAACAGCAACTGCAACAGGAGAGAGAAAAAGTGATTTTCAAGGGTTTTCTTCACCAACACAAGACTAGGGTTCAAGGGTTCATTCTTGTGGTATCCTTAGGGTTGGGTAATCATTTCTTTCACCTTGTAATCATTATCATTGAAATCTCTTGGTCACGGGAAGAGATTTGGGAAAAGGGTAGAAATAGGTTTTCTCTATTTTCTTGCAACTCTTTTGGAATCTCATTGTAATCAAGTTGAACAAGTTTGATAGTGGATTGGAGAGCTGCTCTCTCCCCCGGACGTAGGTTTTTAACACCGAACTGGGTAAACAATTGCTTATTGTGTTCTTTATTGCTTTACTAGTTTATCTCTTGTTGGTTGTTGATTATTGCTCATTTCCATTGTTGCTATTGGTTGCTTGGTTTGTTTGCTCCATACACTTGGTTTTATTGGTGTGTTTTTGTTCGAATATACAACAAACTCCTTACACTAATGGAGGATAACACCAAGTTTAGAGTAGTTCAACATGATAACAATTTTAAGCTCACATAAAAAATATTTTAATTTAACGTAATAGAGCACAAACTCCTTTTAAAATATTTTGACAAGTTTATTATGAAATATTTATCTTGATACCTGTAAATTTTTCGTAAAGAATATTTTTTAGCCCCCACTAAAATAAATTATGGATTCGGCATTGTTCTTTCTGTTGTAAAATCTAGTATCAAACAAATTATAACAAATCTACTTAAATACCATTATGATGAAGCTTTAATTAATTTATGAAAATTATTGTACGATGATCCTCCCAAATCAGTAGCCTCTAAAGCTTTCTTCTTCTTCTTCCATTCTAAGCTCTTTAGTCTCATTTCTTTTCCTTTTTCTTCTTCCATCATTTTCATCACAAGTTTTGTTATCTCGTCTCTTTTCACATCAAAGTTAATTTCCAACCCAATTCTCCATGTGTTGCATAAATACCTACAATTTGTTTGTTGATCAGCAAAGAAAGACCATCAAATAGTAGACACACCTGAACAAATTGCTTCAAGTGTAGAATTGCAACCACAATGAGTTAAAAGAATTCTTCAACTGGTGGATAAGCAAGAACTTGATCTTTAGAACACTAACTAGTTATGTATCCTCTATCTTTAACTTCATCTAGAATTTCTTGTGGTAAATTTGAAATTTCTTCACCAATTACATGAATTGGATAGAATTAGGATTGGAGGCTAATTCTTGTAACCCAATTGGGATCACTTTGTGTAAGTTATTTGTTTGATTCTAGTAGAACAAAGAGTTGTTCTCTCCTTCAGAGTAGGTCATTATTGGACCGAATTAGGTAAACAAATTATCGCGTGTTTCTCTTTATTGCTTTTATTCCTTTTAGTGCTTTTATTATTATTGCTTAATCCTCTTGTTTATTGATTGTCGTTCCATTTATTTCATACATCAAATTTTCATTGGTGATTAATTTAGACGAATTGACAAGATATTTAAATAGAGGAATCTTATTTACAACGATAAAGAGGGTTCTTTTAAGATAAAAAGTTGATTGTTTCTACAAAGAAAAAAGAATTAGAATTTTAATGCCACTTAAGAATCAATAGTTTTATGTCAAGATACGGTACAAAGCAAAATGTGCTATGTTATTTGAACGCATTTTTATCGATAAAAATACAACACCGTATACCACCATTTCTTTATACATTTATTTTAGAACCCTCCCACACATGTAAAGGTATATAGTGTTGTATTTTTGTCTATAACAATGAGTTCCAATAACATTATTAAAGCAAAATTGCCTCGAAAGAAAAGAGGGTGTGCTGTGAGAGAAACATATATAGAATAAATAGGACAATTGTTTTGTAATAAAAGGCATCTTCAATGCAATGTTTTTATCGGTCTCTTATATGTTAAGCTCCGTTTCTTATTTACTTTTATCATTGGAGTATAATGACTAGGTAGATGAGATTGCTTAAAAATAGGTTCTGGAGCTTCCTCAAACAACCTTCTCTCTCCTCATAACTTAACAATTAAAAATAATATTTTAACACTCAATCTTAATTGGCGGGGTCAAGTGTAAATAAAAAAATATTAACTGGTGAGTTCAAATATGATTGCTTATTATAATTGTCATTGGAGTAAAATTGGTCAAAATTGCTTATGAATTGCTTAAATACAATGTTACAATTTGAGCCCACAAAAAACAGCTTAAGCAATCATCTAAGTTCTCCCCATTGGAGATACACTAAGAAGCTAAATTTGATTAACAAGAGCATTACCTTAGCACAAGGCGTGTTAATTAACATGACCTGGATTTCCTACTCTTCATGCAATTTTTTATTTGAACCATTAATATTAAATCGGATGAATATGATTAAAAATTTTATTTTTATATTAAAACAAACTTAGCCGCCGATTTTAGAACGGATGACTATGATAATTAGTTACAGCATCCGGCTGTTATAATTAGAAATCTGTTTCTATGTTAACATAACACAATTACAAGATACAAACAATCAAACCCATAAATCAGAAAATATAACTAAAATCATAACTAAAATCCAAATTGTTCTGACTTAATCCACCATAAATATCCCTCTGACAAAATATCATCAATATATGAAACTAAACTTTTTACCGAAATAAACAATTATTTTTCTCTTTCCAAATTGACCACATGCATGGTATCCAAATCAATGAAATCATATTATAAAAACATACTTCACAAACTTCTTGTTATTAGCTAAGCCACATAATTGATGAGCAAATGATCAACGGGGTGTTAGCTAGATAAAGCGCTATTCAATAAATCTGATCTGGTTTTCTCTGGTAGGTTTAGTGAATTATTATTGGTGTACGGGTGGTTTGAGACGTTTGATTAGGTGCTGTTAATTGTGTTATATCACGTTACCTTTCGTTGTATGTTCCACAACAATTCCTTTCACTTCTTGTGAAGGAATTGTTTTTTAATAAATTTTAGCTGATTCAAAAAAAAAAAATCTAATCTGATGCCAATGCCAAACTTTATCAAAAATAGGACAATCAAATATGTGGAAATTCCCAATTTATAAAATTTAGCCGATTCAAAAAAAAAAGACAATTAAATATAATATGATTCAAACTTTACGTGCAAGACGACTCTACAACCCTGCCTCGTCGAAGTAAATTATATATTTTGTGGTTAACCCCTTTTGTAAGAGTTTTCAAGCAAAGATAGAAACCTTCGCTGGAATCTACCGTTTCCAACTCGCTATTCATTATCAATAAAAACATTATTTTGTGAGAGAAAGGAGAATAATATAGACTAATTTATCACTGCCATTTGTCATGAAAATTCACTAAGCAAATGACGTTAATTAACCAACAACGCAATATCCATAAGACCGTTAAATTTCTTTCCACACAATCATTCAACCCTCATCACCCTCACCCCCACCAATATCGACCACAATAATATTTTTTGAATTAGACCATACTCCCTCCGGCCACAAATATAAGCAAAATTACACTTTTTAGATTCATTGAATAATTGATGTATCTGGACTATAATACAGACCAAATACATCTGTTATTCAATGAATCTAAAAAGTGTACTTTTGCTTATATTTGTGGCCGGAGGGAGTACGATCTAGGAAAGCGCTTCTCTAACACACTTCCGTCTAACCAAGGATCTTGGTAAAATAAAAAGCAAATTTTAGTCCTTGAAAAATAAAGCGTGACAAATTAGTCCCTACATTCTTTATTTTTTTGTTAGTTGATGTAGAAAAAAAAAAAGAAAGGGAAAAGTAATTGAAAATAATATGATTATTTAATAGTTTGCTATAAAAGTATATGATAGAAAAGAAATGTATATTTATAAAATGACATAGATGTTCTTAAACAAAATTAAAATCAGATATGATAAAATTAAATAAATAAAAAATAGTAATTCATTACAATCAAGAAATAAACATATTTTCCATAACAATCAAACAAAATTTTTTTCAATTAATAAATTACAATATGCTACTAGATTAATTAATTAAAAAAAAAATTCAGAAATATTTGAATGCATTACATTACATACTATGAATAATAAATTCTAAAAAATCCGATCAAAAGAAACATGTATTATTAAATTAATTAATCAAAAGTTAAATTGTTTTGGTTCTTATAAAATTAACAATTTTTGGTTCAAAAAACTTAACTCAATTGGTAGGACATTGCATTATATATGCAGGGAATTGAGGTTCTAGCCACTAGACCATTTGACAAAAAAAAATATTTATTAAAGTAATACTATTTTTTATTTATTTATTTATTAAGGTAATACTATTTTTTTTTTTCCATATAGATAACGCTTTTGCCAAAATAATAGACTCAATCAAAAGCAAAAGATTATATGCTAAAGTTTATAGATGCCTCCCATATTATTTCAAAAAGCAAAAGCTATGTCAAGCACTAATTTTCCACGGACCCGTTGCGAAGAAACAACACATGTTATTAGTCACAAAAAGAGAAAGAGAAGGGCTATATATGTAGGGCACTAGCTAGATGAAGTTCTTGAAGTTAAGACCAAAATATTTTGAAAGAAATGGGTGGTTCCCTATTTTCTCTTCAAATTATTGTTTCATTACTTTTCATTTTGTTGTTCTTGCTAGAAGCCGTCCATGGCACCAAAAAGGTAGGCTTCCATGCAATATATTTCAATTATTTGATGTTTCTTGTTTCAAATAATATGATCAATTATGTGTTGCTAATTAAATTCCCATCATTTAATTTGTGACATTTCACCAACCGTTGGTCTTGTTTTACAGTGTTACATTGTATACTTGGGAGCACATTCTCATGGTCCTCACCCTACATCTGCTGAACTTGAAAGTGCTACCAATTCTCATTATGATTTACTAAGTTCAACCTTGGGAAGGTATACAATGCATCATATGAATCTTTAGTTTTTGAATTCTTTCTTAGTGTAAATTAATTACATGATTTTGATCACTATGAAATAAAGATTTAATAAGTTTTTATCATTAATAATATGTGTGGTTTTTTTTAGCCCCTACACAAAAACATTTGTAAGTAGTTTTAGTTTTATTAAAACTAAATTTGTTTCATTTATTCATAGGCTCTTAAGTTTTTGTATGAGTAAGTTTTAGCATGCATATGTTTAAAATATTACTATCTCCGTTTACCAAAAAAATATAATTACTCTCGGTCTCAAATTATTGGTCTTTTTAGTGTTTTAGTTTTGTCACAAAATTTTGGTCCTTTTAAGAAACCAATACATAATTAATGATATTTTATCATGTATACCCTTACAAAAGCTAAGACATTCATTAAATGAATTTTCTCTTTCTTAATAAAGTAAGAGTAAAAATGACTTAACTTATCAACCTTACTTATTTTTTAATCCACGTGCAAAACTCTAAAAGGACCAAAACTTTGGAACGGAAGGAATATAATTTATTTATTTTAATTTAGGATTTTTTAACTTTGAATGAATTAAATAAAAAAAAAATTAAAACGTCAAACGTTTAAGATAAAATAACAAAAATTTGAATTACAAATCAAATTTGAAATTTATCTTTTAAGAAAATTGACAAGTTCTAAGCACACTAGTAGTAATACATTCGTAACATATTAACAGTGTGTTAGTAAATGGAGTGCTAGCTCATATGTCCATAAATTTTTTATTTTGTCGGTTATTTTTTATTTTTTACTAGCTTATACCACTACTAGAAAAATCTTAAATACCGACGGGCCAAATCTGTCTCTAAAATGCAAATATTCCGTCACTAAGCACGTTAGAGACGGATTTGATCCCGTCGGTAATTTCCTCGTCTCTAAACTATTAGAGACGGACAAAATCTATCTCTAAAATGAAAATTTCTGTCTCTAAAATAAAAATATTTGTCTCTAATTGCTTTTTCCGTCTCTAATTCCATCTCTAGTAGAGACAAAATATATTCTGTCTCTAAATTCCGTCGGTATTTCAACTTTTTCTAGTAGTACCTTTTCTCCCAGATGTTATTTCAAGTAGCATTTGAGCTTATAGCTTATAGTTTTTTACCATTTATTCCAATTTTACCCTTATTATTTTTATTTTATTTTTTTAATAAAAAAACTACCCACTCAAAAAAATAACTATTCACTCACATAATACTTTTATGTCATTTTATAATTACAAAAATTAAATTTACCAAACACTTTGATTTCATTCTACTAGTTTTTCAGCTATCTGCTAGCTTATAGCCTATGAAGCACGGACACCTCTAAGAGGTGGTGTGTCGCGGTGTCCGACACACGTCGGTGTCCGACACTTGTATAACATCCGTACGACACCTGTCGGAATAGTCAAACAAGTTTCACCAAAAAAATAATTTCTTTTCTATGCTTTGACACTCTAAAAAAGTTAAACAAGTATTGAAACAATGTTATCAATGAAGAATTTAAAGATATTAATTTTGATTAGAATATTTTTAACTTTTTTTAATAATAAATCGATAAATAAAATCGAATTTTATCATATATATCGCAGTGTCAGTGTTCTATGTTTTTTATATGATCGGTGTCAGTGTCCTATGTTTTTTACATGATCGGTGTCGAAGTGTCCGTATCGTGTCATGTCGCAGTGTCCGTGTTAGAGTCCGTGCTTCATAGCTTATAGCTTAATTTTACCAAACAAATCTTTAGAGTATTTTTCTTGATTCTGTTCTTAAAGTTAAGAATAGTTGTATTAATTATGACTTTTTATGCCGTTCAAAAAGAAAAATTATTACTTTATATAATTGCAATATTAAATTATAATGATTATAAAATGTATTCAACTCTTACTTAAAAAAAAAAAATACTCAACTCTTACAATCTACAAATTAATTTAAATACTATATGAAAGTAAACTAAAAGATTATTTGACTAATAAAAAAAGGAAATTACAAGGGAAATTGCACTATAAACAGCCTAACCAAAAAATATAATAAAGAAAATTCAGTCACAGTTTCTGAAATATTTGCCGTATCTACCATAAACATAATTATGGCATAACTCGGTATGAATAATATTTTGGGGTTAATTTGGTTTTGGGCACGTTATTTTTGTGTTAGGTTTGGGTTCATCGGTGTTTGTAGATTCCAACACATTTTTGAGCTTTCACTTTCACTTTTGTAATGTTATTATCATACTTTTAGTACGTTTTGTGCTTTGAATAACTATATTAATATTAATATATTTATTATTTTTTTATTTAAAAAGGAACATATTCGATGATCAATTAGTAAAATTATATATATATATATATATATATATATATATATATATATATTTCTTCTCACTCGTCCTTTATTATGAGTATTTCAAAATAAAATTATGAGTAAAGAACAATAGTTGTAGTAATGAATTTGCCAAAAAACTGTATTACTATTACATATTTAATCATCACTACAATTAATTATTGATATCACAAGAGAAAGAAACATAATTTTTTTTGTTTTATGGAATATATATTTTTCAATGATACTTTAAATAGATAAAAATTTGAAAAGAGATAAATCATTAATACATGTTGAATTTTAAAAAGAGTGTCATATACAGAATAAATATAATTTTGAAAATTGTCTTATGATAAGGGATGAAAGGAGTAATTTTGGTTCATTTAAGATTTATATCGACAATGCATAACAAATTTATTATTCAACAAACATTTTTTTTCGTACCCAAGACATAACTCGAAGGCATTGAGTTGAAATATATAAATAGAAAAAAGAAAAAAAAAAGAAAAAGAAGTCATTGAGTTGAAACATGGGTGGTTTTCTCATGGACAAGCCTGAGTAGCCTTTCAGACTCTTGTAAAAAAATTTGGTGTTTTTAGCGGTTTGTTTAGGCAAATTAAAATTTTTAAAAGTTAATTTAGAGCAACATAGAGATTTTTTGTGCAACATTGAAATAAATTGTTTTTTTTTAACCAAACAAATTTAAT
This sequence comes from Trifolium repens, assembly GCA_030408175.1. NCBI lineage: Eukaryota > Viridiplantae > Streptophyta > Magnoliopsida > Fabales > Fabaceae > Trifolium > Trifolium repens. Next base: position 19,779,259 of record CP125848.1, read on the forward strand.
GCATTTTATTAATAAACTTAAATTTTTAAGAGTTAATTTAAGGGGAATCTGAAAATCTTTTGTTATACTGAAATTTTGCCCAGACTAAAAAAATTTCTAGCTCCATCACCGAATAGTAACCTAACATCCACATAAAATATGCCTATAAAAAATGTTATCTCTTATAAAAGAAGGAACAATAGAAGAAAGTAAAGAATAAGCTTAAGAACTATGAAGCACGGACACCTCTAGGAGATGGCGTGTCGCGGTGTCCGACACTTGTATGACACTCGTACGACACCTGTCGGAATAGTCAACCAGGTTTCACCAAAAAAATAATTTCTTTTCCTTACTTTGACATTCTAAAAAAGTTAAACATGTATTGAAACAATATTATCCATGAAGAATTAAAGATATTAATTATGATTAGAATATTTTTAATTTTTTTAAATAATAAATTGATAAATAAAATCAAATTTTATCATATATATAACGGTGTCGGTGTCTTTTGTTTTTTACATTATCGGTGTTGGAGTGTCCGTGTCGTGTCGCGGTGTCCGTGTCAGAATCCGTGCTTCATAGCTTAAGAATACTGCTCATTACATCAAAAGATCCACAATAGGTCAATCAAAAGATACATATTGTATTTGTCAAAAAAAGAAAAAGAAAAAAGAGATAGCATATTGAAATTCATGTTGCAAAAATCATTTTCTTTGAAAAGTACGTGTGTATAACATGTTACATAATGATAACCGACAAATTTATGTAAAAAAGAAAGTTTCGTTGGACAATTATTTATTATACTTTATCATAATCATCACTTTTCCATGATGGCATTTTATTATTTAGTACTTTTGAACATTCTTTTTCTTTTCACTTTAAAAATGACACTTAGAAAAAAGTTCAGACTTCAGACAGAAAAAAGTTTGATGGATATATTAATTTGTGCAATCTTTTACAGCCGGGAGAAAGCGAAAGAAGCAATGATTTATTCATATAACAAACACATCAATGGCTTTGCTGCGTTACTTGAAGAGGAACAAGCATCATATATTGCAAGTGAGCATTCTTCCATTGTCACTTCTAGACAATAGATTTAACGACTGAAATTATTTATATATAAAAAAAATCTCTCTAATTCTCCAAATCAATAAAAAATGTATCATAAAATTAGAATATATATATATATATATATATATATATATATATATATATATATATATATATATATATATATATATATATATATGAGTCAGGATCCGTTGACACCAACTAGTTTGACACCAAATGTTACACATCTCAATAACGTTTTAACCGATATAAATTTTATAAAATCCACCGTTGGATTGAAAGTTTATATCATATAGATCATTTATGTAAAGTTTCAGAAAAATCCAAAATAATTTGATATGCTATTGAGATACATCAAAGTTAACGGTTTGCGTCTTTTTTTAAATGTCGTTGATCTTTATGTGTCTGAATAGCATATCAAATGATTTTGGATTTTTATGAAAATTTACATAAATGATCTATATGATATAAACTTTCAATCCAACGGTGGATTTTATAAAATTTATATCGGTTAAAACGTTATTAAGAGGTGTAATATTTGATGTCAAACTAGTTGGTGTCAACGGATCCTGACTATATATATATATATATATATATATATATATCTTCTAATTGGTATTTTCTTTTACCGGTATAAAAAATAGTATTTTTTTAAACAACTGTATTATATAATTTTATTAATAATAATAATAATAATAAAATATTAAGGCAAAAATACAAGAGAGACTCAACTCACTCCATAGGAAGATTATATAATACTAGTATTTCACAAGTGAGCTTAATATTGTCCAGCAACACTTCACAAGTGAGCTTAATATTGTAGTATTGTAATATTGTATGTACAATTTAATTTGTAGTCGCATGAATTTTTGATATGTTAGGGCACGAGTTCAAAGCCACAATTCCTCACATTCACACTTTTGTCGTTAAGCTTAGGTACTTAAGAGTTGAGATCCTCTCATAAATGATATATATGCACGTCTTTTTAGAATTAGTGACACAATTTGAATATTTATACACCAAAATTATAGTAATGGACATTGTCATTTCTTTTAGGAAATGGAGAGGATCCCAACTCGGTACTTAAGATCTAACTAGTCCAATTATTTATTAAAAAGAAAAAAAAAAGATAGGCCAATTAAAATTTGGTTTCAACTTAGTTGACTCGATACTAATTAATGTTTGCATTGGACAGAAAAAGCAAATGTAGTGTCAGTGTTCTTGAGCAAATCACATAAACTACACACTACTCGGTCATGGGAATTTCTTGGACTGCAAAGAAATGGTAAAAACACTGCATGGCAAAAGGGGAAGTATGGTGAAAATACAATAATCGCAAACATTGACTCGGGTATGCTTTTTATAACTTTTTCTGCACATTATACTAGATGCTAGTTCCAACTTCCATTCATTCATTATACAAAAATTTTACTAGTTTAATTTTCCTTTATAAATTAAATATTGTAAATTTAATATGAGATTTGTTACATTAATTTATTTAAAATACTGTATACATTTTAATGTCACTATATTTAAAAGAAAAAAGAAACAAAATACATATGCAAATCAGGCCCGGTTTTGGGCCAGTGCAATCAGACCTCTAGCCCAGGGCCTCCAAAATATTGGGGCCTCAAATTTTTTTTTGTTTAAGCCCATCATAAAAATATTAGTTAAGTATTGTTTCAAGAAAAATATGTATTATGAAATATTGGCTGGTCCAGTGGTCAAAGTGTGCGTCCTTGGGAAATATAATTTATTCAAAAGACTAAAGTTTTGTATTTGGTAACGTTTTACTGCATTATAAAAAACATGTTTTTTTACAACTTAAAATAAGATTCACAAATTTTAATCATTGTTTCCACCCTTGAAATTGAGTAGGTGTTTGGCCGGAATCCCAGAGCTTCAGTGATAACGGATATGGACCTATTCCATCAAAATGGCGGGGGAGAAATGCGTGTCAAATTAGACAATTTGGCAAATTGAAGAAAAATCCTTGCAACAGGTTCTTATCTCCTGATCTTGTTTACAACTTTATATGTAACTAAAACAAATAGAAGATACTTAGGCATCCACTCATGCACCCCATCCAATGTCTTTCGAATGAGGTTAATTATTTGCGCTATATATAAACAGGAAGTTAATTGGAGCCAGATTCTTCAGCAATGCTTACGAGGCATATAATGGAAAGCTTCACCCATCGCTACTTACCGCACGTGACTTTGTAGGCCACGGTACTCATACTCTATCAACAGCCGGTGGAAACTTTGTTCCAGGTGCAAGTATATTTGCCATTGGCAATGGAACTGTAAAAGGTGGTTCACCAAGTGCTAGAGTTGCAACCTACAAAGTGTGCTGGTCTCTAACAGATGTTGCTGATTGCTTTGGAGCTGATGTGTTAGCTGCTATTGACCAAGCCATTAGTGATGGAGTTGATATAATCTCACTTTCAGCTGCTGGCCAATATCTTGTCCATCCTGAAGATATTTTCACAGATGAGGTTTCAATAGGTGCATTCCATGCACTTTCTAGAAACATATTATTAGTTGCCTCTGCGGGGAACGATGGACCCACCGCAGGAAGCGTGGTCAATATAGCTCCATGGGTATTCACAATTGCTGCAAGTACATTAGACAGAGACTTCAGCAGTACTATAACTTTTGGTAACAGTCAACAAGTGATGGTATATGTCATCCTGTTTTTTTATTCTTCTTTCTTCCTGTTTTTTTTAATTAATTTATATTGATTTAATTTGAAAAAAATTGATTTCTATTTTATATCATAGGGAGCCAGTCTTTTTGTAACCTTGCCACCAAACAAGGCATTTTCTCTGATTCTTGCTACGGATGGTAAACTTGCCAATGCAACAAACCGTGATGCGTAAGTATAAGTCTAACTCAAATGATTTACTTTACAATAATCTACTAATTATTAATTAAACGAGGGTTTCTTACACGTTTTTTTTATATGTATATATATGTTGTTGCAGACGACTTTGTAGGCCTGGAACACTTGATCCTTCAAAAGTGAAGGGGAAAATAGTGGGATGTGATCGAGAATTGAATATAAAATCAGTTGCTGAAGGTCAAGAAGCTTCAATAGCAGGTGCAAAGGGAATGCTTTTGAGCAATCGACCACAACAAGGGAAAACAAGTCTTGCTGAACCTCATGTTTTGTCTACTGTGACTACGCATCAATTGGGAAACAAGTACAACCCTCCTGCTGCACCAGAACGAGCAGGGTCACATGCTCCTGCTTTTGACATAACTTCCATGTAATTGATTATATACTTGTCTTACTCTTCGTCATCCAAACACACACATGAAAGGTTCTAACCATACACAATATATTTATAATTGCAGGGACTCTAAATTAAAGTCGGGTACTACAATAAGGTTTTCAGGAGCAAAAACATTCTATGGAAGAAAGCCAGCTCCAGTAATGGCTTCATTCTCATCTAGAGGACCAAATAAGATTCAGCCATCAATACTCAAGGTATATGTACACATTGACTTATGAACTTTCTATAGTATAGTACTCCTTATATGTCGTTATTATTTTAATGGGGGTTTTCTATTTCAGCCGGATGTAACTGCACCAGGTGTGAACATACTTGCTGCCTATTCACTGTTCGCAAGTGCATCCAACTTACTAACAGATAATCGCAAAGGCTTTCCATTCAATGTAATGCAAGGAACTTCTATGTCTTGCCCTCATGTGGCCGGCATTGCAGGACTTCTCAAAACAAAGCATCCTGATTGGAGTCCAGCAGCTATTAAATCAGCTATCATGACCACAGGTACACACACATACACACACAATACATATAATTTCTATTAACCACAAGATTTCTAACTTAACTATATATCCTTACAGCAACCACACTAGATAACACAAACAGGCCGATTCAAGATGCATTTGAAAAAAAACTAGCAACTCCCTTTGCTTATGGTTCAGGGCATGTTCAACCTGACCTTGCAATAGATCCTGGACTTGTTTATGATCTAGGCATTAAGGATTACTTGAATTTCCTATGTGCTTATGGATACGACCAACAACTCATTTCAGCACTTAATTTCAACGGTACATTTGTTTGTTCCGGATCTCACAGCATAGAAGACTTTAACTACCCTTCAATCACCTTACCGAATCTTGAGTTAAATGCCGTTAACGTCACTCGGACAGTCACCAATGTTGGGCCACCAAGCACATATGTAGCAAAAGTCCAATTGCCCGGATATAAAATTGTCGTTGTACCAAACTCTTTGACTTTCAAGAAAATTGGTGAAAAGAAGACATTCCAAGTTATTGTGCAGGCAACAAATGTGACTCCACGAAAGAAATATCAATTTGGAAATTTGCAATGGACAGATGGAAAACACATCGTAAGGAGTCCTATCACAGTTAAGCGCAAATAAACAATCTTGTTTTGTTCTGCATATGCCAATTTACTTAAGTATTAAGGATTTCATTTCATTTTATCAGTAGTTTTGTGTGCCTTTTTGTTATTTTATCCTTCTTTGGTTGTCTATGAATCGTAGTATTGAGTGCTTTGTAATCATTATCAATAAGTGGCAGTGCAGCATCTTTAGTCTCTTGTTGTCTTATTTATCTCTTCGTATATGAACGCAATTGATATGTATGTAGCTTTAATTTTCTAATCCAAGTGGATTCTTTCTTAAAATTTTCAAACTGTTTCAACAAACATTCTCATTTCTAAATTACTCTCATAGGGAAATATCATCTAACAAGTCCTCAATTTATCTAGTAATTAGACATAAAACCAAATGTTATGAGGACTTGGCCTATTTTCTAAGTAATAATTTTTTTTATTGATTTAAATTCAAATAAAAAATAAATGACAACTTCTTTTAAATTTTCTCGTGCGGCCTCTGAATTTACCAAAATACCTTTTTTGCTATTTAACTTATGAACGAAGTTCACTACTTAACTAGCTGATACCTTTTATATATTAATTTTTTAAGATTTTACATTTTTACTACTTTAGTATAAAATGGAGAGGATCCATTTGTAAATGTATCAGATATTTTCATTTTCATCCGCTACAACAAGAAATATCTTAGGGTTATGTTGGGCACACAATTTTTGCACTAGGTTTGGGTTCACAGGCGGTTGTTGTGGGATGTTAATTAAGGATAAATGATATTTGTAAAACTATTTTGTTTACTTTTTGGATAATTGTACTCTTTCTGATCTCATATTTTTATTGTGTTTTTATTCTCCTTTATTTTCTCTCTCGCTTTATTATTTTCTCTATCACCAGTTCACCACTATATTTTTAGGACATTTTGTGCTTTGAATAGTTATATTAATATATTATTTAGTTTTACAGAAAAGTAAGAAGACACCTTTGGTGACCAAACAAACTATTAAGAAAAGTCGTATTTAAAGACCAAACTTGTAACACCCAAATCCGACATTTAACTATTTCTAGTTTTATAAAATCTTTTTCAAAGTACGCAGCGAAAAATAAAGTTTGAATTATAAAAACAATGGTTTGAGTATTACATCCACTTCAAAAACACTACTAATAACTTAATTAGTAAGATAACATATATGCAAAATTACAATTCTATAATGATACATCTTTAATTAAATAATAACAAACGACTCTAAACATAAAAGGTAAACTCTTTCTCGTGTCCTAATCAGAGCGGAGCATCACCGAAAACTCGACCATAAACATAACCTGAGAACCTGGACCCCCAAAGGTCCAACAAGTACACAAAACAGAGAGTTAGTAAGGAATCCCAAAATAAATGTAAGTATATCGAATAGTATACGCTTAATAACAACATAATAAATTCTACTAACATTGGCACCATAAAGATGCAAGATTATACAATTAAGATACATCTATAACTCATAAATCAAGTATCATGTAAATCATATAATCCACGTATCATCAACATCAAATAACTCACAATTGATACACAAATAACAATTAATGTACACAATAGTATCAATTACCAATTATCAATTAGGAATGCACAAGTTCCTAATGCAACTAATGCCATCATTAATGTTATGTCACCCTAGACACAACTAAATGCATGTGGTACCCGCTCAAATTAGGATAGAATTATTATATCCCTTCGCATCAAGTCAGTTTTAAGTCATGGGGGACATCGCTCGTGTTCAGTTTTAAGTCATGACGGACATTGACTCATGACTGAATGTACATTTACCACTTATGATGATACTCTTCACATCTACTCATGAATAATAGGATATCTCAACCTAATATTCCTTCTCAAGTTCTCATCAACACATCTCAACACATCATCATTATGGTTATACATTCAAGCACACATTTCATATAGCAATAATCATGTTATCATAAATCATAATCTCATCTCAACATACATAATAATCATAGTTAATCAACATGTACAATATCACAATTCAATTCATCATTCAAGACTCAATTTATAGTCAAATACACCATCATATAATCATAAGATCATAATTCAATCATAGTATAAGCATATATATCATTTATTCAACAAAAATACACTTTTCAGCACTGATAAGCTCGCCGGGCGAGCTCAGAGCGAGCTAAGTCAGAAGATTACAGGGCAACTCGCCCTACACTCGCTATCTACTCGTCGTGGCGAGTTCGTCAGAACAGGCAAATCCTGTTTTGGGGTTTTTGATGAAAAACCCTCAAATCTCGAAATTCCAACATACCAATTCATAAAGGTGATAACTTTAAACATGTATAAGGATACAAAACATAGTACAACCTATAACAAGTATTAACAACATTTCATGCTAGAAATCATCAATCTTATTATTTTTCATAAAAACCCATTTTTCTCATCAACAACACAATCAACTCATAATTTAGTGATTTTTCTCATATCAATCTATCTATTAAACATAAATAGACATTTAGAATCATTCAATCAACATCAACATCAAATCACATAGATAAACACATTCTCAATTACTTCCCCAAAAACCCAAAAAGAAAAGAGTGAGAGAGGATTGAGATGGAGAGAAATAGATTTTCTCCTCTCTTAATCACTCTAGGATACACATACTACTCTCATACCTTATATTGATGGAATCTTTAATCATTCTCTTCAATCTCTTAATTCTAACATGATTTTTCTCTATTTGTTCTTCATCTTCTTCTCTAACCCATTTCTCTTCTTTCTCTTCTTTTCTCTCTTCTCTCTCTACCTCCCTTTCTCTCAATTTATGACAATTGAACCACAACACTACTCTTCACTACTCTTCATAGAAGCTTGGAATGTGATGGGTCTTGGAGATGTTATAAGCTCTAGATTGCATTTATTTGATAGAATGGATAAACTGATTTTCGATGTCTGTGCCCAAGAAAGTGAGTTAGTGGCTGGTAGAATGGCAACTCTCATTTGGACCATATGGAATAATAGAAATAACTTGATCTGGAATGAACAAAGAATAAATGCAAGACAAGTAGGCTTCCAAGCACATCATCATTGGGAGGAATGGCATACCATATGTGTGGTTGGCAGGGAGACACAACAACAGGTTCATGAGGTTACAAATTTAACATGGCAGCCACCATTACATGGTATTCTTAAATGTAATGTAGATGCTAGTTTTTTTAATAATGAGGGTGCTTGCGGTTGGGGTTGGTGTATTCGAGGGAGCAATGGACAATTTATCCTTGCAGGCTCAAACATTCTCTATGAAAAGCTCAACATTATTGAAGGAGAGGCATTGGCAATTAAAGAAGCGATGTGTGAAATTATCCAAAGAGGCTTCACCCAAGTCATTTTTGAAAGTGATTCAAAGGTAGTGGTTGATGCAATTCATTCTAGGAACGTTGGAGTCTCGGAATTTTGTTCTATAATTTCGAGTATTCAATCTTTGTTATTACTATATCCTAACTTTGAGGTAAAGTTTGTCAAGCGACAAGCGAATAGTGTTGCTCATACCTTAGCAAGGGCGACCTATTCTAAGACTAGTCGTTACATTTATGATTTGATACCTCCTTGTATTCACAATATTTTGATTAATGAAATGCATTAAGTTTCTCTTTGTCAAAAAAATTAGGTTAATGAGCAATCCTCATAATACCCTTATTTTCTCTACACATCATTCACCAATTCTAATATATTACAAAATTGCAATTAATTTCTCTACAAGACATCAAACTCTTTCTATTATATTACCAAATTGCCATTAATTCTCTAATCACTCTCCAATTACCAAAATACCCTTAATGGATCATACTTCCCATTCATAATAGCCCAATTCTTACACCACCCCATAAAACTCCCTTACTATTATTTCCATTAATAGCTAAAAGCCAGGTAACAAATATCTCATTAACTCCTTCTAACTTAATTAAAGGCTCTCAACTAGATTAATAATTCTAAAAGATTACTAAAATACCTTTCACTTATCCAAAACATAATTATTCATAAAATCATGAAATCACATATATTCAAATAAATAATTAATCACACAAAAATCTTATTTATTTAAATACGGCTGTTACAAAACTCATTGCAAAATGCATTCAAACATATTTCTGTATTCTTTGGTCTTGTTATAAGAATCTATACAATTAGAATTATGGATATTATGAAAAATATGAAGTAGCAAAGTTTTTCACAAGAAAGGGGGGTTTGAATTGTGAACCTTTTAAAAATATACTTATTTAAAAATAATTGAATACTTTGAAACAAAGGAAAACATTAGAATGTCTTGAATATATAAAGCAAATAAATAATCAAACTTGTGTGTGTTGTGTTTGCATAAAATGAAAGAGTTAAGGGAAGAGAGATGCACACAAACACTTATACTGGTTCACCCCTTTAATGATGGGCTACGTCCAGTCCTCACGCTCCAGTGAGTTTTTCCACTATGAGATACTACCGATCCCAAAAATACACTTTCCTTCTTGCAATCTTTGAACAAGATCCAAGACCCTTTAAGCCCTACAAGCTTAAAGATACCCCAGCCCTCCAAGCTAGTAAGGGTATTACAACACTCAAACAATACAGCCCTATTGACTTGAGTAGATCTTTTACAAGTATGATGATTAAGATCTAAACTTTTACAAACTCACCAAGTGAGAAGCCTAGAGAAATAAAACTCTCAATACACTCAGAAGAATTTATACTAATCCTAGTATAGAATTACAGAGTTGGAGTGAAAGAGATCAAAAGAAGAGCTTTAGAGAATGCTTGCACGATGAAGACAAGTTAGCAAAAGATTGTGATTAAAAACTCTAGCTCTTCAAAGTCACCAAGAGGCTCTATTTATAGCTGGAATATGTCCTTGTATTTCTTGGTAGAGAAGTATAGCCGTTTGTAACGGATACTTGCTTGAAACTTCTTCAGTAAGATGATAGTACATGAAATTCAAATGTTGCTGAACCTGGGAGACTGTTCAGAGAATGATCTTGGATCTGAGCCTTTGTCTTGAATTCAAATGGAGCGTAGTCAAGAAGCTAGCTGTGAGCTGTAAATGATTCCTTGTAATCTTATTCAACAAGTAAAACCGTTGTTGTCCTTTAGGGCACGTGAAACACAGCTGGCTAGAGCTTTGAGAAATAACGTGATGAAGAAACTCTCTCTCATGAACGTTCTGGGAATGATCTCAATTCTGGGCAAAGGATGAACTTGTTCTTCAAGTAAAAATGGACAATCACGTGTGATGCCAGCTTGCAAAAGATCAGTACTGAAGCTTCCTTGTCCTTGAGACACTATTCATTCGTCCTTTCATGTAACAAAAGTCTTTGGAGAGAGGTGGCAACATAGGAGAATGTTGTATTAACTATTTTCATAAAGTACATCCCTACTCCTAGTTCCAAAAGTGTTGTGCAGATCTTATTGGTCCATGACAAATCTGTCTAACACAAAATAGACAGCTTTTGGACTATGCCTTTAAATTAAATCCTTATGCACATGCTTGTTCCTTAATCTTGGCCAAAGAGGAAACTTATTCATTTCTTCGTAAATATTCCTTGCCTTATTTGTTATAATAACTGTTGTGATCTTGTGAGTTATTACCAAGGAAAAAGTGATTCTTTGTCTTTGTACAATGTTCACTTAGAAAAATAAGTGCTTAGTCATTGATGCTTGTTCTTGATTAATCATAAGCGTACATCCTGAGAACGTTCTGAGATCGTTCTTTCATTCTTGTTCATATTTAAAATAAATGGATGGTACTTGATGTAAATTGCTCAATTAATCCTGGCTTATTAGAGACACTCAAAAGCACTTGTTAGATAACAATGAGATCAGAATTACTTAAAATATAATTAAGATGTTTGTTATCTTTAAAACATCAAATTGGGATTTTGCCTCAACAATCTCCCCCTTTTTGATGATGACAAACTTCTTCAATTATGTTTTGAAAGAAATTCTGATTTACTCAATTCAGTACAAAGTTTAGAGATAATGCAAGTGTTTATAAATTTATCAAGCTCCCCCTCAATTCAGGCATTCAGATTTCAGAAAATAAAAGAATTGAGACAAACATAGTTTGAACCATAACATAATATCATTAATCAACAATCTCTTAAAAGAGAATCCAAACACAGTTTGTAGTACAGGATTAATGCAAAAAGGTTCAAAGCAACAAAAATTCAAATCCTAGTTTAGAAATTTAAAACATAGTATGAGAAGTTCCTATTAGCAAAAAGAACTTCCCAAAATATCTAATCCTCTAAACAAGGTAGATTCAAAACAAGCTTAATCAAACATATTAATTCAAAGGTTCAAAGCATAAATATAGTAAAATACTAGAAGCTCCCCCTAAGTTACTCATAATTGTTGTTCTCCCCCTTTGTCATCAACAAAAAGGTGAGGCTACTTAGGATTGGTGGGGCTTGAATCATCAGAAGAGGTGGAGGTTTCTGAATCAACAATTGGTGATGGATTTGGTGGTGGTGCAGTGACATTGAGGTGAGGGCAAACAGTGGTGGCAATCCATTCTCTCATGATCTTGAATTCCATCATGACATACATAAGCATTTTGAACATTTTGGCCATGTCAGTTTCCATTTTGGATTTCTTAGCAGGAGAAGGCATTTCAGAAGGCACATGTTGGTTAAGATCAGGACCAAGATGTTTTTCCAAATTTTCATGAGCAGCAGCAGCAGTAGCAGTGGAGGAGCAAAATGAATCCAGAGTTGCAAAAGAAGCAGGTACGGATGGTAGTGATTCTGAAGCAAACATGGTGGAGGGAAACTTGAGAAAATCAGGAGAGGTTTGTTCAAGATTTTTCAACAGCTCAGAGCTAAACATGGTGTGGAGACTTCCTTGTGATGATGATGGCATTAATGGTGAGAAAACAGTTGTGTTTTGAGGATTGGTAGTGGAGTAAAAAGCAGCAAGATTTTTGCCAGACCTTGGTGGTACAACTTTAAAACCATGTGAGAAAGGTGTTCCAAAATGGAGTGAGGTGCTAAGATGAGATGGGATAGATTCAGTGTTCAAACCAACATTAGTGTCTGCACTTGTTCCAGTTGGGAGAACGTTCTTAGGTTGTTCTCCTAGTGCATCACTTAACATCTCAAGACCATCTTTTTCAAACACTTCTCTCTTTCTTTTTCCTAAATCAACAGATAATTCAGAGAAGTTTTCCTTTTTCATGTGGTGCACATTTTTAAGACCAAAAACAGTTCATGAGTTATCAATCCTTTGGTTTGTTTCATCAACCTCAAAAAGTCTAAAAAGCTTGGTTAGAATCATGCCATAGGGTAAAGCAATTTTCTTTGATCCAGATTTTGCAGCATGAATCATATATTGGATTATGACATAGGGAAGGTTTAGCTTAATACCTTTTGTCATATGATAAAGGATGAGGAGATCAATATCTGTTACCTTTTGCTTGCTTCATATCCTAGGAAAAATGCAATGCAGCAACATGTTGTGAAGGATTTTGAACTCCTTCTTGAGATAGGATGATGTTGGATCCTCCAGCTTAGCTCCTTCCTCATTAAACAATTCCATGATTAAGGCTTCTTTGCTTACTCCCAGCTTTGAATACCAATCACCTTCATAGATTGTTACTCCCTCAAAAGGTAGATTGATTAGACAACCAAGTGTCTCAGTGTCAAGTTGTATCTCCACTCCTCTAATGTTTGAAATGATCAGGTTCTTGTCTGAATGCACATTTGCATTGTGATAGAAGGCTTGAACTAGTTGTGGCAACATAAAATCCTTGATTTTGAAAAAATCTGTCCAACCAAGGGGTTCAACATATTTTCTAATATCTATTCCTTTCTTCTCAAGCACCTCAAAATCAAAAATTCTCCCAGTAGGAACAGGCTTAATTTTCCTATATTTCTCAAAGTTTTCTCTGTCATCAGGATGGACTAAGGGAATGGGAATGAACTTGGTTTTGGCTTTCTTCTTCTGCTCTTTTCCATCAGAAGCAGCTTTCTCTTTTCCTTTTGTAACCTTAGGTGTTGGTGATTTTTTGGTGGAAACAGGGGAAGGTTTGGTTTTTGGTTTGGTGGGAATAGACTTGGTTGAAGTGACAGCTTCAACTTCTATATCATCTAACAACTCATCAGCAGGTTGAGCTGAGAGTGTTTTCTCAGAATCAACATCATCATCATCATCAATGATGTGAACAGTGGTATCCTTGACAATTTTTCTTCCAGTTCCAACACCAGATTGAATGCGAGCTGACCTTCTAATCCTAGATGAATCAGTGGATTTTGCTTTTGATTTTGATTTAGATGAAGATTTAGAAGGTGATTTGAAGGAAATTTTTGAAATGGATTTTGACCTAGATGGTGTTTTGGATTTTGATTTGAGAGGGGATTTAGAGAGTTTTGATAGGGATGAGGTTTTGGTTTTCTTAGGCTTAACATAAACAGGAGGTGTTTCAGCTTGGCTAGGCACAACAATGGTTGGGTCAGGAGTGATGAGTCCATCATCATTCTGAGTTTCAGTTTGAGTTTGATGAAGTTCTTCATCAGTGGGAATGTTCTCGGATCGTTCTGATAGTGAGTCAGAAACATGGTCAGGTTCGTTTTGGGTTTGCATGTGATCAGAGAGATTTTGAGATGGTTGATCTAGTTTGGATTGTGGTGATTGGTTGGTTTCAGAAGCTTTTTCTGGTGATTTTGATGGACGTGGTTGATTGTTAGGTAAAGGAATTGGTGACGGTGGTGGTGAAGGAGTTTGAGAAATCTGGGAAGCATTCTTGCGAGCTGCAGTTTTTGTTCTTGCCATTTGAAGATTTGTTTCAGAGTTTGGTGATGATGAATAGCGCTGATCAGAGAGAAGGTGAGATAGATGATTAAAAGAGATGATTGCTTGGAGAAGAGGAAGATGGTTAGTAGCTAGGTGTACTTTGTGAATAGTGAAGATAGTACTTGATTTTGTAAAAAGGGGTTTTTCAGGAGAAAGATGATGAGTGTTTAAGAGGGTAACCGTTGGAGCATTAAGGGAGAGCTAATCCTATTTTTCCTATTATTTCTAATGTTCAGTTAATAAATTAAAAAAAATGATGAGAATACTAACGGATAGCTACTAAAAACACGCGTTCTGCATTTAAATATGAAACACATATGAGATCGTTCCAAGAACGTTCTCTAAAACAACGAGCATGCAAAATAAATTAAAGATTGTTGGGATTTTTTATGATTTTCAATTTTTCTTTAATAAAATTAAAACGATCCTCAACCAATGGTTTAGTAAAGATGTTAGCCAACTGATTTTCAGTATCAACAAAAACTAAAGAGATATCTTTTTTGTTCACATGATCACGAATAAAATGATGTTTGATTTCAATGTGTTTTGATCTTGAATGCTGAATGGGGTTTTTTGATAGATTAATAGCACTAGTATTATCACAAAGAATTTGAACATTTGTGTACCTTAGTGAGAAGTCTTCAAGTTGGTTTTTGATCCATATCACTTGTGAGCAACAATTTGATGCAGACACATATTCTGCTTCAGTTGTTGAAAGTGCAATGGTATTTTGTTTTCTACAACACCAACTGACAAGAGCTTCACCAAGGAATTGACATGCTCCACTTGTGCTTTTTCTTTCAATTTTGTCACCAGCATAATCAGCATCACAATAAGCTTTTAGATCAAAATGTGTGCCCTTTTTGCCATTTTCATCTTTATCCAAACTTGTTGATGGATGCATAGGAGTTGACATGATCTTAGCTTCATTCATCTTATATTTCTTGAGAAGATCTTTGATGTATTTTTCTTGACAAATAAAAATGCCATCTTCTAGTTGCTTGATTTATAAGCCAAGAAAGAATCTAAGTTCTCCCATCATGCTCATTTCAAACTCACTTTGCATAAGATTAGAAAATTCTTCACACATATTTTCATTAGTAGCACCAAATATAATATCATCAACATATACTTGAACAATAAGTAAATCATGCTTATGAGTTTTTCTAAAAAGTGTAGTATCAATTTGTCCTCTAGAAAACCATTTTCAAGCAAAAAGGTGCTCAACCTTTCATACCAAGCTCTTGGAGCTTGTTTAAGTCCATATAGAGCTTTGGTAAGTTTGAAAACATGATTTGACTTATTTTGATCAACAAAACCTGGGGGTTGATGAACATATACTTCTTCATTCAAAAAGCCATTTAAAAAAGCACTTTTAACATCCATTTGAAAAAGTTTAAAACATTTGTGTGATGCATATGCAAGCAAAATTCTAATAGCTTCTAACCTGGCTACAGGGGCAAAAGTCTCATCATAATCAATACTTTCTTGTTGATTATACCCTTGAGCCACCAACCTAGCTTTGTTTCTAATCACTTTACCATTTTCATCCAATTTGTTTCTAAAAACCCATCTAGTGCCAATGATTGAATGATTCTTTGGTAGAGGCACTAAATTCCATACTTCATTTCTTTCAAACTGGGATAGTTCTTCTTTCATAGCTTCTACCCATGATTCATCAATGATAGCTTCATCTATAGTTCTTGGTTCTAGCTGAGAGATCAATCCTAGATTGTTCTCTATGATTTGTAGAGACCTTCTAGTCCTAATTCCATCTTCAGTATTTCCAATGATTTGTTCAGGTGGATGATTTGTAACAGTTTTCCAAGTTTTTGGAAGTTGTTGAGAAGGTGATTCTTGATTAGGATCATCATTCTGATTTCTTATAAGATCAACCTCTTCATCATCTATGTCCATTATGCTTGGTTGTTCTTCAAACTCATCAAATTTGACATGCATGCTTTCTTCCAAAGTTTGAGTTCTTAAGTTGTAGATTCTATAAGCCTTTGATGTCAGAGAGTATCCTAAGAAGATCCCTTTATCTGACTTCGAATCAAACTTGCCAAGGTTGTCTTTGATATTTAAGATATAACAATAACATCCAAAAATGTGAAAGTAAGAGATATTTGGCTTTCTACCTTTCCAAAGTTCATAGGGTGTTCTGTTTAAAACTTTTCTGATGGTAGCTCTGTTCAAGATATAGCAAGAAGTATTTATGGCTTCAGCCCAAAAATATTTTTCAACATTAGATTCATTAATCATAGTTCTTGCCATTTCTTGTAAGGTTCTATTTTTCCTTTCCACAACACCATTTTGTTGAGGTGTTCTTGGACAAGAAAAATTATGAGATATTCCATTGTTGTCAAGGAAATTTTCAAAGAGAGAGTTTTCAAATTCTCCTCCATGATCACTTCTTATAGAAACAATGTTTGAATTTTTCTCATTCCGAACTTTTAAGCAAAAGGATTTAAAAGCTTCAAGAGCATCATCTTTGTGTTTTAGAAAAAGCACCCAAGTGAATCTAGAGAAGTCATCAACAATAACAAAGCCATAATTCTTACCACCAAGACTTGTAGTTTTGACAGGTCCAAATAAATCAATGTGAAGCATTTCAAGAGGTTTTTTAGTTGAAATAAAATTTTTAGGTTTGAAACTACTTTTGACTTGTTTTCCTCTTGCACAAGATTCACATACTTTATCTAGATCAAAACTTATCTTGGGCAATCCACTTACTAGATCAAGTTTGGATAGTTTTGAAATGGTTTTCATACTTACATGACCTACCCTTTTATGCCATGTCCATTTGTCTTTTTCAAGAGAAACAAAGCATGATTCAGTAGGTAGTTCATCCAAGTATACTACATAAACATTTTTAATCCTTGATCCACTAAATAGAATTGTTTCACAGGAAGATTGTTTAATTTCACATGTGTTAGTTTTAAAGATAACTTCAAAGCCATTATCACATAATTGACTTATGCTTATTAAGTTATGTTTAAGACCTTCCACATAATGAACATTTTCAATCTTAGCATAACCAACCTTACCAATAGTACCTTTTCCTTTGATCTGAGCTTTTTCATTATTGCCAAAAGTAACAGATCCACCTTCCTTTTCTTCAAATGTAAAAAAGCTTTTTCTATCTCCTATCATATGTCTTGAGCAACCACTGTCCAAGTACCATGGCTTTCTCTTGACTGCTAGAAGACATTCCTACATTTGATTTTAATAGGACTTTAGGTACCCAAAGATCTTTGGGTCCTTGAAGGTTAGTGAAATCTATTTTAACAGGTCTTTTTACAATTTGATGAGATGTTCTTCTATGAGGAGGTTTGTAAATTCTTTTTCTAGGATCATTCTGAGAATGTTCTCTGTGTTGAGAAAGAGATTGTTTTCTTTCTTTCTTTTTAAAACAAAAGGTTTCAAGATGTCCTTCTTTGAGACAGAAGGTGCATTTATATTTTTGGTTTTTCTTTTGTTTCTTAGGGAGGAAAAAGTTTTCATATAGTTTCTTGTTTTGGTATGGTCTATATCCAATACCAGCTTTGTCAAAAACTCCAAATTGTGATCCTAAAATTTCATCAAAAGTTTTGTAGAAGTAATGAATTTTCTCAAATCATTTTCTAACATAGAAACTCTATTTTTAAAAAAAAAACATTTTCTTCCTTCAACTTTGAACATTCTAGAGGGTTTTTCTCCTTTCTAATCTCATCAATTTGTTTATACATGTTTTTGTGAGAATTTTGCATATTGTCAAGCATTTGATGTAAGATGATATTCTCTGCTTTATAATTATCTCTTTCTTCATTAGCCTTAGTTACTTCATCCCTTAGTTTACCATTCTTTTGATTTAACAGTTGAGTATCATATAATAAATTATCAAATAAATGTTTAGTTTTTTGACAAGAGGAACAAGGTTCAGTGCTTACCTCTTCTGTGACTGGATGTGTCATTAGACACACATTTGCTGTTTGTTCCTCATGTTCTTCTTCCGACTCTTCATCTGTTTCATCCCAAGTGGCCATCATGGATTTCTTTTTGAAAGGAGGTTTCCTTTGCTTTGGACATTCATTTTTATAATGTCCAAATTGATCACATCCATAGCACTTGATTTTACTCATATAAACTTCTTTGGATCCACTTCTTTTGGGTTGAAAAGATCTTTTGAGTTGATTTCTTCTTTGCATTAATCTCTGAATCTTTCTTGAAAGAAAAGCCATTTCTTCATCTTCATCTTCATCTTCATTCTCAAGATTATCTTCATCAATCTGAGAATGTTCTCTAGTTTGGGAATCCAAAGCAATCATTTTCTTTTTGACTGGTTTGTCTTCTTGAAGAATTGATTCATGAGCTTTCAGAGATCCAATTAGATCTTCAAGTTTCATATCTTTTGATTCAGTAATGGCAGTTACTATATGTCTCCAATTCTTTGTTAAACACCTAAGAAGTTTCCTTATCTTTTCATGTGTTGTGTATGTCTTTCCCAAGGAATTCAGCTCGTTGATGATGATTGTGAATCTTCCATACATCTGATCTATTGATTCATCATCTTGCATTTCAAACAGCTCAAATTTCCTAACACCAATATCAATCCTTGTTTCTTTGACACGGCTAGTTCCTTCATGGTGGACTTGGAGAGTTTCCCACATTTCCTTAGCAGTTTTGCATTGCATGATTCTATCATACTCTTCTCTGCTCATAGCACTCTTAATAAACAATTTTGCTTTGGTGTTTAAGAGTACTCTATCAGCTTCTTGTGTTGACCATTCACCTGGTGTTTTAGGTGTAGTTGAATCTTTAACCAAAGGTACATATTCACCAATTTCAATAACTGACCACATGTTGTTATATTGTGATCTTAGAAATAGTTCCATCTTATCTGAAATTCCGGTAACAAGTTACAGATGTGCAGCGTGATGTGATGCACGTTAGGGTTTAGGTATACGATGTGTTGCCTAATGTGCCAACATCATAAACATACGATAACTTGATGAACAAGGAAAATAAAGTGCAGAAGATAAAGAACACAATGAGTTTGTTAACCCAGTTCAGTGCAACTCACTTACGTCTGGGGGATACCAATCCAAGAATGAATCCACTATGATAGCTCTAATTCAAAGCTTAAACTCCCCGTTTACAACCTCTCACTTAGATACTACCTTGTGCAACCCTACCTTGCTCCTCCACAAGATATGACTTCCCTCAGTCAATTCCCAGCCTATCCACCTTGCTCCCGCAAGGACCTTGCTCTACCACAAGGAATTTTAGTCTTGCTCCCGCAAGTACCTTGCTCCACCACAAGGAATTATACAATCTTGTTCCCACAAGAACCTTGCTACACCACAAGGATTTTGACAAACTCAATAATGGAGACGCACTCCTAAACTAAAGAATCAACTCTTGCTTCAAAGCTTTGAGTGATTCAAAGTCCAAATCTTGTTTCCAACTAGAACCTAGAAGAGGAACAGCTCTGTGCTTAAAAGCTTAAGAGCTAAATACAACCATAATTCAAGTTTCAAATGAAACAAGAAATCCTAGGGACAAAGACTCGAAATCCTAAAGACTAGATTTATGAATATTGATTTCGGGTGATAAAACATGTCTTCAGCATTCCTTTATATAGAACGAGATCTGGTAGCTGTTTGTTGTAACAAACTTAATCTTTTAATAAAAGATATGATCTTTAAATAAAAGATAAGTTTTGTTTTAAATCTTTTTGAATCTTTTTCAACAAACCAGCTTTTTAAATCTTTTCTGAATCTTCTTCAATCTTTCAGCTCGTTCCTTGGCGCGCAAGCTAGCGTGGATATGTTTGTTTCTAAACAAATCTTTTTCAAAGATCACACGCAAATATTTGAAAGCGCGTTTATAGGGTATTCAGTTCAGGTACCACATGTGTGCACATCAGTCACCACATCTGAACCAAAGGCTTATTTTAACAAATGAAGCCAACCCTAAAATACACTCAACCTTGCAGGTTGAAAACACTAACATTATCCTTCCAGTAATAGTAATCATCCCCTTCAAATAGTGGTGGCCTATTTGATGATCCTCCTTCAGAAATAAACTTTGCGCTTTTAGACATACTTCCTTCCTAGATCTTTTCCTCTAGCACTTGTTAGATGCTCAACCTTAGAACCAGGCTCTGATGCCAATTGAAGTAGCAAAGTTCTTCACAAGAAATGGGGGTTTGAATTGTGAACCTTTTAAAAATATACTTATTTAAAAATAATTGAATACTTTGAAACAAAGAAAAACGTTAGAATGTCTTGAGAACGTTGGTTAGTTAAATACGAGAACGTTCTCAGATCAAACTTGAATATATAAAGCAAATAAATAATCAAACTTGTGTGTGTTGTGTTTGCATAAAATGAAAGAGTTAAGGGAAGAGAGATGCACACAAACACTTATACTGGTTCACCCCTTTAATGATGGGCTACGTCCAGTCCTCACGCTCCAGTGAGTTTTTCCACTATGAGATACTACCGATCCCAAAAATACACTTTCCTTCTTGCAATCTTTGAACAAGATCCAAGACCCTTTAAGCCCTACAAGCTTAAAGATACCCCAGCCCTCCAAGCTAGTAAGGGTATTACAACACTCAAACAATACAGCCCTATTGACTTGAGTAGATCTTTTACAAGTATGATGATTAAGATCTAAGCTTTTAAAAACTCACCAAGTGAGAAGCCTAGAGAAATAAAACTCTCAATACACTCAAAAGAATTTATACTAATCCTAGTATAGAATTACAGAGTTGGAGTGAAAGAGATAAAAAAAAGAGCTTTAGAGAATGCTTGCACGATGAAGACAAGTTAGCAAAAGATTGTGATTAAAAACTCTAGCTCTTCAAAGTAACCAAGAGGCTCTATTTATAGCTGGAATATGTCCTTGTATTTCTTGGTAGAGAAGTATAGCCGTTTGTAACGGATACTTGCTTGAAACTTCTTCAGTAAGATGATAGTACATGAAATTCAAATGTTGCTGAACCTGGGAGACTGTTCAGAGAATGATCTTGGATCTGAGCCTTTGTCTTGAATTCAAATGGAGCGTAGTCAAGAAGCTAGCTGTGAGCTGTAAATGATTCCTTGTAATCTTATTCAACAAGTAAAACCGTTGTTGTCCTTTAGGGCCCGTGAAACACAGCTGGCTAGAGCTTTGAGAAATAACGTGATGAAGAAACTCTCTCTCATGAACGTTCTGGGAATGATCTCAATTATGGGCAAGGGATGAACTTGTTCTTCAAGTAAAAATGGACAATCACGTGTGATGCCTGTTGGAACAAAAGAGGTTCTGACATGATCCAATTAAGTTTTGATGATAACAAAAGTATTAATATACAATAGGGTATAATAATTATTTAATCCAAGTGTGCAGATATTCAAGTTAATTTTTATATTCATTTAAATCACATTGGAAGCTCTGATATGGCAAAGCAAACTCTGATCAGAACTTCAAGACATTAGAAGATGCATATGTGTTTCATCAGAGGATGCAAAATTTATTCATCAGAAGATGCATATCAGACTCTGATAAGAGCAGTGAGAGCCGTTTTGTCAGAAGAACATTCTCTGCATCAATGATTATACTCTGACATTCCAAAAGCTGATGGAATCAATCTTATCCACAAAATTGTGACGTTTGTACTATTGTACGAACTCTTTACCTGATTTGGATAAATCTTTCCTTCCAAGATTGATCGCATACAAGGTTACCTGATTTGGATATCAAAGGTACTATCTACAGCTGGCGCAATCTCACCGTATCAAATTCAAATCAAACACGCTCCACCTTCATCTATAAATTGGAGCAAGTTTGAAGCTTTGGGATACGACACTTGAACAATTTGAAAAGAGCTGTTACTCTGCTAAATTCATCCTAAAGCACAAAACTGCAAATACAACTTGAACTCATATTCAAAATCCAAGACTTCAGTTTCAGCTTCTGTTAATTCATTAGTTGAACCTTAGAATTTTGTATTAAGATTCTAAGTTAAGTCTTGTATAAAAAGTTGTATTTATTCTGTAACTGAACATTGATCTTTATATCAATTGTTCATACTCTGTTTTTCTAAACTTGTGTATTGAAGTCTCTTGCCTGCGTGCTTGAGCATTAGGAAGTCTCTTGTTTGTACACTTGAGCATTGGAAGTCTCTTGCTTGTGTGCTTGAGCATTTGTAATCTTTGGTGATTATAGTGAACTCTCTTGGAAGTACAAGAGGACTGGACGTACTCTCGGTTTGTGAGGGGAACCAGTATAAAAATCTCTGTCTCTATCTTTCTCTCTACCTTCAAAGTTATTCGTAATTGTGTTTTGTTTTCTAAACCGCTGCAAACTCTGATAAGTTCTCTGTAACTTAGAAGAAATTTTTAAATTACCCAAAACACAATTCAACCCCCCCCCCCCCCCCCCTTCTTGTGTTTTTCACACCTTCAATTGGCATCAAGAGCCCGGTTCTGTTTTTAATCACCTAACAGTGAGACAGTTTCCTGTTGAAAAGCACTATGACTGAAACTCCAAGTGGTAGCTTGAAAGCAGTTCCTCATGACTATGATGTTGAAGATAAGTCAAGCAACAAAGCACCAAAGTTCAATGGAGATGCATCTACCTTTTTCTGGTGGAAAGATAGAATCTACAGTCATCTTATTGGTTTAGATGATGAGCTTTGGGACTTGGTTGAAGAAGGGGTAACTTTCCAAGGACTAGATGAAAAGGGAAGGCTATCTGTTGAAGAAAGAAAGAAGTTCACTCCTACAGACAAGAAACTTTACAAGAAGCATCACAAGGTTAAGGATCTTCTCATTGGGTGTCTAACTCATGACGAGTACCTCAAGATTACAGACAAATCCACTGCCAAAAGTATCTATGACTCCTTGTGTTCCACATATGAAGGGAACAAACAGGTTCAAGAGGCAAAGGCTACTCTTTTGATCCAACAGTATGAACTCTTTAGAATGAAGGATGATGAGAATTTTGAATCAATGTATTCTTGATTCAAAATTCTTGTGGCTGGTCTCCAAGTTCTAAAGAGAAGTTATACAACCTCTGATCATGTAAGGAAGATTTTGAGAAGCTTACCTTCAAGGTGGAGGTCTAAGGTAACAGCTATCCAAGAAGCTAAAGATTTGAACAAACTTGGCTTGGAAGAATTGATAAGTTCACTCATGAGTCATGAGATTGAATTATCTTCTGATGAGCCTCAGAAGAAGCTAAAATCTGTGGCTTTGCCATCCATTTCAGTTTCATCTAAGGCTCTGAAAGCCAAAGTTGTAGAATCTGAAGCAGAGGAATCTTCCATAGATAATCAAGAGGAAGGACCAGATGATGATTTCTTTGCACTCTTGTCCAAAAACTTTCAAAAGTGGTCACTAAGGAAGGGCAAAAAATTTCAAGGCAGAGGATCTGGATCAAGAAACAATACCAGCAAAGAGAAGAAGGATGACACAAAAAATTGTTTCAATTGTCATAAGCCTGGACACTTCATGGCTGACTGTCCTGAACTCAACTCCAAGGGTAAAGGAAGAAAGAGTCTGATCAAGAACAAAGCCAAGAAGAGTCTGATGGCAACATGGGAATATATTAATGAACTATCTGAGGATGAAGACTCTGAGGAAGCAAACCTAGCGCTTATGGCCATTGGTGAGTCAGACAATGAAAATGATTCAGAGTCTGATACTGACGACATTGATGAGGTAATATCTAAAATGTCTAATACTCAAATGACTAAAGCTTTGAAAGATGTAATGGTGAAGTACATGGAAAAATTGAGTGAGTTAGATTTTTGCAAACAAAAAATGAAGCTCCTCAATGAAAATCTCACCCAGACTCAAGCAAACTATCAAAAATCTCTTAAAACAATTAAGGTGCTTGAGACTGGATGCAGAACATGTCACAAACCTTATGACGAGTATGAAATCTCTCTACAAGAGTTTGTGCACCATAACATAGATAAGACTAGGGTAACTTCCGTAATTCATGGTGGGCTTAGCAACTATTACAAAAGACAAGGACTTGGTTCTCTTACATGTCCTGATGTAGGAAAATTAAGTAAACCTGTCTTGTTGAGCAAGTCACCATCAGAATCTTATTCAAACTTTACTAAGGGTACATCAGAACCTCTGACTGTGTCTGGTACTCTTGTGAGCTTGGAACCACAAGATAAGGTATCAGAAGATGACTCATCTTCTGAACCTAAGTCTTCTAAAACTAAGGTTCCCCTCACATCAGTACCCATGTCTACTCAAGTTAAAGCTGTCAAAGTACCAAAGCCTGTTGATAAGCGGGGCACTAGTACTTCTAAGGCAAACTTGGTAACTGGTTCTCTGACACACTCAAGAGGAAAGTCTCAGAGACAACATAAGCCTAAACTTTTTTCTAAAGGCTCAGTTGACTCCAGATCTTCTGATTATTCTAACGAGAAGGATAAGATTCTCAAAACTAACCAAAAAGGACCCATCAGAGTATGGGTACCAAAATCTGAAATAGTGTATGCTGCAGGTATGCACCCAAAGAAGAAAAGAAAGCTCATGGTATCTGGACTCTGGCTGCTCACGTCACATGACAGGAGACAAGCTCTTATTCCACACCCTGAATCAGCAAGAAGGAGGAACAGTAGGGTTTGGTGGCAACCAGAAGGGAATGATCATTGGTATAGGTACAGTTGGTAATTCTTCTTTGTCAATTTCTGATGTTTGGTTAGTAGATGGACTACATCATAACTTACTTAGCATAAGTCAATTGTGTGATAGTAATTATGATGTTATGTTTAATATGGATTCATGTACTGTAATCAGAAACTCTGATCAATCCATTGTCTTTAAGGGAAATAGAAAAGGCAATGTGTACAAAGTCAATTTTTCTGATTTAAAGGAACAACAAGTGCTTTGTCTTTTGACACTGAGTGATGAAAAATGGATCTGGCATAAAAGATTGGGTCATGCTAACTGGAGATTAATTTTTAAGCTTAGCAAGGATAATCTTGTCAGAGGACTTCCAAAAATAAAATATTACTCAGACTCACTTTGTGGTTCCTGTCAAAAAGGAAAAATTGTCAAAAGTTCTTTTAAGAACAAGAACATTGTCTCTACTACTAGACCTTTGGAACTCTTACACATTGATCTCTTTGGACCAGTTAGCACTGCTTCAATCAATGGTAAGAAATATGGATTAGTCATTGTAGATGATTATAGTAGATGGACTTGGGTAAAATTCCTGAGAAATAAAGATGATACATATGAAGTGTTTAGCATCTTCTGTACCCAAATTCAAAATGGAAAGGATTCCAAAATTTTGAAAGTAAGAAGTGATCATGGTGGTGAATTTGAAAATGAACCTTTTGAAAAAATTTGTGAAGAACATGGAATTCTCCATGAATTCTCTTCTCCTAGAACTCCACAACAAAATGGAGTTGTAGAGAGAAAGAATAGATCTTTACAAGAAATGGCACGCACCATGATGCATGAAAATAATTTAGCAAAATTCTTTTGGGCAGAAGCTGTTAACACTGCTTGTTATATTCAGAATAGAATCTATATAAGACCTATTTTGAACAAAACAACATATGAACTCTTTAAAGGAAGAAAACCAAATATTTCTTATTTTCATCAATTTGGTTGTATATGTTACATTCTGAATAACAAAGTCCATCTTAAGAAATTTGACTCTAAAGCCTGTAAGGGTATCTTCATTGGATACTCTGAACGCTCTAAGTCATACAGGGTGTATAATTCTGAAACTAATATAGTGGAAGAATCAATGCACGTAAAGTTTGATGATAAAGAGCCTGATGATATAAAGTCAGAGCCTGTTAAAGATTTGTCAGGATCTGATGAGTCAGAAGATGAAGCTCCAGAGTATGATAACAACATAGAATCTATAGAAGACTCTGAAGCTCAAGAAGATGCACCTTCTGATGCTGCTCAAGAACATCAAACTATTGATGATAACTCTGAAGAATCTGATATTCCAAGGAACACATTCAAATATAAATCATCACATCCTGAAGAGCTCATTCTAGGAAACAAGAACAGTCCAAGAAAAACAAGGTCAAACTTCAGAGTTGAAGAATCATTGTTTGGATTAGTTTCTTTGATTGAACCCAAGACAACAAATGAAGCTCTCTCTGATGATGCTTGGATAGTTGCAATGGAAGAAGAGTTAAATCAATTCAAGAGAAATGATGTGTGGGATCTGGTACCCAAACCCAAGCATAAGAACATTATTGGAACAAAATGGGTATACAGAAACAAATTGAACGAACAAGGTGAAGTCACTAGGAACAAAGCAAGACTTGTTGCACAAGGATACAGTCAACAAGAAGGAATTGACTTCACTGAAACATATGTTCCAGTAGCAAGACTGGAAGCAATCAGGTTACTTTTATCTTATGCAGTCAATAATGGTATTACTCTATATCAAATGGATGTGAAAAGTGCATTTCTAAATGGTGTCATTTCTGAAGAAGTGTATGTCAAACAACCTCCTGGTTTTGAAGATTTGACAAATCCTGATCATGTGTTCAGACTAAAGAAGTCACTCTATGGACTCAAACAAGCTCCCAGAGCTTGGTATGAGAGATTGAGTACTTTTTTGGTTGACAATGGTTTTGAAAAAGGACAAGTTGACAATACACTTTTCAAAAAGACCCTTAAGAAAGATATTTTGATCATTCAAATATATGTTGATGATATCATTTTTGGATCAACTAATGCCACTCTTTGCAAGAATTTTTCTAAGCTTATGCAGGATGAGTTTGAAATGAGTATGATGGGAGAATTGAAGTTCTTTCTTGGTATTCAAATAAATCAAACAGAGAAAGGAACATTCATTCATCAATCTAAATATATAAAGGATCTTCTGAAGAAGTTCAACTTAGAAGATTGCAAACCCATGAATACTCCAATGCATCCTACATCAAGTCTAGGCAAAGAAGAGTCTGAAGGCAAGGTTGATCAGAAGCTGTATAGAGGTATGATTGGATCTCTTCTTTATCTAACTGCCTCAAGACCTGACATTTTATTCAGTGTGTGTTTGTGTGCAAGATTTCAATCAGATCCTAGAGAATCTCATCTCACTGTTGAGAAGAGAATCTTTAGGTATTTGAAAGCTACTTGTAACATTGGATTACTGTATCAGAAATCCAATGACTACAAGCTGATTGGATTCTGTGATGCTGACTATGCTGGTGATAGAATTGAAAGAAAATCCACCAGTGGTAATTGCCAATTTATTAGTGAAAATTTAATTTCATGGGCTAGTAAAAGGCAAACCACCATAGCTATGTCAACAGCAGAAGCTGAATACATATCAGCAGCTAAATGTTGTACACAACTACTTTGGATGAAATATCAATTGGAAGATTATCAAATCAGCAGTAACAATATTCCTTTATATTGTGACAACACTGCAGCTATTCACCTTTCTAAAAACCCTATTTTACATTCAAGAGCTAAGCATATTGAGATTAAACATCATTTTATCAGAGACTATGTTCAAAAAGGTGTAATTGATCTCAAGTTCATTGAAACTGAAAATCAATGGGCAGATATCTTTACAAAACCTTTAGCTGTTGAACGTTTTGATTTTATCAAAAAGAATCTAAACATGATGGAAATCTCTGATTAACTTAGACTCTGATGAAAAATTGAGTTTGTGAGAATCTAATAGTAATCAGAAGATGAAGTCATCAGAACCTTCTGCATCAGAAGTTGTGATGAGAGTATCTTCTGACATACTATCAGAATCTGATTAGAAGGTAAATGGTTCTGGCACGTAAGTAAAAATCTTCAGTAAAAACCCTTTCGTTTTCTCAAACTTACGTGTCAGTTATTTAACAATCTTCTAATACACATGTCTTGATGCAAGAGGATAAAGAAGTTGGTTAATGATGATTAGCATTTCTAATTTCCAATTGTGGTAAAATACTCTACTACCCCTATATATGTGTACTTATTTTTTTTTGCGCGTAAGTTTCTATTTAAACACACTAACTGTTCACATTCACACTCTTGCACTCTCACAACCTACACTTTCATTCTTCTAAAACGCAGAGCAACTTCTTTCTCCCTCTTTAGAAACCCTAAAATTCCATATTTCATCCATGGCATCCTCATCAACATTCCTGAATAGATCATGTTTGATCCTACCAAATGAATCCAACCCTACAGAGTTCGCAAAGGATCAACGCCCATATAAGTATGACGAACTAAATGTGGCGATTGAGAATCCCGTTGATCTTGAGAGCATTAGGGTAAACGGTTTTGCTGAAGTCGTTCATTTATACAAGAAGCAAGGTTTGGAATATTATTTTGATCTTCTCAATGGACCAACTTATACTGAGATGGTAAAGGAATTCTGGATGAAAGCCTCTGTTATTACAAGGGATGTTTATGACAGGAAGGTCAAGGAAAAGATTAAAGAAAATCCTGAATTCAAAGAGAGAACCCCGGAAGAAATGGGATTAAGGTCTTTTATCTCTACAGAGATTGAATACTTCGTGGCTGGATTCAGAATCTCTATCAGACTCTGCCACATTCTTGAGGCTCTGAAGCTCAAGCGTGATGGTGTGATAATCAGACATACTGATGAAGCAGGTCCTGATGTGGATGAATATCTGTTCAAACCTAAGACCAACCCTAAGGATAAGTTTGAATGGACAAACAATTGCAAGATAATCTACAGGATCTTGATTGATAGTGTTCTGCCCAAATTGGGAGGCACTGATCAAATATCAAGTGTTCAGAAGCTGTTTACGTTTAATGTTGCAAAAGGAAATATTGTAGATATTGGAAGGCTTATTTTTGATCACCTGTGTCTGTCTATTATCTCTAGCAAAGCTATTGTTAGACATTCAAGACTACTGAGCCACATGTTTGCACAGTGTGGTCTGATAGATGCTATTACTCCATATCTTCCTGGCTTAGGTACCTTTTTGCTTAGTTCTAAGATTGTAAATAGTACTACATTAAGATATTTAAAGCTGGTGAAGAATAATGAAATAGTTCATCCAACACATCCTGTGTTACTCAGAGAATCTGAGAAAGGCATTGGTGAAAGTTGGCTTGTACATGTCAGAGATAGTGAAGCAAAGAGAGTGATAGAAGCACATGCTGAATTCATGAAAAAGTTGGGTGCTGATGTAGGAGATGGAGAACAGCCTCTTAAATTGAACCAGTCAAGAGGAAAGCTGCCAAAAGTCCTACTGTGAAGAAAGCTGCTAAGGTTCAAAAGACTACAAAAACTACAGCTCCAAGATCCTCAAAACCAAGGGCAAAGAAAGTGATACTGGAGGATCTTACTGAGGAAGAAAAGGAAGAAGCTGTGGTACAGGCAGCTTTGGCTAAGGTTGCAGAGTTTAGTAAGAAGCAAGAAGCTCTGAAGGATGGCTATGACTGTGGTATTGATGAAACTGCATTTGATGATATGCACAAGAAGCTCCCAAAAAGGAATGATCCTCACAATCTGCTGGAACAGCAGACTCTGTATGGTAATGAAACTGGTAAGTTTTCTAATTTTCTTGGAGGCAGCAAAGGACTTAGAGATTATTTCAGAAGACTTCAATTCCATTCTGAAATTAGAGTTAAACATGCTTTTGATAAGATTTTAAAAGGAGTTAATTCTGAGAAAGTCATTGACCTTTCTGAGAATCAACCATCATCAGAGCAGTTTAACCTCATCCTATCTCACCCATCAGAATCTCAGGCTAATTTCTTATGCAATGATGCAGCGCAAGCTTCTACAAGCACTGCACCTGCTATTCAACTTTCTATTGATGATGATTCTGATAAAACCCCTACACAATCCCTCAACCATCAAGAAATACCTACCACAACACCACAACAAGATGAACCACAAAATGATCCCCAACCAAACTCTGAGATTGTTCATCATGTGAACACTCAAGAACAACCAAAAACACCTACACCAGAAAATACTGAACCAGAGACTACCCAACCAGAAAATCAAGACCCACCAGAAGATAACCCATCAGAACATGATCACCAATCACCAGAATCTAATCAAGATCAAGCCTCAGAAACTTTTCATGCTGACGAACATGTTCATGAGAAATCCCCACAACATGTGGCTGTGGACAACTCATGCGATTTACCTACACCTATCAAGACACATGTTCAACATATAAATGAGACTATGAATCTTGAAATCCTACAAAAAACCTCTCCTGACCAATCACAACATCTCCAACACCTTTTGCAGGATCTCTCTATGGACTGCATATTTTTCCCCCCTCACCTACCCTCAAGAATTATCAATGAACCTCTTGACCAAACTCAGGATGACATCACTAGCCTGCTGAAAGATGTTGACAAGAATCTTAGGAGAATGTCCAGTGCCATTCCACACAGGTCTATTGACACAGCACACATTGACAAAGAGTGTGACCTTATGGAACAAAATCTGGTACTCATGATTCGTTCTGTCAGAAAAGCTTATACTACAGACTTGAGTTTGAGGAATGAAATAGCGAGGAAGGAAGAGGAAGAGAGGCGTGAAAGGGAAAGATTGGAAGCTGAGGAGAGGGAAAGAAAAAGATTGGAGGATGAGCGTATAGAAAGGGAAAGACAAGCTGCTGAGCAAGCCAGGCTAGCAGAAGAAGCTAGAAGAGCTGCTGATCAAGCAAGGCTTGAGCAACTTGCTAGAAATGCACCAGAGTATGCTCAGCACGTATTGGAAAATCAGGATAATTTTCAAAGAAGGCTTGATGAGCATTCGTCTATGCTGGCTGCTATTATGGAAACTCTTCAGAGTATCAATGCAAGACTACCTCAGCAACCTGATCAACCTTAACCCCTAGGATTCTATGCACATCTTCTAATTATTTGTTTAATGTTTTATCATGTTCTGACTATCTGTTTTGTAACTTGCTGAATATTACTTTCTTATTAAGTACTCAGTTGCTTATTCAATTATCTTCTGTGTTCATTATTTATTTCTATGTTTATTATTTGTTGATTATTTTTTTTGAGTTCATAAATGATTTTGAGACAAAAATCAACACAAAGATTTCAAAGCTAAATAATGAGTTTATTCAATTGAAAATTGTTGATTACATAAGTTTCTATCCAACTTTTCACTTGGATCCTACATAAAACAGCTAGTCCTAAATCTAGCTTATTTGAATCTAAGGGAAATGGAAGAGTTCACGACATTCTCTTCACTTCCTTATTGGGAAATCAATGAAAAAAGATCTCATTGATTATGAAGAGGGGTATTCTTCCTTGGGAGGAACATATGTACTCAAGAATTCCTTCCAATCAGAATCCCATTCAGATTCTGACTCAGATAAGGACTCTTGTTGTTTAGTCTTGGATCTCGTTTGATATTGGACTCTGACAGGAGCAGAAGTTGATGCCTTCATCTTCTGAGGTTTCTTCTTAGACTCTGAGTCTTGTTGAATCTTCACCTTCTTCTTCTTCTCCTGCACTCTCTTACTTTTGATCACTTTTCTATCCTTCTCCATTGTTGATCTTTCACAATGAAATGGAAGTGTTGAGTGAAATGACAAAGTTCATGGTCCTTATATAGTAGTTTCAAAATAGACAAGTTCTTGGATTTTACGACAAGCCATTTAATTGGAGTAGTTGTAACCACCTTGACTGCATTGAAACTCTACTTTTGACCATTTTTTTCAAAATTGTCATTTATTTCTTGTCAGTTTTATCTTTTTGTTTAATGACAAAAGGGGGAGTAAGAGCTGTTATTAATTTATGAGATGCTAAACTGAAACCAAATTCCAAAATTTTATTTTTCAGTTATGTCTACATACAATATGATTTTGAGGAAAATATTAGTTGAAATTTGAACTTCTGATACATGGTACGTATGAAGGAAAAGTGCAATTTTCTTTCATGGGTATCAGACTTGGGGGAGAGCTTGCAAACCTAGCCTCTGAAAGTCTAGTGTATTAGTTTTAAGTTCAAAATTCAAATAATTATTTTTAAACTAATTTAATTAATCATTGCTGAACTTAGGGGGAGCTTGCAAAACTCATCAACCTAAGAGATGCTTGATAAATTTTATCAACAACCATTGTAAATTAATACTTGGTTTGTCATCAATCAAAAAGGGGGAGATTGTTGGAACAAAAGAGGTTCTGACATGATCCAATTAAGTTTTGATGATAACAAAAGTATTAATATACAATAGGTATACTAATTATTTAATCCAAGTGTGCAGATATTCAAGTTAATTTTTATATTCATTTAAATCACATTGGAAGCTCTGATATGGCAAAGCAAACTCTGATCAGAACTTCAAGACATCAGAAGATGCATATGTGTTTCATCAGAGGATGCAAAATTTATTCATCAGAAGATGCATATCAGACTCTGATAAGAGCAGTGAGAGCCGTTTTGTCAGAAGAACATTCTCTGCATCAATGATTATACTCTGACATTCCAAAAGCTGATGGAATCAATCTTATCCACAGAATTGTGACGTTTGTACTATTGTACGAACTCTTTACTTGATTTGGATAAATCTTTCCTTCCAAGATTGATCGCATACAAGGTTACCTGATTTGGATATCAAAGGTACTATCTACAGCTGGCGCAATCTCACCGTATCAAATTCAAATCAAACACGCTCCACCTTCATCTATAAATTGGAGCAAGTTTGAAGCTTTGGGATACGACACTTGAACGATTTGAAAAAAGCTGTTACTCTGCTAAATTCATCCTAAAGCACAAAACTGCAAATACAACTTGAACTCATATTCAAAATCCAAGACTTCAGTTTCAGCTTCTGTTAATTCATTAGTTGAACCTTAGAATTTTGTATTAAGATTCTAAGTTAAGTCTTGTATAAAAAGTTGTATTTATTCTGTAACTGAACATTGATCTTTATATCAATTGTTCATACTCTGTTTTTCTAAACTTGTGTATTGAAGTCTCTTGCCTGCGTGCTTGAGCATTAGGAAGTCTCTTGTTTGTACACTTGAGCATTGGAAGTCTCTTGCTTGTGTGCTTGAGCATTTGTAATCTTTGGTGATTATAGTGAACTCTCTTGGAAGTACAAGAGGACTGGACGTACTCTCGGTTTGTGAGGGGAACCAGTATAAAAATCTATGTCTCTATCTTTCTCTCTTTCTCTCTACCTTCAAAGTTATTCGTAATTGTGTTTTGTTTTCTAAACCGCTGCAAACTCTGATAAGTTCTCTGTAACTTAGAAGAAATTTTTAAATTACCCAAAACACAATTCAACCCCCCCCCCCCCTTTCTTGTGTTTTTCACACCTTCAATGCCAGCTTGCAAAAGATCAGTACTGAAGCTTCATTGTCCTTGTGACACTATTCATTCGTCCTTTCATGTAACAAAAGTCTTTGGAGAGAGGTGGCAACATAGGAGAATGTTGTATTAACTATTTTCATAAAGTACATCCCTACTCCTAGTTCCAAAAGTGTTGTGCAGATCTTATTGGTCCATGACAAATCTGTCTAACACAAAATAGACAGCTTTTGGACTATGCCTTTGAATTAAATCCTTATGCACATGCTTGTTCCTTAATCTTGGCCAAAGAGGAAACTTATTCATTTCTTCGTAAATATTCCTTCCCTTATTTGTTATGATAACAGTTGTGATCTTGTGAGTTATTACCAAGGAAAAAGTGATTCTTTGTCTTTGTACAATGTTCACTTAGAAAAATAAGTGCTTAGTCATTGATGCTTGTTCTTGATTAATCATAAGCGTACATCCTGAGAACGTTCTGAGATCGTTCTTTCATTCTTGTTCATATTTAAAATAAATGGATGGTACTTGATGTAAATTGCTCAATTAATCCTGGCTTATTAGAGACACTCAAAAGCACTTGTTAGATAACAATGAGATCAGAATTACTTAAAATATAATTAAGATGTTTGTTATCTTTAAAACATCAAATTGGGATTTTGCCTCAACAAAATACGTGTAGTAATAAATATGGATATATTAATTATAGAAAATTTTGATTTTAGCATGCTAAAAATATAAATGGGATGTTTTTTGTTTTCGGAAAAAAATTGTTTTATTTTTGGTCCCTAATGGAATAATGTTGACCAGTCTATGACATTTTTCTAATATAATATGGACATACATATTTTTGGGATTGGTTATTGTCCATAAGGGGTCTTTATGGACCGTCCATAAACTTCAGCTGATTGCTATCCGCACCATATTTTTTCTTCATACACCCCCATAAGTGAGGAAAATTTCTCATGCACATCCCAAATTTCTCACGCACCCCCCAAATATTTAATGCACCCCCCAAATTTTTCATGCACTCCCCAAATTTCTCGTGCACCCCCTAAATTTCTTGTGTACCCCCAAATTTTTCACGCACCCCCCAAATTTTTCCTGTACCCCAAAATTTTTTTTTGTCCCCACACTTTTCTAGCCTAAACCATTTTGTTGTGGGAATGGTTTCACATATATACACTCCAAAATCATTAAGTGCATAAGATGGTTTTGAAGTACAACCTATAATTAGAATCATTATTTTTTATTTTTTTTGGGTACAATTATAATCATTATTTAAAATCATTTAACAATAATTTTGGTTTCTTATATAAGACAATCTAAACCATTTAATCACAATTATTGTTTTTATTCTAATTATATGGTTGTACTCCAAAACCATTTTATGCACCTAATGGTTTTTTATTACAACCATCTGAAACCATTCTCACAGCAAAATGGTTTAATGGTTTTTTATTATAATCATTATTTTTTAGTTTTTTTGGTACAATTATAATCATTAAAGTATTTAAAACCATTTAACAATAATTTTGGTTTCTCATATAAGACAATTGAAACAATTTCTATTTTAATTATAGGGTTGTAATCTAAAACAATGTTATGCACTTAATGGTTTTTGAGTGCATATCTCTGAAACCATTTCCACAGCAAAATGGTTTAAGATAGAAATGTGGAGGGGATCAAAAAAAAAATTTGGGGGGCAAAAGTCATATGGGGGTGTGCGAGAAATTTAGGAGGTGCATGAGAAATTTGGGGGGTGCAAGAGAAATTTTTGGGGTGCGTGAAAAATTTGGGGGGTGCACAAGTAATTTGGGGGTGCATAAGAAATTTGGGGGGTGCACGAGAAATATGGGGCGCTAGTCAGTTAGGGGGCGCGCGAGAAAGTTGGGGAGTGTGTGAGTAGTATGGGGGGCGTGCGAGTAAAATGGGGGGCGCATGAGTAAAGTTGTTGTCTTTTGATTGGTTTATGGACGGTCCATAAAGATTGTCTTTATGGACAATAACTTTGCCCCATATTTTTAACATAATAAATGAATATAAATTTTATTTATTTTTTGATAAATTAAGAGGATCTAGATATCAAGGTAAGGATAAGCTTATCCATCCCCATCCTCCACCTATAGTTCATATTATTATTAAAAAGAAGAAAAATAAGACAATTACAATGGGAACTAGGCTTTACTCCATAGAAATGATCGTAGTACAATAAAGCATACCAACTCCTATTTAATCCTAAAAAGACAAAATAAAAGTCCTTAACAAATTAAATGGACATAAATAAAATACACACATCTTGAATATAAAATCATCATAATTTTAACATTAAAATGTATATAAATTGGTCATTAAGGACAAAAAACTAATCAAAAAATTTATAGAAGACAAAAACACACCGTTTTTATTTTTAGGGAACAAAATTATAATTTTGCTATATTTTTATGGACCAAAATATTATTTAACCCTGATAAATTTATCAAAAAGTTGTATTACTATATTTATTCCTACAATTATTGATATCATAAAAGAGAAATCATTGATACATGTTGAATTTTGAAGAGTCTTATATTATTAAGGAATAAAGGAAAAAACTGAAAAAGAATCTTATTATTACAGATAAACAAATAATTTGGATTCATTCTAGGGTCTGCCCAGGCATAAAGCAGCAGAAGTCCTAGCTTTAGGCATCACAAAAACATTAATTTTTTTAAAGTCCATTAGGCCTCAAAATTAAATAATTTGGAGTTTTTGATATATATAGGCCTCATGTCTGACAATTATCAAATTTATTTATGAAGTAGCTCAATTGTTGCAGACCCGTACCATTGTTGTAGAGATCGTGTGTTCAATACAACCAACTACAACATATTTGGTTGATTTTTTTTCCTTTTTAGTACTTTTTAAATGTCGTGGGGGCCTATGAACATATAATTTGTTATTTTTTTCTTCTTTTTGTCCTTTTTAACTGTTGTGGAGGTCTATGGAATTTATTTGTTTTAACTTTAGTAAAAAAGATCATCTATACTACAACTTTTTTATAAAGAACTTTAAAAACAACTATTAGCAATTTTGGTAAATTTTATTTTTAGTTTTCCTTTATGAGAATTATAAAGTTGTTTTCTACAACATGAATATTGAATATAAAATTTAGTAAAATTTGGATGATATTGATATGGATATTTGTAAATTTAATGAAACAAATCAATTAGAGTTAAACTTAAGCAATACAACATATCTATACTAATATATAAAGGGGATACAAATTTTTGGATGGCTTTTTCATTATTCCTATTTTACCCTTAAAAAATAACTTCCACATAAAAATAGATTTTCAGTTTTTTTTGGTAAATATTTTTTTTTTCTTCTTAATAACTAAGCACAACTTCCACATAAAAGTAGGTTTTCAGTTTTATATAATAAAAAACAAAATATTTTTTCTTCTTAATAACTAACCACAACAAAAAAGAATGTTACATAGTTATCAATCAACTAAGTCCAATAAAAAAGGAGATTAAGTAGTTATTTATATTTGCGCAATAGAGAATATCGATAACAAAAAAAAAATGTCGTTCACACAAACGGGCACGTGGCGGCTAGTATATAATAACTTGCAATCAAGTTTGTCTTGTTAATTAGTTCATACTATAGTAATATTTTTATATAAAAAAATAATATAATTTATTTGAATGTACATATAAATAAATAGCATACTTTTTTGCCAAAGTATATGTTAATTTATTTATTTTTTGAATTAAATTTTTGTTTTTATTTTTAAAAGTAAAAGGTCTCATATTAATGTTTGCAATAGGCCATGCAATCTATTGGGCCGACCTTGTCCCTCCTGTGAATTTTTTTCTTCCACGCTTATAATTATATCTCTACCCCTGCAAACCAATTTTTTTTCAATTTTACCCGTTATTTTTTTTATAGAATAATTTTATCCTTTAATATTTGAGTTTACAAGAAATTTGACTTATATTGATAAACAAAGCCGTCATTAAAAGTTAAACAATTATAGATAGATCTCGTTTTCACTTATAGCGGAACTCTTTTTCAAAGTAATCCGGTTCATTACTTCTTACCGGAATACCTTTTTTAGAATTTCCGGATGATAATTGAATAAATTATTGAGATTGGATTGCAATAATATATGATCTTCTACAAATTATATAGTTCCAGTTGATCCTGTTAAAATTCATCTAACAACCCAACCTATTAAATTTAGCTAGGTAATAACAATTTTAATAAAAGTGAATCGAGAATTATATGTATAGTGAGTGGTGGTATCAGGGGAGGGATGAGAGTGGCCACGACCCCCACTCCTAAAATATAATTTTTTCCTTATAAGTAGAGTATTAATGTAATTATATTATAAATTATTTTAAGTAATTCTATATACATATTCGTACAAATATTAATGTAAATGTTAATTTAAAGTTTATTATAATGACTATAAGGAACTCGACACACATATTAGTCCAAGTATTAGTACAAATATTAGTTTATAGTCTATTATTAATGATTTAAAGTCACTCAATATATATACGTGGAATATTATTTTAAGTTATATAGTCTAATTTTATAATAATGAACTTTGACTTTGTTTGCCAAAAATAACGGATAACTAATTGAATTTAATTATATTATTGGGTAAGATTAGCAAATGAAGTAGCATATATAAATATAAAATGACATTAAGAAATATGTTTATTAATATTTAATTTTTTAAGTGAGGTAATAGGCGGAAATTAGAATAAAAAATAATAAGTCATAAGCTAACTGAATTAACTTATCAAAATAAATTATAAGCTAATATAAATAAACTATAAGCTCATAAAAAAATTATTAGATAGGTTTTTGTGCTTTTTATAACTTATATTTTTATGTACAATATAATTTTTATATTTAATTTATATATTAAAAAAAAGTTGGCCTCCCAAATAATTTTTTCTGGTTCCGCCATTATTTATACATAATGATTAAGGGAGGAAAATCACTCTTTTGCCAAAATCATAGACTCAATCAAAAGCAAAAGATTATATGCTAAAGTTTAGATGTCTCCCATATTATATTATTTCTAAAAAAGCAAAAGCTATGTCAAGCACTAATTTTCCACGGACCAGTTGCGAAGAAACAACACATGATATTAGTCACAAAAAGAGAGCGAGAAATAGGAGTGTTTATGGTTCATGAACTGTACTAAAATTCATTTCATAAAAACCATTTTAATAAAAATCAGTTTATTTCTTAAAGCAGTTTCAATTTGATTCAGAACCGATTTAAAACTAGTTTACATATTTAAACCGATTTAGTTTCAGATAACTAGTTTCTAACCGATTTTCTAATAGAACCGGTTTATTTTTAAAAACTGGTTTTAAACCAGTTTTCCACGTGTTTTGAAAAACCAGTTTCATTACTATATATGTAGGGTCCTAGTTAGATGAAGTTCTTGAAGTGAAAACCAAAATACTTTGAAAGTCTCAAAAAACTGGTTTTAAACCAGTTTTCCACGTGTTTTTTTTTTACCAACAATGGCAACAAGAATATTGTGAAGAATCGAGCTGTGGTAAGTCTGTAATGAGAGATAATATGTGAAGAGCCAAGGGAATTACTAGTATAAAATAGTTTTACACTAACATTCAACAAGTATTTATATTCTGCCAAATTATAAAAATGTTTTACAAATTATTCATAGAATATGATAATTAAATTGATAATTTTTTATTAAATGATAATATAAAATTATATTATCCGTACATGTCTATTAAACTCTTTGGCAAAATCTAAGGACAAAAAAAAAAGTAAAACTTTAAACGTCTCATATACTATTTGGAAAAGGAAAAGCTCTATGTTAAGCACTTTCTGCATGGACCATTTGAGAAAAAAAAAACACGTGAAATTAATCATGAAAGAGAGAGAGATCGAGAAAGGGAATGTGTATATATGAAAGGTACTTGCTAGATGAAGTTCTTGAAGTGAAAACCAAAATACTTTGAAAGAAATGGGTGGTTCCCTATTTTCTCTTCAAATTATTGTTTCATTACTTTTCATTTTCTTGTTCTTGCTAGAAGCCGTCCATGGCACCAAAAAGGTAGGCTTCCATGCTATATATTTCAATTATTTGATGTTTCTTGTTTCAAATAATATGATCAATTATGTGTTGCTAATTAAATTCCCATCATTTAATTTGTGACATTTCACCAACCGTTGGTCTTGTTTTACAGTGTTACATTGTATACTTGGGAGCACATTCTCATGGTCCTCACCCTACATCTGCTGAACTTGAAATTGCTACCAATTCTCATTATGATTTACTAAGTTCAACCTTGGGAAGGTATACAATGCATCATATATATGAATCTTTAGTTTTTGAATTCTTTCTTAGTGTATGGTTATAGTATTATCTTTAGGAATTAAATATATTTTTGATCACTATGAAATAAATATTTTATAAGTTTTAATCATTACTTAATTTTTGTGGTTTCTTTATCCCATACACAAAAACATTTGTACGTAAGTAGTAGTTTTTATTAAATACCAAATTTGCTTCTTTTCATTCATAAGCCCTTAAGTTTATGAATGAGTACATTTTTGCATGCATGTATAAAATATTATAAAAAAATTATATTTTCTATTTAGGATTTTTTTTTACTTTGAATGTGATTTTTGTTGGTTTACTTGATCATCGAATATGTTCGTTTTTAAATGAGTACATTTTTTATAATGTTAAAAAATATTATAAAAAAAATATTTGTATAATATTATAAAAAATATTAAATATAAATATTATAAAACGTCAAAGGTTTAAGATAAAAATAACAAAAATATAAATTTTAAAATCAAATTTTGAATTTATCTTTTAAATTTTTTTTGATAATGTTCTAAAATAAAAGACACATTCGTCACATATTAACAGTGTGTTCTCATTTTAAATTTGCTTTTATTTAGTTGGCGTGTAAATGGTTTTTCTAAAAATTGAGAAATTTTTATGCTTATTATCTACAACATACTGTATTTAGTGAGAGTAACTTACCAAGTGTTTTTAGAGTCACATATGAACTTAACTCAATTGGTAGGACAATTGCATTATATATCTAGGAGTTCGGGTTCGAACTCTGGTCATCCCACTTATTCACCTTAAAAGTGAAATTTTAGCTGCTAAACTACTTAAAAAAAAAAAAACTTACTAAGTGTTTTGATTTTTAAAAAAACTCATCAAGTGTTTGTCTTGATTTTGTGCTCAGAGTTAAGAATAGTTGTAATATATTTATTCATCGATGATCAAGTAAACCAACAAAAATCACATTCAGACTAAATTAAATTAAATGAAAAAATTTATTCAAGTATATATATATTTTTGTTCCCACTCCATCCTTTATTATAAGTATCTTCGAAATACAATTATGAGTAAAGAAAAATAGTTGTAGTGATAAATTTGCCAAAAAATTGTATTACTATTACATATTTAATCATCACTACAATTATTGATATCACAAGAGAAAGAAACTTTTATTTTTTGTTTTACTGAATATATTTTTTTCAATGATACTTTAAATAGATAAAATTTTGAAAAGAGAGAAATTATTTACAAAAGAGAGAAATTATTTACAAAAGAGAGAAATCATTAATACATGTTGAATTTTAAAAAGAGTCTTATGATTAAGGATAAAAGAAGTAATTTTGATTCATTTAAGAACTATATCGACAAATGTTTAACAGATTTATTATTCAGCAAACAATTTTTTTTCTATACCCAAGACATAAGTCGAAAGTGATTGAGTTGAAACACCCAAATAATTTTGATAAAGAGGTTCAGGATTCAAATCATAAAATATGCCTATAAAAAATGTTTTCTCTCATAAAAGAAGGAAAAATAGATGAAAGTAAAAAAAACAAGTTTAAGAATACATCAAAAGATCCACAATAGTTCAATCAAAAGATACATATTGCAAAAATCATTTTCTTTAAAATGTACGTGTGTGTATAACATGTGAGTTTGGATTGGATTTGAATTAGGTGCAGTCGACTATATGGTGTAGTCGTTTTATAGCCGTCCGATCGTGATCGGATAATTTAAAAAAATACAGTAAAAAAATTCAATTTTAAATTATAACCGTCCGATCAATAGGGCAACTGCACCCAGAAAGCAACTGCGTGGAATCTAGGTCCGTTAGGATCAGCTCCATTTCTCTTATGTTCCAGTTTCCCAAAGAAAGTTTCATTGGACAATTATTTATTATACTTTATCATAATCATCACCTTCCATGATGACAATTTATTATTTAGTACTCCCTCCGTTCCAAAATAATTGTCTCTTTAAACTATTGCACATGTGCTGATGTACGACTTTGACCACTAATATTTTAAATTATTCATATATTAATTTGTGCAATCTTTTACAGCCGGGAGAAAGCGAAAGAAGCAATGATTTATTCATATAACAAACACATCAATGGCTTTGCTGCGTTACTTGAAGAGGAACAAGCATCATATATTGCAAGTGAGCATATTCTTCCATTGTCACTTCTAGACAATAGATTTAACGACTGAAATTATTTATTTATATAAATAAAAAATAAAATAAAAACTCTCTAATTCTCCAAATCAATAAAATATGTATCATAAAATTGTTACCGTGCTTTTCTTACCTGCCACCATATTCCATCTTCAATAAATTAAAACTTGTGCATCCCACCAATCCTAATGTTTCTTCTAATTAGTATTTTTTTTACCGGCAAATACAAAAGGTCCTCTACTCACGTCCATAGGAAGATTACATAATACCAATATTCGAACTAGACAACCAAGGCCAGAATAAGATTACAACCAGAAAACTATGTGGATCCTCTTTGAACAA
This sequence comes from Trifolium repens, assembly GCA_030408175.1. NCBI lineage: Eukaryota > Viridiplantae > Streptophyta > Magnoliopsida > Fabales > Fabaceae > Trifolium > Trifolium repens. The sequence goes on from CP125848.1 coordinate 19,821,648, forward strand.
CCAAAATCTTATGACAATAACACTACTCAAACCAACTGTCTAACTATAAAATCTAATGAATTAATCCCCCATTCATATAACAAACAAGACGCGCTACATTTCTTTGCGAACAACCACTTTCAAGATGTAAATTTTATGATGTCAAATGTTTCTTCAACTGTGGAGTACGTGTTTATCAAAAAATATCCTATCATTTCTTGATCGCCAAAGTACCCATATAACGAAGTGCCAACACAACAAAATCCCCTTAGGACCCTTCTTCCCTCTTTTAATTGAGGTTAGGAAACTTTCAAAGTGAGCTTGCCTTTAACATTGTCCAACAACACCTCACAAATACCAAAACAACGGTATACCTCCCACCAAATGGACTGAGCAAAAGGACACCCAAAAAATAGATGATTATCGAATTCTATACCTTGTACACAAAAAGTGCAAGTGGGTAAAGCACCATGAAAAATTACACTTCTTGAAGCCAAATTTACCCTCGTTTGGGATTCTTGAACGAAGGAGTTGCCATAAAAATACCATAACTTTTGACGGAGCCCAACCTTCCCATACAATCGACAAAATTCCACCAAGCCTTGTTGATAGAGAAGAGGAAAATTTAGAAAATAAATTAGAAGAATTGGCCTTAACCAAAAACATATACCTCCATTATTTAAGCCGGAAGGTCCAAGACGACACCGCCTTTGTAATTGGGACGACAACAATTGAACCCACCAACCTCTCATAAGAAACAAAATGTCTTCTACATTTGCGTTGCCAATACTCCTTGATTGTTAAATCCAATACATAGAAGTGAGATTTTAAAAAGCCGAGGAAAAGCTTCGGCAAGAGAGGTTGTATCACACCAAGCATCACGACAACCAAAATCTTGTAGTATTGCAGTATCATATGTACAATTCAGTTTGCAGTTGCATGAATATTTAATATGTTCGGGCACGACCTCAAATCCATGATACCTCACTTTTACACTTTTTTTACTAACACTTCTTCAGATTTAAAGTGTGTAAATCTTGACACTATATTGTTTCCATTGAACAGAAAAGGCAAATGTAGTGTCTGTGTTCTTAAGCAAATCTCATAAACTGCACACTACTCGGTCATGGGAATTTCTTGGACTGCAAAGAAATGGTAAGAACACTGCATGGCAAAAGGGGAAGTTTGGTGAAAATACAATAATCGCAAACATTGACTCGGGTATGCTTTTTATAACTTTTTCTGCACATTATACTAGATGCTAGTTTCAACTTCCATTCATTCATTATACAAAAATTATAGTTCAATTTTCCTTTGTAAATTTAATTTAATTTTGAGATTTGTTACATTAATTTAGGCATAATACTGTATACATTTTAATGTCACTATTAAAAAAGAAAAAAGAAACAAAATACAGATGCAATCCATAGAAAAATTGCTACATCATATTTTGCAAAATTGAGAAATATAATTTATTCAAAGAATTGTAAAGACTAAAGTTTTATTTGGTAATTTTTTTACTGCATTATAAAAAGCATGGTTTTTACAAGTTAAAATAACATCCACAATTTTTAACCTGTTTCCACCCTTGAAATTGAGTAGGTGTTTGGCCGGAATCAAAGAGTTTCAGTGATAAAGGATTTGGACCTATTCCATCAAAATGGCGTGGGGGAAATGCGTGTCAAATTAGACAATTTGGCAAATTGAAGAAAAATCCTTGCAACAGGTTATTTTCCATTTGTTGATTAAAGGCTTAAACATCATTTTCGTCCCTGTAAATTCATAAATTTTTTATTTTAATCCCTGTATCTTTTTTTGTTGCAAATTAATCTCTGCATGTGCAAATTTTTTTTATTTTAGTCCCTATAGCTAAAATCCGCAGGAAAATCAGTAGGAAAATTTGTTGGTTTCTTGCAGATTTTCCTGCGGATTTTAGTTTTAAAGGATTGAAACCAAAAGATTTGAACATACAGAGACTAATTTGCAACAAAAAAAAATAGGGACTAAAACCAAAAAAACACGAACTTACAGGGACGAAAATGATTATTAAACTTTGATTAAAATATGGCAAATGAGATCATCTATATATAAAGCTAGTAGAGAATTAACAAACTAACTACAAACTAACTAGCTTCTATAATTATTGTAACAGGCAACTAAAACCAACAGAAGATAGAAAATGCTCCCATACTTCCTTTATCAGGTTAATAATTATTCTCGCTGTATATAAACAGGAAGCTAATTGGAGCAAGATTCTTCAGCAATGCTTACGAGGCATATAATGGAAAGCTTCACCCATCGCTACTTACCGCACGTGACTTTGTAGGCCACGGTACTCATACACTATCAACAGCCGGTGGAAACTTTGTTCCAGGTGCAAGTATATTTGCCATTGGCAATGGAACTGTAAAAGGTGGTTCACCAAGAGCTAGAGTTGCAACCTACAAAGTGTGTTGGTCTCTAACAGATGTTGCTGATTGCTTTGGAGCTGATGTGTTGGCTGCTATTGACCAAGCCATTAGTGATGGAGTTGATATAATCTCACTTTCAGCTGCTGGCCAATATCTTGTCCATCCTGAAGATATTTTCACAGATGAGGTTTCAATAGGTGCATTCCATGCACTTTCTAGAAACATATTATTAGTTGCTTCTGCGGGGAACGATGGTCCAACCCAAGGGAGCGTTGTGAATATAGCTCCATGGGTATTCACAATTGCTGCAAGTACATTAGACAGAGACTTCAGCAGTACTATAACTTTTGGTAACAATCAACAAGCGACGGTATATGTCATCCTGTTTCTGATTCTTTTTCTTACTATTGTTTTAATTAACTTATATATTAATTAAATTTGAAATAAATGATTTCGGTTTTATATTATAGGGAGCCAGTCTTTTTGTAAACTTGCCACCAAACCAGGCATTTTCGCTGATTCTTGCTACGGATGGTAAACTTGCCAATGCAACAAACCGTGATGCGTAAGTACAAGTCTAACTCAAAAGTGAAAGGGGAAAATAGTGGGATCAAAAGTGAAGGGGAAAATACAAGTCTAACTCAAATGATTTACTTTACAATAATCTACTAATTAATTAAATGAGGGTTTCTTACACGTTTTTTTATATGTATATATATGTTGTTGCAGACGATTTTGTAGGCCTGGAACACTTGATCCTTCAAAAGTGAAGGGGAAAATAGTGGGATGTGATCGTGAATTAAATATAAAATCAGTTGCTGAGGGTCAGGAAGCTTCAATAGCAGGTGCAAAGGGAATGCTTTTGAGCAATCGACCACAACAAGGGAAAACAAGTCTTGCTGAACCTCATGTTTTGTCTACCGTGACTCAGCATCAACCGGCAGACCCGTTCAACCCTCCTGCTGCAGCAGAACGAGTAGGGGCACATGCTCCTGCTTTTGACATAACTTCCATGTAATAGATTATATACTTGTCTTACTCTTCCTCATCCAAACACACACACATGAAAGGTTCTAACCATACACAATATTTTATAATTGCAGGGACTCTAAATTAAAGTCGGGTACTACAATAAGGTTTTCAGGAGCAAAAACATTCTATGGAAGAAAGCCAACTCCAGTAATGGCTTCATTCTCATCTAGAGGACCAAATAAGATTCAGCCATCAATACTCAAGGTATATGTACACATTGACTTATCAACTTTCTATAGTATAGTACTCCTTATATGTCGTTATTATTTTAATGGGGGTTTTCTATTTCAGCCGGATGTAACTGCACCAGGTGTGAACATACTTGCTGCCTATTCATTGTTCGCAAGTGCATCCAACTTACTAACAGATAATCGCAAAGGCTTTCCATTCAATGTAATGCAAGGAACTTCTATGTCTTGCCCTCATGTGGCCGGCATTGCAGGACTTCTCAAAACAAAGCATCCTAATTGGAGTCCAGCAGCTATTAAATCAGCTATCATGACCACAGGTACACACACGTAAACACACAATACATATAATTTCTATTAACCACAAGATTTCTAACTTAATTATATATCCTTACAGCAACCACACTAGATAACACGAACAGACCGATTCAAGATGCTTTTGAAAAAAAACTAGCAACTCCCTTTGCTTATGGTTCGGGGCATGTTCAACCTGACCTTGCAATAGATCCGGGACTTGTTTATGATCTAGGCATTAAGGATTACTTAAATTTCCTATGTGCTTATGGATACGGCCAACAACTGATTTCAGCGCTTAATTTCAACGGTACATTTGTTTGTTCCGGATCTCACAGCATAGAAGACTTTAACTACCCTTCAATCACCTTACCGAATCTTGAGTTAAATGCCGTTAACATCACCCGGACAGTCACCAATGTTGGGCCACCAAGCACATATGTAGCAAAAGTCCAATTGCCCGGATATAAAATTGTGGTTGTACCAAACTCCTTGACTTTCAAGAAAATTGGTGAAAAGAAGACATTCCAAGTTATTGTGCAGGCAACAAATGTGACTCCACGGAAGAAATATCAATTTGGAAATTTGCAATGGACAGATGGAAAACACATTGTAAGGAGTCCTATCACAGTTAAGCGCAAATAAACAAACTTGTTTCGCTCTGTCGGTATATTATAGTGTGGATGCAGATGCCAATGTATTTGAGTATTAAGATTTCATGTTATCAGTAGTTTGTGGGCCTTTTGTTATTTTATCCTTCTTTAGTTGTCTATGAATCGCGTAGTATTGAGTGTTTTGTAATCTTTATCAATAAGGGGCAGTGCAGCATCTTTTAGTCTCTTGTCTTATTTATCTCTTCATACATGAAGGCAATGAATATGCTTGTAGTTTTAATTTTCTAATCACAAAGTGATTCATTTTACAAATTTTCAAAATACTTCAACAATATTCTAATTTCTAGATCACTCTCCTATGGAATTATCATCCAATAAGTCCTCAAAATATCTAGTAACTAGACATAGAACCATATGTTAAGGGGACTAGTGCGAATTATAACTTTACACCTACGAGTCGCATTCTAAATTTTCCATAGTTTGTAATGATTTTATACCTATCAATACAAACGAAAGGTTGGTTGTAAAATTAACACCTTACAACAAAAACTGTTTTCTGCAACTTTTTCTTCATATCTAATTGTTTTTCTCAAACTTCTAGCTAGTTAGACTATTAGAGATAGATTCTTTTTTTTACAAACATTACAGTGTTTCAGTGACACATGTAAACCTTATAATTCCCCGTGATCAAATGAATAATCACTTTGGGATCCGAGCAAGCAAATAACTGTCTCAGAGCCTCATTCCTTACACTTAACCTACATCAGGCCTTCGAGATCACTGCGTGAAAGGTACATTCTCTAATTATGGTAAAACATTGGCTCTTTAAAAATCCTCACTTACTTGAGCGTCAGAATCCTTGCAGAGTAACCAACCGTCAGTTGGTTCAGTTGTGATTGACGCTGAACTTGGTAGTGATGACCATGGTCCGATCTCTCGCAACTGCAATCGGGAGGAGGCTGGAATCACTTGATGCTAGAACTGACCCCCAAACCAGATTAAACTGGTGGTGAAAGCAAAAAAAAATAAAAAATCCTTGCAGAGTAGAACATTAAATGTTCAACCTTTGCAATTCATTCGAATCCAAATGTTCCCTCAGTCGGTTTACTAATCTAACAAACTAGTGGTTTGGTACCCCGTAAACTGATCATAGATTTGGATTAACCTAATACAAATTAATAATAAGTATATATTCTGACTAAATACTCCAAAACAGCCGCAACACAATCTTCATGACTGGCCAAATTTGATGATATTTACAAAACCAAATGTTATAGAATATCTAACTCAATTTTTATAGAATATGGCTAATTCAACACTAAAGTTTCCAAACGTCAAAATTATAATGCAAGAACACAGAACAAAAATCATTCCAGAGAAATATAATAAAAATAAAGAGCAGAAAAAATGTACCGAAGTAGAAGAGGATCGTCGGAGTCGGAGACGAAGAAACGGCAAACAATATTATCCTTTGTTTAAGGCTACGAAGCGAGTCTCCTGATTCTGGTAGTTATACTTATTTGTTTCGGTCATTAAATTTAACTTTAGATTGGAAGATTCAAATTACTCGTGTATATAAATATTTTCATCCATCGATTTAAATTAGATAATCTACAAATTCATTTCATTCGATTATTAATTAAGTAAAATTTGACTAATAATTATTTTTATTATGAATCGAACTCGAATTTTTCCGAATATTCGTCCTAGGGGGAGTTTATTAGCCCAATATTTTGGTTTATCATAACCATTTTAAATTCAAAGTAAAATATAGTGTCGATTTTTAGGTTGAATAATTTTTTGGCCAAATTTCATTTACCTTGCATTCTAACTCTGAAAGATTATGGATCTTTTCCCAAACTAGTTTAAAAAAATGATAATAATTAGAGGAAACAATTGAAATAAGTAAATTAATTCTACATTGAAAAGTAATAAAAAAATAGACCGAGTATATTTTACTTTTAATTCATATACACACTCATGCAAATAGTTTTTAATTTTACTTTTAATTTGTCAATTAATATAAGATCATTTTCAAAATCAAACATACATTAATAATTTCTTTAAAAAAAATCTCTATATTTAAATATAATTGAAAAACATAAATTATAATTCTCATTTTAAAATTAAACATACATTAATGATTTCATTTGAAAAATATTTCTATGTTTGGACAAATTTATTACTAAAATATTTATCTTGATATGCATAAATTTTTAGAAGGAATATTCTTTAGCCCCCACTAAAAAAAAATTCTGGATCTGCTACTGCAACCAATTTTTTTTGTACAAATACCAAAATCCTCATCAATGGTACCAAAGCACCACCGTTGGTATCAACTTCCGTAATACAAAATCCAAAAAAAAAACCATTAGTAATTATATTAGACAGAGACTTACTATAATTGAAGGTGAAGTCATGACGTTATTAGAAGCATTACACGAAGTTATCAGTTGGTCCACCATCGTGTTTGAAAGTCACTCCAAAGTTATAGTGGATGCAATTCATGCAAATCAAAGTGGCATGTCAAAATTTAGCTCTATCATTTTTTCCATTGAGTTGTAGAATTTTCATATGAACTTGGAGGTAATGTTCATTAGTGGTACCATGATGGCTAATACTTTAGCTCGAGTGGCCATGTCTCAGTCTAGTCGTATTTTCTTTAAGTTAATCCCTCGTTGTATTAAAACCATTATTTTTTATAAACCAGTATTTCGCGCCTTAGTAAAAAAAAGTAGTAAGAGTTTCGCGGTATAAATCAGTGATTGTTGAGATTGCCTTGAGAAACTAGTTGATGCAGAAAATCTGTCAAGGAGCAGGGGTTTGGCGCCAGGAGAGGCTAGTTTGGCCTGTGGGTTCTGTCGTGGCGGCGCCGGGCGCGGCAGCTGGCGCTGGGCACGACTGCGTGATATATACCCCCTGTTTTGATTTCTGCAGCCGCAACATGAGAGAGAAACACAAGACTAGGGTTCAAGAGTTCATACTTGTGGTTTCCTTAGGGTTGGGTAATCATTTCTCTCACCTTGTAAACATTATCATTGAAATCTCTTGGTCACGGGAAGAGATTTGGAAAAAGGGTAGAAATAGGTTTTCTCTATTTTCTTGCAACTCTTTTGGAATCTCATTGTAATCAAGTTGAACAAGCTTGATAGTGGATTGGAGAGCTGCCCTCTCCCCCAGACGTAGGTCTTTATTTGGTCGAACTGGGTAAACAATTGCTTGTTGTGTTCTTTATTGCTTTACTAGTTTACTTCTTGTTGTTTGTTGATTATTGCTCATTTTCATTGTTGTTATTGGTTGCTTGGTTTGTTTGCTCCATACACTTGGTTTTATTGGTGTGTTTTTTGACTCGAATTCACAACAATTGGCGCCCACCGTGGGGCAAGGGTTTAGACAAGTTAAGCACCAATGGGTTCAAAATGGGAAATTGAAAAATTCACCGGGAGTAATGACTTTGGGTTGTGGAAGGTGAAGATGAGAGCTTTATTAATCCACCACAAGTGTGTTGAAGCTTTAAAGGAGATTACACAAATGCCGGCAACTCTTTCGGATCAAGAGAAGAAAGACATGGATGAGAAGACTTTGAGTTCTATCATTTTGTGTCTTGGTGATAAGGTCTTGAGAGAGGTAGTTAAGGAAACGTCGGCGGATATGTGGTCGAAGCTTGATACATTGTATATGACGAAGTCGTTGGCTCATAAGCAATGTTTGAAGCAACAACTATACTTTTTCCGTATGGTTGAGAATAGGTCTGTTGTGGAGCTATTGGCGGAGTTCAATAAAATTATTGACGATTTAGCGAACATTGATGTGGTATTGGAAGACGAAGACAAGGCTTTCCATTTGTTGAGTTCTCTACCCAAGTCACTTGAGAATCTCAATGATGCATTGCTATATGGCAAAGAAGGCACTATCACCTTGGATGAAGTTCAATCGGCATTGAGAACCAAGGAAATGACCAAGTTGAGAGACTTGAAGATTGATGATAGTGGAGAAGGGTTGAATGTGGCAAGGGGTAGGAGTGAGAACAAAGGTAAAGGAAAGGGGAAGAAATTTCGCTCTAAGGCTAGGCCAAAGGGTGAGGGTGGTAGCAAGTTCAAATGTTATCATTGTCATGAACCGGGTCATTTCAAGAAGGATTGCCCTAAGAGGAATGGGGGCGGTGGTTCGTCGGCTCAAATTGCTACTAGTGATGAAGGTTATGAAAGTGCGGGCGCACTAGCGGTTACAAGTTGGGAACCGGAGAAGAGTTGGATCATGGATTCCGGATGCTCTTATCACATGTGTCCAAGAAAAGAGTATTTTGAAACCTTGGAGCTTAAAGAAAATGGTGTTGTCCGTCTTGGTAACGATAAGGCGTGCAAGGTTCAAGGTACGCGTACGATTCGTCTAAAGATGTTTGATGATCGTGATTTTCTTTTGAAGAATGTGAGGTATATTCCCGAACTTAAGAGATATTTAATTTCCAATAGCATGTTTGATGGTCAAGGTTATAGTACTAGAATTGAACGTGGTCTTATGCGAATTTCTCATGGTGCATTAGTAATTGCTAAAGGGTCTAAAATGAATGGTCTTTACATTTTAGATGGTTCCACCGTTATTTCTAATGCATGTGTAACTAGTGTTGAAAATGCGGACATAACTAAACTTTGGCATTTGAGGTTGGGTCATGTTAGTGAACGAGGTTTTGTTGAACTAGCTAAGCAAGGCTTGCTAGGAAAAGAAAAATTGAACAAACTAGATTTTTGTGATAATTGTACTCTAGGCAAACAACACAAGGTGAAGTTTGGGGTGGGTGTGCATAAATCTAGTAGACCTTTTGAGTATGTTCATTCGGACCTTTGGGGTCCGGCGTCCGTTTCTACTCATGGTGGAGGTTCTTATTTTCTTAGTATTATTGATGATTATTCTAGGAGGGTGTGGGTGCATATCATTAAGAACAAAAATGATACTTTTGAAAAATTTAAAGAATGACATACCTTGATAGAAAATCAAACTGGAACTAAACTGAAAGTTTTGAGAACTGACAATGGCCTGGAGTTTGTTTCAGAGCAATTTAATGAGTTTTCCAGGTTGAAAGGTATAAAGAGGCAAAGAACCGTTGCATACACACCGCAACAAAATGGTCTAGCTGAGAGAATGAATAAGACCATGTTGGAGCGGGTGAGATGTATGTTGTTGGGAGCTGGATTGCCCAAGAGTTTCTGGGGAGAAGCAGTTAACACTGCTGCTTACTTGATCAACAGATGTCCATCAACAGGAATTGATCTAAAGACACCTATGGAAGTTTGGAGTGGTAGGCCATGTGACTACTCAAATTTGAAGATCTTTGGATGTTTGGCATTTGCTCACATTATGCAAGACAAACTTGATGCTAGAGCGGTAAAATGTGTTTTCATTAGTTATCCGGAAGGTGTCAAAGGTTACAAGCTGTGGATAATGGGACCTGGAAGATCAAAGTTCATTATTAGCCGAGATGTTACTTTTGATGAGACCCGTATGGGGATGAAGTGCAAAGGCTTGGAAGAAAGACCAGAAACTGGGGTGGAGAAAATTCAACTTGAGGTGGAGCCTTCCACCGAAGAAAAGGAAGAGGAGGATGAGACTCCAATACCTGATGAAAGTGGAAGTGATGAAGTAACTACTCCTGACTATCAACTTGCAAGAGATAGGGAGAGGAGAGTTATTCATCCACCTAGTAGATTCAGTTATGTTGACCTTATTTGTTATGCTTTGAATGCGGCTGAAGAAGTGCAAGACTCGGAACCAAAGAACTTTAGAGAGGCATTAGAAAGCATTGATGGCAAGGATTGGTTTAAGGCAATGAATGAGGAAATGCTTTCATTGGAGAAGAATCAAACTTGGAAGCTTGTGTCATTACCTAAAAACAAAAGGGTAGTTGGTAGCAAGTGGGTCTTTAAGAAGAAAGATGGTATATCAGGATTCGAAGCACCAAGGTATAAGGCGAGACTTGTAGCAAAGGGTTTTACTCAGGTGGAGGGAATTGATTACAATGAGATCTTCTCACCGGTGGTGAAACATTGTTCTATAAGGGTACTTATGGCTATTGTGAATCAATATGACCTTGAGTTGGAACAAATGGATGTGAAGACCGCATTTCTACATGGAGAGTTAGAAGAAAAGATCTACATGCAACAACCCGAAGGTTTTGTGGAAGACAATTTAAATGTGTGCTTGTTGAAGAAATCTTTGTATGGGTTGAAGCAAAGTCTGAGGCAATGGTATCGTCGGTTTGATGAGTTCCTTTTGAAGACCGGATTTGTGAAGAGCGACTATGATAGTTGTGTGTACATGGTGAAGAGGAGAGAGAAAGTCATTCTCTACCTCCTTCTCTATGTTGATGATATTCTTATGGCAAGTTCCGACAAGCATGAGATTCAAAAGCTCAAGGAGAAATTGAATGATGAATTTGAGATGAAGGATCTTGGTAATGCGAAGAGGATACTTGGTATGGATATCTTGAGAGACCGGAGTAAAGGTGAGCTATTCTTATCCCAACATGACTATTTGAAGAAAGTGGTGGAGCGTTTTAGAATGTCGGATTCTAAGGTTGTGAATACGCCACTTGGTCACCATTCGAAGTTGTCAATTAAACAATGCCCTCAATCCGAGGATGAGAGGAAGAAGATGGAGAGTACTCCCTATGCAAGTGGGGTTGGAAGCATCATGTATGGTATGGTTTGTAGTAGACCGGATTTATCATATGCTATTAGTGTGGTAAGTCAGTTTATGGCAAATCCGGGTCAAGTGCATTGGCAAGCTTTGAAGTGGGTCTTGAGATACTTGAATGGGTCCTTGAAGGGTGGTCTTAAGTACAAGAAAATTGATCCGGGAAGGGAAGGATATGTGGATGCGGACTATGCGGGAAATGTGGATACTAGAAAATCCTTGTCGGGATTTGTTTTCACTTTGTTTGGAACGGCGGTTACTTGGAAAGCTAATCAACAATCGGTTGTAGCTTTGTCGACAACTCAAGCGGAATATATAGCTCTTGTTGAAGGAGTCAAAGAGGCTATATGGTTGAAAGGTATGATTGGTGAAATGAGGATTGGTCAAGGTTGTGTGAAGATACATTGTGATAGCCAAAGTGCAATTCATTTGGAAAATCATCAAGTGTATCATGAGCGGACGAAGCACATTGACATCCGGTTGCACTTTGTTAGAGATATGATTGAGTCAAAGGAAATCATTGTGGAGAAAGTGGCATCGGAAGAGAATCCGGCGGACATGTTGACAAAATCATTACCAAGGTCAAGGTTCAAGCATTGCTTGGACTTGATCAACTTCGTTGAAAAGTAGACGGTGGTTGGAGGGGGCAGCACGGTGGCTGATGGGAAGTTGGCATCACCATCGTTTCCAAGGCAATGTGGAGAATTGTTGAGATTGCCTTGAGAAACTAGTTGATGCAGAAAATCTGTCAAGGAGCAGGGGTTTGGCGCCAGGCGCCCAGGAGAGGCTAGTTTGGCCTGTGGGTTCTGTCGTGGCGGCGCCGGGCGCGGCAGCTGGTGCTGGGCGCGGGTGCGTGATATATATACCCCCTGTTTTGATTTCAGCAGCCGCAACAGGAGAGAGAAACAGTGTTTTGAGGGGTTTTTCTTCACCAACACAAGACTAGGGTTCAAGGGTTCATATTTGTGGTTTCCTTAGGGTTGGGTAATCATTTCTCTCACCTTGTAAACATTATCACTGAAATCTCTTGGTCACGGGAAGAGATTTGGGAAAAGGGTAGAAATAGGTTTTCTCTATTTTCTTGCAACTCTTTTGGAATCTCATTGTAATCAAGTTGAACAAGTTTGATAGTGGATTGGAGAGCTGCCCTCTCCCCCAGACGTAGGTCTTTATTTGGCCGAACTGGGTAAACAATTGCTTGTTGTGTTCTTTATTGCTTTACTAGTTTACTTCTTGTTGTTTGTTGATTATTGCTTATTTCCATTGTTGTTATTGGTTGCTTTGTTTGTTTGCTCCATACACTTGGTTTTATTGGTGTGTTATTTGACTCAAATTCATAACAGTGAGCCTGGATCCCTTACAAGTTACAAACAACCCTCTTCTCCTTGAACTTCAACCTCCATAGACCTATCTCGATCAACTTTGACTCGGAAATCATGTACAAAAGCAATGCAAAGGAATATTTTTGCCAACAACTTAAGTGCATGTCATCTTAAACGTAGCTAAGATTGTTTGAGAAAACACTAATGTTAGATTTTCTTTTATTAGTTGTATTGGAAACCAAGTATCCCATAATCTTGCTAAGGCTAGCTATTTCCAATCCTAATGAAGTTTGAACTTCTGCATCCCCCTTTGTTGCTCCCCTGATCAAAAAGGACTTGGCCCTGTTTTATGAGTAATAAATTTATTTTTTTTTGGTTAAGTGACCTAGTGACTAGAAATTCCACATTTAAGGTGGATAAGTGAGATGATCAGGGCTCGAACCCCGACCCCCTGCATACATAATGCAATGTCCCTACCAACTGAAATACGTTCACGGGACATAAAATATTTGTTTTGATTCATACAAAATAAATCAGTACATTTATCACAGTCACACTACCATATCCAAACAACAGCAGCCGCAACAACAACAAATTCGATAAAATAACAAAAACATAATATTATAGTCCAATAATAACACAATAAATCCTTCCTCAACAAAACAAAAAAAGATACATTACATCCCAACTACCTTAGAAATGATCTTTCATTTGCGTCGAACAGTAATTGGACTCCTAACAATGTGTTTTCCATTTGACCATTTCAATTCACCAAATTGGTATTTTTTCCTCCTTCGAGTCACACTTCTTGCTTGCACACTAACTTGAAATGTCTTCTTTTCACCAGTTTTCTTGAAATTCAAGGAATTTGGTACAACACTAATTTTATATCCAGGCAATTGTGCTTTTACAAAATATGTACTTGGTGGCCCAACATTGGTAACTGTCCTAGTCACATTAACAACATTTAACCCAAGATTTGGTAATGTGATTGAAGGGTAATTCAAGTCATTTATGCTATGTGACCCTGAACATTTAAATGTCATGTTGAAATTAAGTTTTGTGATGAGTTTTTGTTTGTATCCAGAAGCACATAAGAAATTTAAGTAATCAATAATGGTTAGATCATAAACAAGTCCTGGATCTATTGCACTGTTGGGTTGAATGTGTCCTGAACCATATGTAAATGGATTTGCTAGTTTTTTATCAAATGCATCCCTTATTGGCTTCTTGGTGTTATCTCTTGTGGTTGCTGCAAACCCACAAATTTGGATAAGTGATTTGGTGTGAACAGTGCGAAACAAAATCCAACTATATAACCAAGTTCTATATGTAAAAATGTACTAAAATATAAAAGTTATTTGAATATATAATTATAATTTACTTTATATATATTGTGTGTGTGTGTCGAGAGAGAAAATACCAGTGGTCATGATAGCGGATTTAATAGCTGCTGGACTCCAATTAGGATGAAGTGTTTTGATAAGTCCGGCAGTGCCAGCGACATGAGGACAAGCCATTGAAGTTCCTTGCATGACATTGAATGGAAAACCTCGACGAGTGTCTGTAATTAAATTAGATGCACTTGCAAACAATGAATATGCAGCAAGTATGTTTACACCTGGCGCAGTTACATCAGGCTGAAACACACAAATAGTTAATAAAAATAATTTAGTAAATTTACTATTACCTTTTAATATGTGTAAAAATCTCAAACGATATTCATTTTGAAACGAAAAGAACATTAGATAACAAATTCAAGTATATAAGTATGACACCTTAAGTATTGATGGTTGAACTTTATTTGGTCCCCTAGATGAGTATGAAGCCATAACTGGAGCTGGCTTTCTTCCGTATAATACTTTTGCTTGGGACAATCTTATTTTAGTACCCGACCTGCAAAATAAAAATGCATGATTATGTACTATAAGTTGTGCATGCCCTTCATTTGTAACATGTAATTTTGTGATATTTCACAATTTTAAAAGCTAGTTAATTAATTACAAGATTGGAGTATAAGGTTTATATAATTTACAATTATGTTCTTTCAAAAAAAATAAATTATAATTACGTGGCAGTTGTGTGTCCCTGTCGTGTTGTATTCTTTTTTCGTCTGCTCACGCCAACAGTAGACAAAACATGAGGCTCAGAAAGAAGTGTTCTCCCACTAATTTTAGGTTGATTTTCCAGAATCACTCCCTTTGCACCTGCAGATAAAGCTTCTTGACCCTCAGCAACTGATTTTATTTTCCCTTCTCGAACACACGACACTATTTTACCATTCACTTTTGCAGGATCAAGTGTTCCCGGTCTACAAAATCGACTGCAACAGTATGTACATAAAAAAAGTGTTAGAAATTAACAACGATTAATTATATTTTTTGGTCTTTTAACTTAGTTTAAATTCACAATTATTAAATGATTTTTAGAATTTAGACTTACGCATCACGATTTGTCACATTGGCAAATTTACCATCGGTAGAAGTCACTACGGTAAAAGACTGATTAGGTGGCAAGGTTACAAAAAGACTTGCTCCCTTAAATATAAGAAGGAAAAAAACAAATTAATTTCAAATTTTCAATAATAATAATTTTTGGAAAAAGAAGATATAAGCATATTAAGGTTGATATACCCGGATTGTTTCGTTACCAACGGTGATGGTACTGCTGAAATCTCTATCAATTGTGCTAGCAGCAACTGTGAACACCCAAGGGGCAACATTAACAACACTTCCAGGGGTAGGTCCATCATTTCCAGCTGAGGCAACTAATAATATATTTCTAGCAAGTGCATGAAATGCACCTATTGAAACCGGATCGTTAAATATTTCTTTAGAATCTGTACTAATGCTGCCACTAATAGAAACTGAAATTAAATCAACACCATCATTAATGGCTTGTTCAATAGCAGCTAATACATCGGCACCATAGCAACTATCAGGATCTGTTAGAGACCAACACACTTTATAGGTTGCGATTCTTGATCTTGGTGAACCACCTTTTACAGTACCGTTACCAATACCAAATATACTTGCACCTGGTACGAAGTTTCCACCTGCTGTTGATAGGGTGTGAGTACCGTGGCCTACAAAGTCACGTGCTGTTTGTTGTGAACGGGGAAGTTTTCCGTTATCGTGCTCATATGCTTTGTTGAAAAATCTTGCTCCAATTAGCTTCCTGGTTATATGTAGTACAAATGTGCAATTAATCAACAAAATGCTTGTTAGAACTGGACTTAATCGACTCAACTGGCTAGTACAACCGATTGAATAAAAAATCGATTAGTCTGCTGTTTGGTTCAACCAAAGTTGAGTCACATTTCTACATAATTGGATTGAACTGTGATTGGTTCAACCTATTCTTGTAAAAACAAAAATATTTGTTTAGTTAATTGTAAGTTAATTTTATTAAAAAAAAATAAACTTCACATTTTTCTTATAAATTTTAGCATCACTTGAATTTAAATATTATGCAAATGTGCAATATACAAATAAACTATAATTAGGAATAAAATTGTATTGTATTGTATAAGTTAAAAAATAATGAAAAAGGAAAGCAGGTTGAAAGAGAACCTGTTACATGGAACTTTGTTAGAACCTTTGAGTTTGTTAATTTGACAAATATTACCCCCACGCCTAGGGATGGCAGACAGACCCAAACCCGCGGAGCCCACCCGCACCCGCACCCGAGTCAACGGGTGAAAACCCGAGTTGAATGGGTTTGAGTTCGGGTTCGGGTGCACCCGATAGTTCGGGTGCGGGTGTGGGATTACTCAAACCCGCACCCGAAACCCGAAACCACACCCGTTTATACATAAAATTACATAAGTACCCCTAAGTATATATACGTGTGAAATTAGGGTTTCACTCCTTCTTTCACTTCACACTTCACAGCCGTTCTCACTTTCAGCAAAGCAACTCTTCACTCACGCATTACTCAGCAACTCACTCACTACTCAGCAACTCACGCACGGCCGTTCTCACTATTACTCGACCTCACTCCTCACTTCTCTGTCGTCGTCCGCCTCCTTCACCGGCGGCCGCCTCTACTCGTCCGCCTCCTTCACTTCTCACTCCTCTGTCTCCTTCACTCTTCGTTTGAATCGTTTCCTCACTCTACAGGTATTACAGTATATTTTTCTAATCTTTTCTATCTTAATTTGTTACATAATCTGATTTTTGTTAAGTTTTTATTTTGTTACTTAATATGATTGTGATTGATAAATCCATTTTCCTAATCTTGTTGTGATTGCTGATTTTTTGTTTAATTTTGAGAAAACCATTTTCACTTAGTCAGGATTTAATTTGTGATTTTGATTTTGTTACCTAACTTAATCTTGTTGTGTTAATTTTGTTAACTTATATTGATCACAATTAAAATAGAAATTATCCATAATACCTGAAACAGGATATTTATAATAGGTCAATGTACTTGGTTTTCCCCTTTATGGAATAAAACTGATCATTAGTGGATCCTGTAAAATATTAGAGTCTTGCTTAAAACATTGAATTGGACTGGATTACTTGATACACACTGACTGTTTGATATGCTAGGCAGCATTGAAACTTTTTTTTTACAAGCTAATAAAATGGATTTGTAGATGAACGTAGCTTTGCTTATGCACACTAGTTGGTGCTGTTCTGGCTTTATGAATTTTTTCTCTTGTGTATAATTTTTAGGCAACGAAACTCTGTAGCATAACAATATGTTGGTGCTGTTCTGGCCACAATTTATATTCTGCAGATTGTGCACTATGGGTGAAGCATGAAATAAAATACATTTTGTATTGTATAGTGGAATATTCTTTATTCAGCGATAAGAAAATTATTTTAGTTGTAGAACTTTAATCCGATGTTGTGTCATGCAGGCTTATATTGAGAAAGAGAAGAGTAAGAAGTTGAAGCAAAGGTTGAAACGCCACTTGTGTTTGAATTTCTTTGGAAGAGTTAAAGACTATGTTACCATGTTGCTTTTGGAAAGTTGTAATTTAATTGTAGTATTGTAGAACTTTAATTTAAATTCTAATGTTATCATGTTGAAGACCTTAATTTTAATTGTGATGTTAAATTCTAATGCTATTGTAGAACTTAATTTAAATTCTAATGGAATGATTGTGGAAATTTGTGTTTCATTATTAATTCATGTTTTGGGTGAAAAAACCCAAACCCAACGGGTGTGAGTCTGGGTGTTAATTATGCTGAATTTTGTGTTTTTGCTGCGGGTTCGGGTGCGGGTGGAAAAACCCGAAACCCACGGGTGTGGGTGTGGGCGTGGGTGTTAATTTTCCACCCAAATAGACTATGGGTTCGGGTGCGGGTGACACCCGATATTTCGGGTGCGGGTGTGGGGGGTGTCAAACCCGCACCCGTGGGCACCCGTTGCCATCCCTACCCACGCCATTTTGCTGGAATTGGGCCTATTCCTCTGTCGCTAAAACTCTTCGATTCGGGGCAAACACCTGATCCAACACAGTGAAGTTTAGGATAATATTTATTTTTTGAATAATAATTTAGTCATCTCGATTTTAATAAATAATTAATAAAAAGATAAATATTTTTTATTTATTTTTGTAGATAGATGAAATGACAATAATTTTTAAAAATTTATAGAAAAGTGGAGAAATCGGACATGTTGACATTTTTATCTGTTGAATATTTATAGAACAAAAACAGATTTATATCATATGCAGATTATTATAATATTGAATTTTTGACACATATTATTATAATATTGAATGAATATACTACAATCTGACATTTTTTTCAGGTGAGTTGGTATTTACAGAAAAAAAAACAGATCTATCACATGCAGATTATAATACTATTGAATAAATATAATGTTCACTTTTTTATGAAATAATCAATAATAAAATGAGAAAATTGGAATTCTTGTTACTTGTGAACTACTTGATTTAATTATTACAACGTGTTGTAATCTTCCCTTTAGCAAAATTTCAAATAAAGAAAGCATCTTGCCAACTCAAAGAAAGCCCGTAGTTTTTTGACTTTTTGTCTCCATGTAGGTTAATTCTACTTTCTTCCTCTCAAATTACAAAGAGCGAAGAATTTAGTTTAAATTAAATAATACACAACAGACCATACATATATTAAATACAACAATTCTTTTTTTAGTCAAGTAGTTTAGTGGCTAGAAATTTCATTTTTAAGGTGGATAAGTAGGATGACAGTAGTTCGAACCTCAGTCCCCTGCATATATAATGCAATGTCCTATCAATTGAGATAAATTCACGGGACTAAATATAGCAATTCTATCAGAACATATTCTTGAAGAATTATGCTCCAGAAAAAGTACCGTGTTACAGTGAACATTAGCATATTTTATTATAAAGATGTATGTCCTTGGTGTCAAAGTTTATGGGATACAGATTTGATGAGCGTACTGCTGTAATAGATCTGTATTGTTCGATCTTAAATCAGCAGTTTAGATTGTTTTGATAGATGAAATTGCGTATAAAATTTGGACTATTTGATCATAAATAAACGTTCCAGATTCATTACAGTGAGAAACTGTGTTAAAATGTTACTATAGGGTATCCGAGTCTAAGTTTATGTTTGGGTAGCATTTTTTTATTAAATAATATACAATGAGCTACATGAATATAACTATTAAATTACTCCCTCCGTTCCATATTATAAACAAAAAACATCACTTTTTTTGTCCCAAATTGTAAGCAAAAGTAACTCATTTTCATCATTTTCAAGAGTTACTTTTATTTACTCTCATAAAATTTAATACAAATTGCATTTAATATACTCTCTCTCTTCTTTTCCCCATAATCAATAACCAATAAAATTTCTTTTTACATCTTCCTATGAAACTTATTTCAAGAAAAACACAAAAAGTCATACTTCAAATTATCACATTTCACTTTTCTTAATAAGTGTGATTTTTGTTTTTTTGCTTACAATATGGGACGGAGGGAGTATATTATTAATCATTTTTTATCAACAATGAATTGGTCTAAGTTGTAAGGATCTTGATCATGCACGAGGTTCGCTTTTTTGCTCATACGTATTGAAAAAATTCAGTTGGAATGAGAGAATACACCTTATATACCCCCACATATTTCCCGACAAACATTAATTTTCCCAGACGGTAGTGTAAAGACAAGCCACATAAGTACTTTGTAATGGAGAGTCATCAAAAAAGTAATACCGTAATAGTGTAACTTTTTATAAACCATTCATATAAGGCGAATGCTAGCATGCACAAGGGACTTAGGTCTCCCATGGTGCACAAGTGATATTATCCATTAGATTATTATAGATTACTATGGACTTCCTACATTATATTTGTCCCATCTTAATCTTTTTTTATTTCTCTTTCTCTATTTTCTCTCCATTAGTGTTTTAAAAATCGGACCGGCTGCTCGGACTGGTTGGATCGCGAACCAGAGGGGTGGCCGTTGATTCAACAATTGGCTTATATCTTAATTATAGTTATGTTAAATATTAATTTGATATAAATTTTATTATGAATTAACATTATCCTTTTCCTAAAAAAAAATAATATCTTTTTATGTCATTTTACATTTGCCAGCTAATTCAACTGTTAATTTTACCAAACACTTCAATTAACAGCTCATGTGTGTGTAGAACATGATAAAATTTGTGGATTGTCATAATCCAACCATTAAACAAACTTGTGCGCCATGGGAGACCTAAGTCCCTTGTGCATGTTAGCCTTTGCCATCATATAAAGCTCAATCATTGCTCTCTATTTTAAAAGACTGTTCACACCTTCAAGACACATATATTCTCAACGGCCATATAAGTATTTTTGTAACGCTCATGTAAACCTACAATGTCATGTTACTAACTAAACGTCCACATATATATTAATTTTTACAACAAATAAATTATTAAAAAGATAATAGTGTAATCTATTATTATAAAGTTAAAAGATCAATTCAAAATTTAAAAAACTAAACTATACAAATGTTAAACTTAAAAAATCCCCGAATACATTTGACTATAGAGCATAGAATTAATGTGGTAAAACCGTAAAGAATTTAGTACCTGAATCAATGTTAGCTATGATGGTATTTTCACCAAACCTTCCTTTTTGCCAAGCCGAGTTCATATCATTTCCACGCAATCCAAGAAATTCCCATGAACGTGTAGTGTGTAGTTTATGTTTTTTACTCAAGAACACAGATACAACCTTCGGGTTTTCTAAATAAATGTTGAAAAAATAATAATATAAAATTAGTAGAAAAATTAAAAAAAAAACAAAAAAACTAGATCTACAAAACATTGTGTTTCTCACTTGAAATTTGTGCAGCTTCTTCCTCTTCAAGTAGAGCTGCAAAGCCATTGATCTGTTTATTATATGAATAAATTATTGCTTCTTTTGCTTTCTCTTCACTGTCAATGATCAATATATATTAGTCAATCAATTAATTTGTTATGAAAAAAATCTAAAGCTTAATAATATGGTAATGGTTTTCTTAGTTTATTATATACCTTCCGAAGATTGAACCCAATAAATCATAATGAGAAGATGTAGCAATTTTAAGATCAACAGTGGAAGGAGTTGGACCATGTGAATGTGCTCCCAAGTATACAATGTAACACTGTAAATAAATAAATAAATTATAGGATAATAAAGAAAAACTTATGATATTATAATGAAATCATCTTCTTAATAACAAAGCGAAACTAGCTTTACCTTTTTGTTGGCATGAGCATCATTGAGCAACAAAGTGAAAATAAGAAGAGATGTAAAAAGAAGGTGATGAAGACAAAATATTGAGCGACCCATTTTTCTTTGACTATGGATAGTGATTAGCAGCTTATCTTAGGGGATCTATGCTTATTCCTTTGCTTTTGTGTTGAATGGCACAAATAATTATATTATATATTTGATTAAAGACAGCTCAAGAGTTTTTTATTCTTAGCTTTTTGGATTATGATTATAAATAAATAAAGAAGGAAAGACAGATCATAATCTTATCATATATTATCTTAAAAATGTGATCAACTTAAGATAATTTTAAGATCATATCATATAATTTGCTCTTTTTGTGATGAAAAAAACTTTTTTAGTAGGGGTTTATTCAGCACACTGTGTACTTAAAGTTTTCCTTTGAATAGTCACCAAAAATGTCACAAAACTATGCCAAAAAGGTACGAGCTAGTTATTCAAATTCAAGGGAAAAATGATGTAAAACCTGCAGATCAGGAAATGAAGGGCATAGGAAACAGAGGAGTAAGAAGACAAAACAAAATTGCACTCTTTGCTACATACTGATAAGGGGTGGCCATGGTTTGGTTCTGGAGGAAAACCGAACTGAACCAAACTGTTTTTAAAATTCATAATAACCAAACTGAACTAAAATCGTTTGTCTTTCGAACCGAACCGAATTGTTAAAGTGGTTCAGTTTTATGGTTTTAAACCAAACCATAACCAACTTTTCACTAAAATAAACCGAACCGTTAAAGAAAACCGAACCGAACTAAACTGATAATCATGAACTGACCCAAACTGTTTCTGTTTGGTTTTAAAACTATTACTTATGGTTCAGGTTTTTTTTTGTTCGGTTCAGTTTAGTTTAACAGTTCGGTTCGGTTTTTTAGTTTTTTTGCCCACCCGAGTGATACTAGTACTAATCTTCAGCAATGGAATATTTCACATCAATACCAACAGCCTTTCATACCAGTAGCTCATTACATTAAATACATTGCATGCTTAAATATATTTTTTGTGCCTACAAAATAGGGATTTCTAAGTTTAGTACTTATTTAATTTTTGTTGATATTTTCTACAAAGCACATACAGTCATACACTTATCAAATAGGTGTGTTCCGGTGTCAGATACCGACATGACACTGCCACTTATGATTATACTAAATTATGCCATAAACTAAACAAGAAATCAAAAGTTTATAGAGTCAATAGATATCACATAGTTTTCCGGGAACGAAAACATACGTCGAGTGATATGTGAAGTTATACTCGAAAAACAGAAATTATATAGCCGACTAAGAGGAGACGAATAACTGATGAAATTTAATCCCAACAGGTTTGTCATGTGTTTTTTCCACAATTTTAATATTTTACGCGTATGTACCAAAACCTTTTTAAAACCCTATTGAGAATTATATAACGGTGAAAACATACAACAAGACTATATGGATATGATAATTAAAAATATTTTGATACCAAATGTGTCTGTTGAAGCAAGTTAATCAACTGAGAATATTTCTCTTGAGTATTACTACCTTGGTTACTTGATGAATCTTCGACAGCAGTGCCAAATTGAGGTTGTGTAATAGGAAGTGATCCATCGATGAACGTAAGCTTGTTCTTGGCACTAAGAGCACGCTGCACTAAACGAGACCACACAAAATAAAATACTCTTATTTAGTAACTTGCGCACCAATTATAAAAATAAAAATAAAATAAAAAGTAACTTGCGCACCAAATGGACCTAAGAGTATAAGAGTAAGGCACACAATATTATCTGAATAATTGTGTGTGTAGATTTCTTGCAATTTCGTCTACAAAAATAAAGAAGCACAAAATACTCCTAGTTAGTATAGGTCAATATGAACAAAAAAAAAAAATATTATCATTGAAGAACGTGGCATTAAGCTCCCGTTCAATAAAATACTCCTATTTAGTACTACACTACCTTGAGGCAGACTTAATTTGACCAGCAAGTTTAATCACATAATCATTTTGTCAAAACAAAGAGAAAAAAAGTAGTATTCACACGTACCCGCCCACTATCACCAAAAATAAAATATTCATGCATATAACACGTTTTTATTCATTGCCATCTTCTTTAAACTCACTTCACTTATACTCCTATATGTATACAGATCCGTGAAAAATTCTTGAATCATCATCATCTACCAACATTGAACAATGGCACCACCACCCACACTCATCATGATTCTATCAACCTTGCAAATTCTGTTCCTTATTCTCTCTGTCCTTCCAACACTCTCATGGTCACAAGCTGAAGCAACTGAAGCACAAGCTTTGTTAAAATGGAAAAATAGCTTTGATAACCAAAGTCAAACACTCTTATCAACTTGGAAAAATACCACAAATCCATGCAATAATTGGCAAGGAATTACTTGTGATAAAAAATCCAATTCAATTTCTACCATAAACCTTGAAAATTTAGGACTAAAAGGTACACTTCACTCTCTTCCATTTTCTTCATTCCAAAATCTTATAACCTTAAATATCTATAATAACAGCTTTTATAGAACCCATAGTCACATAATTCTCCTAAAAGGCGACGAACCGCGAATTGGTTCGCGCGTACCAATTCGTGGTACTTTTGCGAATTGGTTCATCGTAATTCTCTTCGAATTCTTTAAAACCTAAGTACCGGCGAACCACTCCAACAATCAAATAAGAACAAAATATAAAATGTTGAGACTGATTTAGATTTAGCTGTGAATATGATGGTTACAAGTATAACATCGTTTGTCCACTAGTACAATGCATCTCAATTTTATGATTAATATAAACTTTAGATTAATAATATTAATTAACATAAATTTAATCCTAATTAATATTTTCATCAAATATTTTATTTAATTTTTTATTAACAACGTACCGATTAGCGTACCGACTATGTATACCCCTCACGTACCGAATTCTTTAAAGGTAGCGTACCGCGTACCCGAACCCGTACCGCGTACCGAAACGAATTGCGAACCGTGTGACTATGATAGAACCATTCCACCACAAATAGGTAACATGTCAAAAATAAATGTTTTGAATTTTTCTGAAAATCCTTTTGTTGGTTCCATCCCCCAAGAAATGTGGACATTGAGGAGTTTAAAAGGTCTTGATCTTTTTTACTGTAAACTAAGTGGATCAATTTCTAATTCCATTGGAAATTTATCCAACCTATTATATCTAGATTTAAGTGGAAACAATTGGTCTGGTGGTCCTATTCCTCCTGAAATTGGAAAATTGAACAAATTGAGTTTCTTCAAATTGCAGAGAGTAACCTAATTGGTTCCATTCCACAAGAAATTGGTTTGTTGACAAAACTCACTTATTTTGATTTGTCATCAAACTCTCTATCTGGTGTTATCCCTGAAACTATAGGTAACATGAGAAGACTAAATGGACTTCACCTTAATTATAACAAAAAGTTGTCTGGGCCAATTCCACAATCCTTGTGGAACATGTCTAGCTTGACCGATATCTCCCTCTATAACATGAATCTTTCTGGTTCAATCCCTGATTCCATACAAAATTTGGTTAGTGTGTCTTACCTTTCACTTGAATCCAATCAACTTTCTGGATCCATTCCTTCCACAATTGGAAACTTGAAAAACCTCACCCATTTGTATTTGGGAATGAATCCTCGTCTTTCTGGATCAATTCCTGCTTCTATAGGAAATTTGATCAATTTGCAAGCCTTTAGTGTCCAAAAAAGCAATCTATCTGGTACTATTCCTGCTACAATTGGGAATTTGAAACTGCTCACTATCTTTGAAGTAGCTAACAATAAACTTCATGGTAGAATTCCAGATGGACTTTACAACATTACTGATTGGTATTCCTTTATTGTGTCTGGGAATGATTTTGTTGGGCATTTGCCGTCTAAAATATGTTCTGGTGGAAAATTATATAACTTAAATGCTAATCAAAACCGTTTCACTGGTCCGGTACCAACAAGTTTGAAAGACTGCCCTACCGTTGAAAGAATTAGACTTGACGGAAATTTGATAGAAGGTGATATAGCACGAGATTTTGGTGTGTATCCGCTATTGGATTACATTGATATGAGTGACAATAAACTTCATGGACACATATCACCAAATTGGGGGAAGTCTCCTAATCTTAATGCCTTCATAATATCTAACAATAATGTTTCTGGTGGTATACCATTAGAACTTATTGCCTTACCCAAGCTAGGTAAGCTTCATCTTTCTTCAAATCAATTGACTGGGAAACTTCCAAAGGAATTAGGAGACATGGAATCATTATTTGAACTCAAGATAGGTAATAATCATTTCACAGATAGCATCCCAACAGAAATTGGATTACTTCAAAGACTTGCAGAGTTGGATATCGGAGGCAATGAGTTGAGTGGCACCATACCGGAAGAAATTGTGAAGCTACCAAGGCTACGAATATTGAATTTGAGCAGAAACAAAATCGAAGGAAGTATTCCCTTTCATTTTGGTTCAGCTTTGGAGTCACTTGATCTTAGTGGCAATTTTTTGAATGGAACAATACCTACATCTCTTGCAAACTTGGTGATGTTGTCAATGTTGAATCTCTCGCACAATATACTTTCAGGAACTATTCCTCAAAATTTTAAAAGGAATTTGGTTTTTGTTAATGTATCAGACAACAAGTTAGAAGGTCCACTTCCGAAAATTCCGGCTTTTCTTGATGCTTCATTTGAATCATTCAAAAATAATAAAGGCTTATGCGGAAATATCACAGGTTTGAATTCTTGTCCCACAAACCATAGCAAAAATGTCCTCCAAATCGTATTCATTGCGCTAGGAGCTCTTATATTAGTGTTGTGTGCTATTGGAATTTCGATGTATATTTTGCATCAAAGGCAAAAACCAAAGGAAGAGAGCCAAACTGTAGAAGAAGCACAAAGGGGAGTACTATTTTCCATCTGGAGTTATGATGGGAAAATGATGTTTGAAAATATCGTTGAAGCGACTGAGAACTTTGATGACAAATATCTCATTGGAGTTGGAAGTCAAGGAAATGTTTACAAGGCAGAATTGTCTGCAGGTATGGTTGTTGCGGTGAAGAAACTTCATTTAGTAACAGATGAAGAAATGTCAACTTTCAGTTCAAAGTCTTTTATGAGTGAGATTGAAACTTTGACAGGAATCAAACACAGGAACATCATAAAGCTTTATGGATTTTGCTCACATTCTAAGTTTACATTTTTGGTTTACAACTTCTTGGAAGGTGGAAGCTTAGATCATATACTAAACAATGACACACAAGCTGCTGAATTTGATTGGGAAAAGAGAGTGAATGTTGTTAAAGGTGTGGCCAACGCTTTGTCCTATTTGCATCATGATTGCTCACCTCCTGTTATTCATCGCGATATATCGAGCAAAAATGTTCTTCTTAATCTTCACTATGAAGCTCATGTATCCGACTTTGGGACCGCTAAGTTTCTAAAGCCTGGTTTACTAAGTTGGACCCAATTTGCAGGCACTTTTGGTTATGCAGCTCCAGGTTAGAACCATATCCTCTCTCATATAGAAATTGAAATTATCATATCATTTATCATATAATTTTGAAACTAATTAATTTGTGGAAATTATAACTTACAAAGTTTATTTGTTTGTTTGCAGAGTTGGCACAAACAATGGAAGTGGATGAGAAATGTGATGTATACAGCTTTGGAGTACTTGCTCTGGAAATCATAATGGGAAAGCATCCTGGAGATCTCATTTCATTATTTTTGTCATCATCTACAAGGCCAATGGCAAATAATATGTTGCTGATAGATGTTTTGGATGAACGACCTCAACAAGTTATGAAACCAGTTGATGAGGAGGTGATGTTGATTACCAGGTTGGCATTTGCTTGCTTGAGTCAAAATCCACATTCTCGTCCAACCATGGAACAAGTATCTAAGATGCTTGCAGCAGGAAAATCACCTTTTAAGAACCAACTTTCCATGATTAGACTAGGACAACTTCAATAAGATCCCCTTCCTTTTATTGTTTTTGATACAATCCTTGTCCTTTTCTTGTTACTTTTGTTGTAAGTTTTGTTGTATATAAAGTTGATATAATTAATAGATCAATATGATGAAGTCAGTTGTACTGGCCGTTACCTGCATAAAGGAACTACAACTATCATATTCATTCCTCATTCATAGGAGTTTCTAACTCATTCTTAACTTAATAGGAGCATCGTTAACTGAATAGCATTTTTTATTTGTAAATTGTAAAAGTAGATCGTGAAAGCAAACACGAATGAGGCAAAAGCAAAACCTGAACATCATTTGGCATTGTGGTGGCTGGTCGAACAAGAAGATTGTGGTGGAACCACGGAAGCAGAAGACCATCGCTGTAGACAAAAAATCAGCCGATCGCTGGTTAGGACTCTGTTCAAGGCTGAAAAGCAAGTCTCTCCTGAGTGAATAGCAAAGCGAAACAACCTCATTTTGTTATACTTATACCTTCACACAATAGAAATGCTAAATCCACATGGAGATAGAGATTTCAAAATATCAAACGGCATAAATGAAACAAACAACTATTATGTGTAAAAATTAAATGAATGCATAACGAACTGATGCATAAAGCATAAGGTACAAAATTGACTCTAGAAGTAGCAGCCTGTGATAAAGGTAAAATGACTTATGTTCCTATTCTGTATCGCATACTCATTCTTCTTATTTTCAGCATCTTTTAGGAATATTGGATACTTGAAAGGCATAATTTTATCAAATCAAACGTAAATGAAAACACCACTAAAACAAACATAGATAAAACATTACTTATAGGCTATGAAACACAGACACTTTATGGATTAGGCGTGTCCCTGTGTCAGACACACGTCAGTGTTCGACACCGACACAACATCATCACATATAATTACGTTGAATTGTATTATTTTCTCAAATTATTATCGGCGTTAACATATCAGTGTCCATTGTTTGTGTCTTTGTCCATGCTTCATAGCTAAAATGTGGTTTCTTCATGACACATTTCCATTTCAAAATTTTGTTAAATCAAATATAAATGTAAATATCACTAAAACAAACAATAAAATGTACTAAAATGCAGTATCAATAATTTTGTGAAGCCACTACCGGAGTCTTCCAAAATTGCGGCAATAGAGGTGGTGGAGCAGAAGGTTGGTCGCCGGAGTATTCTTACCATTTCAATTCGAACCAAAATCTTCCCTTGCCTCAACGAATCCTGCACCCTGCTACAAATTGACAACCAGATATAGTTAAGAGATGATGTTACTGCATAAATTTAGTGTACACAATCAAATGCAGTACTATCAAATTCAATAGCACTAATTTTTTGCAAAATTTGTGCAATTTCAAATTTCAATATTGTATGATTAATGCTTATAAGTTTATTGTATCATAACAACTCAAAAGGACAAATTTTACAAGTTAAAGTAAGTAGAACCATAACACGGAATAAACAGCTACTGAAACTCAGCATTTTAAGCAAAATGTGATTTACAGGTGAAATTTTCCGGTGATGGATGGAGAGCAGAGGAAGTGAGTTGCAGAAAGAGAGAGAGAGAGAGAGAGAGAGAGAGAGAGAGAGAGAGATCGAACCAGAGAGAATGCAGGGGTAAAGAGAGATCGCACGAGAGAGAAGGAGAGAGCGCGGTCACGAAGAGAGAAGTGGAGAAGCTGGTCACAGAGAATTGTGGAATACTGTAGGTGGAATTGAAGAGACCTTTTAACGATCATGATTTCTTTTTCGGGGAAACAGTCATTTTGGTCCCTCAATGTTCAATTCGCTGTCATTTTAGTCCTCCATTGAGGAAAAACTATTAAATAGTCCCTGAATCTGCATTCCGTTAGTCAGTTTAGTCCCTTGCCGTTAAGTTGGCCGTTAACTCAACAAAAAAGCTGACGTGACATTTTTTTGGACACATATCAGCTTGCTGAGTTGGCACGAGGGATGAGGAAACAATCATTTTGGTCCCTGAATGTGCAACTCGCTGTCATTATGGTCCCTGACTCAAGAAAAAATACAAAATAGTCCTTGAACCAGCAATTCGTTAGTCACGTTGGTCCCAGGCTTTAAAAATTGTTGTCAACTTTATAAAAAAGATTGTGTGATATTTTTTAGGGACACATGACACTCAGAGTTAACACATTTGTGAGACAAGTGGATGAATGATGTGCTCTGAGACTAAAATGACATTTTTTTTTCTCTTCATTTTTTTATCTTCTTCCTCCCATTCTTCTTTATCTTCTTCATACATTTATAAATCGAAATTTTTTCCCAAAAAAGATATGAATATTTTTTCCCAAAAAAACTCCGAAATTGTTATTATCTGAAATTGGAAAATTTTTCCCGAAAAGAGGTCGAAAACTTTTTCTCCGATAAAAATCAATAATTTTTTTTCCGAATAAAATATCGGAACCTTTTCCCGAAAAAATATCGGAATTTTTTTTCCAAAAAACTCTGAAATTTTATTTATCTGAAATTGAAACTTTTTTACGAAAAAAAATTTCCGAAAAAGATCGGAATGTTTTTTTCGGAAATTCTTTTTACGGAAAAAATTCCAGAATTGTTTTTATCTGAAATTGAAACTTTTTTCCTGAAAAAAATCGAAAAAAATTTCCCAAAAAAATATCGAAAACTTTTTTTCTGGTAAAAATCAGGAACTTTTTTTTCGAATAAAATATCGGAACTTTTTTTGCGAAAAAAGATCGAAAACTTTTTTTCGGAAAAAACTCCGAAATTGTATTTATCTGAAATCGAAACTTTTTTCCGAAAAAAACATCGAAATTTTTTCCCCAAAAAATCGGAAAGTTTTTTTTCAAAAGCAATCAGGAACTTTCGCAAAAAAAGATCGGAAACTTTCTTTTCCGAAATAGATCGAAAATTTCTTCATACATGTATGAAGAAGATAAAGAAGAATGAGAGCAAGAAGATAAAGAAATGAAGAGAAAAAAAAAAGTAATGTCATTTTAGTCCCTGACCACATCATTCGTCTACTTGTCCCACAAATGTGTAAACTCTGCGTGTCACGTGTCCCTAAAAAATGTCACACCATTTTTTTTATAAAGTTAACGACCATTTTTAACATCAGGGACCAAAGTGACTAACGAATTGCAGGTTCAAAGACTATTTTGTATTTTTTTCTTGAGTCAGGGACTATAATGACAGCGAGTTGCACATTCAGGGACCAAAATGATTGTTTTCCCGTCCCTCGTGCCAACTCAGCAAGCTTATGTGTGTCCAAAAAAATGCCACGTCAGCTTTTTTGTTGAGTTAACGGCCAACTTAACGGCAAGAGACTAAACTGACTAACGGAATGCAGATTCAGGGACTATTTCGTAGTTTTTCCTCAATGAGGGACCAAAATGACAGCGAGTTGCACATTAAGGGCCCAAAATGACTGTTTCCCCTTTCTTTTTCATGTGTGATTGATTGGTTAGTTGGTTTAGTGGTGACAGACTTTGAACTTAACCTCCATCAAATTAAATTAATGGTGAAAACTAAAAAAAAAATATTTCAATTTGGTCCTTCTGTAAATAATTGTTTCACTTACCGTCAAATTAAATATTTGTCTTTATCCACCTTCTATCAAAATAATTTATGACATTTCCAACTTATAGTCAAGTTAATTCATAACTTTACAAAATCATTCTTTAAACTGAATATTTATTGCATGACACTTTGATGTCATGTCCACGTAGCATGAAATACTTCACATCAATGCATTTAACACAGTTAGAAAATCGATGATAACCTTAATCTAAAAATTAAAAAAAAAGGGAAAAACAATACAAATATAGTAATATTTTCTTGTAACTTGTGAAAAGTACCTTTTAAATATTAAATTCTCTTATGTTATTAAATGCAAATTTCTACTTTAAGATACCTTAATATGTGCTCTAAAGACATAAGTTAACATGACCCAAAAAAAAATCGATGATAACAGATGGACCATATTGAGATAGAGATAAATTTCAAATAATTAAAGAGTCAATGAGCGGATTACCGAGACAAAGTCAAATTTAGTGGTATACTAGGTATTTTATACTTTTTAGTAAAGATATTCTCCGCACTAACCTTCAAGACTAATTTTTCTTTTAACAAATGTTTTTTCATTCGCATCAGTCTGAGATCAAAATTTAGGCCAAATGATTAAGGAATAGCTCAATCGGTAGAATATTTCATGTAATATAAGGACCGATGTTCGAATTCTAATACTCTCACTTATTCATCTTAAAAATTGAAATTCTAGTCACCAGATTATTTGACAAAAAAGAAGTACTATCTAAGAGTTGTTACACCACATGTTATTCTTTAAATTTTACGAATTTAAAAGATATCATTTAGTTTTTTTATTTAAATAGGTAGTATTCTTATCATTTTTAGTAATTTATCCAAAAATAAATTTTTTTTACACCAAAAATAATACTTTAAATATTATTTTTAAATAGTATTCTTATCATCTTTAGTAGTTTATCCCAAAAAAAATACTTTATCTTTCCTTACTCCATATTTCTTTTACAACAAAAATTAATAATTTATTTCATTCCTATATATGATTTAAAATTATATTATATTAAAAAATATATATACAAAACTATATGTTAACTTAATTTTGAATGAAAAAATATCCATAAGAATTTTTTTTCAAACAGAGTATTTTCCGCTCACAACTAGAGTGACTTAAGTTAGAAAAAACTTGTGTCATCAACTCATCTAAATGTTATTAGATGGGTACATAAAAAGTTTGATCATATTAAAGTAGGCCAAAGAGAACCAAATTAGATTCATGTGAATTAACAAAGCAGGAAGTAGACATTATAGTCATATTCAAATTTGGAAACAAATAGTAATTTTTTAGTAACTGCAGGAACATGTAACAATTAATTTAGAGATGAAGAAACATGTGGGTGTAAAGATGAATATAACTTAGAAGGGGAAACAGTCATTTTGGTCCCTCAATGTGCAACTCGCTGTCATTTTGGTCCCTCATTGAGGAAAAACTACGAAATAGTCCCTGAATCTGCATTCCGTTAGTCAGTTTAGTCCCTTGCCGTTAAGTTGGCCGTTAACTCAACAAAAAAGCTGACGTGGCATTTTTTTGGACACACATAAGCTTGCTGAGTTGGCACGAGGGACGGGAAAACAATCATTTTGGTCCCTGAATGTGCAACTCGCTGTCATTATAGTCCCTGACTCAAGAAAAAAATACAAAATAGTCTTTGAACCTGCAATTCGTTAGTCACTTTGGTCCCTGATGTTAAAAATGGTCGTTAACTTTATAAAAAAAATGGTGTGACATTTTTTAGGGACACGTGACACGCAGAGTTTACACATTTGTGGGACAAGTAGATGAATGATGTGGTCAGGGGACTAAAATGACATTACTTTTTTTTTTCTCTTCATTTCTTTATCTTCTTGCTCTCATTCTTCTTTATCTTCTTCATACATGTATGAAGAAATTTTCGATCTATTTCGGAAAAGAAAGTTTCCGATCTTTTTTTGCGAAAGTTCCTGATTGTTTTTGAAAAAAAACTTTCCGATTTTTTGGGGAAAAAATTTCGATGTTTTTTTCGGAAAAAAGTTTCGATTTCAGATAAATACAATTTCGGAGTTTTTTCAGATAAATACAGTCATTTTGGTCCCTCAATGTGCAACTCGCTGTCATTTTGGTCCCTCATTGAGGAAAAACTACGAAATAGTCCCTGAATCTGCATTCCGTTAGTCAGTTTAGTCCCTTGCCGTTAAGTTGGCCGTTAACTCAACAAAAAAGCTGACGTGGCATTTTTTTGGACACACATAAGCTTGCTGAGTTGGCACGAGGGACGGGAAAACAATCATTTTGGTCCCTGAATGTGCAACTCGCTGTCATTATAGTCCCTGACTCAAGAAAAAAATACAAAATAGTCTTTGAACCTGCAATTCGTTAGTCACTTTGGTCCCTGATGTTAAAAATGGTCGTTAACTTTATAAAAAAAATGGTGTGACATTTTTTAGGGACACGTGACACGCAGAGTTTACACATTTGTGGGACAAGTAGATGAATGATGTGGTCAGGGGACTAAAATGACATTACTTTTTTT
Source organism: Trifolium repens (assembly GCA_030408175.1). Lineage (NCBI taxonomy): Eukaryota > Viridiplantae > Streptophyta > Magnoliopsida > Fabales > Fabaceae > Trifolium > Trifolium repens. The sequence goes on from CP125848.1 coordinate 19,854,957, forward strand.
TTTCTCTTCATTTCTTTATCTTCTTGCTCTCATTCTTCTTTATCTTCTTCATACATGTATGAAGAAATTTTCGATCTATTTCGGAAAAGAAAGTTTCCGATCTTTTTTTGCGAAAGTTCCTGATTGTTTTTGAAAAAAAACTTTCCGATTTTTTGGGGAAAAAATTTCGATGTTTTTTTCGGAAAAAAGTTTCGATTTCAGATAAATACAATTTCGGAGTTTTTTCCGAAAAAAAGTTTTCGATCTTTTTTCGCAAAAAAAGTTCCGATATTTTATTCGAAAAAAAAGTTCCTGATTTTTACCAGAAAAAAAGTTTTCGATATTTTTTTGGGAAATTTTTTTCGATTTTTTTCAGGAAAAAAGTTTCAATTTCAGATAAAAACAATTCTGGAATTTTTTCCGTAAAAAGAATTTCCGAAAAAAACATTCCGATCTTTTTCGGAAATTTTTTTTCGTAAAAAAGTTTCAATTTCAGATAAATAAAATTTCGGAGTTTTTTGGAAAAAAATTTCCGATATTTTATTCGGAAAAAAAATTATTGATTTTTATCGGAGAAAAAGTTTTCGACCTCTTTTCGGGAAAAATTTTCCAATTTCAGATAATAACAATTTCGGAGTTTTTTTGGGAAAAAATATTCATATCTTTTTTGGGAAAAAATTTCGATTTATAAATGTATGAAGAAGATAAAGAAGAATGGGAGGAAGAAGAGAAAAAAAAATGTCATTTTAGTCTCACAGCACATCATTCATCCACTTGTCTCACAAATGTGTTAACTCTGAGTGTCATATGTCCCTAAAAAATATCACACAATCTTTTTTATAAAGTTGACAACCATTTTTAAAGCCTGAGACCAACGTGACTAACGAATTGCAGGTTCAAGGACTATTTTGTATTTTTTCTTGAGTCAGGGACCATAATGACAGCGAGTTGCACATTCAGGGACCAAAATGATTGTTTCCTCATCCCTCGTGCCAACTCAGCAAGCTGATATGTGTCCAAAAAAATGCCACGTCAGCTTTTTTGTTGAGTTAACGGCCAACTTAACGGCAAGGGACTATACTGACTAACGGAATGCAGATTCAGGGACTATTTAATAGTTTTTCCTCAATGGAGGACTAAAATGACAGCGAATTGAACATTGAGGGACCAAAATGACTGTTTCCCCAACTTAGAATAACCAATTGAGTGAATGAAGAAACATGTGGACTTGTGAAGATCCAACATAGAAGTGACTCTGTGAAGGTTGGACAGATCAGGAAACAATAAATAACTGTTAACTGCAGCACTCTAGAGCTTTCTGGATAAATAACTGTTAATTAATTATGTCATCTAGGCATAACAGATCCCTAATATGCTGTTATTCATGCATTGTAGTAATCCATGGTATGCTGTGAGCAGCTATTTAATGCTGTTCTCCTCACAAATAGGGAGATGGATAATGATGCTGACTTCTCCTGTGGCGACATTACGCGAAGACGCGTACAAAATTATAGTGCCACCTCGGCATGTTAATTAAGTAACAAGAGCAATCTTAATGCCAGGACTAATTTGAATGACAGTAACATCAGTTCGGAACCTCAAGAGGGGATTATTTATTATCTCAAGACTAATAGGACATTTCAGGAGTTGATTTCAAGGTTTACTCAAATGTTTCACTGTAACTTTGGTTTTTGATAGATCACCAATTGCAAACAAGAGAATCAGTGATGGCTTTGATTCGAGCACTTATTCAGAAAGCTACCTGGTTTACTTCTTGGTGCTCTTCAATTCAGAGTGAAGCTGGCGCATTTTGGCTTATAGATGAGAGTGAAAGTGTTTCTGGACTTTCTCTCAAACATGAAATGCTTATCTGCAACCGATTATACGAGGCAAGATTGAATCAGATAAAGTGGATAGTAACCAATTAAAAAGCATCTGATCTTGTACAAGCCACTTATCATATTCATCAAAGACAATGTCGAGATATCTATCAGTTATCGTATTCATCAGAGACAATGTTGAGATATCCATGACTTACTGAGTTGAATTTTCAAGGAACTGTAGGATTCACTACAAGGCGATGAAGTTTATGAGAGGTAATGACACCTTCAACCTGTTCAATCCATAGCTCGAAATTATTGTCACCAAGCTTGATTGAAAGCTTTGGAGCAAAATGAAATTGATATCTGAACTTAAAGGACCCTATAGATGCATTTGGCCTAAAAAATACATGATTACTATATTTAAGCTTAAGTGACCCAAAATCACTTCACAGTTTAAGCTCAAATGAAACATCATCACCAAAACATCAATAACAACAAAAGAAACTGATTCATAGTAGAAGAATACAAAAATTGATGAATCAACTGATTCAGAAACTGAATTATGCAACTTTATTTAATACAAAAAGTGCTCTCTATATGTAGAGGAGCTTACAACTAACGAAAGCAGTAACACCTGTGCCAGCCTAGCACCTTAGCTAGAGAGATATCTAACAAATAATAAGACATAAGAAAAAGATGATCATTATATATACAATAGAGTTTTTCAATGAGTTATTGCAGTTGTCCTAGTCTGATCGTGCGAAGTTGAGTCCCCTCCAAAGGTGATTTTCCTGCTGCAAGCATCTTAGATACTTGTTCCATGGTTGGACGAGAACGTGGATTTTGACTCAAGCAAGCAAATGCCAACTTTGTAATCAAGATAACCTCCTCATCGATTGGTTTCATAACTTGTTCCGGTCGTTGATCTAAAACATCTATCAACAACATATCATTAGCCATTGGCCTTGTAGATGGTGACAAAAATAATGAAATGAGATCTCCCGGATGTTTTCCTATTATGATTTCCAAAGCAAGGACACCAAAGCTATATACATCACATTTCTCATTCACTTCCATTGTTTGTGCCAATTCTGCAAAAAAAATAAAAAAAAAATTAATTAATTTATAAGTTATAGTTTGCATAAATTAATATGAGTTATAATATTATATGTAAAATGATACGATCTATATAAGAGGGGAAATGGTTCTAACCTGGTGCTGCATATCCAAAAGTGCCTGCAAATTGAGTCCAACTATGTAAACCAGGCTTTAGAAACTTAGCGATACCGAAGTCAGAGACATGAGCTTCATAGTCGAGATTAAGAAGAACATTCTTGCTTGATATATCGCGATGAATAATAGGAGGTAAGGAATCATGATGCAAGTAGGACAAAGCATTGGCCACACCTTTAACAACATTCACTCTCTTTTCCCAATCAAATGCAGTGGCTTGTGTGTCATTGTTTAGTATATGATCTAAGCTTCCACCTTCCAAGAAGTTGTAAACCAAAAATGAAAACTTAGAATGTGAGCAAAATCCAATAAGTTTAATGATGTTCCTGTGTTTGATTTCAGCCAAGGTTTCAATCTCACTCTTGAAAGACTTTGAACTGAAAGTTGACATTTCTTCATCTGTTACTAAATGAAGCTTCTTCACAGCAACAACCACACCTGCAGACAACTCGGCCTTGTAAACATTTCCTTGACTTCCAACTCCGATGAGATATTTATCATCAAAATTCTCGGTAGCTTCGATGATATTTTCAAACATCATTTTTCCATCATGACTCCAAATTGAAAATAGTACTCCCTTTTGTGCTTCTTCTACAGTTTGGCTTTCTTCCTTTGGTTTTTGTCTTCGACACAAAATATACATCGAAATTCCAACCATGCACAACACAAATATTAGAGCTCCTAAAGCAATGAATACCGATCGGAGGACATTTTTGCTCTTTCTACTATGGTTTGTTGCACAAGGATCTAAACCTGCGATATTTCCACACAAGTCTTTGTTATTTTTGAATGATTCGATTGAAGCATTAAGAAAAGCTGGAATATTTGGAAGTGGCCCTTCTAACTGGTTGTCTGATATATTAACAAAAACCAAACTCCTTTCAAAATTTTGAGGAATGGTTCCTGAAAGCCTATTGTGTGAGAGATTCAACATTGACAACTGCACCAAGTTATCAAGAGTTATTGGTATTGTTCCAGTCAAAAAATTGCCACTAAGATCAAGTGATTCCAAATCCGAACCAAACTGAACCGGAATACTTCCTATGAATTTGTTTCTGCTCAAATTCAATATCCGTAACCTTGGTAGCTTTGCAACTTCTTTCGGTATTGTGCCACTCAACTCATTTCCTCCGAGATCCAACTCATTAAGTATTGGCAGCAATCCAATTTCTGTTGGAATGTTATCTGTAAAATGATTGTCACTTATCTTGAGTTCAACTAATGACTTCACGTCTCCTAATTCCTTTGGAAGTTTCCCGGTCAATTGGTTCAAAGAAATATGAAGCCTACCCAGCTTAGTTAAACCAGTAAGCTCCAACGGTATACCACCCGAAACATTATTGTTGGATATCTTGAAAGTATCAAGATCAAGAGACTTTCCCCAGTTTGATGAAATTTGGCCATGAAACTTATTGTCACTCAAATCAAGGTATCGCAAATTCGGATATACACCAAAATCTTTTGCTATATCACCTTCTATCAAATTTCCCTCAAGTCTGATTCTTTCAACGGTATCACAGTGTTTCAAACTTGTTGGTACCGGACCCGAGAAACGGTTGTGATCAGCATTCAAGTACCTCAACTGTCCACCAGAACATATTTTCGGCGGTAAATGACCAACTAATTGATTCTCAGACACAACAAAGGAATACCAATTAGTAATGTTATAACTTATAAAGTCCAATTGGAATTCCACCATGAAGTTTATTAGTAGCTACTTCAAACACATTGAGCCACTTCAAATTTCCAATTGAAGCTGGAATAGTTCCTGAGAGATTGTTTTCTTGGACACTAAATTCTTCTAAATTTATCAAATCTCCTATAGAGTCCGGAATCGATCCAGAAAAACGATTCGTTCCCAAATACAAAGAATATAGTTTTTTCAACTTTCCAATTGTGGAAGGAATGGATCCAGAAAAGTGATTAATATCAAGTGCAAGTGTATCCAAATTAACCAAATTTTGTATAGAATCAGAAATTGAACCAGAAAGACTCATGTTGTTAAAATAGATCAATCTCAAGCTAGACAAATTCCACAAAGAGTGTGGAATTGGTCCTGAAATCTTGGTGTTATTAGAAAGTATAAGTGTATCTAATTTGCTCAAATTACCTATAGTTTCAGGGATAACACCGGTTAATGAATTTCGTGTTAAATCGAGATAAATAAGGTTTCTCAACAAACCAATTTCATGTGGAATTGAACCAATTAATTTACTTTTTGGAATTGCTAGGAACCTTAATTTGTTCAATTTTACAATCTCAGGAGGAATAGAATCAGAAAAATTGTTGGTACCTAAATCTAGAAAAAATAAATTGGATAAATTTCCTATCGAACTAGGAATTGCTCCACTTAGTTTACATTGAGAAAGATCAAGCTTTTGTAAAGTTTTCAATGTGCACATTTCTTGTGGAATGGAACCATCAAAAGGGTTTAAAGAAAAATTCAAAACATTTATTTTTGACATGTTACCTATTTGTGGTGGAATATTTCCATAAAAATTGTTATTATAGATATTTAAGGTTATAAGATTTTGGAATGAAGAAAATGGAAGAGAGTGAAGTGTACCTTTTAGTCCTAAATTTTCAAGGTTTATGGTAGAAATTGAATTGGATTTTTTATCACAAGTAATTCCTTGCCAATTATTGCATGGATTTGTGGTATTTTTCCAAGTTGATAAGAGTGTTTGACTTTGGTTATCAAAGCTATTTTTCCATTTTAACAAAGCTTGTGCTTCAGTTGCTTCAGCTTGTGACCATGAGAGTGTTGGAAGGATAAAAAGAATTATGAAAATAATTTGCCAGCTTGAGAGAATCATGATGAGTGTGGTAGTTGTGTCAATTATTCAATGTTGGTATATGATTTGGAAATTTTGAGGGTTCAATGTTGGTATATGGTTTGTGAATTTTGAGGGACATGTTATGTATATATTAAGTTTAAGCAGAGAATAAACACGTGGGTGTGTGAATATATTTTTGGAGTAAAATACTACTAGTGGCAATGGGTATGTGAGAAAAAATGAGTCAAGAAAATGAGTCAAGAATATATGTTTTTCTTTTCTTGGTAAAATAGTGGGTATGTGTGTGTGAATATGTGGTTACGTCTTCTGACAAAAAAATTTATATCATATGTGATTAAACTAAATGGTCTATTTAAGTCTGCCTATTTCAGAGTCTGCAAATTTAATTTAACATATAAAAATGCTGGAATTGTTAGATCAAATGTTATTATTAAATTTGAACACCAATTTTTTTATATATGTGTGTGAATTTTTAATAATTTATCATTTTATTTATCTAAAAAAAAGTTAACTTTTCTCATAAAAAAAATTATTAATAATAAAAAGTACTATACCTTAATAATTCTCCTTCGTAAAATTATTACCACATTTGTTCAAATTTTGCAAGTTGATCCTCATACTTTTTAAAAAATTTAAAATGGCCACCTATTTTTTAAAATTGTAAATCAGCCCTTAGAATTTTTTATCAATTGCAAATTGGTAACTATTTTTTATATTTAATCTAAAACTTTTAAAATTTAATAAAATAGCCTAAAATATTACTTCATCTAAACTTACTTAGCGAATACAACAAATCATATGAATTGATCAATCGAGTTAGTCATTTTGGGACATGAGTACTTCTTGTTTAAGAGTTGATTAATAAAGTTTGCCATTTAAAAAAAAAAAAATTGGGACATGAGTAGTATAGTATGGTAGTCTGTAGCACTAGAATTTGGATTTCTGAAGTTACTTGGATTCCTCGTCACGTATTTCAGACAATGAAAAATATATAATATATAATACTAGTCTGTATTTGATAAAGACTAGACGGTCTGAAATTATAATATTTTATTGTTACATAATATTACTGTTGTTGCATATGTTTTGAAATCTCAGATTCGATTTCGTTTTAAATTGGATATATTTAAAAACAATGTCAGATTTGGTTGTGTAAATTTTGTGGAAAGATTTGTTTCGGAGGAAATCTGACTTGGATTCTATCTACTTACAATATATTAAAAGAAACTACTATTAAAAATACAAGTTTGTCCTTATTACTTTTAACGGTGTTCCAAGTTTTATGACCTTAAGTGTAATTTTAACTCTAAACAAGCCATAAAAATAGGAAAGAAAGATAAGCATAAAAGAAATATTCCCATAAAAATAGCATCAGAAACTACATCTCTAAAAAAAAAAAAAAATAGGAAAAAAAGAAAGATAAGCATCAAATAAATCTTCCCATACAAATTTAATTAAAATAAATTTACGCATAAAAATATGAACAAAAATCGCTATAAAAGATCCGCTTCAACAATAGTAAGTATTTTTTTTTATGAAAAAATAGTAAGTCAATCTAACATATAAAAACTTATATATCTACTTACAATATATTAAAAGAAACTACTATTAAAAATACAAGTTTGTCCTTATTACTTTTAACGGTGTTCCAAGTTTTATGACCTTAAGTGTAATTTTAACTCTAAACAAGCCATAAAAATAGGAAAGAAAGATAAGCATAAAAGAAATATTCCCATAAAAATAGCATCAGAAACTACATCTCTAAAAAAAAAAAAAAATAGGAAAAAAAGAAAGATAAGCATCAAATAAATCTTCCCATAAAAATTTAATTAAAATAAATTTAAGCATAAAAATATGAACAAAAATCACTATAAAAGATCCGCTTCAACAATAGTAAGTATTTTTTTTTTTTATGAAAAAATAGTAAGTCAATCTGACATATAAAAACTTATATATAAGAAATAAAAATAGAATTACCTAATAAAATAAGATACTTATTTATGAGCTTAAAAATAAAAGAACAGAAAAATAGAAACAAAAACACAATCGACCCGTTTTGATTGACTTATTTATGAGTTTATGCGAAATAACTTTTGCAAATAAATAAGTTTTTATGTATTATTATAAGTTTTTAAAGATAGTTCATGAAAACTATTTATAAAGATGTAATTTTTGTTAGTGAAAACTTATGAATTAATATGCGTAAAAAAAACTTATCAAATAACATAAAAGTTTATTTAAAAATTATAACCATAAACTATTTTCATAAGCTTAAAAATAAGTCAAATTCAAACATGCTCAATATATTAAAAGGTGTTACTACTAAAAATTCTAATTTGTCCTCATCAATTATTAAAAACATATCAAATCTTCTATTTCGTAAAAAAAAATTATATATTTTAATTTAATATATTATTATATAATAGTTGAATTCTACTCTATTTTTATTATAAAAAAATTTACTATATTTTTGTTTACTCTTATATAAAAAATACAAAAGAAGTGCATTATTGATGAATATATATTATAATAATTACGGGGTAAATATTTGTCATTATACTTAAAACATCACGGGACAAGTGTTGATCAATAATTTTGTCAAAAAAAAGAAAGTGTTGATCACTAATATAAAAAACTCATACAAGGGAAAATTATTCTAATAATTTTTTTTAATAATACACGGGATAATTGCTTTAATAAAAAAAATTTAATCATACACGGGATAATTCCTTTAATAAAAAAAAATTAATCATACACGGGACAATTGCTTTGATAAAAAAATTATAATCATACACGGGACAATTACTTTAATAAAAAAAATTAATCATACACGGGACAATTGGTTTAATAAAAAAAATTTAATCATACACAGGACAGTTGTTTTATTAAAAAAAAATTAATCACACACAGGACAATTGTTTTAATAAAAAAATTTAATCATACACGGGACAATTGCTTTAATAAAAAAAAATTAATCATACACGGAACAATTGCTTTAATAAAAAAAAAAGAAATTGAATATTAAATAATTTTTATTATTAATTATAAGTTATTACACAAAAATCATACACGAGACAATTACTTTAATAAAAAAAATGACTTAATTTAATATATTTTATAAAAAATACCAGAATGACGTCATTTATAATTTAACAATAATTTATAAATAAAAGTCAATAGACCCGGGCGAATGCACGGGTCTCAAAACTAGTTTGTTTTTAAATAGAAGTCCTAGCTCAACTGACAAATGCCGAAATTGCTATGCCGGACGTCATGACCCGGGTTCGAACCCGGGACCTCACCGTTGTGTGTGAGTTTAATTTCAGTGGATTACCACTTCTTCCAAGACAAAAAAAAATGATATATTTAAAAACAATGGGAGATTTGATTATATTTTAAAAGATTTGTTTTAAAATAATAGGCATAGAGGAAAGAGAGACAAGAGGTATGGAATTGGGGTTTGCAACCACACAAGGCTAGAGTTATAAAGAGAATACTGTCTTTTGGTATAATCCTAAGGGTTTGGGCAAATTATTCTTGGGATCATCTTGTGGGATCACATTGGGTAGACTATGTCAAATTGAGTCTCTTGGTCACGAGAAGAGATTCGGGATTTTGAGTAGAATTGGGATTAAGATTTTGGGTAGTATGTTTGGTTTCAATTCTGGAGCAGTCGGAATTAATTTTGGACGTGTGGAATTGATTCTAACTTGTTTGGTTTCTGTTTGTCAAAAAAAAAAATTGTTTGGTTTCTCAAAAGGGGAATTGATTCTGCCTCCAGAATTGATTCTACTTGAAGCTAAAAATCGTAGCTTCTGATTCTAAAATTGATTTTTACACTCAATTTTTTTGTTCAACTCATTTTTGCATGAATATATCCAAACATAAACCACTTTAACTCAAAATCAAATTTTCCCAAAATCAATTTTATAGAATCAATTCTGTCAAAATCAATTCTCGTAACCGCAAAATCAAACATACAATAATTCTTGTAACCCAATTGGGAACTCTTAGTAAAGTGACTCTTTGATTATAGTGGAACGATGAGTTGCTCTCTCCCCCAGAGTAGGTTTATTAACACCGAACTAGATAAACAAATTGTTATTGTGTTCTTTATCTTCCGCTGTTTATTGCTTTGAATTATTGCATCATCGTCTCTATCCTGGTTTATTATTTGGTTGCTTGTTACGCTTTCCTCTCACATCAGTTTATTATTTGTGTGAGTTTATCGTCGAATTCACAACAATTGACGCCCACCGTGGGGCAACAGTATCAGTCGATATCAAGTACCATGGTTTGAAGGGGGATATTGAGAATTTCACCGGGAGTAACGACTACGGGTTGTGGAATGTGAAGATGAGGGCGGTGTTAATTCAAAACAATTGTTGAGGTGTTGAAGGGAGAAGCACAATTTGAATAGTTTTGCAAATTGCTAGGTGGAGTTCGTAGGGGAAGTACCGGGTTTGAGACTTTGGTGGAAGAATTTCACTTTAACGTGGAGGTGTTTCAGCTTGAGGCGGAGGCTTCCGATAGTGGGACTATAGGAAGAGAAACAACATTAGCTCTTGGCTATCTAATAGGAGATAGGGAGGAGAGTGGTAGTGTTGCACTGAAGGAGTACGACTATGAAGACCTTGTGGAGTATGTTTCAATTGTGGCTGAAGAAGTGCAAAACTTGGAATAATCTTCAGGGAGGTAATTGGAAGCAACGGTGATCAGACTTGGTAACTTGTGAGACTGCTGGAGGTAGTTGGATACAAGGAGAGTTTAATGTTGCAGCTTGTGGAACCACCTAAAATTCCAAGGTTGGTTTGGAGCCAAGCAAGACTTTGGAAATTTTGAGGGTTCAATGTTGGTAAATGGTTTGTGAATTTTGAGGGATATGTTATGTATATATTAAGTTTAAGCAGAGAATAAACACGTGGGTGTGTGAATATATTTTTGGAGTAAAATACTACTAGTGGCAGTGGGTATGTGTGAAAAAATTAGTCAATAAAATGAGTCAAGAATATATGTTTTTCTTTTCTTGGTAAAATAGTGGGTATGTGTGTGTGAATATGTGGTTACGTCTTCTGACAAAAAAAATTATATCATATGGGATTAAACTCAGTGGTCTATTTAAGTCTGCCTATTTCAGAGTCTGCAAATTTAATTTAACGTAGGCTTAATTAGTCTGCAGGTCCCATAAAGATTTTTTTGGTTTCACTTTTGTTCCTTAAAGAAAATAAATTCCATTTTGTCCTTATTGATATTTTCATCGGTCAATATGATTATTTTTGTCCATTTTTTTAGAAACCGTTAACTTATGTTCAGGTGCCACGTAACAACTTATTTTGTCATATGTACAGAAGTTAACGGTCTCTGAAGAAAAAAAATGGACGAAAATGACCATATTGACTGACAAAGATATCAATAAGGGACCAAAGTGAAACTTATTTTCTTTAAGGGACCAAAGTGAAACCAAAAAAATCTTTAAAGGATCTGCAGACTAATTAAGCCTTTAACGTATAAAAATGTTGGAATTGTTAGATCAATGTTATTATTAAATTTGAACACCAATTTTTTTATATATGTGTGTGAATTTTTAATAATTTATCATTTTATTTATCTGAAAAAAAAGTTAACTTCTCTCATAAAAAAAATTATTAATAATAAAAAGTACTATACCAAAATATCTACCAAAGAGGAACATTCTGCTAGGGTTTCTGACGGTATCACCATGTCTAGGGTTTGATCGATTTGGGGCTGCTTGTAAAAGTGTAGAGAATTCAATCGCGTTAATGTCAATCTGGTTCTTACTATATATATTGATAATCACAAAGATTGATAGAGTCCCTCTGCGCGCTCAGGCAAAACCATTTCTGTCTCACTCCATATATGGGGGACGACGAAGACAATCCTTGGCAGGCAGTGCAAGGTAAGAAAAGGACGGCTAAGCCAAACAGATTAGATATCGCAACTGATAAAAACAACTCACACAGTGAGCACTCAGATGACATCACAACTTATTTCTTCACAAATTTTCCGTCAAGTTTCGGTGCAAACGCAATGTTCAAAGCGTTTCAATATTATGGGGATATCTCTGAAGTGGTCATACCGGCCAAGAGAGATAGAGGAGGTAGAAGGTTCGGGTTTGCTCGTTTCCATCATGTTGAGAACGCTAGACGCTTTGAGACGGAGTTGGATACCATGATCATCGGGCGTGACAAAATTTCGGTTAACTTGGCACGTTTTCATCGTAAGGAAGACACAAGGAGGGCTAGTTATCAGCGTGACAGTGGCGACAAGGAGGGGAATGATCCTTATGGGAGGTTCGGTAACCACCATGATGCAACAGCTAGGTATCGGCCTAAAATTGATCAAGCCCAGCCGGTACGAGAGGATAAACATACTTCTTTTGCCAATGTGGTCAAAACAAGAAATCATACCAGGAAAATTGATGGGAAACATAATAGTATTTTGTCTTATGAAGCTGCTAAAGAGGACATGGATCGATTGAGGAAGGCTTTTGTAGGGGTGGTCGCACAACCGGGGATGTCGTATAACATCCAAAATGCATTCCACAAACAAGGATATTTTGGAGTTAAGGTAACTCCCCTAGGTGCAAATCTGACACTGCTGGAAGGACAGGAGGAAGGCGAAGTCCAAGCTCTTAAGGATGATGCTAGTGGTTGGTTAGATCAATGGTTCAAGGAAATCCGCCCATGGAGCCCAAAAGATATTGACAACGAAAGAACAGTTTGGTTACGTGTTTATGGCATTCCCTCCCATGCTTGGAATGATCTATTTTTTGCTAAACTAGTACAACCATGGGGCTCTTTTATCAACGCGGATGACGGTACTACGAAAAAGCTCACTATGGATGTAGCCCGCCTCATGATTCGTACGTCGCGCCAATGTGTGGTGGATGAATTCGTTGATGTCAAGGTGAATGGAAATTTCTTTCGTCTTCGTGTGCTTGAAGACTCTTACGGTCCTATGCGTATCATGATTCCACAAAACTCGGGCCCTGAAGGTAGAGACGGTGACGAATCGGAGGAAGAGCGGGAGGACGAGGAGTTTATGAGGTTAATGGTGGAGGAGGAGGTAGCGGACAGATATTCAGAGATGGGTGAGGAGAATCATTTAGCAATAACCACCGTGAAAAATGCTAATGTGGACAACAATGTACCCGACTTCGAAAGAAATGTTACTTTGAAGAAGGGAGTGCATCAACCAAAAGAAATTGTTTTATCAGGTAATGTTAATATTCACCCAGGAGGTATGGGGAGGAATAAGGGGGTAACCAGGAGGAAAATAGAATGTTGGAGGATGAATTTTTGGTGGGACAAGGGGGTGGCATAGGTGGTTCCCAAAACTCTCTAAATACTGACTGTTCCTTGGCAGGGGGTGTGGTTAGAAACTTGACTATGTATGATGTAGCAGGTCAACTAGTTATGTCTGAGGAAACAGGGCTTAAGAGGCAGAAAGGGGGTGTATATAGTGATGGCCCAAGAAGTGTGTATTTCAAATTGACTAAGGAAGACTCAGGTAGTAAAGTGGGAAACAATAATCACTTTCCTCCCAAACACAAGTATCACCGTGTTCATCCTTTACCTGCTAGTGTGAGAAAGCAACAACATATTATTCAGCAGCTCAAATTGAAGATCCCATCGCCTGATGTACCCAGTCATGTATCTTGCTCGATTCCATCCGAACACGAAGTGTCCTCACGCCGTACAGATGCTGACGCCCATGGGGTGTATCGCAACTCTCCGTCTCGTTTTCAAAAAGGGGCAAAAGCGGCGAATTCATTGTCTTCGGCTGGAACTGTGTTGTGCTGCAGCTCACTTAGTTCATCTGACATACGGAATTGCAATAGAAGAGCAGCGGAGAATCATGATTTGAATACAGCTCAGAAGGTGTGGAAAGGGGCGGCGGATTTGGGAGTAGAAGGGGAGGAAACAGAGGAGGGTTACGTAGCTCGAATTCTTATCAACGAAAATCAAGAAGAGGTAGCTAGAAGATTGAGGGAGCAACACAAAGAAGATAACCCATGAAGATTATGTCACTTAATTTGCGCGGGTGGGGTGATGCGGCGAAACGACGGCGGCTCAGGTCCTTAATTACTTCAGGTGCGTTTGATATTTGTCTTTTCCAAGAAACTAAACGCACTTCTTTTACTTATACTATGATCCATGGGCTGTGGGGACATAAGGATGTGGGTTGGGAGGCCAGAGAATCACAAGGTTTGTCTGGTGGATTACTTTCTGTATGGAATAAGGATTTGTTTGTTGTTCGTTCTAGTTTTTCTGCAATTGGTTTTCTGGGCATTTGTGTAGAATGGAAAGATGATCTTCTTTATATTATCAACATTTACTCACCATGTACGACATCAGGAAAAAGAAAGCTATGGCAAGACCTTCTTGATCTCAAACCTAATAGTGAACCGGGGCATTGGTGTTTAGGTGGAGACTTCAATGCAATAACAAAGGTGGGCGAGAGACGAGGCAGTAGTAGCACCGGTAGTCAGGTGGAACGGGTTGAATTTAGCGCTTTTATTGAAGCTATGGAATTAATTGATATTCCGATGACGGGTAATAAGTTCACGTGGTTTAATTCCGAAGGGACAGTTATGAGTCGGTTGGATCGTTTTTTGTTGTCTGAAAGCTTTATTGACAAAGGGGGCATTTCTAATCAATGGGTTGGTGATCGGGACATCTCAGATCATTGTCCGGTTTGGCTCATCTGCTCGAAACTCAACTGGGGCCCAAAACCTTTTTAATTTAATAATTGTTGGTTAGAACATCCGAAGTTTTTTTATTTTGTGAAGCACACGTGGGAGACAACGGTTGTCCGAGGCAAAAAAGCTTATGTTTTAAAGGAAAAGCTTAAGGCTCTGAAAGAAGCTTTGAAGACGTGGAACAAGACGGTGTTCGGCATCTTGGATCTCAACATTGATAAAACAGTGAAAGAATTGAATGATGTTGAAGATTTGCTAGCCAATGGTGATAGCGACCAGTCTCTCCTAAACACAAAAGAGTTAGTTAAGAAATTCTGGGATCAAATACATTCTAAAGAAAGCCTAATTCGTCAAAAATCACGAACGAAATGGATTCAAGAAGGTGACTCAAATTCTCGGTTCTTTCACGCGAGTATTAAAGCACGCCAACGCCGTAATAATATTTTCATGCTCAAGAAAGGGGATGAGTGGATCGAAGGGGTTTCTGAAATTAAAAATGAGGCAAAGCATCACTATTCTAAACAATTTGTGGAAGAATGGAGCACTCGACCGTTTCTGAATAATTTGGTATTCAATTTGTTTATCTGATGAGGACAATGCTCGGTTAATAGCCCCATTTGACGAAGCGGAGGTTAAAGAAACTATATGGAGCTGTGACGGGAATAAGAGTCCGGGTCCGGACGGCTTTAACATTAATTTTTTCAAATCTTGTTGGTCTATTGTGAAACAGGATGTGATGGACTTTGTTTGTGAATTCCACGAGAATGCTGTGTTACCTAAGGCTGTAACAGCCTCTTTCTTGACTTTGATTCCCAAAAAGGATCATCCACAGGGGCTTTTTGATTATAGGCCAATTTGCTTGATTGGAAGTATGTACAAAATTATCTCTAAACTATTGGCTAATCGGTTGAAACAGGTGTTGGGAAAGCTAATATCAAGATGTCAGTCAACTTTTCTCCCTCAACGACAAATTCTAGATGGCGTGGTGATGTTAAATGAAATTCTTGATTTAGCTAAACGGAGGCATGATAATTGCTTATTATTCAAAGTTGATTTCGAACGCGCATATGATAATGTTAGCTGGTCGTTTTTGGAACGAATGATGATTAAAATGCGAGCGTGTATTTTCAACAGCACAATGTCTATTTTGATTAACGGCAGCCCCATAGATGATTTTACGGTGGGTAGAGGGCTTCGGCAAGGTGACCCTTTATCGCCTTTCTTGTTCTTAATTGTTGTAGAAGGGTTAGCCGGAATGATGTCTAAAGCAGTTGAAATTGGAAAGTTTAAGGGGTATAAAGTCAGTGACAGTATCCATTTTCAAATGCTCCAGTTCGCTGATGACACTATTCTCATGGGTGAAGGCAGTTGGGAAAATATTTGGACCATCAAGTCTCTTCTCAGTGGTTTTGAATTGGTTTTCGGCCTCAGAATCAACTTTGTCAAAAGCAAACTGTATGGTATTGGTGTTGAATCGAGACTACTTGAAGCAGGGGCCTCGTTTCTATCTTGCCGAGCTGATAGTGTGCTGTTTAAATTCTTGGGAATCCCGGTTGGAGCCAATCCTAGGAGACGTGATACGTGGAATCCGGTGGTGGAAGCTATGACAAAGCGCCTAAACTCCTGGAATAGTCGACATCTTTCATTCGGGGGCCGTATTACTCTTATCAATTCGGTCTTGTCTAGTTTACCTCTATATTATTTTTCTTTTTACAGGGCTCCTTGCTGTGTTATTAAGTCCCTCGAGAGGATTCAACGAAACTTCTTGTGGGGCGGTGGAGGCGAGGCGAAGAAGATTTGTTGGGTTAAATGGGATCAGATTTGTTTACCCAAGGAGAGAGGAGGATTAAGGGTGAAAAACCTTGATCTGTTTAATTTGGCACTGTTAGGAAAGTGGAAGTGGAGATTCCTAAATGACAACGGTGCGGTTTGGGCTGATTTGTTGCGATTTCGGTACGGTCACCTTCCCATTATAGTAATGGGCAATCAGCCCCTAACTAGCAGCTCCCGTAGTTCTATCTGGTGGAGGGATGTGATTGGGTATGAGCGGGGCCAACAAAATAATTGGTTTGCGCCGAATGTTAGCTGCCGTGTCGGTAATGGTAATAATATCGGATTTTGGAAATTCAAATGGTATGGATCTCAGCCACTATGTGAATTATTCCCTGAACTCTATAATAAAGAGGTGCATAAAGATAGTGTAATTTCAGAGAGACTAGTTTTGGATGGCACCGCAATATCTTGGCAATGGCAATGGAGCGGTGGACTGAATGCTATGGAAGAAAATCAATTGGCAATTCTCATTGAACTAATTGATGTTATACCATTCCAATCTACTTATAGTGATTCGTGGAGATGGGTACCTGATACTAATGGTATGTTTTCAGTTAATTCTTGTTATAAATTGTTGTTAGCCGCACGACATACGGAGGAGTTGCAGGAACCATTGTTAGCAGCTTTGAAAAAGCTTTGGAAATCTGATATACCTTCCAAAGTACTTGTTTTCGGTTGGCGCTTGTTATTAAACAGGTTACCAACACGGGCCGCTCTTGCCCGTCGGGGAGTTTTGACTAACTCGAATGATCTTCAGTGTGTGTTTTGCAACCACGAAGAGGAGGATTCCACCCATCTGTTTTTTTCTTGCTCCTTCAGCCAAAGGGTGTGGCATGATATCTCCCAATGGATAGGAAAGGCAATTCCTACAGGCTTGGATCCTTGTGACCATTTTATGTTGTTTGATGATTTATTCCACTTAAAAGACGATGGTAAGATCCGATTTTTGGTATGGCTGGCGACCACGTGGAATGTTTGGAATTTGCGTAATAAGGTGATTTTTAACGGGCTAACTCCGGACGCGGCGACTCTTCTAGAAGATATCAAAATTTCATCATGGAGTTGGTTATCCAATCGATTTGGTAGAAATTCTTGTATTCCGTTTTCATGTTGGTGCATTTATCCTATGTCATGCATCCTAAACACTTGATCAGTTTCCTAGCTTTGTAAGGGATTGAGTACCCCTTGTACTCCCTTATATTAATAAAGATACACTTTGCTTATCAAAAAAAAAAATTCTCCTTCGTAAAATTATTACCACATTTGTTCAAATTTTGCAAGTTGATCCTCATACTTTTTAAAAAATTTAAAATGGCCACCTATTTTTTAAAATTGTAAATCAGCCCTTAGAATTTTTTATCAATTGCAAATTGGTAACTATTTTTTATATTTAATCTAAAACTTTTAAAATTTAATAAAATAGCCTAAAATATTAACAATGAAATTTTGTATTACTTCATCTAAACTTACTTAGCGAATACAACAAATCATATGAATTGATCAATCGAGTTAGTCATTTTGGGACATGAGTACTTCTTGTTTAACAGTTGAATAATAAAGTTTGCCATTTAAAAAAAAAAAAAAAAAATTGGGACATGAGTAGTATAGTATGGTAGTCTGTAGCACTAGAATTTGGATTTCTGAAGTTACTTGGATTCCTCGTCACGTATTTCAGACAATGAAAAATATATAATATATAATCCTAGTCTGTATTTGATAAAGACTAGACGGTCTGAAATTATAATATTTTATTGTTATATAATATTATTGTCGTTGGATATGTCTTGAAATCTCAGATTCGGTTTGTTTTTAAATTGGATATATTTAAAAACAATGTCAGATTTGGTTGTGTAAATTTTGTGGAAAGATTTGTTTCGGGGGAAATCTGACTTTGATTCTATTTGTTTTTAAATAGTAGTCCTAGCTCAACTGGCAAATGCCGAAATTGCTATGTCGAACGTAATGACCCGGGTTCGAACCCGGGACCTCACAGTTGTGTGTGAGTTTAATTTCAGTGGATTACCACTTCATCCAAGACCAAAACAAATGATATATTTAAAAACAATGGGAGATTTGATTATATTTTAAAAGATTTGTTTTAAAATAATAGGCATAGAGGAAAGAGAGACAAGAGGTTTGGAATTAGGGTTTGCAACCACACAAGGCTAGAGTTTTAGAGAAAATACTGTCTTTTGGTATAATCCTAAGGGTTTGGACAAATTATTCTTGGGATCATCTTGTGGGATCACCTTGGGTAGACTAGGTCAAATTGAGTCTCTTGGCCACGAGAAGAGATTCGGGATTTTGGGTAGAATTAGGATTAAGATTTTGGGTAGTATGTTTCGTTTCAATTCTGGAGCAGTCAGAATTAATTTTGGACGTGTGGAATTGATTCTAACTTGTTTGGTTTCTGTTTGTCAAAAAAAAAAAAAACTTGTTTGGTTTCTCAAAAGGAGAATTGATTCTGCCTCCAGAATTGATTCTACTTGAAGCTAAAAATCGTTGCTTCTGATTCTAAAATTGATTTTTACACTCAAATTTTTTGTTCAACTCATTTTTGCAAGAATATATTCAAACATAAACCACTTTAACTTAAAATCAAATTTTCCCAAAATCAATTTTATAGAATCAATTCTGTCAAAATCAATTCTCGTAACCGCAGAACCAAACATACAATAATTCTTGTAACCCAATTGGGAACTCTTTGTAAAGTGACTCTTTGATTATAGTGGAACGGAGATTTGCTCTCTCCCCCAGAGTAGGTTTATTAACACCGAACTAGGTAAACAAATTGTTATTGTGTTCTTTATCTTCCGCTGTTTATTGCTTTGAATTATTGCATCATCGTCTTTATCCCGATTTATTATTTGGTTGCTTGTTACGCTTGCCTCACACATCAGTTTATTATTGGTGTGAGTTTATCGTCGAATTCACAACAATTGACGCCCACTGTGGGGCAACAGTATCAGTCGATATCAAGTACCATGGTTTGAAGGGGGATATTGAGAATTTCACCGGGAGTAACGACTACGGGTTGTGGAATGTGAAGATGAGAGCGGTGTTAATTCAAAACAATTGTTGAGGTGTTGAAGGGAGAAGCACGGTTTGAATAGTTTTGCAAATTGCTAGGTGGAGTTCATAGGGGAAGTACCGGGTTTGAGACTTTGGTGGAAGAATTTCACTTTAAGGTGGAGGTGTTTCAGCTTGAGGCGGAGGCTTCCGATAGTGGGACTATAGGAAGAGAAACAACATTAGCCCTTGGCTATCTAATAGGAGATAAGGAGAAGAGTGGCAGTGTTGCACTGAAGGAGTACGACTATGAAGACCTTGTGGGGTATGTTTCAATTGTGGCTGAAGAAGTGCAAAACTTGGAATAATCTTCAGGGAGGCAATTGGAAGCAACGGTGATCAGACTTGGTAACTTGTGAGACTGCTGGAGGTAGTTGGATACAAGGAGAGTTTGATGTTGCAGCTTGTGGAACCACCTAAAATTCCAAGGTTGGTTTGGAGCCAAGCAAGACTTTGAGAATACGGAAGGCATTCCGGAGGTCGAAGGTGGTGGAGGCTTGTAGGGTTATCCTAAAAATCCATAGATAGTCGGAGACAAACAATTCTTCAGGGGGCTGAAGAGGGATGGTGTAGCTTGTAGGGCTGTGCTAAAATCTAAGGACAAGTTGGGTACAAGCGTTTCTTGGGAGTATGGATAGGAACACTTCGGAGGCCGAAGAGGAATGGTGGAGCTTGTTGAGTTTATCGTCGAATTCACTCGGTTATTCAATTGGTACTACATACTATAGATTTTGTATCTGGTCAAACTATTCCCACATGTAAAAATGGGATTAATTTCCCCATTCAACAAAGAATTATTTTTTAATTTTTAGGTACCAAAAAATTGATAATTTAACAAATAGGCAAAATTACACTAATGGTCCTTTATCTTATTTGTTTGTAACACTTTGGTCCTTTATATTTTATTTGTAACGATTTGGTCCTTTATCTTTTGTATCGCGAACATATAAGTCCTTTTTTTCAATTTTTATCAAAAAAATGCTGATTTGGCAAGCCACATAGGACTATTTTATTTTTTAAATATTTTTTGTATTAAAAGTATAAAAAAACCCATAAATTCATGTGTTCATCATATCTTCATACATTCATCATCTTCATGCCTAAATCAAAATCCCAAAATCAATTTCTAGTGAAATACATCTCCAAATAACATCAATCTCTATGTTATATTCTCCTAATCATATCCTTAACTAAAAAATTAAAAACCCCAAAGAGAATTTAGCAAAAATGAAAACCCATTCCATTGTCATATCAAAAAGCAAAGAGAAAAATCTGGAAAAGAAACGGAACATCCATCTAGAAACAACATAAAATACGAACATTGTTTCCAATTGAGTGAGGGAAAATAGAAAATCTAAAAGGAAAAGGAGAAACTTTATACAAATTAAGCATTTGATAAAAAAGGAGCATTGTTTCCAAAAAGATCCGAAAGTGGGGAAACGAAGGGGTTCTTACTACCAAATGTCAGGACCTGATAATAATAACACAGTAAAATTTGAGGCATGAAAACGAAGATCTGAAAGTGAAGCAAACGAAAAATATATCAACTTTGGTATCTGCATCCTCGAACAAGAAACTGAATCTTGGCAAAAAAAAAAAGTTCTTTTGATTTGTACCATTTATCATGACTTTCACTTTCCAAACTCCAATGTGAATTTGGAGGTTTTAATTTTTGAGCTTAGCATATGATTTGAGGAGAATATAACATAAAGATTGATGTTATTTGGAGATGTATTGACAAAAAATTGATTTTGGGGTTTTGGTTTAAGCATGAAATTAGAAGGTGATGACGGTATGAAGACATGATGAACAATTGAATTTATGGGTTTTTTTTAATATTTTTAATACAAAAAATATTTGAAAAAACAAAATAATCCTATGTGGCTTGCCAAATCAGCATTTTTTTTATAAAAAATGAAAAAAATACTTATATGTGCGTATTACAAAAGATAAAGGACCTAAGTGTTACAAATAAAAGATAAAGAATAAAAATATTACAAAAAATTAAGATAAATGACTATTAGTGTAATTTTGTCTAACAAATACTAAAAGTTTTATTTTATATGCATTGACCATTGACCATTGACCAAATGATTAATAGAAATCATGTGTCAATTAACGGTATAACTATTTTTAAAATTATATTTTTAAAATTATAACTCTATGTTCTTATTATCTTCTTCTTTGGTCCATGTGACATGAGGGTTCAACATAGCTTTTGACTTTGAGGATTAAACTCGGCATGAACCGTGAAGAACATAGGAAATCTATCATAAATAAATTGGATAACTCAATTTATTTAAGTGTTGTTATATGTAAGATTAACAAATGAAAATTTATACACTTTTTTTATGATAATAAAAATTTAAACTCTAATAAAAGGAAAAAATATATATTAACATAATAATTTGTACCGATATTTTCCAATAAAAAGAAATTTTCCCATAATTTAGACCCTTGCATTTAAATATCTTATATTGAAAGAGAAGCATGACGAGTCTCATCAAGAATATAGTGCTAGAAGAAATAGATATAAAAAGAAATAGATAAAAAATGTGGTGTTATTTAAAAATGGATAAATAGGTCTTTACCTCCTGTGAAGTAGGCGGGTTTTGCTTTATTCCTGCAAAAAATTCATTTAAGATTCCCTCTTGCAAATATATTTGTTTACCCCCTTGTGTGCACTTTTTAAATCAGTTATTTTGTTCAACCAATTTAAAAAGTGTTGGTTTTTAAATCGGTTTTTTCTGTTTAACCGATTTAAAAAGTGCACTCAAGGAGGGAAACCAGAAAAAAAAAAATTGTAAGGGGGAATCTAAAAGAAATTTTTCGCAGTGGGGTAAAGCAAAACTCGTCTACTTTGCAAGGGTAACACCTATTTATTTTTTAAAAATTGACATTGTATCTTAACACTGTATCAAAATATATCATTTAATTAAAAATTGTAATCATTTACGTGTTTTGATAAAAGAGAGAAAAATAGTGGTCGGTGATGATTCTTTTAGTTTTATATTCAATAGATTGTTTGATTTAATTTAAAAAATATTACGGTGGTTGATATGCGTAGATTGGGATGGGGTTTGAGGGGGGTGTGTGTGGAGATGGCGTCAGAGGCTTTTTAGGTGGGAGGAAGAGTCCTTAGCAGAGTGTTGTGTTATCTTAGAAAATTTGTTATTATAGGTTAATGAATCAGACAAGTGGAAGTTCAAAATCCAGATGATAGTTATTTTGTTTGAGGAGCTTACCACATGTTAACACATATTGTTCCATATTCGACATCAATTCCTAAAGAAATTATTTGGAATAAACTAGCTTTGTTGAAGGTGTCCATTTTTGCTTGACGAATGTTAAATAACAGGATACCAACAAAAGATAATGTGCTCGACGCGGTATGGTTCTGACAGATTAAGTGGTTTGCTTAGGTGGTTGCAATGTTGATGAAAATATCAACCACGTGCGTGGTGGTTGGTTTGTTGTCTTGTCGCTAAGGTTTTGTGGTGTAAAATTTTAAATTGGTTAGATGTGTATTGTCCTTTACCAAATGTGGTTTCTAATTATGTGTTGCAATTTTGCAATGTTTATTTATTTGATAAAGAGATTCGTTGTGATGTTCAGGCGGTCTGATTAGCGTGTTGTTGGTCTCTTTAGAAAGAGAGAAATAACAGGTCGTTTGCACACAAAAAGTACAACTGACGAGGTGTTGTTCGACAAGGTGAAAATTTTATATTGGTGGTGGTTGAAGACGTGTAAAAAATATTTCTGTTTTGAGCTGAATATATATGTGGTCTAATCCTTTGGCTTGTTAGGATTTAGAGATCGATGGATAATTTTCATGTATTAAAACTGTAACAACCCGTTTTTCAAAGGGCAGAAAAGGCACTATATATTTTTTTTTTTTGTACACAATCAGAGTTACGCATAAAAGATTTTAAATGAGCCGGCATTCAAATATACAAAAGAACTCATTACCATAAGGTGCTTCGACAAGCAAAGTGTATTCCTGAATAATTACAATCCAAGTCTAAGTATTCAAAAACTTACAACCCAAAACAAGTTAGAAACCCTATGCTAACCAAAAAGCACGGTGTACAACACACACCGGCGCATAGTCTAACTACTCTAAGCTAAAGCTCCAACCGCTCACTGGGGCCTGGAACAGCCTCCGTCGTCACCACGACCTAACCCCTCATCTGGGTGGGATGAGCCCGCAAATGAAAGAAAGGGTCACCACAAAATAAAAGTATATATATATATAACCAGTGCGAAAGATGTACACATAACAAGTTTCCACATACACAAGAGAAAGCTCTTTAACACAACAGCAATTCCCACCAACGGGCTTAAGATATAATGCACACCGAGCCTAATGCAGACCTCTACAATGAGTGTGGTAGATTCCCCATTACCACATGCATATGAATTCCGGAAGTCAGTAATCATAATCAATAAAACCACAAAGGGTTAGGATGGATCCATTCCCGATAATCGCACCCCGCAGTCCATTCCCGATAACCGCTTATTGGACTCAATAATTCCCGTAGGAGTAAGGTGGATCCATTCCCGATAATCGCACCCCGTGATCCATTCCCGATAATCACGTACTATGAATGCATGAGCATACGATTCCCCTTATATGCTAATGCAACACATACATATCGTACACGCATATGTAATCACACCACAACAACACATACATATACATCTAGTCATATGTATTTAATCACCTGCTCATACACATATTTCACCAAACATATGTAAGACAACAAATCATGTATTTACCACGATCTCATATCGAGAATACATCACAAAAACATGCCAAGCACACCACCAATTGCAACACAACAAATCTAAAGCATGTTTAACAAAACCGTTTGAAAAGACGGAAATAAAGTGGAGCCCTTACCTCGGCAAGCACTCACAACAAGCAACGTTCACACAACACTACGTGCTCCCTAAAACAAGCAACGAACAATCAATACATCGTTTCCAAACCCAATGTAATGAAACTACATCAAAACCCCAAAAACTCTAAAGGTTTCTAAGGAAAATTCACTCTTTCGGAAACCATACCAAAATCTATCGTATTGATCAACCACCATGAGTTATTTGTACTATTTTTAGGACCCAAAACAATTGTCAAAAGTCTTAAATAATTTGAAATGCAAAATGGCCGTTTTCTTGCGTTACAAGCTACGTACTTTCTGAGTACCCGAAAAACCCGTTTCCAATCCCAACCACTTCCATAAATTAATAAAAAGGGATTAGAAGTTAAAAACCAAGTTTTAGAAATCAGAATCCAAAATCTCAACTCCCAGAGCTCGCCCTGGCGAGTTGGTGGCGAGTGAAGGCAGGGAGTACTGGTCTTACTCGCTCTGGAGCTCGCCCTGGCGTGTTGTCATGACCTGTGACACTCGCCCTGGCGTGTAATCACTCGCCCAGCGAGTTGCACCTGTCATGACAGCAAAAGACAGCAACTCACACCACCTTTTTCCACCCAAGCCTAGTTTGATTCTATTAGTTCCCAACACTTTTCCAAGGCACAAAAGCAAACCATTTTCATAAGCAAGCAATTCGTTTCCGAAAGCTTGTTGGTTGCTTCGAGTGCAAGTTATTTGATTTTCATTTCCAAAATCAAAACCAAATCCAAGCACAAGTTTTATTACGGGCCTTAACCGTCCGGTAATCATTTTCAAACATGTTTTCAAGGTAAAAAGTAACACCACATGTCACAAGAGTTTTAAACCACTTTGACCCCAAAAACACTACTCCAAACACTTAGGAATATTTTCATAAGCCACAAAATATTTTTCATCGGATTTTCTAAAACAAAACCATACAACGCATTTCCCTTTTGCCCAAAGGTTCAAAGACAACGTTTCTTTTCAAAACCTTACAACATAACCTCATGTAATTGATCAATACATAAACCAACCAAAACCCTAACTTTTCTCATGAGATTTTTCACCAACTCATGGAAAACAAAAACAACAAAGCCTAGCATGCTTACTAAACTCTCATGAACAACTTTCATGAAACAAGAACTAGCAAGAACAACCTTTCTCACCAAACCCTCTTAAGAACATAAACCCAAAAACCTCACAACTCTAAAAATCTACCAACCTAGGAGATGAGAAGAGAGGGTTACCTTAAGCAAGTGATTCTCTACAACTTTCCACTAAGCTTCCAAGCTTGAAATGGCGTGAAATGGTGAGAAATGGAAAATTTAGTGAAGGTTAGGGTATGAGAAAGTGATGGCACGATGGAAGAAGAAGAGAGTGAGTTGTGATGAAATTTTTCTAAGTCTCACAAAGTCATAAACCTCCTTACTATTATAAAGCTCTTGATAGCCAAACCACCATTGGATTAAAGTCAAAAGTCCAAGCTTAAACCCTAGCCATTGGATCACTTTCCTTTATGAGAAAGTCACAAGATTTAAACAACTCTCCCATAACAAGTCTCGTACTCAGCTCTCGCGCGACGCGACGAACGAAAACCACAAAAACATAAAACCTACGGAAAGAACGTCTAATGTCTAACATTTCCAAAACTTATCGCCGAATCTTTTTCCGCGACTGTAATTTTCTTCCATACCTTAGAAAATTATTCTCAGAATATATCTTAACTCGTGCAGATATATAAAACTCCCATCCGAAACCTCACTCAAAACAGACGCAGTAAGATTTTCCATCCGCGAGTAAAATCCTACTCGTTTTTCCAAAAACAAGAATAATCCAAAACTCGTTATTCTGAAACCACAAATCACTTCTTATACAAGAAACAGGATCACAAGACAAAAGTCTGTACAATTACAGTGCACGAGCACAAAACAAACTCAATTACAGCAAACTCCTATAATTACACGATGTTTCATCACACGAACACATCGAAACCCTAATATTCCTTAAACCAACTATGCAATGAAATCTTGGGTCTTACAAAAACGGTTTTATTTTGTAAACTTTTCTTGTTAGACATCTTGCATTTAATTTGTTTATTGATTATTGTTAGAAATAATCTTCTAGAGCTAAAGATAAAAAATATGAGTACTTTGTATTATTCTCTTCACTTGTGTAAATTACATCATAACAAATGTCCTATTTATAGGACACAAAGAAAGGACAAGAAAAGACAAATGTAGTAAATCTCCACTACTTAGTGGTAGTTATAAGGAATGGAAGAGATATGGACATCCACAATTCTTATTATTCATAACAATTATATATTTATTTGACTTTTAAAAAAAGAGGAGGGATCAATTGACTCCAAGAGTAACTCATTAGAGTTACTCCAAATCTTAACCTTTAATCCTAATATCAATTAGTGGTTAGGATTGATTTATAATAATTATTAGAGTGAGACTTATTTCATTTATGCACATGAATATATTGATTGGTGCTCCAAAACATACTTTAAATTGAATGAGTTAATTATAGCAATTTTTTTTCATAAACAGAATTTTTAATCAACAAATATATTAGTAAACCTTACTATCAAATTAATAGACAAATTAATTTTTAATTAAACCTTACTATCAAAACAATTAGGAGAAGAGCTGTCAGCAGTGTCAGCCACAACTATTTAGAGTCTTGTTTAAATATTAGTAAAAATGACCCCTAATTAAAAATATACTTTTTGTTAAAAAAAATTTCTTTTATTTAAATTTTCAGTAACATAAAAAATACACGAAAATTAATTATTATTGTAAATGGTTTTTTTTTGGTCTTATTATTGTAAATGGTTTTAATTCTTATAGGTTTTCTAATTTTTTTATCGATTTTAATTTAATTTCTAAACATGATTTTAATTTAATATTTAAAATTTGATTTTTATGTTGAAATTTTTGTTACTTTTATTTTTATCTTTTGAAATTTAAAAAATTCATATTTAATCCTTCTCATTTTATAAAATTCTAAAGTTTAGTAAATAGTCTTTTTATATTATTCTTAACATGCCTAAAAAAATTATTAAAAAATTAAAAAATTTAAATATATTAAAACAATTTTTAAAATTTTGAAAAATAATATGGACTAAAACTGTATGCATACATATTTTGTAGGGACCGAAACATGCAATTTTTTTATAGGGATCAAATACAAAATATAGTAATTTTATAAGGACCAAAAATATATTTAATATAACAATTAATAGTAGAGCCAAAATTGATTATTATAAAATTAAACTGTATACCTTAAAATAATACTCCACGTATATCGAGTGACTTAAAATTATCAATAAAAAACTATGAACTAATATGTGTACTGAGTGACTTAAAATTTCAATAATAAACACTAAATTAACATTTACATTAATATTTGTACTAACGTGTATACTAGATCACTTAAAATCATAAATAATATACTTAAATTAATACTCTACTTATTTTTGTATATTTTAGATTTTGAATCCCTTGAAATTTTATCTTTGAACCCACCAAAAAGAAGAGGAAAACACAGGAGAGAAAGAAAGAAGTGACAAAGAAGAAAAATAAAAAGCTGATGTAGAGGTGAAAATTAAAGGAGATTAGCAGTGAGATGTGTGTGTGGCTACTGGTTGGTTGGCGGCGCACATGAGAAGAAAGAAAATAAAAGATATGATGCACAATAGTGATTAGTGGATTAGGGTTATTATTTTGAAACCAAACTTTTGGGCCTAATTTGTTGGATCCACTATCCTTATTTTCCAAACTTTATTGTCTTGTGGTGTGAGTAGTGTGCATTCGGTGGGTTTATGCTTCATATAGTAGTAATAAAATTGATGTACTTAGACCTATATTATTGTCTAGATACATTAATTCTACAATGAATTAAAAAAGTCAACTTTTTCTTATATATAAGACTAAGGTGAGTATAAAATTGTATATATATATATATAGGGGAGGTGCTTCTGGACCTCACGTCCACACCATCATCAAACCCCAGTTGGGGTAGCCCGTCCGCCGTTGCTCTGTTGGTGACCCCTCGCGTCGCCGCTGTGTTGAGGGGTTTGGTTTCATTTTAGATCGATCGCTTTGTTGGGCTCTTGCTCGGCATCGAGATTGAGTATGACTCTCCACTGTTCCTTTTCCTTTGTGGAGAGAGGTTCAGTTTCTCTGATTTCAATCAACAGCTACCTTCTTGGGGCTGTTTGCTACTTTGCTGGCATAAAGGTTTTCTTTGGCTTTTCAATTGGACTGGAGTTCTCTGGTTCGATTTGCTGTTTCATTTACCGGCTTCATTTGTTGCTGGTTTTGTGTTCTATTGTTGTGGCTTTTTTCCTATTTTCAAGCATTGTTTGTTTGCTCTTTTGGATTTTGGTTTCCTGGTTTGTTTTCAGATCTGTTGAGATTTGCAGGGATCAATTTTTTCAATTTTGCATCGACGACGCTAGAGAAGTTGGGAAGGCTAACAGCTCTGGCTAGAAATGGCCTTGTACTCGTTGCTGTTGTAGCGAGTTGTCGGTTGTTGTCTCTGTTTCCGTGTTGACGGTCGGATTCACTCACCGTGCTCTAAGAGATAGATAGATTTTTTAGTCTGTCTTTATTTGTAATGGTTGAATCGTTTACACATCTCTTTTTTGCAATTTAGTTTCGGGTCCCGCGTTTGGACTTGCTGGATTGTGTTTGATGTGTCTTCGATTGCTTCACATTTGGATCTTTCACTGGATTTGGTCCGGTTGGATTTGCTTTACCCTTTTTGGGTTGTATATATGTTTTTTGTGTGATGGTTGGGTTAGGTTCTTGCCCCCCCCCCCCCCCCCCCCCCTCAACTTTCTTTGTACTTCTTTTTTATTTAATATATTGTTGTTTGCTTAAAAATATATATATATATATATATATATATATATAGGGGAGGAATCAAATTGCACCGGTGTAACATTTGAGTAATGTTACACCGTTCAATAACGCTTTAATAAATTCAAATTTTACAAAATCCACCGTTGGATTGAAAGTTTAAATCGTATAGATCATCTATATATGTTGAGGTTTACAAAAATCTAAAATCGTTTGACATGTTTTTGAGACATATAAAGATTAACGATATTCAATAAAAACGCATAAACCGTTAATCGTTATGTGTCTCAAAAACATGTCAAACGATCTTCAATTTTTATAAAACTCAACATATATGATCTATACGATATAAACTTTCAATCCAGCGGTGGATTTTGTAAAATTTGAATTCGTTAAAGCGTTATTGAGCGGTGTAAGATTACTCAAATGTTACACCGGTGTAATTTGATCCCTCCCCATATATATATTTTACACTAAAACTGTATTTATATTATTTTAATTCTTTTCACGTGGAAGGATTTCATTTTAATTTTGATACGTATTGATTTATATATTGCTATTTTTTTGGTTGAAATTAATTATTTTATTTTATTTGTTTTCACTTCCAGTTGAATCTGGTTTGTAAATATTGTTTTTTTATCCGACTATATACTGTTATTTTGTATACATATATTGTTTTTCTTTTTGACAAGCATATATTGTTATTTTGCATATTATTCCAAGTGTCATATTTGATTATGTAATTTGATTTGGATTCAACTTTTATGAATAATGTTTTAATTTTATTTATTAATTTGTGATGTTTTATGTTTTTATTAGTAAGAAATAATAAATATTGTATAACTTTTATTTATTATTTTATATATTATTTAAAAGTATAAAAATATACATTTAATTAAAAAAAGTCCGATCCGATTAAACTCTGGTTTTACCTATTGAACCTTGAACAAGTATGTATAGCGGTTCAATGATTGATCTGATTTTGATTAATTTGATTAACTAACACTTTTTTACATGGTAACTTGACTATTAATTTTGGTAGAACATTTTTTTGGATGAATTTAATCTTAGGATAAATTTTTTTGAATTTTTTCAAACTATGTGTTTATTTTAAGCGTCTTTTGATAAAAAAAATTTCCTATCCAAAAAACAATTGCTAACAGTAAAATATAAAAGATATTTTAAAGCAAAATACTTTTTAAGTAAAATAGTCTGAACTCCCTGCTTCAGATTCATGGAGACGCCACTGGCCGTGACCACTTAAGCCCGCCCGTGGTACCGCTCGTGCTTACAACTGCAATGTCAAACTTTTCAAGTGCAATGAAGCATGACATAGACAATGAGAAATAGACAATGAGAAGTGGGAGAAGGGATCAAGGGTACAATACATCCATCATCGATTTATTCTCAAACTTTTTTTTGTTATTAACCCTCTAATTTTTTGAAAAAATGATCTGGTAATCTTGAATTCTGCCGCAAGATAAGTAAAATCTAACCAAATTTATTTTAGAGAAAGTTCATTAATCACTTGAGTGTCTTGGTTGACGTATTCTCAAACTTTTTTTTATTACAGACGTATTCTCAAACTTTAAATACAGAGAACTGTTGAACTATTAATAATGCATGAATCAAAGTTCCATGCATGTTAAAGATTCATAATGCGTCAAAAAAAAATTAAAAATTCATAAATGTGCTATGTGCTGATGAAATGGAGAGTCAATTCTCTCCCGTACATAACCCATCCAGTTCAACTACAACCATTAAATTGAAAATAAATAAAAATTAAAAAAATAGAATTTTAAAGGGTGAGATGCAACTTCTGCCTCTCCAATACAATATGCACCATGAGGGAATCCTTTCTCGGATGAATTGATACATGTGGCATGTGGTTGTATTAATTGGATCATTTGTTTCAGTTCAGATGAATTGGTGGGAAACTATAATTGCACTGCTCTGGGAGTACTTGTTACAGAATAATGGTTGAATTGTCACAAATATATGGGGAATGTTTGTACGGTTGTGTGTGTTGCTTTCATAGTGTCATCTTCTAGAGTTTGGATTTTTTCCATTTATTATTCCTTTATTTATTCTCTATTTAGAGAAAGATGGACACATTAAAGATTAGTAAGATTCATTAAAAATGAGTTCCATTAATTTGTGGACCACATTAATCTTCAATTGTATCTATCTCTCTTTAAATGGAGAGATAACAAATGGAGTAAACTCATACTCCATTTTGTTTGCATTAAATAAACGTTTACCTTTCGAAAAGTTAAACACATTTCATTTACGTATATTAATTAGAAAATCAGACTAAAACCTTCAAGTCGTATAAAAAATGTATTAGTTTAAAACGATATGTCATTAGATATGATTTAAATAGATTATATGGTGTCACTTGATTCATATACACCTAATAATTACTTTTTTATCAACAAAAAGAAGACCAATAATCCACTTGGTGTATCAAAAGATAAATAAAACGTAGTAGTTATTGTTGTTGTACCAATAAAATAAAGAGATGATTAAAATCTAAACTCATACGTACATATGTTTTGATCACATTTGTGTTGTGCCTTAATTTTTTTTGTTTTTATTTTTAATGTTAGATTTTGGATTGGGTTTTTGAAGATCAAAATTCAATGATTGAGTGCTCTTTAGAACAAATATAAGACTGAGAAACATATTAAAAATACATTGAGTGAGACTGTGAAAGTGATGAGAAAAAAGTAGAGAAATTGGGTATTATTTTTTCAGAGCAATTGTTAGCAATTTTTTTATGTTATTGTTGAAGGGAGTGTTAACAATAGATATATAACAAAATAGGAGAAGATTGTAAAAAAATAAAAAATAAATAGGAGAAAGTAACGAAGGCTAGATTGTTGGAATTAATTTAATATTAATCATATATATAAGACATGCTCAAACTAAATGATTAAAACCATAATCATACTTTATAGCGGAAGCAGAATAAACAAACAAGCATGCTTATAAACTAGGATCTACAACATGTTGATTTATCAAAGATTGTTTTTAGGAATACCTGGATGATGTATCAACCTTTAATGCTAACCGTTGGCGAAACAAGTATTACTCCTGAAACACAAAGAAGGAATATCGGATGACGAGCACCCGGTGACTTGTGGTTCTTCCTCAACCTGGACTCCTTATGCCCTAAACTCTCTTCAGATGGGGAGAAGAGGTGATATGCAGTATGTCCGGTATATTGGGGACCATAGCCTATATATAGTGTGATGGCCAATTAGGGTTCCCATTATTCTGAAATGGGTCATCCTGACATCCACTCATATTGAGCCCATATCCAATTAATTAATTAATTTCTAAATAGAAATCTAAATAGCCCTTTTACTTTATTTGATCACTTAATCAATTAAGGCTCCTAATTGATAAATAGCTAATATAATTATATAAAGATATTTGCCCACATAATATTATTGGAATATCATAAAATATTCCAACAATCTCCCACTTGGGCTACATATCGTAATAATTATACCATTATTCTTTAGGTGCGCATCTGAATGCTATTTATCCTTAGATTTCAACTTTACAATCTCGTCCACCTCATACATCAATAATGCGACCACCGCGGCTGTCGTCACTGACGTATAACGTGACGGAACCCCGACGACCACCATATCAATGTACTTGACGACATAGATCAATATGGATGAGTGACATGGAAATTTCATGCAATGTGATCTCTGTATCATGTCTATTTCCAACTGGTCCAACTGAAGTCTTTAGTGAGATCAAACTGAAGTTTGCAAAACAATATTTGCGCAAAAGATACAGAACCGGTTATAACAATAATAACCTCAAACTTTATTTCTGCAGAAAACCTTAACAAAAATCTGTATTTGTATCAATAACAAAGTAAGAACATAACGAAAGAGAGACTCCCACTAATCCAAGACATTCATAGTGACAAAAAACCTGATGAAAGACCTTAGCCGTCAAGTCTTTGATTAGTGAGTCCGCTAGCATAAAATTTATCTCTATATGTTCTACCCTTCAACAACTTATAAATCGATAAACTTCATAAAACAGTTGTTGAAACATTATATGACTAATTTATGTTACAAAATAACTTGAGTTGTCTTTCAGAAATCTTTTACTTTATGCAACCAAGTGACATAAATGCTTACAATCATTTCTTGAGTTAGGATTTCCATTATACATGGACATCCAAAATTATCGGAGTCGAACATACTGATGATCTCCTAATTATTCGATCTTCGATATGTGAGCACAAATTATTTTGTTCTCTATAACAATCCTTATGGTTGCTTCAACGATTCAAATTTTTAATTGTTCAAGTATCTGCCAAATGATCTTATTATACACTATTTTCGGATGCATATAAGTAAGATCATACATAAGTTTCTCAAAGCTGAAGCATATAAGAAAATACTTTATTTTCTAAATTTCCAGATTTTTCTTTGGGCAATTATTGAGACTTTTAAACAGTCTCCTTTATGATTAAAATAATCCCTTAGTTTATTAACTTTCATGTCGAATCTACTTTCAACTTTATTGATATATCTCTTTTGTGATAACCAAAAGGATACAATGAGAATAATCTCTAAGTATCAAATTTCCTAATACAAAAGAGATGTGCCCAAGATCTTTTGTCACTAAATTTTGTTAGTGATTTCTTGGTTCCGCACAAAGATCATATATCACAGTTGACTTGATAAAATAAAATCGACAAATTAAACTAAAAATATAAACATACTCCCACTGAACCAATATAACCCACAACTCTCCATAATATACATCTCAATACTAAATGAGACAATCACCTGATGAGACTTTTGTGGTATCATTAATGAGACAACTTCCTTAACTCATATGTCATGACTGTCCAAATAGAGTTTTTAAATCAAACTAAATATAACTACTTTTTTCAGTCAATTCTTTATGACACCTGATACTTTAGTTCTTGAAGGTATTGAGTTTTATCCTTATGAATTTCTTAACTTAATTGAGAGGAAGAACACTAATGTTCTTATGAGGATCCAAATTTAATATATAAATAGTAACTATACAAATTGATTTAGAACCAATTCTTCCTCACTCAATTTTGTTCTTTTACCATATCTCTCTCCCAAAGTCAATAACTTCAAGAGATTTTAGAGTTCATGTAACAAAATGTCCACTAACTTGGGACCAAAATTTATATTTTTCAAAATTTTCAATAATTCAAGATTGTCACAACACGTCATAACTGAATTGACTATACTGATATTTAAATTTAAAAGACAAATTGAATCTCTTGTATATAAAATAACAATAAATAATTTATGACATTAAACCAAAAATTAAATTCAAAAAATGATTCACCAAATTGTCTTTTAAGCACAAATATTATTAGTAACAACAATCTAAATAGTTGAAATACCATCAATCTTCACCGACTTATTTCCCCCTAGATTGATGTGTCTTTCAACATCATTGGAATTTGTCAGTTTAGATCATATTTTGTTATTATTCTTTATTTTCCCTTATCCATTGAGGTATTTACATAATGAGCACTATTTTGTTTTCTCTTGCTTCAATTATTTCTTTATTGCACACTTTATGAAATGATCCTATTAAAGAATCATTTCTAGCTTTAATAGTTATAGAACTAATTGTGCAAATAGAACACTAAATGCTAAAGTTTTAACAGAGTTACTTTATTGTCAAAACTATAACGATTTAGCAAGATTAAATAGTTACATAATGTGCTCCTGATATTTTATTTGCTTAACAATCTTAATGAAATGTCAACTCTCCAACGAGAGTTTGTCTTTCGCCGTATTGCTTTACAAGCACTTTAATTTAAGCAAAGAAAAACATGACAAAAATTATGTCATTTTAAATAATACCTCAAATAATTTTTTTGGAATTCAAACTTTATGTCATATGACCTATGTGATTTGGAGTATACTCTTTTTCTAAACTTGAGTCTCACTTTAAATTTACTAAAATGTGAGAGATTCGAGTTCCTCCATCCTTATCAAAGGTCTAGATCCAAGAACGTAATATTCTTCTCATTTTCCTGAGAGTTAGAATTTTAAAAAATTAAAAAATTCTAACACGATTCTGCAGATACATAAACTATATTAGTTTATAAAGAACAAAAAAAATACTCATCAAAATACCTAGTGCACCATTGATGTCAAGCCCTTAAAATAAAAAAATCACATCAATTGCTAGTGGCATTTTTTGACAATGATCAAACACTGATAATCAATATTGACAAACAATAAATTCTTATGATCATCACATATTTATCATTATAAATGTAAATGCAATCCACTAAATACTTGTATGGATTTACACTAACACAATTTTATTATGCATGTCAAAAAATTATTATAGAGACATGCACATCTTTATTCGTAAATTATAAGAGAAAACAAGATACCAAACGCACCATTAATCCACAATCTTTGATTGCCAAGAATTAACTGCAAGCGGTACTCTCAACGTAATGATCAAACATGAGTAATAAATCCTGTCAGATAATGTGCGCCTTTGACACCAACCATTATCCACATGGAAAAAACTTAATAATTACCACACATTTACCATCACGGGTATGTAATTATCCGGCCAAACTGTGTCTTCCTTTTGGCCGACTAACAGCTCGCATGAATAATTTCACACTACATCTTTTGTAATTCCAATTGAATCAAATCTCCACAACAGATGTTACTTTTGCAACATATTGTTTCAACCAACTCAACTAAAATTACTAGACATTTTAATAAATTGAATATATATAAATGTAATTATTCGGCCAAACGGTATCTACCTTTTGGCAGACCAAAATAGTTTGCATGAACAATTTTATACATATTTTGTGATTCCAATTGAATCAAATCTACACAACAGAGGTTACTTTTGCAACATGTTGCTTCAACCAACTCAATCAAAATCACCTGACAATTCATTAAATTAAATGGGAAAAGTCTTAAACTTACAAGGCACTACCCACAAAGTGTAGACCATATTCCTTTAAGATGTCCCTTCATAATCATAGGATTTAATGATATCCCTTGATGTTAGAATAAATTCTCACTATCAAACTAAAATTGGCATGAAAAAATATTCGAAGAGCATGACAAAATAAAATTATTGTAGAAATTTAATAACAATAAACTTAAACATTATCATCATACTATAAACCAAATATTTAATTTTAAACAAATAAAATTAAATCTTTATATATACCAAATATATTCATGCCACAATTGATTCACATATAGTCAATGGTTCTTTAAATAAATAAACAAATAATTTTAGAATAATATATATATATATTTTTAAAACAAAGAGAAACAAAACTTTATATTCTATAAATAAATAATTAATTATAGAATATTTATTTTCCAAAATTTAAAGAATCGTAACTTTAATTTTGTACATACCAAATTGGATCAAAATATTTTGAGAATCTTGTCGATTAATTTTTAATAGTAATTAATTTTCTTATACCTTATTTCTCAAAATAAACTTTAAGTACATAATTAATGTGAATCAATTTTATATAATCCCAAATCAAATATAAATCTTTATTTTAGGCAACCAATTTTACATGAGTCAAGCTAAAACATTTGATTTGGAAATCTGAAAACTTAAATCCAAATTCTATCCGTACTTTCTTCAAATTTCTACATACCAGGTTCGATTCCGGGGGGAACAACGCTTGGCCAGTGCGCGTGCCTCTACGCACGAGCCGGATTAGTCGTCCACTTTTGGTGGGTCGGAACCGGTGCGAAAGCAAAAAAAAAAAAAAAAAAAAAAATTCTACATACCAGATTTTAATTAAAACAAAATAATTAAAATCTCAATTTTTTTTGATGGAATCCTTTATATGATTTCAAATTCAGCAACATTGGCCATACAGATCACAATACCAAATGTCAACGTCCAAACATTGTGATAAAATTTGCCAAATATTATTAACGCCAAATAAAACCAAAACAGGCATGCCAAACATTGTTGGAATTAACTTAATTGATTGGATCATAATAAATACCGAATAACTATAATCCCTTAAATTTTGGAACTAAATAAATCTAAATTTGCCAGAAAACCAAATGGCATATTGAACCAAAACCAAAATTATGAAGAAAACAAACACCAAATGTAACAATTAATTTAAACTGTCACTTTATTTGAGCCATTCTAACCATAAAAAAAAAAACTGAAACCGATGCATAAAATTGTGATCATAATAAAATTCACTCCAAACCATTGCTAAAATCATATATATCTATATTTCCATGGCATTCAGAAACTTAAAATAATGGATTTTCAGGTTACTCCAATAAATTGAGATTTTTGTAATCAACCATGATTTGGTAATTAAGTCAAATTTGGGGAAATAGCTTTATGTCCACATATCAAATAAAAAATATTTATAATTTGTCATTCAATCTCAGTAACCAAAAGAACGACGGAACTAATATGTGGATATACTGAAATAGCATGATCACATAAAATCAAGTAATCAAATATTCAGGAAACAAAATAATTTCCCCATAAAATTACGAAACTTCATGTAAAAGCAAGAAAACCAAATCGCGCCTTTTATCACTGAAGTCCCGATCACAAACTCATAAAGATTATACTATAATTTAATAAATCAAACATGAAGACCCACTCTGATACCACTTGTTGGAATTAATTTAATATTAATCATATATATATATATATATATATATATATATATATATATATAAGACATGCTCAAACTAAATGATTAAAACCATAATCATACTCTATAGCGGAAGCAGAATAAACAAACAAGCATGCTTATAAACTAGGATCTACAACATGTTGATTTATCAAAGATTGTTTTTAGGAATACCTGGATGATGTATCAACCTTTAATGCTAACCGTTGGCGAAACAAGTATTACTCCTGAAACACAAAGAAGGAATATCGGACGACGAGCACCCGGTGGCTTGTGGTTCTTCCTCAACTTGGACTCCTTATACCCTAAACTCTCTTCAGATGGGGAGAAGAGGCGATATGCAGTATGTCCGGTATATTGGGGACCATAGCCTATATATAGTGGGATGGCCAATTAGGGTTCCCATTATTCCCAAATGGGTCATCCTGACATTCACTCGTATTGAGCCCATATCCAATTAATTAATTAATTTCTAAATAGAAATCTAAATAGCCCTTTTACTTTATTTGATCACTTAATCAACTTAATCAATTAATGCTCCTAATTGATAAATAGCTAATATAATTATATAAAGATATTTGCCCATATAATATTATTGGAATATCATAAAATATTCCAACATAGATTTCTAATATCAATTGCAATAACATTGTATAACTTAACAAAATAAGGATTACAAAGAAAATATATAGTAAATCCTAAAAGATTGTACTACGTACTAACTTAAAAACATAAAAGTTCACTATCTTAAGGCTACTCTTCTACCCTTTCATAATTTAAGGGCAATTACCCTCAGCTGACATGGCACCAATCATGTTCAGCCAAATGGAATCAACAATTAAAGTTAAATATATAAATAATTTATTACCATAAATAATTTTGACTACCTTTATTTTCTATTAATTATATTTAATACTACCAATTTTGATTAATTTACTTTTATCAATTTAAAATTTTGCATCTTTACATCTTCATTCTTATGATCAAAATTAAGTTTTGTTCCATTAACACCCACTAAATTTTAACACTAATTTCTCATTTAATCTTCTTGTTCAAGTTTGCAGCAAATCAACTTCATCATATATTCATTTTTCTATATTTCTTAACAACAACTGGGTAATTTTTGTTTTATCTTGTTTGTCAAATTTTCGAATCTTGTTATACAATAAACTGAAGTAAAAATCTACATGGCTTTTGTAGAGAATGATTTTATGAATCTAATGTCACAAATTTCGTGTTTTTTTGACAATCAAAGAGGGAGAAATCTAATAAAAACCATGTCTTTGATGGGTTCACAAATTTACAAATTTCTTTACAAATCTCATGTTTTTATGTTTAAAACTTGATTATTTTGTTTTAAAATCATTAGAAATTGAATGCTCGCCGAAACCCACAAAAAATCGTACAAACCGGTGCTGAAAAACGGAATTTACATGTGTTGAAGTAGTGACCCGCGTTTTAACCCGTTTCTGGTCGTGGGTCGACCCGCCAGAGGTTGAAGATGATATTGTTCATGTGTGTAGAAAGCCCACTCGTGGATTAGAGAGAGTGTGATTGCTACGAACGTCCATTTTCCATGCCATTTTTTGCGTTGCACTCTATTTAACGAACTTTGTTTTATTAATATTTTTTTGAATTTTTTTCATGTGTTAATGATTTTTTTATAAAATATAACATCTTAAATTATTTAATTAAATATATTATAAATGAAATTATTATGAAAAAATTTGTTACTATATAAATTTATAAAATATATTTTTTATATTTATTTCCTTAATTGATATTATATGATTATGTACAATTAATTGTTGTGCCATTCCTTTTTCATGGACTCCCTCCGTCTCTAATTTTAATTCTCTAAATTTATTAATTTTGGTTTTTAATTAATATGTATTTTTATTATATAAATTTATTTAATTAAAGCTATTGTCCTGTATATTATTTAAATAAATTATAATTAATATGTCCTGGTTATTTGAATTAATATTTTTTTGTATGTTAAAAATTTTAAAAAAATTGGTTTATTGATTTATGATAAACATATGCCCCGTGTATGATTTTCTTGTAATAAATTATCAATGATACATATTTATCCAATTTTTTATATAAGAGTTAAAAAAATAGAGGAATAACAAATAAAAACCAAAATAGAGTTGATTTCTTTATCCGTATATTTCTTTTAACTAAAATATTATTTTTTTCCTATTTTTATGATTGGTTTCTTTTTATTTGTCTTTTTAGAATAGTAACATCAAATTAAGGAAGTGTATTTTTGCACATTACCTTCCTATTATACCCTTGTTTTAATCCACCAATAAATTCCTATTTTTTGCACACAATTTCTCTTTCCAATAAATTTAATATATTATGTACAATAAAAGACAAATAAAAAGAAACGGAGGGAGTATATTTTTATATTTATTTCCTTAATTGATATTATATGATTATGTACAATTAATTGTTGTGCCATACCTTTTTCATGTACAATTAATCATACCCATCTCTAATTTTGATTCTTTAAATTTATTAATTTTGTTTTTTAATTAATATGTATTTTTACTATATAAATTTATTTAATTAAAGCTATTGTATTAATATATAAGTATAAATATAGGCTACATGTTAATTAAAAATATAAATTAGATCCCCATATAAATTTTAAAAATAAAATAAAAATCCCCCATATTAATATATTAGCACAAACATAAGCCAACATACATATAAATTATAGGGCACATGTTATTTTGTGAGTACAAATCTACGCCTTGTATAAATTAAAAAAATAATAAAAAAATAAGCCTGCTATATTAACAAATGAGTATAAATCTAGGTGCTCGTAGCAATTACGAAAAAAATGCCCCGCATTAAAATGAATGTAAATATAAGCACCATATACATTATGGAAAAAAGTCGCTAGAATTAATATGAGTATAATTATAAATATAGGTTTTGTATAAATTACAAAAAAACCTACATACTAATATATGAGTATAAAGATAGATCTCTTATTAAGCAAAAAAAAAGGTCTCATGTAAATTACAAAAACAAATAAAACCGTATATTAGTATATGAATATATAACCATAGGTCCCCGTTAAAATTACAAAAAATAAAACCCTTATTTATAAATATCATCATAGGGTCTGTGATAGAGTGGAAGTGAGATGAGATCTCAATTATAGGAGGTTCCTAGGGTGAAGTTGCACGGGTAGTTGCTAGGCGATAAGTTGTAAACGGTTGATTTTAATTTGAACTAGGGCTATTATAGTGGATTTCCTTCTTGGATTGATATCCTTCAAACGTAGGTTGCGTTGTGCACCGAACTGGGTTAACAAACCTTGTGTGTTCTTTATTGCTTTGTATTTTCACCAGTTATATTAGTTTATGTCCACTGTTAGCATAATGTTTCAACATTATTATCAAGTATTGAAACATTGTATACAACATTTGTTTCCTGACGCGCCAGGAATTTCAAAAACAATAAAAAGATTATATGAAGAAGTTTAATAAATAAAAAAGATACAATAAAACGAATATATGAAAAAGTTTAGTAAAAAATAAAGATACAATAAAAAGATTATATAAAAGTTAGTCAATAAAAAAAATTAGGAAGGAGGGTATAATAGACAAAATATAACTTTAAATTATCAAAACAACAAACAATCTGAAACAATTTTTTTTTCTAAAACAACAAACAAAAAGGAACGGCGGAAGTAATATTTTATGAAAATATCATATTAAAATGGATATTGTGAAAATACTCAATGGTATGATTTAAATTTAATTAAAAATTTATTATATATATTTGTTTCTCAGTTAAGGTTAAATTACTAAATTTTTTTTGGTATAGTTCAAATTAATTTTTTTAATTTTACTTCTTTCATTATAGAAAAAAAAAATGATTAGCTTATAACAAAAAGCTATTAACTAATAAAAATGAGATATGCTCATGAATAATATATTTGTCCCGTGTATGATTTTTTGTACTAAATTATCGTTAATAATAATAAATATTTATTATTCAATTTTTTTTAATAAAACAATTGTCCCGTGTAAGATTAATTATTTTTATTAAGGCAATTGTCCCGTGCATGAATTTTTTATTCAATTCCTTTTATGTATTAATGATAAATATTTTGTCTTGTGTTTTTCTTATATATATTTATTATTGATGAGAATTCATTCTTCTATTGTTTAAAAAAAAAAAACTATTTGTGAAAGCTCATTTCCATTCATTTTTATATTTAAGATTGATATTATATTAAAGTATAAAATTTATTTAGGATAAAATATTTAGAAATATGTTATAAAATATTTTTAAAATATAAGTGACGTCATTGTGCTTTTTCTTGTAAAATTTATTAAATTAATATTTTTTTATTAAAGTAATTGTCCAGTGTATAATTTTTGTCTAATAAATTATAATTAATATATATTATTCAATTCCTTTTTTAAATAAAGCAATTGTCTCGTGTATGATTAATTTTTTTTTATTAAAACAATTGTCCCGTGTTAATTCGTAATTTTTTTTTATGCATGTTAATTCATAAACTAACTTATAAAACTTATAATAAATCAATCTAAACGGGCTCACTGTATTTTTCTTTCTATTTTTTTTCTTCTTTTATTTTTCATTCTTCTTTTATTAGGTTTCTTCTATTTTTATTTTGGCTTAATTACATATTTTGTCCCTTATGTTTATTTTATGTTTTAATTTGGTCCCTTAGGTTTAAAAATTTTCAATTTACTCATTTTAGTCAAATTTCTGTTTAAATCGTTCATGTAACTAACAAATTTGCATATGTGAACCACTTGGAAAGACATCACATGGAAGTTTTAGACAAAATGAACTCAAATTTTAACAAAAAGTTGGAAAAAATTAACTCAAAATTTAATTAAAAGGACGAACTTGTGTTGATATCAGTAACAAAATGGATCGATTTGAAACTTTTAAAATATAGAAAGTTAACTTGAAATCTAAATTAAAAATATGGGTCCAAATATACAATTAAGCCTTTTATATTTTATATTAAATTGTTATATATTAGATTGAGTTACTATTTCTTCATTCAATTTATTCAAAAAAAAAGTTTTATTTTTTATGCCGTATCTTTTATATTTACTTTTGTTCCTATTTTTATACGTCAATTTCTTTTAATTAATTATTTTTTAAATATATTGGATGGATACTTGTTTAGATGTGATTTCCGATGCTATTTTTATGGGAAAATTTCTTTCATGCTTATCTTTTTTTTTTCTTCCTATTTTTATTTTATACTCCCTCCGTTTCTTTTTAATTGTCTTTTATTATCCTATTTAGCGTTTCTATTTAATTGTTCTTTTTGTATTTTATGGGTATGATTTGTCAATTATACCCTTTGTTAATTGTTATTTATTTTTCCATAAAACCAACTAATGCTATATATTTGGAAAACTAAATTATTTTTTTTTAAAATTTTTGTTGGTACATAACATATTAAATTTTGTTTTCT
This sequence comes from Trifolium repens, assembly GCA_030408175.1. Lineage (NCBI taxonomy): Eukaryota > Viridiplantae > Streptophyta > Magnoliopsida > Fabales > Fabaceae > Trifolium > Trifolium repens. The sequence continues at coordinate 19,898,387 of CP125848.1, forward strand.
TATATAATATATTAAATTTATTGGAAAGAGAAAATATGGGCAAAAAAATAGGAATTTATTGGCGATTAAAACGAGGGTATAATAGGAAGATAACATGCAAAAATACACTTCCTTAACTTGATGTTATCATTCTAAAAAGACAATTAAAAAGAAACGGAGGGAGTATATTTTTTAGTTTATAGTTAAAATTACATTTAAGGACATAAATTCTGAAATATTATTAAACTTGATTGGACAAATTTGAGATTTTACTAGTAGTCCTTTTTAATATATTGTAAGTAGATATATTGGATGGATACTTGTTTAGATGTGGTTTTCGATGCTATTTTTATGGAAAAATTTCTATCATGTTTATCTTTTTTTTTTTCTTCCTATTTTTATTTTATATATTTTTTAGTTTTGAGTTAAAATTACATTTAATGACATAAATTCTGAAATATTATTAAACTTGATTGGACAAATTTAAAATTTTAGTAGTAGTTCTTTTTAATATATTATAAGTAGATTAGTTTATGATATTTCATAAAAAAAACAAGATAGTTTATTATGTTGGCGAAACAACTTTCATAATTTAGGATTGTAGTATAATTCGGACAATCTCTTACAATTACATCTTAATTTTTTAAATGAATAAAATTATAGAACAAAAATAATAAATTTAACGAACCAAAATTAGAGACGGGGACAGTCCATGAAAAATGTATGACACAACAATTAATTATACATAATCATATAATATCAATTAATGAAAGAAATATAATATTTCATATTATATATGTAACATATTTTTTCACAATAATTTCATTTAAAATATATTTTATTAAACAATTTAAGGTGTTATATTTTATAAAACAATCATTAACACATGAAAAAAACTAAAAAAAATACTAGTTAAACAAAGCTCGTTAAATAGAGTGCAACGCAATCAAGAGCATGAAAAACGAACGTTCGTAGCAATCACACTCTCTCTCACTCTCTAATCCGCGGGTGGGCTTAGTACACACATGAACAATATCATCTTCAACCTCTGGCGGGTCGACCCACAACCAAAAATGGGTTAAAACGCGGGTCACTGCTCCAACACATGTAAATTCCGTTTTTCAGCACCGTTTTGTACGTTTTTTTGTGGGTTTCGACCAGAATTCAATTTCTAATGATGTTAACACAAAATAATCAAGTTTTAAACATAAAAACATGAGATTTGCAAATAAATTTGTAAATTTGTGAACCCATTAAAGACATGGTTTTTCTTAGATTTCTCCCTCTTTGATTGTCAATAAAACACGAAATTTGTGACATTAGATTCATAAAATCATTCTCTACAAAAGCCATGTAGATTTTTACTTCAGTTTATTGTATAACAAGATTCGAAAATTTGACAAACAAGATAAACGAAAATTACCCAGTCGTTGTTAAGAAATATAGAAGAATGAATATATGATGAAGTTGCTGCAAACTTGAACAAGAAGATTAAATGAGAAATTAGTGTTAAAATTTAGTGGGTGTTAAAGGAACAAAATGTAATTTCTGATCATAAGAATGAAGATGTAAAGATGCAAAATTTTAAATTGATAAAAGTAAATTAATTAAAATTGGTAGTATTAAATATAATTAATTAAAAATAAAGGTAGTCAAAATTATTTATGGTAAAAAATTACTTAAATATTTGACTTTAATTGTTGATTCCATTTGGCTGAACATGATTGGTGCCATGTCAGCTGAGGGTAGTTGCCCTTAAATTTTGAAAGGGTTAATTAGAAAAATCCCAAATATTATTATCTAACAACTTCCCTCAAACTCACGATGTATAAATGCAAAACATTTTATTCTGATACTACCCCTCAAGTAGGAATGACATTGATCTGAGCCAACTCGTGAATAGTTCAAACCTCAGTTCGATAATTGACTCGTGAACTTGGTTCAAGAATTAATAATGAGTTGAACTTGAGTCAAAAATTAACTTCATTAAATAAATGAGTTGAACATAAACTATATATAGTTCGCTTCATTTTTCTCAGAAACTAGTTCGATTTAATAGTGATAAGAAAATATTGTATGAAATGCATCACTCGTGATTTCGTGAGGTGAGGTTTCGTGTTATATAACATAGTTGATTGCAAAACTCTTGAAAACTATATTAATAAAAAGAGAAAATGAAAATGATAGTAACTCCTTGACCCTTAGCTAATTTTTCTCCTTTTTTTGTAAGTTTCAATCATATCCCAGCTTTTATAATTTCAATAGTGTAAAATTCCACATGATTCTCTCATATTTTTTTTCAATTGAGATGATCCAATTTCGTGCAATTATGTTTTGTGACTTTTGTCCTCTCACACCTAAGTTTTCTATAAGTTGGGATCATTTTCATTTTCTTTCTCCATTTTCCTTCTTATATTAGTATTATATTTCTTAAAAAATTTAAAATATATACATATTAAGCATACCGTAAAAGAAAATAAAAGACAAAATTAATATTGTGAATATAACATTTTACACTTCTAAGTTATTGAATACACAAGTTTTAAGATAAAATTTTCTTATTAATATGCTTAATTAGTGTCCGGGGGCACTGTTTAGCATTATCAGACTCACTAAATATTACTCCCTCCGTGTAAATTTATAACCAAAAAAAAATCACATTTTCGTGTGTCAAATCATAAGCAAACACAACTAATTTTTATCATTTTTAAGATTTACTCTTACTTATTTTCATAAAGTTTAATGCAAATTGCTTTTAATTTACTCTCTCTTCTTGTTCTATAATCAATAATCAATAAAAATTCTTTTTACATCTTACCATGAAACCTATTTTAAGAAAAATACAAAAAGTCGTATTTTAAATTATTATACTTTACTTTTATTAATAAATGTGGTTCTTTTTTTTTGCTTATAATATATAATATGAGACGGAGGGAGTATATTATTTTTTTTGAACAGACAAAAATGGAATATATTAACACTAACAAAGTAGTCTATTTAGCACAAGGCCTACCATAAAGACCACTAAAGATTACAAAAAGTCATCCAAGAAATCAAGACAGTACATGTTAGTCGGTTCTCAAACAAAAAAACGGGTTCGACCACCAATTATAATAACTAAAAACAAAATTTGCATTGTTTGCCTTCATCCACCAAAAGCAGTAACGTTTAACTTTATCCGTTAATATCATTTTAATACATACGTATGATTGCCGTTTGATATAAAATTACTTCATGTTATACTGCTTTATTTCTAGATTGTAGTAAAAAGTGATTTTTCCCCTTCCAATCGAATTTTCTTCATATACATGAGTCAGGATGAATCAAACCCCAAATCACATGCTTAAATGACCAAATCAATTACCATGTAGATCAATTCATTGCTGGTCCCATTTTCTACATCCATAATTTATGTCTTCATTTTTTTTTTTTGACAAGACAAGATGTCCTTCATTTATTGATGTGTAGGTTTCACATAATTATGCCCTTGAATATTTTTTTTGGATGTCCTTGATTTGAATAACTCGTTTGTACAATTTTGGCAAAGTTTTGTGACATGTGGTAAATATGAATTGTTAGATGATTATTCAATATAAAACACAATGTTTTGAATAAATCATTTACGGTTCACTTTACAATATAAAATAGGGTAAATAGGTCTTTATTCCTTGTAAAGTAGGCGAGTTTTGATTTACCCCATGTAAAAAAATTCTTTAAGATTTCACTTTGCAAATATTTTTTTTTTATTTACCCTCTTGGATGCACTTTTTAAATCGGTTATTTTGTTCAACCGATGTAAAAAGTGATGTTTTTTAAATCGGTTTTTTCTGTTCAACCGATTTAAAAAGTGCACTCAGGGGGAGAAATCAAAAAAAAAATTTGCAAGGGGGAAATCTTAAAGGAATTTTTTATAGGGGGTAAAGCAAAGTTCGCCTACTTTGCGGGGGGTAATGACCTATTTAACCAATAATAAACAAGGTCATGTTTTTTTTAGTTTAATTGATATACACTATCAGTGTAAAGTTATTTTACACATGTAACTAATAAGAGTGATTTAAATTTTCATGGTATGTATATAAGATAGTGGGGTGAAACAGAGTGATGTAACGGAATACATGGTTCTTATTGGTTGACAGTGTAAAATTATTTTACACTGTCAGTGCATACAAATTAAATTTTTAAGTAGAATTTGTTTTTAATAATTAAAGATATAAAAATAAAAGATATAAAAATAAAACAAAAATTAAAACAAAAATTTTAAGTAGAATTTGTTTTTAAAACAATTCTAAGATATTAAATGCATTACTTTCAAAATTATACTACTACAATATTTCTTTTCTTTTTCTTTTTTAACAAAAATAATATTCATTTATTCAAATTGACAGAATACATCGAATCATACAAATTCAAAATGGCTAAAAATTGAATAGGATCAATCTACGAACAAACTCATCACAACATCCACATTAATAGCATACAATGACAAAATGTCTACAGATGTGACAATGCCTACAAATATGATGAAATTTAAGTGCTCGAAATATTCATGTCTTCAAGTCTACAACGTTGACGGCACCAAAATCATTGATTGAATATGCACCGAGCCGAATATAATCTTTCAATCTGAACCAAACAAACACCGCCCCAAGACGGGAAAACAAAATAACATCGCACCAAGACGGCTACCAACACAACGTCTCACTAAGACGACGAAAAAATCACGAAGAAAAAATTATATATATATATATATATATATATATATATATATATATATATATATATATATATATGAAAATCACTTATTTGAATAAAAAGAAAGGAAAAACAATTCATAGGGTGATTTTGGATTAAAAAAAATGACCATGTAACAGCCCGGCGACCAGCCACACAGATGCTGAAGCCCCGCTGCTCGTTACCAGCTTAATCACTACCCCCCTTGTAGTGTTTTTGCCTCCGTAGTGATTCGAACCATGCACCCTGGGGATAAATACATGTTCAATGCAATCACTACTACCAATTTTAATTTGTATGCACTGACAGTGTAAAATAATTTTACACTGTCAACCAATAAGAACCATGTATTCCGTTACATCACTCTGTTTCACCCCACTATCTTATATACATACCATGAAAATTTAAATCACTCTTATTAGTTACATGTGTAAAATAACTTTACACTGATAGTGTATATCAATTAAACTAAAAAAAACATGACCTTGTTTATTATTGGTTAAATAGGTCATTACCCCCCGCAAAGTAGGCGAACTTTGCTTTACCCCCTATAAAAAATTCCTTTAAGATTCCCCCCTTGCAAATTTTTTTTTTGATTTCTCCCCCTGAGTGCACTTTTTAAATCGGTTGAACAGAAAAAACCGATTTAAAAAACATCACTTTTTACATCGGTTGAACAAAATAACCGATTTCGAAAAGTGAAGAGGAGCATGAAGAGCATCTTCGTATGGTTTTGCAAGTGTTGCGGGAAAGAAAGTTGTATGCGAATCCGTCGAAGTGTGATTTTTGGTTGGAAGAGGTGAATTTCCTGGGCCATGTTATATCAAAAGAGGGAATAGCCGTGGATCCAGCCAAGATTGATGCGGTACTTTCATGGAAGCAGCCTCAAACAGTGACTGATGTGAGGAGTTTTGTCGGTTTGGCCGGTTATTACCGAAGATTTATAGAAGGTTTCGCTAAAATTGTGGCGCCAATGACACAACTTACGCGAAAAGATCAACCGTTTGCTTGGACAGAGAAGTGTGAGTTGAGTTTTCAGTTGTTGAAGGAGCGGTTGACGACTTCACCAGTCTTGATGTTACCACAGTCGGAGGAACCGTATGAGGTTTATTGTGATGCTTCTCATCAAGGGTTGGGTTGTGTGTTGATGCAACACAAGAGAGCAGTAGCTTATGCGTCAAGGCAACTTAAAGTGCATGAAAAGAATTATCCTACGCACGATTTAGAGCTTGCGGCCGTTGTTTTCGCATTGAAGATTTGGAGACATCATCTTTATGGTTGCACTTTTGTCGTGTTTAGTGATCATAAAAGTCTTAAGTATCTGTTCGATCAGAAAGAGCTTAATATGAGGCAACGGAGGTGGATGGAAACTTTGAAAGACTTCGACTTTATGTTGGAATACCATCCGGGAAAGGCTAATGTGGTAGCCGATGCTTTGAGTAGGAAGAGTGTGTCGGTTTGTTCGGCACAGATGGCTAGTCAACAAGAGTTGTTGAAAGAATTTCGAGACTTGCACCTAGAGGTAGAGTTTGCGTTTGGGAATATGAGACTGGGTATGATTACCATCTCAAACGGTTTGTTGGAGGATATTGCTAATTGTCAAGATGACAAGTTCCTTATGGAGAAAAGGGCTTTGATTGTTCGAGGAACCAACCGAGATTTCAAGGTGGGATCGGACAATATCTTGAGGTGTCAAGGGAGAGTGTGTGTACCCGAAGCTATGGGCTTGAGAAACATCATTCTAGGGGAGGCACACAAGAGTAAACTTAGTATACATCCTGGAGCAACAAAGATGTATCAAGACCTGAGGCATGATTTCTGGTGGCCGGGTATGAAAAAGGATGTGGCTGAGTATGTGGCGTCGTGTCTGACTTGTCAGAAGGCGAAGATTGAACATCAGAGGCCGGCAGGGATGCTGCAGTCGTTAGATATCCCCGAGTGGAAGTGGGATAGCATTTCTATGGATTTCATCACTGGTTTACCTAAGACCAGAAGGAAGCATGATTCCATTTGGGTGATAGTGGATCGATTGACTAAGTCCGCTCATTTTCTACCGGTAAGGATTACGGATACGGCGGCAAAGTTGACCGATGTTTACATTGCTGAGATTGTGAGGTTACATGGGATTCCGTCAAGTATAGTGTCGGATCGAGACCCAAAGTTTACTTCACACTTTTGGAGGACTTTGCATGAGGCGTTGGGGACGAAACTGAGATTGAGTTCCGCCTACCATCCCCAGACAGATGGGCAGACTGAGAGAACAAATCAGTCACTAGAGGATTTATTGAGAGCATGTGTGCTGGATGATCGTGGGAGTTGGGACGACGTGTTGCCGTTGATAGAGTTCACGTACAACAATAGTTACCATTCGACTATCGGAATGGCACCATATGAGGCTTTGTATGGAAGAAGATGTCAGACTCCTTTGTGTTGGTACCAAGATGGGGAGAGTATGATAGTAGGACCGGAAATGGTACAACAGACGACGGACAAGGTCCGAAAGATAAGGGCAATGATGAAGGTTGCTCAAGATCGACAAAAGAGTTATACGGATAGGCGTCGGAGGCCTTTAGAGTTTGAGGAGGGAGATCACGTATTTCTCCGTGTTACTCCAACAACTGGTGTCGGAAGGGCTTTGAAAGCGAAGAAGTTGACTCCGAAGTTTATAGGGCCTTATCAGATTTTGGAACGGGTTGGGAATGTAGCATATCGGATCGCGTTGCCACCGGTACTATCTTTGATTCATGACGTGTTCCATGTGTCGCAATTGCGGAAATATACACCGGATCCATCACATGTGATTACACCAGATGATATCCAGTTGAGGGATAACTTGTCATTCGAGGTTCCGCCGATCAAGATTGCGGATAGGAAGATGAAACGTTTGAGAACGAAAGAGATACCTTTGGTGAAGGTAATATGGAATGAAGCTACAGGAGATACGACCTGGGAGCTCGAGAGTAAGATGAAAGAATTATACCCCAGTTTGTTTGACGACGTCTAAGTTTCGAGGACGAAACTTCTTTTAGGGGGGTAGTATTGTAAGACCCAGGATTTCATTGTATAGTTGGTTTAAGGAATATTAGGGTTTCGATGTGTTCGTGTGACGAAACATCGTGTAATTATTAGCTTTTGCTGTAATCGAGTCTGTTTAGTGCTCGTGCACTGTAATTGTACAGACTTTTGTCTTGTGATCCTGTTTCTTGTATAAGAAGTTATTTGTGGTTTCAGAATAATAAGTTTTGGATTATTCTTGTTTTTGGAAAAACAAGTAAGATTTTACCCGTCGTTGTAAAATCTTATTGCGTCTGTTTTGAGTGAGGTTTCGGATGGAAGTTTTATATATCTGCGCGAGTTAGGATATATTCTGAGATTAATTTTCTGAGGTATGGGAGAAAATTACAGTCGCGGAAAAAGATTCGGCGATAAGTTTTGGAAATGTTAAACGTTAGACGTTTCTTCCGTAGGTTTTGTGTTTTGGTGAGTTTCGTTCGTCGCGGCGCGCGAGAACTGAACGTGTGAGTGTTTCTATGAGGTTTTGAGTTTTACCTCGAGTGGATTTGTTTTGGTTTGATCCAATGGCTATGGTTTGGTCTTGGCATTGTGTTTTTGATCCAATGGCCATAAGCCATCAAGAGCTTTGTAAATAGTAAGGAGGTTTGATGACTTTGGCACTTAGAAAAAACATCACCAAACATCTCATTCTTCCTCTCTTCCACGTGAAACTCCATTTCATTTCCAACCTTCACAAATTTTCCATTCCTCACCATTTCACTCCATTTCAAGCTTTGGAGCTTTGAAGAAAGTTGTAGAGAATCACTTTCTAAAGGTAACCCTCTCTTCTCATCTCTTAGGATGGTAGACTTATAGAGTTTAAGAGTTTTTGGGTTTATGTTCTCATGAGGGTTTGTTAGAAAATGTTACTTGTCATGGTTTTTGTTTCATGAATGTTGTTCATGAGGTCTAGAGAAGCATGTGTAGGCTTTGTTGTTTTGTTTTCCATGAGTTGGTGAAAATCTCATGAGAAAAGTTAAGGTTTTGGTTTGTTTATGTATTGATCAATTACATGAGGTTATGTTGTAAGGTTTTGAAAAGAAAAGTTGTCTTTGAACCTTTGGACAAAAGGGAAACGCGTTGTATGGTTTTGTTTTGGAAAATCCGATGAAAAATATTTTGAGGTTTATGAAAATATTTTCCTAAGTGTTTTTGAGTAGTGTTTTGGGGTCAAAATGGTTTAAACCTATTGTGACATGTGGTGTCGCTTTTTACCTTGAAAACATGTTTGAAAATGATTACCGGACGGTTAAGGCCCGTAATAAAACTTGTGCTTGGATTTGGTTTTGATTTTGGAAATGAAAATCAAATAACTTGCACTCGAAGCAACCAACAAGCTTTCGGAAAATGAATTGCTTGCTTATGAAAATGGTTTGCTTTTATGCTTTGAAAAAGTGTTGGGAACTAATAGAATCAAACTAGGTTTGGGTGGAAAAAGGTGGTGTGAGTTGCTGTCTTGTGCTGTCATGACAGGTGCAACTCGCCGGGCGAGTGGTTACTCGCCAGGGCGAGTGTCACAGGTCCTGACAACACGCCAGGGCGAGCTCCAGAGCGAGTAAGACCAGAACTCTCTGCCTTCACTCTCCACCAACTCGCCAGGGCGAGCTCTGGGACCTAAAATTTTGGATTCTGATTTCTAAACTTGGTTTTTAACTTTCTAACCCCTTTTTATTAATTTATGAAAGTGGTTGGGATTGGAAACGAGTTTTTCGGGTACTCGGAAAGTGCGTAGCTTGTAACGCAAGAAAACGACCATTTTGCATTTCAAATTATTTAAGACTTTTGACTATTGTTTTGGGTCCTAAAAATAGTACAAATAACTCATGGTGGTCGATCAATACGATAGATTTTGGTTTAGTATCCGAAAGAAGGATTTTACCTTAGAGAACCTTTGGGTTTTGGGGTTTTAGAGTCCAAAACATTAAGGATTGATTGGTTATGGTTTTGATTGAAATACTTTGCTTGTTTTAGGAAGCAAGTAAGTGTTGTGCGAGCGTGTGATAGTTGAGTGCTTGACGAGGTAAGGGCTCCACTTTATTTCTGTCTTTAAATGGTTACGACATGCTTTGTTTTGCTGTGTGTGCAATTGCTGTGTGCTTGGCATGTTTGTACTTAAGTATTCTCGTTGATGAGATCGTGATTATAAATTAAAAGTGCAACTTACATATGATTAGGAAAATGTATGCATGTTGTGACGACTTGTACATAGGCTTTAGGCTATGTGAATGTTTGCATGAGCATATATGAATGCGTGCGTCTGATGAGACTACGCGAGGATTTTGTCTTGTGTGACTATCCTGTATATGCCAAAGAGAATATATGCCATGCATTTCATAGTTGCGTGCCTAGGTGTATGTCTGTGTGACTTTGCCTACGTACCGGGCGTTTGACTGTGTGGCTTCGCCAAATCCCTCTGGATTTATATTGAGTTGGTGTATGTCTGTGTGACTTCGCCTGGTGTTTGTCTGTGTGACTTCACCTGCCTTGTGTGGCAATTTTAGTGCGGGTACGTATATTTCTGTGTGGCTTTGCCTACCCCACGACTCTTCGAGGAGAGGTTAATTTTCCGGAAAATCATGCATGTGACGGCCAGTGATTGGTGTCACACTCATTGTAGAAGTCTGCATTAGGCTTGGTGTGCATTTATTTATATAAGCCCGTTGGTGGGAACTACTTTTGAGATTAAGAGCTTTCTCTTGTGTTTGTGGAAATATTTGTTATGTGTACAATTTTTCGCACCGGATATATATATATATACTTGTATTTTGTGGTGACCCTTTCTTTCATTTGCGGGCTCATCCCACCCAGATGATGGGTTAGGTCGTGGCGACGACGGTGGCTGTTCCAGACCCCAGTGAGCGGTTGGAGTTGTAGCCTAGAATATTTAGACTATGCGCCGGTGTGTTTTGTGCACCGTGCTTTTTGGTTAGCATAGGATTTCTAACTTGTTTGATACTTAGACTTGGATTGTAATTATTCAGGAAATACACTTTGCTTGTCGAAGCACCTTTTAGCAATGAGTTCCTTGTATATTTGAATGCCGGTTCATTTAAAATCTTTTATGCGCACTCTGAGCGTTAGTTGAAATAAAAAGAAAAAAAAAAAAAAAAAAATAATGCCCCTTTTGGCTTATGAAAAACGGGGTGTTACAAACCACAAAACCACCCATCTTTTGGTGGATGAGGAAGAATAGAAACTAGGGTTTGGAGGAAAAAAAGGGCGGTTGTGAGAGGTTTAACAAAAAATTATTTGTATATAGTATTTTTTTTCCTTGATAATTGCTTTTGGGATACTATTTAGCATTTTCCAATAAACATTACTACATCTGCTTTAATATAAAGGATCTTTTTACAAATTTTTGTTCTATTTTATATATATATATATATATATATATATATATATATATATATATAACTCTTTTTAAAGTTCAAAGTGCATTAATTAATTTTTTATAAAAAATACACCTAAATAAAGAGAAGTAAAAATCACATCTCTCTCTCTCTCTCTCTTAATAATGGAAGAGTAATTTTAAAAAAAGAAGGTATATTATTATTTTTAGTAAAAAAGGTATATTATTGACATATTGAATGCAAAAATTATTTTTCTTAATTCTTGTATTTTTGTGAAAGATGTCTTATAATTTTTTTTTGACAATAAAATAAATTTCTTTTCATTCATATGCTAAAATAGCAACAATGCAAAAGATAAAGAGAGTTAAATACTCATTAGAGATACATATAAAACTTCCATACAACAATATATCATTAACAAACCAAAATCTAAATCTTCACAACTAGACTAAATCCTTCCCTATATGACCAAAGGTCAATAATAATAATTTGAGATCGATAGTCTTTGATAGCATCCAAACTTTAGATAAAAGATATTTGCATGTGTTCACACAAAAAATTAACTATAAATGGTGTATGAGGTAACCGATCCTGGCACATATTGAAAAAATATTTGTGAGGTTGAAAGAAAATTTACCTTAGTGATAGCCACCATAAACCCCTTACTCGAACTATAGTATTTAATTTATGCCTCTAAATTTGTATATCATTGTTTGAACTTGTAATGAGTCAAAACTAATATGTCACTCTAAACAAACAAAATACCACACTAAGATAGAACAACAAAAAAACGCCACACAAGACGATATTAGGATGAATGTAGTATATTATTACATTCATTTTTAAATTTAAGACCTTTTCGAAAAAATAGAGAGACTAAAAAGTTGATTGTAGTATTAATTTTTTTGACAATTGATATTGTTTTTACAATTTTTTCCTTCAATAGAGAGAATAAATTAATGTTTTCTAGAGTATTTGTCACGGAGTGTAGAAAAAGACCCGCTATTTTTAGGGGTATATATTGGTAATGAAATAATTAATGCCATTGAAAATTTGAAACATATGAGATAGTATAAAAGATTAACAAATAAAAAAAATTGCAAATATATAATAGGTTTAAATACAATTTTGATTCTATATTAAATTTTTGTACTTAAAAATGATAATCAAAAGTCATGAAATTATAAGAAAACTAATTAAAAATTGAGTTTCAATTTTTAAAATTAATAAAATGTAAATAATTAAATGCACCAGAATAATTCTACATCATCGATTCTTATGTCATGTCATATAAAATATGTCAAATCACATATTTAAGTGAAATTTTTTTTAATGAAGAGACTAAAATTTAGTGATTTTAAAATGAAGAACCAATTTTATAAGTGAATAAAAATAAATAGACCACAATTATAATTAAACTTATATAATAATAGGTCACACATTTATTAAAATAAATACTAATAATTATTAATTTTTCACTTTGCATTTTAATTATTTAATTAGACGTTAAATATCCAAAACCATAAATAATCTCTGCTCGCCAAGATTTTTCATCAAAAAGAGCCAAGATGACCAATCTAAGTTGGTCACATTTTTCATATAACTTATGATATGATCTGTCTTTTCTTTAGTAATTTTATAATATAATACTTTATTTAGTTTACCAAAAATCTAAAAGAATAAAAAATAGAAGATCTTGAGCTGTCATTTATCCCATATATAATTACTTGTGCCTTTCATTACAAAAGCAGAGGAATTAGCATAGATCCCCTCAAGGCCTAAACTTAATCTAATCACTTTCCATAGACATGAAAATGGGTCGCTCCATTTTTTGTCTAATTCATCACCTTCTTTTTTCTTCACTTCTTATTTTCACTTTGTTGCTCAATGATGTTCATGCCAACAAAAAGGTAAAGCTAGTTTCACTTTGTAATTAAGAAGATGATTTCATTATAATATCATAAGCTTTTTTTTTTAATTACCTTATAATTTTTTTATTTACAGTGTTACATTGTATACTTGGGAGCACATTCACATGGTCCAACCCCTTCCACTATTGACCTTGAAATTGCTACATCTTCACATTATGATTTATTGGGTTCAATATTTGGAAGGTATATAATAAACTAAGAAAACCATTACAATATTAATCTTAATTAAGTTTTTTTTTTTTTCATAAGAAATTAATTGATTGACTAATATTTATTGATCATTCACAGTGAAGAGAAGGCAAAAGATGCAATTATTTATTCATATAATAAACATATCAATGGGTTTGCAGCTATACTTGAAGATGAAGAAGCTGCACAAATTGCAAGTAAGAAAATATAATGTTTTGTAGATCTAGTGTTTTAATTTTTCAACTTAATAAGCCTTGGTTTATATTATTATTTTCAACATTTATGTAGAAAACCCAAAGGTTGTATCCGTGTTCTTGAGCAAAGAACATAAACTGCACACTACACGTTCATGGGAATTTCTTGGACTACGTGGAAATGATATGAACTCAGCTTGGCAAAAGGGAAGGTTTGGTGAAAATACCATCATAGCTAACATTGATTCAGGTACTAAACTACTATAATGGATTTTTAAAATACTTCGTGTATGTTTGGTTCTACTTCTGGAGCAGCCATAATTGATTCTGAACGTGTAGAATTGATTCTGACTTGTTTGGTTTCTCAAAAGTAGAATTGATTCTGCCTCCAGAATTGATTCTACTTGAAGCTAGAAATCGTAGCTTCTGATTCTATAATTGATTTTTACACTCAAAATTTTTGTTCAACTCACTTTTACATAAATATATCCAAACATAAACCACTTTAACTTAAAATCAATTTTGGCCAGAATCAATTTTACAGAATCAATTTTATCAAAATCAATTCTCATCACCGCAGAACGAAACATACACTTCAATATTGTGAGCATGTGTAAGATGGTTTGTGACTAAACTATTATGACGTCACATCTCCACTCAAAACTTTAAAGTATTAGTTGAATGAGTCACTACTTTTATAAATTCAACATTCTTCTCATTCATTTCTAGTATCATTTATAACCACTCATACTTAAAACTCATTAATCTAATACTTTAAGATTTTCGATGGAGATGTAGCCTCTCCCTCTTTCCCCAACAAATTATATAATTTCACGACATGAATTAAGTAAGATTTTAGTCTTTATAAATATTTCAAATTTTATTTCTAGTTATTATAAAAATGTTCATCAAGTTTTGGTCCTCAAATATATAATGTCTTATAATTGGTTTCTAAAATTGAGTTAACTCATGTGTATTCTAAAAATTTTAATTGAGTTTTTGTATTTATGTTTATAATATTATAAAAATTTCTCTCTAAAAAAATTAAATTTTTTTAACAAAATATAAATTAAATATGAATTTTTAAGCACAAAAAATTTATATTTATTTCATCTTTTGTTAAAAAAATTAAAATTTTAAATGAGACAAGTTAACCTAAAAATAAAAAATAAAAATTGCAAAAAAGAATATTTGAGTGAATTTTTTATCATTCAAATTCTGCATTTAGAATGGTCCTAAATACACTCACTAGACAAAAAATAAATTAAAGTACTAGATATGTGTAGGTTTCTGGATTTAGAATGGTCCTAAATATACTCATTAGACAAAAATAAAATAAGGGTGAGACACTAGTTAAGGAGTCAAAAGTAATAAGTTTTGCATTGAAAATATCATTGCTAATATTTCAAATGTGTTGACTACACAAATTCCTATATTACTATACTATAATTAGTATCCTTAACTAGTGCCCCGGGACACTAGTTAGTATTTTTCATAAAATAAAAATACTAAATATGTATAGGTGTCCACCAATCATTTACCTATATTTAAAGCTGAAGGGGAACAAAGGGAATTGTCTTCTTCCGCGCACATGACACACCATGACTTTGTGTACATGATTATAGTTATCCGCTCACTTAGATCTTGTCAAATGTCTATTATGGAGATCTTGTGTACCATACTTAGGGTGGTAAAAAATCTGCAAACCGACTTAAATCGAACAATCCGAATTGAAAATGGTTAAGCGGGCGGGTTATTGCGGATTGTTGGGTTGTCAGTCACATATTTTCGATTTTAGATGGATTAAAATGGGTGTATTCGGCTTTCTAAAATCAACCTAACGGTACCCGAACCCGTCCGAGTTACATAAATTGTAAACTTTTGTTTTATTTAATATAGAAAACATCATAAAAGTGACTGAACATATCTCCGGACACACAAACTCAAAACTTGTTATCGTTTGTTTACTTGGAAAGTGAAAACGAAGAAACCACTAACTAATAGTTGAAAACCATTAGCTTGCTCTCACTCAAATACTAATACCACCATACATTTATTGATATTATTTTATTTTACTTATACTACATTTTATTTCACCTGCATCATGTTCTCTTCACACCACACAATTGAATTTTTTATTTTATTTTTTAGATAATTTTTTATTCGTCAGTTCAAAAACCGAATTAACCGATCCGCCAAACCGTCAATCCGCACAAACCGAACCCGCAAAAACCGAACTTTTAAAAAGGGTCGGATTGAATCTCATTATTGCAACCGCGGATTGGAATGAGTGGTATTTTTGGGCCCAAACCCGCTCTACCCAACCCATTACTACCCCGAACCATACTTACCCCCTTGATCTCAAATAAAAGAGAAAAATTGAAATTTGAATCAATTTTATATTAACACAAATTTCTCTTACATCTAAAATTGGAAGTAATATTTTTTTAATTGGATTATGAATTATATTTGTTAAAATATTTAATTATTACAAACACAAAACTTAAAATAATCCTCGGTATATATATATATATATATATATTTGACCGGATTTTTTCACATCTGCCAATTATTCTTGTATTCAAACTTCGAATGATAAAGTTAGTTCACATTCCTTTGTAATAATATTTTGCTAATAAAAACATTCGCTACATAAAAATAAAAAACTTATTCCGGTATAAGTACTAGTAGTATAATCGAAAAGTCAGTACTATTGATTTTACAATATTTGTTCATCAACCATGTCGACGGTACATTATTTTAGATTTGGTTGGACGTTGAAATGTTACAATCATGAAACATATTTGAAATATATGGACTTTACTATCGGTCCCCTAAAAAATATTGGCCATGCCCTACCACTAGCTAATTAAAACAAATAACCATATGATACTCATGGTCTTCTGTATGTAATATACTATTATGTATGACCATGCATGTGTATATCATTTATTTACTAGTAGTGTTTATGGTCTTGTGTGTATATCATTTAAAGTCTTCACCAATAGTGACTTGATAGACCATAAAAATTGACATAATGTTAAAAAACAAAACAAAAATTGACATAATATGTTTGTTATAGAACAATTTTGGATTCTTTGCCTTTTTTCTTCTTAGATTTAACTAACCTACATGGAGACAAAAACTACAGCCTTTGTTTGAGTTGGCAAGATGCTTTCTTGAGTTCTTAATTAATATATCAAAATATTGTATTTTATTTTGCCATAATATCTTGTGCTATGTTCCTTATTTGAAATTTGCAAAAGGGAGGATTACACGTTGTAAAAAATAATAATTAAGTCAACTAGCTCACAAAAGTCACAAGACTTCCACTTTTCCCATTTTTATTATAATCTCCATGTGATTATGTGAAAAAACTTTTTGTTTTTTATTACTTGATTAATTAATTAATTAATTAAACCGAGATGATGACTAAATTATTAAAAATACATTATCCTACTGTTTGATTAGGTGTTTGGCCCGAATCCATGAGTTTTAACGACAGAGGAATAGGCCCAATTCCAGCAAAGTGGCGTGGGGGTAACATATGTCAAATTAACAAACTCAATGGTTCTAACAAAGTTCCATGCAACAGGTATTAACAACTTTTCAAAGCAATCTCCGTAACCTTAACTCAGTTGGTAGGAACATTATATTTTATATACATGGATTGAGATTCGAATCGTGAACACCCCACTCATTTATTTTAAAGGTGGAATTTCCAGCCAAAAAAACTACCTGAAAAAAAATAAAAATTCAAAGCAAAATAAAAAATGAATCGGTTGAACCATGGGTGGTTAAATGCAGAGTAACCGGTTTCCGATTTAACTAGTTGAACCGGTTGCTCTGGTCAAGTTTAAACAACATTATGGCACAAGAGGGGAAAATTTAACTAAATTAATTATGCCTATACACATAAGTTCTAATGATGTTTTTGTTGATTAATTGCATTAAATATAAAAACCAGGAAGCTAATTGGAGCAAGATTTTTCAACAAAGCATTCGAATCATTCAACGGACAACTTCCTCGTTCACAACAAACAGCACGTGACTTTGTAGGCCACGGTACTCACACACTATCAACAGCAGGTGGAAACTTCGTACCAGGTGCAAGTATATTTGGTATTGGAAACGGTACCGTAAAAGGTGGTTCACCGAGATCAAGAGTTGCAACCTACAAAGTGTGTTGGTCACTAACAGATGCTGAGAGTTGTTTTGGTGCTGATGTCTTAGCTGCCATTGATCAAGCAATTAGTGATGGTGTTGATTTAATATCAGTTTCTGCTGGAGGTGAAACTAGTACAAGTTCTGAAGCAATTTTCACTGATGAGGTTTCAATAGGTGCATTTCATGCACTTGCTAGAAATATATTATTGGTTGCTTCAGCTGGAAATGACGGTCCTACCCCTGGAAGTGTTGTTAATGTTGCTCCTTGGGTGTTCACAGTTGCTGCTAGTACATTAGATAGAGACTTCAGCAGTAATATTACCATTGGTAACAAAACAATCACGGTATCATCTTTACTTAATGTTCTCATACTCTCTTTTATTTTTGAAAATTCTTATTGTAGTTAATTTATTATTTTAACATTGAAGTTAATTTTGTTCTGTTTTTTTTATATGTAATACTAGGGAGCCAGTCTTTTTGTAAACTTGCCTCCTAACCAGTCCTTTACTGTGGTGAATGCTGTTGATGCTAAGTTTGCCAATGCGACAAGTCGAGATGCGTAAGTCTAAATTTTAAATTTTTTTTTGTCATGTAGCTTAGTATAAATTTCAATAACGTTTTTTTTTTTGTCAAGTAGCTTAGGGGATAAAATTTTACCTTTTTAGCTGAATAAGTGGGAGCACCAGAATTCGAATCTCTGTCTCTGCATATTACATGCAATGTCCCTATCAATTAAACTAATTTCAAAATAAATTAGAGGTCTAAAAAGCCAATTAAACATTTGCTAAATGATTGTTTCTTACATAGTTTTTATATGTATATATTTGCAGACAATTTTGTAGACCGGGAACACTTAATCCTTCGAAAGTGAAGGGTAAAATAGTGGCTTGTGTTCGAGAAGGGAAAGTAAAATCAGTTTCTGAGGGTCAAGAAGCTTTATCTGCAGGAGCAAAGGGAGTGATTTTGAAGAATCAACCTAAAGTTAGTGGAAGAACACTTCTTTCTGAGCCTCATGTTTTGTCTACTATCAGTTGGCATGAGGATCATCCAAAAACAAGACAACATAGTATAGACTTAATTCCCACGTAATTATCTATTATACCTTTCTTGTAACAATCTTTTAAAATTGTTACATCATAGAATAACATGTTACAAATGAAGGGAATATTGCACCATTTATACATTTTTAATTTTGCAGGGACATAAAGTCGGGTACTAAAATAAGAATGTCCCAAGCAAAAGTATTATACGGAAGAAAACCAGCTCCAGTTATGGCTTCATACTCATCTAGAGGACCAAATAAAGTTCAACCATCAATACTTAAGGTGTTTATACACTTGATTTTTTCTCTGTTTCAAAATAAATGTCATTTAAGATTTTTACACGGTAAAAGGTAATAGTAATTTTATTAAAATGTATTTATTAACTATTGGTTTGTTTCAGCCTGATGTAACTGCCCCCGGAGTGAACATACTTGCTGCCTATTCGTTGTTTGCAAGTGCGTCTAATTTATTAACAGACACTCGTAAAGGTTTTCCATTCAATGTCATGCAAGGAACTTCTATGTCTTGTCCTCATGTTGTTGGAACTGCGGGACTTATCAAAACGCTTCATCCTAATTGGAGTCCGGCCGCTATTAAATCAGCTATCATGACCACTGGTATTTTCTCTCTCAACACAAATGCACACACAACATCTATATGAGCAAATTCTAATCATATATACAACCATGTGGTTAATAATGGTTAGAATTTTTGTTTTTGTTTTCACCACTGGTATCCGGCCACTGAACCGTTTTAATCTGGTTCGGGGGTCAGTTCTAACATTATATGATTGGCATTTGTTTCTGATCAATATAATTACATAAAACTACACTTCATTAATTTTTAAGACGACTACTTATCAAAATTTGTGGCCTTGCAGCAACCACAAGAGATAACACCAACAGGCCAATTACCGATACATTTGAAAATACACTAGCAAATCCATTTGCATATGGTTCAGGACATATTCGACCCAACAATGCAATAGATCCGGGACTTGTTTATGATCTAACCATTATTGATTACTTAAACTTTTTATGTGCTTCTGGATACAACCAGCAACTAATTTCATCACTTAATTTCAACATGACATTTAAATGTTCAGGATCACATAGCATAAATGACTTGAATTACCCTTCAATCACATTACCAAATCTTGGATTAAATGTTGTTAATGTGACTAGGACAGTTACCAATGTTGGGCCACCAAGTACATATTTTGTAAAAGCCCAATTGCCTGGATATAAAATTAGTGTTGTACCAAATTCCTTGAATTTCAAGAAAATTGGTGAAAAGAAGACATTTCAAGTTAGTTTGCAAGCAACAAATGTGACTCCAAGGAGGAAATACCAATTTGGTGAATTGAAATGGTCAAATGGAAAACACATTGTTAGGAGTCCAATTACTGTTCGACGCAAATGAAAGATAATTTCATAGTTAGTTTGATTTAATGTGTTGTTATTGGATTATATCTATATGCTTTTGTCATTTTATCAATTTTGTTGTTGTGTGTTGGGTATATGGTATAGTAAGTTTTAATAGTATTTATTAAAGTATATGTGTATTGTAATAATTGATTTATGGGAGTGACATCTATGTGTCGTGGCCAACCATAAACTTTGTACTGCAATTTTATTGTGCAAGATTAAATTATATACAATGTCAATATAAAATGTGTTGGTACATTGAAGGAGAAAGAAAATGTACGACAAACTTATACCATGATTGGTACTCAAAGAGGTATATAATAGAAGAAACATGTAGAATCTTCCTATGATAACTCATGCAACAATACTCAAAGGTTTATGGAATTTGTGTTATTTGAATCATAACATGCATTTATGCTCGTAGAAATATAATTAGCACTAGTCATTAAATCATGGTTACAATTATCTATAATCTTGACAATAGAGTTCACTAAATGGCCACTGTAGATTTGAAAAACACGGTGGATTGCATTTTTTTCCATAAATTAACATTTTTTTTATATAGTGTGTATAATAATGATTGTCGGTGTTTGTTTTATTTCTCTGACAAATGTCAGGAGGTTTACTCATTTTGGAAAGTTGAGGGTGTATATAGGAGAGTTATTATTCAAGGATGGTTATTTGGGAGAGGTATTATTCAAAGGATGGTTATTTGGGAGAGGTATTATATGAGAGAGGTACATAGGAGACAGGGAGAGTGTATATGGTTTTGCGTATTACCAAGACTAAATTTACTTTTTGCAGCAAAATGACAAAAAGATGATTAACTAATATTAAAATATGCAAGTGGGAAAAAATACAAGACTTTGAGCACTGTATTATACTTCCCGCCCAAGTTTGACAAATATTCTTATTTTAAATATCTCATGTTTTTGTCTATAAATACCAAATAATAACACAAGCTTTTTACACATCAAAATGGACAACCAATCTTCACTCCTATTTGTCATTGGATCTTTGTTTTGCATTGATTCCTTGAGCCTGAAAATGAAATACTCATTTGATTAGATGATTAGATCTCACCCACAATCAATCTTTTAATGAAGCATGATATATATATATGAACAAAGCATGAGACCATGAAGCATCTATTATGTTACTTTGTTTGAAACTATAGTTTTGTGATTATGTTTGTTCTATTGTTTTGTAGGTGAGCCTCACTTCTTTCATGGACATTCCTTATGTTTCACAAAGGTAAAGAAATGTTTTCCTATCTAATTTGGTTTGTTTCTTTTCTACAAGAGCATATTAATTTTTTGCAGTCATATAAAAAAATTGTGCTACAATTTACTAACAATTACTTTTATGCTAATAGACACTGAAAAAATGACATATAATGAGCAGCTATAGCCAAGGAAAAGGAGCAGTAGGGTTTGAGAAAAGCATACACTACACTACTAATGAAGCCTACACCATTGATAGAAGACATTGAGTTTTAAATGTACACTACACTACAATGAGGTTTTACAAGTACCTTTGATGAGAAAAATAAGGAAATTTTCAATAAGATAGTTGTTCTTACTTACTTGAACTGAACCACATTCTTTTCTTGCCCAGCCATATGTGAATCTTGCAACAAGCAATTTATCATGTCACTTGCTTAAATCAAATTCGGAAATTGACAAGGCATAACCAATAACCAATCAAATTCAGAGACACATGATGCTAAGAGTATCTCCCATTTTACAACAGAGTCCAACATGGTTGAATCATCTCAACAACGGACCACCAATTTTCCTTTCTTTTTTGTCATTGTTTTGCAGTGATTTCTTGTGTCTGAAAATGGAAAACTCATTTAATTAGATCTCATCCGCAATCAAATGAAGCATGAATATATGAACAAAACATGAGGCCATGGATTATTTATTACGCTACTTTGTTTGAGATTTAAGTTTTCTGATAATGTTTGTTCCCTGTTGCTTTATAGGTGAGCACTTTTTTCAAAGATCTTGGTTGTGTTTCACAAAGGTAAAGAAATATTTTTCTATCAACTTCATTTTAGTATTTATTTGGATAGTTGTTTTCTATAAAAGACTAATTATATGAATGCCATTAATGAAAGAAATTGCAGTCATAAAAAATTTGTTGTGAAATTTACTACTTTTCTGCATATAGAATAGACAATAAACACATGGTATAACTAACATCAATTTAAAATTACTAGCAATGAAACATAAGTATCCTGATAGTTTTGTTGATATACACATAAGCATAAAAAGTTTATAGAAGTTTCTAATTAGTTATTATTAGTTCATTAGACATTGACATACACATCAATCAATAATGTTAACGAGGCAGAAACTCAAATTCTATAGATTCAAAATATTGTCCATATGTATAAACTTTAGTTCCAATATAAAAACACTTGAAGCCCTTAAAGTTTTGCAAACAAATAATTCAAAAATAAGATAGAAATAGAAAATTAAGGGTCTCCTCAAAGATCTGTTGAAGTTATATTTTCAAAATCTTTTGGTGTTTGCATTAGTATCATATCCTCCCATACACAACCTCTGCATTGGTATCATATCCTCCCATACACAACCTCTTACAAGGTAAACATTAAAACTGCAATAACAAGAAAAATGGCTGCCAACTATGCACTCCCCTCCCTTAACTCAAAAGACATAAACCTAGAAACCTTGGAGTTTCACACTTAAGTGATGATCACATAACCACCAAAATATATACCACAACATAAAATTAATATTTCCATATACATTATATAAAGATGTTCAAAAAGTACTACTGTAGACAGATAATTTTGATCAATTTGAGTAATTTGATAATGTAGCTTACGTAAAAAAATTAAGAGATAATTTTTCTCTTCTAAATCTATGTCTTTCATATAAGAAAAAATTCTTTGAAAAACAATTTATGCTTTGGAACTTGCAGGTACCTTTGAGGAGAAAAATACAGTAATTTTCAACAAGTGTTCTTTCTTCCTTGAACCACCTCTCCTAAGACGTGAATCTCTCAGCAACCTGTTTTCAGCAAAGGGTCTCCAATTAAGCCATATATGCTATATACATAGTAGATGCAAAAAAAAAAAAAAAAACTAAGATCTCAGTAAGCCATTTATTCTATATCCAAATATATTTCCTCTAAAAAAATAACAGAACCATATACAAAAATATATGGGTTAGGGTTTCTACATTTAAAACAAAATAAAATGAGGGTGTAACACTTACCCTTGGCTACAAAGGGAAGATCCGAAATGAAAGAATGTCGTCAACCATAATCATTGCTGCAGCGATAACTCCAGACACGGTGGTTATCGATTACAGTTTTCAAATCGTGAAATAAAGCATTGAGAATACATATGATAATTATTGCAGATCTGGACTCAGCTCTGCAGAATAGCTCAGATAAGGTATAAAATTGGAACTGTTGCCGGCCATGGTTTGTTAACAAACTAGAATTGTCTTCGGTGATTTTGCCCCGACAGATATATTGATACAGTGGAAGAAAAGAAGAGAACAAAGTTGTTTTGGTCAAACGAGGAGAAGCTCGCGGTGGGTGTGGGAGGAATTCTTGCAGCGGCGTATGGGAGTCAGAGAAGGAAAAGGAAGATCAAGCATCCAAAATAAAATAAAATGGGTTAGGGTTAGAAAATGAAGCAGATTAGTGTTTGAGGTGAAATGTTTGGGTTAAGAGGAGATCTTGGGCTTAGCCCAATTCTGGATAGTACGATACAATTAGTGTCTACTGTGTACCCAATATTCCTAAATTGTATTATTATTTAAAATATAAAAAATATTTTCTCTCAATTTTTGTTTCCTTTTTGGTGAATAATAAAACAAATTTATACAAATATTTTAGAGATTCTTTTGTAGGGATTTAAAAAAATCAAGCTACTTCATGTTTATTTATCATCCCCCTTCTTTCCTTTTTATTTGTTGTTTTAGAAAGAAAAAAAATTGTTTCAAATTATTTTTCTTTTTGATAATATAAGTTTATATTTTGTCTATTATACACTCCTTTTATATAATCTATTTTTTTCTATTTTTTAATGGAAAAAAAAGAATATGCAAATCTATTTTTTTTAATGGAAAAATAGAATATGCAACTTATGTAATGTTTTGCGATTAAACCCAATTTTTTTACTTTCCAATATTTCACGTCATTTTTCTCTCTTCCACGTAACAATTAAATTATTATTCAACTTTTACATTGTTTTTTTATATACAACTTTTACTACTACAATTGTTTGGTTTAAATCAAATAATCTCTCTTGCAACTTACTTTCATATACCCGCATTCTTTATTCTTTATTAATATTATTTAATTTTATATTGTTATTATTGTTTATACTTTTTTTTAAATAATAATAAATATTTTTAGTCTCTACAAATGAGAAAGAAGTGTAAAAATGAGTTTTTTTTTATGTTGAAAGTATATCAAACCATACCTCTATTTATAGAGTTTTAAAAATTATGAATTTTGGTATTAAAAGAATACATAATATCCAATAATTGCCCTAAAAAGATTATGAAAAATAAAAATCTACACACCCAATTAAAATATGATAGATGCACATATGCATTTAAATAAATAAAAAAGAGAAAATAACAAAACAAATCTATTGTAAAAAAAAAAACCAAATCAAATCAAATTGTGCCACGTGTCACACTCTTTTCCACTTTTTTTGCTTTTGACCGGTTGAAAAAATTCATCCCCACTCTCCTCCATCTATTTTCACTCCAAGTTTAAACCTTACCATTGTAATAATTCAACCATTCTTTTTGGATTTAAACTTACATAGTCTTACTGTATAAAATAATATATATTGTATTCTCGTGACTTTGACTCAGTTGACAAAGATATTACATATATTAGAAATATCTTTTTAATGTATGGACTATTTATATGGATTACTGTAACTCTATTATGGGTCTATTTCTTTAACAATTTAACTCCAACAACTTTGTATTGTCGGAACTTGATCTTTAGATTACTATTTTGCTTGATTGAGTACTAGGGACTTTGTTTTGGATGATATGTGGTTATTGTTAAATTTTTTCCCATTTTAAAAGAGTTAAAACCGTGCGAGGCACGGGTCATAAGACTAGTAAGATGACAAAACATATAATATTGTATAAAATGAAGAAAATTACCTAGTAATAAAATTATATTTATAATTTTAAATTTTTTTAGAAACATTTATTGTTTTAGACTGGGCCAAGACCAAACATAGGATAATAAATGAGAAGATTTACAAGCATAACAATATTAATATGCTATGTAAAGAAAAACTAAGAAAAACCTAAAATTATTATTGGATTTTTTTTTAAAAAAAAAATTAAAGTTTCTACAAGAAAAATAATATTAGAGTTTGTGTAAAAAATAATATAATATTAGAGTTTCTACAAAAAAATAATAATTAGAGAAACTCTAATTGGTTGTTGGTTGCTATATAAACAATTTATATTGAGAATGCACGAGACAACTCCATGGGAATCTCGTAATATATATTAGAGATTTGAACTCGTCCATAAGACTTAATTCAAAATTCAAATTGTAAAGTAGAATATCATGACCTGAGTTCGAACCTGAATTTTTACGGTTGTGCGTGAATTTCATTTCGGTGATTTATGTCTTTAAGAGAATTACTTTTCGCACCCCCGAGTCTCACAAGCACCCCCTGACATTCCGTTTTGACCCCTTTCGCTACTTAGGAAACGAGTGTGTAAAATTGCAAAAACAGAAACACCGCAGTTCGCATCTTAAGACGCGAACCTTATAAAAGTCAAGTTATTTTGCCCTCTTCACCCTTTTTAAAGTGTAAACTGAGTTCGTTCTCTAAGTAGCGAACTATATGTTTAGTTCGCACTCTAAGTAACGAGTGTCAATTTTACACTCAAACTCGCCGCCAGCACCCCCCATAGTTGAAAAATTTATGAAAAAAAGAGTCGTTCCCTACGATGCGAACTAGTTCGCTCCCAGGAGTAGGATGCAAACTAGTTCGCTCCCTAGGATGCAAACTCTTTTTTTTCACGATTTCATCATCCATGGGGGGTGTTGGCGTCCAGTTTGAGTGTAAAATATTGACACTCGCTACTTAGAATGCGAAAAATGCTCGCTGTTCTGGACTGGGCCTAGAGCTGGCCCAATCCCCCTGTGCTCGACATAACAAGGGTCACGGCTCTCCTCGTAGGGAGCTCGCAGCTGTGCTCGTCCTAAGGAGCTCGCAGCTTTCCTCATAACACTGAGCCCTCAGCTCCCCTCGACATAAGGAGCTCGTAGCTTCTCTTCATCAAATAGCGAGCTCTCCGCTCGTTATCAACCTATTATCGCAATATGCACGTGCTCCTATTTAATAGGACACGATATGGTCAAGGGAACAAACTTCCCGCACGATGAGGACACCTCATCACCAGGATAAGGGCTAAATGTCGGTTCCTTGATCCAACAACGGATAAATCCTGGCAGTCTCCCCTAATGGGCCGCAAAGCGCAGCCCATTAGGGGGACCTTGGCTCAGCGCTGGGGGATCTATATATACCCTCCTTCACTGGAGGGTCAGGTATTCAATTCTATTCTCACTTTCCACTCTCACTTTGTACTTGTGCACTTTCTGACTTAAGCATCGGAGCGCCTGCAGGTACAACCCCCCCCTTTGTTGGCGATTTGCTGCTTTCTGCTCTACTCAACCGTTCAACTCAACCAAGGAGTCATCAAGTGAAGGATTTGCTGGCCCTCAACCTTTTCTGATTAACAGGTTAGATCAGTGGCGCCGTCTGTGGGAATCTGGTTTCCCCTTCTTTCAAACTAAAAGTTCAAAACCGATCCTTTATTTTTCAACAACTTTCATCATGGCCAGTGCATCCAACACCCGTAACAACGCTGATCAAATCGATGATCATACTGACTTCATCCCTACCACCTCCTCTCCCGGGAGGCACAACACGGTTCTCAGTCCTGCGAGAGAACCGATCCCAGAATCCGACCCTAGGGATGGGCATGAAACTGCGTTATCATCAGAAGAAGATGATGACATGCAAATTTTGACGGCGCGCCAATCAGGGAAGCGCCCGTTGAACACGCAAGAAATCCCGGTAGTTAGCGCACAACCCGCTGGCCAGCCAACTGATTTCCAGAGAATCCTCGCCCTCCTCGAGGAAAATAACAAACTAATAGCGCAACAAAATCTCAGGATCGATGCGCTCGAAAGACAACGCCCCCAGCGGGCAGCCAACTCTCCCCCGCGGAGACAGCACTTGCCTGAATCCCCTCCTCGACAGGAAACAGCCAAACAACGGCGTCCTGCCCTCGAGAGACTTCAGCCCCCAGGCAACAAAAGGGGACGAACTCCACCTCCTCGCGAGGATAGAATCTCCCCTGTCACCAAGAAGGGGAAGGGAGTCGAGCAGCCTCGCCACTCTCCCCAAGGGCTACGAAACATGGCCAAACAGGGAGGCAATTCCAGTCGCCCTGCTCGCACCGACTATGAATACCGAAGTC
This sequence comes from Trifolium repens, assembly GCA_030408175.1. NCBI lineage: Eukaryota > Viridiplantae > Streptophyta > Magnoliopsida > Fabales > Fabaceae > Trifolium > Trifolium repens. The sequence continues at coordinate 19,925,972 of CP125848.1, forward strand.
CCACGCCGGTTCATCGGTATGATGATGACTACGCCCTCGAAATCTCCCCCACTGGGAGCGAGGAGGAGCATAGCGTCTGCGCTCTCTCAAGGGATATCATGAGAGCGCCTATTCCCGCAGCTCTGGAGAGGCTCCCCAATCTCCCCTCTTATGATGGATTGACGGACCCAGATGATCACGTCAACAACTTCAACACCATTCTGAATTTCCGCAACACTAGCGGAGCCATCAAGTGCAGGCTCTTCCCCACAACACTAAGGAAGGGAGCCCTAACCTGGTACACAAGTCTTCCTCCTCGGTCCGTGTTCTCCTGGCAGGATTTCATGGACCAATTTAAGCACAACTTTACCGCGTCTCGGAAACAGCCGAACACAGTTGCCACCTTGGAGGCCATATTCCAAGGCCCAAAAGAAACTCTCCGCGCATACATCGAGAGATTCAACAGAGAAGCCGTTCAGGTCGAGGAGCCTGACGATATGAAGAGGTACTTGCTGGTGCGAGGCCTCCGTCCCCGAACTGACTTCGCCAAAGCAGTAGGAATTGAAAAACCTAGAACTTTGGCCCAGCTCCTCGCAAAAGCAGAATCATATATACAATACGAGGAGCAGGAGATAGCCGACGCTCTCCGACAGGGGCGGACCGAAGAGGCTCCCCCCAAACAAGATTCAAGCAAAGCCCCCCGTGAATCCGGACACAGAGACGGACACAGGGACGGGGATAGAAGAAGAGGCGACAAACCCCGGGGACCACCCAGTTTGTACACAGTTTACCACCGCCTTACCGCGTCACGCGAGCACATCCTACTGGAGTGTTATGACACCGACTTCAAAGAGGGACAAATCAAGTTCCCCAAGCCAGGATTGGCCAAGCCCGGGCAGGACAAATCAAAGTGGTGCAGGTACCACAGGTCCCACGGGCACGTCACGGAAGACTGCATCCATCTGAAGGATGCCATAGAAACACTCATTCGCCAGGGACGGCTTGGAAGGTTTAAAGCCGAAGAAAGTCCCAAGAAAGCTGCTCGACAAACTGCAAATGTCGAGGAAGAGTATCATCCCGCCTCTTCAAGCGGGCAAGAGAGAAAGGTCGCCCTCTTCATCTCGCGACCAGAAGATTTTCGCGTCCCCGACGACTCCGAGGACAATAACTCTCATCCCACTTTTTCCAAGTGGGAAAATTTTGCCGAAACAATGGTGATATCCGCTGGTGGCTACAGCCAAAAGAACATCGGATCGGTCAAGAGGAAGTTCGAGGAGCTCATCGACTCCTCCTCCAACCAGCCTGTCACTCTCGACAGGCCCAAAAAAGGCTCAGTTCCCCTTGCTTTCTACATGGAGGAACTTCCTGGTGGGACAGCCAACGCCCACATCCCCCTACTTATCCGAGCAGACATGGCCAACTACGACGTCCGCCGGATCCTCGTCGACACAGGGAGCTCCGCCGACATCATGTTCTCCCAGTGTTTCACGGCCTTACAGTTCGACGAAACCTACTTAGCTCCGTACGTAGGCTCCGACCTACAAGGATTCAACGGGGCAACGACTAAACCATGGGGCTACGTCGACCTCGTGGTAACATTTGGGGAAGGCGAGACAGCCAGGTCCGTCAAGATTCAGTTCCTGGTCGTGGACTGCCCGTCACTCTATCAGTGCATCCTGGGCCGCGAGGCAATGGCCAATCTGCTCGCTGTCCCCTCAACTGCCCACTTGAAATTGAAGTACTATACGACCAAGGGGCACGTCACCACTCTCCACGGGGACATAGAAGCTGCAAAGAGATGCTTTGATGCAGCAACCAAAGGCCTCAGCTATATCGGCCAGCTCCCCAGCCCGTCAAAAAAGCCAAAGTTGTCCGCCCTGCTCCCAGCACCAAGCGTGAGCAACGTCGAGCTCGACAGCAGGCACTACAAGAAGGAGCACAGAGAAGAGAAAAAGCTCCGGAAAGAGAAGAAAGAAGAGGACGAGGCGAGCAAAGAAATTTTTCGCCCAATTCCTGACGGCGAGTTCGAGCCCGTCTCCTTCGGTGAGGATCCCACTCGAGGAAATTATTATTATAACGTTATGCCCTTCGGTTTAAAAAATGCTGCTGCCACATACCAGAGAATGATGAACAAAGTATTCCGATCACAAATTGGGGACATGCTCGAAGTATACATGGACGACATGATCGTCAAATCTCACGACGAGATCGACCACACTGCCCACCTACGAAAGGTATTCGAGCAGGCCAGAAAATATAAAATGCGCTTTAATCCAGAAAAATGCACGTTCGGGGTACGAGCAGGAAAATTCCTCGGTTTCTACTTAACAGAACGAGGAATCAAAGCCAACCTCGACAAGTGCAGAGCATTCACCGAACTACCTGTCCCCCACGACAAAAAATCAATACAAACACTTAACGGAATGCTAACTTCATTATCTCGTTTCATCGCAAAATCTGCTCAGCACGCTCTCCCCCTCTTCAAACTTTTGAGGAAAGAATCCGCGTTCGAATGGACTGAGGAGTGTGACCAGGCCTTACAACACCTTAAAAAGGCCCTCTCCGAACCACCAGTCCTATCGCGACCAAACGACGAGGAGATCCTTTACCTCTACATCGCCGTCGCTTCCGAGGCCGTCAGCGCCGTCCTCATCCGCGAAACGACTGAAGGGCAGAAGCCCATCTACTTCACGAGCAAGGCCCTACAGGGTCCTGAACTCCGCTACTTGCTAATCGAAAAAGTAGCCCTCGCACTCATAAACGCTGCGAGGAGACTAAGACACTATTTTCTCGCGCATACTATTGTAGTCCGAACAGACCAACCAATAAAATCTCTGCTCAGCCGACCTGATATGGCAGGCAGAATGCTCAAATGGTCTTTAGAGCTATCTGAATTCGACATCCGCTACGAAAGCAGGAAAGCTCTAAAAGCACAAGTCCTTGCCGACTTCGTCGCTGAAATGACAGTGCCCACTCCCTCATTCGAGGAAACAGAAAGGTGGATCATCTTCGTCGACGGAGCCTCCAACTCGACAGGAGCTGGAGTAGGAATCATACTCGAAAAAAGAAAGGGCATAGTCATCGAGGTCTCTCTGACCCTCTCATTTCCGACATCGAATAATCAGGCCGAATACGAAGCTTTCCTCGCAGGACTACGATTAGCCGAGGACGTAGGCGCGAAAAACATCAAGATATGCACGGACTCTCAGCTCGTTGTATCGCAGGTGCTCGGAGAGTATCAGGCCAAGAATGATAACCTCTCCGAATACCTGGCTCTCGTAAAAAACAGAATAGCAAAGTTCGACTCCGCCGAGATACGCCATGTCCCCCGAGGAGACAATACTCGAGCAGACATCCTATCCAAACTGGCGAGCACAAAGAAAAAAGGGGGGAACAAATCCGTAATACAGGAAATCCTCCCAAGACCAAGCATAGAAAAACCTCCTGCTACCCTCGATGTCAACGCTATCGGGGACAACAATTGTTGGATGACCCCTGTGTACAACTACCTCGCAAACGACATCCTACCCTCAGACGAGAAAGAGGCAGCAGCAGTCAAACGACGAGCCTGCTCATATGTTCTCCTCGACGGAACCTTATACAGAAGAGGATTCTTCATCCCTCTTTTGAAATGTATCGAAAAGGATAAAGTCGACTATATCCTACGGGAAATACACGAGGGCATCAATTCCCAACATTTGGGGGGAAGATCGCTCGCCAGAAAAGCCCTCCGAGCTGGATACTACTGGCCCACTATGCAACAGGATTCCAAGGAACATGTCAAGAAGTGCGACAAATGTCAAAGGCACGCCGACATGCACTTAGCTCCTCCAAACGAGCTGAAGTCCCTATCCCCCCCTTGGCCCTTCGCGTGGTGGGGCATGGACATCCTCGGGCCCTTCACCACGGGTACTGCTCAAAATAAATACCTCATCGTGGCCGTCGACTACTTCACAAAATGGGTAGAAGCAGAGCCGCTTGCGAAGATAACCGCGTTCAACATACTCCGGTTCTTCAAAAGAAATGTCCTCGCTCGTTTCGGGATCCCACAAGTTGTAGTCACCGACAACGGAACGCAGTTTACGGACAAAAAATTTCGCGAGTTCCTCATCGCGATCAACACAAAGCAACGCTTCACCTCCGTCGAGCACCCCCAGACCAACGGGCAGGCCGAGGCCGCGAACAGAGTAATCCTGCGCGGGCTTCGACGAAGACTCGACGACAACAAGAAAAGGTGGGTCGAGGAGTTACACAGCGTACTCTGGGCCTATCGCACCACTCCGCACTCTACGACCGGGGAAACCCCTTTCTGCCTCGTCTACGGAACGGAAGCAGTTATCCCCGTGGAAATCGGGGAACCATCCCGGCGGACACAACAGCCTCTCGACGAGGAGATGAACGACGAGGCTCTACGAGAAGAGCTAGACCTCGTCGAAGAAATCCGAACAGGGGCGTCCTTAAAAGAGGCCACCCTAAAACAAAAAGTGGCTGCCCGACACGACACCAAGGTAATCCCAAGGGAGTTCGACGTCGGTAGCCTCGTCCTACGGCGAAACGCCAAAGATTCTCACGAGGGCAAATTAGCGCCGAACTGGGAAGGACCATACAGAGTTCGAGGAAGAACCGAGAACGGCGCTTACTACCTCGAGGACCTCCAAGGGAAGGAGCTTCCCCGACCTTGGAACGCTCAGAAGTTAAAACAATATTACAGCTAAGTTATTGCCGAACAGGGCGTACAAAGCCAAGGTAGTGTCCTCCTATAAAACGGGCAGACACACCTGGACAACGGAGGATGCTTTAGCACAAACATCCATCTTAAACCCAGTCCAAGCACATACCCTGTCCCCGGAGGGGAGATGGGGATGAGCTTTTGACGATGATGACTCTGTCGACGAGCTCGTCGTCCTCGTGTCAGGCTTAACACCCAGCTCGCGATGGGAAGTTCAAGTCGCGAGGACAGGTATCTCCGACGAACCTGTCCCCGCTCATTCGAGCTCGATCAACGCCTCGAATACAACGCGTCTGCTCGAAAAAATGCTTGGATAAATACTTAGGAAATTTTTCGCAACAAAGTATAAAGTAACAACGATAAAACGGGCAGAATATTATAAACGCATACGAACAAACAGAGATAAAGGCAATACTTAGCAAGGTAACAGAAAATGATATAAACGGGGACAAAGCCCACTTGCTCAAATATTACAGACGGGCATAAAGGCCCCCAACAAAATTCATAGAATATCCAAATTTAAAACGGGCACGCAGGCCCCCAAATTGTTCACAAAAGAAATTACAAAATAAGGGCACGCAGGCCATGATCAAGGATCATCCTCGGGAGTAACATCCTTTTTGCTAGAGCCATCATCCTCCTCCTCATCGACGTCGTCATCCATCTCGTCGTCACCCTCCAGCTCGGCTGCCTCAGCTTCTCTATACTTCTCGGGGAGAACAATCTGTCTGTTGACCACCTCGCGGAAAACCCCCATCCCGTCAAAGCTGAGCTCGACACCAGGGTTAGCAACTTTGACTTGAGCTAGGACATTCTGCCAGCTGTGTTTCATCCCAGCAAGCACGGAGTCACCAAGCTTCCTGATGCGAGCAACAAAGTCAGCTCGAGTGGCCAGTTCCCTCGTGTTCTCAGTCTCATCTTCTGCAGGGGCCAAAGCCGACTTCAATGTCCTAATCTCCTCCTCGAACTTCTTCCTCTCCTCCTCGAATTTGGCAACTTCATCCTTCAACTCTCTGTTTTCCTTGGCCGCCGCTACAAAATTCTCCTTCTTTCCCCGGAGATCAACGACCTCATTCTCCAATTTCAGATTCTCAGCCTCGAGCTTGGAGTAGGCCCCTCTCATCTTCTCCACATCCTTCCGATGACCGCTTTTGTCCTCCTGAAGGACCAAGACCCTCTCCAGCATTCTCAGGAGGGCAGCTGAGTCATCAATGATCTGGTCGTGCGCAGCCTCGTCATCCATCTCCAGAATAGCAGCCTTTTCCACGGCTGCTACTTGTAAGGAATTCTTGTCTAGAAAGTCCTTGTCCGTCATAACTCTAGGGAGGAGGAAATGTCTTCCTATCTCCGCGTCAACGTCGACGAAGGGAACTTCCCCCTTCACCAGATTACTCTTCGGCAGCACACTCGGGGAGGTCACTTTCGTCCCCATCGACGAGCTGCACCCACCAGGAGAAGATGAGCCACTCGTGAAAACAGCACTACCCCTGTTCGCCAGCTTACTCTTCTTCGGAACCTTCCCTGCTCCTCCAATCAGTTTCTTCTCGGAAACAATCTTGCTCAGGTCAGCAGCGAAGTCAGCCATTGTATCTGAAAACAACAAAATAAAGCAAAGTTAAAACCGGGGAAAGAAAAGAAACATTACAAACACACATCAGAAATAGACGAGGACATAGAAACGAGGGGAAAATCAAGCTATCTACCCAATACTTCGTGCACCTCCACACGAGTCCTACATTCGGGCATTCTCTTCGTATTAATAAGGCGAGGAGAAAACTGCTCATTCCCTTCTTCATCAAGAACGGGCTCCCCGGCCCTAGTAACTAACCTGGCGGGCTGTAGGCCCGCAACATAAGTTTGGAGCACTTTGAGACCCCGCCTCTCCTCGGCACTCAAAGATCCATCCGCAGTCAAAAAACTTCCGGTCCCCTGGTCGAAATGATCACTCGTCCAGGTCAGCGGGAACTTTTCCACCATCTTTAACTTATCTGTGCCATCTTCATTCTTTTTGACGCTCCCGTCCTCATCCTTGTCGATGACATAATCATACAACGAATTTCTCCCCGTCTGAGACTCTGCGCGAACCATATAAAATCGCGACTTGAAACCGCGGAGAGATTCGGCGTACATGTCGAACAAAGAGACACGATTCTTGAAGGACACCCAGCTTTTTCGGCCAAACTCCTTCGTCGTGCGCTGGAGTTGAAAAACACGGAAGAAGAGGGCACATGTAGGGGCCACGCCCGTATATTCACAAAGATGCTCGAAGGCGAGCACAAATGCCATCGCGTTAGGGTGAAGTTGCGACGGGGCCAGTTTAAGATACTTGAAAATCTCTATCGCTAACGAGGAGAAAGGAAGCCTTAACCCGAGCTCCTTGAACACAAACTCATACATGCTGAACGCATCCCGGTGGAAGGTCGAGCATATTTTCTGGTGAGGCCCAACATTGTAAACCCCGAAGTGCCCGGGCGAAGGACCCCCATCACCAAGCGTGAACACATTTGTGGATGTCGACGTGATCTCTGACGCCATCCTACGAGGCTCGTGCGCTATCCACTTCCACTCTGGGTGCGCGATAAGATCCTCATCCTCGTCTACTACCTCCTCGGGCTGAACTCCTTCGCCTCCCTCGACATTCACCACCTCGTCACGCTCATCAGCCATGTTACCTGAAAAGCAGCGAAGATAAGTGAATTCGACAAATCAAATCAAATCCACCCCTCCACCACAATTCAAGTGAAAGGGCGTGGATAGGCACGGGCACGCTGCCCTCGACCAAAGCCCTTAACAAATGGCATTAAACGAACGAACGAAAATACGAGGACAGCTTTCTTCGTAACTGTGCTTCTTAAAGCCCAAGTTTTAAACGGGGAGAAGGTCCCCAGCAAAATCTATACCCCTCCTCGAAACTTTGCTTCTTAAAGTTTGGGTTTTCAAACGGGGAGAAGGTCCCCAACAACTAGGCAAAACGTAACCTACGAGGAGACTATCCTAGGATTTTCGTCCAATTCCATGATCTAAAACGGGGAGAAGGTCCCCGACAAACGCACAACAAAAAACTAAGCATACGATTTTCCTACGAGGACAAATGGGGACGATGGTCCCCGTCACATTGTTCATCATCATCTTGATGTTCTTGAAGAATTCCCAGAAATTCTTAAATCCCTATGAACATTCATCAGCGCAACGCCGGTCAACGACGGCGCTAGTTCACCAAAACACACAAAAACCACACAGATGGAAGCGGTAAATCATACATGCAACAGATCCTAGTCTAAAACAGTCTTAAACAACCGTCATTAACAGTACAAGGAGCAAACAAATGCTCCGGTGATGGTTAAACCACCACCAACCACCAACACTTTTCCGGTGGAAAAAATCTAAACCAAAACAGAAAGATTGAACACCATAAAAAGAAAGCGTGAACTTACCAGAAATGTGGTTAATGATCGGGGTTCTCAAAGCTTCACGATACAAATCCAACAAAAGCTCCAAGTTCTCGACCTTCGCAGAGAAAAGGAAATAGGGAAGAAGAAAGGTTTGTGATTTGAAGTGAATAAAACTTCAAAACCTGCACTTCTTTCTCATATATATAAGCACCAAGCCCCAACAGTCACCTCTGTACGAGGATGAACGCGCCACTTCAATCTGGGGCGTTAGATTAATCCAACGATTCTAATCTAGAGGATCCAACGTACCAGATTTGATCGTGGAAAAAAATGAAACGACACTTTCATCTAACGGTCGTAGACCCTCCTCGTGAAACGAGGTCACGGTACCCCTATTGATAGCCATCATTACACCTCTTTTTAGGCCTGACACGTGGCACCACGAAACGAAGCGTCTGTCACTTCAAAGGTCACAACCCTCTGCTCGCAAAACACGCTTCCCAAAGTAAACTACTAAAGGATTTGACGAGCATAACTTCTTGAAGAGAGGGTAAACTCTACGTTTCGCTTTCACGAGCATAAAATACGAAGGATTTGACGCGTCCCCGTCCTACGAGCACAAACCTTTCGAGCAAAGAGCTTTTCTTTGTCTCCACGAGCACAAATCTCTTGAGCAAAGGGCTTTTCCTCGTTATCACGAGCATAGATCTACGAGCAAAGAGACTCCCCCTCGATTAAGCGAGCACATTCTGAAGAACATGAAGCTCTTCGTCGAAAACAAAAAGTTTCACATCGTCGACACAAACAATAAAATCTCGCGAGCCTAAGACTCTTAAGTCATTACTCCTATAACTAGGAGCAAAGACTTGGGGGGCTCCTGTTCTGGACTGGGCCTAGAGCTGGCCCAATCCCCCTGTGCTCGACATAACAAGGGTCACGGCTCTCCTCGTAGGGAGCTCGCAGCTGTGCTCGTCCTAATGAGCTCACAGCTTTCCTCATAATACTGAGCCCTCAGCTCTCCTCGACATAAGGAGCTCGTAGCTTCACTTCAGCAAATAGCGAGCTCTCCGCTCGTTATCAACCCATTATCGCAATATGCATGTGCTCCTATTTAATAGGACACGATATGGTCAAGGGAACAAACTTCCCGCACGATGAGGACACCTCATCACCAGGATAAGGGCTAAATGCCGGTTCCTTGATCCAACAACGGATAAATCCTGGCAGTCTCCCCTATTGGGCCGCAAAGCGCAGCCCATTAGGGGGACCTTGGCTCAGCGCTGGGGGATCTATAAATACCCTCCTTCACTGGAGGGTCAGGTATTCAATTCTATTCTCACTTTCCACTCTCACTTTGTACTTGTGCACTTTCTGACTTAAGCATCGGAGCGCCTGCAGGTACAACCCCCCCTTTGTTGGCGATTTGCTGTTTTCTGCTCTACTCAACCGTTCAACTCAAACAAGGAGTCATCAAGTGAAGGATTTGCTGGCCCTCAACCTTTTCTGATCAACAGGTTAGATCACTCGCTTTCTAGATGGCGATGGGGTATTAATGTATTATGGTCATTTCAGGGGGTGAAAGAAGACACTTGGGGGTGCGAAAAGTAAATCTCTGTCTTTAACTTAGAACAAAAAAAGATATGTGGGCCTGAGGCAACCCATTCCAATAAATTAAATAAAAAAGCCCAATATCAGACTTTTTAGTATCTACTGCACCCTAATTTTTCCAATAAATATCATTTACACCTTAATTCATTCTGTTCCCTTCTTATGTTCTTACTGCTACCGATTTTTTTAATTTTTCTTCACAGAAAAGGTTTTAACCCTAAATCAAGATTTGTATCTTTCGATCATCTCTAAATCCTAAATCTTGTGTCTATCGATCATCTCTAAAACTTATATGGCATCTTCAAATTCGTGCACTGTCGCAAATTTGCGTTCCTCTTCGAATATTGCAGCGCTAAGGGTTCAAACGTGTGCTGAGTTTGGGAAAGCAATCTATTCATTTGCACAGGTAATTGAAATTCGATCTGTAATTGTAATTTTGGAATGTCGTTGGAAAAGATTTTCCCCTTCGATTTATAGTTGGTACCTGTTTCAATCTTCTGCAGTTGGACTACCAATTTTTTCATTCTTGATTCAAGATGCCTCCATTTTGTGTGTCAAAAATTTAACTGGGGTATACAAATCTATGAGATTTTTTGTTTTTTGCTAGAAAATCCTATAATATTGTGAAACACGATAAAATGAAAAAAAATTCTGCATTATATGAGCCTAAATTTTGAAACAGTTGGAAGAAAATACCATGGGAACTATATTCATAATGCACAAGTTGGATGATATTTTTTATGTACAGAATTGAATTCTTTACTGTGAATTGGTCATGTAATTTGAAATCAATCTCTTTTTCTAATTTGAAAAAAGGATGATTTTGATGGTAGGAATGGATGAATTTTTTTTTTGCTCCAAAATTTTGTAATTGTTGGGATGCCTAAGCGATTTTAAAGAGAAGTACATGATGCACACTTTATTTGTAATGTTAAAATTTACATTGCTTTAAAGTGTGAATTTGTATTCACAATGTAAGGATGGTATCTGTTGAGCTTTTATGACTTGAATGCAATTCTATATTGCGAGATTAAATATGAGCCTAAATATTGAGACTATCATGCTACCTTGATGACCCGAAATGAATCGATGAATATTATTTGTTATATAAATTGTTGCTAGTGTTGGGAAGGCTCATTGACCATAAAAACATTATGAACACTATATACTCATAATGTAAAAGTTGCCTGATGCTTTTGATGCAATATCATTATGAATTGAATTTGATTCATTCATAATATAAGGGATGGATTGTTGGATGCCTTTGATGCGATATCAATATGAATTGAATTTAATTCATTCATAATATAAGGGATGGATTATTGGATGCCTTTGATGCGATATCAATATGAATTGAATTTAATTCATTCATTCATTCATAATATAAGGGATGGATTATTGGAGGATGCCTTTGATGCGATATCAATATGAATTGAATTTGATTCATTCATAATAATGTAAGGGAAGGATTATTGGATGCCTTTGATGCGATATCAATATGAATTGAATTTGATTCATTCATAATACAAGGGATGGATTATTGGATGCCTTTGATGTGATATCAATATGAAGTGAATTTAATTCATTCATAATATAAGGGATGGATTATTGGATGCCTTTGATGCGATAGCAATATGAATTGAATTTGATTCATTCATAATAATATAAGTGATGGATTATTGGATGCCTTTGATGCAATATCAATATGAATTGAATTTAATTCATTCATAATATAAGGGATGGATTATTGGATGCCTTTGATGCGATATCAATATGAATTGAATTTGATTCATTCATAATAATATAAGGGATGAATTATTGGATGCCTTTGATGCGATATCAATATGAATTGAATTGAATTTAATTCATTCATAAAATATAAGGGATGGATTATTGGATGCCTTTGATGCAATATCAATATGAATTGAATTTGATTCATTCATAATATAAGGGATGGATTATTGGATGCCTTTGATGCGATATCAATATGAATTGAATTTGATTCATTCATAATATAAGGGATGGATTATTGGATGCCTTTGATGCGATATCAATATGAATTGAATTTAATTCATTCATAATATAAGGGATGGATTATTGGAGGATGCCTTTGATGCGATATCAATATGAATTGAATTTGATTCATTCATAATAATATAAGGGATGGATTATTGGATGCCTTTGATGCGATATAAATATGAATTGAATTTGATTCATTCATAATATAAGGGATGAATTATTGGATGCCTCGATGACCCAAAAGGAATCAATGAATATTATTTATTATATAAATTATATAAATTGTTGCTAGTATTTGGATGCCTCATTGACCGTATAAAAACATTATGAACTCTTCACTCATAATGTAAAAGTTGCTTGAGATGGCTTCGATGCGATATTGTATGAATTGAATTTGATTTGTTCATAATATAAGGGTTGGATTATTGGATGACTCAATGACCCGAAAGGAATCAATTAATATTTTCTGTTATGTAAAATGTTGCTAGTATTTGGATGCCTCATTGACCACAAAAAAACATTATGAACTCTTTAATCATATTGTAAAAGTTGTCTGATGCCTTTGATACAATGTTGATATGAATTGAATATTATTCATTCAAAATATAATGGATGGATTATTGGCTGCCTCGATGACCCAAAAGGAATCAATGAATATTATTTGTTATATAAATTGTTCCTAATATTTGGATGCTTCAATGACCGTAGAAAAACATTATGAACTCTTCAGTCATAATGTAAAACTTGCATGATGCCTTCAGTGCGATGTTGATATGAATTGAATTTTATTCATTCATAATATAAGGGTGGACTATTGGATGCTCGATGACCTGAAACGAATCACGGATTTTATTTATTCAATAAAATGGTGTTAGTATTTGGATGCCTCGTTGACCCTAAAGAAAAATTATGAACACTTTCTTCATGATGTAAAAGTCGTTTGATGCCTTTGATGTTGTGTTGACATGAATTGAATTTTATTCATTTATAATGATATTAATTAACTGCTGTCATATTTATTTCATAAAAAAGTGTTATGGTTAGTATTTTGGGCTTACTTTACACGTGGACTTCTGCAAGCAATGGTGAAGCAACTGATCGTCAGATGATTTATACGACGAACGTGTTGAATAAATTTTGCTCTATGTCTGGTCAGGAAGTTAGTACTGATAAGACCAACATCATTTTCTCCAAAAATGTGGATAGTGCTACTCGTAATAGGCTTGTCCAAATTTCAGGATTTAGGGAAACTATGCAATTAGGGAAGTATATGGGTGTTCCGGTAACAAGTAAAGCCCCTCGTCGTGAAGATTATCAGTATATTATTGATCAAGTAAGCTCAAGATTGGTGGCTTGGAAGGCGAATCATCTCTCTTTTGCAGGGAGAGTCACACTAGCTAAAAGTGTGATTGATGCAATCCCTATTTATCCTATGATGACCAACCGTATTCCCAAAGCTTGCTTAGACGAGATTCAGAAATTACAAAGGAGATTTATTTGGGGAGATACTGATGAGAGCAGAAAATACCATGCTGTTAGTTGGAATATTATAACAAAACCCAAATGTATGGGAGGATTAGGAATGCGTAGATTGGACACAATGAATCAAGCATGTATGGCTAAACTGGGCTGGAAGCTATATATTGGGGCTGATGAGTTGTGGTGTGATGTTCTAAGAGGAAAACATGATTGTCGTAATTTTAAAGGAGTGAGTCGTGCTTCAGCGTCCTCGCTATGGAAGAACATTGTCAAGCTGCGTCCGAATTTAAAACAATATTGCTTCTGGGCGATTGGGAATGGCACTGGTGTTGAAGCGTGGCATGATGCGTGGATTGACGTTGGCTTGCGTGTGGCAGAACTGGACATTAATATACCAGAAAATTTGTTACATGTTAAAGTATGTGAATTGGTTGATAATGATGGCAGATGGAATTGGAACTTGTTAAATGATTGGATGCCTGATAATATTGTAAACAGAATAGATGCTATTTTGCCTCCTCATGTAGACAAGGGTGAGGATATCCAACTAGGAGCAGGTACCAAAAATTCTAATTTTTCAGTCGCTACTATGTACGAGATTTTATGTGACTTCAACAAGCTTGATGATGAGAAAATTTGGATTAATATTTGGAAGTTGAAAATAACTGAAAGAAATAGATGTTTTATGTGGCTTGTGAAACATAATAGGTTATTGACTAAGCAAGTTAAATCTAGAATGGGACTTGGAAGTGCTTGTTGTGATTATTGTGGAGAGGAAGAAACAAGCCTTCACGTGCTTAGAGATTGTGGGCTAGCAATGGGAGTTTGGATGGCTATTGTTCCTAATTATAAGCGTGATACTTTCTTTGAAGGAAATTCAAATTATTGGTTCCAAATTAATATCATGACTGATTACTTTATAGAGGGTAATTTGTGTTGGAGAGATGTGTGGGCAACAACATGCCACTGTTTATGGTATTGGAGAAATATGGATAGCTCTCCCTCTCAGCCCCTATTATTCATATGCAACATACTTTATTTTTTGAAACTTTCTCAACCCCGTAACTTCCTTTATCCAGAAACTGAGGAAGAGTATTATTACTTACATCGTGGCAGAAGTTACACACTGTAAGCAGGGCGAAATCGACTTCCGAGGGCATGAGGAGATCTGTTCTGAATCTGGTGGAGTGATGGATTATGAAGAAGATCGAAGCCAACCAAAGAGGTAATTTGAGGAAATTTAATGTCAGACAAGTATTCAATCAATTATCTTAATTAATTTGATTTTCTATGTCGATACTGGCAATTAAACCATCTTATTGCATTAGACATGTTTTCTGGGTTGTGACTGGGTGAATGAAGCTGGTGTTACTTGAATTTGTTGTCACTTTTGTATTAAATTTGTGACTAAACTAGTGCGTAATCAGCTCATCAATGGGACTGAGATCAGATATGGCATTATAATGGAGATCTGCTCTGAATATGTGTTCTGTGAAATGTCATCTATTTCAAGCTAGAATAATATTGAGCTTGTGTCATTGTTCTGTGCAATGTCATCTATTTCAAGCTAGAATAATATGTGTTTTGTTTGAATTTGTCCCGGTGATATGATATTGCAATCTAGTTTTACAATTTCAATTGTTTCATGTACTACCCTATGACCAGTTGATGCAGGAGCTAGATGTGAGAAATGTTCACGAGCTTGAAGATTTTCTGATCAATGAGTGCATGTATGCGGTAAGGACCATTTCCTTTGAAAGAGTATTTACTGCTCAAATGCGGGAAATTGATTGAATGCACATCTAGATGATTGTTATTATGATTAATGTTGTTATTGTTAACTATGTTCTAAATTGTTATTGTTAATTATGTTGTCAATAGCATGCTATAATGACATCGCATAGCGGTTTGACACTACGCCCGCAATAGCGGTCAAAATGACCACTTTTAATGGCCGCAATCATGGTAGTCAAATTTGTGGGAGTGATTATGATTGCCGTACAGAGCTGTTGAAATGGTCGAAAATTGTGCATGTCTCTCGATTCTGTGTTCATGCAACTCTGGGTTCGTGGGTCGTGTCTGCGATCTGGTTGAGTTAAATTGACTATCAGGATTAAAAATCATATTTTAAACACATCTAAGATTGCGGCGATCAGTTTCTAACCCAAACTGCACCTATTAATTTGTGAAAACTGTCCTAATACACACATTCAGTTTCTAACCCAAACTGCACCTATTAATTTGTGAAAATTGTCCTAATACACACATTGCGCTCCCCCTCATGTAAACATTGCTCTGTTTTTCTTTTCAATGCCCTTTCCATTGTAAACATTTTACTCAAAAGTCGGATGATGACTTGATATGAATTTTTATTCGTAATGTCATGGATAATATCAATTGTAAGCTTTTATGATTCTAAACACAATTTTTGACTGTGACTTGCCACTATGAGATGTGATCATATTCCATGATATTAAAAAGGGGTGGTATATATGAGCCTAATAAACCCTGAGTTTGATTGCAGGAATCAGTGGATATTTTTTGCTTCTTGAGTTTTGTAAGTATTGGGATGCCTTCATGACCATTGAAGAAACTACACTATGAACACTATTCATAATGAGAAAGCTTGGTAGCACCTAAACATTAGTTTGAATATTAAGTTTTAATCATCACAATATTAAGAATGATATATTGTGTTTTTATAAACCTAAATGAATTTATGTATTGTGAATTGCCATTGTGAGATGCAATATGTTTTCTTAATCTAACTATGGGGTGGTATGCATGAGTTTAATAACCCCAACATCAACTGAAAGATGAACATACTTTGCTCAATGATTTTTTGAATATCAAAATGTGTTGATGACCCTAAAATCTTAGATGAAGCCTTAGTGCAATAGTTGAAGGATGACAATGATCCACTTTAATATGGATATGTGTTCATAATATAAAGGATGATATCTATTGTACGCTTATAAACTTTAGTATCTAAATGCAAATACTATATAAAGTGATTGTGCAAATACAATTTTATGAAGTGTGTTGGATTAGCCTATGAACTAATATACTTATGTTGTAGAAGGATGCATGATCTGCATGTTGGAGATCATTGGAGGAAATTCTCATAACTATGATGGCTTAGAGGTTGAGGATCTCTACTACTACGAATATAATTGTCTCGGAAAAATGAAGACAATAAGGAGGATAACAAAATATGAATTCGTAAGTAAGAAAATAACAAAATATGAATTTGTAAGTAAGAAAATATCATACTTTCACTTTCAATGTCGGGGGTATTCAATTCTGCTTTTAGATAGGCTCATATTATTAACTAAGCATGTTGCCTACTGTTGGATATGTCGTGTTTACCTTGATATTTGATTTGATAACATAGTACGTGTTATACTTCATTTGCTTTTCTATTTATATTAAATACTTGAAAGTATCGTTGTTTAGTTACACACTGCACTGCCCAAATTGTTGAATTTATGATCTAAAAAAGTTTAATCTTTTCTGCTAATGATTGAAAAGAAAGTTCTTGTTGAGTCTACAAGTGATAACATTGATACATGATTTACATTCATAGTAGTTTGTCAACCTTTTCGATTTATTATGAGACCACTGGCCCTGAGATTTGAAGAGACTGTGGAGGGAAAATTGATGTTTTAGTTGTAGGATAAGAATTGTGGGAAGAATAATAGATGCAACTATGCAAGGAACTTTGTCAAGGAGATAAAACCATATATCAAAAGTTTTTGATTTGTTTACTACGCATGTTTTAGGCGGTAAGTGAATGTAGAAACAAGTTTTAATTTTTATTTATAGTAAAACGACTATCACAAGGCAATGGAAGAGGCAGTGTTGGCGGAAGATGGCATACTGGACCCACACTTTGTAGATAACCAAGTTGGGGAGGATGCGGGTTCCTGTGCTGATCAGGAATATCATTGCCAAGACCCGGTGATTTCAATTTTTCCACTGTGTTGCGTAGGATGATGACTGACGCCGATGCTGAGAATTTATTAGTTTAGCAAAAAATAGAGAGATCTAGCTGTGTTGTGAACTTGTAATTTACATGACAGAGGCTACTTGCATTAGTTAGCATTCATTTCAGTAGGAAGGAGTAAGAGCTATATACGCTCTAACATCTTATTTGGTTACTGCATGCTTCTTGGTCATTGATATCATAAATCATGTTTGAACACTACTCATGTTTGAACACTACATCAAGAGTTTTAAATGATGCACACCATATCATGAGGACTGTTTAAAAAAATCATGTCTCACAAGGTGGATAAATATTTGACTTTCCCTCCATTCTTGGAGATGCTCTTTATCCACCTCTGTTAACAAATGTGGCTTGGTTCATAAGTGAAACTACTTCTCATATGAGAACCTATATATTTTTTTCACCTCTTTTTCTTACATTACATCATTCAAGAAGAGTTATCTGCGAGTGTGGCTCAAGGAAGCTATGAATAAGTCTTTCTTACATTACAATATTCTTTCTAGAAGTAGCTATGAACTAATTTGCATGCTTGTTATGATGACCGCCTGGAGCAAATTCTGTTGGGGGCAGGGGATAAAAATGTGGCAATTACACAATATAATTTTTTATTTTTGTTATTCCATTCCTCAACGTTGTTTCATTACCCCTAAATTACTTATACAAAACACTTTCCACTCAAGTTATTGTGGTCCTTTTCTAGTTGTGTTGCACTCTTACTCTCACATTCATTGTTTCTATATGTTTCTTGTCTGCATTGGTGTCAGACTTGTGTGATCTGTAAGCAAAGCCATGGTTCCTGTACAAGCTGTTGCAAGTGTGCTACATACTTTAATGTGATGTATGCATCGAGAATGGGATATGGCATGGATGGAAGTTAGTATGATGGTCGTTTTACTTAAATTTAAACCGGTCCTTACTCTGAAGCTGCTACTTTTTCTTCTTAATTTTCTAATCTTATTTTTCCGCATTTTAACAAAGACGCTAATATATTGTGCAATTCACAGGTTTGAGCTCTGGTCTACACATGATAATGACAGGTTTGAGCTCTGTATATTTGTTATTTTGTCTACGGTCCTCTATATAGTTCATTTAGTGTGTGTAAATGTTATGCTCTATTGTTGTGTGGATTAAGATTAGAAGTTAAGACATACAAAGACCCATTTGTATTATTTAATCAGTGTATCAGATTATGTAGATCAGTAGATGACCCTATTACATATGATAAACAAGAGAATTGGGACCCATCCAACATAAATCAGGAAAAATAAAAACTTGATTGGACAGAACCTGCAGGTTGCAGCTACAAAGTCAATAGTGCTGGTATGTATTTCAATGTGCATAGTGATAGTATGGCTCTAGATTACATGAGTAAGTAATGACTATGAGGAGTATAGTGCTGGTATGCTTTGTTTGTGCCCTATGAATATGTGCATAATTGGTGTATACCTGCATAAGTATATGAAATGATAATGAAAGGTTTTCAGATTTGGAGGCATAAGAATTGGAGGCATGTAAGGTTTTCAGATTTTGGAAGTGAGTTATAAGGATTATCACTTCTGATTTTAATTGATTTATGTTTTGGTAAGTCTAAATAGATCATTTGAAAAATGACAAGTGATTTACGTCGCCATGTGTGATCTAAGTCTAAATAGAAGTAGGATACTTGGATGACCGTAGTAAGTTCGAATTGTGTAGTGAGACAAATAACGGGCTTGGAAGAACTGAGCATAGTGTAGCTGAAGTGTGCTGTACGCAAACAGTAAACGACCGACATGTGTGTGTCATCTAGACCTCCCGTAACCTAGAAAGACCACTATTGTAAACCTAGATATCAGAAGAATATGACCTAAGTAAGACCTAACAATTAGTGAGTGAACCAAAAACTTTTCTCTAATCTGTCTAACCTTTGGTATAGCCAAGTAGTTCGTTCCAGTGTCATTAGACCAATCAACTACCTTGTCAGAAAAGTCAAATTAAACCATCTATATTCCATTATTTTCCCAGCATCAGTCTGCTATACTATCTCTTAGAATGTTACCCTTAAAAGACCTCAATGAGATAAATTCAGCCTCTCAGTTTAAAAACTAGAATTCACTTCTTGTACCATCATTCACCTAAGTCAATCCGTTAAGCATCACCATTAAGTTGTTCAGAAACAAGTAACTCAGTTCGGTATTAGCTTTAGCTAGCTACCAAACAATTTCATGAAACTCGAACCTTTCATCTAATGACCCAACCTATTTAGTTAAACCTTTTGTGCGAATTTGTAAACCAATTCTCAATGATAATCAAGTTTTCCTAGTTCAAGAGAATTACCAGTAGAAAGAATTATGAAGTATGAGTTTGAACTTGGTATTAGCCGGATCTTTAGATCACCTATCCATGTGGACCCTCCTTTAGTCAAATTCATCGAATTGACGGATGTTTGATTCGAATCCGTAAGTCTTTAGAGAATTATGAAAGATATGTTTCCCCGAGCCTATCTAATTTTGATAGGGAGAGATAAACCCTTCCAGTGCCTTAATACCTATCAGTATAGTAACGTAAGAACTGCATTGAGTTGCAAACTTTCTTAATCCTTCGATATCAGTACCTATACCAAATGTCTTCAACCTTTCAAACACAATATTGACGACCAATTCCGACCAGTAGAAATCCAATTGCTCATTAGGGATCACCATCGTTGAAGTGACATCCTTAAGTATCTATGCCAAAACGTCCTCAGTCTTTCATTCTCATTACTAGTGATCAGTTCTGATCAATAGGAGTTCACTTAGTTATAGTAAGCCACAAGTAGGATAGCAATGAGTATTCCTTGGAAAGCTACCAACTATCCCTGTGACCGATTAATTAACACCAATAAAAGGATAGCCAACTCAATTAGTAGTAGCATTATCATCAGGAACTTCTCGTTCTTAGTTACTCCCTCCGGTCTCATATATAAACAAATTTACAAAAAAATTCCTCCTTTAAGAAAAGTGTCTAAATGCATTTAAGTCATTCACTTTTCTAATTTTACCTCTATCTTTTGACTTGGAAACCGTGAAAAACATGGAAATGTGAAAAAAAATAGGGATATATTTGGAAAAGTGACATTTATTGTAATGATTAGAGGTTACTTTTGCTTATATTTAAGACTTTCAATTTTTTTTTGGTTGCTTATATATGAGGCCGAAGGGAGTACTTCTCTTTCTATTCTCTTATTTATTAGTTTATACATTTGGCGCTTCTAGATTTGCTTCATTGTCTGCTAGTTTTGATCCTTCTTTTCCTCTTATTTATTTGAGTCTTAATTATATTGGAAACAAGGCTGTACTCTTTTTTCATTCTTGTTGTTTCTTGTTTAAAAATTCTCTCCAAAAATATTGGAAATAGAGTTTAAATATTACTGTATTCGGAAATTCGGTTGATAAAATTTCCTACAAAATTTTGCTCAGGCTCCCTAACATTCCTAGAGTCGCCACTGAATGTTGGTTATGTCACTAGTTCTTTATTTCTTCTAGTTTATAGCTTAGACAAATAAAAAGGAATGAAGAGAGTATTAGTTATAATTAGGAGAGTTGTATACTTAGTGTTAGTAATTTTAAATTTGCTAAGGTATATGCGAAACAATGAGTGATTGATTAAGTTTGATTATATATACGTTATACCGAATAAACCTTCTGCAATAATAAAATTTGAAAATGTATTTAATTGAATTGACAATTAAATTAACTATCAATGTTTTATTAAAAAAAAAAATAAGTTCTATATGGATTTAATTTGTTTATTTTGTATAGGAGAACTAAGAGCATAATGACATTAAAAAGAACAAAAGGCATCCCAACTAAGTTGACACTTTTGTATCACCCCAAATTTTATTTATACTAATTTATACTAATATATAAAGGGGATACAAATTTTTGGGATGACTTTTTCATTATTCCTATTTTACCCTTAAAAAATAACTTCCACATAAAAATAGATTTTCAGTTTTTTTAGTAAATAATATTTTTTTTCTTCTCAATAACTAAGCACAATTTCCACATAAAAGTAGGTTTTTAGTTTTTTTATAGTAAAAAAAAAAACAAAAAAGGATGTTACGTAGTTATCAATTAACTAAGTCCAATAAAAAAGGAGATTAATTAGTTATTTATATTTGCACAATAGAGAATATCGATCACAAAAAAGAAGAAGAGAATATTGATCACACAAACGGGCACGGAACGTGCCCGTTTGACGGCTAGTAATCATTATTTTTATTCAAATTTAATTGAATGGGGTATGTTTATGTGCTATTTAAATTGTTAACTATAGGAGCAATTCTTATTTGGGTACAACCCCAAATAAATTATATTTAGGCACACACACATGAAAGAGAAAAAATAAATATTAAATAATTTAGTCACATAATCTAACATTAACTAATCATTTTATCTTTAAATTTTTCTAAAGTTTGTGTGTGCGCCCAACACCTCTTATTTGGTGTTGTGCCTAACCAAGTGTTCCTCTAACTATAGAAGCCGTAAACTAGTGAAAAAATAATAGTTAGAATTAAAATAGAAATTTTAATTGATTTTAGTTAAGGAAGAAAAATAAGAGAAAATAGTTTTAGGTAAAAAATAGAGTTTGTAGTAAAATTAAGGAAATAAGGGGTGTAGTGTATGTAGTGGAATTATTTTATGATTTTATTGGAATAAATCTAAATAGGTGTATTTAAATAGGAAGGAAAAAAAAATTACCAAAAAATAAGAAGGAAAATAGGGTAAAGGGAGAATACGTAGAAAATTTAAGAAAATGAGAAAATAAGGAATTTAAAGGGAGAAAGCTAGGAGGACAAGGAGAATAGAGATTCCATAGTCAATTATCAAGCTTTCTGCAAAATGGAGTAAGAGGGTGGGATTGTTCATCATAAGCGTGTTAAGCATATGAGGTAGTGAGGATTCCTTATCTTCTTTCTTTCTTTTTTTTCTCTCATTTTCTCCCATATATCATGGTTGAGTTTGTTTGTGTGATTTTTACATGTTTCAATTCTGTAATTGTTATTGATGATGTTTGTGTTTGAAAATGAAAAATATAATGATGAATTCTTGAATGTAATGATGTTTTTTTTTTTGACAATCAACAAACTAGTTCATTTCATTATTCAAAATAGTAGCAATACAAACAGGTAATGTGTTCATAATATAGCGACTAGACCAAGCAATGGCTGCCCGAGCTAACTTATGAGCTACCATATTCGCTTGTCGCTTGATAAACTTTACCATAAAGTTTGGATTAAATAACAGTACATTATTAATCTGACTGATGATTGAACTAAACTCCGAGTTACCACCACGAAAGTGTTGTATAGCATCGACAACACTCTTCGAATCGGTCTCAAAAATTACTTGTGATAAGCCTCGTTGTTCTAATTCTCGCATCGCATGTAAAAGAGCCATAGCCTCTCCTTCAAGAATTGAGCATTGCCCATCTTTCCATGATGTTCCAGCCATAACATAGTGACCTCTATAATCTCGCACACACCATCCGGCACTCGTCTTATTTACCTCTTGATGGAATCCCGCATCCACGTTGCATTTGTACCAATTAAAGGGTGGAGGTTGCCAAGTTGTTTGGTGCTGTTGATGAGCAGTTTCTGTCGTGTTTTGCTGCAAGTTTTGAACCAGGTACCATTCGTTCCAATGCTGCCGCGCCTTAACACCAATGCATCGTCCAATTTCTTTTTCATTGTTCCAAACAGCGTTGTTGCGATTATTCCAAAGCATCCAGGCCAAGACTGCAAACTGCCCAGCCGTGTTTGCATCCTCATTCGCGCAAATGTCCAGAATCACGTCTTTGACGTTGTTGTGCTGCTGCATTCGGTTGGTTATGATATGATCAAGACCTGCAAAGTGTCGAGCCTGCACACTATCAAAACATGAAAATAAAATATGCCAATCATTCTCGCTATCATGATCGCATAATGGACAGTTCGTGGAGCACGGAACATGTTTCTCTTGTAAACGAATACGCGTCGGTAAACAACCTTTGCATATTCTCCAAAGTAGATGCTTTGTCTTTGGTGGTGCATGAATACTCCACAACTTTGTCCACTTCTCTTGATGTATCGCCCCATCCAACTTTCCTGTGCATTTTAAAAGCAAATTATATCCACTCTTAACATTATATTGCCCATGAACATCATCCATCCACACCAATTTATCTTGCTCACTCAACTCAAACAAAGGAATATCAGTAATACAATTCACAACATGCATGGGAAATAAAGAAACAATTTTTTCCTTGTCCCATTCAATACCATTTGGTTGCAAAAGATCGTTAACAGTAAGTTCAAAAGCACCTTGTATTTGAGGTGATGGGACCCAAGCTCCTTCCTTCCCTCTCAACCACGGTTCCTTCATGATTTTGATGCTTGTACCATTTCTAATACTCCACCTACACCCATTCATGAGAACTTGACGTGCTTTCCATATACCCCTCCAAGCATAACTAGGATTATGACCAATTTGAGAATCAAAGAGAGAGGAATTTGGAAAGTATCTTGCTTTGTATAGTCTTGCTACTAGAGTGTGTGGCTTTGTCATGATATTCCAACCTTGCTTAGCAATCATAGCCAAGTTGAAAGAGTGTAACTCGCGAAAACCCATGCCTCCCAAAGCTTTAGGATATGTCATTCTATCCCATGCCAACCATTTGATACCTTTATTATCATTGCCTCCACCCCACCAGAACGAATTCATCATCTTCTCAATTTCTTTGATAAGAGACTCCGGAAGAAGATAAACACTCATGACATAAGAGGGAATGGCTTGTAGCACCGACTTGACCATTACCTCTTTTCCCGCTCTCGATAAAGTTCTACCACGCCAAGAATTGATTCGTTTCCAGACTCTATCCTTAATGTAAGCAAAGATATCCTTCTTCTTCCTACCAATCATTGAGGGGAGTCCTAAATATTTACCGGTACCATCCACATGTTTAACTCCCATGATTCGTGATAAGTCCTCCTGTGCTGGCCTGCTCAAATTACGGCTGAAAAAAACTTCGGACTTTGTTAAGTTAATTTCCTGACCAGACGCTGCTTCATACATTTTTAGAATAGCCATCAAATTGTTAGTTTCAGCTATATTGGACCTGCAAAATAAGAAGCAATCGTCAGCAAAAAGAAGGTGGGACACCGGTGGTGCCCCTCTGCAAATCTGGATTCCATGAATATCGCCACGTGCCACAGCATTTCTGATTAGGGTCGTCAGTCCTTCCGTCACAAGAATAAATAAATAAGGAGAAAGAGGGTCTCCTTGTCTAAGACCACGCCCTGGAGTTATAGGTCCTACTTTTTCAAAGTTCACCAAAACCGAATAATTTACCGAGCTAACGCATAGCATCATCCAGTGTATCCACTTACTAGAAAATCCTAACCTCTCAAGCATACCGCGCATAAAACCCCAATCAACTTTGTCATAAGCCTTACTGATATCAATTTTCAAAGCAAGTTCTCCTTTACTTCCTCTAGTTCGCCGCTTAAGGGAATGGAGCACTTCGATTGCAATTAAGGCATTATCAAGAATTGAACGTCCCTCCACAAAGGCTGACTGTTCCTCTGACACACATTTATCAATGCACTCCTTCAATCTATTCGCCAATACTTTCGACACCATTTTATAAAGCACATTACACAAAGAAATAGGTCTCATATCCTTCATAGAAATAGGATTGTCACACTTAGGAATCAAACAAATATTAGTTTCATTCAAGGAAGACGGAAAATACCCTCTATCAAGCCAATCCCTCGCTGCCTCATAGATATCATTGCCGCAAAGATCCCAAAAATGTTGGTAAAACGCTGGATTGAAACCATCTGGGCCAGGGGCTTTGTCCGGATGCATCTGAAAAATTGCTTCCTTTAACTCTTCTCTAGTGATAGGCGCTACAAGCCTGTCATTATCCTCCTGAGTTACTTTCGGGTTTATAAGAGACAAAATCGGATCATGTTCAGACGCATTAGCTTTAAACAACAGGTTGAAATAGTTTAAGGCTACTTCACACAATTCCGGCTGAGTTCGAACTTCAACATTCTCCTCATTCACAAGTTTATCAATCTTTTTCGCCCTTTGACGTGTTGTAGCTGACATGTGAAAAAATTTTGTGTTCAGATCGCCGTCTTTCAACCAATGCATCTTTGCTCGTTGCTTCCAGTACGCCTCTTCTTGGACTAATAGCCTGGCATGCTTCTCCTGTACTTCTTTATATCTGCCTGAGTCAACTATATCATGATTGCCCCTTAGTCTATCCATCTCTTCACTACACTCCTTTACTTCTTGTTTAAAGCGCATTCTTTTTCTTCTCCCCCACCCCGTTAGCTTCTCTGCACATCTCGCCGTTTTATTAATAACATCTACACTCCTTTCACGCCCCCATCCGTCCTCCACTACCTCCACAATGTCATCTTCCTTCAGCCAGCTATTTTCGAATCGGAAAGAGTAAACTCTCCCATTCCTACTCGTTGGAATAGTTTGAAGCAGAATGGGACTATGATCCGAATGTGACGCAATAAGATTCAGCAATTTCACACTTGGATAACACATAAGCCATTTAGAGTTAGCCATGGCTCGATCAAGTCTTTCTTCTATAACATGCGGTCTTCCTCTACTCTTGGTCCAAGTGAAAGGGTAACCTTCCAAGCGGATATCTGTAAGATCACAGTCACTGACAGCACCTCTAAATCCGTTACAGAGCCAGTTAGGATGTGGGTTAAGTCCTCTTTTATCTTCCTGAGACAGCAGGTCGTTGAAATCTCCAATAACACACCAAGGAAGATCAGACATATCCCTGAGTTCACGCAAAAGGTCCCAGGCTTGTCTTCTTCGCTCTCTTTCTGGATACCCGTAGTAACAAGTCAACCTCCAGTCCTCCTCTTCCTCTCTCTCTTTGACAATCAAATTAATAAAGTTCCGCGAGTAATTCATCACTCTACAATCAATAGTGTCCCTCCACATAACTGATAAGCCTCCGCTCCTTCCATCAACATCAACTGATAGGCAAGAATGAAAATTCAAACTAACACGAACACGCTCCAAAGTTGGAGCTTTTGATAAAGTTTCTGATAAAAATAAAATGTCAGGCTGCTGTCCTTGAGCAATAGTTCTCAGGTTTGGAATTGCGCTCGGTGTGCTCAATCCCCGGCAATTCCAACTCAAGATTTTCATTGGTCCCGGCAGTCCTGGCTGCCAGGACCTGCCGTTAAAAAATGCTCAATTTCTTCGCTATTCTCTTGAAGCTTATCGTCCTCCCTTCTTCTCTTCTTCTCCCCCTGATCCTCCATGTCCTCCATTACCGGTTTGGAAACTGGGTCGGGTTTGGGGCAGCAAGGTTTAGTTTTAATTTTTTTAGGTCGGGTCGGGGTTGGATATTTTGCGGGTTAGGTAAGTTGGTCCGGGTTTGAGTAGGGTTATTTTTGGTTCGGGCTAGGAGTTTAATGTTTGGGCCACGTGTATTTTTTTTGCTGGCTTGGGTGAATGTTAATGAAGCTTTGGTAATTGGTTGGCTGGAAAAGGTGAGGGATTGATTGGGGATTAATTGCATTTGATTGTTTTCCGTTTCGGGATTGGTGAGGTTAATGGGGCGTGTATTTTTGTTGGTCCAGGTATCATAAATGGGTGTGACAGGGACTTTAAGGTTGTCGGCCAAGGCAAAGGAAGGGATTAAATCATTTTTGATTTGACTAACCTCAGCATGAGTTGGCATTTTGGAGTTAGCATTGTTTGATGGGCCGCAATGATTAGTAATAATGGGAGTTAATTGGTTTGTCTGGCTGGAATAATTGTGCATTGATTGGGCTGGCCAAGTCAGCTCTTTTGTCTTGTTGGGATCATAGTTGGCACTGCTAGTACTGCGTGTTCCAGGTTCCACGTCAGCAGTGATTGGGCCCCGCCTGCTTGGTATTCTCGGACTTTGAGGTAGCGGCGCTCTATCTCCACCACCCTGCTCCTCCTTACCGCCTTTCTCCTCCCGTAACCACCGTGAGACCAACCTTCCTCCTTGTCTTCTCGGCTCCGCTCTGATTTCATTCGACCACCCCCTTACACCATCATCTTCTTCCATGGCAAATCTTACTTCGCACTTATTCTCTGCATGCCCCATAATACCACAGACAAAGCAAAAAATTCCTAGCTTTTCATACTTGAATTGCACCTCGCACCAACCTCCTTCTTTGTTCTTCACTTTAGTATTCTTTTTTAGGGGTTGCCTAACATCCACCTTGACTCTCAGCCTCATGTATTGCCGCCAAAAACTCGAATTGTTGTTCTTATCATATTCCACAAAGGTCCCAATGTAGTTGGCCAATTGGATACCGTTTTTCTCCTTCATCAACCCCATCGGAAGGTTATGGACTTGAACCCACATATTGACATGGAATAATGGTATTTGTTCAACTTGCATCCCTATCTGGACTTGTTCAAGTAGTAACACGTTGTTGTCGAAGGACCAAGGACCACCATTCAAGACAGCCTCCATATCAAGTGGATGAGCAAAGTGGAATAGAAACTTCCCGGCTGTCGCTTCCTTGATTGTAACTCCCTTAACTGGCTTCCAAAGATCCGCCATCCTCACTCTCATAGAGTTGAAGTGAATGGCTCTCTCACAGAGGAACCGACCTACAAGACACCAACGTAAATCCACCGGTGCCTCTTCCTCATCATCAAAATCGAAACAAAAGCCTTCCTCTTCCTCGTCATGCAACGATAAATCATCAAGGTTGGGATGATCCATAGTAGCACACTGGACGGTAGCTATGCGAAAGTGTAGTTAGAATTAAACGATTAATGGTGAACTTCTACAATTGGAAAAACAAGCTTCTCACTTGGAGAAGGAAATATCAAACCCTAGCAGAGCACTAGGAAATATTAAAAACAAGCTGTTAAAATCTAGTATTATTGTCATATCTTGAATGTAATGATGTTAGTTGCTAATTTTTATGTGAATTAACGTGGTATCTGACGTGTAATAATCGTGTATATTGATTTCCTGCAATTTTGGGGTCACAACGAGTAAATATCACACATGAATTTTTATACTTTGTTCACTATTAATGAGGCTATTCCAGTCCACTCGCCTGAGTGAGTTTGATCTCAAGGACTTAATCCAATAATTAAAGTTATTACACCCTCACTGACTCCCTCACAATAACTTCTCGAGACAACTGACTATGCCTAATCCCTCAAGGATATCAACAACTGTTGACTTACAAACAACGTATCTTTACAGAGATTGCTTCTTGAAAGCAGATTACAGACAATAAATTACAGCTTATACGACACTAAGTGCTAAGAAAGATTTACAAACGAATATGTGTGTGTGTGTGTGTTGTTGTATATCTTTTGTATATATTTTGTTTCTTTCAATTTCCTTTTGTGTACCGTTGGAATTTGAGAACGAAAGTTTTCCTTTGCTTTAATTGCAGGTACGAGGAATTGCATAACTTTAGGTTTATTGTTGGTGGTTCCATCCATTTTGGTTCACCATGTCTGAGTCTTTATAAGGAAACATATCATTATTTGGTACTCTTTGTACTAATTGTAGTAGATCTTCTTCCAACGTCTCTTTCTGAATCTTTGACTTCATTTTTGCATTTAAGTTGAAGCTTGATCATATCTTCATCAATTCATTTGTAACCTGAGAGTATGATTTTGTAGTATATGTATAGAACTGCTGAGTCTGTAGTTCAGTGCTAGTAATACAGAGTCCAGAACCTGTCATGCCCAGAGTCGTTCTTCACCTACTCAAGAGCCTAGAGTCTTGACGTTCAGAGTTCAAAATCTTTGAAGGTTAGAGTCCGAAATCACGTCTTTAAATTTGTCATCTAAGATGCAGCTTTTCTTTACTTATTTTCTGCACAATTAATAAAACGGCTAGTGCACAAAATTGTTCTCTTATGATTTGTTATCATCAAAATTGTTCTCATATTTTTAATAAATTTAATTAATATTGTGTTATTTATGTATTATTATATTATTTTAATTTTTTTATATTATAAAATAAAAAATTATTAAGAAAGAAATAAAAAAAGAAAACAGAAAACTATGGGATGAACCTAACCCATAAAAAGAATTAAAAATAAAGTAGACATAAATCGAACTGTCGGGTTTTCCCTGTTTTGCCGATTTTCCTCCTATTTTTTGGTATATTGTTTGGTTTTGCAGTTTCAAGCCGAATTTATATATACATAGGTCTATTTCCCGGTTCAACCGATCAGACTACAAAGTTAACAATGATATATATGTTGTCCACTTTTATTTCCTTCTCAAAATTATAAATAAGTGTCATGTAATTCGGTCCGATTTTGATAACTTTGATATGAACCAATGTTGAACACGTCGTGAGTAAAAAGCTAACAATGGTATACATGTTGTCCACCTTTATTTCCTTCTAAAAATTATAAATAAGTGTGATATATGTCTATAATATTTTATAAACCTCACTCTATATAAATGTTACATGTTAAACATTAGCAAAATTAAGTTAATAATAGGAAATGGAAACTTATCATAATCATATAGCCATGTGTTTCATGTATAGGGATGTCAATATGGTAAATATTGAGAGGAGAGTGTTTTCTCACTCCTTTATTCACCATCTAAAATGATCATCATTCTCATCTATATTTCCCTTGTTAAGGAGTATTCTTTCTCATTTTATCTCCATGGATCCCCAAAGTTCCCGCGGGACACATCAAAATTAAAAATAAATAGGCTTATGTGCACTTTTGATCTCATCTTATTTTATTAAACTCACGTAAATATAGTGTCTCTATTTTAAATAAAATTTTTGGTTCTCTATTTTCACATTTGTTACAATTTTAGTGATCATAACTCATATTTTGCCCTAAAAGTGGCGACTTTTGATGTTAGAAGCAGGGCCGGCTCCAACTATTTGGAGGCCCGGTTCAATATTAAAAATATACTCTTAATAAAAAAATGCAAACAAAAAATAAAATAAAAAAGATTAGAAACGCAAAAAATTATTATTATATATAATATTAAAAAAAGATAATATAATCTAGGATTAAATTTTCTGCAGAGATTAAAATGAACTAGTGGTTGAGTTTGTGAATGAGTTTAACATGTAATAATTTCAATTTTTAGGTTTATAAAAAAAATTGATTTTAATTTTATTTAAAACGACTAGAATTATGCGTAGGAATTTGTTAAAAGAATAATCTTGCACATACAGACATAATAATTTACCATTAATCTATTGATACACATAATATTTTATGAAAATTGACAATATATAACTATTATTATAGAGCTTCAAAATTAATATTTCGATACACATCTGATATTTTATGAGTACTATAAATATATAACT
Organism: Trifolium repens; assembly: GCA_030408175.1. Classification (NCBI taxonomy): domain Eukaryota; kingdom Viridiplantae; phylum Streptophyta; class Magnoliopsida; order Fabales; family Fabaceae; genus Trifolium; species Trifolium repens. Next base: position 19,956,537 of record CP125848.1, read on the forward strand.
ACTATTATATGACCTCAAAATTTTAAGTTGAGGCCCTCAAAATTTTGAGGCCTAATGCCATCGCACACCTTGCACATACATGCAAGCCGCCCCTGGTTAGAAGAGGTGGATTTTGATTTCAAATGTGATATTTCATCTTTAAATTCAATATTTGATACAATAAATCACCTATTAGGACGCCAAAACTCACCATTTTTAAAAAGAAAAAAAAGGCTTTAATGCAATTTTGGTCCCCCTATTTTGAAAAAATTGAACTTTTGATCCCCTATTTTAAAAGTCAACTTTTTAATCCCCTATTTTAGTTGTTTCTGAATTTTGGTCCCCCATTTCAGTTTGGTCAAATTTTTACTGATGTGTCAAGTTTATTAATGACGTGACAGTACAATCATATTTCCATGTCATTATTTATTCTTTAAATCAAATATTTTATTTTAAATATAATAAAAATAAAACAATAAAATAAATAAAAAAATGCAGCAATTGTTATTTTATTTTCTTTAATCATATAGTGTGCATATTAAAATTAGGATAATCCAATTTTGTTTTATACTATTTAATTTTTTATTAAAACTTGATTTGTTGGATGAGTTTAACGACCGATACTTTTACAGCAGGATTTGGTATTAGGCAATTTTGCAGTGAAGGATCTCTATTTTTATTTTGTCTTTCTTAAATTCACTCTTTGACGGGTCCTTAAAGGATGATATGATCAATGAGTAAATAATCTTTCCTTATATCATTCATTGTTCTCTCAACAAAAAAATCAAGTCATCCATTCTTATTATTGTAACAACATTGATAAAAAGATAAAGAGTCAACGATGAAATTCACAATAGAGTAAATCCTGCTTATATAACGAAATAATTTTATAATGAATTTACTCATTATATTGGTCACACATTGACCAAAGAACTTCGTCATCTCACTAATCTTATCAACAAAGTCAAGAAAGACATAGAAAAAAATGTTACAGAGTCTAAGCTATTAACTATAAGCTATCAGTCATTAGTCATAAGCTAGTTTATCAGTCATCCGCTATTTTTGCCAAACATAGCCTAAATCTATTCAATATAAAATAGAAGGAGAAATAAGAAAAGTATACAAAGAATAAAAGAAAATAAGAACTTAGAGAAAAATTTCAAAATTTGATAATACATTTTGAAATGGTGTGAGAAAATTTTGAAACTCAATAACATTATTTATAGTAAAAAAGAGCAAGTATTCACATTAACTATTTGCTTAATTTAGGGAACTATATAATTGATAGCAAAATAATTTTTATTTTAAGCAACTAATAGTGAAACATTTTTTACATATAGAAGGTGTATGTCAGATTATTTTTGTTTCAGTTGTGATTTGCAACTTGAATGCATAAAAGAAAATTAAAAATTATTTACTATAAATACTGTGAATAAATATTAATTAGTTTTGTCAAAAAAAATAAAATTAATTAGTTGCCTTTGGTTACAAAAAAATTAGTTGTGTTTTATGCTTAATTACTTGCCTTATGCAACGCAAATGTCAACTTGATTTGTTAATAAATATAATTAGGCTCTTTGGTTGTATAGGATATAGTGCTAATAGGTTACCCTACATATACAACATGTTTTAAAATAATAAAATAAGGTTCCTTATTATAGTTTTCTTATAAAAAAAATTTCCTTATTATGTTTGAAAGTTTGAAATTCGTCAAAAAAAGAAATTTAGAATTTTGGAAATTATAAGGAAGGCGTATGAGACGTGGCCCAATATACGATTTAGAAGTTTGAAATTCCTTAATTAGGAATTATTTTAACAATCAGAAATGCTTAATACAGCGAATTGGTCAATCACGAATGTTTCACGAACCGGTGGAACCATAGGGCATAGGCAACAAAGCACCGCTTGCATTATTCTATTTAATTTAATTAATTCCGCTTTCTTTCTTTTTTCATGCTTTTGTTTTGAGCTTTCTTTCTAGTAAAGTTGGATTTATATTTGTTATTCAATTTTTAATTATTGGTATGATATATTTTAAGTAAAATACATCTATAAGTCTTTAAGGGACTTATCTATAAGTAAAATACATCTATTTATTGCAAACGTAAAATTTAAAGAATTTATTTATAACAAATGTAAAATTTAAGGGACTTATTTGTAACTTAGAAAACTTAAATGACTATCTGATACAATTATAAAACTAAAAACATATAAATGTATTTTCCCATTATTTTAATATTAATTTATTGACAAAATATATCCGTAGTCTCTTAATTTAATTTTAGGTAATTAATATTGTAGTCTTTGTCTTTTCTTATGATAATTTGGTATTTTTTTCATGTTTTAATATGAATTTTAACCGAAAGAAATATAAGGCTCTGTTTGGCAAAAATGGTTGATGGCTGATAAGCTAGCTTATGGCTGATGGCTGATAGCTTATAGCTGATAGCTTATGGCTGATGACTTATAGCTGATAAGCTAATTAAAGTGTTTGGTAAAATTAGCGGTTCATAAATGTGAAATGACATAAAAGGGCATTCATAATTAATAATAATTTTTTTTATTTAAGATATTTATAATTTAGTAATTTATTTTTTTTAATTTAATATATCTTTTATATTTTAATATAGAATGAAATTTATTCACTAAAATTTTACTTTAAAATTATTTTCATTTCAATTTTTATATTTTATAAAAAAATTGAACGAAACAATAATAAATTGATTCAAGTGGTAATTACTTAATATTTAAAATACTTAAAATATAGTGATTTAAATTTATAATTTAATTTATCCTTTATATTATTATTATTATTATTATTATAATATTAAATTAAATTTTAATCTTTTTTTTATAGAGGTTAAATTTTATTCTTTGAAATTTCATTTTAAATATATCTTCATTTCAATTTTTATACTTTATTAAAAAGATTAAACATAATGTACCAAAAAAAAGATTAAACATATTAAAGAGGTGATAATAGGTATATGTTATAGTAACGTTGTACCAAAAATTAGGTACATCAACATTTAAAAAAAAATTCAAGAACGTAAAAAAAATAATTGGTATACAACACAGTAAAAGAAAAATAGATAGGTGCAAGTGCAACAACCTAAAAAAAGCAGGCACAACATACCAATTTTGTTTTAAATTATACTATATAAAAAATTATAGTAAAGGATAAAAATGGATTTAAGATAAAATCATAAGGGTAAAATGGGAAGAAAAAATGATAAGCTATAAGCTCATAAGCTACTTGAATTAGCTTATGAAAAATAAGCTATAAGTCAGTAAAATAAGCTATAAGCTCTTTCTGAAAAACTGTTACCAAACAGGTCTTTTAGCTTATAAGCTATAAGACATAAGCTATAAGTCAATTTTGGAGGCTTGCCAAACAGACCCTAAATCGTAGCAAATATTAACTATATACAAGAAAGAAATATATTAAAAAACCGTATTCGTGAAAATTTCGTATAATTCCTTCGCTGCAAATAGCATAGCTGTTTAACAATATAGTGATATACCATTTAACATGAGAATAAAAAAACCATTTAACACATGAATTATATAGGAGGTCATTTAGTAGAGAGGATTTGAAATTGTTGGCAATTATAATAAAGAAATGTATTAATTGTCAAATGCACCACAAAAGAGAATGAATGAGAAGCAAGAGATTTTGAAGAAAGAGAAATCGTTGTGGTTTATTCATATTGTAGATTCTAAATAATGATATAGTTGCAGAACCAAACTTGTTCCAATATGACTGATTTATATCACAATATAGCTTGAGTTGTCTTGCAATACCTTTAACTAAAGCAACCAAATGACATTGATATTTATAAGTAAAGGTTTACCATTTTAATATTTCTAACAAAATTATTAATATAATGTTAGAAAATACTGGTTTAATAGAGTAAAAAACACAATAGACGCAAACAATGAACACACGATATTTGGTGCGAAAGAGGATAAACACAATAGACGCAAACAATGAACACACGATAATTTGATTTATTCCATGTTACAATATTCAACAACTCAAAAGAGGATAAACAGGACTCATGTTAGGATAAAAGAGTCCCCAGTTCCTCTCTACTCCAACTTCCTTTTCATCTTCATTAAACATTGCAAATATAAACACATCAAAAATTTGATTTGGTTTTCTTGGTGTACCTTTGCCACTTTCCACATGTTGTATCAAGTTTTTGTTATATATCTCAGCATTTTTCGTACTTGTATAAGGCTCATTCCCTGCAGTAGGCCAACCAGTTTCTCCAATTACTAAAGAAACATCACTTGCACCTATTTTTTCTAATGCTGCATGAATTGAATCAACCATTGCATCAAAAAGATTAGAATAAATCAAGTCACCATCCACTACAGGATTTGTGGTTTGAAATGTAGCATATTCTAACTTAATGTCTTTTGGATTTGATGCATAAGGAAAATAAGGGTACACATTAACCATAAGGGGTGCTTTAGTTTGAAGTAAATAAGCAGTAACATCTTTCATAACATTTACCACATCATTGGTAAATGTCCCTGCAGATGGAGGGTAAGAAGTTGCAAGTCCAGCCAAATAAAATGATGTGGTCACATAAGTATTATTCAAGCCAATTGAATTTATTGCATCTTTAATGTTTTGCATAGCTTGAGTAACATAAGTGGCTTCAGCACTTGGAATAATCTCATTTCCCAATACAATATATTTGAAATTGACATAACCTTTGTAAGGGGCAACATTGGTATTTACCCATTGGTTTGCAGCCTCTTTGTTTGATGCTAAGCTTTGCACATCTTGATTTCTTACTCCAAGACTCACTTGCAAATTTGATCCCTTTAATGCTTCTAATATATCAGGGTTTGGCTCAAAAAGTCTTAGAAGCTTAATTCCACACTTGTTGTAAAGGCTTACAACATTTTGTGGGGTTGGAAGATTGTCACCATTCCTCCCAAAATTAACACCAATACCTTAGTATAATTGAAAATATAAAATACAAAAAAGGAAATATATTAGTCAATTGTTTAAACGAGGATATGAAAAAAATTAACAGCAAATATATTATGAAAATTAGGTTTCTACATCAGACGAACAGAGTACAATAAAAAAAAAAAACTACTGAATAAATGTGTTGTATATAGACTGAACGCCAATATGAACAAAATCAAAACTAACATCACCTAAAAGAAAAAATGAAGATTGTATTTATATAATTAAGGAGCTAAGTGAATGTGTTAAAAGAAAATAATAATATATAATAAAAATATATGTGTGTATGTGTGTGTAGTGCATACATATCCATGAATAAAGAGGCTTACTAGTAGAAAAAGACATTTCCATTGCTAAGATTAAAGCGAAAGTTAACAAAATAGTTTGGATCCTCCTGAATGAAGCCATGAAATTTATGTTTGATGCAACAATAATTAAGACTAAAGAAAAATATTTTTGTGTGTGGTTTAACATTTAACCTGCTTTAGTGATTATATAGAGTTTTGATCAATAAGTCTGAGTGACTCCTTTGGTGGTTGGTCAAAAATAATTACATACTTCTATGATAAGAAAATTAGATAAAGACAAAATATAACATTGATTTGATAATATTAGTTAAAATAATAATTCATGTGATACGGTCTATGTGCAATAAATAATTGAATAAAATACCTTTTTTTCCCCTATCTTTTGTCTTACCATTGTAATAGAGAGTTTAAAATTATACTGAATATGAATATGGCATATACGGATTAAAATTCAAAATTGAGACAACTATTGCCATTAATTTAAAATAAATTATCTTAAATTAATTAACTAATCATGAGATTCCGATATGTGTTCAAATGAATAATATTAATAAATTTCCTTGATCAAGATTTTTTTGACTAATTACTTCGATAAAGAAAGGAGGGATATTTGTGTTGATACATGATTAACCCCTTCTCAGTTCTTTGAAATTCAATCCCGAGGAAATAAGAAATGTGACCTAAGTCTATCATTTCAAATACCCTCATTATACTCTTCTTAAAGTCACTTATGTAGGATTCATTGCTACCTATGATCAACAAATCATCCACATAAAGACACAAGAGTGTTAAGCCCTTCTTATCACAATTTTTCACATAGACTCCATGTTCAGTCACGTACACACTTCATGAAGCCTATATCATTTAGAAACTTATCAATTCGTTTATTCCATGCTTTTGGAGCTTGCTTGAGTCCATATAGGACCTTTCTCAACCTATACACTTTGGATTCTTGACCTGCAACACTAAATTCAGGTGGTTAAGTTACATATACCTCTTCGTCTAATGGACCATTTAAGAATAAACACTTCACATCCATTTGGTGCATAGGTGATGACATGAAAATATATGACATTTTTAGTATGTATTTAGGATTAATTTATGTAATTTTTATTAGTTTTAATAAGTTGCAAGACCAAAACCATGTGAAAAGTACAAAAACACCAAAAGGACACAAGCTAGACATCAGTTGAAGAAAAAAGAGAAAAAAATACAAAAAAGGGCGAAAACTGAAGATTCCAAGCAGATCACATCGTACCATGATGGGATGCATCGTACCACGATGCTAATGGATTAATTTGAAGTAAATCGGAGAAATTTGGAAACAAATCGGATCCCATCGTACTACGAAGAACCTCATCGTAGCACAATGCATCCTTGTGGGGCATTGTAGTACGATGCAATTTTATCGTGCTACGGTGGTGCATGAAGCCCAAGTCCAAATTTACTATAAATAGAGTCATTTTTCACCTCATTCAACGCACAATTCAGAAAAGCAGAAAGCAACAAGCAAGAGAGAGAACACCAAGGAAGCAAGAAGGCTAAGAGCTCTTAAGGGGAAGGAGTACTCCAACTAGAGGGGTAATGAGATGTAGTAGGTTCGGTGACTTTTACCATATTCCCACAAGACCAAACACAACAACATTACCACCATCCGCCTTTGTCGCTTCATCTACCGAGTTATGACTTAGTCGTTTAGGACATCCAAAAGCTCCCATTTTAAATTCTCTTCATAGAAACAAAGTTTTGCTATGTATAGTTTCGAAATGATTTCTTTTGTCACTCTTGTCCACTTGGGAAACAAATAAAATTGCCTTTTTATACTTCCTTATCATTTACTTTTTATAATTCCTTATCTTTAATTTATATCAGGTTAGAAAATTCTAAATCTTAGTACATAAACTTTATATAATATTTTAAACATGTCTATAAAAAATCATTAAAAAAATTTTGATTTTAATTATAATTAAGTAAATTTAGTTTTAGTAGGACTAAAAAACTATATGTGCAAGAAATATTTTATTGAGACTAAAAATATACTAAAAATTAAATAAGGACTAAACTTAAAAAATCCTCATTCTATAAGGAGACCAAAAATATATTTAACTCATTAATAAAATTAAGAGTTTTAGTAGGGATATTGCATTATATATGTAAGGGGCAGAGTTCGAACTTTAATCATCCCATTTATCCACCTTAAGAGTGAAATTTTTAGTCACTAGGCTACTTGGAGGAAGAAAATAAAAACCAAAATTGTTTATGATAACTGATATCATGTGACATATTGATAGCACCGTTAGAATGATTATAATGAACTCAATTATTTTCCCCATTAATTGTCGTGGGATATGACTTCAACTTGAATAATTAATATCGTAAGAACTAATAGAGCACAACGAGTGCTAGGAGTTTGAAATACATAAAATAAAAAACACCTAACTGAGAAAGGTTTTACAGAAAAAAAATAATAGAACCCAATAGAAAAAGTCTTCGAAAATCAAATAGCCATATGAAACTCCCAAAAACATTAGATGCCACAAATAATGACTTAGCCCATCTGCAAGCTTCCCCTGATGTAGCATGACTCACAACTCAGCAAAAAGCATCTTTAATTCCCTTTAGGTCCTTCCAATGGATTTTGAATCCCTGCCCTCATATGTCAAAGAAGTAAAAATTTCAAATCAGTTCACAAAACAAATTATGAAACACCTCAAAATGAGTCTAACAAACATTTTGACCAGTACATAATATGAACATGATGAATGCACCAACTTACACAATTACATAAACAATTATCATGCACAGATGAGCAAATACACATTTGTAGGATTATTTTTAATAAAGGTAATTTATCACACAAGTAAATCTAAAGAAACAAAAAAAGCTTACAGCTTCAGAGTTTAAACTTCAGCAGAGCAGTTTGAGAATGCTACGAATAGCAAACAAGGCATCTTTGACGCGAGAAGAGTTCCCTTTCTCTGTCACTGAAACAATAATGAACGGGAGCGATTATCTTTCTCAATGATGGCCTTGATAATACCATTGAGGCAACAACATTAGGATGCACTTTATCACAACCCATTAAATTGATCTCTCTAAGTTTGGTGCAGTTTTCTACCACATGCTTTACTCCTTTCTCTGTGACATTACAACAACGTTCCAGTAACAGTTGCAAAAGCCCACGACAACTCTTTGAGATCACATAGAGTTCTTCATCATCAACTCTTGTACGTGACAAGTTCAATACCTCCAGTTTCGGAACTTCAAAGTTCATTCCACGCAGATTCATTCTTGAATATCGAGCTAAGTTCAATTGTCTAATCTCGGAACAACTTCGTAAAACTTGACAAATACGTTCTTCAGGTATGTCATTGCAATAGCTCAAATCAAGCAGCTGTAAATTGGGGAAAATGGAAGCAAATATTTTGATGCTTTCATCTTTAAGCCATGAATTGGAAGTAAAACAGAGAGACTTTAATTGAGGGCTTACAGCAAACAACTTTGCACAGTCTTCCGGATCAAAATAACTGGAAAAGGATAAAGACCTCAAAGTTGGTCTCTCACGGAGAGCAAAAGCAATACCGGCGTCGGTTACTCGACGACAAAATAATATGATGGCCTCTTCGAGAAGCTTCCAGTTCTTGAACAAGTGGAAAAGCGATTGATCATTGATGTAGCGATGAGAAGTAAGATTAACCTTTCGGAGTTTGAAAAGTGCTGATGAAAGAACCTCTATTCCATTGAGTAAGCTTTCATGATTTTGTAACTCTATGGGGTAACTAAGGTCGAGTTCTTCGAGCAAAGGGAAACAATCTGCAATGAGGAAGAGATCAGTGCTATGGAGAGAGTGAATGAAAGAACATGTGAGTGAGATCAAAGTTGTAATAGTTTGGGACAAAACTCGCAACCCATTTGCGGGAATGGTCGGTTGGCTGGAGAGATTGAGTGATTTGAGGTTCAATGGGAAAAGAGAGATTTGACAGAGAAGCGTGTTGAGGTCACCTTTGTAGCACTTGAGGCGAAGAGAGTTGAGGCTGGAGAATCTATTGAAGAGGCTGGGAAGGAAAGGGCGTGTTGGATTATAGACAGCGAGTGAGAATAGGAGACGGTTGGTGATAGAGAGAAATTGTTTGGACACGATCGAGAGAGACTTCAAGCAGCGGCGGTTGTCGTCGTTGATGAGGAATTTGAAGATAGATTCCCAAGACTCATCAGGTAAATAAAAATCTGCTGCCGCAACTACTTTTATTCCTGGGGAAGAAAGCAATTGTTTGATAGAGGTCATTTGCATCAGGTAATTGAGGACTGATATACAGTGCTACAGATGCGTCATCCTGCAATTTGAGAAGGTAAGCACAGATTTGAAGAATGGGAATATATATATATATATATATATGACAAAATCAACGAAAAAACAATTTGGTTATTCATTCACGTCACTAGAACTTCTCAAATGGGGATAGACCCAACAACACATCCGTAGAGACAACCAATGATACAATTAATTACAAATAAATAAAACAAGGCTAATTGCAGTTTTGGCCCCCCAAGTTTTCTAATTGTGCATTTAAATCCCCCTTAGTTTCAAATGAGCAAATTTAGCCCCTTTTGCAAATTTAGCCCCAAAATCGCACAATTAAAAAACTTGAGGGGCAAAACTGCAATGTAGCCTTAAAACAAATATAAAATGCCAACATGTGCATAATAAAAGAAAGAAAAAAAAAAGTTTAATTAAAAAAATTGTAAAACAATTTTACACTCTCGTGTACAATTTTAGCAGTTTCATGCACTTTACATACACATTGAACTCTAAGGGCACTCTTATATTTACAGTTTCTAAGGGCACTCTTATATTTACAGTTTGCATTTTACTCGTTGATTTGCTTTCACAAGATATAGTCTATGCTAAATAACAAAAGCAAAAGGGAACACAAAACACAAAATATAAAAGATCACAATGGAACACAATAATATAGCAGTGAATTGCATCAAATAAAAAAACCCTAAAAAATACTTCAGGTAATTGTGATTCACACTTACTTCATCGAGGGAGTGTGGGGAACTTGAGAGATTGAGCGAGCGCAAGTGATTGTGTTAGCGATTGAGCGACCCTCCGAGTGATTGTGCGAGACTGAGAGTTGTGAGACTGAGACTATAATGAAATCATTACCACTAAATTTCCTTAATTATGCTGAATAACCTTATAAACTCGCTAATCATATGGTCATAATTATCATTAGAGGTGGGAACAGGTTAGGTCGAGCTAGACTTTGCCAATTCCGAATCTGGCCTGTTATAAAAATTGAAAGCCTAAACCTGACATATGACCTATCATAGGCTTATTTTTTTGGTCTGAGTCTGACATTTTTAAAGCCTATTATAACCTACTAGCCGTTCGTTTGTGTGATCGATCTTTTTTTTTTCTTTTTTTGGTGATTGATATTCTCTATTGTGCAAATATAAATAACTACTTAATCTCTTTTTTTTATTGGACTTAGTTACATCCTTTTTTTGTTGTGGCTAGTTATTAAGAAGAAAAAAATATATTTTTTTTTATTATAAAAAAACTGAAAAACTATTTTTATGTGGAAGTTGTGTTTAGTTACTAAGAAGAAAAAAAAATATTATTTACTAAAAACACTGAAAATCGATTTTTATGTGAAAGTTATTTTTTAAGGGTCAAATAGGAATAATGAAAAAGTCATCCCACAAATTTGTATCCCCTTTATATATCTCTTTATCTTAATCTTAATCTTAATATAATAAAACAAGAGTAACTAGAGGCACCCTAAACCCTAACCCTAATATGAATGGTCTATATTTTGACACGTAGAAAAAAAATTATATCAACGGCTACGATAAAAGCTTGAATACTATGCTGTCACATCAATTAATGAATGTGACACGTCAAACACAATACATGATGTGTCACTATATGATTGGATGTGTGTATAAAATAATTTTACAAAGGGAAAACAAATTAATAAACCGAACCAAAACAAAATTTCTCTTAATTTTCCTAAAAAGTTGCATTATCTCTCTATATTAGTAAAGGATGCAAAACAAAATTTCTCTACAAAATTGCATCTCTCTCAATTAGAAAGTAGAAACATTGTTTGTAACCAAAAATATCAAAAACATTGTTTCATCACTTTCATCTCTCCTCACGTTCTCTTTTTTTTTTTACTCCTTTCTATCTATTTTTTTATATTTTCCTCTTTCTCCTTTAGTTCCTTTTTTATTTTGCATATTTTATTCTTTTCCTTTTTATTCTTTGCAATATATTAATTTTGATTTATTTTGAGTTTGTTCAATTTCACTATTGGTTTTTGGTTATGTCTACTACAGGTGGAATGTTTGTTTGTTCATAATATTGGCGAAGTAGCCGGCCTATGTAATCGACTGAATATCCTCTTTAGTGATTGCCTCTTACAAGGTTCTTCTTTGTTGCTTTTAGATGAATGAATTTGTTTAGCTTATCAAAATTTACATGCTGATTGTAAGATTTTTAACAATGCTTGAAGATTTTGTTATAGGTTCATTGATTGTTACAATAGAAATATGAAATTGTTATTCTTTCAAGTGTCTTAAGTTTTTTGAATGGAAGTTTATTTTATTTTATATTTTCAATGGCTATGATAAAAACTTAAATAATCAATTTTTAGTGATATTTAATTTTATTGGTCTAGATTTTGACATTTGGGAAAAAAATAATATCAACGGCTACCAAAAAACCTCGAATAATTAATTTTTAATAATAATATTCAATATTTAATAAAGATAAAACAATAAAAAATGGAACTGTGGCTTTGAAGCATCCGAAGAAAAATAGGAAAATAAAAAACCGCTGCAACTTTGAACTGCGACTTCCTCAAAACCTAAACAACCTAAATTGAGATAAACATTAAAAAAAATAAAAAAAAATTGAGATTTAATAAAAAAAGAAGATAAACATGAATAAAACTAAAAAAAATCTTCAGAATCAGATGCGTTTAAAATGCAAGCAACTTAATTGAAGTAAACATAATTGAGATAAGCATTAAGTGTGGAACTAAACATTGAGATAATCATTGGCTCGAAAATTATGAATAGATTTTACTTAATTGAGTTGTATAAATATAAGCACCCTCAAAATATTTTTCTCTTACTATATTTTTGGTTTATAATTTATATATTTGTCTTTATATAGTTTATTTTGTTTCTATATTTTACCAGTTTGTAGGATACTAATTTTGATTTGATTTAAGTTTGTTCAATTTCAATGAGTTAACTTCTTTTCACCTAACCATTCTGTAATTATATTTTGCAAATTGTTTTCATGCATTTGAATTACTTTGATTTGTTCTTATATTATTTTGCAGATCCACAAAGTTATCGATGAAAGTTATACAATTATTAAAGATCTATATAGCTAACAAAGATTTTTTTTTTATGTAACTATTTATAGAGACAAGCACCCTCAAAGTATTTTTCTCTCATTATGTTTTTTGTTTATAATTTATATATATGTCTTCATATATTTTATCGGTTTTCAATATATTAATTTTGATTCGAGTTTATTCAATTTCAATTAGTTAATTTATCTTCACCTAACAATTTCATAATTATGTTTTACAAATTGTTTTCATGCTTTTGAATTACTTTTATTTGTTCTTATATTATTTTGCAGGTTCACAAAGTTATACCATGATTAAAGATCTATATAGCCAACAAAGATTTTTTTTTATGTAACTGTTTATAAAGACAAGAACCCTCAAAGTATCTTTCTCTCACTATGTTTTCGTTTATAATTTAAATATTTGTCTTCGTATATTTTGTTTTTGTCACTATATTTTACCGGTTTTCAGTATATTACTTTTGATTTGAGTTTATTCAATTTCAATGAATTCGCCTCTTTTCACCTAATCATTCTGTAATTATGTTTTGGAAATTGTTTCCATGCATTGAATTACTTTGATGTGTTCTTATATTACTTTGCAGGTTCACAAAGTTGTTGACGAAGGTTAGACCATTATTAAATAACAAAGTTTTTTATTTATTTATGTAACCGTTTAATGTTTAATGTCGTTTGATCAAATGTGTAATCTATTTTGAATATATTTGAACCTTCTTTCAAATAAAATAAGTATTATTTGTTGTGGATTAGATTAATAGTAATCATGGATGGTGTATTATAATTAAAGATTAATAATAGATCATATAAATCTAAAAATTGCGAATGTTATTATTTTTCAATGTGAATAAATTAACTTAGTAGACATGTGTCATCTGTAATGGCACACACTAATATCCATCAATATTATTTTCCTTAATAATAGGATTTAACATATTTTTAAATGACAACTTAATTAATGAAACAAGTTAAATTTGTCACTGTCAAAAAAAAAAACATATTTTTAAATGACGATATCATAGAGAAATATATGACAACTTAATTTGAGCTTTAACTTTTATCTTATTCATGGTTGTCCCCACTTAAAAAAAGTTGGCTTAAAAGTAGTTGCAAGTAATTAGTAACAATATATCTAATTTTTTTTTTTTATTAAGTTTTTTTTAACGATTTACGTTTCTCAATTTTGTATATTCACCTACTAAATAAACATAACAACAACTACATAAAATTGGATATGCATGTTTTCAATATAATTCAATTTGTACTGACTACTTTTAGTTTCAATATATTTATATTTTAAATTCTTTTTTTTAATTGAAATTTTAATTATAACAATTTAATTAAATTGTATATCTGACACTACAAATAACCTGTGCATCGCACAGGTCAGAGTCTAGTAATACTAAAAGTTGAGTTGCTTTTTCCTATTCCAAGCCAAAAACCCTAATCATTTGGCCAATCATATGCAAGCATGTGTGGTTTAGGGCACACATGGGATTCACATAAGCCCTAATTTAACTTAGACCAATGCATAAGTTACATGTGGAATCCACTAAGCCCTATTGCATAGATGGCAAATGGTTGATGTGGCGCAACTACTGTAGCATCATGTGCAGAAATATTCCTTGCACTGTATCATTAAATTACTTCTCCCACTTCCTTTCATCATTACTTTTCTACTTCTCTCACTTCCTTTCATCATTACTACTTTCTTCCATCATTACTTTTCTATTAGTTTGATTGGTCACATTTATTTATGTAAGTATATTGTTCCACATGGATTTTGTCTACTGCAACAAGAAATAATCATTTCTTCCATGTGCAACCTTATACTGTATTTTGTCTACTGCAACAAGAAAAATAATCATTTCCAATAACCAATCAAATTGATACCCTAAATTAACTTGCCATAATATATAGTGAAGGAAAAACATTGAACACAAGCAACACATATTTCTCTCTCCCTCTTCCATCCGTGTTCCAATTTCCATCTTCACGCGTGAGAGTGAGAGAAGATTTGTCGGCGGCAGAGAGAAGTCCGGTGCGGTGGCCAGAGTTCCGGCGAGGAAGAGAGTTCCGGCCGAGAGAGAGTTCCGGTGGTGGTTCGCGGTGACACGGCGGTGCTTAACGACAGAGCTTCTTTCTCCTTCTTTCCTCTGCTTCGATCTGTTACTTTCTTTACATCTGCTGTTCTTCTTCAACAAACCTCCAATTTGGTAACCCTTTTTAATTCTTTGAATCTTTCTTCATTTTTGTGTTAAAAAACTATGCTTTTTGTTATAATTGTTGATTCTCTATAATGGGGTTGTATAAAAATCTTATATTTTTTAATTGAACCATGTTTGGTTGGGTCTATGAACTGCATGATTCAAAATGTTCATGTTTTCATGTTGTGTTATTGTTAATTCTCTTTTAGATGTTCTATTGTTTTTAATTGATTTATGAGTTTTAGCTTTTCTGTTATCTGTTCAAGAGACATGTGGTCAATGCCATGATGATTTTTTAGTTTTTTCTCTCAATTCATGGTGATAGCGATGATTTTTTAGTTTTTTCTCTCAATTCATGTTTTGTTCTTCCCCCTATCAATTTTATGCTTTGCTTATTTTATTCTAGCCTCTTTTTTTCTTAGTTTTTTCTGTTTGGTGTTTGTTTTATTGCTTGAAAAGGATGGTTTGATTTGGGTTGTTTTGATTAATTTGTGTTGGTGAGGATGGTTGAAGATTGGAGGTGGTGGTGATGTGTGGTGGTAAATGGTAATGGTGGATGGTGATAGTGATGATCTTTTTTAGCTTTTTTTTTCTCTCAAATCATGTTCTGTTCTTCCCCCTGTTTTTTTCTTATTTTTTAGTTGGAATTTATATCATTCTATATGTATTTGTATACTCCATTTATAGTTACTAATATAGAAAGCAAAAATGCAGAGATCTGAAGCAGCATGTCATGTATTCTTCTATCATATATAATAACCCTATGTAGTAATATGTTTTCGTTTTTTGTTTTTCTTTAATTTTTTGCAGAAAGCATTCCGATGATATTCCTCCGCATCCCAGTCCGGTGAGTTTCCCATTAGTAACCTTTTATGCCTATATTGCTTATCTTTACCAAGTTTAAATTTAATTTTTTTTTAGATTAAAATTATACTATGTACCTTCTTGCTCCATTAAACATAACAATTATGTTTCTTTTGTACTTTGTATGTTATACCACATTTGACATTTTGATTGAATTTGACTTTACATGTTTTCCCTTCTTTTCTTTTGGTTTTCTGGTGTTGATGGGAATAGATCTCAATGAGCCAGAAAATGGAAAGCTTCTATATTGTGTGAAGCTTCTAAGTTGCTAAAGGATTTGCTCTGTCAGATTCAATCCCTCAAGAAGAAGAACCTCTCTTTGTTGTCTGAATCTCATTATGTAAGATTGACACTCTTTCTCCTCCTTTGATCCCATCATTTTACTTTTTTTTTTTGTACAATAAATTTACTTTGTTGAGTCTCCTGCATGTTGAATTTTGATGCATTTGGGGAAAAGATGTTATTTTCATTTGATGTTTTCTTTTCACAAATCTAATGTTAACAATGACAATTCAATGTTGTCCTGTTTAATTTTCAAATTTGAACCTTACAAAAATTTACTTTTCATAGATCAAATGTATTTTTTGTTTGTTTACAATTTCACTTATGATAGAGATTATGCATTTTAATCCTGATTATGAAAAAAAGATTGAGTTTAGATGAAATTAGCAGAGACAAATGATTAACATTTCAGTTGAAATTTTATTTTCATTTGATGTTTTCTTTTCACAAATCAAATGTTAACAATGTCTATTCAATGTTGTCGTGTTTAATTTTCAAATTTGACACTTACAAAGATTTTCTTTTCATAGATCAAATGTACTTTTTTTTGTTTGCAATTTCACTTCTGATTTACAAGGTAGTTGCAATTTTGATTTCCTTCAATTTCATGATCTCTGAATGGTTCTGGATTTCAACTTAATAGTAGTAAATCTTGACTTTTTTCGCAATTCGATTCAGTAATTTTGTTTTGTTCTCATTCTTTATAAACTTTGTTATACTGCTCCTGAGCCCGTTGATTGTGTTGTGCATACCTGTTTTCCAGCTTGTGTTTGTGTATACTATGTTTATGTAAATCTTACTCCATTTGAATTGTCTAAATTTGGACTTAATTTCTGTTATATATGTCCTTGATGATCAATATTTTTAAATTTCTTTATTGAATCAATCAAAGTGCAATATATATATTGAAAAAGCGACACTTGAAATCGGCAAAAGGTGTGCTCAATGAGGCGCAACAACAGTTAATTTCATAGATGAAGCTTCACAGCAACCTTCACTTGCTTCATGGCTTCCAACTAAGAAGCAACAATCTCATTGTTCTATCAAGAGTATAATTCTCTTCACCTTTTACATTGTTCTCTCTTTTTCATCGTTCTCTCTGTTCTCAATGTATTTTTATTTATTTAGTTGATTTTTAAATATGATATCCTTTTATTGTTGCAGAAGTGTTGTGATTCTGTCTTGGCCTGGACATGTGAGTTTGATTGAATTAAACAAGTATTTGATCTTATAAGTTAGACATGTCATTCTCATTTCTCTAAATTTAACCAGGTTCAAAGTGCATCTTCAAGTTATAGACAATACAGGGTGGTGATTACTGGTGATGATGAGAATACCAATTACAATCCCCTTGTGTGTTGCTTGGGCCATGACAACTTTTTCATAATATTTACTTTTAGTTACTTTATATATATATATATATATATATAAATATATATGACAACCTTTTTTGCTATTTCATTTACTTGACTATTATGCAGTTCAGACTCCAACTAGAAAAATGGTTGGAAACAAGCTTTTAGTCTCGATGGCGTTGGTCCGTCTAACACCAAGGAGTCAATTGTGCCAACTGAAGAGGTGGGTATGATTAATTCAATTGAAGCTCCGACATCCAAGCAATTGCGAAAAGGTCTGCTAATGTTGATGGAGTTGATGTTATTGCCCCAAAGGAAACCAAGATAGCATGTGTGAAAATAATTGTGTTTAGCAGACATTTTCACCCTTATCTATTTGGGTGTGTACTTGGAGTTTGGATTTCTTTATGTTTGTATTTGTAGTAATTTGCTGTCATCTGTTATGTGTCTCTTGGGTCATCTGGTGTGTTCCTACTTAAGGGTTATTAAAACTTAAATTTAGATATAATTTTGGCTTAATTGCATATTTGGTCGCTTATATTTATTTTATGTTTCAAGTTGGTCCTTTATATTTATTTTGTTTCAAGGATAAAATTGTAAAAACAATAACCAATTATCAACAAATTTAATATTACAATTAACTTTCTTAATCTCTATATTTTTTTCAAAGGAATTTTCTATTTAGGCCCGGAGTCACGGAGGTAGTATATAGATTATCTACATAAATAAAGCCTTTTTAATCACAAACAATCTCTAATCAAATATTTTCAGAAGCAAAGTCAAGTCAGAGCTTAAATTCGAATATAATTATCCATCCATTTAACTTCAATTCAGATATAGATTGCCCACTTAAATCAATTCTTCCTAATTAACTAGCCACATATTTCAAGAAGCCTAACAATGATATGTTTTACAAGTCGGTATATAAATTATTCACTAAAATAAAACCTTTCTAATTATTTAACACAATTGGAAAAATTCATACAATCATAAAAAAGAATGGTGGCATTGATGAGAGGAATGAGAGAGGATGTGAGAAGGATGAGAGAGGATTGCATGCATTTTAATTAGCTATACGATTTTTTTTTTTTAAATTATGGGGAGATGATAATTTTTATCTATGATAAAATTTAAATCGGTTTAAAACATACGCAGGGGCGTCTCAAAGTTTTTGGAGGCTCTGTACAAAATATAAAAGTGGTCCTTTAATAATAAAAAAATAAAAATTAAATTATCGATTTAAATTGCATATAATTTTTTTAAAAAAATAATCATTCTTATTCTTCGAAACATATAACTTATCAATATTAAGAGCTCAAAGAAGATTATCAATATTAAACCAATTGCATTAAATCGAATAGGACAAAAAAAAATACCTCAAAAAAAAAGGACAAAAAATACAAAATAATTATCTTTGTATATAACGTCAAAAAGGAACATCCTAATCTAAGATTAAATTTTATACAAAGATTAAAATGGACTAGAAATATATTTACGAGTATAGATAACTAATCTATTGATACTCATTTGATATTTTATGAACAATAACAATATATAAAAATTAATCTATTAATATACATCTTCAAGATCCCACATCTTTGTGTGGTTTGACTTCTCCTAATGTTGCTGTTTCTAATGAGATTTTAAATCCTAATGTTGCTCATGACATAGAGATTTTGCAAAAGTATTGGAAAGGAAATGAAGTTGGAGACATTGGCCATAGAGTTTATACCGACGAAGAAGAGAATGCGGCAGCTATCAATTTTTTGAACAATCGTTCAACTGCTAGGGAAGAGCCTTTCACTGAGGTTGTGTCTAAGTCAAAGAAAAAGAATATGCAGAAGGGCTTTCAGATTCATAGTACCCGCTCTAGGGGTAGGCCTCCAGGCTGAGTTTGTATATTTTTTTCACTAGGTTTGTTTTTCTTTTTTTCCCTGTTTTTTTCTCTTTGCTGGGTATGGCTTTAGCCCCCGGTTTTTGTTTGGGTTGTTTTCCTGAGAAGGTTTTGGTGTTTGTCCCCCTTCTCTTTTTGTACTTGTTTCGTTTTTTTATCTATATATTTAGGGTGTTGCAGCTGGTCTCACCATCTGCTCCCTATTTGCTTAAAAAAAAAATATATACATCTGATATTTTATGGGTATAAATAATATATAAGTAATATTATATGACCTCAAAATTTTGAGTTGAGGCCCTCAAAATTTAGAGGTCCGATGTCGTCGCACATCCCGCACATGTGTACGGGACGCCCATGATAATACGCCTATAAATAATGAATTTGGATATTGAAGTATTGCACAAAAATTATAACCCTCTCTATACGTATTTAGAATTATAAACTTCTCTAGATACTTAGAGATTGACATAGTGTACAAAAATTTAAAAATTTTGTAAGTGGCGCGCATAAATTATAAACCTCTTTATAAGTAGTGCATAAAAATTATGAATCTATTAATCAATACTATTTTTAAAATTCACGGGGAGAAGACAATTTTTATCGCAGATAAAAAATTTAAAATCACTATTACAAACTATTATTGATACAAAATTTTAATTGACGGAGAAATAACATTTTTAATCTCTGGTAAAAAATTTAAAATAACTATTATAAGTTTTACTAATAAGATTTTAATTCACGGGCAAATGACTATTTTTTATCGCCAATAAAAGTTTTAAAATTACTATTATAAGTTATTACTAAATTTTTTTAAAATTCACGGGGAGATGACAATTTTTATTGCTGATAAAAAATTTAAAATCATTATTACAAACTATTATTGATACAAAATTTTAATTTACGGAGAGATAAAATTTTAATCTCTGGTAAAAAATTTAAAATGACTATTATAAGTTATTACTAATAAAATTTTAATTCACGGGCAAATGACTATTTTTTATCGCCAATAAAAGTTTTAAAAATACTATTATAAGTTATTACTAAATTTTTTTCAAATTCGCGGGGAGATGACAAGTTTTATTGCTGATAAAAAATTTAAAATCACTATTACAAACTATTATTGATACAAAACTTTAAATTACGGAGGGTTGACATTTTTAATCCCTGGTAAAAAAATTAAAATAACTATTATAAATTATTACTAATAAAATTTTAATTCACAGACAGATGACTGTTTTTTATCGCCAATAAAAGTTTTAAAATCACAGAGAGATGATAATTTTATCGCCGGTAAAAGTGTGTGGCAAATATATACGACGTTCTGCAAAATCCGTGCAACACACATTTTGACATAAACTTTATTGCTTTATTTCTTCTTCTATGCTATCTTTGGTTTGTATGAATTTAAACTTTGTTATCTTAATTTGGCGCTATCTCTAAATTACTTGAATGATTATGTTTAATTTGCCATGTCTAAAAATAATTATTTTAATTTCATGCTATAACTTTGGATTAGTATATGTATGACGTTCCACGAAACCTGTGCCTTTGTGTTTGTTATTAAGAAAAATCTAGGTAAATATCAAGTTAGCGATGTGCTAGGTATATGTTATAGATTTATGTGAAAAATATTTGAATCGTGAATGAATATATCGGTAGATATACTATAGATTTTATCATCAATCTTACAATACATTATTGATTTTTTAAAACTTAATATGAACTTTTTGGATTTATATATTTGATGTTCCGCCAAACCCGTGCACCGCACGGGCATATGACTATTTTTTATCGCCATTAATAATTTTAAAATCACTATTATAAGTTATTACTTAATTTTTTAAAAATTCACAGGGAGATGACCATTTTTTTTTGCAGATAAAAAATTTAAAATCACTATTACAAACTATTATTGATACAAAATTTAAATTTACGGAGAGATGACATTTTTAATCTCTGTTAAAAATTTAAAATAACTATTATAAGTTATTACTAATAAAATTTTAATTCACAGACATATGAGTATTTTTTATCGCCAATAAAAATTTTAAAATCACTATTATAAGTTAGTACTGAATTTTTATAAAATTCACGGGGAGATGAAAATTTTTATTGGCTATAAAAAATTTAAAATAACTATTACAAACTATTATTGATACAAATTTTAATTTACGGAGAGATGACATTTTTAATCTCTGGTAAAAAAAATAAAAATAACTATTAGTTATTACTAATAAAATTTTAATTCACGGGCAGATGACTATTTTTTATCGCCAATAAAAGTTTTAAAATCACAGAGAGATGATAATTTTATCGCCGATAAAAGTTTGTGGCAAATATATACGATGTTCCGTGAAACCCGTACAACTCACATTATAACATAAACTTTATTGCTTTATTTCTTCTTCTATGCTATTTTTGGTTTGTATACTTTAAACTTTGTTATCTTAACTTGGTGCTATCTCTAAATTACTTAAATGATTGTGCCTAATAATTAACGACTTTTTTATCTTCTATATTTCCTGTTATTTACCCCCTTTATTTCCTTTATGTCTATTTTGTTCTCTCTTTGTATGCATTTGGACTTTGTTATCCTATTTTTTGATGTTATTATCGACTTTGTTATCCTAATATCTTATATCTCTTTGTATGCATTTGAATTATCTCATTGGAACTTTTCTTTATATTAAAGACTTTGTTGTCCTAATTTGCTATATCTCAATGTGTACATGTTTGATTTATATGGTTTGGCGTTCTAGCGCGAACCCGTGCACCGCACGGGCATCCGACTAGTTAGTATAGAAGTATAGATTAATCTATTTAAAAGTCTATTTTTCAAGTTTACACATGATAGAAAGATCCTTTAACATAATAATTTACAGAATTTGATTATATATATCATTATATTTCAATTCTAGTTTATAATAATACATTTATATATGTGAAAAACTAATATAGATTAATAAACTAAATTAATGAAAAAGTTAATAAATATATAATTTAATCAAAGTACAAATTTAATTATATAAATAATAATAATATTAAAAATATTATCATATTAATTAAATAGGTCGGTCTAGTAGGCTAAAAGACTTTTTAATAGCCTGCAGTCTGACCTATTTAACTGAATAAGCTTATGTAAGAGCCTTGGTCTGCCCTATTTAAAGAAATAGGTTGGCCTCGCCTAAGCCTATATAGGCTAGGCCTTAACGCCTCGTAAGCCGACCTGGTCTGACCTATTCCCACCTCTAATTATCATTTTCATTTTACCTATTTGCAACTTATTTTCCGGTGCAGTTTCATAGAACGTGGTGACTTCAACCCAAACTTATATTTGTGCATGTCTCTTTGTTTGATGCTTTCTTCCCAAGGAAGAAGTTGTTCTTCTGAGGTGACTTGACAGATTGATTCTCCTGATTGTACGGTGCTTTCCTGATGGCATCTCTTTTCTCTTGTCATCTTCCAATGGTTCCTGTGTCTCCGAACCATTTCTGTTAACAGCCCTTTCTGATTTCATATCTCTCCGGAAGTGTTTAGTCTAATGATCCTCCAGACCATTGACTGTCTTGTTGCAGCTTTCTCTTTGAAAATTCGTTCCATCTCCCGTCATCTTTGATGACTTCACGCCATTACTATGTTTCTAACCACATTACAGGGCATTTACGTTAGCATTTGCTATGTTTTCCGTAAGAAATAAGGAGAAAAAGAATCATGACAAGTTTACTCTGAACACAACGATTTGAAGAGAAAACAAGAGAAAAGGCTGAAGAACGGCGCACCGGCGCAGGCAGTACGGCGCGCGGCGCCCAGAAGCAGCTGGAATTGCCTGTGGATTCTGTGAAGGTCGCGCCCGGCACGGACGGGATGGCGCGCGGCGTCGTTTCGTAACCTAACTCTATAAATTGAAGTTTCACTCACAATAAGGGTTACAGAATTTTACGACGAAAAAATGCAACTTTTGAGATTAAGTCCAGAGCTATTGTTCCTTCTTGTAATGAATTCTTTCACTCTTATTATTGTTTATGTTTTAATTATGAGTAACTAAACTATTTGATTGGATCCTAGGGGATTCTTATTGTTATTGTCTTGAACCATGTATTTCATATGATTCTTTAATCGAATTACGAAGTTAGTATTCATTCAATTGTCTCTTAATCTTAATGCTTTATACAAAGTCGCGAATTGTGTGATGATTATAATTGTTTGTTCACTAAGACATTAGAAACAAATTGATTGACCTAGGGATAATTGTTCAATTAACTCGTACTTTAGACATATCGGTTTGTTAATTGAGAATTCAAGGATTAAAGAGCAAAACCTAAATTGATTATAGGTCATCCTAAGACATTAGAGATTGATAATCAAGTTAGAGGATTATGTACCAAGACATTGGACATAGTTATTTAATTTAATCGAATCATGGAACTAAGCTTGTAGTTTGTTAACACGCATGGAATACCAAGACAATAGTAATTAGATGAACCGAAAAGGTCCAATCTCCTTCTCATCTTGAAAGAAAACTCTATTTTCTTGCCGTTATTTTCTTAGAAACCTAATCCTGAAAAATCCCCCCTTTTACTTTATTGCAATTAAATTACGTATGATTTCAACCAATACTTTCATTTGATTCGGAACAATCCGTGCGGAATCGATAATTTTTATACTTACTTTGACACTTCGTCAATCTTCCTGGGAGTTTTACTGTGAGAATGCTGTCTTTAGTTGGCTGTCCCCAGCCTCTGTAATCCTTTGTGCTTAAGGGTACCTGTCTACATGCACTTAACAAATACCTCAGTAGCACTGGAAAAGATAATGCTAAAACTATTTTTGGTTTGTCTCATGTGTCTTTGTCACTGTGAAACTTCTCAGGTAAGTGAGGTGGATCACACGGATCGCTCGGAGACCTAGACTTATCCTTAGCCAGAACTTTCACAGATCAAAATTAACAATCATCAACAAGATTTTTAATTTTTTAATTTTTTTGTATTTTTGAAATTTTTTTGACAAACTTAAATAAATCTAACAATGCTTTGTAAACACAATTCCCGGAAACGGCGCCAAAAATTTGACTACGGTCTGGCAAGTGCACCAGTCTGTCGTCGAGTAATAATTCACACTCTATGTGTCTAGAATGAGTTCGTATCCACAGGCATCGTGCCGCAGCTTCGCTAGCGTTATTTAAGTTCGTGGTTTTTGCATTCGCTTTGAGTTTTTAGAAAAAAGTTTTATAAAAATAAGCGTAATGCTATGCAGAAAATATAAAGATAAATTGATTCGGAAACATAGAGGATATGTATGGTGGTTAGACTCACTCCCTTCTTCATATTTGGCATGAACGGTGTATAACATAGTTACTCGGATTATTGTTCGGTGGTGACTTTTCCTTGTTGTAGTAATACCTTTACTATTACTCTATGTATATTGAAGTTTCCTTACGTTAATAACTAAGGTACCTACGATAGCATAACCTCGTTGTGTCACATACCCTAATTACTAGGTGAGTTGTTCATTACACATGCATTATTACCTTCACCCATCCAATGCCTCTAGGTCCTAGTATCGGGTTGTTCAGCCTCTAAGTGCTCAGTTCACACCTAGTTCCTGATTCCTCCTCTAACCGCTCAGTTCGCGACTAGTTCAGGATGTTACCGTCTCTATTCACCTAGCATATTTACTACTAGTTCCGTACTAACATTAGGTGTCCCTAATATCAATTCTATGAGCGCTCCCGCTTATCTGGCCAGATTACGAGACTACGTTATTAAAGCGCAAGAAAGTAAATAACAAACATAATACTGAATAACGATTTATTATAACTTTGACTCAATCACAGACTCCAAATATTCATATGGGAGTTCATCTTCTCCACCACAACCTAAGGCATCTATTACAAAAGACTACATATTTAAATTACAAATGAATTATAACCTAAACATAAAAGCCTAAAGAAAACATACCTTGCTGAATTAGTTTTCCCGTAAGGGGAGAAAACTATGCCCTTTAGAGCTCCTCTGAACCTCTCCTTATAGTAGAGAGTGTTCTACTATTTCTGAATGATTTAAACAATGAGAGGAATGCTCTATTTATAGTTTTCCTAATGGGCCTCAGCAAGCCATCGTACTGCGATAGGTTCGCAGTACGATGGGAAGATTTAGTTATATTTTATAACTGATCATGTGCATTTCATCAGCTTGGTCGCCAAGTAATGTCATCGTGCTACGATGAGGGGCATCGTGCTGCGATGAACAGATATTCTTCAGATTTATTTCTTCTGTTTTCTTGGCCAGCAAGCAGCTCCCATCGTGGCACGATGGCAGCCATCGTGCTACGATGATCAACACATTTTCTTCACTTTTTTTGGCTTTTTCTTGTCTTTTTGTATTATTGACTTTGCTTTGATGATTTTCTTCATTTTTGTAGGTTATTTTTCGTATTTGGGTCTGTCTTGGTCATTTTACTACTAATACTAATACTAATGATACCATAGAAATTCATGTCATCATATAGCAACAACTATGAATTCAAACTTATGATTCAGAGACCTCAACACCTTCTATACCACCATTTGGCCAGTGATATTCTCTCCACAGTTTTGCATTTGATGAACAATTGCAGTTAGTTTTGAGAAATAATCACTTACCTTTTGATCTTCTTCCATTTGCATCATCTCATACTTCCTCCTATGAGATTGCAATTTCACTTGTTTTACTTTCTCCCCACCATTATGGTAATTCTCCATAATATCCCATGCTTCCTTGGATCATGTAGCTTTAGCAATTCTTTCAAAATGTTGAGCATCCACATTCTATTGAATGTATAAGAGTGTTTTACAATCTTTCTTCTTGGCCTCTTTGAATGCAGTTCTCTGTGCTGCAGTTGGATTTGCCCCTAAATCCTCATAGTCATTATGAACAAGATCGCTCACATCTTGTGCTCCAAACAGTGATTTCATCAAAGCACTCCATCTATCCCAATTTTTGCTATCAAGAACCAAGATATTTGACCCAAAACCATTGTTATTCATCTTTATAAAAATCAAGACTCACATCTCACTCAAGTGTTTCCCTAATATGATTCCCCTCACAATCACTCGTGTTTCCCTTAGATTGAACCATGATCTCGATGCCAATTGATAGAACAATTGTGCATTGAACACAAATGCTCTGCACTGGCGCAGCGGAGTAACGTTCTGAGACTGTTCTGAGAATTGGAGAAGATGAATAACAAACACACACACAAATTGTAACAACCCGTTTTTCAACGGTCAGAAAAGAGCATATATATTTTTTTTTTCTTTTTCAACTAACACTCAGAGTGCGCATTTAATATTTTCAATGAGCCGGCATTCAAATATACAAAAGACTCCTTACCATAGGTGCTTCGACAAGCAAAGTGTATTCCTGAATAATTACAATCCAAGTCTAAGTATCAAGTACTTACAACAAAACAAGTTAGACAACCCTATGCTAACCAAAAGCACGGTGCACAAAACACACCGGCGCATAGTCTATCTATACTAAGCTTCACCAAATGCTTACTATAGCCTAGAACTGCCACCGTCGTCATCACGACCTAACCCATCACCTGGGTGGGATGAGCCCGCAAATGAAAGAAAGGGTCACCACAAAATATATAGTATGTGTATATAACCGGTGCGAAAGATTGTACACATAACAATAATTCCACAAAACACAAGAGAAAGCTCTTAACCAACAAAGCAATTCCCACCAACGGGTTCATATAAGCAATGCACACATAGCCTATAATGCAACCTCTACAATGCGTGGTACTAACCCTAGCTACCACAATGCATGAGCTCCAGAACTGTAGGTCCAACCCCTACTAAATCACCAATGAAATCACAAGGTTAGGGTGGATCCACTCCCGCAATCACACCCCATGGTCCACTCCCGCAACCATGTATCAAACTCAACAAGGTCACAAAGGTTAAGGTGGATCCACTCCCGCAATCACACCCCATGGTCCACTCCCGCAACCATGTATCGAACTCAACTAAATCACACAAGATTTAGGTGGATCCACTCCCGCAATCACACCCCATGGTCCACTCCCGCAACCATGTGTTGAACTCAATAAAACCCTATAAGAATCAGGTGGGTCCACTCCTGCAACCACACCTCGTAGTCCACTCCCGCAACTACACTTCGTAGTCCACTCCCGCAACTACGCACTAACAATGCATGAGCGTACGATTCCCCATGTATACTAATGCAACAAATACATACCTCCCTAGCATATGTAAACCATCCCAACAACATACATACATATCCAATCATATGTAACAAACCACAACAAACATACATACATTTCCAATCATATGTATTTACCCACATGTTCATACATACATCTCCAATCATATGTAAAGCAACGCACGTATTGTAAACACTTTCTCATCACGAGAATACATAACACATACATGCCAAACACACAAACACGCTTCACCGAAAATAACCTACAAACATGTTATAACTCAGTGAAAAGACAGAAATAAAGTGGAGCCCTTACCTTAGCAAGCTTCCGTCAACAACACACGCTCAAACAACACAACGCGCTTCCTAAAACAAGCAGCGCAACAATCAATACATTGTTCCCTAACCAATCGTATTGAAACTACACCAAAACCCCAAAAACCTAAAGGTTCCTAAGGAAAATCCACTCTTTCGGATACCTTACCAAAATCTATCGTATTGATCAACACCCATGAGTTATTCGTACTATTTTTAGGACCCAAAACAATAGGCCAAAGTCTTAAATAATTTGAAATACAAAATGGCCGTTTTCTTGCGTTACAAGCTACGTACTTTCCGAGTACCCGAAAAACTCGTTTCCAATCCCCACCACTTCCATAAATTAATAAAAAGGGATTAGAATGTTAAAAACCAAGTTTAGAAATCATATTCCAAAATTTCAACTCCCAGAGCTCGCCCTGGCGAGTTGGTGGCGAGTGAAGGCAGAGAGTACTGGTCTTACTCGCTCTGGAGCTCGCCCTGGCGTGTTGTCATGACCTGTGACACTCGCCCTGGCGAGTAACCACTCGCCCGGCGAGTTGCACCTGTCATGACAGCACAAGACAGCAACTCCCACCACCTTTTTCCACCCCAAACCTAGTTTGATTCTATTAGTTCCCAACACTTTTTCAAAGCATAAAAGCAAACCATTTTCATAAGCAAGCAATTCATTTTCCGAAAGCTTGTTGGTTGCTTCGAGTGCAAGTTATTTGATTTTCATTTCCAAAATCAAAACCAAATCCAAGCACAAGTTTTATTACGGGCCTTAACCGTCCGGTAATCATTTTCAAACATGTTTTCAAGGTAAATAGCGACACCACATGTCACAAGAGTTTTAAACCACTTTGACCCCAAAACACTATCCAAAAACACTTAGGAAAAATATTTTCATAAACCTCAAAATATTTTTCATCGGATTTTCCAAAACAAAACCATACAACGCGTTTCCCTTTCGCCCAAGGGTTCAAAGACAACTTTTCTTTTCAAAACCTTACAACATAGCCTCATGTTATTGATCAATACATAACCAAACCAAAACCCTAACTTTTCTCATGAGATTCTCACAAACTCATGGAAAACAAAAATAACAAAGCCTACACAAGCTTACTACACCCTCATGAACAACTTTCATGAAGCAAGAATCAACCAACGCCAAATTTTATGAAATTTCTCTCAAGAACAAAATCATAAAATTCCACTAAACTACATGAGCTTGGCTAGTAAAGAGAAAGGAATGGATCAAGTTACCTTAGAAAAAGCTTCTCTACAATTTCCCTTAGAGCTTCCAAGCTTGAAATCCAAGGAAAATGGTGAAGAATTGAAATTTTGCTCAAGGAAGGGAAAGGAAAAGAAAGCCACGGCCAAGAGGGAAAGAAGAGAGTCTTTGATAAATTTTTCTTCCTTTTCCAAGTCAACAAAACATAAACCTCCTTACTATTACTCTTGGTCCATGGTGGCCATTGGATCAAATAGTGTAAAAAGCTTTCTAGACTAATCCCTAGCCCTTGGATCAAAAGCAAGTCTATCCTCACAAGATAATTCCCATAACCTCATACAACGAAACGCACGCTCAGTCCTCGCGCATCGCGACGAACGAAACTCGCAAAAACGTAAAACCTACGGAAAGAACGTCTATCGTTTTTCCATTCCAAAACTTATCGCCGAATCTTTTTCCGCGACTGTAATTTTCTTCCATACCTTAGAAAATTAATCTCAGGATATATCCTAACTCACGCAGATATATAAAACTCCCATCCGAAACCTCACTTAAAACAGACGCAGTAAGATTTTCCATCCGCGGGTAAAATCTTACTCGTTTTTCCAAAAACAAGAATAATCCAAAACTCGTTATTCTAAGACCACAAAAATCTCCTCATACTTAAAAGAGGACTACGACCCAAAAGTCTGTGCCTTTCCAGCGCACGAGCACAAAACAGGCTCCGTTTCAGCAAAAATCTCATTAATGTGACGATATTCGCACAACCGCCTCACCAAAACCCTAAAACTCGTAGCCGACACTAGAGTTCCATAGTAAAACTGTACAGTGGAATCTTGGGTCTTACATTACTACCCTCCAAAAAGAAGTTTCGTCCTCGAAACTAAAGATAAGAGTAACAACTCAACTAATTATTACCCTCTCCAACACAACAAAATCCCTCAGGATTAGGTGCAGCCACACAGATGCTAACACCGGGTGAAGTCACACAGATACTCTCACCAACACACTGGCGCAACCGTGCACCAACCGCAACTCTCAACGAGTTCACCCCTCAAAATTCCAAAGGTTCACACAAAAATTTTCCAAAATCCATTCTTTTGCCTCCGCTACGTAGCCTAAACCACTAGGTTCACGCGAAGTAGTGACTAGCTACCCTCCAAAAAGAAACACAGCACTCTCTGTGCACCACTAAGGTTAGCAAAACTAGTCAATTCCAAACAACACGACTTGTAACCAAGACCCAAACAAACAGCATACATCCAAACATACAAGAGTGGGTTGCCCTCAAACAATAATCAATGCAGTAAAGTGTTACCTGCAACTAGTAATCCTCATGCCTGGCATTACCGGTCTGACCGTTCACTCCAGTGCCCATACAGTAAGCACCTCCTCTAGCAGCGGGTCGAACTCCTTGTGCCACATCTGCCGACGTCCCGGCCTTTGGGGCTTTGCAATCCCTAGCAAAATGACCCGGTTTCCGACAGTTGAAACAAATATTCCCCGGACTCGGACATTCGTTTGCATAATGTCCCGCTTGCCCACATCTGAAGCAACCTTGCTTCCCTCCACCCCGACTCCCCTGAGTCTCTTGATTCTCAGAGTGACCTGATCCTCTATTATTTTGGGAACGGTTACCAGACATATCCCCTTGCTTCCTCTTATTTTGACCCGAACTCGGATTCTGACCACTTGAATTACTAGGTCCTCCAACACTAAGATCACCCTGGCGGTTCTCCCGCTTCTTCCTCATATCCTCCACCTCTTGGCACTTCTCTACCAAGACTTGAAACTGACGAATGCCCAACGGCACCACTGCGTCTTGCAGTTCATACCTCAAACCATCCTGGAAGCGACGACACATATAGGCCTCATCTATCCCATCCCTAAAGAAACGGAAGTAACGGGATAGTGACTCAAACTTTTTGGCATAGGCTTCCACTTTAATGCCCCCCTGCCGCAGCTGCAGGAACTCCTCTCCGTACCTTTCCCTCGCAGTCTCGGGAAAGTACTTAGCTAAGAACCTCCTCTTGAAGTTCTCCCAATTTACCTCCTCATCAACATTTCCCATAAGGAGCCTGGTGTTCCCCCACCAATATTCAGAACTACCCTGCAACTGATAGGTAGCTAACACCACCTTCTCTCTTTCTGGACAATGAATTGCCCCGAATATTCTCTCCACAGCTTGGAGCCACAAGTCAGCAGTTTCCGAACCTCCCTCCCCATTAAACTTTGGAGGAGTCTGCTGATTGAAACTCGTAAGAACCCGAGATGCAGCAGCTATAATCTCCCTCTCACGCTTCTCTGCATCCCTCTGCGCCTTAGCATGAGTTTGCGCAGTCACAGCAGCTGCCATGGTATGCATGGCATAAGCCATCTGATTCACATCAACCTCTGGTACGACAGGAACTGGATTCGCCCTTCTTGGCGGCATGATTCCCTGTACATACCAATCCTTTTGATTAGATCCTTAATCAAACAATTCTGAATCTCAACAGAAAACTCACTCAACGGATTACTAACACAAGACCCGACACCAAACATACACTAGAACTAACACGACTCTAGTTATGTTCTAACCGACTCTGGACTAACGACTCAAGTATACACTTTCCCTTTGAAGATTTAAAGCCGTGCTCTGATACCAATTGTAACAACCCGTTTTTCAACGGTCAGAAAAGAGCATATATATTTTTTTTTTCTTTTTCAACTAACACTCAGAGTGCGCATTTAATATTTTCAATGAGCCGGCATTCAAATATACAAAAGACTCCTTACCATAGGTGCTTCGACAAGCAAAGTGTATTCCTGAATAATTACAATCCAAGTCTAAGTATCAAGTACTTACAACAAAACAAGTTAGACAACCCTATGCTAACCAAAAGCACGGTGCACAAAACACACCGGCGCATAGTCTATCTATACTAAGCTTCACCAAATGCTTACTATAGCCTAGAACTGCCACCGTCGTCATCACGACCTAACCCATCACCTGGGTGGGATGAGCCCGCAAATGAAAGAAAGGGTCACCACAAAATATATAGTATGTGTATATAACCGGTGCGAAAGATTGTACACATAACAATAATTCCACAAAACACAAGAGAAAGCTCTTAACCAACAAAGCAATTCCCACCAACGGGTTCATATAAGCAATGCACACATAGCCTATAATGCAACCTCTACAATGCGTGGTACTAACCCTAGCTACCACAATGCATGAGCTCCAGAACTGTAGGTCCAACCCCTACTAAATCACCAATGAAATCACAAGGTTAGGGTGGATCCACTCCCGCAATCACACCCCATGGTCCACTCCCGCAACCATGTATCAAACTCAACAAGGTCACAAAGGTTAAGGTGGATCCACTCCCGCAATCACACCCCATGGTCCACTCCCGCAACCATGTATCGAACTCAACTAAATCACACAAGATTTAGGTGGATCCACTCCCGCAATCACACCCCATGGTCCACTCCCGCAACCATGTGTTGAACTCAATAAAACCCTATAAGAATCAGGTGGGTCCACTCCTGCAACCACACCTCGTAGTCCACTCCCGCAACTACACTTCGTAGTCCACTCCCGCAACTACGCACTAACAATGCATGAGCGTACGATTCCCCATGTATACTAATGCAACAAATACATACCTCCCTAGCATATGTAAACCATCCCAACAACATACATACATATCCAATCATATGTAACAAACCACAACAAACATACATACATTTCCAATCATATGTATTTACCCACATGTTCATACATACATCTCCAATCATATGTAAAGCAACGCACGTATTGTAAACACTTTCTCATCACGAGAATACATAACACATACATGCCAAACACACAAACACGCTTCACCGAAAATAACCTACAAACATGTTATAACTCAGTGAAAAGACAGAAATAAAGTGGAGCCCTTACCTTAGCAAGCTTCCGTCAACAACACACGCTCAAACAACACAACGCGCTTCCTAAAACAAGCAGCGCAACAATCAATACATTGTTCCCTAACCAATCGTATTGAAACTACACCAAAACCCCAAAAACCTAAAGGTTCCTAAGGAAAATCCACTCTTTCGGATACCTTACCAAAATCTATCGTATTGATCAACACCCATGAGTTATTCGTACTATTTTTAGGACCCAAAACAATAGGCCAAAGTCTTAAATAATTTGAAATACAAAATGGCCGTTTTCTTGCGTTACAAGCTACGTACTTTCCGAGTACCCGAAAAACTCGTTTCCAATCCCCACCACTTCCATAAATTAATAAAAAGGGATTAGAATGTTAAAAACCAAGTTTAGAAATCATATTCCAAAATTTCAACTCCCAGAGCTCGCCCTGGCGAGTTGGTGGCGAGTGAAGGCAGAGAGTACTGGTCTTACTCGCTCTGGAGCTCGCCCTGGCGTGTTGTCATGACCTGTGACACTCGCCCTGGCGAGTAACCACTCGCCCGGCGAGTTGCACCTGTCATGACAGCACAAGACAGCAACTCCCACCACCTTTTTCCACCCCAAACCTAGTTTGATTCTATTAGTTCCCAACACTTTTTCAAAGCATAAAAGCAAACCATTTTCATAAGCAAGCAATTCATTTTCCGAAAGCTTGTTGGTTGCTTCGAGTGCAAGTTATTTGATTTTCATTTCCAAAATCAAAACCAAATCCAAGCACAAGTTTTATTACGGGCCTTAACCGTCCGGTAATCATTTTCAAACATGTTTTCAAGGTAAATAGCGACACCACATGTCACAAGAGTTTTAAACCACTTTGACCCCAAAACACTATCCAAAAACACTTAGGAAAAATATTTTCATAAACCTCAAAATATTTTTCATCGGATTTTCCAAAACAAAACCATACAACGCGTTTCCCTTTCGCCCAAGGGTTCAAAGACAACTTTTCTTTTCAAAACCTTACAACATAGCCTCATGTTATTGATCAATACATAACCAAACCAAAACCCTAACTTTTCTCATGAGATTCTCACAAACTCATGGAAAACAAAAATAACAAAGCCTACACAAGCTTACTACACCCTCATGAACAACTTTCATGAAGCAAGAATCAACCAACACCAAATTTTATGAAATTTCTCTCAAGAACAAAATCATAAAATTCCACTAAACTACATGAGCTTGGCTAGTAAAGAGAAAGGAATGGATCAAGTTACCTTAGAAAAAGCTTCTCTACAATTTCCCTTAGAGCTTCCAAGCTTGAAATCCAAGGAAAATGGTGAAGAATTGAAATTTTGCTCAAGGAAGGGAAAGGAAAAGAAAGCCACGGCCAAGAGGGAAAGAAGAGAGTCTTTGATAAATTTTTCTTCCTTTTCCAAGTCAACAAAACATAAACCTCCTTACTATTACTCTTGGTCCATGGTGGCCATTGGATCAAATAGTGTAAAAAGCTTTCTAGACTAATCCCTAGCCCTTGGATCAAAAGCAAGTCTATCCTCACAAGATAATTCCCATAACCTCATACAACGAAACGCACGCTCAGTCCTCGCGCATCGCGACGAACGAAACTCGCAAAAACGTAAAACCTACGGAAAGAACGTCTATCGTTTTTCCATTCCAAAACTTATCGCCGAATCTTTTTCCGCGACTGTAATTTTCTTCCATACCTTAGAAAATTAATCTCAGGATATATCCTAACTCACGCAGATATATAAAACTCCCATCCGAAACCTCACTTAAAACAGACGCAGTAAGATTTTCCATCCGCGGGTAAAATCTTACTCGTTTTTCCAAAAACAAGAATAATCCAAAACTCGTTATTCTAAGACCACAAAAATCTCCTCATACTTAAAAGAGGACTACGACCCAAAAGTCTGTGCCTTTCCAGCGCACGAGCACAAAACAGGCTCCGTTTCAGCAAAAATCTCATTAATGTGACGATATTCGCACAACCGCCTCACCAAAACCCTAAAACTCGTAGCCGACACTAGAGTTCCATAGTAAAACTGTACAGTGGAATCTTGGGTCTTACACAAATGCAACTAAAAACATAAATCAATAGAGAGAAAGATACTTTGGTAATGTAAATTTTTATATTAGTTATGTGGTAACATTCACATTACAATGGGTTTATTTATATAGTAGTTATGCGGTAGTTTGTATCACAAGTAAACTCAACAAACTTGATAACTAACTCACAAACCACTTGTAACTACCTTCTCAACTAACTAACTACCTTAAAATCAATTATGCATTATATCACTTAACAGAAAAAAAAATCTCCAATAAAACCTGATGCAGTGCGAACTGAATTTATTCCTACTCAGACCTCGTTTCGAAGATCCGAACGGTGAAAAGGTAACCTTTGGGGCTGTGTCAAAAACGAGAATTGGTTTTTCTCTTCTTTTTCCTCTTTGTTGGTTGTTCTTTCTCACAAAATTTACTCATATTGCAACCCCAGTATGACCATTCTCCACATATATAATTGAGACATAATGAATTAACAAACTTGAACTTTTCTTCACATAGGAAGGGAGCTCAAAATCCAACAAACCGTAAGGCCTAGGCATTTTTTTATTTTTGAAATTAAGACCCCTACACATTTACATATTATATTATGGAAAAAAAAATTCTACCCCTACAATTATCACTTCACCCCAACATTATTTTTAATATTCCCATGTTACCCTTGTTTAACTTTAATAAATTTTGTTATTTTTTATTTTGTCTTATTATAACTGCTCTGGTACACTGTTCACCCACCGAAAAACTGTTCCCGTAAGTACATAAGTATCCCGGTATGTAATTTCCACCGGTACACTTTTTCCAAGTGTGCCGGTATGTATTTTCTGGGAAAAAAAATTTATACCTTACTGGTACACTTCTTTAAAAGTGTACCAGTATGTTTTTACTGGGGAAAAAAATTATACGTTACCGGTACACTTGTTGGAAGTGGACCGGTATAGAAAATATTTCCAGCTATACCGGTAAACTTTTAAACGGTACACTTTTAAAAAGTGTACCGGTTTGATAAAAAATAACAAGTGTACCGGTTTGAGAAAAAAGTGTACCGGTTTGTCATGACAATTTTGATAATTTCATTTTCTTCTTTTATTTTTAAACATATATGGCTCAAACCGGCAATGCAGATCAAATGTTGGTAGATACTACAGATATTTTTACAACAGATGAAAAATTTGATACGCGAGATGCCATTCTCGAATGGGCTCGAAAGGTTTGAGATGCCAATAAAGTCAGTATTATTATTATAAGGTCAGATACAAAGAACGGAGTAAGAGGACGAAATGACAAGTTAATTTTGGGTTGTGATAAAGGTGGAAAATATGACTCTTCAGGAAGTTCAACAACAAGTGCATCAAAAAAGTGTAATTGTCCATTCAAAATTAGAGCCACACCTTCAACAGATGGTTCAGGATGGAAAGTTCATGGCACCTGGAATAGAAGAAAAGATGATGGGTCTGATGTTTTGAGTGATATTTTTTGGGCACATCCAGAATCAATCAAGTTGCTGAACTTGTTTCCTATTGTTTTGGTTATGGACTGCACATACAAAACGAATAAATACAGACAACCATTACTTCAAATTATTGGTATAACGTCAACTGATTTGACATTTGCTGTTGGATTTTCTTATATGGAATCCGAGAAGACGGACAATTATTGTTGGGCATTAGATAAGCTGAAAGAATTGTTTAGTAAGCAAGATATATTTCCGCAAGTAATTTTGACTGACAGGGAGCTTGCTTTGATGAATGCAATTGAAATTGTATTTCCACATTCTGTTAACATGCTTTGTACGTGGCACATAAATAAAAATGTTTCTGCGAGAATGGTTGTACATGTACCTAAGGATATGCGAGAGTTGCTGCAAAATTTGTGGTATAATGTTGTATCAGTCAAAATGAGGTGGAGTTTCAGCAACGGTTGAATGAACTTGACCAAACTTGTGTTAATTCAAGCAAGTTTGTTGACTACACCAATAACATCTGGTTGACACCTCACAAAGAAAGATTTGTGCATGCATGGACCAATAAAGTAATGCATTTAGGAAACACAACGACTAATAGGTATGATTATGTATATTTATATAGTGTAATTTTTTTATTTTTTATTTTTGTGTTTAAATGACTTTTTTGTGAAATGTAATATTTAGAGTTGAGTCTGGACACGTACGTTCTAAACATAATAAAAATATTATAAAAGAAAAACATAATAATTACATTCTAAACACGTACGTTCCCTCCTAAAAATATTCATATTTAAATAACATATACAGTACCGAAAAATAAATGTTACCTGTAAAAGTGTCGCATATCCTGCCAGAGCCTTTGTAGAAAACATGGAAGCATCATTCAAATTATCATACAAACAAACCAAAGCAGCGCTGGCCCAAGAAAATGTATGCAATGTATCCAAATTTCTAAACATGGGTAACCATTTTGCATCAACGCGCGTGTAGCTCTTGTCTGCAAAAATAGTGCATCCAACTAACATCAGCATGTATGCCCTGGCAGCACAATAATATCTGTGGTAGAGATTAACATTCCTCTGGTAACAGTGATACAACCAAAGTTGAGAAAAATATCCACCCCTCTGCATTGCAGTCTCTTGCAATGCAATATCATAAGTCACCCCCAACAACTCAACTGCAAGTGCCGCAGCTTCTTCCATCGTAAATGGTCTAGGAGTAAACAATTCACCTCTAACGGGCAGATGCAACCGACATGCCACATCGTCAAGTGTAATCGTCATTTCACCAAACGGCATGTGAAATGACGATATCTCAGGGTACCACCTCTCCACGAATGCCGACAAAAGCGAGGGATCACACTTTTTCAAACTAGTCTGCTGAAGCCAGCACAATCCAGGATTATTCAACCACGTCTGAATAATAGGTGGATGTTGATCAGGAACCCAGCTACTCAACTTATCTCCTAAAGATGCTATCTTTAATCCTGGTTTTTCTCTATCAAGACGTTCCTACATATATTTAAAAGAAAACATTACCAATAATATGTCAACACTAAAATTGTTCAAATGCTATAGAAATCATCTAATTTATATTCAGGTATATATGATAGCTCAACGATATAACTTAATAAATAACAAAAATACAAACAATTGGTTACCTCACCAAGCCATATATAACGCGACACGTGATGTTCGTATCGTGTCAGCAGACTAACATCAATCGGTCCACCAGGCCATCCCACAGGCTGCTGCTCCTGACGCTCACGAAAATTTTCATGGTTGGGCTGCCGGTGAATAACTCTACCATCTCGTCCTCTGGTACGCACCACTGAAAAAATAAAGTTAATTATTAATTAACTATAAAAAAAATCTGCTAAAAAAAGGAACAATTTAGCTAGGAAAAAAAAATTGCTACGGAACAGAAATTGCAACGAACTGTACCGGTACGAATATTGATACAGGTACACTCGTTCGAAGTGTACCGATATGAATATTCATACCGGTACACTTTTGAACGAGTGTATATTCATACCGGTACACTCGTTCAAAAGTGTACCGGTACCTATATTCCAAACCGGTCTACTTCGACGAAAGTGGACCGGTAAACTTACTTTTTTCGTTTTTCTCTCTACACACCGGTACACTTCTTTTACCAAATGAGTCCAAATGATTTTTTTTACTCTTTTACAGTATATATGAGGACATTTTAATCAATTCACATGTAAATGTTGGGGTGAAGTGATAATTGTAGGGTAGAAAAAAAAAATTCCTTATATACTTCATACCGTTTGTGTCTCCATCTTTGATGGTCTGCAATTATAGTTTTGCGGCCCTAGTCTTATATTCTTTTTTAATTTGTTGATAGTCTAGTTTTTATTTTATTTTACATTATACATTGGCAAGACATACCATTATTGAATAAGAGAAATGTGCTCACGTAGAGTACAAGCATGAAAAAATCAGTACCATATTCTACTTTTGGTTACCAAATCTGTACCTTTCCAAATTTCGTTATTTTTGTCATTTTTTGACGGTAGTTATTTTGTCATTTTTAAATCCTATATTAAAGTTATATATAAAATAATTTTTTATTGAAAAACTTCCTATCCAAATTTGACCTGTTCTTTGATAAATTACTTCTCAACAAATAAGATGGAATTGTAACCTTGCCAAGTAAAAAATATATGTAATCGAAGCCTTGTCAAAAATTTATCTGAACTGATCGATGGCATATATAATTATTAATTTTGCTAAAAGAATTATAAAAATGAAACCAAAATAAAATTGAATACATAGTCCAAAAAAATGAGTGCCTGGACGTGTAAATTCACCCGCACGTAAAGTAAAGTGATTGAACATTAAAAAAGTAGTGGCTGCCATTTTGTTGGACTCTTGGAATGCATGCGCATGAGTCATGATCATGTTCTTCAAATACCTATGGTCAAATTATTTTTATTTATACTCCCTCTTGATTCGATGAAATATTAGTAAAATTTAACGAAATTTTGTATATTAAAAAACTTATAAGTTTCGTGAATTTAACTCGATTGATAGGATATTGTATTATATATGAAGAAGATTAGAGTTTGAACTCCGATCATTTCATTTATTCACCATAAAATTTTTAGTTACTAGACTACTTGACCAAATAAATAAATAAATAAATTTGTACAAAAAAAACATAAATAAACAAATTATGTCCATTGTATAAATTATCTATCATAACTAATAAATTACTTCATTCATCGTATTATTTTAATTTTTTGTATATAATGGAGTAGAAAATTAAACCCAATATCTTATGCATATGACTCAAACTCCTCACTATTAGATTAAACCTAATAGCATATATTATCCAGCAATTAATATATCAATGGATCTTTTAATCTAATTAAGCTAAAAATATGTCATATTTATCGTGAAGCAAACAAAGACACTATCTCTCCTTAAAGGAAATTGTTGCGTTACTTGGTTTGCTACATATATATTTTCTGGTTCCCATCTTTGTTGCTTTTCCTCGCTGAATGCTGATATTGTAAGGGGGTTTATTTCTTTGCCTTGTTACTTGACTTTCATTGTAACTTTTTCATTTATAAGGAAAAAAATATTATCTGTCTAAAAGTATTTTAAGTAAATCTATCTTAAACTCAAATCTATTTGAGTCAACTTGTGTCTAATGTATATGAAAAGAGAGATTGCGTAAATTGCTATTCATTAAGCAAAGACGTATGTCTTCTTTCTAATTTAAATAATTTAATTATTTTTATTGTATGTTTAGTTGTTTAGCAACTTATTTATTTCTCATGTAAAAATGAACATTTTTTTTTCTTCATAAGATAAACATATTTCGAATTTGGAATTTTTTATTTATTTATTTTGAGGATCAAATTTTAGTTACTATGCTACTTAACCAGAAAAAATAATCTTTTTTAAAATAAATTATTTAATTTAGGGACTAATAAAGCTTCTTACTAACTTTTTAAAGATAAAAATAACATATAGAAAAGCGAAAAATAATTGTTAGTGAAGCTGAAAGCTTTGTACACGTACACTTTTTCAAAGCAACGCACCACATAAATCATGGCTGGGCCATGTTTGGTAACACCCCATGTGACCGTAATTTCTGTTTTCAAAAAACTGAGAGCTTATTGGTCGGCCCCAGCTTACACACACTGACACACACATGATGCTGCCTTCACAACTAAATTGTGATTCTCTGGGTAATGAAAATTTGATTGTGTTTTAAGTTTGTTTGTTTTTTTTTAAAAAAAAAACTGATATTTTATGCGTATAATTGTAGTGATTAATCTATTAAATTTGGTGAATTTTTTTTGAATAATTAAATTTTGTAAAATTTAAATAGATAGAAAACAACTAAAAAATTAACTTTGATTCATGCTCAAATTTGAATTACTATTTTTGGGTGCAGCTCAAATTCAAATTTAAACCCACAACCGAAATAAACACAAATCTACATTAAAAAATAAATAAATAAATAAACACAAATCTTAATCAATACATACTTTTTCTCTTAAATGGAATACGTAATATCTAAACTAATACTCCACATATTTTAAAAAAAGTTTGTTGTGTTTATTTAGTCAAAAAATATATTTTTTCTAATTTACCTTTTTATAATTTAAGGGTATTTACTCTTTTTTTTTTTTGGTAGATAGCCTAGTGGCTTTGAAATTCCACCTTAAAGATGGATAAGTGGAGTGTCTGGGGTTCGAACCCCGGCTCCTGCACATATAGTGCGATGTCCCAACCAATTGAGCTAAGCTCATGGGGACAGGGTAACCATTAACCAATGAAAAAAAGCTACATAAGTAGGTTTATATGTGGTCCTTACAAGTTTATTACAAGTTAGTTGCGGAGACGACATATAATTTTACTTTAACTTATAGATAAATAACTCAAAATAATGAATGACTATAGTAGGTCTCATCCAAAAATAATAGATTAAAATCAAAATATCATTTGATAAAATTAAGACTTTCAGTGGTGGTTGAGTTCAAAGAAATTAAAAAGATTTCATATAGGAGTATGATTTAGTGTTTGGTTTAATATGTGACTTTATTTAGGGATTAAGACCTTTTTTTGGAGTGGGGGTTGGATTCTTATTTTCCTGTTTTGGAC
This sequence comes from Trifolium repens, assembly GCA_030408175.1. Lineage (NCBI taxonomy): Eukaryota > Viridiplantae > Streptophyta > Magnoliopsida > Fabales > Fabaceae > Trifolium > Trifolium repens. The sequence continues at coordinate 19,998,151 of CP125848.1, forward strand.
ATTTGTATTTTTATTGATTAAATATGTATTGTATTTAATTGAAATATTCTTTAAATACGGCACCTTAATTTTGTAGTCCATTTTTACGGGTCTCTGCTCGTTTTGTGCGTATATGGATAAATACATTGTTTGAAGAATCTTTTACAAGGAATTTTATGTTAAAATAATACAAATAAAGATATTGTAAAAATAAATACAGTATTTACCTTTTGAAGTTTCTTAAACATTAACTAGACACTTGTTACTATATTTTCTTAATCAAATAAGTTAACAATTTATAAAATTGTTCCTATTGGTCGTTAACAATTACTATAAATAGATAATTGTTACTATCTTTGCTTAATACGATAAATAAATATCAAATAAGTTAACAATTTACAAAATTGTTCCTATTGGTCGTTAACAATTACTATACATAGATAATGTGATTATAATCCCTTGAACATTATGGACACAATATTAATTTTGTGAGATGTGATTTTTGTATGGAGAAGGTTGAGTATTTTGGTGCTAATTGAAAGAGTAAGGTATATTTCATTCGTTCTTTTTTATAAGAATTAGTTTAATAAAAAATTTGTCTATTTTTATAAGACTCTTTTGTAATTATATATCAATGACATTGATTATGTTTTTCCAAAATTATTCTTATTTACTATATATAATTTTTTGAATAGCTTTAATTCTTTTTTTTAAGTGGATACTCAATTAATTATAAAAAAGTTATTAATAAGGGTAAACATAAAAAATTTAATATAATTTGTCAACTAATTTAATACTAAAATTAACTTTTTTAAAATCCGTGTTTTATAAAATTAACTCTTATAAATAGGCACAGATGAAATATTAGCATATTTTGAAAGATTATAAAAATTGATGAAACCACTTCTTATAGTTTTAATCTCCATCAAGATTGATACTTGATTCGTCACATTTTAAAAAGCTAGCATCTTGTGATAGACTTAGGCACTGTTTGCTAAGTCCAATAAGCTAGCTTCTAGCTTATTGGACTAGCTTATAAGCTTATTTGAAAAAAATAGAGGTGTTTGGCAATTAGCTTTTTTAATTAGCTTATAGCTTTTTTTGAGATGCTATTTCAAGTAGCGTTTGAGCTTATAGCTTATAGCTTTTTACAGTTTTTTTCCTTTTTTAACCTTTAATTTAATTTTACTATTTTTTATATAAAAAAAACTATCCACTAAAGAAAAAAAACCTACCCACTAACATGTCTTTTTTTGTCATTTTATATTTATCAATCACTTTAAAAGCTAATTTTACCAAACACTTTAATTTCAATCAATTAGCTTTTCAGCTATCAGCTATAAGCTAGCTTTTAAGCTATCAGCTAGCTTATCAGCTATAAGCTAGCTTATAGCTTAATTTTACCAAACATACACTTAACCTTATTTGATAACCAACCTTGTTCCAAATGTATACTTCAACTTTGTTCCAAATAAAAATTACCAACCTTGTACCAAAAAAATAAATTACCAACCAATTTTTTTTTTTTTAAGCAAACACCAATATATTAAAATAAAAAAGTACAAAGAAAACTGGGGGGGCAAAACCTAACCCAGCAACCACACAAAAAACATATATACAACCCAAAAAGGGTAAAGCAAATCCAACCGGACTAAATCCAGTGAAAGATCCAAATGTGAAGCAATCGAAGACACATCAAACACAATTCAGCAAGTCCAACGCGGGACCCGAAACTAAATTGCAAAAAAGAGATGTGTAAACGATTCAACCATTACAAGTAAAGACAGACTAAAAATTAATCTATCTCTTAGAGTACGGTGAGTGAATCTGACCGTCAACACGGAAACAGAGACAACAACCGACAACTCGCTACAGCAGCAACAGAGTACAAGGCCATTTCTAGCCAGAGCTGTCAGCCTTCCCAACTTCTCTAGCTTCGTGGATGCAAAATTGAAAAAATTGATCCCTGCAAATCTCAACAGATCTGAAAAACAAACCAGGCAACCAAAATCCAAAAGAGCAAACAAACATTACTAGAAAATAGGAAAAAAGCCACAACAATAGAACAACCCAATCAGAGGTAAAGGAACACAGAGACAAAGCTCCTGGAACCATCCTCAACACCAGAACTAGAACAAGCAAAGTGGTGTCACCACCACCTAACAAAAGAACTCTGATCCCACCAACGCAGGGGAGACGGACACGAACCACCGTCAACCACCCACCAGAAACAGATCTGAACCCCCGCGAAAACAATCGACCCAAACGAACGGCGCCAAGCAACGACGACGAAAGAAGGAAAAGACAGGGAACGACGGAGGCCACCGGAAAGGAACAGAGTTAGAGCCAACCTCAAAGGGTGGAAACCGATGATGCGGAGAGAAGCTCCCATCGCACCACCACCGGTGAAAGACTACATCATCGAACAAAAATTTGGATTGGACGGGAGGCAGTGGATCTGAGATAGTTTAGTCAAGCAGGTAGCAAAAATGAAGGGAGGCGGTGGAATAAATGATACACGAAAGAAAGCTTCATACTCTAGATGGCTTCATACACTCTCTCTCTATCCCTAAATTACCAACCAATTCAAAGTTCAAGCACTAAAATTTAACTACTAAATTTATTAAATATTACAATTCACTCTATTAACTTTTCTATTGTGAGATAACTTATCAAATACTCCTAAGTTCAATTATACAATATTTAACTTATAAATTATTAGCTATTTTATTTTATTTTTTTGTCAAATAATTTATCAGTTAGTATCAATTCAAAACTCTTAAAATTTAATTTTATCAACAAAAAAAAAACTCTTAAAATTTAAATTAATTTATTGTTGGTATTATCGGCTACTTTTTCTTAAAGAGATAAGAGTTATCAATTTATTATGCCTAAAAAAGATATATTAAAAAACATAGGTACGTTTTCTTAGGCATTTCCATTTTTTAGTGAACCATAATAATAATTATTAATACTATAGTAACATAATTAAAACGAAATTCTGTATGTTTCATGAACTTAAGTCAATTGATAAAAATATTATATTTGTAAGAGACGAAATTCGAACTCACACACTCAATCTATTCGTGAAATTTTGGCCAATAGATTTTTTAATAAAAAAATTAAATTAAATAATTATGATAAAGATTTTAATTTTACTTTTTTTTTGCAAAACCTTTTTATATTGTTTTGAAGGAGCCTTTTTATTTTTTATTTTTTTTATAAGAGAAGGAGCCTTTTTATATTGTTTGTTGATATTTGATAGTATGATTTGATGAAATTAATTAATGGAATGTGGTATGCGTGAAAGAGCGCAGGCGAGCGAGCGAGAGAGAGAGTGTATAGTTAAGTCTGTCTGTCTGTCATGAAAATACAAAACGCCTTAACGGCAAAGAAAAGCCGAATGATGCGTTAAGCGTTTTTATTCTTCTTTTAAACAATCCAATTCGTAACTGAACAGATCTTGCTTAAACCCTCTTTACTCTCTCACTCACTCACTCATTAGATTTTCTTCAAGATTCTCTTTCTCTTCTTTTTCCATCTAATCTTTTTCCTTTCCCGGGAAAATCTCTATCCAGATCTTTCTTTCTCCTTCTAACCGTTTCTTTCTCTCATTCGATTCTCTATCCCTACATTTTCGCTTTCTTCCGATTGGATGACACTGCTATTTTCCGTTATAGCGGTCGATTCTCAGTTCGCGGCGGTGACGATGATGATGATGATGACGACGGTGCAGTTTTCGTTGTTGTTGCTTTAGTAATAATAATAACATAGAGAAGAATTTAAGAACCAAAAATGGATGATAGAGGTGGTTCATTCGTCGCTGTTAGGAGAATTTCACAAGGTCTTGATCGTGGCAACACGTGCCATTCAACTTCTGGTACTTCGTTTTCTCGAATTTTCCTGTTTAAATTTTCTCGTGATTTTCTCTCTCCGTTAATGTTTATTCCTTTTGCTTTTCCTTCACTTGAATGTTTATTCCTTATTGTATTATTATATTATTAAAGTTTTGATTGAACAGTGTTGAGCTTAATTTGAGATCTATATTGAGCTCAATTTAACAATGAAAACTGATGTGAATCTTAGTCTAAATGCTTTTAACTATGTTTACTTTATGTGATGATGTTATAGCTTAGATCTAGCAATATTCATTTGCGTTGGAAAATGCATATACTGTTGTGAATTTTTTACTTTTGGTGCGAAACAGAGGTCAACTAATTTATTACAAAAATAGTGGAAAAATTGTTAATAAAGCAAACTAGTGGATGAAGTCAGTGGCTAACGTTATAGGCATAAAACTGTTTATCAAGTGATACATACATCAGTTAGAAGGAAATAAAACTGTTGATTAAACTGAATGCTTTAAGAAACTGAACTGAAGTGAATGAAATATATTATGTGCTGAGGATGATGACTAATAGATGATTGCTGTCGATCAACTTGCTAAAAATTTGTATCAGAAAATTTGGAAACTCGATCTTCATTTATGGGCAGTTTTATTTTGTTACAGGTGAGTTTGTGACAGGATCAACGGCATGGCTTGGTCGAGGTTTGTCTTGTGTTTGTGCACAAAGAAGAGAGAGCGATGCTCGACCCTCTTTTGATTTAACTCCAACCCAGGTAATATATTTTGTGACTCTTCGATCTTCATACAGACTAACAAACTTAAATTATTATGTTATATATGATTTTTTTTTTTACCTAAGCATCTTTTTAACTATATGCATATTGAGTATACATTTATATTGAAAACAGGTCTATCTTCTCACCAAATAACAACAAATGTTGTTCAATATAGCTTTCATCATGACACTAATGTTTCACGTGGTTGGGTTGTATTTATGTATTTTGATCCTTGCTCGTCTTGGGGGCTATCTGAGATCAAAATAAAATGCAGCTCTCTACTTTTTCTTAATATTGATATGGTATGTGTGTGTGTGTGTGTGTGCTGAATGTTCCATTTTCAGGAAGAATGCTTGCAGAAGCTTCAGAGTCGTATAGATGTTCCATATGACAGTTCTATCCCTGAGCACCAGGTATCCTTTCTATTAAAAAATTTCAAGTCTAATTGATGTGAGCTGCAATGTGACAATAACTATAAAGTCCATCAAAGACTTAAAGCCATGTACCTATAGCTTTAGGTGCGACTTATGGCTTATTATCACATGTGCAGACTTATATCTCTTGGGGCCTTTAGAATGGTTTACTGATTACATTCATTTTTTATGCATTATCTTAGGAATCCCTAAGGGCTTTATGGAATGCTGCATTTCCTGAAGAAGAACTCCGTGGCTTGATTTCAGAGCAGTGGAAAGACATGGGATGGCAAGGGAAGGATCCATCAACAGATTTTAGGTAGATATTATTCTTGTTGAATTCACTTTTTGTCTCCATTCTAATTTCTTCTCACTAATGATTTCTATTTCTACATATCATTGACAGGGGTGGTGGTTACATATCATTGGAGAATTTGCTGTTTTTTGCCAAGAATTTCCCAGTATGTCATATTTTATTGTTGTTCCCTCTTTTGAATGTTGTAATTCATATTTTGGAGCCTTATTTTTTACTTCAGTTGGCCAAAATCGAAGTTTAGATTTAGAAGTAATGAATAAACCTCATCTGAGTGCCTAGAGAGGTTAACAAAGCATCCATATTAGCAGGGGCGTCTCAAAGTTTTTGGAGGCTCTGTGCAAAATATAAAAGTGACCCTTTAATAATAAAAAAATAAAAATTAAATTATCGATTTAAATTGCATATAATTTTTTTAAAAAAATAACCATTCTTATTCTTGTAAAGATATAATTTATCAATATTAAGAGCTCAAAAAAGATTATCAATATTAAACCAATTGCATTAAATCAAATAGGACAAAAAAAATACCTCAAAAAAAAAAAAGACAAAAAATACAAAATAATTATCTTTGTATATAACGTCAAAAAGAAACATCCTAATCTAAGATTAAATTTTATACAAAGATTAAAATGGACTAGAACTATATTTACGAGTATAGATAACTAATCTATTGATACTCATTTGAAATTTTATGATCATTAACAATATATAACTATTATTTTAGGGCCTAAAAATTAATCTATTAATATACATCTGATATTTTATGGGTATAAATAATATATAAGTAATATTATATGACCTCAAAATTTTGAGTTGAGGCCCTCAAAATTTAGAGGCCCGGTGTCGTCGCACATCCCGCACATGTGTGCGGGACGCCCCTGCATATTAGTATATTTAATCCAAAAGAAAGGGCCATTTTGCTTCTAATATTTGAAGAACCTGGGTAGATAAACATTTTGTTGTTAGATCTGTATTTGTATGAAGAATGGACTGTCCTCTTGTTTAATGTTATTGGTTTGGAATCAATGGAGTGTCATCTATTTCTTCCATAAGGATCTTATTGTTTCATGCATGCTTAATTTGATGGTTCATCTAGGGTCAACAAATTAGCTGAATGCCTTAATTCCTTGCTGATCTGAATAAAATTATTGCATTTGGATTTTAGACTTCCTCCATGTTAGAAGAAATTTGGCCAGATTGATTTGTTCCATTGCTTTATTTTTCAGACATAGTCTAGTATTTAGGCAGAGTGATAAATGAGAAATAAGAATGATTTTGATATTGACTGGTCTTGTTTTCTTTCCCAATGGCCTCTCTGAAATCACCTGCTTCATGAGTATCGTGTAAAATATAAAGTACGCAAGTTTCTAATTAAATTTTCTCCATAATTTTTTCCATTGGTTCGATGTTGAAAATTCAAGCTAAGCATTGAGACTCTGTACATATTGTGAATTGTGATAACATGACTTAATGCTGAGATTCCTCAGCAGATAATTTCCAAATATGGTGTATCCTTTTGTTTTGACTTTTATCCCTAGTTTCCTTGGATATTTTCAGTTTTTTGGTGTTTAAACGTGAAATAGAATGTATGTTGTATGTTATGAATGGTGGTTGTCTATTTAAAGTGGATAGTTATATTTCAGATACATGGCTATGATCTTTCAGTTTTTTCTGGACACATTTTTGCATTTTTATTGAACCCCTGTTTTCTTGGTTGTCTTTATTAGTATAGTTTTGGTTGTGAATCCCTCTAGAACTTTCTGTTCAAACCTTAAGTCTATTTTGAATTTTCTGTTCATATTTTCTTATTATAAAACTTAAAACTTTTCATTTTGTAGAAATCCTTTCAAGATCTTTTACGGAAGCAGGAAGGAGATCGCTCAGTGTGGGAGTACCCATTTGCTGTTGCTGGTGTTAACATAACATTCATGCTTATTCAAATGCTAGATCTTGAAGCAGGTTGATCAGTTTCTCCCTTTATTATAATTGTGCTCTCAGCATAAATCATGTCTAAAACTAAAAGGATAACGGGAGATGTATATGTTCGGGAACATTTGTTTACTTATTTGAAAAGAATAGAAGTTGGTTCCAATCAAATGATAAACGGCCCACCTTTAAGCATTTATGTAATAATTTTTCCGTATTAGAGAACTTGTTATTAGTTTTTTCCTAAAAAATATTGCCAGGTCCCTGTGTGTTTAAATAAATTTTGTTTTCTCTTGTTCGTTCATGTAAACATGGATTCATCCAAAATTTGTCTTGTCGCCAACACTACAAAATGTTTTCAATAATTTTTTCTAGTGTGACATATCATGAATTTATAATAGATGCCTTCCCATGTAATGTACTATTGAATTTGATTATGATGTTATCTGTTACTAATGTTGTTTGCTTTGACAGTTAAGCCAAGGACACTGGTTGGAGCAACTTTCCTTAAATTCCTTGCAGGTATCCTTTGTATTTTGCATTGTTAATTATTGATTTCACTTGTTTTGTTCTACAATTATGAAGGGAAACAGGGAGGTTGGAACTTATCAAAATGAGAGATGTTACAAAAAGTACTCCATAAATTTGTTGTAACTTTATCAAAGTTTTTTTTTATAAGGGGAATTTTTCATACTTTTGTGCTTACTGTCTTCTGACCTCACTTGTCTGGTGCTGCATCATTTGTAAACGATTCGTGAAAAATCCCCTTTTCTAGCAAATTGCATTTAAGAAAATACTTGTGTTTACAACATTATAACTTTTAATATATATATATATATATATATATATATATATATATATATATATATATATATAGTGGTAGTATACTAGTATTCACTATAGGTAAACTTTGTTTCAAGTAACTAAATTCATTTATGTGTGTCTGCAGAAAATGAGTCAGCTTTTGATCTTCTCTATTGCATAACATTCAAGTTGATGGATAATCAATGGCTTTCCATGCGCGCTTCATACATGGATTTTAATGTATGTATTCTTTGTCATGAATTTATTCTGTAGCTAAAGGGAAAGATATGCAAGAGCAGTTTTAATTTTAGTGTAGAAGTTTCTTAAGATTGCTGGTGATTATATTTGCTTATATGTATCACTTAATGTTATTACAGACAGTGATGAAATCTACACGCCGTCAGCTGGAGAAAGAACTTCTGCTTGATGACCTTACACAGCTAGAAGATTTACCCTCATACAAACTTCTCACACAATAGATATCAATGCATAGTCTGTCAGTCTACTAGTTTTAACTTGAAGGTTGTTGTACTCGATGTGATGCTACTTGTATTTCCATTCTTCCAATTTCAACATTTAACCTTCTAACATTTGAGTAAAGATCAAGGAGACCCAAGTATGATATCATCAAGGTTCTGGAGGCAGAGTTAAGGTTTAATCCGGTTGGAGGATGTATTGTTGGCGCACATACTGCCAGGGGATTCTGAAATGTGTAGGTTTGCTTTTCTTGGTATCGAAAAGATTAGATTGTAATGATTGTGGTTTGCCTATGTATTTCATTGATGTCCGTAAATGGACAAATACAGATTGCAGTATTATAATTCAAGCAGGTTTACTAAAGTTGGTAGCAACTGCTGACCTTTGTTTGTGAAAGTATTCGTACAGTATATACTGCATATTTGTTTCGAGTAAAAGACACAACATTTGTTTGTGAAAGTATTCGTACAGTATATACTGCATATTTGTTTTGAGTAAAAGACACAACATTTGTTTGTGAAAGTATTCGTACAGTATATACTGCATATTTGTTTCGAGTAAAAGACACAACGTTTGAGTTGATGAATACTAGTATTTTGACTACTCTGTTTTGCTAAAGGATATTTATTTATTTAATACATGCTATTCAATCTTTAGGTATTGTCACCCATTTTACGATATTCTCCTGTTTTATTCAACAGGTCATCTAAATTCAGTTGATCATTTTATGCTTCAATGTTTGGTGTTGCTTGATCCATTAAAATTATCGCTGCTTACTTTAGAAGTTCTAATTAAATATCTTTAAGAGGAAATTTTCTCTTCCCACCCCCTATGACTCTTTTTTTTCCCCTGGATTTCCATTTTTGCCCCTAATTTTAAACTTCGGAACGCGTTTTCCGAAGTTTTTTTTGCCTTGAATACGAACTTCGGAATGTATTTTCCGAATTTTTCGACGAATTTGAACTAAAAAAACTTCGGAAAACACGTTCCGAAGTTTTTGTACAAGGGTAAAATTGGAATATTGGGGGGGTTAAAAAGAGTCATGGGGGGTGAGAAGAGAATATTTTCTTTAAGAGCTGTACTGAGCTACTCGGATTCGTGATGGAAATACTGAAAATACAAATAAGATGTGACCATTTGAAGTGGTCACTGGCTACACCACTATGTGATTTTTTGGGATGATAATGGTAGTAGAGGTGAATATCGATGTTTCTCTCTAGCAACTGGAAGAATAATTGTGCCATGGCATGTAACATTTGGTGAAAATCACTTCACTCTCAAGACAATAAGATAATTTCAATCTAAGTGTTGGTATCTCAGTGTCTGTATCTAGCAGTTGTTTTGGAACATTCATTCATAATGAAAATGATCAATTCTACTACAAGAGGTCATATAAAGAAATGTGGCAAAATGTTTTCAAAATATACTTCTTTTTTAACTCAAATTTATAGAGAAAAAAAAAAGTTTCAACTAATATTTGAACTAATGATCACTCATTAATCACATGGGCTTAAACCATTTTGTTCAATATACTCTTGGCCTATCAGGATAATGATTGTGTGGATAAGAATTTAATAAATATAAAAAAATTTGCTCCAAAATTATCTAGTGTGACCAAACTCCAAAGTATTTCTTTCACATTTCTTTTCTCTCTTAACTTACACACACACACACACACACACACAAAAACAGAAACAAAATGTTCTTCATCCATTCTCTTCACCATCCCCAAACTCTTTCTTCATATTCATATTCACACCCCCAATCACCAAACACTATCACCCCAAACCATTATCCTAACAGAAACGGTTACATCAAGTTCCGAACAAACTACCGTGAAAATCTCCGTTACCTAAAAACGTTAACCATAATCAACCCCTACACCAAACCCAACAAACTCCCTCTCCCTGACGCCGTCAACCACATCCTCACCACCGTCACATTCCTCAAATCTCACTCCTTCTCCGACGCCGACATACCCCGTCTCGTCCACCATTCTCCTCATCTCTTCACCACCGCCGTCTCCTCCTCTGACATCTCCCCTGTTTTCACTTTCCTCACCACAGACCTCCTCGCCACCGTTGAAGACTCCCGCGGCCTCATCCTCCGTTGTCCTAACCTCCTCTTCACCGACCCGAACCACTTCCTAAAACCGACTCTCCAATTCCTCAGGGAAATAGGAGTTAATAACCTGAACAAACCAACGAACCGGAATGCACATTTGTTGAACACGCGCGTGGAGAAGCTGCGCTTGAGGGTGAGGTTTATGGAGGAGGTGGTTGGGTTTACGGAGGAGGAAGCGAAGAAATCGTGTGCGAGGTTGCCGGCGATATTGGGATATGATGTGGAGAATAACTTGTGGCCGAAGTTTGTGTATTTGGTGAAAGAGATGGAGAGAGATTTGGAAGAGTTGAAGAAGTTTCCTCAGTATTTTGGGTTTAGTTTGGAGAAGAGGATTGTTCCAAGACATTTGCATTTGAAGGAAAGAGGTGTTAGGATTCCTTTGAATAGAATGTTGATGTGGGGTGATGACAAATTCTATGCAAAGTGGAAGTGAAGTCAACTAGGCATGTGTTGGTATTATGGTAGACATGCTATAATCACAGTGACCTCTCGTGATTTTGTAGAAGTTATAGAATGTAATTTTTAAAAAATCACAATAAATCACCGTGATTTTGATATCCATCGTAATACTAAATATAAGACCAAATAATTGCATGCAATCAAAATTGTATGCAAAACTGTATACGGCCGGTGGTTAAAATGTTAATGGAAAAGAAGTAGCAATCATCACTCAATTATCTAGAAAAGTTGCAACCTAGGATTTCGAACAATAATAGATGTAATTACATAACCTTGATGATTATTATTATTACTGTAACAAGATATTGATAATTAGGCTTTTCCTTACTATCATTATTTTAGTGTGTGTAATTTCCACTTTATTACTTTTGATTAAAATTGAAGCAGCAGACTCGAGAATATCTTACACCCCTTCTGTTTGTGTCCATTAAATGGGAGATTCTCCATAGAACACAACCTCCATTATTTTGAGTCTGTTTTCAATGCAATCTTTTTAAGAGTCTATTTAAAGGTGTCACATTTACAAAAACTATAGCCAAAAACTACGGTATTATAGTGTCTTATAAATCATGGTAGGTGCAAGGGTGGACGTGTAGACGCGCGTCCAAACATACACCAACTTTTTGTTTCTTCTATTAGGAACTCTTGTTTGTAAGAACCACAAGGTTAAATATACAAGTTAGAAGTGACATGATAAACATCTCTTTACTATTTGTAGAGATATTTAGCATTTCAGAGAAGCCAAATTTCCTACAGTTGCAAAACTGTTCAATCACTGCATCGGTCGATAAATATATAATTAAAAGACATATAGTTTCCAAAAGCTAAGAGAAACATCTTATTATTACACATGGACAGGTAAGAGTAAGACTATTATTACATGGAGAATTTAATCTCCCCATTTCATATTATGATATAGTAACTCCAATAATTAAGGAGAAATACATGATAAAATTACATAATGTATACAAACTTTCAGATACATGTTTGTCATCAACTCTGGCGAAACTTGGGCCACACTGTGATCACTCCTGGTCTCGTCTCCTCAAAACGGTATCTGCAGAACAATACAAACGAACAAATAATAAGTGCCAATTGTAAACCTTCTATCATTTTAAATGGTTCACCATTACACTGATATGTTATGACAGTTAGATTGATATGAATTTTAGTAAAGTATCAGTATTATGTTCCACCTGTTTTCACCGAGGAAACTTCTTACAGCTGTAGGAAGAGCAGCTTGTCCTCGGCTGTGATTGCCAACACCTGCAGAGAAACAAATACCCAAGATGGTGTTTTTTAGTTTTTTAGATAAAATTATATATAATAAAGAAAAGTTGGAAGTTGGAAGTTGGAGACTTCTGAAGATGTCAGAGAACAATTCCTAAGTTAAATTTGAAGAATATTTGCTTCGATAGAATAACAACAAACTAACAGACATGACCAGAAAACTGTTGAAAGAAAGGAAATAGGATAGTAGATCTCCCATACAGATTAAAAATAAAAAGCCTTCTGATCAATGTTTTTTCATATGATTAGTCTATGCCTGTGTAATCAAAAAGCAATTCACCAGAGGCGGAATTTGCTATATAAGTATAAATGAAGAATTTACATGTTATGAATGGTCAAAAAGGAAACCAAAATACCTGTTATGACATGTAGACCTAATGATCTAAGCTTTATTAGTGCTTGCTTATCCAAATTTTCCGAATCCATTAAGTTAACAGACCCGTTCTTCTTCACACCATTTGAAAGGGCTGAGTACTTTGAAAAGCCTTGACTTTCAATTCTATGGAGATGTTCTTGCAATGCTTGAACAGCTTCAGCTGCATGAAGACCGTGCAAATCCAGTCTCCATATATCATTATCACTATTCCTGATGCTTAAAATTTTTGTGGCTGCCTCAGAATTAAGTTTGTCGGCATTATTCCATTCCTCCCTAGCTCTCATTGAATGTTGTTGAGCAGAAAAGTGTTCCCCTTTTAGAAAAGCGTTAGCGGCTGCCTTAGAATGTCGTGATGCTGATCTGTTTTAATAAATAGGACATAAAATCTTGATGCTTAGTGACAAATCCGAAAAGTGTAACACCGTGATGCAGTCTTTTCAACTAGTATTACGAAGAAAGATTGAAGAAAATCATTGAAATTTTATAAGAGAACCCTCTGGATGAGTATGATTTATGAATCTAGTACACAATATATACGGCTCATTCAAGAGTGCCCTTATAATTCTCCCATAGTCCCATTTCAAATTCACTTTCTATACACATAATTTTTTGTTCTCCCTAATTACTACATACAGTTATAGCTGTCGTTAGTTACAATTGATTAGTTTCCACCTTATTCGCTCTCTTCCTTCTCGCATATACATATATAAATTGCCTCCAATCAAACACACTATCAAATTCAAAATGCTTCAGCTCTAATTATGAGTAAAGATTAAAACCGTATGATTGAAGCACATTATTCTTTGGTAAAATATAAGCATATATTAGAACATCTCCCTACAAATGCTGTGTCTAAAAGAGACATATACTATGTAGGTTGGATTAATTAGACGATTTGAGTCTCCCAGAATATCTAAAATGTAAAACTGGATTGTTCTATTGAGGTTATAACATATAACCATATGACATCATCGATTAAATTACAAGTTTGATTTGGAGAATAAATCCAAACAAAGTCTACCGTTTTACCACTATTATCTTACACTGAAAAAAACAAGAACATTGAACAAATGCATGATAAAAGGCGATAATCTGTTTAGGATGCATGCAAATCAGAAAATAACAATTGGCAAGATAAGTCATAAACGGTAGCAAGGATTAAGATGTGTCCATTTCTCAGTATAAGTGTTGTATTTCCTCACATACTATAAAGAAGTTGATAGCAGAAACAGAGAAAAGATATATATGTAACATGAGAAAAAATGCCGATAAATAAATAATCATACCAAGACAAACACATACAAGCAAGACAGAACTAACCAATACCATCTCAAGAAATATTACATGAGTTAGCATTCACACCTCATTGTCTTCAATGCATCCTTTCGATGGCTGATGTAAATATCATCTTCCTCCCATTCAGGCTCATCCGGAATGGAATTCAAGAGGTCTATTTTGCATTTCAGGTTACTGGCATCAGAAAACTTCTGACCTAACGAAACATTTCTATTCTCCAAGTCTTTATTGTTATCTTGGAGGTGACCAACACTATTAGAATCGAAGACAATGTCATCTTTGGCCATTGTTAAAGGAAGACTTTCACCAGTCTTTAAAATAGTTGGCCTTGGATCGCTTGATATTTTGCGTTCTTCGAAATTGACTGCAGATGCCATTGTTTCCAATAAAGCCACGGCCTTATCAATATTATTATTAACGGCAGCCAAGATATCCTCAATCAAGCTATTTTCAGCCCAAGGATGTTGCTCTTTGAGTTTTTTGGTATCTAAATTAGCATCTTCTTGAGCAGTAGTCCCAAATGATTTTCCATCAGAATCATAACCCGACGCTGCCTTTTGACCATTCCCAACCTCTTTCAAAGGAGGGAAATTTTTATTAGGTAGAAGTACTGAAGAGAAAGGCTTCAAGGGAACATGTTTCTTCTTGACAAACTTATCACCATGTCGCATAGAACCAGATGAGCCTATAGGTGGGAAAGGGTCTTTGTCAAGTTCCGATTCAATATTGTTCTTATTTTTCTGCTTTAGATCAAAAGCTGTCCAGCCAGAAGGTTGGTTGCCCTTGGACCACGACATCTTAAGGGATGATCCGGCTGAAACGCTCATCGTGGTCCATACACCATAATTTAAGCAGAAATCACTTTATCTCTCTCTGTCTTAAGACTTGTGAAGCATATACAAAACAAGAACTAAGGAAGCCACAATCTGGAGACCAAGATAACAAAAAAGTCCAAGTCAACAATTGTAATAAGCACTGAACATCATGCCGCGTATCAGTAAATTAGACAATCACTTGAAGATAGGAGCTGTTTGGATTGACTAATTTGAGCTTATCTACTAACATAAGCACCTGTTCTGAGACTGTTGAGGAGAACTTATGACATGTCGATAAGTATTTTTTTTTCCGCTTCTTTTAATAAGCTCTCTAGGATAACTTATAAAAAAAGCTTATACTTATATGAAAATATTTTGACTATATTTTATTTTTTGTGCCCGTTTGAATTGACTTATTTTTTAGCTTATGAAAAATAGCTTATGCAAATAAATAAGTTTTTATGTTAATTCATAAATTCTCATTAATGAAAATTGTATCTTCATAAGTTGTATTTTCATAAACTACCTTGACAAGATTATAATAATACATAAAAGCTTATTTATTTGCATAAGCTGTTTTGCAAAGCTAAGAAATAAGTAATCCAAACGGACTCATAGTTTATACATAAGCGCTTATCCTCTTAATTCACCAATTTATCCAAACAGGGTGATAATAATGATAATTTAAACTATCTCAAAACATTTTTATATTACACAAAATCATTTACACTAGCTCAATTTTAAAATTAAACCCTGAAAAAGATAACCAGTTAAAGATAAATAGAGAATTCAAAGCAAGCACAACACAAAAAGTATTCTTAATAATCTCAAAACAAAGGTACAATGATTCCAAGTATTCTTAATAATACATGATTCAAAGCAAAACCCAGAAACAAAATTGAAAAAATAAGCTGAAAGAAGATAACCCAGATGAAAAAAACTAACCTTTTATGTTAAGAAAATATAACAGGTGAAAGAAAGAAGGTAGAATGAATGCTACTTGGGAAGACCAAAACGTAGAAACAGAAGGCCAGGAATTGATCTATCGAGGGGTTGAAAAAGCGATGGAAGTTGTTTTGCGACGAAATGAAGTTGCTGTGAACCAGATTTGCATCTGTTATCCATAAATTTGGTGTATGAAGATTGAGGAAGAGAAGAAGAAAATATTTTGGGTTCTTCTTTCTCCTTGTTCTTCCCAAAGGGTGTGTCTCTTTCAGGAGCCACGAATTGATTCTAGAAAGAGAAAAAACGTATTTTAGAGAGAGAGAGAGAAAGAGAGAGAGAGATTTGGTTGCCGCCGACGCTGTCACAAAGTCAAACAAGATGCAATAATAATTAAAGAAATTTAAATTCAGTTTTTAATAAAATAAAACTTAATCTCTATCACCAACAATAAATTGGTACAATCACTAAAAAAACAATAAATTGGTCAAGTAATAAATAAATTGGTTCTCGACGGAGATTAGAGGTGCGCAAAATATCCGGTTAGAAGGCCCAAACTCAATCCAAATCCGTTTTAAAAAATCCGGATTTTGGTATATAGTTATTAACCAAACCATTTTCATCTGGTCGGTTATCCATCCAAATTAAATTTTTGGATTTGGTTTAAATTGGCTATTATATCGTTTTCAAATTTGTTTTTGTCAACAACAAAAAAAAACAAACAATGTCCTTTTTTTATACAAAATAAACAAATATCCGTTTTTTTTACAAAACAAATAAATATTATTTTTTTGACAAAAAAAACTAATATCCTTTTATTAAAATTAATTCACGCACACACCATCACCGGTTCACCATGTGCATGTGATCTCTGCAATTGTGATTTGCGATGAACCCTAAACCCCAAATTTACAATAATCTCTCAAATTGAACGCTAATCGGCGATATTCTCTTTCAATCGAACCACACTCATTCTCTCCAATTGTATACCCTTATCTCGTTGGAATTGAAAAAAAGAAATCTAGAAGAAGGAATGTGAATGATCTTCTTAACATGTTGTTTTTCCATCTCTTTCAAACACATATCAAAAGCTATTTGCTCCAAAGAATAAAAAAAAAAGTGTATTTTATTACGATTTTTAATATGTTTTCCGTCTGCGTAAATAAAAAAGACCAAATTAACCGTTTATTAATCCAGTTTTAAAAATAACCAGTTTAAAACTGGATTTAAAAATTAACCGATTTTAAACCGGTTTTATAAAAATATCTAGTTATGTATCCGTATCCAAATTTATAGCTGGTTATATAACCGGTTTATAAAAAATAATGGTTATGGTCATGTATCCAAATTCATATATCTGGTTTTGGTTTGGATATAATTTGGTTTAGCAAAATAACCGATCATGCACACCCCTAATGGAGATTAGTCATCACTAACATAAATTGGTCCAAATAATAAATAAATTGGTCCTCGACGGAGATTAGTCATCACTAACATTAATCTCTATCTAACTAGACAAAAAAAAAAACTCAATCTCTAACAATTATAGTAGATTAAATTGTTTTCAAATGAGTATAAAAATATTAGAGATTAGTTTTAAGTTTTTTATTAAGAATTTAATTAGGTCATTTTTATTTTGGGGCTTTGCCCCACTATCATACCAAAAATAAAATAAAATTAATTAGGTCATTAAAAACTTGTGAAGGATCCAAATGAGACTTAGTCTATTTATTTATAAAAGGGATTATTCAATTTTTTTTAGAAAAAAAAACTTAATTGGTCAGATATTATTTAAATATGAGATTTTTTTTCAAATATTCTTAAAAAAATTCTTTTACAACAATGTCCAAAAGTTCCAGAAAATTGTTGTAATGTCCTACTTTTGAGAAAAATTATGTCGCGTCAGTCTGTTGAGAGCGGCGACACTGCCACTTCCGATCATATGTCGGCCACCTCTCACAAACCATGTCATCAGAATGAATCACATCCACTTACGATGTCGATCATAGTCCACATTCTTCTCCGATTCCGACCTCCTATGCGGCAAGGATACATCCAACATCTTGCATTACAAGAAATAAGATATTTGGTAGCAACTATTTTGTAGTGACATTCAAATTATTGACAAAAATATGCATATAACAGCAACTCATTTAAATTGTTGTAATAAGTTTTTTCTCTCTCAACAATTACATTATCACCAAGAAATAAATTATGCATTCCAACAGCAATTTTTATAGAAGTTTCTATTTTAATCTCACAAAAAGTTGGAAAAATGTATTTAGTGTATGTGATTTGTATGTTAAAAAATAGAGAAATAACGGGTCAACAATTGATTGAAGAATAAGGGTATAAGAGAAAAATGCAAGTGGATAACTCAAATACACTTAGGGTCTGTTTGATCTTCCATTTTTAGGTCTTAGAAGCTATCTGAAAGTTAAAATGAAAAATCAAAGCTTTTAGAAAATCGGTAAAGCTGTTTGATAATTGTTGTTTTTATAGCTTCAAAAGTCTTTTATCTATGTATTTCATTCATAAAATTTAAACAACTTTTTTCTATTCGGAACTTATTGAAAATTTGTTTGGTCGAGCTTCTCCTTTTTTTAAGTAAAACTGTTTGAAATAAGCTATGTCAAGCGGTACCTAAATAGGTTGAAAACCAGTTTCTAACACGTGTTAATCGATTCTTCGTAACAGAGGGAAAATGTCAATCGATTGGCACCTCATAGAAACAAGATTTTTTATTTTTATCAGCATCAATTGATTATCCATATATGTCAATCGATTGACACAGAAAAACAATAGGATTTGGACATTTTGGACTGCATGATTGATGGCATTTTGAAGTGTGATAAATCCATTTTTATAAATGCAAAACTTCTTTTTTTACAATCATAAACTCATTATTTAATTATTTAATAAAATAGTAATACAATAGGTGCCGACTCAATAATATTACGGCTAGACCACAACATGGCCGCTCTCGCTAACGAATGGGCCACTATGTTTGCTTGCCGCCGTTTAACAAACATTACCAGAAAGTTCTAATTTAACATCAAAGTTATTTCTCTCATACTTTGGACAAACAAATGTTCTCAAGCTTTATGAGAATTATTCATAAATGTAGGAAACAAAAACTTAATGATAAACACATCATTAAAACGGGTCCGGTTATGGTGCATAAGGTTTACCGGAACACTTTTTCTCAAGTGTTCCGGTATGCATATACATACCGGAACACTTTTTCTCAACTGTTCCGGTATGCATAAGGTTACCGGAACACTTTTTCTCAAGTGTTCCGGTATGCATATTCATACCAGAACACTTTTCTCTCAACTGTTCCGGTATATATGTTAAATCGCGCTACGATTATGACACGTGTCCGTGAGATCTGGTGACTAAGATTCACTTATGCACCGTACATAAGGATATTGCTTATGTATAATAACTTTGGCCCATTAAAACGGTGACGTCTAAGGTGAGGGAGCTATTAAGTCCCTCACCGGTGGACCATTAATATTTTATCGTTAGATAAGATTATAGGTTTAGATCTATTAAAATAAAAAATGAGAACAGATACACATGTCCACATACAATCACAAACCATCATCTTCTTCCCAGCACTGAAACCTCTCTTTCTCCACAACGCCTGAAACTGAAACTTGAAGCAAATACAGTTTTTCAATTTTTATTATCAAATTGATTCAACATAGCAATCATAAGAAGTATAAGGATTAACCACAAGGGATACAAGGACACTCCAAAAGAACCACCAAGAAACTGCTGCACACCAAAATGAAAACACCCAACAGCAAAATAAAAACAACAACAACAATAGAGAATTGAACCAACACACAATCCAAACTCCCAACAACACTCACACCTCAAAGACATTAAATCCAATTTTTCAGATATGAAATCATCCACTACGAACTCACTCTGAACATTCGGTTATCTACTTATGAGTCATGGTGGTCTCCGTCTATGGTGCGACGGTGCGGGTTGCCGTCATGGTGGTCGGTGGGTATGGTTCCGTCGAAGCACTTTACAATGATGAAGGGGATAAGATTATGTGTGCACAATTATACATGTTCTCGTTTTAATATTAACAGATCTAAACCATTGATTAAATCTAACGGTAATAAAATTAATGGTCCATCGATGAGGGACTTAACTGCTCCCTCACCTTAGACTTCACCCATTAAAACAATACCAAAAATTCAACTACTATTTCTTTCAATATATTATTATTAGTAGATAATTTAATATTTCGTAAAATTAAGAGATTAAATTGAAAAAAAAAGAAGATTAAGTCCAAAATAAAACCGACTCCTTGTGATTTGTTAAAAAAACCCTATTTTTTCTGTGGTGAAGGGAAAAAAAAAACTCACTTTAAATTAAATTCCTTTTAAAATATTCTGTTTTACTTTTACACCTTTATTATTACTGAGTTTTTCACATAGATTTAGAACAGACATACCTAGAAAGTTGATAGATAGAAGAAATTGAAATTGAAATTGAGTCCCAACAAAGTCTCATAGCTGAATTCACGATCCCTAAATTCTTCAACTTTTCACGATTCTCCCTTCAGCTACAAAACCTTATATTCGTACGCTACCATTCTCCTTCTTCTCTTCCAATTTCAATGTTAATTTTCTTCTCTCTCACTCTTTTTTTTATATTAAAAAAATTGTTTTTTTCCCCCAATTTTCGTCGTTTTCGTCGTAAAGTTGCTTAGTTTTTTCCATCAACGTTGGTTTATACGCTTTCAAAACAAATTCAATTTGGGTCTTTCTGAAATATTCCTTTTTTGGGTTTTGTTTATTATTCAATTTTTTCGTGGACGATGCATAGTTTCATGATGTTTATTTGTTATCTTTGAAGCTCTTATGAAATTTCAACATGTGTAATGATTTTATTGATTCTGGGAATCGATTTTGTTTGTGTAATGTGTTTCTATGTTATTTTAGAATTGATTAACATGGTTGTGTAGATTTGGAGTACTATATGTTAACTGTTAATAATTGATTGATTGATTAGATTATTCATTGATAGGAATAGAAGTTATTATTTCCATGATATGAAGAGAGTTTTGATTTTCTATAAGGGAGATTTTGCTCCAGTTAGAGGCACTATTGGCATATATGGGATCTAAAAGGGGCTAGTAAAAGTCAACCTACATGGTTAGATTTTAGGATGCTTTTAGGGAGCAACTTTACAGAAATACACATCCGGATTGCGGTTTTACCCGGACGTAAATCTGGACAGCACAATGTTTTTCTAGATGTGTACATTTGAAGTGTGTTGGGTGTGAGAAAAGTTCCTCCCTATTTTTATATGGCTTTAACTTGTCTCGGACTTTTAGGGAATCTTGTAGACGACGGATGACCACCAAGTTGGATTATTAGTCAAAAGAGAGATTATTAGTTAGATTATGATGGCATTTTAGGGTAGCTGAAGAATATGTTAGCGTAGCTTAAGAAAAACTTCTTTTGTTTTTAGATGTTATATTTACACTATTGGATTGTTGACGAATAATAATGAGCTTATATCTTAGGGTCTTTGTTTATTATTCGCCTCTTTACTTGCAGATAGTGGCAAAAACTTGGTTCGCTTCTATGAGCCAAATCTTGTGTTTTATGTGCCTTCATAATGGTATTGAAGGATTTATGTGATAGGATTGTTGCTGCTAAATGTTCTTCTAAAAGCTCAACCGAGACTGTTGATAATACTCACGTGCCCGCTGCCTCTTCAAAGGCAGGATCTAGTGATAGTAAGTTTCCCAAGGCTTCCTTATGGTCAACCTTCTTTACATCTGGTTTTTCAGTCGATGAAACATATAGTGAATCGTCATCTTCTGAAAAGAAAACAGTTCATTCTCGAAATAGTGGGTGGGCAGCTGCTGTGAGGAAAGTTGTTAGCGGCGGCTCAATGAGAAGATTTCAGGAGCGTGTGCTAGGGTCAATCAGGACCGATGTTTCGAGCTCTGATGGCGATATATGGCTTCTAGGTGTATGTCATAAAATTTCACCGCATGAATCAACTGGAGATGTAGATACTCGTAATGTGTTTGCAGCATTTGAGCAAGATTTTTTCTCTAAAATATTAATAACTTACCGGAAAGGTCTGTTAAATGTATACTACTTTTATATACAATACGATGTTCAGATGATAGATAGTAGACTAACAAATCTTAAAATACATACCTTATAGGCTTTGACGCAATTGAAGATTCAAAGTATACAAGTGATGTTAATTGGGGTTGTATGCTTCGAAGCAGTCAGATGCTTGTTGCGCAGGTATTATGCTGTCTATTTAATGTTTGTTTATGGACTAAATTTTTGTCATATTGTACTTTCTTAAATTCTCCCTTTCAAAACAACGCTACTAATACTGCTTCCTCGTATACAGGCATTACTTTTTCATAAATTAGGTCGATCGTGGAGAAAAACTATTGACAAGGTCAGGTGATTGATATGCAATGTGTCAGTAATTAAATTGTTCTTTTTATACTTTTTTCTTTGTTTTAGAATCTTTATATGTTCTGCTATGTGTTTAGGTGTAATGCCACTATGTTCACTCATTATTGTAATTTACAGCCAGTGGATAAAGATTATATTGAGATCTTGCAACTATTTGGTGATTCAGAGTCTGCTGCTTTTTCTATTCACAATCTTCTTCAAGCTGGTAAAGGTTACGGTCTAGCTGTTGGATC
The DNA here is from genome assembly GCA_030408175.1 of Trifolium repens. Lineage (NCBI taxonomy): Eukaryota > Viridiplantae > Streptophyta > Magnoliopsida > Fabales > Fabaceae > Trifolium > Trifolium repens. The sequence goes on from CP125848.1 coordinate 20,020,706, forward strand.
ATGGGTGGGACCATATGCCATGTGTCGCACATGGGACGTTCTAGCTCGAAACCAGAGGGAGAAGAATGACCAAGGACAACAGCCACTTCCAATGGCTATTTACGTTGTTTCTGGAGATGAAGATGGGGAGCGAGGTGGAGCTCCAGTTGTATGCATTGAAGATGCCTCCAAACGCTGTTCTGAGTTTTCGAGGGGCCAAGTTTCATGGACACCTCTACTTTTGTTGGTCCCTTTGGTTCTTGGACTTGATAAAGTAAATCTAAGGTGTGTGACTTTTGAACGTTCTGTGGTAGCAACTAATTGATTCACATTCTAACCTTTTTATATTGCTATCATTATTTTTGTTTTAATGTGTTCCCTGCCTATTTGAATTCTTTTACATAATAGAAGTGGTAACACATAAAAATAATTTCCTTTATCAGTTTATCTTAATTCTTAAATCAAATATCAAAGAAGCCAATAAAGGTAACATCCAAAGCTACAATATTTCCTTCCACTTATATTCTCAATTATACCTGATATGGACATTGAATCACATTAATAGAGACTTCCAAATGGCTGATATGGACATTGAATCACACTAATAGAGACTTCCAAATGGGTATCAAACTCGAGAGTCTAAGTAAACTCGTAAGGTCTTTGTAGACCCGACTCGTAGACTCAACTCTTGAACTTGTAATAGTTGATCTAATATTAAAATAACCTATAACCTATCCATAACATATATAGATAATTGATACATCATATTCCTTACATAATCTATTATACCTCTGTGGTGCAACATGATTGGTTTCTCCATCTTTGTCTGATGAGTTAGTACATAGGAAAGATAATAATCATGTGTTGACGCACTTATATATTTTATTCTTGTAGTTGTCTATTTTGAATATTGGCTCATGTAGTTTTTAAAATATAATTTGAAAAGTTGTTCAACTTTCATGATACTTCAATCACTAATCACTTGCATGTATACAATGTTATCAGGTATATTCCATTATTGCAGTCAACTTTTAAATTTCCCCAGAGCCTTGGAATCTTGGGTGGAAAGCCAGGTGCTTCAACATACATTATCGGTGTTCAGAATGATAAGGCATTTTACCTTGATCCACATGATGTTAAGCCGGTATCCACTATAATCCATTTGTTCGGCAGTTTTTTTTTATTGTTGTTGTAGAATCATCTTTTATATGCAAATTTAGAAAGCAAATGATTTACAACGAGAGCTTGAGATGTATTTTGGTGCATATTGGTTTGGGTCTTGCTAACTAGTGCCCCCGGGGCATTATAGTTATGCAACTAAAAAAAGGAATAAAATAAAAGTTATGCAATGAAAAAACCAAAATTTAGACTTTTAATGTGTTGACTACTACACCAGTGTTCAGGCTGTTGTTTGATAGGTGAAGATTCGCAGCTCATTAAATACCTCTTAAATGGTTTTCAGGTTGTTAATATTACTGGAGATACTCAAGAGCCTAATACGTCATCATATCACTGCAAGTAAGCTTTCTAGGAACATTGATTTTCTTATATTGTCAACTGCAATTTGTTAATTCGTCTTTATGTCTAACTTTTAAAAACTCCCAACAGCATTAGCAGGCACATGCCCCTAGATTCAATTGACCCATCTTTGGCTATTGGATTTTACTGCCGAGACAAAGGTTTGCCGTTTACTTTGGCATAATTTTGCAAGTTGAATTGTAGTTTGGCTAATATCTAAGCTTTCTGATAACTAACATCACTTTGTCAATGTTGTCTGCCAGATGATTTTGATGATTTCTGCTCTCGGGCTTCTAAGCTTGCAGAAGAATCAAATGGTGCACCATTATTCACTGTAGCTCAATCTAGGAGTCTCCCGATGCAAGTCACAAGTAATTCTGTGTCAAGTGACAACACTAGATTCGAAGAGGATGATTCACTTGGTATGAACCTTGTCAATGATGCAGGCACCAATGAGGATGATTGGCAATTCCTATAAATGCCAGACTACCGGAGTTTGGTTGATGCTCGACATCACACTCGCACTCTTCAAACATTGTTTAATAGGCTTCTAGAAATTTAAACTCAATGTGATTCTTTTGCTTAAATTATTTACTCATTTGTTCATATGGCTAACCAGGTATTTGTACATTAATTAAACTAGTTCGTTGACTTGGTTCATATTCGTTTTCATTTGCTACAGAATTGTATTGGATATTAATTTGGCAATGTCAAATAAGTTTTAGAGTAGTGTTCATATTGAGATGGAATGTTTTCTTATAAGATAGTATGAACTAAACATGAGCCATTTAATAAATTTGGGGTATAACCTTGATACATTAATATTGCACTACTCATGTAAAAGATGTGGATGACAATAACATGCCAATGCTGCCACTATTTTCATGTGTTCTACTTTGGATACCAACACCACTTACCTCTTCTGCTCCTTTGCTGTTGATAGTATTAGATATAACTCAGGATTTTTTTAGACTTATTAAATAATTGATGTATTTGATCTATATTTATTGTATTTAAATAATCCAAATCAAGAACGTTTTTCATAAACTATTAGAATATTCTCAAGAGTATTCAATGTGTAATTTTGTCGATTTATTTTCATGTTTAAAAAAATGCCATTGGACCAAATGATTGGTATTTTTTTTATGGATTAATAAATTTGGTCAAATACTTGACAAAAAAAAAAAATTTGGTCAAATAGCGAGGCTATTATTTTACCGTAAATAAGTGAAATTTTTGGTATTTGACCTTTGATTCTTGGATATATATATATATATATATATATATATATATATATATATATATATATATATATGAGTGATTAAATTATACCGGTATAACATTTAAGTAATGTTACACCGCTCAATAATGCTTTAACGAATACAAATTTTAATAGGCTTCTAGTGTTAGATTACTAGGCTACCACTTAGAAGGGGGGGTTGAATAAGTGGCTTTGTTAACCAATGTCACTTTTAAAAATTATTTAGTTAAAACGAATGCGCGGAAGCACCACCGGATCGGTAGTCTACTTTGCACCTTTTGACCAAAGGAAAGATAGTATTGCCTTGAACGAAATAGGAAAATTATGGAACGATTTGTGCGAGATATCCAAATTTAACGTAATTAACGAAAACAGTCTCAAGCAAGTTTATATGGTTTGGTTTAAATTCAATCACAATCAAGCAAGAATCAATTGAATTTTTGTGAATCAATACGAACAACAAAAATTCAATCGATTAATCAAATCAACGAAATTAACGAATATTAAAGAGAGAGCTAAAGAGAGACACACACGATTTGATTAGGGAGTTCCCCGGATTTCGCGTCGTCCACGCGTGTATCCGAGTACGTCTCCCCCCAAATAACCAAACGGGTTATTTGAGAGTTTATAGATCAAAAACTTGATGAACAAACAGTGCACAGTTTACAATTGAAATCTATAATCCTATAGCAAGACAAAATGTAAACTAATGCGAAACCTCAATCGACGAACGAATCTTCACCCTCTGATTCCAACGATTTTACCCGTGCAACTCCTTGCAACAATCGTCCAGCTGAGTCCTTCAATTCTTCTCGATTGATCCTCGACACCCAACGAAACTTCACCCTCTGATTCCAATGATTCTCCTTGTGCCAAACCGCACCCAATCGTCCAGCTGAGTCCTTCGTTCCTTGTTGTCGAATCCTTCAAGACCCGCACGTTCTTGAATCACTTGAGAGAAACACTAGAACCTTCAACCCAATTCAACCCGATCACGATTCTGATTCACCACGAACCGTATCGAACGTTATCACACAATCTTGCAATTTCTATTGAATTGATCCCATACTCAAATCCAATTTTGATTGCAAACTTGATGAAGATGATGAACTTGTGTTGAATAAAACCTTTGATGCAAATTCTCACTCAATTTGAACCCAAAGCGTTTTCTGATCTTTCACACTAGTTTTCTCTCACTTGTGTTACAAAATGATCACACACATTGCTATTTAAAGAGAAAATAGAATGAGCAAATTTAGGCATAATTTTTCATATATGTATCGATACAAATGATCATTTGTATCGATACAAATGTTTTGACCACGTTTAAAATTGAAAAAATTGACCTTTGTATCGATACAAACATGGGTGTGTATCGATACAAATATCAGAATCTTGAAATCTTGACTGATATGTATCTAAGCATGCAAGCATGCTTCGAAGCATATTGAGATTTCTGGATTTTGAGGACAAACAGATGTGTATCGATACATGCAAGCATGCTTCGATACACAGGAGCTGTTCTGTCTATGAAAGACCAATTTTGTATCGATACAGACAATGTATGTATCGATACAAAATGCTCAAAATCAAGCAGAAGAGATTTCAGGACATTTGTATCGATACACCAATGTATGTATCGATACAAAATACCTAAAAGTCAGTTTTTTAAGGTTTTAGAAAATAGTTCTTTGTTGTCAAGTCATTTGTAATGTTGCCAAAATATGTTCAATCCTATTTTCATGTGTTTTGACAATTATTAAAACATGAGGATGAACTGGTGCACTTACATTCTCCCCCTTTTTGATAATTGTCAAAACTATGCATAAGCTAAACCTATACCTAATATGCAATAAAATAGCAATATGTATACAGACGCAATTAAAGACACCAAGGCTAACAATAAGCACGCTCCCCCTGAATTGATGCCAAAATGCAATTGTTGTAGATAACTTTTCAAGACTCTTTTAGCTATTCATCCTTAGCTTGTGCATCCAAATCTCTCCCCCTTTGACAATATCAAAAAGAAGAAGAGGGTCTATTAGAAGTATCAAGTTCAATCACTTTTGATCCAAGTCATATTGTGCACTTACATTTGTCGAAATGCACATATATGATGAAAATTCCTAATCAATATAAATACATACAAAGATATGCCAAAATATATCAATGACGAATACCAAATATCATGATAAAACATGGAATGTAGAACAACAAACCATAAACCAACTCATGAGTATTGAAACACATCGACATTATAAATCAATAAACCAACATATCAAAATATGGGACGAAAATAAACAAAATAATGCAACAAATGCATAACCATAAAACGGATAAACCAAACATACGGAATAATTCAAAATAAAGTCGTACATATCCAGAATGAATGTTGCTTAAACATGGCAACATTAAAAATATTCGTACAACCAAATCGAAAAAGATTCAAAAGTCAAGACATAACAAAAGAAATTGTTCATGCGAAGAAGAGATAAAATGCAAAAAGACATTTAATCATCAAAGATCCTCATTCATGTCATCCGGGTTTGGGTCGGGGTTAAGGTAGTGGTCAACGGAAATTTGTTGCTTGATGAGTTCATCCATTTGATTTTGGAGATGATCAAACCTTGTGACATTGTAACCATGCATATCATCAAGTCTCTTGGTGACTTCATTTTGAAACATTGCTTGCCTTAAGCTCATTTCCTTAAGCATTTCCATGATTGCACTATTGCTAACTTCCGAGGAGTCACCTTCTATGCTTTCACCTCCACTTGATTCCACTCTTGGTCTTTTACCCATTTCCTCTCTATTACCTTGCATTTGCTCCTCATCTTCATCCTCCTTTCCACAAAACTCATAGTCCTTAATCACATCATTCCACTTATAGTCCATCTTCTTCATCTGAGTCATGCTAAAGATTTGATCTCGCTTTGGACTAGTCCAAGATCCTGCCAGGTTAAGGGTCAGTTTGAAGTGTTTCAAGATGGTACAAATCATACTCGCATATCCAAAGAATTGATCCTTCTTAGAGTTTCTCAAGGCAAACATACGACTGACAAAGTAGTGTGGCCAATCCATTTGCTTCTTTTCCATCATGATGTACATAAGATCAATGTCTTTCCAGTCGAGTCTAGAGTATGGTCCACCTCTAGGTCTTAGAATATGATTCACCACCCACAATAAAACTCTTGGACCTTGCTTGAGTCTACCGGCTTTTCCATTCGGACTTTTTCCATTTTTGGTTAGGGTGCTGGCAAACTCAGTCATATTGTACTTAGGACCCTCAGCATCAGTGAACTTGGTTAGGTTCTCATCGGATTTCAAGCCAAAAAGTTTAAACCAAAGATTGTTAGAGACCTTGAAAATTTTCTTCCCTATACAGAACTCAAATTCAGCCCCATCTTGCTCTTGTATACCGGAATAGAAGATTCTAACTAATTCCTCTATGTAAGCATTTCTTAGATTGCGAAAGTTAGTGAGATTTTCTCTCTGAATAATCTCAGCAACATCACCCAAATGCAATTCCTCAAGTGTCTCAATACTGAAGGTGGAAAAACACAAGAAGGGGGGGGGGGGTTGAATTGTGTTTTTAGAATTAAAATTTTTTCGAAATAAAACTAAGTTTGCAGCGGATATAAACACAAAATAAAGAGAGGGTGCTGAGAGAGAGAAAGAAACACACAGAATTTATCCTGGTTCCCCTCACAAATCGAGAGTACTCCAGTCCCCTTGTTACTAACAAGAGATTTTCACTATAATCTACTAAAGATTACAAATTGCTCAAGCACACTTGCAAGAGACTTCTCAGGTGCTCAAGTTTCACTAAACAAGAGACTTCTCAAATGCTCAAGTTAAACTTAACAAGAGACTTCTCAAACAAACTTAAGAATAAGAATGAATGTTAAGGAACACTTGATATACTATCAGAGGTGTTTACAAAATACAACTCAAATTGTTCTAAGACTTAGAATGACAGATTTAAATTATGGTGTCAGAATGCTTCTTAGTCTTTGAACGTAGTAATAGAACAGTGGTTAGAACAGTAGTCATTTCTTCCATTTGAGTCTTCTATTTATACTTGGAGGAAGATGATGACCGTTGCAGAGAGAGAGGTGCCAGCTGGAATTTACTCGTACAATTGATAGCTGTATATTGCCTTCTTTGGTAAGGAATTCCAATTCCACTACCTAGCTATTCAATTTATCACTCATCCATTTTGAGTAATAATAGTACGATAGTACAATCCTCAAATGCGCTCCACTTATGGATAAGGTTAACGTTGTACCAACGAATATTCCTTCCTGTGGATGTGACAGAGCCTTGAAGTAGATAGTTCTTCAATCATTGATTCTGATTCTGTCAGTTCTTGAGTGACGTAAATTCTTTTTGCTTCTGATGCTCTTGTCATAGCTTCTTAAGATCTTCAGCTTCTGAACTCTATCAGAGTCTAGCTTTTGGTCCTCAGAAGTGCTATTTTCAGCACGCAAAAAATTAAGCTTCTGATGAACAGCGATACTCTTTCAGAGCTTGTTTTGACTGGCTTCTCTGCTACTATTCATAGTGCTTCTGAATGAATTTTAACTTGTAGTTCTGCACACTAGAATAACCATTAGTAATTCCAATTGTAATTTTAATACTTTGTTATCATCAAAACCACTTAAAACATTAGAGGTTCATGTCAGACCCACTTTGTTCCAACAATCTCCCCCTTTTTGATGATGACAAACCAAAGCATTAAAATTCAATTGTTGTTGATTTAATTTAATTATGATGACTTCAGGTTTCAAAGGTTTGCAATCTCCCCCTGAGTCTGATAATCCATAAGGGTAGGTTTGTAAGCTCCCCCTAAGTTTTATCCATAATTAATTAAAACAGTTTAAGAGTCGATTTATTAACTTAAAATAAATTTTCATATTTAACTCTCAGAAGCATAGTTTTGTAAGCTTTGCTTCTTAGAGTTTGATAATGCTCAGAAGCGGTTTGCAAGCTCTTCTGACATTGTCTATGAATTTTATTTTAGGTTCTTAAATTTTCTCCCCTTTCAATAATCGTTCAGAATGAGAAAGAATCATAAGAGATAAATATTGATTCATAATGCATTTAACATTACAGTTTCAGATTGAGCAGTATATGAATGAATCAACATTAATTTTAACGCTACTCTTACTCCCCCTTTTGGCATCAGTCAAAAAGACACAGAAAACCAAGCAGTCAAATGCGTCATAACAAGGCAGTCAAGTCAAGAAGTGATGACAACTAAATTCATTTAATGAATTGTGTTGAAAACCTTCCTGATAAGAGAGCTTGATGACACTATAAAAAGGGATGATTCCTCTCATTTTACTCATTCAGAGTAATCAAGTAACATCAAAAGAAAAGCATACATTGAAAAGGCAGGTTACCAAGGATGCTTCAGGCTCAAAAGGAAAGAGCAAGAGGGGAGCAGAGCCCTGGCGCTGCGAAGAAAACAAGCTTCGCTACGAAAGGAACAAGCAAGAACTGATTTTGACAGAGTCAGAGGAGGAGGAATTGGGCTCTGATCTGGAAGAATTTTTATGGACATACAATGATGATACTCCATACGAAGAGTACGAGGCTGCTGTTCAGAAGAACACTGAAGAACTAGTGCAAAAGGCCACTGCCAACTTGCTTGCTTACATTAAGGAGAAACATAAGAAGCTAGATGCAGAGTCTTCTGAAGTTAAGCCTAGCTCTAAGTAGAGTCTTATCATTCTATGTAATAGAAATTCTTCAATAATATTAATAAAGGAGTTTATGCTATTAATTCCCTTTGTTTTAAGCAAGTTTCTTATGTATATATACCTCATTCCTATTGTCAGAAAACCAGTTACCAGACACGCCTCATTCGGTATTGGTGCCCCGTTGTTAAACAGGCTTTAATACTAAGAAGCTATTTCATGAGTAAACAGGAGTACTGATGAGAGAGACTCTTAGGTTTTGAAAATCCTAGGCTTATTAGTTTAAAAACTAAGATGCTCTTCAGCATCTTTCACTAGAGTCAGAATTCTCAAGAGTACCAGACAATATCATGGTATATAGAAAAGTTAAATTTTGAAAAACAAATATAAAACAAACATATAAGCAAATAACAAACACACAAATATGGATAATATAGATATGAATTAAAAAAAAATTATCCCAAAATTACACAAGAACTAACATCAAAACAAGTGCTCAAACAATGACTAAGGTTTCTTAACATCTGCTATGGCTTTCAGAAGGGTTAACATCATGTCATCCATCCTTTTGTGAACTGATTCCACAGCAGCATTCACATCAGTGCGCACATCCACTCTTAGTTCATCAATTTCATTAGCCATGTCAGTTCTGAGATTATCCAACGCATCTTGAACCGCAGGAGGTATTGCAGATGAGGTTGAGGCTATGTCAATCTTCATAGGAGAGTGAGAAGGAGTTGGAACAAAAATGGGCTTCTTACCCTTGTCAGAATCTTCATTGATATCCGTATCTTCTCTTATCAGATTCTGATCAAGCATGGCAACATCTTGTTCAGCAGCTTGATTCTCATTGATCTTATTGGTTTCAAATGTAGCAATATGTACAGCCCTATCTACCAATAATTTCAGTGCTTCTTGTTCAGCTAGCCTTTTGTGCTCAATTTCAGCTTGCCTCTTCTCTTCTTCTTCAGCAGCTATCCTAGCCTGCTCCTTAACATGGTTGTAAGATGTGAGCCTTGGAGCGTTTAGCTTCTCAACAATCTCAAACAGTTCCCGTACAGTGTTTGCTCCTCTACCCTTAATCTTATCCTTCAGATGAGTACTGAGAATCCTTAAAGATTTACCAAATAAGTGCTCTAATTCCCTGACATCAGCATCTATATCAGAAGGGAAGATAAGAGCTTCTTCCTCTTTTTGTTTGAACCTCTTAAGTCTAATACCTATAGCATTATTTAGCAACTCAAGGTTTGGTTCAGAGTCAGAATTGAAAAAGGGTAAGGATGGGTCAAAGGGAATGGTTGGTTCAGGTTTCTTTCTTTTGAGTTCAATGATTTTGATTTTACTGAGATTTGGAGGTATGATATCATCATCAAGATTGATGGAATCCTTGAATATTTGATGTTCAGCTTTAGTTAGGTGTTGGTAAAGCTCAAGAACCTCTTCTAAAACTAGAGGTTTATTGAGTGGGTCAGAGGCAGGTTGTGGTGAAGGTGAAGGAGATGATTCATCAGAGTATACTTCAGGTTGAGGTGATTGATTTTGTTGTTCAGTCATGACTTTATTGGGTGATTGATGAGGTGATTCTTGTTGGGCTTCAGAATGAGCAATTGACTCATCCTGAGCAGGTGTAAATGTAGGTGGATTTATTTGTGAGATGTGATCAAGTGAGGGAGGAGGAGTTTGAATGACTTGAACAATAGGTGGTTTTTGGATAGTTTGAACAGTAGAGGGTTTGATAATAGGAAGACGAGGAGAGTTGGGATTGGAATGTGTAAAGGCATCTCCAGATAGATGTTGTTGGAGATGATCAAGAACGGATTCAGTAGTGGTTGGTTGATTAATGATGGGGGTTTCTTCATCAGAGGAACGTTGAATTGGCTTTTTGAAGGGTCTCTTGGTAGTCTTTTTAAGATTTGTTTTCTTTGGTTCTTTTCTGATTATCTTAGCAATGAATTCCTCAGAATCAGTGCTAGTATCAGATGATGATGATGATATAGCTTTATGATCATGTAAGACTACACTAATAGGTACAGTGAAGTCTATGGGTTGAGATTGATTGGTAGATGATGGAGGTTGAGAAGTAGAAGGGTTAGCAATGGAGGGTTGGGGTTCAGAACCAATATCCTGAGCTACAGGAATGCTAGAAGTATTAGATTCAGAGGTCTTACCTTTTGGTTTAGAAGCTCTGGTCTTTAATCTCTTTGCAGGTTTAGCAAGGTTCTGATCTTCCTCAGAAGCTGAAGGCCTATCATGCCTTTTCTTTGTCCGCTTTTCCTTCTGAACACTTTCAGTCATCATATTTCCAGCACCTTCCTCAATCTCATCAGTACTAGCATGTCCTTGATCATCAGAGCCTTCATCAATCATTTCTTGCTCAGTAGTTCTTGGCTTTCTTCTGTTCCTTGTAATATCTCTTGGTCCCTTGAAGATATCCCAATTGGGAACACTTACAACCATTTTCCTGGGCACACTAACCCCAGTATCTCTTCTTACTGATTCAAGAAAGTTCTTGATGACCTCATCATTATCATGTTCTGATATGGTGGGAAACCCATCACACCAGAAGTACTTCTCGTACACTTGCTGTAGAGGTGTTTTCACTTGAATGATTTCTTCTTTGGTTTTTCCCTTCATGTTGACCAGAACTGATGCATCATACTTAGCAGTTTGGAAAACTCTAAGTTTTTCTTTGGCACTCACAATATCTGTGAGTTTGGTTTGCCTTATCAGTTCTGAAATTAACCTTGGGTGATGAATGACTGATGGTATTTTAGTTCTACCCTCATTGATGGTAAAGCACATGTGATCAAAAAGAATCTTAGCCAAATTAACTTTCACCCTCTTGTATAAGAACCAGATAAGATGTTTGTGTGGAATGGAGATGGTATCCAATCCACCTTTTCTGGTGAAGATGGTAGACAAACACATTCTGAAAGCAAATTCAAATGTGTGCTTCATGTGCATTACTTTTCCAAAATCCCTTTGTGTGCATCCAGATTTAAAGAGGTCCTGATGAATTGAATCCAAATGCTTGCTTTTCTTATCATACACTTCTATATCTTCTCCTTTGTTGTCTAAACCCAGAATCTTAGCAATGTGTGCCTGAGTTATCACAACATTGATTCCCAAAATATTTGACCTAATTTCCCTTTCTCTATAAGGTTTAAGACCAAGTTCCTTTCTTGTTTTCCCTCGTAATTCCTTGTTCTTCTCAACCATATCCTTGTATTCTTTATCAGCACTTGCTCTATCGTACACTTTAGCCTTCTGCCAGAAATACTTTACTATGTCGTAGTATACGAAGCCATTAAGCATCTCAAAATAATTCTGCCATTGTTGGTTGTAGAACAAGTATTGAATGTCAATCCCATTTGCTTTCAAACTGTCAAAATCTACGAACTTCTCAGTGAAGAAATCATAAGCATCTGGTCCAGCGTCAGTTTGATGATGTTCGTAGACTAGATTATCTTTTGAATTAAGATCGATGATGGGTGGTAACGTGGGGTTAAAGGGTTCTTGAATGATTTCGTTTGATGAACGAGCAGCCATAGTTGCAGAGAATTAAGAAGATGAAGATTGGGAATTTCTGTAAGGTCTAGGGTTGTGTAGGTAGTGATTTTGTGTAAAAAGTTGTGCAAGTGAGTGAAGTGACTTATGAATAGTAACTAGCACACATACACAAAGAAAATAAACATTGGGAGGGAGCGCGAGCAGTTTTAAAAATTAAATAATATACTTAACTGCCATAATCATCATTAACTGTTCTCTGCCCGTCAGGATCTAGACACGTGTTGTAAAAGTTTAATCATAGCTGACGCGTGTATAGACAACTGTTGTACACTTACTCGTACTGAACGTTTCATTTCCAAAAGGTTCAGAGCCTCACTCATTTGTATCTGACACCTCATCAGAACCTGTTACTCTTCAGAGCCTAAATTATTCAGAGCTTCCCAAGGGATACTCTAAATTATAAGAGGTTCTGATAGAGCTTCAGATGCTAATTTTATTCTACTTCTCAGAGCTAATTTTCTTCAGAGATATAGTGCATGTTCAAATTCTTTTTGATAAAATCAAATCTCTCAATAGCTAAAGGTTTAGTAAATATGTCAGCCCATTGATGTTCAGTATCAATGAATTTAATATCTATTGTACCTTTCTGAACATGATCCCTTATAAAATGGTGTTTTATTTCAATATGTTTAGCTCTAGAGTGTAGAATAGGGTTCTTAGACAAATGAATAGCAGCAGTATTGTCACAATATAGTGGAATACTACTTTCAGCTATGTTATAATCTTCCAACTGATATTTCATCCAGAGAAGCTGTGTGCAGCATTTAGCAGCTGAGATGTATTCTGCTTCTGCTGTAGACAAAGCAATAGTTGTTTGTCTCTTACTGGCCCAAGATATGAGATTCTCACCAATGAATTGGCAATTTCCACTAGTGGATTTCCTCTCAATCTTATCACCAGCATAGTCAGCATCACAGAATCCAACTAGCTTACTATCTAGGGATTTTTTATAAAGAAGTCCTAGATTAGTAGTTCCTTTCAGATATCTAAAGATCCTCTTAACAGCAGTTAAGTGAGGTTCTCTAGGATCTGACTGGAATCTAGCACACAAGCATACACTATATAAAATATCAGGTCTAGATGCTGTAAGGTAGAGTAAAGAACCAATCATACCTCGATACAGCTTCTGATCTACTTTGCTTCCTATCTCTTCCTTGCTTAAGCTGCTGGTAGGATGCATGGGTGTAGACATTATCTTGCAGTCATCAAGGTTGAACTTCTTCAGAAGCTCTTTTGTATACTTGCTTTGATGAATGTAAGTGCCATCTTTTCCTTGATTAATTTGGATTCCAAGGAAGAACTTCAATTCACCCATCATACTCATCTCGAATTCATCCTGCATCAGCTTTGAAAAACTCTTGCACAAGGAAGCATTAGTAGAACCAAAAATAATATCATCAACGTATATTTGAATGATTAAGATATCTTTCTTAGATGTCTTTCTGAATAATGTATTGTCAATTTGACCTTTTTGAAAACCATTTTCTAAAAGGAAATTACTCAGTCTTTCATACCAAGCTCTTGGAGCTTGTTTGAGACCATAGAGTGATTTCTTAAGTTTATAAACATAATTAGGATTTTTCAAATCCTCAAAACCTGGGGGTTGTTTGACATATACTTCTTCAGAAATAACACCATTAAGAAAGGCGCTCTTAACATCCATTTGGTACAATGTGATTCCATTGTTAACAGCATATGAAAGAAGTAACCTGATTGCTTCCAGTCTTGCTACTGGAGCAAATGTTTCAGTGAAGTCTATACCTTCTTGCTGACTGTAGCCTTGTGCTACCAGTCTTGCTTTATTTCTTACCACTTCACCTTGTTCATTCATCTTGTTTCTAAATACCCACTTAGTTCCAATGATGTTCTTATGTGCTGGTCTTGGCACTAAATCCCATACATCATTTCTTTGAAACTGATTGAGCTCATCTTGCATAGCTACAATCCATCCATCGTCAGTAAGTGCTTCATCAACATTCTTTGGTTCTATCATTGAGATTAGTCCCAGAAGTGAATCAAGTTGTTGATAGTCTGATCTTGTCCTTCTTGGACTTTCTTTGTTTCCAAGAATTAGATCTTCTGGATGTGATGATCTATATTTGAACTTCCTTCTTGGAGCTTCATCAACATCAGCACTTGGTTGAGTGTCTTCTTCTGAAGTGTCATCATGTTCTTGTGATGCTTCTAATTGAGATGCTTCTTCAACATCTTCTTCCAATACAGCTTCTGAAGCTTCAACAGCTTCTGATGCTTTTTCAGGTTCTGTATTGGTGTATTGGTATGGAACACCTGCATAACTATTATCTTGCTCTGACATTTTACTGTCAGGCTCTTTATCATCAAATCTAACATGTATAGATTCTTCCACTGTGTTAGTTTCAGAATTATACACTCTGTATGCCTTTGAGCGTTCAGAGTAACCTATAAAGATTCCCTTACAAGCTTTGGCATCAAATTTTCTTTTGTAGGCCTTGTTGTTTAGAATGTAACAAGTACATCCAAACTGATGAAAATAAGAAATATTGGGCTTTCTTCCTTTGAAAAGTTCATATGTTGTTATATTCAATAGAGGTCTAATATAGATTCTGTTTTGAATATAACAAGCTGTGTTTACAGCTTCTGCCCAGAAGTGCTTAGCAAGTTTTGTCTCATGCATCATGGTTCTTGCCATCTCTTGTAAAGACCTGTTCTTTCTCTCTACCACACCATTTTGTTGTGGTGTTCTAGGAGCAGAGAACTCATGGACAATGCCATGATCTTCACAAAAGGTTGCAAATGGTTCGTTTTCAAACTCACCACCATGGTCACTTCTTACCTTTAAGATTTTGAGACCTTTCTCGTTTTGCACTTGAGTGCAGAAGATGCTGAACACATCATATGCATCATCTTTTACTCTTAGAAACTTTACCCAAGTCCATCTACTGTAATCATCAACAATGACTAATCCATATTTCTTCCCATTGATTGAGGCAGTACTTACTGGACCAAACAAATCAATGTGAAGCAGTTCTAAAGGTCTTGAGGTGGAGACAACATTTTTAGGTTTAAAAGATGTTTTTGAAATCTTACCAATTTGACAAGAACCACACAGAGCATCTGAATGATAGTTGAGATTTGGTAAGCCTTTAACCAGGTTTAGTTTGCTAAGCTTAGAGATTAATCTCCAGTTAGCATGTCCTAAACGTTGGTGCCAGACCCATTTCTCATCATTAACAGATAAAAGACACACTATCTTTTGCTCTGTGAGTTCTGACAGATTGATTTTATAAACGTTGCCTTTCCTTAGACCTCTGAACACTATGGACTTGTCAGAATCTCTGATTACAGTACATGCTTCTTTATCAAATTTAACAACAAATCCACTATCACAAAATTGACTAATGCTAAGTAGATTGTGTTTAAGGCCATCAACTAACCAGACATTATTAATTGAAAGAGAAGAATTACCAACTGTACCAGTACCAGTGATCTTCCCTTTTTGATTGCCTCCAAATCCCACAGTACCTCCCTCTTTCAGAGTTAGGGTTTGGAACATATGCCTTTCTCCCGTCATATGTCGTGAACAGCCACTGTCCAGGTACCAGCATTGCTGCTTTGGCCTTCTTGGTGTGCAAACCTGAAGCAAATATTATTTGAGATTTTGGTACCCATATCTTTATGGGTCCTTTTGTGTTAGTCTTTACAGGTCTAGGTGGTCTTTGTTTGAAAGACCTATCAGAGCCTCTAGAGTTAACCACCCTTGTTAAAAAGTTTTTGGGTTTAGTATAGCTCTTGAGCTTTGTTCTTGAATGTGTCAGAGCTTCTTTAGATTTAACATTAGCTTGAGGCTTAAAAATCTTAGGTTCTGAGGTTTTATCCTTCTGAGCCTTTGACTTTTGAGCCTCTGGCTTTGATGTTCTATTAGAAGCTGACTCATTTAGAACTTCTGATTGACTCTTCACAAAGACAACCTTAGGTTTTGATTTATCTATATTAGAGGACTTTGAAGATAATGGATTATCTTTAAAACGTGAGAATCCAAGACCTTCTCCTCTATTTCTACTTACATGATAAATCAAAGAGGCTATTTTACTTCTTTTCATTCCATTGATAAGGAATTCCTGAAGAGCAAATTCATGTTCTGGAGGAACCTTATCATCAAGAACATAATGAGTTTCCATAAATTCATTTCTTGATTTTAGAGACTCATTTTGTTCAATTATTTCATTTGCCTTTTCGGTCAGGTTGTTATAGGCCTTTTTAAGGACCTTACACTCACCTGCCTTTTTGGTTAAAAATTTTAAGGCATCTTTTAAGGAATCTATTAATTCAGAACGAGAAAGTTTAGCAAGTACCTCATCTTCATCTTCTGAATCTGAGTCAGCTTCGTGCTCAGAGTTCTCTTGGTCAGAAGCGGTTGCCATCAAGGCTAGGTTTGCTTCTTCTTCCCCATCAGAATCTGATTCCTGATCCAAATCATCCCAAGTGGCAAGGAACCCCTTCTTGAGCTTACTTTTGTATCTTTCTTTGTTAGAGGTTCTCTTGGATGTTTTACTCAGGTTCTCTGGGCAGTCAGCAATGAAGTGTCCTGGTTTGTTGCACTTAAAGCATTTGTTTTGTTCTTCCTTTTTATCCTTAGAAGCACCAACCTTCTTGGAAGAACCTCCAAACTTACCAGCATACTTCTTGCTTCTCTTAGCCCATTGCGATACTCTTGCAGCCATCAGAACCATTTCTTCTTCTTCATCAGAGTCCATCTCGTGACCTTCTTCAGAAGCTTCTTCATCAGATACTATAACCTTCGCCTTCAGAGCCTTAGAGGAACTCTTGGTGCTCAGGGCTATCCCTTTTAGCTTCTTAGTCGATTCATCAGTCATAAGTTCCATCTCATGACTCTTTAGAGAACTAACCAAGCTTTCAAGAGACACAGTATCTAAATCCTTAGATTCCTGAAACGCTGTCACTTTTGGTCTCCACTTTGGCGGCAAGCTTCTGAGTACTTTCCTTACATGATCAGCCTCAGTATAGCTCTTATCTAAAACTTGAAGTCCCGAAACAAGAATTTGAAACCTAGAGAACATTGTCTCAATGTC
The DNA here is from genome assembly GCA_030408175.1 of Trifolium repens. Classification (NCBI taxonomy): domain Eukaryota; kingdom Viridiplantae; phylum Streptophyta; class Magnoliopsida; order Fabales; family Fabaceae; genus Trifolium; species Trifolium repens. Next base: position 20,037,808 of record CP125848.1, read on the forward strand.
CTCTCCGTCCTTCATTTTAAATAATTCATACTGATGTACTAACAAGTTGGCCTTAGCCTCCTTAACTTGTTTATTTCCTTCATACTTGGATTTAAGAGAATCCCAGATAGACTTAGCCGTTCTCTTATCTCCAATTTTCAAGTACTCATCATGAGAGATGGCATTTGTCATCATCCTTTTTACACTGTGATGCTTCTTATATTCCAGCTTTTGAGTAGGTGTAAAAGCCTTTCTGTCTTTAGAGCTAACAACGCCTTCTAAGTCCATATTTTCAAAGTTCACTCCATCTTCTACCAAGTCCCACAGATCACAATCAATCGCCATGATGTGACTGTACATCTTGGTTTTCCAGAATGGATAACCAGTCTCAGTTCCATTGAAAAAGGGAATTTTGTCAGAAGACCTTCTGTCTTTAGAATTAGAATCATAGTCAAACGGAACTTCATTGAGATTCTTCTCAGCAGACATGTTTTTCCTCCCTGAATCTTAACTGTTTCACTGATAGGTGAGAGTTAGGCAACAGCCCAGCTCCTGATACCAATTGAAGGTGCAAAAACACAAGAAGGGGGGGGGGGGGGGGTTGAATTGTGTTTTTAGAATTAAAATTTTTTCGAAATAAAACTAAGTTTGCAGCGGATATAAACACAAAATAAAGAGAGGGTGCTGAGAGAGAGAAAGAAAGACACAGAATTTATCCTGGTTCCCCTCACAAATCGAGAGTACTCCAGTCCCCTTGTTACTAACAAGAGATTTTCACTATAATCTACTAAAGATTACAAATTGCTCAAGCACACTTGCAAGAGACTTCTCAGGTGCTCAAGTTTCACTAAACAAGAGACTTCTCAAATGCTCAAGTTAAACTTAACAAGAGACTTCTCAAACAAACTTAAGAATAAGAATGAATGTTAAGGAACACTTGATATACTATCAGAGGTGTTTACAAAATACAACTCAAATTGTTCTAAGACTTAGAATGACAGATTTAAATTATGGTGTCAGAATGCTTCTTAGTCTTTGAACGTAGTAATAGAACAGTGGTTAGAACAGTAGTCATTTCTTCCATTTGAGTCTTCTATTTATACTTGGAGGAAGATGATGACCGTTGCAGAGAGAGAGGTGCCAGCTGGAATTTACTCGTACAATTGATAGCTGTATATTGCCTTCTTTGGTAAGGAATTCCAATTCCACTACCTAGCTATTCAATTTATCACTCATCTATTTTGAGTAATAATAGTACGATAGTACAATCCTCAAATGCGCTCCACTTATGGATAAGGTTAACGTTGTACCAACGAATATTCCTTCCTGTGGATGTGACAGAGCCTTGAAGTAGATAGTTCTTCAATCATTGATTCTGATTCTGTCAGTTCTTGAGTGACGTAAATTCTTTTTGCTTCTGATGCTCTTGTCATAGCTTCTTAAGATCTTCAGCTTCTGAACTCTATCAGAGTCTAGCTTTTGGTCCTCAGAAGTGCTATTTTCAGCACGCAAAAAATTAAGCTTCTGATGAACAGCGATACTCTTTCAGAGCTTGTTTTGACTGGCTTCTCTGCTACTATTCATAGTGCTTCTGAATGAATTTTAACTTGTAGTTCTGCACACTAGAATAACCATTAGTAATTCCAATTGTAATTTTAATACTTTGTTATCATCAAAACCACTTAAAACATTAGAGGTTCATGTCAGACCCACTTTGTTCCAACAAATACTCACAGCATTTTGAGGGATCACTTTCTTTTCCATGCAAGTTCTAATGAAGAAGTTGTAGTAATTTTCATGGATAAAATTTTCTCTCCTAAAGTTTTGATCATGAGTAGAAACCTTGATTATCTTAGTCCTACCATCATCCTTCTTTCTATTGCTAGACATTTTTAAGTTGAGGAGTAGTGAAATGTTACCTTGAAAGTTTGAAGAGATGAAGAATGTGTAAACCCAAGTTGAGATATTCCTTGCTTCCAATGTGAATATTATAGACCAAGAACCATTAAATTGATGGAGGATTAGGAATGGGCACCAAATTTGAAGTGGTTTGAAGTTAAATGTTGGAAGTTTTGGTTAAGTTTTGAGGGAAATAGAGAATTGGGAATTGAGGGTTTTGAGAGTGTTCATGTTGGAGAAGAAGAAGTTTGTGATGATTTGATGCATGAATGAATGAAATTTGTCATATAAAACTGTTTCACGCGTTTTGTATCGATACATATCAATGTTTGTATTCTTGCTTGAATTTCTCAGATCAAACATCCTACTCACAATGTAGAATGGCCAGTCAACCTTACCGTCCTCCATAAGCAAAAACATCAAGTCAATATCCTTCCTATCCATCCTAGAGCTAGCACTCTTTGGACGCAAAATGTGACTCACAATCCAGTAAATCACTCTAGCATTAACATTTAACTTTCCGGTTCCCATGGTTTCCGGAATATTTCCAGTTCTAGTGATGGAAGAGATAAAGACATTGGAGTCATAATCCACCTGACTTGTTTCAGAATATGCTAACAGATTCTCTCCGGTTATCCTACTTCCGGTGCTCATACCAAACAATTCAAACCACATATCAGCAGTAAACTTGTAAGACTTATTTTTCCAACGAAACTCAAATTCAGTCCCATTTCTTTCTTGTAAACCAGCATAGAAAATCCTAACCACAGTCTCATTATACTTTGTTTGTAAGTCACAGAAAGTATCAAGTTGTTCAGTCTCAATTATCTCAGCAATATCATTCAAGTGTAAATTTCTAAGAGTATCAACATTGACAGATTTTTGAGGAAGTACACTCCCAGTCCTACAGTACCTAGTGTAAGTGGTAATGCAATCCTTGTGAACATATTCATCCTCTTTAAGACCAAAATTAGAGGTTTCACCTGTATCAGTTGCTATTGCCTTATCTGTTCTAGCCTTCTTAGGTGCCATTACAAGAAGATAGAGAAATAGAACGATTTACCTTAAATTTTTGTTGAAGAACTTTTGAAATTTCCACAAACCCCAATTTGATAAATTCCTTGAATTGAAGCAAATGAGACTTGGACCACAAAATTAATGATGGAGATTGAGTGGGTATTGAATTCTGAGCGAATGGGTGTTAATTTTGTGAAGTTTGGTTGAGTTTTGAGGAAGTTTGAAGATTTTGGGGTGAGGGTTTATGGGAGAAACCGTGTAAGGAAGAAGAGGTTTTGGGTTTGTTGATGAATGAATGAATGAAAAGTAAACATATAACCTGTTTTTACGATTTTGTATCGATACAAATTCGTGTTTGTATCGATACAAGTCAGTTGTTTTGAAGCATGTATCGAAGCATATGTACATGTACCGATACATGGGCAACGTTCTGTAAAACACCACGAGCTATGTATCGATACAAGCTTGTATGTATCGATACAAGTCAGTTTACTTTGAAAATTTGAAAAATAACTGACATGTATCCATGCAAAATTTATTTGTATCAATCCAAAATGCACAGTTTTCAATTTTTCTTCAAACACATGAACATATAAGTTTCAAAAATGATTTTCATGACTTTCAAATAACACGTATGTAAGAAACACATATAATCACAAAGGTACATGCATATATATGTGAACAAAAGCAATACCAAAGCATATTTTAACATGAAAACACATGTTAATCCACAAATGCATGATAAGAGAATCACATAAATCAGTCAACGTACCAAAATCAATCATATGAGAAATGTATGTCTATGCATGTACACAAAGTCACATAAAACGAAAACATATACAACCTAATATGAACTTAATAAGATAGTTGTAATGATCTTTGTCAAATCCTCATTTAAGACGTATGGGTCTCAAAAACTTATCAATATTTTTGAGCGAAGATTCTTGGAAATGGAGGATTAGACAATTATCAAAACCAATATCATATTAAGATAGAAAATTGTATGTATATGAACCAAGATACAAATGCTAAGTAAAATGTATAAAAGAAGAGTTAAAGACTAGAATCTTCCCTTAAGTTTTAGGTGGAGGTAGTGATCAATTTCCACACCATTGTGTGTTAGGTTGAATCTTATCTTGTCACTTTCTTTGTGCATGAGTCTTGAACTTCATTGTTGTCGGTGTCTCTTGTCAATGGTTTCAAGACTATTCCCTGCAGACTTAGACATTTGAAATAGGTCCCCAACTCATGTTGGGTCCTAGATGGTTAGTATCAACATTATTGTTCAACTTAGGTAACCATTGCAATTTGCCCTTTGGTACTAAAGTTTTTCGAGCATGACATTTTGCAATCGTATGACCTTTGTTACAACAATAATGACAAACAATATGAAGATTACTTTTCTTATGATCCTTTTCAACAAATTTGTACTTTTTATTTTTCGGTTTCAAAGATTTGTTGAATTTAGATGGATCAATAGCAAAAGTAATCTCCGGCTTGGATGGTTCTTTTAGCTTATCTTGCAACTTTCGTAAGTCTCTACGTAAGTAAAAGCATCCATCACAACCGGTCCTATCATTAACATAACTATCAAAAGTCACAAGAGGTTTTTGAATCAAAGACTTTTTGAGGGCTTTCAACTCAAGCTCCGTTTCCAAAACTTTTACCTCAAGGTATTTATTAACTTCCATTAAACCTTTTAATCGTTGAAAAGCCTCTTTTGTCTCTTTGTGAATTTTTTCAAAAGCAACTTGCAACTCATGATATTCCAAAAGAGTATATGAACTAGAGGGATTTTGGTTTACCTTTTTGGGAACAAGTTTCTTTTGATCATGAGGTGTTAAGCACACATTTGCCAATACGTCTTCATCGCTAGAGCTAGAGCTTGATGATGAAGAGGAAGATGAGCTTCCGCTTTCCCATGCAACATAAGCTTTCTTTCCTTTGCTCCTCCTTTTGTTTGAAGATGACTCCTTCTCTTTTCTTTTGAGATTAGGACAATCCGGCTTGTAGTGATCAACTTGGCCGCACTCATAGCATATTCCTTTCTTGGAGTACTTAGCATCTTCATTCCTCCGACGGTAACCACTATCTTTCCGATACTTTTTAAGATTCTCATCGGAATGTTTTATCCCATTCTTTCTCACATACCTATTGTAGCGTCTCACGAAGAGCCCCATTTCCTCATCATCGGAATCGTCTTCGCTTGAGCTACTTTCCACATGCTCTACCTTTTTGGACTTGGACTTTGAGGCTTTTAGAGCAATTGTCCTCTTGTCCTTTTCCTTTTCTTTTTCCTTGTCATTGTGCTTTCCCTTTTTCTCACTTTTCTCATGCTTTTCTAACAAGTTTAGTACTTGTTCATGTTCCGTAAGCTTCCCAAATAAAGTTGTAAGACTCAAAGTAGTAAGATCATTCGCCTCCTTAATCGCGGTGACCTTCGGTTGCCAACACCTACTAAGACATCTCAAAATTTTATTAGTAGCATCTTGATTTGTGATTGGCTTTCCCAAACCGTGTAACTTGTTGGTTATTTTGATAAACCGTTGTTGCATATCCTCGATGGACTCACCATCTAGCATATGAAACAACTCAAATTCTTGTGTCAAAGTATTAATTTTGGATATCTTAACATCATTGGTGCCCTCAAAGTGAGTTACCAATGTGTCCCACATGTCCTTAGCCGATTGACAATGTGACACGTGATAGAATTGATCAATCCCAAGGGATGATATCAAAATATTTTGTGCCTTTGCATCGTAATTGACCTTTTTCTTTTCCTCTTCCGTCCATTGTGCCATAGGCTTATTGGTGACAATGCCATGAGCATCGGTGATTGTCGGAACAAACGGACCGTTCTCAATAGCATTCCACACTTCACCATCAAAAGAATTGACGTGAATACGCATACTACTTTTCCAATAGTCAAAATGATCGCCATTGAATATCGGAGCCCTATTATACGCCCCTTTAGGTGCAAAAGCCATGTTGTCTAATAATAGGCACAAATTACCGGATTTTGCAAGCAAAATTCAACCGGACTCTTGATACCACTTGTTAGACTACTAGGCTACCACTTAGAAGGGGGGGTTGAATAAGTGGCTTCGTTAACCAATGTCACTTTTAAAAATTATTTGGTTAAAACGAATGCGCGGAAGCACCACCGGATCGGTAGTCTACTTTGCACCTTTTGACCAAAGGAAAGATAGTATTGCCTTGAACGAAATAGGAAAATTATGGAACGATTTGTGCGAGATATCCAAATTTAACGTAATTAATGAAAACAGTCCCAAGCAAGTTTATATGGTTTGGTTTAAATTCAATCACAATCAAGCAAGAATCAATTGAATTTTTGTGAATCAATACGAACAACAAAAATTCAATCGATTAATCAAATCAACGAAATTAACGAATATTAAAGAGAGAGCTAAAGAGAGACACACACAATTTGATTAGGGAGTTCCCTGGATTTCGCGTCGTCCACGCGTGTATCCGAGTACGTCTCCCCCCAAATAACCAAACGGGTTATTTGAGAGTTTATAGATCAAAAACTTGATGAACAAATAGTGCACAGTTTACAATTGAAATCTATAATCCTATAGCAAGACAAAATGTAAACTAATGCGAAACCTCAATCGACGAACGAATCTTCACCCTCTGATTCCAACGATTTTACCCGTGCAACTCCTTGCAACAATCGTCCAGCTGAGTCCTTCAATTCTTCTCGATTGATCCTCGACACCCAACGGAACTTCACCCTCTGATTCCAACGATTCTCCTTGTGCCAAACCGCACCAAATCGTCCAGCTGAGTCCTTCGTTCCTTGTTGTCGAATCCTTCAAGACCCGCACGTTCTTGAATCACTTGAGAGAAACACTAGAACCTTCAACCCAATTCAACCCGATCACGATTCTGATTCACCACGAACCGTATCGAACGTTATCACACAATCTTGCAATTTCTATTGAATTGATCCCATACTCAAATTCAATTTTGATTGCAAACTTGATGAAGATGATGAACTTGTGTTGAATAAAACCTTTGATGCAAATTCTCACTCAATTTGAACCCAAAGCGTTTTCTGATCTTTCACACTAGTTTTCTCTCACTTGTGTTACAAAATGATCACACACATTGCTATTTAAAGAGAAAATAGAATGAGCAAATTTAGGCATAATTTTTCATATATGTATCGATACAAATGATCATTTGTATCGATACAAATGCTTTGACCATGTTTAAAATTGAAAAAATTGACCTTTGTAGCGATACAAACATGGGTGTGTATCGATACAAATATCAGAATCTTGAAATCTTGACTGATATGTATCTAAGCATGCAAGCATGCTTCGAAGCATATTGAGATTTCTGGATTTTGAGGACAAACAGATGTGTATCGATACATGCAAGCATGCTTCGATACACAGGAGCTGTTCTGTCTATGAAAGACCAATTTTGTATCGATACAGACAATGTATGTATCGATACAAAATGCTCAAAATCAAGCAGAAGAGATTTCAGGACATTTGTATCGATACACCAATGTATGTATCGATACAAAATACCTAAAAGTCAGTTTTTCAAGGTTTTAGAAAATAGTTCTTTGTTGTCAAGTCATTTGTAATGTTGCCAAAATATGTTCAATCCTATTTTCATGTGTTTTGACAATTATTAAAACATGAGGATGAACTGGTGCACTTACATCTAGAATTAATTGTTGGAACAAAGTGGGTCTGACATGAACCTCTAATGTTTTAAGTGGTTTTGATGATAACAAAGTATTAAAATTACAATTGGAGTTACTAATGATTATTCTAGTGTGCAGAATTGCAAGTTAAAATTCATTCAGAAGCACCATGAATAATAGCAGAGAAGCCAGTCAAAACAAGTTCTGAAAGAACATCACTGTTCATCAGAAGCTTAAATTTTGCATGTTGGAGAAAGTGCCTCTGAGGATAAAAACAAGGCTCTGACGGACTCAGAAGCCAAAGGAACCTTAAGAAGCAATGACAACAGCATCTGAAGCAAAAGGAATTTACGTCACTCAAGAACTGACATAATCAGAACCAATGATTGAAGAAATAATCTACTTCAAGGCTCTGCAACGTCCACAGGAAGGAATATTCGTTAGTACAACGTTATTCTTATCCATATGTGGAGCGCAATTGAGGATCGTACTATTGTACTATTATTACTCAAAATGGATGAGTGATAATTTGAATAGCAAGGTAGTGGAATTGGATATCTTTACCAAAGAAGGTAACTACAGCTATCACAATTGTACGAGTAAATTCCAGCTGGCACCTCTCTCTCTGCAACGGTCATCAATCTTCCTCCAAGTATAAATAGAAGACTCATAAGGAAGAAATGGTTACTGTTCCATTACCACGTTCAAAGACTAAGAAGCATTCTGACTCTACATTTTCAATCTGTCATTCTAAGTCTTAGAACAATCTGTGTTGTATTTTGTAAACACTTCTGATAGTATATCAAGTGTTCCTGAACATTCATTCTTAGTTTTTAAGTCTGATTGTGAAGTCTCTCGTTAAGTGTAACTTGAGCATTTGAGAAGTCTCTTGCAAGTGTGCTTGAGCAAAGTGTAATCTTGTGAAGATTATAGTGAAAAGCTCTTGTTGAGAACAAGGGGACTGGACGTACCTTCAATTTGTGAAGGGAACCAGGATAAATCTCTGTGTCTATCTTTCCTTCTCTCTACATCTCTTTGAATTTGTTTTAATATCCGCTGCATATAATTCCTTAAGAACCAAAAAGTTTTAATTTTCTAAAACACAATTCAATCCCCCCTTCTTGTGTTTTTCCACCTTCAATTGGTATCAGGAGCTGGGCTGTTGCCTAACTCTCACATAACAGTGAAACAGTTAAGATCCAGAAAGGAAAAACATGTCTGTTGAGAAAGGAAACGATGGTGGTAACCACAATGTAAACTACGACTATGACTCAAACGCTAAAGACAGAAGGTCTTCTGATAAAGTTCCATTCTTCAATGGAACTGAGACTGGCTATCCTTTTTGGAAAACCAAGATGTACAGTCACATCATTGGTATTGATAGTGATTTGTGGGACTTGGTGGAAGATGGAGTCAACTTTGAAAATATGGACTTGGAAGGAATAGTCAGCTCTAAGGATATAAAGTCTTTCACAGCTACGCAAAAGCTAGAATATAAGAAGCACCACAATGTAAAAGGGATGATGACAAATGCCATCTCTCATGATGAGTACTTGAAAATTGGAGATAAGAGAACGGCTAAGTCTATTTGGGATTCTCTTAAATCCAAGTATGAAGGAAATAAACAAGTTAAGGAGGCTAAGGCCAACTTGTTAGTACATCAGTATGAATTATTTAAAATGAAGGTCGGAGAGGACATTGAGACAATGTTCTCTAGGTTTCAAATCCTTGTGTCTGGACTTCAAGTTTTAGATAAGAGCTATACTGAGGCTGATCATGTAAGGAAAGTACTCAGAAGCTTGCCACCAAAGTGGAGACCAAAAGTGACAGCTTTTTAGGAATCTAAGGATTTAGATACTGTGTCTCTTGAAAGCTTGGTTAGTTCTCTAAAGAGTCATGAGATGGAACTCATGACTGATGAGTCAACTAAGAAGCTAAAAGGGATAGCCCTAAGCACCAAGAGTTCCTCAAAGGCTCTGAAGGCGAAGGTTATAGCATCTGATGAAGAAGCTTCTGAAGAAGGTCACGAGATGGACTCTGATGAAGAAGAAGAAATGGTTTTAATGGCTGCAAGAGTATCTCAATGGGCCAAGAGAAGCAAGAAGTATGCTGGTAAGTTTGGAGGTTCTTCCAAGAAAGTTGGTGCTTCTAAGGATAAGAAGGAAGAACAAAACAAATGTTTTAAATGCAACAAACCAGGACACTTCATTGCTGACTGCCCAGAGAACCTGAGTAAAACATCCAAGAGAACCTCTAACAAAGAAAGATACAAAAGTAAGCTCAAGAAGGGGTTTCTTGCTACTTGGGATGACTTGGATCAGGAATCAGATTCTGATGGGGAAGAAGAAGCAAACCTAGCCCTGATGGCAACCACTTCTGATCAAGAGAACTCTGAGCACGAAGCTGACTCAGACTCAGAAGATGAAGATGAGGTACTTGCTAAACTTTCTCGTTCTGAATTAATAGATTCCTTGAAAGATGCCTTAAAATTTTTAACCAAAAAGGCAGGTGAATGTAAGGTCCTTAAAAAGGCCTATAACAACCTGACCGAAAAGGCAAATGAAATAATTGAGCAAAATGAGTCTCTAAAATCCAGAAATGAATTTATGGAAACTCATTATGTTCTTGATGATAAGGTTCCTCCAGAACATGAATTTGCTCTTCAGGAATTCCTTATCAATGGAATGAAAAGAAGCAAAATAGCCTCTTTGATTTATCATGTAAGTAGAAATAGAGGTGAAGGTCTTGGATTCTCACGTTTTAAAGATGATCCATTATCTTCAAAATCCTCTAATATAGATAAATCAAAACCTAAGGCTGTCTTTGTAAAGAGTCAATCAGAAGTTCTAAATGAGTCGGCTTCTGATAGAACATCAAAGCCAGAGGCTCCAAAGTCAAAGGCTCTGAAGGATAAAACCTCAGAACCTAAGATTTTTAAGCCTCAAGCTAATGTTAAATCTAGAGAAGCTCTGACTCATTCAAGAGCAAAGTTCAAGAGCTATCCTAAACCCAAAACCTTTTTAACAAGGGTGGATAACTCTAGAGGCTCTGATAGGCCCTTCAAACAAAGACCACCTAGGCCTGTGAAGACTAACACAAAAGAACCCATAAAGATATGGGTACCAAAATCTCAAATCATATTTGCTTCAGGTTTGCACACCAAGAAGGCCAAAGCAGCAATGCTGGTACCTGGACAGTGGTTGCTCACGGCATATGACAGGAGAAAGGCATATGTTCCAAACCCTAACTCTGAAAGAGGGAGACACTGTGGGGTTTGGAGGCAATCAAAAAGGGAAGATCATTGGTACAGGTATAGTTGGTAACTCTTCTCTTTCAATTAATAATGTTTGGCTAGTTGATGGCCTTAAACACAATCTGCTTAGCATTAGTCAATTTTGCGATAGTGGATTTGTTGTAAAATTTGATAAAGAGGCATGTACAGTAATCAATGACTCTGATAAATCCATACTGTTTAAAGGGTTAAGAAGAGGCAATGTTTATAAGGTCAATCTGTCAGAACTAACTGAGCAGAAGATAGTTTGTCTTCTATCTCTGAATGATGAGAAGTGGGTCTGGCATCAACGCTTAGGTCATGCTAATTGGAGATTAATCTCTAAACTTAGCAAGCTAAGCCTGGTCAAAGGCCTACCCAATCTCAAATATCATTCAGATGCTCTGTGTGGTCCTTGTCAGATTGGCAAAATTTCAAAAACTTCTTTTAAACCTAAGAACATTGTCTCTACTTCAAGACCCTTAGAACTTCTTCACATTGATCTGTTTGGCCCAGTAAGTACTGTCTCAATCAATGGGAAGAAATATGGATTGGTCATTGTTGATGACTACAGTAGATAGACTTGGGTAAAATTCCTAAGAGTAAAGGATGACGCATATGATGCGTTTACCGTGTTCTGCACGCAAGTGCAAAGCGAAAAGAGTCTCAAAATTTTAAAAGTAAGAAGCGATCATGGTAGTGAGTTTGAAAACGAACCATTTGCAACCTTTTGCGAAGACCATGGCATTGTCCATGAGTTCTCTGCTCCTAGAACACCACAACAAAATGGTGTTGTAGAGAGAAAGAACAGGTCTTTACAAGAGATGGCAAGAACCATGATGCATGAGACTAAACTCGCTAAGCACTTCTGGGCAGAAGCTGTAAACACAGCATGTTATATTCAAAATAGGATCTATATTAGACCTCTATTGAATCTAACAACATATGAACTCTTCAAAGGAAGAAAGCCCAATATCTCTTATTTTCACCAGTTTGGATGTACCTGTTACATTCTAAACAACAAGGCCTACAAAAGAAAATTTGATGCCAAAGCTTGTAAGGGAATCTTTATAGGTTACTCTGAACGCTCAAAGGCATACAGAGTGTATAATTCTGAAACTAATACAGTGGAAGAATCCATACACGTAAGATTTGATGATAAAGAGCCTGATAGTAAAATATCAGAGCAAGATGATAGCTATGCAGGTGTTCCATATGAGTACATCAACTCAGAACCTGAAAAAGCATCAGAAGATGTTGAAGTTTCAGAAGCTGTATTGGAAGAAGATGCTGAAGGAGCATCTCTAATAGAAGCATCCGAAGAACATGATGATACTTCAGAAGAAGATACTCAACCAAGTGCTGATGTTGATGAAGCTCCAAGAAGGAAGTTCAAATACAGATCATCACATCCAGAAGATCTGATTCTTGGAAATAAAGAAAGTCCAAGGAAGACAAGATCAGACTATCAACAACCTGATTCGCTTCTAGGATTAATATCAATGATAGAACCCAAGAATATTGATGAAGCACTTACTGATGATGGATGGATTGTAGCTATGCAAGATGAGCTCAATCAATTTCAAAGGAATGATGTGTGGGATCTGGTACCAAGACCAACACACAAGAACATCATTGGAACTAAGTGGGTGTTTAGAAACAAGTTAAATGAACAAGGTGAAGTGGTAAGGAATAAAGCTAGACTTGTAGCACAAGGCTACAGTCAGCAAGAAGGAATTGACTTCACAGAGACATTTGCTCCAGTAGCTAGATTGGAAGCAATAAGGTTATTATTATCCTACGCTGTTAACAATGGAATCACTCTTTATCAAATGGACGTTAAGAGTGCTTTCCTAAATGGTGTTATTTCTGAAGAAGTGTATGTCAAACAACCACCAGGATTTGAAGATCTTAAAAATCCTGAGTATGTATACAAACTAAAGAAGTCACTCTATGGCCTCAAACAAGCTCCAAGAGCTTGGTATGAGAGATTGAGTAACTTCTTGTTAGAAAATGGTTTTGAAAAAGGTAAAATTGACAACACACTCTTCAGAAAAACAACCAAGAAGGATATTTTGGTTATTCAAATTTATGTTGATGATATTATTTTTGGATCTACTAATGCTTCTCTTTGCAAGAATTTTTCTAAGCTTATACAGGATGAATTCGAAATGAGCATGATGGGAGAGTTGAAGTTTTTCTTGGGGATTCAAATCAATCAAGGAAAAGATGGAACTTACATCCACCAGAGCAAGTATACGAAAGAGCTTCTGAAGAAGTTCAATCTTGAGGATTGTAAGACTATGTCAACTCTCATGCATCCTACCAGCAGCTTAAGCAAGGAAGAGATAGGAAGCAAAGTAGATCAGAAGCTGTATCGAGGTATGATTGGTTCCTTACTCTACCTAACAGCATCTAGACCTGATATTTTATATAGTGTATGCCTGTGTGCTAGATTCCAGTCAGATCCTAGGGAACCTCACTTAACTGCTGTTAAGAGGATCTTTAGATATCTGAAAGGAACTACTAATCTAGGACTTCTTTATAAAAAATCCCTAGATAGTAAGCTAGTTGGATTCTGCGATGCTGACTATGCTGGTGACAAGATTGAGAGAAAATCCACAAGTGGAAATTGCCAATTTATTGGTGAGAATCTCATTTCTTGGGCCAGCAAGAGACAAACAACTATTGCTTTGTCTACAGCAGAAGCAGAATACATCTCAGCTGCTAAATGCTGCACACAGCTTCTCTGGATGAAATATCAGTTGGAAGATTATAACATAGCTGAAAGCAGTATCCCACTATATTGTGATAATACTGCTGCCATTCATTTGTCTAAAAACCATATTCTACACTCAAGAGCTAAACATATTGAAATAAAACATCATTTTATAAGAGATCATGTTCAAAAAGGTACAATAGATATTCAATTCATTGATACTGAACATCAATGGGCTGATATATTTACAAAACCTTTAGCTATTGAAAGGTTTGATTTTATTAAAAAGAACTTGAACATGCACTATATCTCTGAAGAAAATTAGCTCTGAGATGCAAAATAGAAATTAGCATCTGAAGCTCCTTCAGAACCTCTAACAATTTGGGGTCTCCTTAGGGAAGCTCTGAATAAATTGGGTTCTGAAGGGTAACAGGTTCTGATATGTGTCAGATACAAATGAGTGTGGTTCTGAACCTTTTGGAAACGAAACGTTCAACACTAGTAAGTGTACTACAGCTGTATGTACACGTGTCAGCTATGATTAAGAATTTCTTACACGTGTCTAGATCCTGTCTTGTAGAGAACAGTTAATGATGAAAAATAGCAGTTTAACTTTTATATTATTATTTTAAACCTTTCGCGCTTCCCCCTTTGTGTTTGCTTGCTAAGTGTTATTTGTTCTTTATTATAAATAGTCACTTCACTCACATAAGCACAACTTTTTCACAATCACTACACGAACCCTAAAACCTTACAGAAATTCCCAATTCTCTCTATTCATCCAAAATGGCTGCACAACCATCAACCATCATTGTTCAGGAACCGTTTAATCCCCCTCTCGTTCCTGTTATTGACTTAACTTCTCAAGCATCGTTCATTGATCGTCCTCCATCTATGGATTGTGGTAGAGACACGATGCTCTTTCTCACTGAGAAGTTCGTAGACTTTGAAAGTCTAAAGGTTAATGGGTTTGATATTCAAAGTCTGTTCTTTGACCAACAATGGGAAAACTACTTCAACATGCTTAATGGGTTTGTTTACTACGACATCGTCAAGAACTTCTGGCATAAAGCGCATGTGTTTGATAAGTTTGATGCAGAAGAAGAAGTGAGAAAAATGGTGAAAGAAAATAAAGCTCTGAAAGGAAAAACGAGAGAACAATTAGGACTAAGGCCTTTCAGAGGCAAGGAAGTCAGATCCAATTTACTGGGAATAGATGTGCTGATAACTCAAGAGCACGTTGCTAAGATCTTGGGGTTAGACAATCAAGGTCAAGATGTAAATTCTTATAAGAAGAGTTCTATGTATACTGATTCAATCAAGGCTGATCTTTACCTTCCTGAAACTGAAGAGAAGGAGTTTGGGAAGGCAAAATATATGAAACCAGAGTTTGATATTGCTTTCAGAGTGCTTCTGGCTGCAATTATCCCAAGGAAAGGAGGAAAAGACACTGTGTCAAATCCTCATCAGCACTTCTTGTGGTTCATGCACAAGAGAGTGAAAATTAACCTTGCAAGCTTCCTATTTGAGCATCTTTGTTTAATGATCAAAGAAAATCAACATAAGGCAGTAGCAACTCTGCATCATCCAAGGTTGATTTCAGAAATCATTTGTCAGACTAAGTTAATAGAAATTCTTAGACAGAGGGAGAAGCTACAAGTTTTTCAGGCAGCAAAGCTGGATGCTACATTGCTGGTCAACATGAAGAAGAAAACTGAGGAAGAGATTATAAAGATTGACAATCCTCTCAAGAGCATTTATGAAAGGTATTTCTGGTGTGATGGTTTTCCCACCATCTCAGAACATGACAATGATGAGGTCATCAAGAACTTTCTTGCTATGGTAAGACGTGAAACTGGAGTAAGGGTACCTAGAAGCATGGTAGTTGGAGTACCAGATTGGGATGTATTCAAAGGCCCCAAGGACATTACTAAGTCTAGGAAGAAGCCTAGATTAGTTGAGCAAGCTTTGCTAGAGGACTCTGAGCAAAGCAACAACAATGAGGCTGAGAGTGGTGCTGAGGGATCAGCTTCTGAGAATAGAGAAGAAACAGAAGCTGCTCAAAGGGCTCTGCAAGCAAAGCAGGAAAGAAGGTCCAAGAAAAGGAATGAAAGACCTTCTGACAAGAGTCAAGTTGCTGCCAGACCTGCAAAGAAGCCCAGAACCAAAGCTGCTAAACCAAGTAAGATTTCTAAGACTAATACTTGTAGCACTTCTATACCTCAGGGTTCTAAAACTCCACCCACTATCCCTCAACAACAACAAATTCCACCCACAATTGACTCCACTAAACCTGTGTCAATGATTCTACCTGGTCAACAAGCACAAACACTTCCTGTTCACTCATCACCATCCTCACTATCAATATCTTCTGATAGCACCCCTTCTGAATACAGCACTGACACTGCTGCTGCTATTAGAGCTTCAACTAGACACATAAACAAGAAGAAACAGAAGGCAGCCCAAACCGTACAAATATCATCTGAGGAAGATATTCATGTGGATACTTCTCACCTTGAACAAGAACATATTCACGCTTATTCTCTTGACCATCTCACACCTCACTTATCTAGAGATGCATTTATGCACTCCAATCTTGACTCACCCAACCACCCAATAAATAAGTTTGTCAATACTGCTCTCAACACCCCCATTGATGAACCCATCTTTAATGAACTTCCAAATACCCCTGTTCAAGCACCTTTTGTAGATAACACTGTGCCTGAACAAAACTATTCACCAACACCAATCCAAACTGAACAACATATATCATCTGAATCACAACCACAAGATCCACCAATCATCAACACAGTTTCTGAAACAATAATCTCTGACCCTCAATTCATGGAAACAGATTTCCCAATCCCATCAACTCCATTCCACTCTTCTGTTGGTGATGAACAATTTTATTCCACCCTTCCCATAAAGCTTGATGAAACAACCTTTCATGATATTCTAAAAGCTGCTATTGACATTGATGATGAGATCATACCACCCAACCTTAGCAAAATCAAAGTCATCACTAGAAAGAGGCCTGCACCACAACCTACCATTCCCTTTGACCCAACCAAACCCTTCTTCAATCCCATCTCTGAACCAAATCTTGAGCTTATAGATATTGCTATCAGTATTAGTCTCAAGAAATTTAAGCAGATTGAAGAAGAAGCTCTGGTATTCCCTTCTGATGTGGATGCTGAGATTAGAGAGCTTAAATACAGGTTTGATCAGACTCTGGAGATTTTGGGCTCTGATATAAAAAGGAAAATACAAGGGAGAGGCATGGCTGTTGTTAATGAGATCTTTTCAAAGGCTAAGAATACTGATGTTCCAAGACTCACATCCTATAATCATGAAAAGAAGCTCCTAGAGTTGGAAACATTAGCTGAAGCTAACAGAAAAGCTTCTGAGGATAAAATCCATGATGAAATAATAGCTAATGACATAGAGCGCCAGATAGCTGCTGAATTAGAGCTTCAGAAGGAAATCAGTCAAGCAATTGTGCTGCCTGATCAGAATCAGCTTGCAGATAGCTCTGACAAAGGGAAAGATACCATCATTGAAACCACTCCCCCTCCATCTCCTAAGTTTGAACAAGGATCCACATCAGGTGTTATCAATCCTGCAGTTCAACAAGCTCTTGACAACATCAAAACTGAACTAGCTGCTGAGATGAGAGAAGAAATTGTTGGGCTAAGAGAGGACTCTGAATCTGGCATCACTGCTTCTATCACTGCATCTGAAGCAGCCACACGTCAACGGATGGATGATATGATGGCAGCTCTTCTGAAGGCTATTCATGATATTAAGAAGCCTTAACCCTAGGACTATGTTTGAGCACTTAGAATTTATTTTATTGTATCTTGGATATCTTATCTTTGTGTTAATTAAACCCGTTTTGTTATGTTTATTAATCTTGTCATCCTTCTTATATTTGTTTTTATCTTACTGAGTGTTTATTTTATTTTTATTTTCAAAATTAAAATCATATTCTCTGATATTGTCTGGTACTCTTGTGGGTTCTGACTCTAGTGTGAGATGTTGTAGAGCATCTTTGTTTTATAACTAATATCTTAGGACTTTAAAAACCTAAGAGTCCCCCACATCGGTACTCCTGTTTACTCATGAAATAGCTTCTTAGTATTATGGCCTGTTCAATAGCCGGGGCATCTAGTGATTACTTGTAAAGTATCCTAGTTTAATACCGTATGAGGCGTGTCTGGTAACTGGTTTTCTGACGATAGGAATGAGGTATATAAAAGAAACTTGCTCAAAACAAAGGGAATTTATAGCATAAACACTTTTATTAGTATTATAGAAGCATTTCTATTACATAGAATGATGAGACTCTACTTAGAGCTAGGCTTCACTTCAGACGCTTCTGCATCTAGCTGCTTATGCTTCTCCCTAATATAAGCAAGCAAGTTTGCAGTGGCCTTTTGCACTAGTTCCTCAGTGTCCTTCTGAACTGCAGCCTCGTACTCTTCGTATGGAGTGTCATCATTGTACGTCCATAGGAATTCTTCCAGGTCAGAGCCAAGTTCTTCCTCCTCTGACTCTGTCAAAATGAGTTCTTGCTTGTTCCTTTCGTAGCGAAGCCCGTTTTCTTCGCAGCGCCAAGGCTCTGCTTTCCTTTTGCTCTCCTTCTTTGAGCCAGAAGCATCCTTGGAAGCTTGCTTTTCCATTGTGTGTTTTTCTTTTTGATGCAACTTGATTACTCTGAGTGAGTAAAATGAGAGGATTCATCCCTTTTTATAGTACCATCAAACATGTCTGTCACGTTGGAATCAACACAATTCATTTAATGAAGTCGTTGTTTCCACTACCCTTTGTTAAGGCGTGTTTGACTGCTTGGTTTTCTGTGTCTTTTTGACTGATGCCAAAAGGGGGAGTAAGAGTAGGCGTTAAAATTAATGATAATTGATTCCACTACTGCGAAATATAACTGAAACTGTTATGTTATATACATTTGAATCAATTTTTATCCCTTCTGAATCTTTCTCATTCTGAATGTTATTTGAAAGGAGAGAAAATTTAAGAACCTAAAATAATTTTCATAGACAATGTCAGAAGAGCTTGCAAACATCCTCTGAGCATTATCAAACTCTAAGAAGCAAAGCTTACAAAACTATGCCTCTAAGAGTTAAATATGAAAATTTATTTTAAGTTAATAAATTGACTCTTAAACTGTTTTAATTAATTATGGATAAGACTTAGGGGGAGCTTACAAACCTACCCTTATGGATTATCAGACTCAGGGGGAGATTGCAAACCTTTGAAACCTGAAGTCAACATAATTGAATTAAATCAACAACAATTGAATTTTAATGCTTTAGTTTGTCATCATCAAAAAGGGGGAGATTGTTGGAACAAAGTGGGTCTGACATGAACCTCTAATGTTTTAAGTGGTTTTGATGATAACAAAGTATTAAAATTACAATTGGAGTTACTAATGATTATTCTAGTGTGCAGAATTGCAAGTTAAAATTCATTCAGAAGCACCATGAATAATAGCAGAGAAGCCAGTCAAAACAAGTTCTGAAAGAACATCACTGTTCATCAGAAGCTTAAATTTTGCATGTTGGAGAAAGTGCCTTTGAGGATAAAAACAAGGCTCTGACGGACTCAGAAGCCAAAGGAACCTTAAGAAGCAATGACAACAGCATCTGAAGCAAAAGGAATTTACGTCACTCAAGAACTGACATAATCAGAACCAATGATTGAAGAAATAATCTATTTCAAGGCTCTGCAACGTCCACAGGAAGGAATATTCGTTAGTACAACGTTATTCTTATCCATATGTGGAGCGCAATTGAGGATCGTACTATTGTACTATTATTACTCAAAATGGATGAGTGATAATTTGAATAGCAAGGTAGTGGAATTGGATATCTTTACCAAAGAAGGTAACTACAACTATCACAATTGTACGAGTAAATTCCAGCTGGCACCTCTCTCTCTGCAACGGTCATCAATCTTCCTCCAAGTATAAATAGAAGACTCATAAGGAAGAAATGGTTACTGTTCCATTACCACGTTCAAAGACTAAGAAGCATTCTGACTCTACATTTTCAATCTGTCATTCTAAGTCTTAGAACAATCTGTGTTGTATTTTGTAAACACTTCTGATAGTATATCAAGTGTTCCTGAACATTCATTCTTAGTTTTTAAGTCTGATTGTGAAGTCTCTCGTTAAGTGTAACTTGAGCATTTGAGAAGTCTCTTGCAAGTGTGCTTGAGCAAAGTGTAATCTTGTGAAGATTATAGTGAAAAGCTCTTGTTGAGAACAAGGGGACTGGATGTACCTTCAATTTGTGAAGGGAACCAGGATAAATCTCTGTGTCTATCTTTCTTTCTCTCTACATCTCTTTGAATTTGTTTTAATATCCGCTGCATATAATTCCTTAAGAACCAAAAAGTTTTAATTTTCTAAAACACAATTCAACCCCCCCTTCTTATGTTTTTCCACCTTCATTAACGGTATTCGTTAAAGCATTATTGAGCGGTGTAGCATACTCAAATGTTATATATATATATATATATATATAAAATATAATGTTCTTATAAACATTTTATTCCTCAAATATGTTTTTATATAATCAATTTATCCTCAAATATGTCTTTCGTTAGTTAATTTAGTCCATAAAATTACTAACAAAAGAGATACTAAAAATGTATTTACAATTAATACTCACTCTGTCATTTTTATAAGGAACACTTTGAAAAAAATTACACAAACCAAAAAACATAATGTTCATCGTTAATGATTCTATTTTATGTTTTATTCAAAAATTAACCTTGTACAAACATTGAAAATAAGTCTCTTCAATTAATGCACTGACATTGGAATGAATTATTTAATTTTATTTAACACGGGTTAAAATAAAATTGTGCATTTAATAAAAAATAAATTTAAAAAATGTTTCTTATAAAATAGACCAAATATTTTTTTCCAAAGTTAAAAGAAGAAGAAGGACAAATGGATCGGGATTCTGTGAATTCGTTTTTCTCATGCAGTCGTAAGTCAATTTATTTATAGCCGTCTGATTATGATCGGACGACTGCGATTTAATAACTGCATTTATTGACTGTATTTATTTAAACCGTCCGATCACAATCGAACGGCTATAAAACGACTGTACCGTACAGTAGACTGCACCTAATCCAAATGCAGGACAAATAGAATATCAAATTACACTTGTAAAAATCTAAAATAATGGTTTGCCCAAAAAGAAAAGCATGAACCATTTTTTTTTCACAACTAGGCCAGTGTCTTTACCGATGAATCAGACACCGACAATTATTTAGTACCTTCTACTAAGTCTCCTGTTTCTGTTATATCGCTATCATCTTCTTCACTATCAAGCAAGCTACAAGGTACTCACTCAATCACATCACTCTCATTCATTCTCTTCATTTCCAATAACAGATCTCTCTCCAATGTAGATCAACACATCGTTCATTGCTTCTGTGCTTTTTTTATTCCCCTGCAGATTCACTTTCTCAAAATATGGATCCCTCATTGCTATATAATCAGCTCAAGGTTCGTGATTTCTTTCTGACTATGACTTTATTCAATGTTAAATTTTGTGGGTCATCGTCAAAATGCAATTTTTTTGGTTTTAGTTATGATGGGTTGTGTTTGTTTGAATCTATTAGGCTGCAGACCCGTTTTTCCTGCTAGCTGGTCCCAATGTGATTGAATCAGAGGAGCACATTATGCGGATGGCTAAGCATATCAAGATTATTTCATCTAAGTATGTTGTTTCTTTGAATTCTTATGTCTTTTTTTTCTTCTTCATAAATGGGGAAATGAAAGTGATGATCAAATGGAATACCTTTACCAATCGTTAGTTGGTTCAATGGTGATTGGTGCTGAACTTGGTAGGGAGGACCACGGTTCGATCCCCCGCAACTGCGATCGGGAGGTGGCTGGAACCACTTGATGCCAGAACTGACCCCCGAACCAGATTAAACTGGTGTTAAAAACCCAAAAAAAAAAATGGAATACCTTTATGTGGTTAATAATGTAGGTAGGTTGGTGGAGTTGTCAAATATCTATTTGTTGTTTGTTGATTGCACAATGAAATTTTGGAAATATGTTAAAAATTTAATCAACATTAAGGGTCTGTTTGGAGTGACTTATTTGAGCTTATCAACTAACATAAGCACTTGAGAGAGTGCTTGCGAGAGCTTATGAAACTAACTTAAGAACATGTCCATAATCTCTTTAGAATAGCTTTTGAAAATAGTTTATAACTTGTATTAAACTAATTTGACTTTATTTTATTTTTTTGCTATAGAAATAACTTATACATAAGCTTTTATATGATAAGCGTTTAATTAGGGTGTTTATCCAAACATGGCATAAGTAAATGTTTCACAACTCATCTTAGGTAGTAGGTAATTGGGAAAAAAGAGGTGTTCTTCTTGTGTAAGTTTGAAGGCAACTGCTTTGTAATCTTTTGCATGAAATTGAATATTTCTTACTCCCTATATTTGAAGTAAAAGACTTAGTTTCGATCCATTGTTGGTGTAAACGTTTTCAACACTATCATCATTCAAAAGCATTTGATAACTACTTAAGTTGAGATCTCATAATCTTTAACATGAAATGTACAAGGTTGCATGGTAATGTGAATTAACTAGTAAAGTAAAATGGTTAGTAGATTCGACATTTGGTTGTATCTTTATTGACAGCTAACATGATCTTTTGTATATATGAATCTTTCAGATTTGGAATTCCATTGGTTTTCAAATCAAGCTTTGACAAAGCTAACCGGACATCATCAAAATCATTTCGTGGCCCGGGAATGGTTGAGGGATTGAAGGTTTGCATTTCTAACACTTAATTGTCATAACACAACTTTGTGGTTTGCATCTTGAGGATTCTAGTTGTTATTATTATCTGATAACATGTGACAGACTAGTGTTTTTCTAGAAAGTTTTCATGACTTCTGTTATACATATGCGATAGAAAATTGTATGATACCGACGCAACCCCAAAAGCAAGCTCTAAGGGATAGGATCATCCAAGTCATTGTAACTATTAAGTTATATGGGGTACTTTGACCATATACATGGCAATAGTGGATCTTAATATTGTCCTTGAATTGTTTTTGGACCTACTTATTCCTAGAGATTTTTGAGTCAAATGTTTTTGGAGGTAGCATCCGTACACCTTATGGCTGGACCTTGAGTCCTTGAGAAGTCTCATCTGATTCCCTTGTAAGAATTTGCATTGTTATACAATAGCATGCTTCAAGGGATCAAATATCACCTTTTTCTGTACTGGTTATTTCTCTAGGCAAAAAAGGGAAAAAACAATACTAATAAAATTTCAAGCCAACTTGTAGTATATGAAGAATTATCACCATGTTTAATTTATGTCTGTCCATGAGGTGTCAGCTCAGTGGTAAAAGCTTGAGTTTGTAACCTCAAGGGACAATGTTCAAATCTTCTCGGGGACAGTTGTAAAATGGTCATTAGTACCACCTAATTAATAGTAATTTCTCCATCTCTAATTTTAAAACAAATGTTTAACCAAGTCTATATCACAGAATTTTGCACCGGATTAAGCTCTTTTGTCTTAGTTAAATGAATTTCCTTCCCTAATTTTACTGTTTTCCCTCAGATACTTGAGAAGGTTAAAATAGCTTACGACCTCCCTATAGTGACAGATGTGCATGAGGCCATCCAGGTAAAATCATTTTACTTTTCCAAAATATAAACTTATTCATTTCACATTTATTTTTTGTCTTTTTTGTTGTGTTTTATAGAACTCATATTCAATAACCTTGTTGCCCTTGTCAGAATCTTGATTATATGCTTTTTTCTTGCATGCATGTCAGTTGATGACTTACGACAAAAGGAATTGGTCTATATAGGAACAATAACTCGAAAGGCACTTTGCTTTAATATTCCATTGGTTAAAAATTATTTCAAGTGTTGGCTGGGTTATCTTATCACCGCTTATATTTTCCTTAACAATTGGCTTATACCTAGTTGAGTATGAAAACCAGGGTGGTTATAAACTTATATTTATTGATAATTTCATAATATTTGAATTGATCATATTAAATGATTGAATTGATTTCCAACATATACTTGCATGGGGAGTGCAGCAAAAATATTTCAGATTCTGACACCTGATCTTCCTTTCACACATTTATCTTTTCTTTGGCCAGTGTGAACCAGTTGGCAAAGTTGCAGATATCATTCAGATTCCAGCATTCTTATGTCGCCAAGTAAATATTTATCACGTTGAAATTTCAATATCCATCATAGTTGGGTTGGATCGCTGTCAAATTTAATACTTGTTCACATCATTTGGTTTATTTTGCTTCTAATGGCAGACAGATCTTCTAGTTGCAGCAGCCAAAACTGGGAAGATTATCAATATTAAGAAGGGCCAGTTCTGTGCTCCTTCGGTTAGTATTTTCAATTTCATTGCTTACAAATTTATGAATTATTAACAACTTAACAATGACTTAAGTTTCAGAATAATGCTCCCTTGTTTAACATTATTTATATGATTCTTAATTTTCATAAATACAGGTTATGGCAAATTCAGCAGAAAAGGTTCGATTAGCTGGAAATCCTAATGTGATGGTGTGTGAGAGAGGGACAATGTTTGGCTACAGTGAGTGAGTTGATAACATCTTTTTTGAGGTCTTCTGTATGTTTTCAATTTCTCAAGCACTTTGCAGTATCGCATGATATCAAGTGTTACTAGTTATTTCTATGTCCGACCTCAGAATTTTGTTTATCTGAGGTTGAACTTTGGCTTAAAATGGCAATCAGTTAAATCAATTTCCCTTTGTTTCTCGGATTGATTAAATTATTTTCCCTTTTTATATAGATGATTTGATTGTTGATCCACGTAATCTGGAGTGGATGAGAGAAGCCAATTGTCCTATTGTAAGTAAATATTTCTTTTATGGTTATGCTTTTCTGTAAGATAAACTGTGAATCTATGTATTCTTATTGAATAAAATGATAAATTCGAGAAGAGCACCAAGCTGTTAACACCTTTCAATATGGTAGAAGTTGCTTCAATTGCTTTCATACGAGGCATCTTCTCTGAAAATATCACATCTCTCCCTAATTCCAAAATCTCCGAATTTTTTTTCCGAGCTGGATATATTGCCCACATGCTTATGTTTCTTATAGTATCCCAGGAAGCCTATAACAAAAACATTTTACTTTTAGTTTGATATAAAAAGATTTAATTCTATGGTTGTTCAAACCGATTTCATTTTCTGTTGATCATTTGGTCAAATTCATCAACCATATTCATAATTTAGAGTTTTTTTTTTCCTTTCTGTTCTTTATGTATCAACATGCCAATTGATAGTAGTGAGATCGAACACCATTCTTCACTATCCCTTACTATAGAGAACGATTCTTAAGCAGCCTTTTGGCATTGGTCTAAATATCCTCATAATGAAGTTTCTTGCCACCTCCTCCCTCTCTCTCTCTCTCTCTCTCTCTCTCTCTCTCTCTCTCTCTCTCTCTCTCTCTCTCTCTCTCTCTCTCTGTGTGTGTGTGTGTGTGTATATATATATGTATATATATGCTGTTTATTTTCTGGAAAACTCAAAATTATGGCGTTTTGTCTCAGGTAGCTGATATAACCCACTCACTACAACAACCTGCTGGAAAGAAGGTATGTATAATATTGTTAATTCTCATGTGTATTTGGCATCAACGTGGTTTTGCAACCTTTTTTTGTTCATTATCTTAGCCTGTGATGCTTCTGAAAATCACAAAAGAATCGAATAAACTTCTATTTTTAAAATGTTTGCGTTGAGAATAACTTAAAAATTAAAATATGTGGATTGTTAGCGTTTTATTACAAATAATGTTGGTGTTTTATATTTTAAAACACATCACATTAATCTTTATCCACAACTGACAATTCTTTTTCTCCCTTCTCTTTCAAATCTTTTCCCTGTTATTTTTTATATTTGCATTGTCCATGTCACTGTGAGCGAACACAACATGCACTAAAATGGCCTAGTTTAATTTCACTGGGAGTCTTACAGATCAGTTTTCTTTTCAGGTTTATGATATTAAAAGTTCATATGTGGCTTCCATGCTTTGCTGATTCATGAATTGCATTTAGAATCTTCAAGTATTGCTTTTTTTCCGCTTTTGTGTGTGTTTGGAAGATCTACTTCTATGATATGCTTCATTAATATGATAAATTAGTTATACCATTTTGTTTTATCTGTACCTTGGAGTCTCGCATGATCTTTAAGTATATTTACCTTTTTTCTGAAGTTAAACATGATTTCATTAACCAACAGCCGAGACACAACCACTAAAAGTATATTTACATTGAATCTGACTTCTTCGATTCCAGTTTTTAAATAACTTTCTAAAAATGTTACACTTGCTTGGATTAACATTATAATTTCATCTATAGTTGGATGGAGGAGGCGTTGCAAGTGGAGGTCTTCGAGAACTAATACCTTGCATTGCAAGGACATCAGTTGCGGTTGGAGTGGATGGGATCTTCATGGAGGTACAAATAATAGTTAGGCCTATTATAATTTGCTAGTTTTGTTATAAACAAAAGTGTTTCAGGGTAAAATTTCATAATAAATTGACCATGCTTGCGAGTCCAAAAGCAGTTATTTAATGAGTTTCTTTATCTATTTAGTTTTTCTATCAATGAGCTTCTAAAAGTTATCTTGGGTTTTCAGGTGCATGATGATCCGCTGAATGCACCAGTAGATGGTCCAACACAGTGGGTGAGTTGTTGCTTATAGTTGTTTTCATTTATAAACACTTCTTTATATATTTTTGGTATTAAAATGCACTATATACTTATTATCAAATAGTGTTTAATGATGTGTACACAAAATCCCCTTATTTGACAGCCTTTGCGCCACTTGGAGGAGCTACTTGAAGAGCTTATTGCTATATCTGTAAGTTGTTGGAAATTTATGATTCTAGGTTGCATAATGTATTAAGTTTTCATATTATTGAATAGAAAAACTGATTTTTTTAACTATGTATTCTGTCATTAAAGATATTAATGAACATCATTTTATGATAAATTTTTAATCCATACTGGTGTTCTGTGGTGATTGGGAGGTTGGTCGATGAATACTCGATGAAATTGGTAAGCTGATAAGATAAAAAAAAACACTCAAATATATGTGAGTTGAGAGTTGCAGAATCAGAATCCATACCAGAAGATAGCCCCCCATGTATAAGCCAGAGACCAAATGTGTTCTAATGTATTGAGTAGGGTGCAGACATAGACAAACAATTTGAATGTTCTGTTCTGCTTTGAGTTTTGAGACTGTATATTTGATTTAACTCCAGCTTGATTAATTGTAGAGGGTAAGCAAAGGGAAGAAGCCGTTTAAGATTGATCTCACGCCATTTCGTGAATAAGAAGAACGGTAAGAAATGCTTTGTTTTTCTGTGTTTTAGTTTCTCCAGCTAGTTAACAATCCTTTTATTTTTTTGATAATTGGAAGGATGTTCTTAAACCCAAATATTTTGCATAGTTACATGAAATATCCCTTAAAAAAACATATGATTTATATGCATCCATTGATAAAGACTTGAAATGAAAAATTAAGCATTCAAGCATAAATGCTTTATCTAAGTTTTAATGTATTGTAAGTGTGTGTGTGCAGGTGATGATTGAGCTATTCTGAATATAGTTATGTCGGCATTGTGCTTTTAAGAATGTTCATGCTTGAATGCAAAACTGTCTTCATTTCGTGGCAAAAGTTGAAGCTCCTCATCATAAGAAAGACTGTTTATCCTAAAAACTTTGGTTTATGATTCATACTTGTTTCTTCATGTAGTGACACTACCAACTGATGTTTGTTTGTCACTGATAATGTGTAGGCTTAACCTTGTTAGTTACTAAAGTTGAGGCAAATAAGTATATAATATAGGTAGATTATTGATTATGTCACTTGTTAGTTAAATTATGTTTGTACTTTAACTAATTAATTTTGAACTAAGATGAAAACCTTCATTGATTTTGATTTTGATTATGAAAAGCTTTGTAAGCCAACTTTTTAAAATATAGGTAGATTATTGATTCTCTTATCAGTTAAATTATTTGAAAATGCTAAATAATGCTCCGACAAAAGGACATATGTAGTGAAGCAACCATTCCCTTCTCTCACTCACTCACACGAAACAACAACTCTTCTCTCACTCTGTTCTCCCTCCCACCGTATTCACCACATTCCACCATTTCTCATTTTACCTTCAAACCCACATGCGACCACAAGTTATTCATCCCTAAGCCACCATTGTTATAGTTAAAAGCTTTGATTTCGGAACACAAATTTTCAAAATGTTTTTTTTATATGCTAGCTGCAGCTAGTTATACTTTCATAACCAAACACACATTCGACCTAAATTGTCACAAAAATGGAGGGAAAAATATTGAGAATAATGCGTAAATATCTTTTCAATTCAATTCTTATATTTCCATGTAAAAATTGAACTAGAAAATAAAAATAAAAAAAGAATATAAAAAATCACATTCAGATCACTTCAATTCTTATATTTACATGTAAAATTTCGGTCTAACAAATTGATCTACATTCATTAGATCCATAGGAGATAATAAAAGAAAGAAAGACCTTTAAAAAAAATCGAGATTAAAAAAGGGATTGGGGGAGGGTGTCAAACTAGGTGTATATTTTATATTTAAATATATTTTAGATTATATTTGAAATATATATTATTAGTTGTTCAAAAAAAAATATTATTAGGATTTAAAATTTATATTTCTGTTTAAAATTTTAAGGATATGTTAAGAATATTTAAGATTAGTTTGTTATTTTATAAGAAATTATGTAGAAAATTGTTTTTCTTAGAGTCATATAGTTATGAATAATATATGAGAAAATGACTCAAAACAAGAGAATAAGCATATGCGAGTATTCTCCATATAACACACTATTTAAGGAGAGTTTCCGTATAAAAAAATATACCCTACCAAATTTTGCAATACAAACACAAATAACCATATCGAAAAGTTGGGATTTTTGAGGCATAAAAACTGCATTTGGCTGCTCGTAGAAGGTTTCTAAGTTCATTTGGCCGCTCGTAGAAGGTTTCTAAGTTCATTTGGCATCAAAGAACAAGTAATGTGTGTCTTAACCCATTATTTTTTGAAATTTTTGAGCAAGTCTGTCTACCTGCATTTTGTATCCTAGGTTCCAAATTGCTTTTGTATCATAGGATCCAAATTTAATTCGGAACCTGCTTTCCAAAATTGACTGTTATGTGCAAATATACATTTTACTTATTGTTAATGCTTGTAGAATGAACAAAGAATAATTGAAGTTGTTGATTGATAATTTTGACGTGGACAAATCTCTTTTTGTTTCTGACTAACCCCCCTTCTTCTCACTTTGATTTTCTGTTTCTCTGCAATTTACGCTTTTCTTCAAAAAGCAAGGTTTTGGAACCTGCGTTCCAAAATTGCCCTTGTTTGGATCCTAGGATACAAAATTAACTTATGTTTCAGATTGTATGATACAAAAATTCTTGGGTCCAAAATGAGGTTATTTTGTAAGAAAATTTCTCTTCCGACCCCCCATGTATTTTTTATACCCCTTAAATCCAATTTTGACCCTGAAAACGGTACACATTTTGCAACAATCACCATGGTTTTTACGAACCGAAATTTCAAGAGACCGCGGTTTATAGAAACCATGAAATTAATATAACAAACTAGTTCGGTTTCTAGAAACCATGGTTTTTGTAAATATTTATGCGTCATGGTTTCTGCGAACCGAAATGGGTTTTTTATTGAAAATTTAACATGGAGGGTATAAAAAGAGTCATGAGGGGGAAAAAGAGAAAAGGTAGTTATTCGATGAATTTTTTTTTTCTTCGACAATACGACACTTTTTTTTTTTGCTGAGGTTGCACCGACACTTTTTTGTAGACGAGATTGCATTGAAACTCACATGTGGTTAACATTGCACCCTCTACCTTTTTTTTTCTGTGGTTGAGATAAAATCGACAAATTTTTGTGGCTATAATTTATCGGATCCGTGTATAAATACACAACACTAACTCATATTCTCATACATCCAAAAACAATTTTAGAAAATGAATTCTTCCCATCGTAATTGTTCAGTGACATCTCATGCATTTACTGTCAGGTTTCGCGGTATCGATGAACTGTTCTGCGCGGAATTGAAGGACAATTTAAGAAGTCTTTTTACTCTCAAAGACAAGATTCAAGTCATGTACCATTTCATATATGCGAAACATATCCAGATTGACAAACTTGGTTATTACGAACCGTTCATCGATCTAGGCTGCGATCGTGTGTGTGATCCCACCTAGCAGCAGTTTACTTCAACAGCGGAAAACCAAATTTGTTTCGGATTAACGACGATGAAACATTCGATGGTCTTAAACAACAGCTGAATCAAATTGTCAACAATCGGAACGACAACAGAACGGTCTCGAGTCTCACGTATCGAAAACCTTCAATTGGTTCTGACGGAAGCATAAATTTCACCTCTATGAAGCTTGAAAACAACAATGACGTTGACGTGATGATTTCAACTTTCAAGCAGTTTAGCACAAAGGGTCATATCGAGCTAGATGCGACATTGACAAGATCTGTTGAGGCTATCCTTGCAAGTTGTGTTGGTCCTCAAGATCCAAACTATGTTCACATTTAAAGTGTTACATTTGTTTTATCGAAACGTCATATTTAGTTTGTTTCCATTAAGTATCAGTTATGTAATCGTTGTTTAGTTTATTTCCGGTAAGAATGATGTTTCTTAATGTTTGTTTTTATTGTTTCAATCAATGAATTTGCTTCCAACTTTCACCAAGTTTAATTTATAATGTTCTTAATTTTGCAAAGCACATCTTCCAGCGTCATGGTTTTTGCGAACCGAAACACATAAAGGAAGACCATGGTTTCTACAAACCGAAACATATTTAACAGAAGATAGGGGGTATAAACCCGTCACGGTTTCTATAAACCGCGATATCCTAAAATTTCGGTTCGTAAAAACCATAATATCGTGCAAAGGCAAAAGCGTACGTTAGGGGGGTATAAAAGAAACACGGGGGGTCGGTAGAGAAATTTTCATTTTGTAATTTTTGGAGGGTCTCAGAGCAACTCGGAAGCCCAAAGAACAATTTTCTGAGTTTTTTATGACGTGTTCCAAAATATTTTTTGAAGAATTTTATAATAGTTTTATGTATGTTGTTTACCTATTATTTTATAAATTATGAAAGGACAAATAAAACAAACAAAAACTACATAGACGAACAACTCCAAGACTATTAGCAAGAACAAAGTAATGCAGTTCATGGTGAAAGTTGAAAATTTAAAAAGAAGATGAAGAGGAAGAAGTAGGAAGGTAATGGTTGAAAATTTAAAGAGTTGAAGGACAATATCAAATTAAGGTGTAAATTAATGTTTGTGAGATGTAACTAGAATAAATCTTAGCTAAATGAGCATAAGGATGTTCTTGTGGCCCATTATTTTTCTTCCTTTGTAACAATAATTACAACGGTTATATTATTATATTGTGTTTACAAAACCACAAAGATAAATTATTTATAAAAAAAAATGTAGTTGATTTATTTATTTTTCTTTTGTCTTATAATTTAATAAGGTTTAGGGCTGGTCCCGACAATTTGGAGGCCTTGCACTGAATATTAAAAATGAATCCTTTAATTAAAAAAACACACAAAATTCAAATAGAATAGTACTCTTTTAAATTATAAATAACATAAATAATATAAAAATTAGTCATTCTTGTAACGAACATATAAAATAATCATATTCTAATTCTAATTAGTGGAAATTTTTTTAAAAAAATTCTAATTAGTGGAAATTTTTAAAAAAATTCTAATTAGTGGGAGGGAAAAGGAGAAGATACACAGGTTTATGTTTATGTTTGATACATAATAAAAAAAATTGTTGTTCATTTTATTTTATTTTTTTGAAACATGATCCTAGCCACTTAAAATTTGGGTAACAAAAATAGATTAAAAAAATGTTGAAATATGTATTTTTAAAATTTTTTAGCATCATTTTTTTTAAGAGACATACTACCGCATAATATTATTTTTTGAGGCCCGTAAAAATTGTGAAGACAAGCTTCTAGATTGAAGTAATTTTGATGAAGACAAATATGTGAAAAGAAGAAAAAGATTGATTATGCTCAAGTTCTCAATGTTGAAGAAATTCAAATGATCACATGAAGAAGATTGATCAAGTTATGGGGAATAATCATAGGTACAATATGCAATTTATTATTATAAGCTTTAGGTGCTCACAAACTTTCATCTAAACCTTTCTAAAGTTACTATAATAATGTTGCATGATTCACATCCAAAAGGTTTTAACTTAGAAATAATTTTCAAGTTTTAATATAGGTAAATCGATTTACCTAGTTATGTAAATCGATTTACATACTTCCTGTCGTTTTGGAAATTCTGTTTTTGAATAGGGTAAATCGATTTACCCCCTTAGGGAAATCGATTTACCTAGTGTAAATTGGCAAATTTTTTAACGTTGGAACAAAGGGAAATCGATTGATCATTTTGGTAAATCGATTTACCTATGTTTGTTTTTGAAAAATCTGATACGTAAACACACCCTTTCATTATTATACTTCTTCCAAATCATTGCATTTTTATACTCCAAGAGGTATCATATTCTCTATATAAATATACATCAGAATTTCTTCAAAAACAATCAATCACTTTCATAAACTTTCTAATAACAATTCTCTGCACAATCTTTCATAAAAACTCTTAGAAACTTTTCTGCATAATTTCATATCAAACAAAAGTTTCTTGAGCACTTAGAGTTTATTATTCTGAATTGTTATATTGAAAGTGAAAACAAATTGCTAGAATTTTGTTGTATCAAAATTCTCTTGTATTCAAACTTATCATCAATTATCTGTAACTCTGTATTATTGCTTGGTTTCCTAGTTTGTGGGAACAAGTGTTTGTGAATACCTTGCTGTCCAGGATTGTTGGAAGCAAGAGAGTGAAAAAGAGAGGATTGTTCTCTTGTTTCACTTTGTAGGGAATCACCTTGTTGTCCAGGATTGTTGGAAACAAGAGAGTGAAAAAGAGAGGATTGTTCTCTTGTTTCACTTTGTAAAGGTCATAGTGAAATCCTTCAAGGAGTGAAGGGACTGGATGTACCCTTAAGTTAGAAGAGGAACCAGTATAAACCTCTGTGTCTTTCTTCTCTTCCCTGCACTTTTTATTTTTCTTGTACTTTATTCATACCTTCATCATAAACCTTCAAGAAAAATAAGAAATACCACAACATCTCTAAAATAACCGAAAAAATTATAGAACCTAATTCACTCCCCCTCTTAGGTTGCACTCTTAAACTTACAAAAATTAGAGGCCTGACGCGGTAGGGCACCATACACCCCCTCAGGGCTGGCCCTGATAAGGTTTTATTTCTTTTTATAGTTTCAACTTTCAACAGAGACCTATATTTATATTTATATATTAATACATAAGCTATTTTTTTTTTCTATAATTTCAACATGGACATATATTTCTACTCATATCAATAGAGAGGCTTTTTTGTAATTTTTATGGGACACTATATTTATAAACATATATCAACACGAATTCCTATCTTCTAGCAATTTCTACGAGGATCAATCTAGATATCTACTTATATATTAATATGGGCAATTTTTTTAGTTTCTATGGGATCAATATTTTTACAAGATAAAAATCTCTCTAACAAAAGGTTAACTTATTATTAATAAAAAAATTATGAATTAAATATGAATTATATATTTTTTGTGCAATATTATTCATATATAAACAAGTTGTTACTAATAAATATTATTTAGTTTATTTATTTGAAAGTAAGCAATGATTTCCGTGAAAGATTAGTTGAACTTATTTACAACATAGTTTGGATAATCTTCAATCCACTTATTATTCGGATCGACTAAGGCATTTGGGCCAACTGGTGGACCATCATATTACCTTTCCTATAAAATGAGGATTCTCGATCCCCTTCTTAGGAACCCTAATCAGATAAATGAAGTCCAAATAAAAAATCACATAAGAGAAGCAGCAATTCGCCGCCAGCTTCATGATTTCGTACATAGCAAAGTCCCCCGTTGTGGGCGGATCTTCAAATCCCTTCATGTGCCACGTTGTTGCAACCATAATTAAGTCTTTGTTCATAATCACAACTCATAAGCTCATTTTCCGACATCAGAGAGGTTGACATCACAATTAAGGAATTAGTATTTTGACACTCTAAGACTTCACAAAATTAACATACAAAATTGTAAGTGAGGGAAAAAAAGTTTTGTTTTGTTGGCACAATATTTCTTTGAAAGATTGAAAGAATGGATTTTCCAAAAGTACCTCCTGATTTTGAAGCTAGCGAACAAACGAAAAAGAAAGCAAAGACTGAATCGAGTTACACGCTAGAACAATTTGCTAGACTTGACACAAACCGAATTGTCAAGTCTAGCCAGATGTTGTGGCGTGTAATTCAACCCGATCTTTACTTTCTTTTTCTTTTATTTGCTAGCTCAAAATCAGGAGGTAACTTTGGAAAATCCATTCTTTCAAACCTATGAAAGAAATTGTGCCTGCAAAACAAAACTTTTTTTCCCTCACTTACAATTTTGTATGTGAATTTGTAAAGTCTTAGAGTGTCAATATATATATATATATATATATATATATATATATATATATATATATATATATATATATATATATATATATATATAGGGACGGACCTAAGAAGAAGATTGGGTGGTCTCATGCCCCCACTTTGATTTGGAATTTTTTTTAGTAGTAGTACTACTACTAATATACTTAAGTATATTATATATAAAATAGATTATTAGGTAAATTTAGCCCACACTTACTCAATCCAAAACTTACTAGTGGTTATTGGCCCACACCTACAAATCCAATACACACATTCACTTTTTTTCCTTTTAGGTTAATTATTAAACAAATGGAGAAAGTTTCTAATTTACATCATTTTCAAGTTCAATTGTTCTATGATCGACAAATTCACGAGTTGAATAATCGTTTTACATAAGTGAATACCGAGTTACTTTTTTGTGTAGCTTGTTTAAGTCCTAGGTATTCATTTTCTACATTTGATAAGGGGAGATTGATTCGTTTAGTGTAGTTTTATCCTTCAGAGTTTTTTCCAGTTGAACTATTGGCATTGGACTGTCAGCTCAAAAATTATTTCTTAGATGTATGCTCTGACAGTGAATTTTCAGAATTAAGGGGGTTTAGCGACCTCTCTATAAAGCTAGTGGAGACCAGAAAACATGTTTGTACCCGTTGGTATATTTACTTTTGGAATTATCTCTGATATTACCGTGGCAACTGTAACATCTGAAAGAGCATTTTCTGCAATGAATATTATTAAGAATCGGATGCGGAATTGCATGAGAGATGATTGGTTAAATAATTGTTTAGTTACTTATATTGAGATCGAGATATGTTTTTATATTAATGTTGAAAAAGAGAAAATCATTCAAAATTTCCAAAATTTGAAAGGTCGTAGAGAACAATTATGATGTATTTTTATACTTTTGAAAATGAAATATTATATCTATTTAATGGTGCAATTTTGTAGTGACCCCACTACTCGAAACTTCTGGGTCCGTCCCTGATATATACAATTTTGAGATCCATCAAGATTAACGGTTTATTAAATACTGTAAATCTTGATAAATTCCAATAAAATATCAAATGATTTTCAATTTTTCTAAAAATTTTATGAATGATCTATATGATATAAACTTTCAATCTACCAGTAAATTTTGTAAAATTTGTATTAGAGATATAGTTAGTTGCTCTACTTACTAGTTAGTTAGTTTATTTAGGTAGCCTACATATAGGCTTTGCTATAGTCATTTGTATTCAATTTTTCTCATATTGTAATATTTTAGTTTGATCAATACAAAGAGTTTATAGCTTTTCTCTCACTTCTTCCATGGATGTCATGTTTCTTAACATGGTATCAGAGCCTGGTTCATGTTAAGAAACATGGCATCTATGGAAGAAGTGCGAGAAAAGCTACAAACTCTTTGTATTGATCAAACTAAAATATTACAATATGAGAAAAATTGAATACAAATGACTATAGCCAAGCCTATATATAGGCTACCTAAATAAACTAACTAACTAGTAAGTAGAGAAACTAACTATATCTCTAATAGCATAAGCAATAAATCTGTTTTTAACTTTCCATTTCAATTTTTAATTCTCATTGTGTGCAATGAAAGTTGACGCAGAACGGAAGCGCTAAACATATATTATTAGTTGTTCAAAAAAAAATATTATTAGGATTTAAAATTTATATTTCTGTTTAAAATTTTAAGGATATGTTAAGAATATTTAAGATTAGTTTGTTATTTTATAAGAAATTATGTAGAAAATTGTTTTTCTTAGAGTCATATAGTTATGAATAATATATGAGAAAATGACTCAAAACAAGAGAATAAGCATATGCGAGTATTCTCCATATAACACACTATTTAAGGAGAGTTTCCGTATAAAAAAATATACCCTACCAAATTTTGCAATACAAACACAAATAACCATATCGAAAAGTTGGGATTTTTGAGGCATAAAAACTGCATTTAGCTGCTCATAGAAGGTTTCTAAGTTCATTTGGCCGCTCGTATAAGGTTTCTAAGTTCATTTGGCATCAAAGAACAAGTAATATGTGTCTTAACCCATTATTTTTTGAAATTTTTGAGCAAGTCTGTCTACCTGCATTTTGTATCCTAGGTTCCAAATTGCTTTTGTATCATAGGATCCAAATTTAATTCGGAACCTGCTTTCCAAAATTGACTGTTATGTGCAAATATACATTTTACTTATTGTTAATGCTTGTAGAATGAACAAAGAATTATTGAAGTTGTTGATTGATAATTTTGACGTGGACAAATCTCTTTTTGTTTATGACTAACCCCCCTTCTTCTCACTTTGATTTTCTGTTTCTCTGCAATTTACGCTTTTCTTCAAAAAGCAAGGTTTTGGAACCTGCGTTCCAAAATTGCCCTTGTTTGGATTCTAGGATACAAATTAACTTATTCTTCTCACATGTGGATGTGGTTAACATTGCACCATCTACTTTTTTTTTTCTTCTGTGGTTGAGATAAAATCGACAAATTTTTGTGGCTATAGTTTATCGGATCCGTGTATAAATACACAACCCTAACTCATATCCTCATACATCCAAAAACAATTTTAGAAAATGAATTCTTCCAATCGTAATTGTTCAGTGACATCTCATGCATTTACTGTCAGGTTTCGCGGTATCGATGAACTATTCTGCGTGGAATTGAAGGACAATTTAAGAAGTCTTTTTACTCTCAAAGACAAGATTCAAGTCATGTACGAAACATATCCAAATTGACAAACTTGGTTATTACGAACCGTTCATCGATCTAGGCTGCGATCGTGTGTGTGATCCCACCTAGCAGCAGTTTACTTCAACAGCGAAAGACCAAATTTGTTTCGGATTAACGACGATGAAACATTCGATGGTCTCAAACAACAACTGAATCAAATTGTCAACAACCGGAACGACAACAGAATGGTCTCGAGTCTCACGTATCGAAAACCTTCAATTGGTTCTGACGGAAGCATAAATTTCACCTCTATGAAGCTTGAAAACAACAATGACGTTGACGCGATGCTTTCAACTTTCAAGCAGTTTAGCACAAAGGGTCATATCGAGCTAGATGCGACACTGACAAGATCTGTTGAGGCTATCCTTGCAAGTTGTGTTGGTCTTCAAGATCCAAACTATGTTCACATTTAAAGTGTTAAATGTGTTTTATCGAAACGTCATATTTAGTTTGTTTCCATTAAGTATCAGTTATATAATCGTTGTTTAGTTTATTTCCGGTAAGAATGATGTTTCTTAATATTTGCTTTTATTGTTTCAATCAAGGAATTTGCTTCCAACTTTCACCAAGTTTAATTTATAATGTTTCTAATTTTGAAAAGCACATCTTCCAGCGTTATGGTTTTTGCGAACCGAAACACATAAAGGAAGACCATGGTTTCTACAAACCGAAACGTATTTGACAGAAGATATGGGGTATAAACCCGTCACGGTTTCTATAAACCGCGATATCCTAAAATTTCGGTTCGTAAAAACCATGATACCGTGCAAGGGCAAAAACGTACGTTAGGGGGGTATAAAAGAAACACAGGGGGTCGGAAGAGAAATTTTCATTTTGTAATTTTTGGAGGGTCTCGGAGCAACTCGGAAGCCTAAAGAACAATTTTCTGAGTTTTTTATGACGTGTTCCAAAATATTTTTTGAAGAATTTTATAATAGTTTTATGTATGTTGTTTACCTATTATTTTATAAATTATGAAAGGACAAATAAAACAAACAAAAACTACATAGACGAACAACTCCAAGACTATTAGCAAGAACAAAGTAATGCAGTTCATGGTGAAAGTTGAAAATTTAAAAAGAAGATGAAGAGGAAGAAGTAGGAGAAGGTAATGGTTGAAAATTTAAAGAGTTGAAGGACAATATCAAATTAAGGTGTAAATTAATGTTTGTGAGATGTAACTAGAATAAATCTTAGCTAAATGAGCATAAGGATTTGCTATAGTTAGTTGCTCTACTTACTAGTTAGTTAGTTTACTTAGGTAGCCTACATATAGGCTTTGCTATAGTCATTTGTATTCAATTTTTCTCATATTGTAATATTTTAGTTTGATCAATACAAAGAGTTTATAGCTTTTCTCTCACTTCTTCCATGGATGCCATGTTTCTTAACATGGTATCAGAGCCTGGTTCATGTTAAGAAACATGGCATCCATGGAAGAAGTGAGAGAAAAGCTACAAACTCTTTGTATTGATCAAACTAAAATATTACAATATGAGAAAAATTGAATACAGATGATTATAGCAAAGCCTATATATAGGCTACCTAAATAAACTAACTAACTAGTAAGTAGAGCAACTAACTATATCTTTAATAGCAGAAGCAATAAATCTGTTTTTAACTTTCCATTTCAATTTTTAATTCTCATTGTGTGCAATGAAAGTTGATGCAGAACGGAAGCGCTAGGTTAGCAAAACGCTAAACGTAATTGATAAAGACAAGTTGCAAGCACAAACTTGTCAAAATAGGGTTTCGGAGTCCACCGAAAATTGAGATAAAACTCGAATATTTTTATTGAATGAAAAACTGCCCCTCAAGGCTACAATGATTTAGTTTAAATAGTAAGGGAAAATAAACAAGTAGCAAATCTAGAATAATAAAAATAGCAAATCTAGAATAATAAAAGTAACAAATCTAAATAAACCCTCCTACATCAGTCTCCTCCACCTCAAAAGAACTCGACCCCGAGTTCTCATCTTGATAAAGGATTTCATCTACATGGTACTCATATATATATATGCCACATTGAAAGTGTTAGAAATGTTCATTGATGCTGGAAGGGCCACTACATAAGCATTGTCATTGATCTTGCGAGTCACTTGGAACGGGCCATATTTGCGAGGCTGCAGCTTGCTGTAGGTACCAACCGGAAATCTTTCTTTTCGCAGAAACACCATCACTTCATCTCCCACATTGAACACTTTGACTCTTCGGCGTTTATCTGCCGCAATTTTATTTTTCAATCCAGTAGCTTCCAATTTGGACTTGACAGAATCTTTCACAGCTAAAATCTCTTCAGCCATATTTTCAGCAGCCACACTAAATCCAGGAGCCTTAGGCAACTTAATCAAATCAACCACGTGTCTAGGAACGGAGGTGTAAACAAGTGAGAAAGGTGTTTTTCTAGTAGCAGAATGCACAATGCTGTTATAAGCAAACTCAACTTGAGGCAAAGCCAAATCCCGCTGCTTCGGTTTGTCACCACAAACATTTCGAATCATATTTCCCAGAGTTCTGTTTGTGACCTCCGTTTGGGGATGAGCTGTAGAACTCCTGTTCAGTGATGTATTAAATAACTTCCATAAGGTGATCCAGAAATGACAGAGGAATTTGGTGTCCCTGTCTGAAGTAATGGATTTTGGAACTCCGTGAAGACGCACAACCTCCCTGAAAAACAGTTTGGCTATGTTGGATGCATCAGCTGTCTTCTTACAGGCAATAAAATGGGACATCTTGGAGAATCGGTCTACAACCACAAACACAGAATTCACACCTCGTTGGGTACGAGGTAGACCCAACACAAAATCCATAGCTAAATCCTGCCAAATGTCATCAGGAATGGGTAGAGGCATGTAAAGACCGATATTTTGTGACTGGCCTTTAGAAACTTGGCAAGTATAACACTTCTTGACTATGGTTCCAACATCTTTTCTCAGGTGTGGCCAATAAAACCTTTCTTCCAGACTAGCAATGGTGTTATCCCTCCCCTCAAAGCATCACCTACTTTGTTAAGAGCTCCAGATTTATGTTGAATAATAAAAGGGAACTTCGGCAGAAAACTAACCCACCAAGCATGCATCTTGTAGATCATTTTCTGACTATGGAGAAATTTCAGAGCCTGGTGATCAGTGAATAAAATGAATTCTCTATGAATCAAGTAGTGCTCCCACTAGCGAAGAGCTCTAAAAACAACATAAAATTCTTGATCATAAGTACTCCATTTTCGACGAGCTTCACTCAACTTTTCACTAAAGAAAGCAATTGGTTTCTTCTCCTGAGACAACACAACCCCTATTCCAATTCTGCTAGCATCACACTTGAAATTATGTTCCTAGGCATGACAGATGTCTTACATAATATCTAGGACAATGTGTCTGTAGTCCAGAAGTCTCAGACAACTGGTTCGACAATTGGTTATGAGGATCACAAATATTATTGCAGTACTGAAGTAAATAAAAGCAATAAAGAACACCAGTAATTGTTAACCCAGTTCGGCGCAAACCAGCCCTACTCTGGGGGATATCAATCCAGGAAGTGAACACTACTAATCCGAATTAATACTTAGTCTTACAACCATACTAAAAACCCTATTGGTATGTATGCCTTTTCTTAATCCTAGCAATCTTCTACTCAAGGGCTAACTCCCCCTGAATATGAGAACCTACCCAACTCCCTCTAATCACTAATCCCAAGTGACGACAACTTTAAACTCCAAAGTTTAAAGACTTAGTTGAATGGCGACATTCAACAACAAAGCTACAAAGTATCAAAACCAATATTAAGAGCCACTAATGCTTTGCACAGTAGGCACAAAGCTTTGAACTCACAATCTTCAGTTCTTGTGGGTTGAGTTTTAAGCTCTATGTTGAGTTCTATTTATAGGCGTGAAAGTCTTCAGATCTTCTTCAGTCTTTCAGATGCACTACAATTAAGAGTTAGTTTTAAAACAAACTTGTTTAAAAACAAACTCCAAAAGATAAAGAAATTAATCTTTATCCACAAATTAAATACGAATCCAATCGTATCTAACACTTAGAATTAATAACAAACTTTATCATTAATCCTAATCTCAGCTTGTTACTTAAAGATTCACGCTTTATTCAAATTTAAACAAACACGCGTGCTTAATGGATAAGCATTATCTTTTAAGCTGAACTGGGCCAAGATGTCCTACCCACATGTCTTAGGACATCTTGTTCGACATGTTACCCTAACTTGCTCTGAACCCAGTGACAAGATGTCTAGGACATATTGTTCAACATGTTGCATCTGCACATCTTCAATATGCACAAGTGGTTTAGACTTAATTACTTTAGCATTGGTGCTTCAGTTAAGTCACTCTAACCAAGTTGTTTTAGCCTTATGATGCAGCCAATCTCAGAAGAACTACATTCTCCCCCTTTGGCAAATTATGGCTAAAACAACCACAAACCACTTTGTTGAGTGTGCACTCTTCAGTCTTCAATCTTCAAATTGATCCCTGTTGATGCAGTCTTCTGTTCTGAGATCTTTAGGTCTATCTTCAATGTCTTTGATCTTTAGAATCTTGTGTGTCTTCAATATTCAAGACTTCTTTTAATCTTGAATGTGTGATGAACCTAATCTAGTATGAGACAGTCTTAGTCTTGTCTTCATATGATAATCTAGTATGAGACAGTCTTAGTCTTGTCTTCATATGATCAATTACAATGAATTTTCTAAGTCTAGAGATGAGATACCTAGTGACTTAGTGAACCAAAGTCTTGAGTTGCAGCGGAAAGTACTTAATCAGAGAATGATTCTTCTTAGCTTGCCATATACATTCATAAGCAAGAGAATGATTCTTCTTGCCAAAGAGTTGTTCTTAACATCAATTATTTCTCCCCATTTTTACCATAATTTGACAAAGGTTGAAGGAAAATATTCATTGATTTAAGAGAGTACGAACAGCTTACAAAATGCACTTAACACAAGTGCCGGATGTCAAAGCCTCCAATGTCTAGGACATTTGGTAGGCCACAATTAATAGAAGTAGAACAGAAAGAGGAAAAATACAAAAGTACTTATTTTCCTATGTTCATAGTATGTTCTTCAAACTTCTTATTCTTCTTGCTCAGGCTCAGCTTGAGCATCTCCTTCATTCTCAGCAAGATTCTTTGTCAGTTGCATTATCAAG
Organism: Trifolium repens; assembly: GCA_030408175.1. NCBI lineage: Eukaryota > Viridiplantae > Streptophyta > Magnoliopsida > Fabales > Fabaceae > Trifolium > Trifolium repens. Next base: position 20,079,961 of record CP125848.1, read on the forward strand.
TGATCTGCACAGGTTTTTCTGATAGTACTTGATTTGATGGTCTCCTTCAGCTCCTTAGATACTTGAATAATCTCAGCAAGTACCTTTTTCTGTGAGCTTTTCTCCAGTGGAGCAGAGGTCTCAGCTGCTTCTTTGTCCTTGAACACAATGTCTGGGACATGTGGTTCAGCAAACAACTTGCGGTTGAAGGATATTGGTGGAGGTCTTTTGCTCTCAAATTCCTCAAGAAGTAGAATGCTTGGGTACTGACTAAAAATTATCTCAGTAATCAAGCTTGGAAAGGCTATTGGCAATTTTGTTGCATTGGTTTCCACATGCTTCATTGTTTGCTCGAAAACATGTTTCCCAAAGTCTACCTTCTTTTCTTTTCCTATGAGATAGATGAGTTTGGCCAAGGTTAGTGTTATACCTGAGCTGTGATTAGTGATAAGTGCTAAAAAGTAGTTAAATTCCATACTCAATTACGGCATTTATCAACTTGTTTTCAAAGATATTTATAACTAAAACCCCAAAACTTTGTACATTTTAACTAAAGATAATTTTTATGTCCTAATCCTAATTTTTAAGCTTGCATGATCAAAAGAGGAGCAAAAATAAATTCCTTCTCCAAGAGGCTGGTAGCTGAGCGACCAGTGGTAGCTGAGCGACCAGAATGAGGGATCCTTCTCCAAGAGGCTGGTAGCTGAGCGACCAGTGGTAGCTGAGCGACCAGAATGAGGAAGACCTTTAACAGCAAGCAAAGAATTCTACACGTGTCAAGTAACTCCTTCACCAAGGCAAGATTGGTAGCTGAGCGACCAATTGATAGCTGAGCGACCAAACTGAAGGAATTCTTGGGCATCAAGTTGAACTTTTTACACGTGTCAGATAAACCCTTCAGCAAGACAAGCTGGTAGCTGAGCCACCAGTGGTAGCTGAGCGACCAGCTGCTTTTCACGCCTATAAATAGCCCTCAAGAGGAGACCATTTGACACACAATTTTTCCAAACAGCAAACAGAGAAATCTGAGAATATTCAAAGTATAGTGTCATAGGAAAGTGAAGGTGGATCCATCCAACTTGAGAGATCAAGGGATTGATGTGCATTCTTTGTTCCTCTACTTGTAAGTTTACCACCATGACAATGAGTGGCTAACTCTTTTTATTGTTGGAATTAGATGTAACTATTCATGAATATGTGTTGATTTTGATTTTAATATATATGTTTTAGTTATTAATTCATATTTGTGTTATCCTTGCCTTTCATGTTTCATTTCAATGATTTAATTAATATAGACATATGTTAATTGAATCTTTATAACTAGGATAATCACATATTAAAATTCTAAACTCTAGATATAGATTTAGGTTTTAATATTCATGTTAATATTGAATCTTAATGCTATTGTGTCGATCGATAAATCGAGAGATCGGATTATTAATCGACACAATTGATTTCGCGATGAACTCCGGACACGGAAATATTCGATGAGCAATATGTGAAAATATGAACTAATAGCTAAAGCATGTATATGTTGGTTGAATCAATACATAGGATTGATAAAGTGAACTCTAATCCCGACAATTCTTTTTCTCTGAATTTAAACCTTTTATTTTATCGCACTTTGTTACTTTCGAACTTACAATTTGCAAACACAAACCCAAACTTAAAACAAATGGTGATTGTGAAACAATATTTGATATCAAGCTAGTCCCTGCGGATACGATAATTTATATACTTACTTTTGTACTTCAACAAAATGGCGCCGTTGCCGGGGACTGGCGTTTAGATATTGAAGCATTGCAACAATTTGTATTTTTTTTTAAGTATTTGTATATATTTGTTTATATTGTATAGTTGTGGTTTGCACTAATCCTTCTTTGCTAGTCAAAGAAATATTTTCTTGTTTGTTTAAATCCTTTTTCAGATTCCCCATCACAAACAAAATCATGACTGATCGTGATTATAACAACTTCTATACTCCATATGAGTATGAGTCGTATCAACAGTGTCCTCTTGATAATTATGGGCAAACTCCAGAGGCTAGATTGGAGGAGACCCTGATTAAATTCATGGAAATGCAGCAGCAAATAAACCAAGAGCAGCAGCAACTGAACCAAGAGCACCTACAATATTTGAAAAACAGCTTTGCACGGGCCAAAAATTTGGAAATTCAGCTTAATCAGATAGCCCAACATATGGCTAATATGCAAAGCATGGAAGTTCAAATCAACATTCAAACCACTCATGAAGAAGATACTATTCTAACAAAGAATGAGGAATGTGGAGAGAGTGTGAAAGAAGTTGTTGAAAAAAATGGGGAAGAAACAATGTTCAAAGAATGTGGTGTAGAGAAAATAGTCGAGGAACCAAAGACACCACACGAAATAGAACTTCCTCAAGAATTTCCATCTACTGAGGAGGACGACACTGTTGATAATAAAGAAATGATGATGGATGCAGAGGTAATTGAAGGATTACTTGACAAGGAAATATCATGTGAGCAAAAGAAGGAGATGGAGAACAAGGCGGAGATTGATCGGGTCATAGAAGAAATTTGTGCCTTGTTCAACAAGAAAGAATTGGGGAGGATATGGACTCCGCAATATCTATATCTCAAGTTTATGGAGTTCCTTCCAAACCAAAGGAAAAAGACGGATGATGTGGTTTCCGTCTCATTTTGGCCACCCTAACCAAAAAGGCGTCAAGCTAGTGACGTAAAAGAAGCGCTTGTTGGGAGGCAACCCAATTTTCTTTCCTTTTCTTTTATTTAAAGCATTTTTAATTACTTATATGTTATAATAATTTTTGAACATGTTTAGCTTCTTATAAAAACAAGTCCTTGAACTGGTGTGAATTCCACTTGAAAGTTTGTTTCTGCCATTGTCACCTCTGAAAATCTAACAAAAGCCTAGGGCTGTGTGTTTTACATTGCAAATGCAGGCATAACTTCATTTTCTTGGCCTGAGGACAGTCCACAATTCTTGAGGAGGGGGAGTAGCAGAAGCAGAGTACTAAAGCACGCCATAGACAGTGAAATTTTATTGTTTCAGTCATTAGAATTCATGTTTTATATTTCATTGCAAATTTTGACTGAATAAACATGGTTTAAATCCTTGTGATTGCTAAATATGCATATGGATTGAAATGTCTAGGTTTGTGATCAATCAAAAGCAAATGCATGATTAGAATGAATTTCTTTCAATTGCTATAGTTTGAGATCAACCTTTTGTGATTATCTTTGAATGATAGGATGAATATGAACTAAGTTGCTTGATTCAATTTGATTTCATTCATTCCTTCTTAACATGATTAATTATGAATCACGTAGATCAGCCGGGTGAGATTGTGTGAACTTTCCACTATTTATATATTTGAGAGCCGGCAATTGTGTTTAACTCTGTTGATTTTAACTGAATCTTGCTATTACTTGATGTGTTTGAAGTCATGGAAATGATCAAGGCCATGTTTCTATTTGAGTGCAACTACTTAAGCCTAAAATAACCTACCTTGTGAGATAGTGTGATCCTTTGTTACCCCCCTTGAGCCAAAATTTTGAAAATTTGTTTGTATTGAACCCTTGAACCACAACAAAGAAAAACAATGACTTGACCCTTGTCTTAGGATGATTGAGCATTGAGTTTATGTAGGGTTGAAAACAAGTTGGGGAGAAAGAGGTTATTTGATCAAATTGAGAAAAGTAACAAGTAGTTGAAAATGGTAATTGAAAAAGAAAAAAAAAATATTGAAAGTCATTTGACACACAATTGAAAATCAAAGAAAATGTGTTACAAAAGAAAAGAAATGAATATAAATGGTGTCAAAACAAAAGAATCACCAAGAGCAAAGAATGGGGAAAGTGAAAGAGGAGTAATAGTTTATGTAATGAAGATACTCAAGTTTATGCTCTTTCATCCTTAAGGCTTTTTGAATCCAAAGAAAAACAACGATTTCTTGTAGCCTAGCCCCATTACAAGCTTAAGAAAGTCCTTAGTGATCCATGATTGATAACATGTTTTGTGATTATGTTGAGATGCATGTTTGAATTGATTTGTTGTGAACACATTGTTGGATTGAGAGATACACTTCACCCTTGAGTTGAAACACTTGTGAGGATTGTGATTCTAGTTGATTATGTTGTTAATTTGGAAAGTTTGAAATCTTACTTGAGTTTCGAAACTATTTCAAATTCATGCTTTGATTCTTTGATGATTATGAATGATTGATTTTGAACTTGCAACACATTGAATCATGCAAACTTGAAGTAATTTACATATAAAGTTTTTGATTGATTACAAAGCTTGAATGTGCACTAATGATGATTGAGCCATGTTTTCAAAGTTTATTTTGGACTTTTGTTTGAGGACAAACAAAGTTTTAAGTTGGGGAGAGTTGATAAGTACTAAAAAGTAGTTAAATTCCATACTCAATTACGGCATTTATCAACTTGTTTTCAAAGATATTTATAACTAAAACCCCAAAACTTTGTACATTTTAACTAAAGATAATTTTTATGTCCTAATCCTAATTTTTAAGCTTGCATGATCAAAAGAGGAGCAAAAATAAATTCCTTCTCCAAGAGGCTGGTAGCTGAGCGACCAGTGGTAGCTGAGCGACCAGAATGAGGGATCCTTCTCCAAGAGGCTGGTAGCTGAGCGACCAGTGGTAGCTGAGCGACCAGAATGAGGAAGACCTTTAACAGCAAGCAAAGAATTCTACACGTGTCAAGTAACTCCTTCACCAAGGCAAGATTGGTAGCTGAGCGACCAATTGATAGCTGAGCGACCAAACTGAAGGAATTCTTGGGCATCAAGTTGAACTTTTTACACGTGTCAGATAAACCCTTCAGCAAGACAAGCTGGTAGCTGAGCCACCAGTGGTAGCTGAGCGACCAGCTGCTTTTCACGCCTATAAATAGCCCTCAAGAGGAGACCATTTGACACACAATTTTTCCAAACAGCAAACAGAGAAATCTGAGAATATTCAAAGTATAGTGTCATAGGAAAGTGAAGGTGGATCCATCCAACTTGAGAGATCAAGGGATTGATGTGCATTCTTTGTTCCTCTACTTGTAAGTTTACCACCATGACAATGAGTGGCTAACTCTTTTTATTGTTGGAATTAGATGTAACTATTCATGAATATGTGTTGATTTTGATTTTAATATATATGTTTTAGTTATTAATTCATATTTGTGTTATCCTTGCCTTTCATGTTTCATTTCAATGATTTAATTAATATAGACATATGTTAATTGAATCTTTATAACTAGGATAATCACATATTAAAATTCTAAACTCTAGATATAGATTTAGGTTTTAATATTCATGTTAATATTGAATCTTAATGCTATTGTGTCGATCGATAAATCGAGAGATCGGATTATTAATCGACACAATTGATTTCGCGATGAACTCCGGACACGGAAATATTCGATGAGCAATATGTGAAAATATGAACTAATAGCTAAAGCATGTATATGTTGGTTGAATCAATACATAGGATTGATAAAGTGAACTCTAATCCCGACAATTCTTTTTCTCTGAATTTAAACCTTTTATTTTATCGCACTTTGTTACTTTCGAACTTACAATTTGCAAACACAAACCCAAACTTAAAACAAATGGTGATTGTGAAACAATATTTGATATCAAGCTAGTCCCTGCGGATACGATAATTTATATACTTACTTTTGTACTTCAACAAAATGGCGCCGTTGCCGGGGACTGGCGTTTAGATATTGAAGCATTGCAACAATTTGTATTTTTTTTTAAGTATTTGTATATATTTGTTTATATTGTATAGTTGTGGTTTGCACTAATCCTTCTTTGCTAGTCAAAGAAATATTTTCTTGTTTGTTTAAATCCTTTTTCAGATTCCCCATCACAAACAAAATCATGACTGATCGTGATTATAACAACTTCTATACTCCATATGAGTATGAGTCGTATCAACAGTGTCCTCTTGATAATTATGGGCAAACTCCAGAGGCTAGATTGGAGGAGACCCTGATTAAATTCATGGAAATGCAGCAGCAAATAAACCAAGAGCAGCAGCAACTGAACCAAGAGCACCTACAATATTTGAAAAACAGCTTTGCACGGGCCAAAAATTTGGAAATTCAGCTTAATCAGATAGCCCAACATATGGCTAATATGCAAAGCATGGAAGTTCAAATCAACATTCAAACCACTCATGAAGAAGATACTATTCTAACAAAGAATGAGGAATGTGGAGAGAGTGTGAAAGAAGTTGTTGAAAAAAATGGGGAAGAAACAATGTTCAAAGAATGTGGTGTAGAGAAAATAGTCGAGGAACCAAAGACACCACACGAAATAGAACTTCCTCAAGAATTTCCATCTACTGAGGAGGACGACACTGTTGATAATAAAGAAATGATGATGGATGCAGAGGTAATTGAAGGATTACTTGACAAGGAAATATCATGTGAGCAAAAGAAGGAGATGGAGAACAAGGCGGAGATTGATCGGGTCATAGAAGAAATTTGTGCCTTGTTCAACAAGAAAGAATTGGGGAGGATATGGACTCCGCAATATCTATATCTCAAGTTTATGGAGTTCCTTCCAAACCAAAGGAAAAAGACGGATGATGTGGTTTCCGTCTCATTTTGGCCACCCTAACCAAAAAGGCGTCAAGCTAGTGACGTAAAAGAAGCGCTTGTTGGGAGGCAACCCAATTTTCTTTCCTTTTCTTTTATTTAAAGCATTTTTAATTACTTATATGTTATAATAATTTTTGAACATGTTTAGCTTCTTATAAAAACAAGTCCTTGAACTGGTGTGAATTCCACTTGAAAGTTTGTTTCTGCCATTGTCACCTCTGAAAATCTAACAAAAGCCTAGGGCTGTGTGTTTTACATTGCAAATGCAGGCATAACTTCATTTTCTTGGCCTGAGGACAGTCCACAATTCTTGAGGAGGGGGAGTAGCAGAAGCAGAGTACTAAAGCACGCCATAGACAGTGAAATTTTATTGTTTCAGTCATTAGAATTCATGTTTTATATTTCATTGCAAATTTTGACTGAATAAACATGGTTTAAATCCTTGTGATTGCTAAATATGCATATGGATTGAAATGTCTAGGTTTGTGATCAATCAAAAGCAAATGCATGATTAGAATGAATTTCTTTCAATTGCTATAGTTTGAGATCAACCTTTTGTGATTATCTTTGAATGATAGGATGAATATGAACTAAGTTGCTTGATTCAATTTGATTTCATTCATTCCTTCTTAACATGATTAATTATGAATCACGTAGATCAGCCGGGTGAGATTGTGTGAACTTTCCACTATTTATATATTTGAGAGCCGGCAATTGTGTTTAACTCTGTTGATTTTAACTGAATCTTGCTATTACTTGATGTGTTTGAAGTCATGGAAATGATCAAGGCCATGTTTCTATTTGAGTGCAACTACTTAAGCCTAAAATAACCTACCTTGTGAGATAGTGTGATCCTTTGTTACCCCCCTTGAGCCAAAATTTTGAAAATTTGTTTGTATTGAACCCTTGAACCACAACAAAGAAAAACAATGACTTGACCCTTGTCTTAGGATGATTGAGCATTGAGTTTATGTAGGGTTGAAAACAAGTTGGGGAGAAAGAGGTTATTTGATCAAATTGAGAAAAGTAACAAGTAGTTGAAAATGGTAATTGAAAAAGAAAAAAAAAATATTGAAAGTCATTTGACACACAATTGAAAATCAAAGAAAATGTGTTACAAAAGAAAAGAAATGAATATAAATGGTGTCAAAACAAAAGAATCACCAAGAGCAAAGAATGGGGAAAGTGAAAGAGGAGTAATAGTTTATGTAATGAAGATACTCAAGTTTATGCTCTTTCATCCTTAAGGCTTTTTGAATCCAAAGAAAAACAACGATTTCTTGTAGCCTAGCCCCATTACAAGCTTAAGAAAGTCCTTAGTGATCCATGATTGATAACATGTTTTGTGATTATGTTGAGATGCATGTTTGAATTGATTTGTTGTGAACACATTGTTGGATTGAGAGATACACTTCACCCTTGAGTTGAAACACTTGTGAGGATTGTGATTCTAGTTGATTATGTTGTTAATTTGGAAAGTTTGAAATCTTACTTGAGTTTCGAAACTATTTCAAATTCATGCTTTGATTCTTTGATGATTATGAATGATTGATTTTGAACTTGCAACACATTGAATCATGCAAACTTGAAGTCTGGCTTCCTCTTCCTCTTCTGAGACTTTTCTTTTAAGTACGATTTGGGAATCTCCACCTTCTTTCCCCTATTCCTCCTTATTCTATCAGCGATTGACTGAGATCTTCTGCGAGCGATTTTTTCACTTTCCGTTTCTTCCCCAATCTCTATGACTTCTTGGGCCTCAGAGATTTCTTCTTCATCTTCGAAGAAAGGTGTCTCCTGAGCATCCTTTGGATCTTCTTCCATTGGTTGTTCTTTGGATGTCGTGTCTTTTGATGTTGAGACATTTGCTTCGACATCTTTGATGTTGAGGTCGGATGTTGTGACATCTTCTTCACCATTCTTCTCTTTCTCTATTTGAGGCTCAAGATTCTGGTATTGAGTAGCCTCTTTCAGAGATGTTTCTTCAGGAATTTGATCTTCAGCATTCTTTGGTGGCGTTTGACGTTCTGGAATGAGTGATTCCTTGGGTTCTTCATCTTGCATTTGATTAGTGAAGGACCCAATCAGTTTGCTGCTTCTCTTCTTCCTTGATGTGGTTCTTCTTCCTTTGGGAATAATCAATTTGCCAAGATCAACCTCTTGTTCGTTGATGGTTGAGTCTGAAACCCTAGCTTGATCATTAGGTCCTTCGCTTTTGTTGATTGCTTGGTTGTTTGAGCTCATTGTGATTTCTTGACTTATGTTTGTTCAGAGTTTCTTTGAAGAAGATTTCTTTTAAGAAGATGTTGTACCAGATGTTGGAGCATGTGTGATAGCACAAGTGATGATCTTGGTGGCTTTTTATAGACGGAACTTAGGTAGTATGTTACCTTGTTTATTATGCAGAAGTAATGATGATTAATGTTATAATCCTTCTGCACGCCACCCCGTCACTTAATGTTCTACACGCTTTTGGACGTGTGGAACTCTAGAGTTCCCTTTCCACGTTCAGGTTGAAGTGATTCAACTTCCTGAAGAGTGTACAAATGTTGGGACATCTGGTAGAACATCTGGTCATTCTCTTCCTTGACTGTCAAGCAAGCTATTTTTGGACCATTTTTGGGAGGAGTCCATTTATAGCATATGTGCCTTGCCTTGACACCTTTCATCACTACCTTTTGATTTTTAGCAATAATGCATCCAGAGTTGTTGAAGTACGCATCTAGTCCTTGTTCACATAGTTGACTAATGCTTATCAAGTTTGTAGTGAGTCCTTCAACTAATAGAACCTTGTCTAGGTATGGTAAGCTGAGATCTCTTAGCTTGCCTATACCTTTGATTCTACTTTTAGCACCATCACCACAAGTAACACATCCTTTGGAGTAAGGCCTTAATTCCTTTAGGTATTTTCTATCTCCAGTCATGTGTTTGGAGCATCCACTGTCAAAGTATCAGTCTTCATATGAGGATAACCTGATATAAGTATGAGCCGTTAGTTTTGAATCTTCTTTTGGCCTCCATACTTTCTTGACTTGAGTCTCCTGGCACTTTATTTGTTGAGCAAGAATCTTCTTTTCATCCTTCCTTGATGATCTTGATCTTTGGGGATAGCCATGAATTTTGAAGCATTCTTTCATAACATGCCCAGACCTACCACAGTGATCACATCTATTGAAAGCTCTTCTATTTTGGGAGTATAGCTTCTTAAGATGTGGTCTAGGAATGTGCTTCTTCTGCTGCTTGTGAAACTGACCTATGTTCCCATTCCTTTTGTGTTGAACATGATGTTGAGACATTTGGCTTGACATCTCTTTCTTGGTCTGAACATAGAGTTGAGATGTGTGGTCTATGATCCTGTCTTTGTGTTGAGCTGGATGTTGAGACATTTGGCTTGACATATGGTCCTTAGGTTTCTGTAGAGGAGGATTTACCTTTTCTGGAGTAGGTTCAACCTTTCTGAAGGGATGATCGAATCCTAGTCCAATCATGTCTTCAGCTATTTTCTCAGTTATGTGCTTTGAACATCCACTATCAATGTACCAATCATCTTTGGAGGATACTCTGAGTGATGTATGGGCTATTAGACAAGTAAGCTTGCCTTGAGTGTTCTTTGCTTGTCTTTTAGCTTTGTGTCTGTTCCAGAATCATTCATGAACCTTGGGGAACCCATATAGTTCGAAGCAAAAGGTTCATATGTGTCCTTCTTTCCCACAGTGATGACAAGCCTTCTTTCTCCTTGTAGATTGAATTTTGTCTTTGATTGATCTTCGGTTCTGAACAGATTGGCGAGACATATGGTTCGACATGCACTTCTTTCTCTGCTTCCTTGATGGATTAGGGCTGTTGCTCTGAAGTTTTATTGTTAGAGCAATCTCTGTGAGCTTTGCATTAAGCAGAGAGATTTCCTTCTTGAGACCAGTGTTGGTTGGTCCTTCACATGCTTTTTCTTCCTTGTTCCATGGTGAGAGTTTTTCGGAAGGATCCTCTTTTGTCATGCATTTACTACTAAATGCAAGATTGTTTTATGTGTCAAGTTCTTCTTTAGATAGAGTGCTACTCATACCCTTCTGTTGTTTTTTGAGATGATTAGGGCATTCATATGTGTTATGTCCTTATCCTTTGCATTCGGAACATCTACTTTCTTGACACGTCTTGTACTGATCACTGCTTTTCCTCTGAGGCTTGATGTCTGATTGGATGTTTGGGACATCTGTCTTCTTGTAGTTCCCTAGTTTTTCTAAGGATCTGTTGAAGTCGTTGCTTATGAGGGCTATGGCTCTAGATAGGTTGTCTTCGTCAGAGTCTTCCTTAGATACAAAAGTTATGCTTTTGACTCTCTTTTATGATCTGTCATTGAATGTCATCTCATAGGCTTGTAGTGAACCAATACGTTTATCCATCTTCATTGTTCTCAAGTCTTGAGATTCTTCAATGGCCGTTACCTTCATGTTAAATCTCTTAGGTAGTGATCTATGGATTTTTCTTGTCAGCTTTTCTTCAGGTATTCTTTCTCCTAGAGCAAAAGATGAGTTAGCTATATCACGAATTCTGTTGTTAAATTCTGATATATTCTCATCATCCTCCATCTTCAGATTTTCAAATTTTGTAGAAAGGAGCTGTAGTTTTGACATCTTAACCTTGGAAGTTCCTTCATGAGCAGTTTGAAGAATTTCCCAGGCTTGCTTAGCCTCAGTACATGTGTTGATTAGTTTGAATATGTTTTCATCAACACCATTGAAGATAACATTTAGTGCTTTAGAGTTGCTATTGGCCTCTGTCTCTTCTTCTGAAGTCCAATCTCCCTCACCTTTTAATATTGAAGAACCATCTTCTGCAGAGACTATTGGGTGATTCCAAACCGTAATAATTGCCCTCCATGCTTTTTGGTCCATGGATTTGATGAAGGCAATCATTCTTGCTTTCCAATAGTCATAGTTTGATCCATTCAGAACTGGTGGTCTGTTTATTGATCCTCTATTCCTGTCCATCTTGAACAAGATTTTGTCTCCCTGGAGCTCACCCAGCAGGTTAGGGTGCCTGCTCTGATTCCAATTGAAATTCTGTTTCTAGGCAGGACAGATGTCGTACACAATGTCTAGGACAATGTGTCTGTAGTCCAGATGTCTCAGATAACTGGTTCGACAATTGGTTATGAGGATCACAAATATTATTGCAGTACTGAAGTAAATAAAAGCAATAAAGAACACCAGTAATTGTTAATCCAGTTCGGCGCAAACCAGCCCTACTCTGGGGGATACCAATCCAGGAAGTGAACACTACTAATCCGAATTAATACTTAGTCTTACAACCATACCAAAAACCCTACTGGCATGTATGTCTTTTCTAACTCCCCCTGAATATGAGAACCTACCCAACTCCCTCTAATCACTAATCCCAAGTGACGACAACTTTAAACTCCAAAGTTTAAAGACTTAGATGAATGGCGACATTCAACAACAAAGCTACAAAGTATCAAAACCAATACTAAGAGCCACAAAGCTGCAAAGTATCAAACAACGATACTAAGAGCCACTAATGCTTTGTACAGTAGGCACAAAGCTTTGAACTCACAATCTTCAGTTCTTGTGGGTTGAGTTTTAAGCTCTATGTTGAGTTCTATTTATAGGCGTGAAAGTCTTCAGATCTTCTTCAGTCTTTCAGATGCACTACAATTAAGAGTTAGTTTTAAAACAAACTTGTTTAAAAACAAACTCCAAAAGATAAAGAAATTAATCTGTATCCACAAATTAAATACGAATCCAATCGTATCTAACACTTAGAATTAATAACAAACTTTATCATTAATCCTAATCTCAGCTTGTTACTTAAAGATTCGCGCTTTATTCAAATTTAAACAAACACGCGTGCTTAATGGATAAGCATTATCTTTTAAGCTGAACTGGGCCAAGATGTCCTACCCACATGTCTTAGGACATCTTGTTCGACATGTTACCCTAACATGCTCTGAACTTAGTGACAAGATGTCTAGGACATCTTGTTCAACATGTTGCATCTGCACATCTTCAATATGCACAAGTGGTTTAGACTTAATTACTTTAGCATTTGGTGCTTCAGTTAAGTCACTCCGACCAAGTTGTTTTAGCCTTATGATGCAGCTAATCTCAGAAGAACTACAACACTAAACCTGGAACACTTTATCAAAATCAGGAAGAGCTAAGACAGGGATGGTACACAACTTTTCTTTAATCAAGGCAAAACTCTGCTCCTGCTCAAAACCCCAATTGTATTTTCCTTTCTTCAAACATTCAGTGATTGGTGTAGTGATAGTGCTGAAATCTCTGATAAATCTTCTGTAGAAAGTAGCCAGCGCATGAAAACTACGTACTTCAGTGACTGATGTAGGTGCAGGCCAGTCTCTGATATCCCTCACTTTCTCTTCATCCACCTGAATTCCATCCTCACCAACTACATACCCCAAGAAAAGTAATTTGTTGGTACTGAACGTGCCCTTTTTCAGGTTAATGTACAGCTGATTCTCTTGTAACACTTGCAAAACTAGCCTCACATGTTCCAAGTGTTCTTCCTTGATCTTGCTATCAATCAGAATATCATCAAAATAAACCACCACAAAAGAACCAATAGAAGGACGCAGAACATGATTCATCAACCTCATGAAGGTGCTATGGGCGTTAGACAACCCAAAAGGCATCACCAACCACTCATAAAGTCCATCCTTACTCTTAAAAGCTGTCTTCCATTCATCTCCAGGTCTAATTCTTATCTGATGGTACCCACTTTGCAGATCTATCTTTGAGAACACCTTGGATGCTGTCAATTCATCAAGCATGTCTTCTAAACGGGGAATTGGAAAACGATACTTGATAGTGATCTTGTTGATGGCCCTGCTATCAACACACATCCTCCACTGATTTCCTTTCTTAGGCACCAAAAGGACTGGAATGGCACAAGGACTCATGCTTTCACGGATAAATCCCTTCCTTAGTAAATCCTTAATTTTCTCCCTTAAAATCTCATTCTCCTTAGGACTCATGCGATAATGAGGAAGGTTTGGTAGGCATGAACCTGGAATCAAATCCATTTGGTGCTGAATATCCCTCATGGGCGGTAAGTCATTTGGCAGCTTATCTACAAATAACTCGTTGAAATCCCTTAGAATTTCTAAGATTTCCCCTGGAATTGGAACCTCTTCTTTCACAACACTCATCACCCCTTTGAAAACAACTGGACAAAAACAATTAGCTTCTCTGACAGCCTTTTCAAGTTTCCTCTCATCCTGAGTCATCACTAGGAAACTAGATTTATTGTCTTTTGGATTCTTATCAAAATGTAAAATAACGGCCATATCAACTTTATGAGTGCCCCAGGTAAACATCATCACATTATCACGTCCCCGGTAAGTAATATCATTATCAAACTGTCAAGTAAAATATGACAAACATCCATATCAATAACATCACAAAGTACCTCTTCTTTATAATGTTTGCCAATGGAGATGGGAACTCTGCAGGACAGCGTCACTCGTACCTGGGATCCCTTGCTGACCCAGCCAAGGGCATATGGCTTCTCATGAGGCTCTGCGGGCAACTTAAAATAATTCACCAATTTTTGTGGCACTAAGTTCTCTGTGCTCCCATTATCTATTATGCGATCACATACCTTATTCTTGACAGAACAATGAGTCTTGAATAAGTTTTTGCGCTGCCATTCTTCTTTAGTTGCTAGTAACATCCGCTGCAACACAAAATTCACCCTTCCATCGGATTCTTCTTCAGCAAATTCTACCCCTGGATATTCATCCTCATCAGGCTGCTCTGTCTCATCATCATCGTCCCTTTCTCCCACAATAGCTGCAACTCTCCTTGATGGACAGACATTGGATCAGTGACCTTTCCCATTACATCTAAAACAAGTATCAATAATGGGTTTGGCATATGGATTGTTTTGTTTTTGGGTTGGGGCTCTGCCTTGTGGTGCACTGCTAGAACTACCAGTTGTCTTATTACCAGGAGTATAATCCCTGGCTGCTGCACTTTTCTCTTTGTCACCTGATGATTCAGTATTATTCTGGGGAGAATACTTTCTGAAGGAGGAGATATTTCTGGGCGTTTTCTCTATCAATTCTGCCTTCAAAGCTAGGTTGGACGCTTCAGCAACGGTCCAGACGGTTTGCAAACCCATCTTCTCCTGCAAGGATCCTTTCAATCCACTGATATAACGAACCACTTTCTGATTTTCAGTTTCACCCAATTCATTACGTTCAGAAAAACGCAGAAATTCAGCGGTATACTATGTCACTGATCGCTTGCCTTGAACACATTCAATATACATTTTATACAGACGTTGTTCATAGTCTTCTGGTAAAAATCTCTCAAGCATCAATTGTTTCATCTTCCGCCAAGTTTGAATGGGATTCTTTTTCTGTCTCTTCCTCTGAACAACGAGTCTGTCCCACCAGACAGCGGCAATACTTTTCAGCCTGATTGCCACCATCTTAACCTGCTTGTGCTCAGCGACGTCTGATGGATTATTTCGCAAGTGTACGAATATCGCAAGTAATAATAAAATCGATCCCACAAGGATTGAGATTATTCAACAATGGCGAATTAGCTTAACTAGTAAATGTAAAATTAAAGACATAAGGGGGAGTTTTAGCATTCAAATTTGTTAAAATGAAACTTTGGAATTTTATCAAACGATTGGCGGACGATTGGATTTTGTTCCGATTCATTGCATTCCACTATGATACTAGTTGATTGATTTCTAAACATGGTTCATTCAATAACTATGACAATTTAACATAACAATTGCACCCACTCTCATGGTCATATAATTCACTACATCATACTAAAATCTCCTAATCTCTTAGGTCAATTGCATAGCATAACATAAGCAAATTAAATGTGTTAAATCCTTAGTCTCAGCCTTTAATTCTCTATCTCTAGACTAATTACAAGGTTGCATCCATTAATCTAGTTCCAATTCACACAATTAATCTCTTAACAAGCATGAATTAATCATCATCACATACATTCATCAATGGATATGAAGCAATAAACACAAAATTAATGGAATAGTAAATGAATTAACCACAAAGAAATCAACACATAACTAGCATATGATTCATAGTTTCATACAATTATTCATCACAAAATCCAATCTAACAACTTAGTTCATCATAGCTACAAGAGGTGAAAGGAAACTAGAATTGAAATACATGATAGTTGGAAGAAGAATTGGATGAGGAGAGATCTTCAATCTTGTTTCCAAGCCCTCAAATCTTGTTTCTCCATCATGATTCTCTTGATTTCAAGCTCCAAAATGATGCTCCAAGACCCTTTTTCCTTCCCAATTCGTAACCCTTTTACAATTTGAACAAACCTCCTTTTATAGTGCAAGAAAATGGTCAAAAATGGGCCAAAACAGCTTCCAGTTCGCCCGCGAGATCTGATTCGCCTACGCGAATTTTCCCAACAGCACAGTTAGCTTACGCTAACTCTGGTTCGCTTGCGCTAAGTCTACGCTAGCCTGCGCTAAGTCTGCGCTAAGTTGGCAGAATGCCCACTAAAAGACGAAAAATCAGCATTTTCAGCATTTCTTCCTTTCCAAGCTACCTTTCATTCTAAGTCTTTTGCACCTCAAAAATGATCAAAACCACTTCAAAACACCTCTAAAACACCATTGAAATGATCTTAAAAATGTAGAAATGACAAGAGTCATCAACGTCCATGACGTCGAAAAATCTGTCAACATCAATCTGCCAATCTAAAAATTCCTCTACTCCAATCGTTCCGTAAAACAATGGAATATCTGCTTTCACGCGGTAATCATGGTGATTGCCACGATCGTTTCTTTCTTCAGTCACGACCTCCTCCTCTTCTGAAATCGAATCATCAATCGTATGATTGTTTCCATGATCTCCTCCCTTGTTCAGATTGATTCTGTTGTTGTTGGATAAGGTTGTTGCCTGTGTTGTCAGATTGGTGATGGCCGCAGTTAAAGCCGCTATGGCACCATCAAACTCTGTTTTTGTAACCGGTTGATCTCCCATCTGATCACTTCACGAAAGAACAGGGAAAACCTGCTCTGATGCCAACTGACGCAGAACGGAAGCGCTAGGTTAGCAAAACGCTAAACGTAATTGATAAAGACAAGCTGCAAGCACAAACTTGTCAAAATAGGGTTTTGGAGTCCACCGAAAATTGAGATAAAACTCGAATATTTTTATTGAATGAAAAACTGCCCCTCAAGGCTACAATGATTTAGTTTAAATAGTAAGGGAAAATAAAAAAGTAGCAAATCTAGAATAATAAAAATAGCAAATCTAGAATAATAAAAATAACAAATCTAAATAAACCCTCCTACATCAAAAGTCCACCAACCTTTGAGGAGCATGAAATTTAATTTTTCTAGGCTATAAACAGGACTTCAATTCTCTTGTAATGGCAAGCAATTCTCTCTCGTAAACATTCCAATGTTCTAAATAAAGTTTTATCTTTTAATTGCTTTGATTGCAGTTTAATTTATTTCTTTCTGTGGTTGCTCACCGTGGATTGGAGGTAGTTGACTATGGCCTAAGTGCACTAGTCTGTTGTCGAGTAATAATTCTTAAATGAATGAGTTCGTCTTCACATGGATCGTGCCAAAATAACTAATTTCGTTTAGGAATTAACAAAAAGATAAATTTGCTTTCCCTTTGAATTTGATGGGTTTTAGTTAACAATGCTAGTAAAATAAAATAGTACTTTTAAGAATATGAGAGCGGTGGTTAAATCTTCTTAGAATCCATCCTCTATTTCTACTTGGTAATTTGACGTTCTTCCTCTATAATTCCTTTTTATTATCTTTCTAGATTAACATAATGGTAAAACATGCTCTTGCATATTAAAATCACCTTATTGCACAGGAATAAGCTAATACTAACTAAAGAAAGATAACTCATATTGTCACATTTTGATACCTAGACATGATCTCTCCCGCTCTTGCTAGAGTAATTATCTCAGTTCTGGCTTAGGGCCCTGTCACGACATATCCTAACTCTAAGGACTATTCATAAATATGTGCACATTCATATATGAAAGTACATTAGCATAGTGAATAATTAAAGATAAATAATAAACTGAATTGTGGATAACATAAACTTTTTCCAACCAATTACGTGTTTCAAGTTATCCTAGGGGATTTCATCTAAATGACCTAACCTAAGGGATTTAACTATTCATAGGCATAATCATCATAACATAAGAGTTTAGAAAATTACACATAATAAGAACCTTAATTCCTTGGTGGTGAAGGTACCCCTATGATGGGAGGTCGCCCTCCCTTGAGAGCTTCTAGCTCTTCTTTCCCCTTAGTACTGCTTCTTTGAGAGTTGCTTCGTTCCTTTCTGAATGAATGAACAATGTAGTGGTGAAAGACTCTATTTATAGGCTTTTTGTGTTTGGGCTTTACGCGTCATCGTGACACGATAAAATTGCACCGTACCACGATGTCTCACATATGACCATCGTGGGATGATATCTTATGTTTCTTTCCCAAAATATTGTAGCTTTGCTTCAATTTTACATCCTATCATCGTGGGACGATGGCTTGTGTGTTTTTTCTTCATTTTTGGCCCTTTTTTTTTTATGATTTTCTAACTCTCGCTTCTTCACCAAGTAACTTCAATCCTTTATATCTTTTTGCTTGATTTGGTCTTGAAAACTATAAAGAATTACATACAATAACCTAAATATATACTTAAAAATGTCATATAATTTACTGTCATCAGTAGTCCATTTTATCTCGGAGTTGCAAGGAGTCCCTTGTTGTAGTCGTGGAATTGATAACTCACTTTATGTGACGTTTTTAGACTTTTGATACATGGATTATTACTTGTATTTATGTTTATAATATTACAAGAACCTTTCCCACTACAAAATCCATATTTAATTCATCCTTTGTTAAAAAGAAATTAAACTTTTGTAAAAGATATTCATATATAATGTACTAATCATGACCACAAAAAAATAATTTAAAATTTCGAATGATATATACGAAGTGACCGAACAGAAGAACAAAAAATTATGACAAGAAATATTAGATGGACCAATATTTACTGAAATTTTTTACAGAAATTTAAAACAAAATTTGAGATATTTATGAGGATCAAAATATATTTAACCCTTTGTCATTAAAAGAAAATATTTAACAACAAAAAAAACAAGTGTATTATATTTTGTCAAAAAAAAAGATTTTTTTTTCTTCAAAAATATATTCCTCGGGTCTTCCTTTCTCTTGTACCTATTTGATTCAGCCGCTTTCTGTGATCCTTTATATAGTCTTTCTTTCTTTTCCCAAAATTTTCCCTTATTCATATTCAGAATTAGGGTTGCTTCAAATTTTTATTTCGATTGAGGCTATCTTCACCAATTATTCCTTTTTTTTTGTTTGGCAATCTTGTTTCTTCGATTATCAAGAAGAAATCTGTGAACAATGCCTCCGAAAGTGGTAAAAAGAGGTGCTGCGGCCAAGAAAGCGAAAGATTCTTCAAAAACTGCAATTCAGAAGCAGCAGCAAGAATCTGAACCTGAACCTGTTGCTGATGTTGTAGGGGAAGATAATCCCGTTGAAACAAACAATTTGGCTCAAGAGATTGTGCCTAATGGTTTGAATGTGGTGGAATGTAAGTTCCTTTTCCTCTCTTTTATTGATTTTGTTTTTTGTGGAATTTTTTCATTCTTCATATATATGCAATGTTGTTTTATATTATGTTTGATGCATTCTGTGGTTATTATGTGACATGGAGTTTATCAAAATTGCAATTTTTTGTTTATGTTTGACTTTGAATGATGATTATCAAGTGAACCTAGTGGTTATGGCTAATGATCAAAGGTTTTAAATGGCAGTCACCGTTTTGGTTGTTAGGGATGCCGCATTACGGATTGCGGGTGTGAATTAATCACAATATCGCACAATATCGCGTTATTACAATTATTTGTACTATCATATTTGTACAATTAGATAGATATGTAGTTCTGAATTAGGGAAAGAGCTAAAAGGAGATATTATGTTAATCTTTGTACTACAAATGTGATTTTTATCCATCTCAGAATTCTATATGTATTTGCATTTTGTCGTGGCTGTAATGGTGTTTCAGTGTGTTTGTTTTTTACTCTATGAAAACGGGAAAAACTGTAATCATGGCTGCCGATACCATTTTGTCACGGCCATTTTCTCGGAAACAGACCGTTTTTTAAAACTTTGGTTATGATTACTTATCTATTGGTATTGGTATGGAAGTGCTCTGTTGTTTTTGTTGTCTTGTGTGAATATTGATTGTTTTGGGATACTACTGGTGATAGTGAACGCTTAGTGATGGAAATCTGTACATGACATATTCCATCAGCCCTTGGCTCAGTGTAAGTTATGGGATTATTAGAAACTAGAAAGCGTTTCTTTGATAGAGTGGTATAGCACATTATCGTTTCTTTTGAACTTCTTTTCTTCATTTTGGCAACCTGAGATAAGCTATTGCATATAGGATCATATATACTGTGAAGTTTTCTTTCCTTCTTTTATTTTTTTAAATTTGCTCTAGTTTTTTTTCCTTTCTATTTTGTGTTATGTTTTGCATCATATGATGCTGGATTGATTATGAAAAATGGAGTGCACTAGTTTTGTAAGTACTATAATGTTGGAAATGTCGAGAGTGTTTTGATCCGGATGGCTTTAAATATTATCTTATAGCAGCCAATGGAGAGGAGATTAAGGAGTCCTTAGATGAATATGAAAAAGATGAACACTTAGATTTGGAGGATAATTATCATGAGTATGATCCTGAGGAGTATGTTGGTGATGACTATGATGAGCGGGAAATTGAACAAGATGAGGGTCAGGAGATCGGAGATGAAGTGGAGGAAGAACCTGAAGAAAATGTGGATGAAGAAGGTAATACAGGCGATGAAGAAGTTGAATATGTTTATGAAGAAGTTGAAGGTGATGATGATGCCGCTGCTGGTGATGATGATGCTACTGCAGGTGATGATGATGCTACTTCTGGTGATGATGATGAGCATGCTGCTGAGGAGAACGGGCATGAGCATCTGGTTGATGTGGAGGAAGAGGAACAAGGTGAAGTTAGAAAGGCGAGGCAGAAGAAAAAGGAATTTGAAGTATTTGTTGGGGGCCTAGACAAAGATGCGACGGACCATGATCTGAGGAAGGTTTTCGGTAAAGTTGGGGAGATTACTGAAGCCAGGCTGATGATGAATCCTCAGACTAAAAAGAACAAGGGATTTGCATTATTGCGTTTTGAAACTGTTGAACAAGTGAAAAGAGCATTGGCAGAGCTAAAAAGACCAGTGGTAATCTTTGATCTTCTCATGGTTAGAGCAGATTTACAATTTGTAGTGTATTAAATCATATGTTTTCATGACTACAATTTCAGATTAATGGCAAACAATGTGGTATCACTACATGTCCGGACAGTGATACTCTCTATTTAGATAACATATGCAAGACATGGAAAAAGGATGCTGTAAGTCTTTTTTTTGGTCTATTTCATGCAACCTTCAAGGCCGAGTAATGCATACTAGTATTACGTCTTGCCACCTTCAAGGCCCTTGTTTCTAACTATTAATGAAACTTTTGATGCCAGTTAAAGGAGAAATTGAAACGTTATGGAGTTGAAAGTTTCAAGGATTTGACTTTAGTAGAAGATGGTAATGAGGGTACAAACTGTGGATTTGCATTTTTGGAATTTTCATCTCGTTCAGATGCTAAAGAAGCCTATAAGCGATTGCAGAAGACAGATATTGCTTTTGGAGATGATAAGCCTTCAGAGATTTCCTTTGTAGACTCCTTTATTGACCTGGGTGATGATATTATGGCACAGGTATTTTTCTGGATCTCATTTCCCTGCTTTTGTCAAGGCTGATGTTTAGAACCTGCAAAATATGGTTTTTTGATCTCATTCAAGCATTTGGGAATATGGCCATTGGTACACACATCTATGTTGGCTTCAAACATCAGTAGTGGTTTGTTTTTATGGTAAACTATATTTTGGGTGCGATATTAATTAAGACTTTATTTTTCCACCGGTTACTTATAAAATCAACGACGTGGATTCACTTTAAGATTGATTTAACAAATTTATACCAATTTAACCTAGTTTGCTCTGGAGGTTGGATAAGTATCACAAGATGAAACCTAAGTAGTTTTCATGTCTGGACAGGCTTGAATTCCATCCTTGTCTTGGTCATTGTTTTTAGATTTTATTACCTAAATATAACAAATTTGTTGATCGCTGTGATCCACGGACACGACACAGATACAAACATGTATGTACGTACACACTGCTAATATGCAAAATATAGGACACTGACATAAAGAAGATGAAGATCGGAGAAGATAAAGACGTGTATTTGGCAAGACGTGCATATGCGGGAACTTTCTAATGTCTAATTAAAATACTATTATCGTACTTTTAAAAGCCTTTTTTGTTTCTGATTTTATTAGAAAGAAATGTGCTCTTGCCTCTTACAGTTGTTGTGTCAGAAGTATGTCAAAGAGAGAATTTTTTTTGACACTTATGTGAGGTGTGTGTTATATATATGTTGTCGTATGAGTGTAGCTGTCTGTTGGACAATGGACGCCTAAACCCGAGTGTTGGTGCTTCAGAGGTTGGTCAAGTTCTGCCATTTATTTTTGGTGTAGCTGATCAAATCTATGTAAAATTGCAGGTTAAAACTGTATTTATTGATTTACTGCCTCCTTCATGGGATGAAGGTTATGTCCAAGATCTTCTTAAGAAATACGGGGAAGTTGAAAAAGTTGAGCTTGCTAAGAACATGCCAGCGGCTCGCAGGAAGAATTATGGATTTGTTACGTTTGCTACGCATGCTGCTGCTGTGGAATGTTCTGAGAGCATCACCAGTGCAGGGTTAGGGGAAGGCAGCAAAAAGGTTTGTTTGGCTTTTAAATTTGATGTACACGTGCAACAGCTAAATATAGCTTTTTTAACGCTTCTAGCTTCTTTCAGGCAAAAGTTAGGGCTAGATTGTCGAGACCTCTTCCGAAAATTCGTGGAAAACATGTTACTCGCAAGGACTTTTCTGGCCGAAAGTCTGGAAGATTGGCAAGGCCTTCACGTAGTGGACCTTTACCACGGAGTCGACCTTTACCACGGAGTCGACCTATACCACAGAGTCGACCTGCTCGTGTGGTGAGAAGATTTGGAAATCGTATTCCACCAGTTAGACCTTCTAGTGCGAGAAATAGACGTCCTGTCACATCGATGCCAGTAAGAGCTAGGCCAGTCACTCCTCCAGCTAGATCGTATGACAGGAGATCGACCGGTATGAGTTACCTCCCTCCACTCACCCACGCAAGCAGAATTTCTGTTATTAGTCTCTCTTTATGATTTTATATTATGATACTGTCTTTGTATCAGCTGCATATCCAAAGAGTAGCATCAAGAGAGCTTATGACCGACCTGTGGATCTTCCACCTCCAAGAAGTAGAGTTTCTGCAGATTATGGTTCTCAGATGGCCCCTCAAAGACGTCCATCTTCTTACAGAGATTATCCAGCCCGTGACTCTGGCTACTCTGACCTGCATAGGAATGCATCTCGTACTGCACCAAGGAGGGGTTATCTGGATGATGGTTATGATCGAAGACTTGAGAGGCCTCCTCCTCCACCTCCCCATTTAAGTTACCATGAAGGACGTCCCCGTGATTACGACACACTATCTGGCTCGAAACGTCCTTATGCTTCCATTGTAAATACCATTTTAATATTCATTTTAACGGTCTCATTTATTTTAGTTCTGATTTTAGCAAATGAAATTCTGTTTATATATTTTTTTTATCTGTCACCAGGATGATATTTCTCCACGGTATGCTGATGCTGCTGCTCGCCAATCAAGATCTCGTTTAGACTATGACTATGGAGGTAGTGGTTCACACTATAGAGAGGCTTATGATGATAGGTAAGTTTCCTTGAAGCAAGGTTCTCCCATTCCCCCCCAACCCAATGTTTGTTGTTCTCCCCTAAACCCTAACTTATTCATCGCATTTTGATTGGTAGGCTTGGAAGATCTAGTTTGGGATATCATAGTGGCAGTAGAAGCTCTATATCCATTCAAAACTCACATGGAACATATATCAGTCGACATGACACGAGTAATGGCGGAGGTGGATATTATTACAAATAATCTAATATGTTGTTTTAAACATCAAGCTTTATTGCTTAGTCTTTACATCTTTTTGTATGTTGCCTGTCAGGTTCTATTGGTGGTAGTGATGGGGGTATCTACTCATCAAGCTATGGTTGCGATTACATATCTCGTGAAAGTGATGTATGTTACTGTCCTTTCTGAATTGGAAGTAGTGTTTTTATATGACTAAATATTTGTCTCATTCTTAAAGTTTATTCTTCTGGTACATTAGGTTGGCCGGAGCTCGTATTCGTCCATGTATTCTAGCAGGGGTATGAACGGTAGTAGCAGTTATATGGGTGGTGGTGGTGGTGGATCTAGATCTTATTATTGAGGTAAGTCATCTAATAATTCCTTGTCATTCTATTTTATGAAGTACACTACATGGTGAAGCACACAAAATAAGTAAATATCTTCCTTTGCCATCTCTATATATCTCCCTAAGGGATGGTGGGGAAGATTGCACAACCATTCACCAGTGAATTTGTCTGAACATATTTTAATATAACAGATGCTGCTGTTGGATGTGCTTATTTATGCTTATGGATGACGTGATGCCTGCCATTTTGGAGAAAAGGAACATTGCAAGTTATTATAGAGTGATATGGATTTTGTCACACGAATCAAGGATTATTTCAATCCAATATATCTTGGGTCTTCTCCGGATAGACAGTTGAAGTTCTTCAATTTGTGCTGCAAGTAGTGAGGTTAACTCGACGCGAAAAGAGAAGAGCCAAGCCTGTGATTTGTAATTAAACTTAGTTTTGTAAGATAGCTCCAAGTTTTGTTCATTTGGAAAGAAAACATGGCCAATTGATTTTTAATTTTGTCCTCTGTCGAAAAAGTTGAGTTATTAAATTAATTTTTTTCTTTCTGTAATTTTGGATTAGTTTATTTTTTTGTTAGTTGAATTATCATGAACTGCCTACCATGGTAGTAAGTGGTGTGACTTGTGAGCACTACTTTAGGGATAAATAAATAAAGGAAAAAGCCTTGACAAAGTGTCATCTTAGAATGTATGATAAATTAATTGGAATGTTTTGCTGGTGGGTTTCTTCCCTTAAGATGGTGAACTAATTCCCTCTTATAATGTTCTGTGTGATTAAACAGCAGCCTAAAAATGCCATGGAACTGCTATCACACTGTTATCATGCTATTCGTGGCCGCTATGCCCGCTTCTCTAAACAGCGGTTTGCGGCCCTCTAGCGTAGCGAAGAGGGAAAGGAAGTGTCTATAGTATGTTGGTTTGTCCTGTATTTATACATCAAAAAATCATGCTTAAAACGGAATTTGTTTTACCATCAGTATTGACCTGATTATCAATTTATCATTAGGGAAATGATAACTGTGCTCTATTAAAATAGTAAATATTTATAGGAATGCATGGAATCAATATATTAAATATTTATGAAATTCTTAAAGAGTGTTTTATGAGCATCTATTAGCAAGGCTCTTTAATACTAAATAAAAAATCGTGCAATTGAAATCCAATGTTGAATTAAGTTAAAAACTTACTTGTATCTTTTTTCTTTAATTTTTTTTCACTTTCTTTTGACAAATATTGGTATGATTTGTCTTGTATTAACTAGTAAAGCTCATAAAAAATATACATGAAAGATGATTTAATTTGTTAAATAGTAAAGCTCATAAAAATATACGTTTAATAGACATACTTTATTGGTATGTAATAGTTTTGCACTAACATTCAATAAAAAATCACTGTGAACAAAAAAAATAGAATCTACTTTGGATTAGGAGTCACTTTAATCATCCTGTGTAAGTCATTTGAAATTCGTCTTCTCAGCATAGAGCAAAGCAAGTTTGGCTGAGTTTATAAATATCTTTAATAGCTAAAATGGTAGTCAGTAATATATTTTCGGTCAACATTTTTCCGTGTTGCACAATTAATTTCAAAATAATTATAGAAGTGTGATATATGATATTAGGAGTAACATATTAATGAATTTTCATTAGATGTGAGTGAAAAATTGTTTTTCACTAACCCTTCATATTCTTTTCTTTTTAATGAATATCTACCATTTCGTTTATACTAGGGGTGAGCACGAACCCGCAACCCGACTCGAAACCGACATAACCGCCAACATATGGAAGCACTCGGTCGGGTGCGGGTCGGGTCTCAGGTCAACAATTGTGAAAAAACAGTCATGAACGGTTGTATACGGGCGGGTGCGGGTCTCTAAAATTTATCTCTTCATAACCAAAACTGACCGAACAATTACTAAAATATAATATTTTTTTTTCCAGTTTTGAGCACCTCTTAATCTCTTATACTCTTCGCTTTGTTAATTTTGTCTATCTTTGATAGAGAAGAAAAATGTTCTATTTTACAAGTTTATGCTTGTAATAGGTTGATAAAGGAGATGTGAAAGATAATATTCTAGATTTATATTAATTTTTACTTCTCATCTACTATCTATTATTGTCGTTGGATTAACAAATTTGAAACAAAATAACTGCATCTCATTATTTTTATTGTATCATTTGTTGCAGTGTGTACGAAATATTGAACTATTTGAAAAATAATATTTTTTTGATCAATGAAATTTTAGACGTAACAACAAAGTTTCAATGTAACCCGTTAAAACCGACCTACTATACCCGTCACTCGTATGACCCGAACCCGAACAAACCAAAGATGTAGACGGTCGGAATTAGGTCCAAATTAAGAGGCCGCGGTTATTATCGATTTTACGATTTTCGGCCCGAATCCGATCGAATTCGACCTATGCTCACCTTTAGTTTATATAAAAGAAATTATATAGTATTTTTAATAAAATAATAATAATGTAAAAACAATAAATAAAGCAAAATAGACCAGAGAAAAATCAAAAAGGAAAAGTGAAACGTGTCATAAATTGAAAGTTCATGGTGACGATGAAACATCTCTTTTTTAGCCTTTGTCGCAAGTTCATCGTGAAAAATAAAATAAAATGAAAACCTACGAAGCTTGTTCTTCTTCTTCTTCTTCTTCTTGTTGTTGTTCTCATCACAGGGTCCTTTACGGACACCATAACACAACAATTACAAACCCACAAAATTTCTCCATAATCTGAAAATGGGTCGTCGTCAAAACGACTCAGATTTCGGTAAATCAACCCTTTTCATTCTCTTCTTAATAGGTACAATCTCCTGTTCCGCGGTGTACCTTTTTCTTACTGTGGTCTTTGGTTCAATCCCTGAATCCGTGCCATCAATGCAGGATATGGCATTGGTTGAAAAAATTGATTTTGATGATTTGTTGAGTGAGGAAGAAGGAAAATGTTGTAGAGGGGTTGAACATTTAGAACTTTGGGGTGAAGCTGTTAAATGGGGTGATAAATTTAAGGTTAATTCTTCTGAGGATTGTTGTATGGCTTGTAAGAATATGTGTCGTGGTAATGGTGGACGTTGTTTGTGTAATTCTTGGGTTTGGTGTGGTGATAGAGATGCTTGTGGACCTAGATTTGGTGAGGTATTGTTGCAATTCTATCTTCTTCTATTTTGGTGTTAATAGTATACTTGATATGTATGTTGCCAGAACTGACCCCTGAACCAGATTAAACTGGTGGTGAAAGCCAAATAATTGTGTATTTTGGTTCCATTTCAAAATTGATTTTAGTCGGTATGATTGATTTTGACATGTTTGTATAGTCTCAAGTAGAATTGATTATAACATGAAGCTAGCTAGAATATGGATATTTTTCTTCACTATTGATTTTTAGCCTAGAATATATTGTTCAACTCTCTTTAATATAAATGTATCTAATCATGTCACATTTAACTCTCTTTTAGTCAGAATCAATTTTGCAGAATCAATTCCATTCAAAATCAGTTTTTATCGCCATAGAACCAAACACATATTATCTGATTCTAGATTGTGGTTTATGATACTTAAATGACTTGATTTAGTTGATTATTTTGAAAATATTCAACATATGGAATGATTAAATTGTTAAGTCTATGACCTTGATAGCTACCTTTCTTATTAGTAATAAATAATGATTAAATTGTTGATAGCTACTGTCATTGTAAAGATTAACTTTTTTACCTTCTGTAGCTTATTATTGCTTGAAATGTAAAATTGTGTAAGGATTGAAAATTCCCATCTCTTAGGCATAGAATTTTATATGCACTTTATATAGTGTTATACCATTTTCTTCTTTCATTTCAGTGTTGGTTAAAACGACAAAAAGATGCTTTAAACCCTGAACGAGTAGACCCGGGAAATAAAAATATGTGGACTTCTGGATTTGTCTTTGATAAGGGCGAGGTGAGAATATTGTGTTATTGTAATTATTTCTCGCATTGACATGTACTATGATGCCTATTTGAGATATGTATCTGTGTCAAATTATTTTATATGGATTTACAAAAGTATCAATACCAGTTATTTCAATCCAACAATGTTTTTAGAATCCAGGTTTATGCTATAATCACTTCATCCTAAGAACTGGATATGTATTAATGAATTTTGTTTTTTCATGGTCTTGACTCTTGAATACTATGCATAAGTGCATTTAATTTGTAAGCAATGCTTTATGTTCATGATAATGCACTCGATATATTTTTCATTATACTTTTGTTTTGTGCTCTTCTTTGAGCTATGTGGTTCTTACATATTTATTTTTGTTTTTCTAATTCTTTGAACTTTATACTTATATTTTCATTATACATTTATACTTTTAGGGGGTTATTGGTTTGGAAACTGACTACGGAATTCTTCGTATAAAAGTAAGTATTTCTCTACATGTCTACTTTGTTGTTTGTCTATGATGCTCATTGCACATTTTACCTTCTTATTTTGCACCGAAAATGCTTAATATGTCTAGCATTTTGTCATATTTTCCATTGTCTATTTTCTTAATGTTTAATCCGGCAAATGAGACATGTCCAATGCGGTTGCAAAACCTATCTAAAAAGCATGCCATTATCCATAGATTGCTTATGGTTCTCTATGTGTTTGTGCATGTATGTGTCTAAAGCAGAGGGACAAAAACTTTACAAAAATAAAGGAATTTTCTGAGCTTATGATTATACTTCGTTTGGTTGATAAACTTTCCTGCTGATATCATCAGCTAAAGGTTTGAACAGCACGGATTAAAGACATTTTTTTGGGAAGAAAATCACTTTGAAGACAATATACTGTATATAAAAATCTTTAAGGGTAGTTTTTTTGTTGTTGCATTTAAGCTTGGGATGCGGGTGCGTTAAAGTTGCTAGGAAAATGGTTTCTTACTGGGTTAATAAAAGTCCAATTTGTTAACCAGAGTTCTGGACATGTTCGATATTAAAGTGCAGGTTCCTATACACAAAAAGTGACTCAAGTGTTGGTGTAAACCAGTGTTGTCAAATAGCGGCAATAGTGGAGTGGAACTTGACCAAATCAGTATTGTTCCATTATACGTTATATACACAAAGGTCTTGCGGAATTTGAGCAAACCGCCATTTTCCGTGATCTGCAATTGACAACACTGGTATAACAGTACCAATCAGTAGTTATAGCTTGAAGATATTGCTTACAAGTTACATCTTTACATCCTTGTCTTTTGCTCATACTTTCCTTTAGTTGGAGAGTGTGGCTGTGTCGGAGGGGGTATTTAAATTTGAATTCTTCTTCTACTTTTGCCCTTGTGAGATATGGATTCTATCATTTCTAGGTATCAATAATGTTGTTAATGTGACTTATAATGTTGTTTCATGGCCGACATCTTGTTACAATGGCTTGAATGCTTACTGATATATGATTTCTGATAATCTAATGTTAATTTGGTTTTTTAATAGATAGTTTGAATTGAAAAGTGGAACCTGAAAAGATGTGATGTAACCCTAATTAGTTTTATCTATTTTTATTACTAGAGTTAAACATGAATGTCATTTCCTAAAACTTTTATGAACTTTCATTGATACAGCTTTTGCCAGACTGTGCTCCGCATTCTGTTGCCTACATTCTTGAACTGTTGGCGTTGCCTCATTGTATTGGTTGCCAGATTTATCGTGCTGAAAGCCGGGGAAGTTTTTGGGATGCTCAAGGAAATCACATAAAAAAGGTAAGGTTCATCATGTGATTACGAGATCATAGGTATAAATTGCGAAATCAACCTCTTGAAAATACAAAGACTTTATATAGTGGATCCAACCCTTTCCTAGACTTTGCAACTTTAACTTACACCAATGATTATGCAAAATCTTGCATGTATACTATGTGGACATTGTTAAAGAACCTAGGTCTATCTTCATGAAAAAAAATGTCATGAAGATGCTCATATTTTATCCTTCCCCCTTTTTATGGTCTTAGCCCTCTGGTTCCGAGGGGAAGGGGGCCCTATCAATCCAGAGTTCGGCCGGGAGGTAATTAAAGTCTAACAAAGGATTGTTTCAGTGAGTATTCAAACTCGGATTCTCCCGAACAATTTATCTTTCCCCCTTTTAGATACCTAATGCGTGCTTGTTTTGAAATTAGAATTTATGCAAGTATTTCACCAAAGTTGTAGTTTAATATTTGAATTTGAATGATGATGCAGGCCAGATTTGGACCTCCTTTTGCTTTAATTCAAGGAACATTAGAATCCCATGAATTTATGTTCAAAGACATTCCAAAAGAACATTGTCCTGCCATAAAAAGAGGGTCTGTGGCATGGGTTGGTTCTGGTCCAGAATTCTTCATCAGTCTTGCTAATCACAATGAATGGAGAGATCAATATACTGTGTTTGGCTATGTTCTATCTGAAGATATGAAAATTTTAGAGAAAATTTCTCAGCTTCCAACTAAATCAGATGTTTGGAGTAACATTGCCGTCTCTATCTTGGAAAACCCAGTTATTTTACGGTTTCGAAGAATACACACATGAGCCATGAGGTGCAGAATCTGTTAGATTGTTCATTGTTCCATTCATTCATTCTATCATAACTTTCTTTTCCCTTTATTAAGTGATCATGGTTTATCTATCAATCAAGGCGATACATGAAGGGATCTCGTCTCAAGTTCCTTCTCTACATGCTCGTATGCATAAAAAGGGATTCAAATAATTTAGGCATTCCGGCGCCAAAATTATAGCTGATTCAGATTGCAAAACAATTAGAGTTAAGTATGCTTCAACTAGTTTTTGATAGGTATGTGACTTTGAGGAATTTTCTTGATTTGTTTTTCTTTCTTTTCATTTGAAGAAACTGATATATATGTAAAAGAAAAAGAATGCATAGAGGAAACGAAAATAGGCTCTAAAGATACCAGAAGCATTAGTAGATTTTTTATATACTTCTTTTTATACCTTCATGTACTTTTTTTTTTCTTTTCTCGGCAATATTTTAGGTCTTTGGCAGCACTGCTCTTCGAACCAAGCAGTGAATCCTGCGTTGAGACTTGGGAATCTAAAGCTAATTTGTGATCAGATGCTGATAAATTTAAATTGGTCATTGCGTTTAAACTTATTAGTATTTGGACATAATTTAGCAATAGATTCCCAAGTAGATAAAAAATGCAAAAAACTACAGCTTAATCTTAATCACCTTGTTCAAACAAAACCATGTTAAACTAGTGACTTGTTCTAACCTTGTTAAGTTGTTCTTTTGATGGTTGTATAATTTAGCACAATGAGTAATAACTATTGAAGTAGTAGTAGAGGCATAAGTGAAAATTTCTTTCCCCACCCCCCTTGTCTCTTTTTAACCCCCCTAAAATCCAAATTTACCCCTGAAATTTGGAAAATTTTGAACACAAAAGCTCGGTAAAGGCGTACCGAGGAATGTAAATTTCGCGGTAAACGTTTACCGAGACATGTTATTATATACCTGCAAAACTGTCTTTCCCTCTTCATTTGTGAAAATTCTCAAACACACTAACAAAAGTTCCACACGATTCTCTTGCGCGATTCCGTCCATTGGAGGCTTGAAATCAAGATTGGAACCTTGGCTAACCGTTTCTACACGCATTGAAGCTCAAAAACAAGGTAAATTTCAATCTCTACCGTTTAGATTAAGTGTAAATTTCAATCTCTACCGTTTAAATTTCAATCAAGGAATATGCTTCCACCGTCATTGTTGAGTTGTGAAGATTAAGTGTATAAATGTATGTTGTGTTTGAATGAAAAAAATATATGTTGTGTGCAATGTTCATATTTACCACGTCGTAGCCAAGTCCCAGCCAAGTCATAGCTAAGTCCCAGCCAAGTCCCTGCAAGTCCCCGCAAGTCCCTGCCAACTCCTAGCCAAGTCCCCGCAAGTGTCAGCCAAGTCTCCGCAAGTGCCCCTCGGTAAACGTTTACCGAGGTTTTTAAATTTCTCGGTACGCGTTCCCCGAGAAAGTTGACGTTATAAGGGGTGTGTCTGGGTGGGTAACTGAACAATTCCTTCGGTACGCGTTTACCGAGCTTTTTCCTAAGGGGTAATAAGGGAAACCCAGGGGGTGGGGAAGAGTTACGGGGGGTGGGGAAAGAAACTTTCGGCATAAGTTAAAGAACTTATAGTCTAACTTTCTTAATCTTTACAATTTGTTAAGCTTCACTCCCACCGTTTTTCACCATTTTCAATAAAATGTGCATTCTTTGTTTCAACAAGCCAACGGACTAATTTGTTGTCTATATTCATCATATCATCCATAATACTCATCACAACCAACTTATTGAGAAAAATAACCTTTTGATAGTATGGAAGTATTCAACATCAATCTTTTAATATTGCAAGATAAATCGGTAGTGTTAATTAGGATATGTTTTTAAAAATATTAATAAATGCATCTAATAATTTGAAAGAGATTATATTACCTCTATTTCAAATTCAAAGTAATTTTTAACAATTTTACATAAATTAAAAAATATAATTTAGATTTTAACACAAAGAAAAATTAGTAAATATCTTATAAAATTATGATGAGAAATATAAATTGAAAAAAATTAGAATAATAGATAGTAAATAAAATACTCATAAGTGCTTAAACACTTAACCAAATGTACAAAAGAGTTACTCTATAAATTTTAGCTCAATCCACAAATATCAATATTGTTAGATTGAGCATCTATCAAACTCAAATACGAAATCTTACGGTTATATGTGAGTATAAGGAGTGGTTATGGTGCATAAACTTTTTCCTTATGCACTATGCATAAATAATGAAAATTGCTTAATCACCCTCTAGATTGCTTAGTGTACCCGTCAAATTTCTAGCACACCCCTAGAAATCTAGGGGTGTGCTAAAAATCTGGGGTATTTATGCATGATGCATAAACTATGCTTATGCACCATAACTTATGCCGTGAGTATAGTAGTATTTTTACTTCTTATTCCTAACAAAATAAAAATATACAAAGGAGTATATGATTCATTGTTCCTTTGTGTTGACATATGAGAATGTATAAAAAAAATGTTAACAACACAACTTATTTTGTGTTACAAAAAGAATTTGGGTTCTGGGCGGTCATATATCCAGGCCAATTTTGTCCATGATACTGTATTTTAACGCGTTACGCGGAATTGAAAAAATCAAAGTATTTCGAATTGTATATATGCGCAATCAACAACTTTATAGCCGTATGATTAAAAATAAATGATCCTAATTTAATGATAAAAATTTAATATTAAATAAAAATTTAAAACTATTTTAAACAGGAAATCACTAAATTACTAGATCATCTCCTTCCCATTCTCTCTTCCATTATAAAGTGAAATTATGAAAGAAATAGAAAGCTAGGAGAGAATAGTGGAAACCACATCCATTTTATTTATTGATTTCTTATTTTTTTATGAGTCAAACAAACCAAACTCCTATTGCCACCAAAGCATCGCCCAAAATGAAATGATTAAAAAATATTCCTAAAAATCACTAGCCCAAACCCAACCAAATTTGACCCACTCATGATCATATATCATATCACAACCAAATATGAAACCAAATGTCATGTCACCCCACTTAGCGGTCGTGTAACTTTTTTCTAAATTCCTCTTAGCTTAGCCTAACCAAAACCAAAAGTCCCACACACAAACAGCTAATTTTGATAATGATGATGATGATAATAAGAAAGAAAAATAACATCACATTTGTTGTTGTTGTTGATGGGCATAGTCAGAGAGGTGTGGACCTCTCCACCCTACGGCGCACATTAGCCTTTACTTCCTTCTCACCTAAGCGGTGGTCGTCTCCTCATCCACCCACGTCACCTAATCCTGCCGCACCACCCTCTTTAACCCCATCTCACCATGGACTCACTATTTTCACATCTTTTCTTTCTCTCTCTCTTTTCCATCTCCACCTTACACCACCCTAATTAATCATCATAACTTTCTCTCTCTACCCTTTTTTGCTATCTTACACCATGGCTTCCTCACAACCTTCTTCACCAACTGATTCCAATCCACCATCCGCCGTTCCTCTTCCTCTTTCCTTACCTGCACCACCACCGCCACCACCAACAACAACCTCTTCCCGCCGTCTTCCTCCTCCTTGCTGGACCCCTGAAGAAACATCTGCCTTAATCGATTCGTATCGTGATAAATGGTATTCTCTTGGCCGTACAAATCTCAAAGCAATTCATTGGCAAGAAGTTGCTGACGCCGTTACCGTTAAGTGCCCTAATGCTTCACCGACACACAAAACCGCCGTTCAGTGCCGTCATAAAATGGAAAAACTACGTAAACGTTACCGATCTGAAATTCAACGGCTTAGATCTCTTCCTGTTCCTAGATCTCGTTCTTCTTCTTCTTGGGTTCATTTTAAATCTATGGATTCTATGGAAAAAGGTCCTTCTCCTCCTTCTCCACCACCGATGATCAAAATTGAAAACCCTAATCATCTTAATCACCGTGAAACCCTAGATGACAACAATGATCTTGACGACGATGATCTATATGAGGAACTCAGAAGTGCTGCTAGTGGTGGATCTGGAAACGCGAGGAGTATCGATAAACTCTACCAGAATGGAGTTTCCGGTGGTGGTGGTGGTGGTCCTCTAGGTGGTGGTTTTCGGATCAGGATTCCTACCGGTGTGAGCGTGGCGCAACCTGGATTGAAATTCTATGGTGGTTATAATCAGAAAATGAATAATAACAATTCAGAATCTGGTTCTCGGATCAATGGTGGAATGATGCTTATTAAGGAGAGAGTTGGGTTAGGGAAGAGAGAGAGGGAGAGGGAGAGAGAGGTAGAGAGAGAAAGAGATCCAATTGGTGAAATGGTGAATGCTATTAAGGTTTTGAGAGATGGGTTTGTTAGAATGGAGCAAATGAAAATGGAGATGGCTAGAGAGATTGAAACTATGCGTATGGATATGGAGATGAAGCGTACTGAAATGATACTCGAGTCTCAGCAGAGGATCGTTGAAGCTTTTGCGAAAGCGGTTTCGGAGAAGAACAAGAAGAGGAAACTACATAAGGGTAATAGTAACAACAACAACAACAACAACAACAATAGCAACACCAATAACAACAACATAGCTTCACCCTCAGAATCGTAGATAAATCTATAATCGATAGTTATTATGATAATAAAGATTCGGAACTTTTTCGATTATGTGTGCGCATTTCACCCTGTGACCATGAGATAAAATCATGCGTGTTTTTGTTAATTAGTGCAGATCTTGTTTTAACTAGGTTGATAATATAATGATGCTGCCATATTCATCTGTCGACCGCTTTTTATTTTTTTTATTTTGTTTTTGGTAAATTTTGGAACTTGATTAGTTTTAGATTATGTATTGTTGGGTGAATTTAGTAGCTTTTTAGTGGTTTTTTTCTTTTTTCTAGTGGTAAATCTTTGTTGCTGCCTTGTATTTAAATTATAATATGATGATTTGACTTGGGGAATATAGTTTCATATTGATCATGTATTTGGTATCTCTGGATGAAATTATGAATTTTATGTGCTTAATTAATTAGGTTTATGTTCTGTTGTGTTTCAATCTATGCTCTTTTGTTATGTTTTGATGCTGACCATTGTCATGTCTAGTAAAGGGAATCTGCTGAAGATTTCATTGTAGAAATTGTTGTTTAACTTTAGGAGTTCACAATATCAATGTATGAAATACCTAGTAAGAATAGAAATTGAAATTTGTTCTTTATAGGGTAGGATTCAAGGACGATGGCATGTGTTCTAGATTGAACACTTTGACAGAACACACTATGTTCTATCAATTGAAAATTTGGTTATCTTATTGTGGTGGAAGAGTGAATTTGAATTATGTTAGAATTTCGCGTACGAATAAGATTTATTGTATGTCATTGATTCAGATGTTGCTTCATATTTCTCACATATGCTGAGAAAATAGAGTTGTGTAACGTTATTCTTTGCTCAACATTAAGCTTATGTTTTGTCTTAGCTTTTTCAAGACTAAGATTGCTTCACAATGAACATTTAGTTGTGTTTTTCACAAGCAACTTATCGCAGCTTCCATTTGTGATTTGTGATGTGTGTTAGACATCAGTTACAAACAGCCACTTAGTGATTGTTATCCAAGCCTATTTGAACAATGAATGATGCAGAGTACATCACAATTTCTGACCTTAAAAGTATCAATGGCAATAGTACTTTGTTTTGAAGCCTGTTTGACTGTCTAGTGTCTCTGACCAAATAGGACCATTTTGGAGTAGATAAATAAAGAGTGGTGTTATTTGTACATCCAAAAGTGGACAACTTTTGGGACAATCCACTTTTCTCTTTTGCAACAAAAAAAAAAGTGAGAGGAGGAGAGAGAGTAAAAATATAATGAGAGTATGAGAGAGAGTTGTCTAAAGTTGTCCATGTTTTGGTTGTAAAAATATCATTTCTCATAAATAAATATAATGTTGAAGCTTAAGATACTTAAAAAATAAATAAAATATCTACAACTTCTTAACAAGTTTCTCTATCACTTTCCTCTAACCCCTAATGATGTTTGTACATCACATTTTTTATTTATTAGTAATAATGAGGTAAAATAAGAGGAATAGAGATAAACATATACTGTACTTTATTTATATGGAGAGGGGAATTTTAATTTTTATTCTTGCTTTCACCACCAGTATAATCTGATTTGGGGATCAGTTCTGACATCAAGTAGTTCCAACCCTCTCTCGGTGAGAGATTGAACTGTGGTCCTCCCTTACCAAGTTCAGAGTCAATCACCACTGAACCAACTAAATATATGCATGAATATGCTTTTATGTTGGGAATATTTAATATTAGTAAGTTGCCAATTCAAATAACTTAGTTCTTTAATACAATGAACCTTCTGCCACCTTTGCAATCTAGGAGTGTCATATTTCAACTTCAATGCTAGGGCAAACAAACTACTTAGTATGCCACATCTTTATTTTGAATCTCTACAACTAGAGGTTTTTACAGACCATTGTGTTAATTGATCTCTTCTATCGATTTGAATCGATCGATCACATTTCATATTTGCTAAATCATTTTCAAATAATCTTTAAAGTTGATTTGAGTTGAACGATCATGATCAATAAGTGCGTCATGTATCTTGAGTGGAATTAAATTCTGCCCGTCTGTTTTGACGTTTTTTTTCCTATGTTAATTAAGAAATAAGAACTCACAATAAGTTGTATTTTCAAGGAAAAAAAATAATATAAACCAACCAACCATCTATATACTAATTTCAAACTATCAAAAACAAAAATTCTATACTAATTTCAAAAGCTCCCTAAACAAAAAGAGAGTACATATAGTTTTTACATAATCAACACCATGTTTTAATCACACTACATGATCAGTTTCATCCTTCAAAAACCTCAGACAAACCATCAAAACTAACCTCCACTTCTCCAACTCTTGGTTTCCCTTTATATAATAATCTCCAGCTAATATAAACCATTAGCAATGTCACTAGCCCACAAATTAGAGAAATCCCAACAGCCCCAAAAATTGCAAACCAAATTAGAAGCAGCTTAAATGATCCAAGAGCAACACTAACCCCGGAAGACTTGCGAAAAAGCTCAGGAAAGTAAAAGAGGGGTGCAGATATCAATAGTAACATACAAAAAATCTGCACACCAGGTTCCAGTGGACAAACCAACATCAATGTCAAAAAATAACACAACATGAACTTTGTTATATGTGTCATTTCTGGAAAGAATGCTTCAAATGCTTCCCCAAATGTAAGTAGTAGTGATTGTGGAGGTGTATTAGTTGATTTTTTGAATCCTAAATCAAATGGAGAAGTTGTGGTTTTTGCTTGATAACCAAGGAAACTACCACATAATAGTAGTAAGGCCCAATGATATTTTGGATGAATGTTAAACACACTGTCACGTGTGTAACGCATAAAAGCCATCAAGGTCAAAGATTTTTCTTTCTGTAGGGTGTTTATTGAATCCTTTCGGTATATAGGAAGAGCAAATTCTCTATCATCCTGAAGAAAAGTATGAAATATCCGATCAATTTAGTTTCAAAATATATTTTATAGATAGATTCGTAAAATAAAATAAAATTACAGTTACAAATACAATTAAAAGTTGAAACTTATTTTATATCCCCAAATGTATCCAAAGAATTTTAAAGTTTACGATTGTAACAGTTAAATCTTTAAGTTATAGCATGCTTGTAACAAATAAATTCTTTAAATTTTACGTTTTGCCATGTTAATTTGCAGTTATTCTCCGTTACAATTTTTTTTTGCACGGTTATCTATCCGGTTAATCTCTTTCAAAATACACATCATGATGGAAGTCAACATTAACCACTACGGTGCACAAAGGCAACGAAAGTTAACCGAAAGAATAACAATGCAACAAGCTAAAAATGTAAAAATCGATTTATTACTTAAAAAACTTTAAGACCTACTATTAACTAAAAATTTTAAAAAACTTAACTTTTACAAACACAAAACTTAAAAAATTATGTATGTATTTGGCCTCCGACAAAAGTAAAAATATGCTGTCGTTGTTACAGTGATTTGGCTATGTGAAAATTTTAGTGGAATTCTCGGTTTAAATCTAAATCACCACAATATAGTAAAAGAAAATAAAAAATACCATGTTTAGTTTTTAACAAAAAAAACTAATTTAGAATATTTTAGAGAAAGTTTTTAACATCTAATTAAAACAATATCTAACAAAGGTCCATCATCGAGGAATTTAGTTGGATACCAATAATATATCATCTTGTAAGTGTGTATTTGATATCACGGTAGTATACCAGAATTATGGTGATTCACCGTGATTTCACGGTGGACACCAATAAATTATATTGTCGTTCAATACAATGTAATATCTTTATAAAATCAGTTTTCTTATTTTATCAATTTCAAATTATCAATATTTCTCTCAATATTGTTTTGTTCAACTCTAGTATGTCATTCAACATGGTAGAATATAGTTCGAAGAAACATAAGAGTAAGGAAACTCACTTTATTCCCCCATATCCAATACAATGAAGAACTTTTGTAAGCATCTGCATCATACAACGAGAGAATCCGTAATACACCATATAATACAAGAGATGTGCTATTTATAGCGAATATTATTGTCGCGAATCTATCACAAATGAGTATTGCGTGTTAGATCTTATGTTAAGGCTCAAATCCTATATTTAAATGGGTTTGGTAGACCGATTTATATGAGTTAGCTCATTTTGACAGCTTTATTTGTGGTATTATAACCCTACGTTACTTTGTAATTAAAATTCTAAGAAAATATTGAAAATAGTTCTAACACCACACTTTTGAAGAAAAAAGACATACCATAAACTTTGTGACCACTAATCCAAGGCGTATGTCTAACACCTCGATATCTCCGAATCACATTCTTCGGCGTTGCCCCAAAATCATTCTGTAAAAACCATAATAATAAATCATAATAAATTTATTTTTTTTAAAAAATTCAATACAAAGGGTGTATAGAAAGCAAATGCATTGCCTTTATA
The DNA here is from genome assembly GCA_030408175.1 of Trifolium repens. NCBI lineage: Eukaryota > Viridiplantae > Streptophyta > Magnoliopsida > Fabales > Fabaceae > Trifolium > Trifolium repens. The sequence goes on from CP125848.1 coordinate 20,119,575, forward strand.
GACTAAAATGTAAATACAACGGAAAAAACAATTTATCCAACAAATCAAGAAAAGAAAGAAGCTATGGATGGATAGAGTATGGAAATCATCCTACATTTTTCTTTTCTCCCTTATGATATAACCCTCCGACAAACCATCAACGTATGGTACATAGATACTTGAGTTTCAAGTGAGAGTTGGTAGCTCAAATGATTTGAATTACGAATTAAATGAGTTAAGGAGTTAAAGTACAAAGTTCAAATAGCCCCGTCGCAGTTGCATTTCTGCTGCCGACAATTTTTTCACTGGTGGCAGAGGCTTAGCTGGAGGAGATGGAAGGAGAGGCGGCAATGCAAAGCAGATTTAGTTGACGTAAGTGAAGAAGAAGATGAATTGGACGGAGAGGTCCGCATCGATGAGGAAGGCACCATTGGTTTTGTTGTGCAATCGAACTCTGTAACAGGTAGCGCTCGTCAAATGAACGAGCCAGTGATGCAGCTCGTACCAAGGAAGTAGGAGACTGGGAGATGACATCACGTCAGACCTCGGGTTTAAGACCATCAATAAAGAGGATCAGACCAAGTGCGAGATTGGATCAAAAATAGCGTATGAAAGGATTATGGTCTTTCTGATACCTATCTATCTAGTACGATCGATCAAGTCATTCTAAAGCAAGGAATAAAGTTTATCTTCCCTTAAGGAATTAACAAAGATAGATGCCATTATTTTATATGTCATATCTATTTTAAAATAGGCCTGGTTCAATTCGACAGGATGGTGTTGGCCAAGAGTGACTAGCAACACGGAGTAGGGATGCCTTGAGGAATCGGTATCACCGGATGCCTAAATGCTTTAGTGATAACAACCTTTATGATAACATTTATTTCAGCATTCGATTGAAACACACTTTCTCTTTGATATCCTATAAGTTAGGGGAGTTTTTTGAGTTTAGAATGCATTATAGTGTCAGACTCGTTATAAAATATCAGCGTAGATTTAACCGGGCTTCTTCTTTTTCTTAGCATTGTAGTTAGTAGGTTGCTTGGGATCATAGTCACATAATTCTCCTAAAAGGTGACGAACCGCGAATTGGTTCGCGCGTACCAATTCGTGGTACTTTTGCGAATTGGTTCGTCGTAATTCTCTTCGAATTCTTTAAAACCTAAGTACCGACGAACCACTCCAACAATCAAATAAGAACAAAATATAAAATGTTGAGACTGATTTAGATTTAGCTGTGAATATGATGGTTACAAGTATAACATCACTTGTCCACTAGTACAATGCATCTCAATTTTATGATTAATATAAACTTTAGATTAATAATATTAATTAACATAAATTTAATACTAATTAATATTTTCATCAAATATTTTATTTAATTTTTTATTAACAACGTACCGATTAGCGTACCGACTATGTATACCCCTCACGTACCGAATTCTTTAAAGGTAGCGTACCGCGTACCCGAACCCGTACCGCGTACCGAAACGAATTGCGAACCGTGTGACTATGCTTGGGATTATCAGCTTGATGTGCTGAGTTCTATTTTATCTTATTTATTTTTCGATTTGTCTTGTCGACGTCTTTTTGGATCCTTGTTATATCGATCGTGCGAAGTTGGTATATCTCAATGCGGTGAAACTTCATATATGGTCTTCTAGTCGCTTTGTTAAGGGCCACCGCCCCTTTGTCGTAGTTCTCCAGTAACTTCGGCAGTGGTAGTGAGTCAACTCGTTCTTCTTCGTCTCATAAGGTCAGCCTCTTTCTTTCCTATGTCTCTTTTTAAGAAGATCAGACCTCCCTTAGCTTAAATGATTTGAATTACGAATTAAATGAGTTAAGGAGTTAAAGTACAAAGTTCAAATGCCGGTGAAGATTGACCATTTAAAATAGAAAATATCCATTAACATATTTTACCATACATGATGAAAGGGACGGATGAACAAAGGTTACTGTAAAACCGACACAATTAAGCAAGGAATTAATGCAGAGTCAATATGACTTCAAACATTATATAATCGGAGTAAGGAATCACCATTACAAAATTCACCTTCATAAATTAACTAATTTTATTTATTTTTTATTCTCACATTGAATTTAATATACTAATACATAAATATATTCAAAATAATTATACACGAACAAAAGGTAAACGGACAACAACTTGTGCCGCTAAACATCTATGATACCTGAGGCTTTACTTCAACAATATGTTGTCTGCTTTTAACTACTACAGGCTCATTGTCAAGCACGCTCTCCAAATGGTCAAGAAGCTCTTTAGCTTGCCATGACCCAAAATCAAGATATCCTTCTTGATATTGCCAAACCATTGCACTTTCCTTTTTTCCAATGAAGGAACCATCAATTGCTTCTATATGGGCAATCTTTCTCCACCTTTAATCAGTCAAAAATGAATTCACAACAAAACGGATGAACAAAGTTAAAAACATGACTAATTGTAGTAATGTTTGCAAGTCATCTTGGTTCAAATTGTAGTATAATTTAGGCTTAATTAGTCCGCAAGTCCCTTAAAGATATTTTTTGTTTCACTTTGGTCCCTTAAAGAAAAAACGTTTCACTTTGGTCCTTATTGATATGTCCGTCAATAATATGGTCATTTCCGTCCATTTTTTCCAAAACCCGTTAACTACCTCTAATACATAGATGAGTTGGAAATAAATCTAGTGCATCAACACAACTTAATCAACAACTTCATTAACAAAAAATATAGACGAAAAAGACCATACTGACTGACAGACATATCAGTAAGGGACCAAAGTGTAACGTTTTTTCTTTAAGGGATCAAAGTGAAACAAAAAATATCATTAAGGGACCTGCAGACTAATTAAACCTATAATTTAAGGAACCTGCAGTTTCAGGCACATTTTAACATGTGTAAATCTTTGTCCAAGTATTCAAGATAATAAGTCATTTTTGGTTATAGGTTTGTATTTTGTAGTAGTTCTAATTTGAGGAATGTGAGTTTAGGCATGTTAAATTTTCGAGACTTTTCCCCCAAATATTTCGATTTACAATTTGACTACCAGCAAACTTGGCTTAAATTTTCCAAAATTTATTCAATTTTGAATCAAATTTAGGTACCAGAATTATTTTGTGGGGTGGTGTCAAATGATGAAATGGTAAAATCAGATTTTTTTATGGTTTGTAGACTGTAGTGGTGAATGTGCAAGTGTAACAGTATAGGGTCACCATATTTCGAACGCCTGACTACATATGTAAGCGGACCAAAACTCTTCGTGATATCAAGACTTTATTTGTAATATGAAAAATAAAGAGAATAATGTAATGAATCAAATTTTTACCTCAGGAGACCAAGTTCTCTCGCGGCTTTATATTGAGAAGGAATTTCGGTCAATGTTGCAAGAGCAAATGCTGCCTCTTTTCGTGAAGAAGAAATATTGTTTGACATAATTTCCGTGAAATTCACAAACTGAAGAAATTTCACAATGATTTAGGGGATGAATTCCAATATTTTAACAAGTACTATAATATTGTCAAAAAAAGAAAAGTACTATAATGAATATCTACCTGAAAATTATAAAAGGCCCTATTTGGTATATTATCATGAAACTCCTTCATCTTGTCCCAAGGTCCATCTCCAACACCAACCAATACTATTGATAGAGGAAATTTACTGTGACAAAGTAAGCAGAGAAATAAGACAAGATATTTGACCTTATAATCTCAAATTTCTCAATGTACAACGACGTTCATAAGTAAGATGACCATTAGTGCCACTTAATTAACATTAATTTTTCGTCCTGCACTTAATTTTTGAAAAGTTAGAACATTAACTATTGACAATAGTCACCTGGCCTGAAAAATGGCATCAACAGTTTTCTGCTCCTGTGGACTAAGCCTCCCATGTTGAGTGTCAATAGTCCTTGTTACCTACACCAACTTCATAAGATTAGTTCTACCACCGACATTGGCACGTAATTGAGTCTTGCGCTACAAGTAACAGAATGACTTACCTGGCCATTTGAAATTATCACTAAAACATGGTATTGGCCTCCCCTCCGCTCAACGATTGTCGTGGCCATTTCAACAATTGGTGCAAAGGATCTTGGGTCTCCTGCAAGTCGAATATTAGGAACAATTTCCCTATACCGACTCAAAACATCATCAAATCCATTGCAAAATCTTCCGTCCGGATAGAAACTAAAGACATCTTCATCATGTGTTGATGAATCTCCAAATCCAAAACAAGGAATCAAGTTATCGTCATCAAATGCAGCCAAGGTTTTCCCTATAATGGATATCGCTTGTTCGTAGGGATTTAAACCATTCCCAATGTCATGCATACTTTGTCTCTTAAATGAATGCTTTCCTGAAACCAACATCAAGTTGAGCATACACTTTACAACACTATAATATGCATAAATTAAAATATTGGCTTTGAAAACTATAAATTAATTTATAAAATATGGTCTAACTTGGCCATTCATTGCTGTTGGTGAAATCAACTCCAAGAATAAGTTTGGTAGAATGAAGGCCTGCACTTGCAAGATACTCAGCTACCTATAATCAGATATAAGTTAGTAATTAGTTGAAAGATTAGTTGTGTATTCGTTATAACAGAATTAGTTGACGCGCGTGGAAGAAGAAATTGAAACTAAAGATATATACAGATAATTAAGTTTACCTCATCAATTGAGTATTGATTTATGGGTTCCAATTGCAACTCTCTTGCCTCCATTTTGACTATGTACTATTATCTTCTCTTTTCTGAAAATACAATTTTTCTTAAACCAATTATTAGCAATAATTAAGATAGAGGCAAAGAAAAGTCCAAAACACGCGTTTTCCTCTCCGATAATATATATCCAAGGAACCATATGTCTTGATGAATGCCGTCGTTTTTGTTTTTATTTATTTGTACAAAATCTTGTGAAATAAAACAAATTATATGTTTTTGCATTTTCTTGATCTCATCATTAATCAAATAAAATTAACTATTTGGCTTTCTCTTTCAGCACCTTGAAATTTCCTTCATGTTCACATCAACCTTCCTTGTAATTGCCAATTTTCTTTCAATTCTATACAGTATTCTATGATTCGTCAAATATTTTCTTTCAATATTCTTACAATTTTCTTTCAATTTCTATTCTTTCAATATTCTTACAATTCTATACAATATTCTTTCAATTTTCTTTCAGTTTGTAGACGTTAAGATGAGTTTGGATGAGAGAAATATTTTGAATCATCAAATGTCATCCACGTATTCTATGATTCGTCCTTCTATGATGTCTGGTGTTCTCGTTGCAAATCTTCGTTTGTTCATTCGAATGTGCAGTTTGGTACGTTATGTTATCATTTCCTCTTCTGTTGTCCACTTTCTTCTTCTTAAATTATCAACTTTTTAATGTTTTGATTACCATGGATGACAGAGAGAATTTTCTGACATGGATATGAAGAACTCAATTGATGATGAGATGAGAAGTTCAATTGAAGAGATCAAGTACAAACAGTTTGATGTGAATCAACAAATCTTTAGTATGGACAATGAACTTGAAATTCGAGGATTCATGCCCGTTGCCAGAATTGGAAAAACTATACCTTCAAATACCTTGGTAAGTTGCTAACTTATTGCTTTTTATGAATTATGCACTTATGTCATGTCTATTAATTTAGTTTTATATATATTTCATTGTATTTTATTACATAAAATTCATTATGGTTTTGACAAAATTATTATGGTTTTGTTTTATTTTCTGATTTTTTCTATCAATAACTCATGACTTCATGAGGATATATAAGTCTTGAGTCATTTGACTCAAAGATAAGTCTGTTGTTGTGTTGGGAGTTGGGAATAAGGGTTGAATATGCAGATTATTTTGGACTACATTACTGTTATAATTTAATTGTAGACATTTTTATTGTATTGGGGAAGATTATTTTGTGCTCTTATACATTGTGGTCATTTTTATTCATGAAATCACTAACATTGCTTTCACAGATCTACAAAGAGGAATCTCATCACCAGATGTTGCAACAGGTAATTTATTATTAAAAAAATGGAATTTTATTTAAACTTATTCCCCAATCCCTGCCATGGGGATATTCTTCCCCATCCTATTGCCACAGATCTCCACGATATTCATAAAGAACCACGGACATTGAAAATTAACAAAATTTCAATACCATACAATCAAAAGTAGAATACTACTAACTACCTCCTTTTTTCTTAATTTTTTTTTTTTTACATATTTTGCATCGATAACAAGAAAATAAGAGTAGATAGTGTGTACACCTTGTATGTATTTGGTGTACTTTTCTAGGGTTACTTGTGTAGTGAAATAAGAAAATAAGATGATCACCGTACTGATGACTCTCGATTTTCTATCATATTAACTATTTTTTTATAAAAAATAATTAAAATATATAACTTAATTAATATGGTTGGAGTAAGGAAATCCGCGCGGGGCGGAATGTACTTCTCCGATCCCCTTCCTGAAATGTCTTCCGGGGAACTTTTTCTCCACCTCCTTCCCGACTGTAGAGCTATACAGGGAACTACCTTAACAGATGCAAATTGACATCCCTAGTAGCTAGTTTTCATTATTTCTTGGCTGAACTAGCTATCTACATTTTTTTTAAAAATAATCTAGAAAAAACTGTAAAATAATTGATTTTCATTAGACGTATAGTTGAAAAAATCCATGACTCATGCAATCTTGATGGTTTTACTATCCTCTTTGACACTTCTTCTAACTTTCTTTACACTACAGAATGATCTCTTACATGCCAATGGAGTGTGCCCAAGAAACCATTGGAATTTGCAATGGTATATATGGAACCATTGTAAGTTCCATATAAACACCATTGTCCAAGGATGGAAATCTGAACTATGTCCTCTTGATGTTGAATTTACACAGCCATTAGCTAAGGTTGGAAAAATTACTTCACAACTTCAAGACAACTCCACTATTAGTAATAATAATAATGAAAACAAGCACAAGGAAACCATGCCAAAATCATATCCTAAATTCCATCACAAACGTAATGAAATTGCACAACATATTTCATTTGTTGTAGTCATGTGCATCATTTTTGTTGGGCTTTTCTTCGACATGTGGATCGAGCCATCACTTATGAACGACCAACGTGGTCGAATATGGGCCTCCTTAATCAAGCTTTTTGGTTTTCTGGTCTTTGTTTGGGCTGTTGCTATAATGATTCTTGTTGGTGTACCATTCGCCCGGATGCAGAGTGTTGTGCTTGTCTTTTTTGCTATTTGGATGCATCTTAAATCGTAAACTCTATCGGTTCAATGTTTGTTTAGAGAATATTGGAGTTTAATGAGCAAATTTTTCATCTTTGAATTTGTGTTTCAATGTTGTATTATGTGCTTGTAATATATATTGGTGAAATAACTGGAATAGGTAAAACTGCTGTTGGGTACTAAACTTGGTATTTTAATTAATGGTTGATTGTAATTGTTCATGTTTAAATGGATCAATAAATTTTGTTCAATTCACATTTGCAATCTAGTAGTGCCAAATACCAACTCCAATTATGTGACAACAACCAAAGTACATTGTGTCATACCTTAATTTGAAACTTAGGGACATTGCAAATCCTTTTTTACAACTACAAATTTTTACTGAATGCCAATATTACTAGAAGGTGGCATTTAGTATGTGGAAGTCTACTTTTTTCTCACCATGGTCAAGTTGTTTTTTTACCGTTAGATTACCTAGAGAGCACAATTTTATTATAGTCTCTCACCACTATATTTTTCTTTTCTTAGCCCATTGTTTGTACCCATCGATCTCCTTCTGCCACCACCAGCAAACACTGTTCATTTTCAAACTCAAACTAATCTTCCCCAAATTTAATCATCACCTTCAAAACTACATGAACTTGTTGCACATATTATAGATCCATCTAACAAAAACTAAAATTTCCTTTTCCCTAACCAATACATTGATTCGGTTTTTCTAGTTTGAATGCTAGAAAACACAAGAAAGAAACCATTTTTAACATAAACAAAACACAATAAAGAAATCCAGAAAAAACAAAATCATTGACTGTGTCAAAATCATCAACTTGTTAGATATCGAATTGATACCCATAGAAATCTAGAACCTTTGAGTGAAATGAGATTATTATAAGTTGTTGAATTTGGGGTATTTAGGGGAAAGAACAGGGGAAAACAATAAGAAATAAAAAATATGATTGATAATGAACTAAATAGAATATTTACATTGAATATTTACATACTCAATATTATGATACTACCTTGGTATTTATAGCCAAGTGAATATATTTAAATCTAAACTAAATTCCTAAATTATATGGCTTAGAATAAACTAACCTAATGAGATATTTTCTCAACAAATATAATAAAACTTATGCATATTTTAATAAATATTTTCTTAATCTAACATAAGTTTTTTATGAAAATATGAAATTTTAGACAAACTTAGATTTTGTCAATTGAATTTTAGATATGATTTTTGTTTTATTTGTCTTTTTGGATCAGATGAAATTACTTTATTTTATGAGAATGTGAAAAAAAATTCTTACTTTAATATGAAAGACACCCATTAAAGCTTGGACTTTGATATATGAAATGTTTTTCATGGCAATGTCAATGGGTTGCTTGCTGGTATTGGTAGTGGTGGCCTGGTGGGGTGAGCAAGGTGGGTGAGTGGAACATGAAGGAGAGAGAATGATGTAGAAGATAGAGTGAAAAGAGAAATCTAGTGTTGAAAGAGTACCATAATTATGTGTTCTTTATTTAATCTAAAGGTCAAAAATCAACTTGACCATGGTGAACAAATACTTGACTAGATACCAATATTATTATAATGTACACTTTTATTGGATATGAACCACAGGACCTTGCATTTGTTTTTGAGAGTTTTTTTTTGTAGTAATTTCTGCTTGGTCTACGAAAAAGAGAAGAAAAAAAACCGGCAAAAAATTGTGATTTCAAGAAAAAAGATGTAAACCAACCAACCAATCATCTATGACTATACTATACACTAATATAAAATGTTAAAATCGCCAACACAAAAAAAGATGGAAAATGCTACTTATCACGACAAGGCTGGTCACGAATGCCTCGCGAATGACATGGCATCTGTTTGTGTCGTCCGATTTGCATCATTTAATTTAATACATTTAATTTAATTATTCTGCATCTCTTTTCTCTCTCATCTTATGTCATCTCATCTTCCACCTCCGACAAACAACACTCCATCCCTATGCAATTTCTTCTCTCTCAAATTCTTTGCTGGTTGTTCCATTATCTCTTCCCTAATTTCTCTCTCAAACTCTTATAAGTTGTAACTAATTGTGGTCATCCCCTCTTAAGAAATTGAAGGTTCTACTTCTATATATGTTGTAAATCAATGGGTGGTTCTAACTCTTTTGTTCAATGTTTGCTGGGTTGTTCAACAAATTAAACTCAAAATCTGTAGGAGTGTGATTATTGACATCTTGAAAACAATCATCTAATTTTATGTGGCTGTGAATTTTGGCAGTTTGACACGTGAGTGTTTTAGGCGGTGGTTATGTTTTTTTAGGTGAGCAAATTAGTCAATTTCGATAATAAGAATAAGCGGTGGTGTCAAGCGGTGGAAAAAGTGTTTGGAACATGGTAAGAGGAGAAGTAAAAAAAAAATAATTTACATCATGGTAAGAGTTAACTTTTATGTATTTTTGTTTTGTTTTGTAAGAGGAGAAAAAAAAAATAATTGCAATTCGTGAAAATTCGCGGGGTCAATCCTTCGCGACATATAGCATCACTGAAAAAAGATAGAGTATATATGATTACATCATGTTAAATATATTTGGATCTCAACCCTAAAAGTTAACTTTAGGTTGCCCTCACATATTTATACACTCAACAGGATTGAAACCTAAGCAATGTGAGACTTCAAACACATTCAACACATCACCATTTCCTTTCCTTTTGTAATCTCGTATGCTCAATTTCATCCTTATAAAGCCTCAGATATAACATCTAAGCTAGCATCATCGAGATCTTCAACTCTTGCTTTCCCTTTAGACAACCTCCAGCTAATGTTAAAGAGTAGAAATGTTGCTAGCATAAACATAAAGGAAATGCCAACAGCACCTAAAGTTGTAAACCAAAACAGAGGAAGCTTAATTGATCCACAAGCAACACCAGTCTTTGAAGCATTGTGAGCCAGCTCAAGGAGGCAAAAGAAAAATGCAGGAATCAATAGAAACATACACAAAATTATCTGCACTCCAGGATGTAGTCGAAAAATCAACCCTGCAGACAGAATAATACACGACAGGAACACGGTGATGTGTGTTATTTCTGGAAAGAATGCTTCAAATGCTTCCCCAAAGGTAAGTAGCAGCTGTTGTGGTGGTGCGTTGGATGTTTTTTTTGATTGGAAATTTTCAAACGGAGCTGTTATGGTTTTCATTTCAGAAAATAGGTACGAACCACATAATCCTAGTAATGCCATGTGATACTTTGGAGGAATGCTAAGCAAACTGTCACGTATGTAACACATATAAGCCTTCCGGTATGAAGGATGAAGAAAACCAATTTCTCTGTTTCCCTGAAGAAAATTAAGCAAGAAATATCCAATCAATGTATTGTCAGGATATATATATATATAGAGAACTAATTAAAGAAAGTATTGATATGTCTAGAAATCCTAGCTCAACTGGCAAATGCCGAAATTGTTACGCCGAACGTCATGACTCAGGTTCGAACTCGTGAGTTTAATTTCAGTGGATTACCACTTCATCTAAGACAAAAAAAAAAAGTATTGATAGAATTAACGCACACAAACTTAATGCTTTCATAAATTACACTTTGCAAGTGTTTTTAATTGAATAGGCTAATGGTGAAGACTAAAATGACTCATTAAATTTAATTCGTCGTAATAATAAATGTAGGGGTATGAGAATTTTTTTTCCTAACTTGCCCTCGTTTCTTTTTTAGTCGTTGAGTTTTGAAACCCAATTCAAATTATAGATTTTTTAGTTTGTTAAAGTTAGTGAATGTAACTCTTGTACCGGTTAGGTTATTGCATACACTTCATTGGACTGTGGCATAGTAGTTCACTAGTAGTTTTCAAGTGTAAAGGTTTAAATCAATATATTCAAACTCGTTACGTTATATTAGAATATATCTATATATGGCATAATCATATTTGTATAGGAAACATACTTATGAGTAATTATTGTGTAATTATTAATTTCCAAAACTATGTAACCAATGCTTGTATATACAGCAAACATGATCAATGAAAATCTCAAGGGACTCAATTCTTTACATGGTATCACCTCTTTCGATCCTACCCTAAGGGCCTGTTTGGTACAATTGAGAAGGAGGGGAGGGGAGGGGAGATATTTTTAAGGAGGGGAGGCGGGGTAAAACATAATTTATTATGTTGACAAAATTACCCTCATTTTTTTATTAAAATTCAAAATTATCCTTGTTGAAATATTAAAATTCTAGGTTTTATTTTTTTTTACAACAAAAAAAATTTAGGTTTTCTACTCATTAGATTTTTTTTGTTATATATCCATTAATTTTTTTTTTGACGTAATATATCAATTATAATTTAATCCTTATTTTGAGTTTATAAGATTAAGAGTAAAAAAGTAAATTACTTCTCCCCTTCCCTCCCCTCGTTAAAAAATTGAACAAAACATAAAAATTTAAAATATTCCCTCACCTCCCCTCCCCTCCAAAAACTTCGAACCAAACGGACCCTAATTCTTTTCACAGCCGCCTACCAAATTCTGCTCTACCATGACAGATATCCCTACCCCAACCCCTGATGATAGTTCATCAGCCCATTCGAATACTCCACCGGCGGCGCAAAACAAATTCCACTCCGCTTTCGCTATCAACAACGTCAAAACCATTATCCTGGTGACGTTGGAAAACGATTCTAATCTCTACCTCTCATGGTCTACCCTCTTCAAGGTCCAAGCACGTGTTCACAACGTACTTGATCACATAATTCCACCCACGGATGCACAGGCCATACAAGCATCGGCCGAACTCAAGGCTACCGATTCTAATCTTTGGAATCGACTAGATGTTGTGGTGTTGCAATGGATGTACGCAACTGTATCACAAGACATTCTCCAATCAATCCTTGTCGTTGATGACTCCGCTGAAGATTGCTGGAAGCGCATCGCCGCTATGTTTCACGACAACAAACATTCAAGGGCGGTGCAACTTGAAAATCAGTTTAGCAATACTAACTTGGAGGACTTTCCTTCCACCAAAGCTTACTGCAACCGTCTCAAAACCCTCTCTGATCAATTAGCCAACGTCGATTCTCCCGTCACCAATACTCGTCTCGTGCTCAAAATGATTTCCGGTCTCACCGACGCGTACTCCGGCTTTGTGACATACATTCAGCAGCACGATCCTCTACCCACTTTTGCTACTGCACGATCCCGACTGGAACTCGAAGAATTGACCATGAGTCAACGAGCGGCGCGTGAATCCGGCTCCTCTTCCCTGCCGGCGGCGCTAGTGGCCAAAACCCCCTCGCCGGAATCTGTTATCGCGCCGCCACCTGCACACAACAACAACAGCAATCGCGGAAACAGAGGTAATAAGCATCACCGTGGTGGCCGAAATTTCGGGAGAGGAGGAAGAAATAGTGGAACTTTCGGTTTCGGTGGAGGAGGTCGCGCACCATCTTGGCAAAATTATAATACGCAGCACTGGAACCCATGGCAAAATTGGGGTTGGAATGTACCACCTTGTCCCTATCCTTCATTTAATTGGAATAGACCCAATAACAACAATAAGCCACAACAAAATGGAATTCTTGGGCCAGGTCCTCAACAGGCTGCCTTTCATGCTAATACTCTAAGCCCAACAGACATTGAACATGCTCTCAACACCCTCAACCTTGCTCAGCCAGACCCCTCCTGGTACATGGACACCGGTGCTACTTCTCACATGACATCCTCGCAAGGTAATCTCTCGTCTTATTTTAAATTGAGCAATAATAATAAAATCATTGTCGGAAATGGTCATTCAGTTCCAATTTACGGTCTTGGTAGTACACAATTAGAAATCCCCCACCCACCTCTTGTCCTAAACAATGTACTTCATGCTCCAAATTTAATTAAAAACTTAGTGTCTGTTCGCAAGTTTACTACCGATAATCAAGTTTCAATCGAACTTGACCCGTTTGGTTTTTCTGTGAAGGATTTTCAGACGGGGATGCCTCTCATGAGATGTGAAAGCCAAGGCGACCTATACCCAATCACCAACCATCACAACAATAATAAGACCAAGCATCCCTCCACCTTTGCAGCTTTGTCATCAGTTATCTGGCATGATCGTTTGGGACACCCAGGTGAACAAATTTTATCTTCTCTTAGGAAAAACAAATTCATTGAATGTAATACACTTAGCTCATTGCATTCCAATTTCTGTCATTCTTGTCTGCTTGGTAAACACATTAAATTGCCTTGTACAAGTTCTCTTAATAATAGTTTGTTTCCCTTTGATATTTTACCTAGTGATGTATGGACATCTCCTGTTTTAAGTTCGTCAGGTCACAAATACTATGTCTTGTTTTTGGATAACTATTCAAATTTTTTGTGGACTTTCCCTATGTCACATAAATCTCAAGTTTATCCTATTTTTCAAAAATTACAAGCTTACATCAAAACTCAATTTCAGAGGGAAATCAAAACAATTCAATGTGATAATGGTGGCGAATATGTTTCTAATAATTTTCGAAAAATGTGTGAACTTAATGGAATATCTCTTCGCTACTCTTGCCCTTATACATCATCCCAAAATGGTAAAGCCGAGCGAAAAATACGATCCATCAATAATATTATTGGCACTTTATTAATTCATGCCTCACTACCCCCTTCCGTTTGGCACCATGCTCTAGAAACAGCCACTTATCTTTCCAATATATTACCAAGCAAATTAATTAATTTTCAGTCTCCTCTATACATGTTATACAACAAATACCCATCCTATTCCCACCTACGTGTATTTAGGTGCTTATGCTTTCCTCTCTTTCCCTCAAACACCATTCACAAACTCAAACCTCGCTCTACACCTTGTGTATTTCTTGGGTATCCATCAAACCATCGTGGATATAAATGTCTCAACTTGACAACAAACAAAATTATTATTTGTCGTCATGTTTTATTGATGAGTCCACTTTTCCGTATGCAAAGCTACACACCCCCTATCTACCACTTACACCTTCCTAGAAAATGAAGTGTCGCCTTACCTCATAACTCACCTCATGAACCAAGGCCCTACCACTTCCCAAAATAGTCAACCAATCACTAATTCATCACCCCCTAAATCGGGCCACACTACTCCTGTGTTAAACGCACCCCCTCAACCAGTACGCCCCCTACCCTACAACCCTCTTCAAGCCCACAACAATCAATCCCAACTCTCACATTACCCTCCTCACACACCCCCCCCCCCCCCATACTCAACCAAACAATATCTATGCAAACAATCTTCCCACCATCTACCGACCCACCTCTCCCGCAACACAAAACCAGTTACCCGAAGTCAACATGGTATTTTTAAACCCAACCCAAAATATTGTAATTTACATACTCATGTTACAAAATCTCCTCTACCTAAGAATCTTATGTCTGCCCTGAAAGACCCCAATTGGAAAATGGCCATGCATGATGAATATAATGCTCTAATTCAAAATGAGACGTGGGATTTAGTACCACGTCCACCTGATGTTAATGTTATTCGCTCTATGTGGATTTTTAGACATAAAGAAAATTCTGATGGTTCTTTTGAGAGGCGTAAAGCCCGACTTGTAGGTGATGGCGCAGGTCAACAGGTTGGCATTGATTGCGGAGAAACTTTTAGTCCGGTTGTCAACCAACTACCATTCGCACCGTTCTCAGTATTGCTCTTTCAAAATCCTGGCACATTCATCAATTAGATGTCAAGAATGCTTTCCTCCATTGTGAACTCAAAGAGACCGTTTACATGTATCAACCATTGGGATTCCGAGACTCCAACCATCCTGATCATGTGTGTCGTCTCCGAAACTCACTATATGGGCTCAAACAATCCCCTAGAGCTTGGTACAAGCGGTTTGCTGACTATGCCTCCTCAATTGGTTTCTCTCAAAGTAAGTGTGACAACTCTATATTCATCTACATGAAGGACAATCATCTGGCCTACCTATTACTATATGTAGATGATATCATCCTTACTACCTCATCGGACAATCTGCGGCGATCCATCATCTCTCTCCTTAGCTCCGAGTTTGCTATGAAGGACTTAGGACACCTTAACTATTTTTTGGGTATTGCGGTTCATTGTCACAAGCACGGCTTATTCCTCTCTCAGAAGAAATATGCCGAAGACATCTTCTCACGTGCTGGCATATTGTCATGCAAATCCTGTCCCACCCCAGTTGATACAAAATGAAAGCAGAGTGCCAAACACAATGACCCGTACGAGGATCCGTCCCTATACCGTAGTCTTGCAGGTGCTCTTCAGTACCTCACCTTCACCCAGCCAGACATCTCTTATGCGGTACAACAAATATGTCTCTTTATGCATAATCCGTTGGACACTCACATGCATGCTCTCCGACGGATTTTGTGCTACATCCAGGGCACGAAACACTACGGTTTACACCTCTATCCCTCATCTACTACTTCCTTAATATCATATACTGATGCAGATTGGGGCGGATGTCTCGATACTATACGTTCCACCTCTGGATACTGTGTGTTTCTTGGAGATAACCTTCTCTCTTGGTCGTCTAAAAGGCAACCCACGTTATCTAGATCGAGTGCTGAAGCAGAATATCGTGGGGTTGCAAATGTGGTCTCTGAATCATGCTGGTTATGAAACTTACTACTTGAGTTACACTGTCATATTTACAAGGCCACCATGGTCTATTGTGATAACGTCAGTGCAATCTATCTCTCAGGTAACCAAGTTCAACATCAACGAACGAAACACATTGAGATGGATATTCATTTCGTTCGTGAAAAGGTAGCTCGGGGTCAAGTCCGCGTTCTTCACGTCCCTTCGAAACATCAAATTGCAGATATTTTCACCAAAGGTCTTCCCCTTATACTTTTTCAAGATTTCAGAGACAGTCTCAGTGTTCGTCCACCTCCCGCTTCGACTGCGGGGGAGTATTAGAATATATCTATATATGGCATAATCATATTTGTATAGGAAACATACTTATGAGTAATTATTGTGTAATTATTAATTTCCAAAACTATGTAACCAATGCTTGTATATACAGCAAACATGATCAATGAAAATCTCAAGGGATTCAATTCTTTACAATGAACACCTTAGTTTTTCTTATTCCAAAAAATGATATAATATAAAGATCTTTAGCTCTAATTAACATCTCTAACTTTTCCACTAATTATTATTCTCTCTTAGGGATATCAATAGATTGTAAGAACAAAAGTGGTTTTGTTAATCTCTATTCAAAGGTTTTAATGATAATAAGAATATTAAAAAAACAATTGGTCTTACTGATGTATGTTCAAGTGTGTAGAATAAAAGATAGAATACAAGTCTATATTGAACATGCACAAGAGAAGGGTTTCATAGGTGACAAAGCTTTAGAAGCTGAAGAAGCTCATAGGCTAAACCTTCAGAGTCTGTATCATCAGCGTTTGGTGTTTCAGAGGCTTTGACCAGAACTGACAAAGAGGGAAGCATCAAGTACAAATGTCACTATCATGACAGTTGGAGCAATTGTCCTTTTGCCAAAAATGTGTAGACATTATCCTCTTTGTCAAAGGCCCTAGATCGGTTATTACCCATTTTGTAACAAAGTTAGACAACTTTCGCAGAAAGCAAGTAACAAGTTCCAACGGATCTTTCAAGCTTTTCAACGGTCTTGTCAACGGATCTATTTCATCTTGCCTATAATTAGAAGCATCCAGTCGAAGAAGAATAATCAAGACTATCAAACTCTGAAGGGCTATTACTCAATCAATTTGCAAAGCTTTCTGTAAACACTTGAAATTCTTACAAACTTGTATCGTAGAATTAAGTGTTAAAGTCTTGTACTGCATTGTATTTTGTAAATACCTCTCATATATAGTATATCAAGTGTTCATCTCACACTCTTTTAATTTTATTAGTGAAAGTCTTAAATCTTATGTCTCTTGTAAGTGTGCTTGAGCAAGTCCTGAACGAGTGTTTGGGCAAGGAAGTCCTAAGTAGGTGTACTTGGGTAGGAAGTCCTTAGTAGGTGTACGTGGGTAGAAAGTCATGAACTGTATGTTTGGGCAATTGTAATCTTGTGAAGATTATAGTGAACTCTCTTGTCTACAAAGTGGACTTGACTACTCTCGTTAGTGGGAGGAAACAATATAAAAATTTCTTGTGTTGACCTCTCTCTCTCTCTCTCTCTCTCTCTCTCACTCGGATAATTGAAATATCTATTTATTTTGTCCATGGATATATATCTATCAAGTTATCCGTTCTGTGTCCATACCGGATTATTTTATCTGTAGATATGTGCGGATATGAATTTGTTTGTTATCCCTAGTCAGACACGTATTTAAGTGTATGCTGATATGTGTAATTAGTAAAATAATTTATTTTCTCAAAATATTATCAATGTTTAGTGTTATCTTTGATGTTTGTGTTTGATACTCCGTACATGAGCGATTCTACACACGGGCAAATCCGGGCAGTTGCCCTGGCTCTTGTAAAATATTATTTGTATTTTTAAGGGTTTGTTTAAAGTAAAAGATTAAGATTTTTAGGAGTTAGTTTAGAGAAAAACTAATATTTTTTTAAAAAATTTCTAGCTCAGCGGAACCAACTTTTCTAAGCAATCATAGATATCATCGGCCTTTGAGACATCACGTGGCCGATTGCCGGCCACCGTATATGTGAGAAAATAGAAGAGGATGAAAACTCACAGTACAATCTTCTGCAGTATTCTGGGTAGAATCAATCATTAAACTCTCCGAAATTTCCGACTGATTAATGTCAACCAAATGGTCTGGATCAATATGAACTGTAGGCGTGAATTCTCCACGGTCAAATGTACCACTTGCACTGTTAGGTAAATGCATTCTTCCATATTCTATTTCACATGGTGGATATACTGTGTGTTCTCCAACGACAGATCTTTGATTCAATGTTGCACTTGCCTGAAAACCAAAACAAAATTTAAATTGATAGATTAAAATAATACACACTACCAAAATTGAAATTGTTATTTTTTTTTCTTTTTCAAAAAGAGAACATAGCCCAATTGTAATTTCATCAATAATGCTTTAACTTTAGCGTATTAGTCCGAACTATAAAATAATTTTGTTGGCGTATTAGTCCGGACATTTTACGCAAACAGTTAAATAATTATTGATCCCTTTCCAATAACTGAACATTTAACTGTCTATGTATTAGTTCGAACTATAATACAGGTTTGGTGGAACAATTTTGTAGTTTTGAACTGAACCCTGATTACCTTTATCAAAAATCAAAATGCACATTTTGATTGTTGCAGTAGGGGTGTGAAAATATTCGTTTAGAAGACCCAAACTAATAACAGGATCCAATTCCGTTTTTAAAATACGGATTTTGGTATATGGTTATTAACCAAACCATTTTCATCTGGTTGGTTATCCATCCAAATTAAATTTTCGGATTTGGTTTAAATTGGTTATTATATCCTTTTCAAATTTGTTTTTGTCAAAAAAAAAAACAAAAAATCTTTTTTTTTTACAAAACAAACAAATATCCTTTTTTTGGTACAATAAACAAAAATCCTTTTATTAAAATTAATTGACGCACAAACCATTACCATGTGCGTTGATCTCTGCAATTATGATTTGCGATGAATTCTAAATCTCAAATCTACAATAATTTCTCCAATTGAACCCTAATCAACGATATTCTCCTTCAATCGAATCACATTCATTCTCTCCAATTGCTTCAAACCGCTCTAATCGTGTATTTTTCCTTTCTATATTCTTCACAATTAGTTAATTCAATGTGGAAGCAGTTTTTCTCCTCTTTGTTCTTATTTCAGTAATGTGACGTTGCAGAAAGAAACTTTGTAATTTGTATTGCTTAATTGATTATTATGAAAAGCATAAAATACAAATATATACAAGTGTATAGTAAGTCACGATCCTATAATCATGTTAATCATGATGGCTGTACACTATTTTTAGTAACAAAAGAAATCTAGAAGAAGGAATGTGAATGATCTTCTTCACATGTTTTTTTTTCCATCTCTTTCAAGTTTCAAACACATATCAGAAGCAATTTGGCTTAAAATTGATTATTACTGCAAGAATAAAAAAGAAAAGTTTATTTTTTTTATAGTTTTTAATATGTTTTTCGTCTGCGTAAAAAAAACTCAGACCAAATTAACCGTTTATTAATTCAGTTTTAAAAATAACCAATTTAAAAATGGATTTAAAAATTAACCGCTTTTAAACCGATTTTATAAAAATATTCGGTTATGTACCCGTATCCAAATTTATAACCGGTTATATAACCGGTTTATAAAAAGTAATAGTGTTAGTCATGTATCCAAAACCATATATCTAGTTTTGGTTTGAATATGGTTTGGTTTGACAAAATAAGCGACCATGCACATCCCTTGTAGCACCCCAATTTTGTTCTTTGCATTTGAATTAGGTTTGTTTTAATTTTTGAAGTAGTAGAATTTTATTTTTCAAACTTCATGCATTTTTTATGCATTTCATCAATCTTGTGATTTTTTTAGAAAATCCAAAAATATGTTATAATGTTTATTGTGTATAATTTGTTACCCTTTTTTAAAATTTCTTCATAAAATTGAGTTTTTATTGTTTGTAACTTTATTTTATTTAAAATAAAAAAATATATTAGAGTCAATTTGTAGCCTGAAGTCCAAGCTTTATTATATTTTTTATTATTACTAGCCGCCCGTTTGTGTGATCATATTCTTTTTTTTTGTGATTGATATTCTTTACTATGTAACTATAAATAACTACTTAATCTCCTTTTTTTTGTGATTGATATTCTCTATTGTGCAACTATAAATAACTACTTAATAACTAAGCACGACTTCCACATAAAAGTAGGTTTTCAGTTTTTTTTATAGTATATATATATATATATATATATATTTCTTCTTAATAACTAGCCACAACAAAAAAGGAGATTACGTAGTTATCAATTAACTAAGTCAAATAAAAAGGAGATTAAGGCTCCGTTTGGATTGATGGAATACAATGGAATGGAGCGGAGCGGAATGAAATATAATAATAATGAAAAAAAGAGGATAAAACATCAAGGATTAAATATGCAAAAGGTCCATATATTTAGGGGTCGTTTGAGTTTTAGTCTCTACTTTTTAAAAAAATTTCGTTTTACCACTATACTTTCAGTCAACTTTAAAAAAGGTTCATGATTTGACATTTTTGCTGATCGAGTCACCAATTGTCACTGATGACTGGTTTTGTAGGATGCTGACTCATACAAAGAACAACTTGAATGGACAAAAATGCCCTTAATAACTATTGGTGATCATGAAATGACATTTCTTTTTTAATTAGAAAAACTAAAACTAACAAATTAAATGGATTCAATTATCCAATTTTAGTCTTATTATTTTAATAAAAAACCTTACTCACTAAAAAAATAATTACTCACACTCACATAAAATAATAATGTACTTTTATGTTATTTTATACTTATAACAGCTAACTTTACCAAATAATTTAATTTCATGCTACTGACTTTTGAGCTATAAGGTAACTTATAGCTTAATTTTATCAAAGTTGTTTTAAAAATAATTATTGATATTTATTTGATTGACAATTTAACAGTTACTATAAAATAAAAATAACCATGAATGTATGAATGAACTCAGGAGACAGGATTATTGAAGAAGTGGATCAATACATGGAAAAAGAATAAAAAATTGAAATGATAGATCATAGATTGAGTGATAACCTTACCTCATCTTCTAATTCGCGGAGTTCATCCATTGATAGGTATAGATCTGTTCTCTCTGTTCTCTCGAAGTTCACCCGTGACCACATCCCCCTCACAGTCATACGCATCATACTATACCAACCAATTCTCTCTGTCTCTAGCGCACAATCTATTCTATGGCTTAGAGACCGCAACCTCTCTATTCTCTCCAGATCCTGCATTTTGTTATTGTGTTGTTGTATTCTCTTTAGTTAACAGTAGATTGATCAGTGGAATAATAAGAATTAAAATGATATATTGAGTGATATATATAAGTTTACGTGTTGAATTCTCATTCCTCTTGCAGCATCCCGCGACAAGTTTGCTATCTTCATCTGCATTTTGTTATTGTGTTTAATTCTCTTTAGTATATTGAGTGAAAAGGAGAATAATAATTGAAATGATATATTGACTGAGTGATAATTTTATTTTACCTCTAAGAGTTCATAAACGATTTTTTCTCTCAGAGACTTCAACCTAATTTCTCTCTCCTTCTGCATTTTGTTATTGTGTTGAATTCTCTTTAGTTAATAACAGTATATTGAGTGAAAATGAGAATAAAAATTGAAATGATATATTGAGTGATAAGTTTACCTGAAAGATCAAGTGTTCTATCTTCATCTGCATTTTGTTTCTCTGTTGAATTCTCTTTAGTTAAACAGTAGATTGAGTGGAAAGAATAATAAGAAATTTAATCATAATTAAGTTTACCATCTCCTCCAGCAGTAGAAAATAATCTTGTTGTCCTATCTCCTCCATTTTGTTCTTGTGCTGTATTCTCTGTTTGCAAGAACGTAGTTAACAAACAGTAGCTCTTGGAAAACCAGTTACTAACAAAAGATGATTAACAAAGGAATCGAAAACAACCACAACTCCACAAGACGCGTTACCAAAGCGTGTTTGATAATCAAGAAAATTGACTATTTCTCACTTGGGCGGTGAATGATTGAAGGGTGGGGTGGTGGGAAGCGCGTTAGAAGCGTGTTTGAGTATCCTAACCAAACAGGAAAATGAAAAAAAATTTGTTGCATTTTTCAACTTTTCTAACTTGGTCGGTGAATGATTGAAGACTATTATTGAGCTTTCACTATCACCAAATTGCTTACCTTGAAATTTCCCTCATCATGTTCACATCAACGCGTACTTTGAATTCTTCCTTGTAATTTCTCTCTAGTTTTGTTTGTTTCTCACTTTTCTTTTTGGTGTTGTGTTGATCCAGCTGAAAATCTATCTACAATCTGCTTCTTTTCTTCTTTTGAGTTTTACTGTTCTCCCTGAGTTCATGATTGTTTGGTAAGGTATGTTATTCACATCCATTCTAATTTCTGAGTTTTACCCTTCTCTTACTTATTCTTCATTTTACAAGCTTTTATGTTGAACTTTATGAAACTGGTATATACAATCGTAAGAACCTCTTTCTCTGGCATAATTTTAATTGTCTGAATCATATACACATACAGCACAAGTGTTAGCCTAATTTTGAAAACGTTATGAAATGACATTGAAATAAATTGTAGGTGTTAAATTCTCATGTCTAAAAAGTGTTTGTGTTTTTTTAATGGATAACAGGGGAAATTTGATAAGATGGATGTAAAGAATTCAATTGATGAGTTTCAAGAGGTGCACACAAACAATGTTGTTCTTGATGTTAAATTTACACAACCATTATTAGCCAAGGAAGGAAAAATTACTTCAAAATTGCAAGACAGGCATAAGCACAAGGAAACCATGCCAAGATCACAAATTGCAAGGATTTCATTTGTTGTAGTCTGGTGCATTGTTTCTGTTGAGCTTCTCTTCAACGTGTGGATCGAGCCGTCACTTATGAAGGACCAACGTGGTCGAATATGGGCATCCTTAATCAGACTTTTCGGTTTTATGGCGTTTGTTTGGGGCGTTATCATAATGATTCTTGATGGTGTACCATTCGTTCGAATGCAGAGTCTTGTTCTTATATTTTGGGCCATTTGGATGCATCTCAAATCATAGTGTTATGTGATTGTAATTGGTGTCATTGGGAGCAATGATTTTTATTTTACCTTCTTGTTCAATATTTGGATTAGCTATCTTTAGTCATTATGTTTATGTTTAATGTTGTATAATGTGCTTGTAATACACTAGTATTCACACCCGTGCATCGCACGGGGAATAATTTGCTTATGGTCATAAATTATAGGAATATTGCTTCAAGATTATTATTTAAAAAAGAATAATATAATGAATAATAGTAGACATAAAATTAATTGAATGCGAACATTGTCATAAAATTAGACACATAATATGATAACCAATATTAAAGCAATACAATTACTACTGATATAAATTAGAAACAATAACTTAAATAATAAATTAGAACATTGTTATTTGATGCTATACTTTGGTTTAAGATTTAAAAGCGCACATTTAAACTTGTCAATATAATAAATCAGATGAGTAGAGGAGATTACACTCCAATACTTTTCTCCATCTCTCGCATAATAACATGTCATTTTAGTGAGAATTTGTTGTATGAGATGAAGTTGAGAACACAGTGCAAAAAATATCATTATTAAACAATACACAAAAATAATTTCAATTGAGCTAATATTTCACCGTACAAAAATAAGAGTAATTGGAGAATAATTGTGAAAGCAACAATAATGACATTCTACTTTGTAATATTTTCCATTTTGTAGTTGCTAATGGAACTTTGTCATTTATAATGGAACAAAAATTAATAGAGAATTTGAACAAAAAAATTTAGTCTTCATATTAAAAAGTTCAATATTACAAAATGTGGTAGTTTTCTTCCTAAAATTGTCTACCATTTCAAATCAAATAAAAAAAAATACACAAAATATACTGTGGCAGGACCTGTACTAACAACATTTGTATACTGTGAAAGAAAATGTAATAACATTTGTATTAATGGCATTTTCTTAAATATTCTTCATGTAGTTTGCAGACTTGAGTCATCCTGATCTTTGCAAGGTAGATAATTCTTTAGAATAATAGAAAACAAAATAAAACATCACATGGTCTCTCTCTCACTTCAAAACACACACACAAATAATGTCAAATACTAATCAAACAACATGATATATCAGATCCCCCTCAATTTAGATTTGTGTTTTTATTCAAATATATAAAAATAGTAACAATCGCATAAAATTCAATTGATCTTTTATAAAATATCAATCAATTAGGGAGAACAATGACATATACAAAAATATTTCAGAATATATAAAAGCTTGGATAAATTACAAATGTCGTTTGTCCCTGTGCTAAATTGTCTCTGCACACTTTTTAGCCTTTGTAATTCTATTGAAAATCCTAAATGCACCAAACATGTAGCATTGACACTTTAGATAAAAAGGAGTGTTTTGTGCTTGACACCGACACAACAACTATATTCAGCCAGTTTCATTTTTCAAAGTATTACAAATGCATACATGTCAGTGTTAGTTTAGTGTTTGGTGTATATGTCAGTGGTTCATAACGGTTTCTTTGTAATGTCATAACGGTCTCTTTATAAGAAGAAGAAAAAAAAACAGTTTAAATTCGTGTCAAACAATATGTTATATCAGATCCCCCTCAATTTAGATTTGTGTTTTTTATTCAAATATATAAAAATACTAACAGTCGCTTAAAATTCAATTGCTCTTTTATAAAATCTCAATCAATTAGGGAGAACAATGACATATACAAAAATATTTCAGAATATATAAAAGCTTGGATAAATTACAAATGCCGTTTGTCACCGTGCTAAATTGTCTCTACACACTTTTTAGTCTTTGTAATTCTATTGAAAACCCTAAATGCACCAAACATGTAGCATTGACATTTTAGATAAAAAGGAGTGTTTTGTGCTTGACACCGACACAACAACTATATTCAACCAGTTTCATTTTTCAAAGTATTACAAATGCATACATGTCAGTGTTAGTTTAGTGTTTGGTGTATATGTCAGTGGTTCATAACGGTTTCTTTGTAATGTCATAACGATCTCTTTATAAGAAGAAGAAAAAAAAACAGTTTAAATTCGTGTCAAACAACATGTTATATCATATCCCCCTCAATTTAGATTTGTGTTTTTTATTCAAATATATAAAAATAGTAACAGTCGCTTAAAATTCAATTGATCTTTTATAAAATCTCAATCAATTAGGGAGAACAATGACATATACCAAAATATTTCAGAATATATAAAAGCTTGGATAAATTACAAATGTCGTTTGTCCCCGTGCTAAATTGTCTCTACACACTTTTTAGCTTTTGTAATTATATTGAAAACCCTAAATGCACCAAACATGTAGCATTGACACTTTAGATAAAAAGGAGTGTTTTGTGCTTGACACCGACACAACAACTATATTCAACCAGTTTCATTTTTCAAAGTATTACAAATGCATACATGTCAGTGTTAGTTTAGTGTTTGGTATATATGTCAGTGGTTCATAACGGTTTCTTTGTAATGTCATAACGGTCTCTTTATAAGAAGAAGAAAAAAAACAGTTTAAATTCGTGTCAAACAACATGTTATATCATATCCCCCTCAATTTAGATTTGTGTTTTTTATTCAAATATATAAAAAAAGTAACAGTCGCTTAAAATTCAATTGATCTTTTATAAAATCTCAATCAATTAGGGAGAACAATGACATATACAAAAATATTTCAGAATATATAAAAGTTTGGATAAATTACAAATGCCGTTTGTCCCCGTGCTAAATTGTCTCTACACAGTTTTTAGCCTTTGTAATTCTATTGAAAACCCTAAATGCACCAAACATGTAACATTGACACTTTAGATAAAAAGGAGTGTTTAGTGTTTGACACCGACACAACAACTATATTCAACCAGTTTCATTTTTCAAAGTATTACAAATGCATACATGTCAGTGTTAGTTTAGTGTTTGGTGTATATGTCAGTGGTTCATAACAGTTTCTTTATAATGTCATAACGATCTCTTTATATGAAGAAGAAAAAAACAGTTTAAATTCGTCTCAAACAACATGTTATATCAGATCCCCCTCAATTTAGATTTGTGTTTTTATTCAAATATATAAAAATAGTAACAGTCGCTTAAAATTCAATTGATCTTTTATAAAATCTCAATCAATTAGGGAGAACAATGACATATACAAAAAATATATAAAAGCTTGGATAATTTACAAATTCCGTTTGTCCCCGTGCTAATTTGCCTCTACACACTTTTTAGCATTTATAATTCTATTAAAAATCCTAAATGCACCTAATATTTAGGTACACAGATCTCAATCTTAAAACCTACAATAGCATAAAGGAAGATATTTGTTATGACACTTAATATTTGACAATGACATACTAAATTTTTACAAACTATAATAATAATAATAATAATAATAATAATAATAATAATAATAATAATAATAATAATAATAATAATAAAATAATATAAACTTTCTAGCAAGTATTATTATAAGAAATTTTTTGTGGTGAATTGAGAAATTATCCTAGATTAGTTACACATATATGGTTGACTTCTTTACATTTCTTCACACTGAGTTTTGTCTTTCCATTCTAGAGATGAGTAAGAAGGGCTCCATGAAAGGCTCCATTTAAAAATGAAACAGAGCAATACACTTACAACTGATCAAGTTTAAGCACTTATAATGATCTATTGGATTTTTCTATTGATAGAAGAAAAACAATTGTTAAAAACGTATAAGTTATATCTATCCATAAAAAAATAAATGTCATGTGCATTCTCAAATCCATCTTTATTTATTAAATTTGAGTCATTTCACTTGGGTGACTTAAATTTCTTATTCCAATCTCCCCCAAAGTATGAGGTATATCATTCATAACCTTTCTTCTTACAATTTCAATATATTTTTCAAGCTAACAAAGTATATCATCCTTTTTAGTCTCAATACATCTTTCTTTTAATCTGCATTTTTCCAATTTCAATATATCATTCATATTTTCCGAGCATCTTAAAGAATCATAGGTATGTCATTTTCCTGCAATGAAAACATAAACACAATAAGCAAAGAAGAATGAACACAAGTATCAAAATATCAACTAAACATCAAAAGTTGGATATTTTTTTAGCTTACCATTCATTGTTGAAATAATAAACAAAAAAGTAGAACTATTGGATTTTCAAAGAGGTCATTCTATGATAAGAACTCATGTATGTGTCCATCAAAACCAGCACTATATAAAAGTGTTATTGATGGAGATTGTTTTGTTATCATGAAGTTCGTAATTTTAAAAAAAGATATGTTGTTGTGACTACAAAATAGCAAATAAGCATAACAGTTTAAAAAGGATGAAGACATTAATTTAATTATATAGAGCCAAGTCTTTCTATTGTGAAGGTTAGAACCATTGATGATCTCAGCATACATTGAGAAACTCATTAATTAGTGTTAAAAAATGCTTATCAAACATTTCACTCCACATAGAAGGATCTCATCATACATTGAGTTATTGGTACTTTTCTTTTCTATATATCAAACATTCCACTTCACATAATTTTGATATAAAAAAAAATAGAGAAAAGGGAAAAGAAATGAAACACCTAAATCTATGACCATATATATGGTTAGGACATAAATTGGAACACCAATGAGTGCATCTTTAACCCTTGAAATTGAGGAGCCTTGAACAAATTAAGATAAAAGGTGTAGAATCACAAAATAGAAGGGATCAACAGAAATCCACAATGAGTGCATCATTGTGATTGATTTCCCCTTAGAAACAAATCTAAGTTCTCTTTAACTCTAAGTAGTCATAGCTTATTATAGTTGCAGAGCCACATAATTATGCAGTTAAAAATTATGCAGACCGAATCGAAAAGTGGTTCCAAGTATCACATAGATGTCACTCTTTAGGTTTTTAAAATGGATGAAAATGAAAATAGAAAAAGTCAGAAAATCGATCTTTTTGAATTGTAATCTAAGTGCTCTTTCAAGAAAATTACTTTCATCAAAGAGAATGAAACAGTGGTTACAATCTTTCTCAGCCCTGTCATAAACAATCCAGTTTAGAATACAATCTAGTTTCTCAAGCCTGTCATCAAAGAGAATGAAACATTTTTTAGTTGTAGTTACAAAGAATTAAACCAATATAATCTAAAAGGCTCATTGGCATTATGTAAGTGCCCATATGCTTCACGATTTGTATTGTGATAGAGATATATTTGATTATTAATGGGCAGCATCATACAAAATTTAACAAAAACAAATCCTCTTGCAGTGGAGAAAACATCAAAATCCCACAATCAACTCCTAAAAAGTATGGATTATTAGTTAAAAGATAGAAACAAATCCTAATAAATATGACAGCAAGAGTTCTAATAGAAACTGATGCAGTAAGAGTTCTAATAGAAAACATGATAGCATTTTAGCACCAAAAAAAGAAAAAAAGAAAACATGATAGCAAAAAGATCCTAATTAAGTAAGAATATTAATCTGCCTATTAGAGTATAGTAATCTACTGATATTAGTCATGAACTTATTAGATATGCAGATAGAAATCACTATTGAAGCTCAGAACTCAATACCATTTATTAGCCAAGATAGGTATCACCAATAAAAATCACAATGCAACTTCATAAAGGTAATTAACAATTACAATATAACTACATGTTTTTTCTCAACGCATATTCATCTCATGAATGACCACTAACTTAAACAGAATAAAAAATCACAACTTTGATTTATAGTTAAATATTTAAATTCATAGGAATGAAAGATCTATATAATTGATTTATAGTAAGAAACTATTAGGAGTTGGAATCAGCATGTTTCTTTCTACATATGTTTTAAAATTAAATGTGGTCATGTTAAGTGGGTAATTACCTTGATTTGCAAATATACCTTAAACAGATTAGTGGAGAGTACACATGCCCCTCACAAAGTGAAAGCATTAGAATTTCATCTGCACATAATTTAGAAGCATTTCAGAGGCAGAGATTTCAAAATAAATAAGGAACCAGAAATGTATAAGTCTAAGTCTATAACCTTACTTCTTTGAGATGCATGCAATCCCTCAAAATTAGGACCTCGAGCAAATTTCCACCAATGCAGCTGCCAAGGTTCCTGAGAGAAGAATTCAACCAACAAATTTACGACCAGTAAGAATGAAACACACCACTATAAGAACCCAGCAGACCACCTCTAAAATCAGCTTCATGTAAATAACAAAACAAAATAATGAAAACAATGTAATCAAACTCTAATTCTAAAACAAAAAAGTAAAGCCAAAGAAACTGGAACAAAATAAAATAAAGAGATACAAAATTAGGGATTAGAAATACAAAAGAAACAAAATAGATGTCAATTTAAGCGTTACCGGAAAAGAATTATATTTTGTTAAGAGCTTACAACATTATTCTTTCATGTATTAATAGTTTCTGTCAAAAACTTTATGATTTGCTCTAGTATTTTCAGTTACAATAATAAGAATCTTGCTACTTCAGTTTGCTTATGAATAAGAATGATCTATCAGTTCCAGTATATTGTGTATGTATTCTAATTCCACTTCAACAATACTTTTATGCCTTGTATTTAGACAATCTATAAAATACAATGTTATACAATCTATTACATTCTCAAATCTCAATTTACACATGTTTCATTGAAATATTATAATCACACTAATAAGTAAATTATAGTCGTATAAAGTTACTACAAATTAAAAAATTACCTGAGTAATTCTTGAAACTTCACACATAAATTTTCAACAAAGGATGACTCCAAACCATGGCAGAATAAGAGGTTCCACAATATTAACAGCTTCATAAACAATCTTCTTCACCCTTTTTCACTTCAACTCCAACTTTCAATTCCCTACCTATAGTCAACATGAAGCCCTTCAATTTCTTTACACTCTTTCAATTCAACCCAATTCCATCAGTTAGCACCCTTTTGGGGATTTCATAAGAGCAAATTCAGTCAAGTTTGTACATTTACACATCCTTGATGAAGATGCAATATATGAAATTGTTTCTGGACAA
Source organism: Trifolium repens (assembly GCA_030408175.1). Taxonomy (NCBI): domain Eukaryota; kingdom Viridiplantae; phylum Streptophyta; class Magnoliopsida; order Fabales; family Fabaceae; genus Trifolium; species Trifolium repens. The sequence goes on from CP125848.1 coordinate 20,149,520, forward strand.
ACAATGAACTATTGAAAATATTTGATTCCTAGATTTTGAGTAATATTTGGTATCAAAAAGGTGACATCTGAAGTTGTTTTACCAAGCTCAAGCTAAATCCAAATAAAGCAAATAGTTCTAAAATTTACAAAGCAAACAAAATCTGAAATTTTTTATAACGATTTTAACTCAGACCATAAAGCAAACAGTTTATAGGCAAATCAAATTCTGCATATTATCTTCTCATTGGGCAAACTGAATTATGGTTTTGATCTTAAATGTTAAGAGCTTTTTGTTAAGAACTTTTAGAAGAGAAAAACCAGAAATTTTGAGAAGATGAAAGCAAGAAAGTGAAAACTGAAAATATTTTGGATCTCTCACCTGATTGTGTCATGCAAGAACGACATTCCTTCCATTTACCTCTAATGAGAGAATGAAAAGAAAAAACGAAACAGAAAGAGGATTAGAAATGCGACTGAAGAAAATTAGGGATTTGGAAAAATAGCGAAACTGAAATTACCTGCAGGATGGGTCTTGATCTTGAAAGAGGTCGTAGGATTCGATTGAGATGAAAACCTAATTTGCAAACATAGACATAAAATTCAACATGTCACATAAAAATCAAATGGTGAAATTAAATCATGAAATAAAATATGAAGAAGCAATTTGAAACCTGAGATTGTGACTTGTGCCATCCAAGATGGTTGATTCATGGAGAGAGAGATGAGTAAAAAAGTGAGTTTGGATATTGAAAGAGAGGGGGGGATTTGAATTTTGAATTTTGAAATTGATTCCAAACACAGCAGAAAAACAACAGTAGTAACAGCAACAGGTAGCAGCATTCAACGCTGCAGTATGAAAGTGACGGGTCCTCGGTCCTCCTGCTGCCTTGACTATATTTTTTGTTTGAACGTGAATGAATTGGCTGGACTGGGTTGGGCTGAAGGAAGAGCCGGCCCCTTTACAACCTTTTAACACAACAAATGTTTTTTATTGGCTGCATACAAAAGGAATGCTATAAGAAGTTAAGTTTTTGGAAGCTTGTACACATACACATAGGATTTTGAAATGGGCTGTCTAGAAACTTGACATGTGTTTTTTTTTGCCAAAACATTGGTGATGCTTGTGTAGTTTTAGGATTAGGATTGCCTTGGGAGCAATGTTTTTTATTTTACTTTCATTCAATAGTTGTATTTTGGTTACATAACTTGGTATTTTAATTTGTTAACTTTGCAACTGTTTAGTGTTCAAATTGATAGACAAATTTTGTTACAGTCTTGTTTGTTTTTTTTTTTTTTTTTTTTGGTTGAACAGTATAATATTTCATTAATGAGTTAATGCTGAAAACGTTAATTATAAAGAAGAGTTCGAAAGGATCACCTCAAATATTACACTCTTACAAAATAATACAATTGAAACCAAAGGAGACAATGGCAACTAAAAAGTTGAAATAATCCCCTCTTTAATTAAACAAGTAAATAGAGAGGCTAGATTAGAAGAAATAAGGCTTGTTAGTCTTTTATTTTATTTTTTTATAACATTTTGGTCTTTTATCTTTTATTTGTAACACTTTGGTCCTTTATTTTTTTGTAACATTTTGGTCCTTTATTCTTTTTTTAACACTTTGGTCCGTTATCTTTTATAACATTCACATATAAACCATATTTTTCATATATTTATTAAAAAAAAGCTGATTTTTTTAAAATACCTTTTAATTAAAATTAAATAAAACTCATAATTTTGATGAATATGTTCATCATCTTCATCAATTCTTTCATAGTTTCATATCCTTTAAAGACCAAAGTGTTACAAAAAAAATAAGATAAAGGATCAACGTGTTATAAATAAAAGATAAATAAAAGACCAAAGTGTTAAAAAAAAATAAGATAAAAGAAAAAAAAATTGGTGTATGTTTGAAACTTGAAAGACCTCACTTGAATCCCTTTGGGCATATAAAACGGATCGTATCTTATACAATATGTCAACATAAAATGAGCTTTTAAGTTTAATCCTAAAAAAATAGTAATTATTTACTTTAGTCCCTATTTTTCAAAATAAAGAGTATTATTCTTGCAAACTGCAATTTTTTGTTTTTTTTATATATAAAATTTAGGGTGAGGGGATGGTGCCCTAGTCCAAGGCAGGGAAGACCTTATGATTCAAAGAGCACTTACAAAGGTAATTACATTTATCTCCCTCCAAAAACACTAGCGGGGCTCAAGCAAACTGCAATATTATGAAATAAAATTACCATAAAAATTTAATAAAGACTAAACATAAAAGAACTTGACTTTGTAAGGACTACAAATATATTTAACACAAAATTAAACGCATTGTTGTTACTCTTTCCATGTGATTCTTCCCGTTTTCTTTTGGTGAAGAGTATCAAATTACACAACAAAAATCTTGCAACAGAAAGTTCAACAAAAATATATCAAAAAAAAAAGTTCAACAAAAATCACTTAATTTTCATCCCAAATAACACATTTTCTATTACTTTCATCTTTGTATTCAAATATATTTAATTATTTATTTTGTAAACATGTTGCATACATTTCACATTCTTGGAAAATGCCAATCCATGATCATGGTTTTCTAAGCCTAATATCTCTGGAGTAATGTGAGTAATTCAAATCCTAACTGTCACAACTTCTACTTCCTGCAGAAGTCAAATGCTCAATTGAGAAGATTCATTCGGCGAAGCTCAAGAGAAATTAAATTATGTACAACAAATGCTCAAGAGAAAATGTTGTCACCTCTAAGTTTGAAGTATACTGGACCAAAATTTTTTCAAGGGTCTAATAAGCTTTGTATGGCCAAAAAAATGTCCTTTCGTGATTCTTTCGGCGGTAGGTCCCATTTCATGAACAAATTTGAGAAGCAGGATCGGTGAATGGAATTATGAAAATATGTATGTTTTATTTCGGGATTAAATTGGAAGTAGAATAAATTTAAAGGTCAGTACAACGGAAATTTGATTTAAGTTGGCATATGGATAAAAGAAGTAACCGAAGAGAGGAAATAAACGAACACTCTAACAAATGTACTTACTGTTTGAACCAGATTTTCTTGACCATCATCAGAGAAGAGAATCTTCAATGCCGTTCCGAGACCAAGAACCTGAAGCTTTCCCCATAATCGACACTTCTCACAACCTACACAATCCATCAATGCACTGCATACCACAAAAATCATTCCATTGCCAATGAATCAAATGAATGTCAGTGTATAAATTGAATCAGTAACAATGCAACAAAGCAGATACAATGAATGTTTGTTTATAGTATAAAGATAAATATGTCTTCAGATAAGCACTTAAAAAGTGTAAACTATTGTCCTTCCTACATATTCATTAGCATCATAAAGCGCGTCCATAAGAGACTTAAGGCACAATAAGCTATGCAAGTCGACGAATGATTTTATTTAGGTAAGCCGAGAGCTACGTCGTCCACTAGTTTTTAGTTAATACCTGATGTTTCTGAATTGATGTTGAATTTTTTGTTTGAGTTCAGGTCCACTTTGGCCTTTCCACAACTTAGCTTCATCAAATGGAACAGGACATGCAGCTTGAAGCTTGGGGTTGTAAAGTAGTTGTTTTATCAAGGATTCTGTTTTAAGGTCCTCGTTAGGATTACCCGTATTGTACTCAACCTTCTCGAGATAATCTGCAGCCTGAAGTGAAACATAGAATGCATCAAGAATACTTTTTAACTGAAAGTTCTAAAAGAAGAAAATCAAGGCAATTCATACTCACTTTGGTTACTGCTCGCAGGACAAAGAGAAAAGTGAAATACAAATTTCTGACACGATCGGGGTATTGTAGGACTCGGTCATACAACAAAGTCAGATTTTGTCCCCACTAGAATAATATAAAGGAAGGAAAGAAGTTAGTATCTTCTTAGGTTATGCTTTGCATTAGAGTAACAGTTTTTATGTTGCCAAATTATTTTTGTGCATAAGAAAAAGCATTTTACAAGGTCCGTTACACAAAGAAAGCTGAAAATTAATAAATTATCACTCTAATATTGCATATAAAAAATATAACAGAAGAGTACCTACATGCTTAAATATGCAATACTATACTGATATCATGAAAGCAATGAAAATGTTTCTTTTGAAACTGAAAATTTAAGGCCCCGTTTACTTTGTGAAAACATTTTCTATTTGCATTTTCAAAATATGTGTTCATGTTAACTTGCTAATAAGAAGATGTGAGACTCTTGAAGTGAACCATTTGTAATGGAAAGAAGTTAAAATGTTAACTAGAGATAATGCATTTCTGAAAATAGAAAATGCACACAATTTCATTCTTTCCGAAAAAATGCACACAATTTGTTTACTTCAAGAGTCTCGTATACCATATTAGCAAATTAAAGTGAACATAAATTTTAGAAAATGAAAATAGAAAATGCTTTCATATAGTAAGTAGGGTCTCAGCTATTTCAGAGAAGAGGAATAGAAGATTTACCATATTTGTAGCTTCGTCAAGTAGGTAATCAGCAGCTATATGTACTGATATGGAGGAGTGGAGACCTGATATCAATTTATACAAAATCTTTTCCTCCTGACACGATTCTTGCGAAAGATCTACAAAAGAGAAACATTTCTTGTTATAAAATATACACACCAAGACATAAATGATAAGAACAAACTGATATTCACTCCACATGTGACAAACTATATATAAGATTGTTGTTTCCGAAGATAACTTACATTTGGGGCAGTTCTCAGAATAGACAGCATCCCATATCCTTCTTGCAGATGGACCGGTATAACCGGTATATCTTTCAGGATTCAGTTGAAGATTCACATATGTCATCTCACCTGTAAATGCAACCATTGAAACAATCATTTTCTTAAACAGAAGTTTAAAACGTTATAGAATGATTTAATTCGATATGTAACAGTGTTAAAGTATGAAGTATTATTTTTACACTGCATGTCAATTATGGTGCTAATACCTCTTTAAAAGGTAACAGTAACTTATGAACAGTCACTTATGATAAACAAAAAGTCTAAAACGATAAACAGAAATAATTCACATTTGAACTATTAGACAAAGAGAGTAACACACCATTGTCTGTCTCATCATTCGTCCATGGATTATCTATTTCTGTCCATCCTCTGAAAGCTTTACTATCCAACGTACGGTCAACAGCTGCCTCAGGTTTTCCTTCTTGACAGACAAGATCATTCAATGGAAGGCGCTTAGGCTTCTTAAATGACTCCGGGAACTCACTTTCTGGGCATTCACATACACTACAGTCCCGCAACCGGCACATACCATCATCAGGCCAAAAAGGACAGTTACACCATAGCTTGGCCTACAGAAGATATCATCTACTAATCTTTAGCACAGAAGAAACACATGAGGGTCAACAAAAGGGGAAAATAAGAAGCAATTCAGTAACCAGCAACATTCCTACGTTTGGGTGCATTGAGAGAGTTATTCATTAAATATGCTAGTTGAACAATATCACAGATTCACAGGTAAACACCATTCAAATTTCAAACTCTATCAATATAATTAATATTCATCCTACACCAACACCACACAGTATCATAAACAGTAAATTTCCTATTTAACAATGGTGGAAAGATCAATATTTAAAATCCATAATTCTGTATAGAATAGTTTGAGCTTAAAGCAGAAATGTTCAGTCGATAATGCAGATGGCAGCACATTGACTTGATTCTATGGCTTTAAAGTGTTTTAACAATAGTTTTTCTAATTTCTCATACTGTTGATTAAATTCAAATTTGAATAGTCTGTGATGGACAAAATCATAACATAATCAATAAAAAAGCATAGAATCCTATTAAAACTCTTTTTAATAGAAGAAAGGCCTCCCGAAATACCAATCCTAAATTGTGTTGTTGGATGAATCGGATACTAGCAGCAATTGTTACCAGTTATTTAAGGGGTAAAGCTAAGTAATGCTACAATAAAAATGTCTCTTGAAAACATAATGTTTTAATTGATCACAAAGTAAGAATAAGCATCAACAATATCAAAGAGAATTGGACACCAATACAAATTGTAGACATAAGAAATGACAATAAGTAAACCTTAAAATACCGAAAGAATGGGGTTTTCACAAGCTCTTGGAGAGATGGGTACAACACTTCCTTGTTAAGATTATCCACAGTTTCATAATTACAACAGCAATCCTCCACCATACCACTATACTTCGGTGCACCCTGCAACACACACATAAAAGAAAAATAAATTCTTGACCTTAGTTCAAAGAAAATTTATCAGACTAGCTACACAACATCAGTTTTGTCAATCGCAGATCGCAAAAAATAGTATTTTGTTCAAATTCCACTACACTATAATCCATTTCTTTTTTTGGATTACCATGTTATAGGTACGAAGTTTCCCTGTCGGGGAACCTGTGAGGAAAATGGGTTCTTCCCTCCTAACCGAACTTTTTCCATTCAGAGGAGCAGCCAAGAATTGAACCTCTGACCACCTGCTTAAGAGGCCCAAGACCCTTGTTGGTACTACACTATAATCCTATATCACACTGTTAAAGGGAGTTCCTATCTGACAACAACTTGTACTAAATCGCGTACTATAACACAAAGCTAGTTTGCTATAATTCTGCTACACTCCCATGCAACATAAGCTTTCTTACCTTTGCTCCTCTTGTTTGAAGATGACTCCTTCTCTTTTCTCTTGAATTTAGGACAATCCGGCTTGTAGTGACCAACTTGGCCACACTCATAGCATAGCCCTTTCTTGGAGTACCTAGCATCATCATTCTTCCGGCGGTAACCACTATCTTTCCGAAACTTCTTAAGATTGTCATCGGAATGTCTTATCCCCTTCTTTCTCACATATCTATTATAGCGTCGAACGAAGAGCTCCATTTCCTCATCATCGGAATCGTCTTCGCTTAAGCTACTTTCCACATGCTCAACTTTTTTGGACTTGGACTTTGAGGCTTTTAGAGCAATTGACCTCTTATCCTTTTCTTTTTCTTTTTCATGGTGTTTTTCCTTTTTCTCACCTTTCTCATGCTTTTCTAACAAACTAAGCACTTGTTCATGTTCCGTTAGCTTACCAAACAAGGTTGTGAGGCTCAAGGTAGTAAGATCATTCGCCTCTTTGATTGCGGTGACCTTAGGTTGCCATGACCTATTAAGACACCTCAAAATCTTATTAGTAGCATCTTGATTTGTGATTGGTTGTCCTAGACCATGTAACTTGTTGGTGATTTTCACAAATCGTTGTTGCATATCCGCAATGGGTTCACCATCTTGCATATGAAACATTTCAAATTCTTGAGTTAAGGTGTTTATTTTCGAAATTTTGACTTCATTAGTTCCCTCAAAATGAGTAACTAATGTATCCCACATTTCTTTGGCCGTAGAACAATGCGACACATGATAAAATTGTTCAATCCCAAGGGATGAAATAAGTATGTTTTGTGCCTTTGCATCGTAATTGACCTTTTTCTTTTCATCATCCGTCCATTGTGCCATAGGCTTAATAGTGACAATGCCATTAGGATCGGTGATTGTCGGAACAAACGGACCGGTCTCAATAGCATTCCACACTTCACCATCAAAAGAATTGATGTGAATCCGCATACTACTTTTCCAATAATCAAAATGATCTCCATTGAATATAGGAGCCCTATTATACGCCCCTTTCGGTGCAAAAGCCATGTTTTCTAATAATTGGCACAATCCTCCAAATTTTGTAAACAAAATTGAACCGGACTCGTGATACCACTTGTTAGACTACTTGGCTATCACTTAGAAGGGGGGGTTGAATAAGCGCCCTTAAAAACAATGTAGGTTTTTCAAAAATTATTTCTTTTCAATCGTGCGCGGAAGCACCACCGGATCGGTAGTCTATGCACCGATTGATCAAAGGAAAAGTAATATAGCCTAAGAACGATTATGAAAAGATTTAGAGATGCTTGGAATCAAATAATTCGAATTTAAACTTTTTCAACTAAAACAGTCCCAAGCAAGTGTTATGGTATCCAATCTAATCAATCACAATCAAACAAGAACCAATTGAATTTTTGTGAACCAATACGAACAACAAAAATTCAATCGATTAACAAATTAACGAAATTAAAAGAGAGAGATAAAGAGAGACACACGATGTGATTAGGGAGTTCCCCGGATTGCGTGTCGTCCACGCGTTTATCCGAGTACGTCTCCCCCCAAATAACCAAACGGGTTATTTGAGAGTTTATAGATCAAAAACTTGATGAACAAAAAGTGCACAGTTTACAATTGAAACCTATAATCCTATAGCAAGACAAAATGTAAACTAATGCGAATAACATCGACACCCAACGGAACTTCGCCCTCTGATTCCAACGATTCACCTTGTGCCGAACCGCACCCAATCGTCCAGCTGAGTCCTTCGTTCCTTGTTGTTGAATCCTTCAAGACACGCACGATCTTGAATCACTTGAGAGAAACACTAGAACCTTCGTCACACAATTCAACCCGACTACGATTCTAATTCACCGCGAACCGTATCGAACGTTATCACACAAAAACGCAATCTTTATTGAATTGATCCCATACTCAAATCCAATTTGATTGCAATCCTTGATGAAGATGATGAATTTGTGATGAATCAAACCTTTGATGCAAATTCTCACTCAATTTGTACCCAAAGCGTTTTCTGAACTTTCTCACTAGTTTCCTCTCTGTTACAATGACACACCACATTGCTATTTAAAGAGAAAATAGAATTGAGCAAATTTGGGCAAAATTTAATAGACATGTATCAATACAAAGATGGTTTGTATCGATACAAAACCCTTTGACCAGCGTTCAAATTGAAAGATTTGACCTATGTATCGATACAAACACGTATGTGTATCGATACATACATCAGTTTCTTGAAATCTTGACTGATATGTATCAAATCATGCCAGCATGATTCGATACATCAAGCACCTACTGGTTTTCTGAGAGACATAGGTATGTATCGATACATGCAAGCATGATTCGATACACAGGTGACACTCTGCCTCTGAGAGACCACTTTTGTATCGATACAAGTGATATATGTATCAATACAAATTGCACAAAATCAGTCAGAAGTAATTTCAGGACATTTGTATCGATACACATGTTTATGTATCGATACATAATACCTAAAAATCAATTTTTCAAAGTTTAAAAATAGTTTTTCGCTGTCAAGTCATTTGTAATGTTGCCAAAATATGTTCTACTCTGTTTTCATGTGTTTTGACAATTATTAAAACATGAGGATGAACTGGTGCACTTACATTCTCCCCCTTTTTGATAATTGTCAAAACTATGCATAAGCTAACTAAGCCTATACCTAATATGCAATAAAATAGCAATATGTATACAGACGCAATTAAAACACCAAGGCTAACAATAAGCACGCTCCCCCTGAGTTGATGCCATAATGCGATTGTCATAGTAGATAATATTCAAGACTCTTTTAGCTATTCATCCTTAGCTTGTGCATCCAAATCTCTCCCCCTTTGACAATATCAAAAAGAAGAAGAGAGTCTATTAGAAGTATCAAGTTCAATCAATTTTAACCAAAGTCATATCGTGCACTTACATTTGTCGAAATGCACATATATGATAAAATTCCTAATCAATATAAATACATACAAAGATATGCCAAAATATATCAATGACGAATACCAAATTTCATGACAAACATAGAATGTAGAATAACAAACCAAAACCAACGCATGAATATTGTAATACATCGACATTTTAAATCAATAAACATATCAAAATATGAGACGAAATAAACAAAGCAATGCAACAAAAGCATAAACATAACATGATTATCCATACAAACAAAATTATCCAAAATAACATGTATGTATGAAACACATATAATCAACAAGGTACATACTTATGTATGTGAGCAAAAATAATATCAAAGCACATTATAACATGATAACACATGTTGAACCATATATGCATGATAAAGCATCCACATAAATGAATCAAGTACCAAAATCAATCGTATGAAAATATATGTCTATGTATGCTCATAAAGTCACATATATAAGAACCAAACAAACATATACAAACCAAGTATGAACTTAATATGACAATTGTAATGATTTTTGTCAAATCCCCATTTAAGACGTATGAGTCTCAAAAACTTATCAATATCTTTGAGCAAAATTCTTGGAAATGAAGGATGAGACAACTATCAAGTCAAATATCACATTAAGGTAGAAGTTGTGTATATGAGCCAATATTCAAATGCTAAGTAAAACAAATATAAAGGTAAAGGTAGAGAATAGAATCTTCCCTTTAAGTGTTAGGTGGAGGAAGTGATCAATTTCCACACCATTGTAGATGTTGAGTTGAAGCTTTTCTTATCACTTTCCTTGATCGTAAGTCTTGAACTCCATTGTTGTCGGTGTCTTTTGTCAATGGTTTCAAGACGCTTCCCTACATACTTAGACATTTGAAATAGGTCCCCAACTCATGTTGGGTCCTAGTTGGTGAGGTAAACAAACTTTGTTGAGTTTTGGCATCCATTGCAATACGCCCTTAGGTACCAACAATTTCCTAGCTTTACATTTTGCAATGGTATGGCCTTCACAACAACAATAGTGACAAGTGATATGTGAGTCACTCTTCTTTTGATCCATTTTGAAATGTTTAGAATTTTTATTTTTGACTTTCAAATTGTTTCGAAAATGTTTTGGATCAACTTGATGAGAGACTCTAGGTTTTGATGAATTTTCCACTTTGTCCTTAAGAGTCTTAATATTTTTTGACAAAGTGATACAATTATCACAACCAACTATATCACCATTATCATGACTTGTACTTGACCTTTCTAATAATGATACTTTGAAAGCTTTCAACTCTTCTTCCGTTTCGGAAACTTTCTTTTCAAGAGCTTTGTTAACTTTTATAATTTCTTTTAATCGTTTGAAAGCTTTCCTAGTTTCACTACATAGGTCCTCAAATGCACTTTGCAAATCATGATATTCTAACAAAGTATAGGAGCTAGAGGGATTTTGGTTTACCTTTTTGGGAGCTTTATCCTTCTTTTTGTGATGATGAGTTGTGAAATTAGCCAATTCGCCTTCATCACTTGAACTAGAGCTTGATGATGAATGAGAAAAAGAGCCACTACTCTCCCATGCAACATAAGCTTTCTTACCTTTGCTCCTCCTTTTGTTTGAAGATGACTCCTTCTCTTTTCTCTTGAGATTAGGACAATCCGGCTTGTAGTGACCAACTTGGCCACACTCATAGCATAGCCCTTTCTTGGAGTACCTAGCATCATCATTCTTCCGGCGGTAACCACTATCTTTCCGAAACTTCTTAAGATTGTCATCGGAATGTCTTATCCCCTTCTTTCACACATATCTATTATAGCGTCGAACGAAGAGCTCCATTTCCTCATCATCGGAATCGTCTTCGCTTGAGCTACTTTCCACATGCTCAACCTTTTTGGACTTGGACTTTGAGGCTTTTAGAGCAATTGACCTCTTATCCTTTTCTTTTTCTTTTTCATGGTGTTTTTCCTTTTTCTCACCTTTCTCATGCTTTTCTAACAAACTAAGCACTTGTTCATGTTCCGTTAGCTTACCAAACAAGGTTGTGAGGCTCAAGGTAGTAAGATCATTCGCCTCTTTGATTGCGGTGACCTTAGGTTGCCATGACCTATTAAGACACCTCAAAATCTTATTAGTAGCATCTTGATTTGTGATTGATTTTCCTAGACCATGTAACTTGTTGGTGATTTTCACAAATCGTTGTTGCATATCCGCAATGGTTTCACCATCATGCATATGAAACATTTCAAATTCTTGAGTTAAGGTGTTTATTTTCGAAATTTTGACTTCATTAGTTCCCTCAAAATGAGTAACTAATGTATCCCACATTTCTTTGGCCGTAGAACAATGCGACACATGATAAAATTGTTCAATCCCAAGGGATGAAATAAGTATGTTTTGTGCCTTTGCATCGTAATTGACCTTTTTCTTTTCATCATCCGTCCATTGTGTCATAGGCTTAATAGTGACAATGCCATTAGGATCGGTGATTGTCGGAACAAACGGACCGGTCTCAATAGCATTCCACACTTCACCATCAAAAGAATTGATGTGAATCTGCATACTACTTTTCCAATAATCAAAATGATCTCCATTGAATATAGGAGCCCTATTATACGCCCCTTTCGGTGCAAAAGCCATGTTTTCTAATAATTGGCACAATCCTCCAAATTTTGTAAACAAAATTGAACCGGACTCGTGATACCACTTGGCTATCACTTAGAAGAGGGGGGTTGAATAAGTGCCCTTAAAAACAATGTAGGTTTTTCAAAAATTATTTCTTTTCAATCGTGCGCGGAAGCACCACCGGATCGGTAGTCTATGCACCGATTGATCAAAGGAAAAGTAATATAGCCTAAGAACGATTATGAAAAGATTTAGAGATGCTTGGAATCAAATAATTCGAATTTAAACTTTTTCAACTAAAACAGTCCCAAGCAAGTGTTATGGTATCCAATCTAATCAATCACAATCAAGCAAGAACCAATTGAATTTTTGTGAACCAATACGAACAACAAAAATTCAATCGATTAACAAATTAACGAAATTAACGAAATTAAAAGAGAGAGATAAAGAGAGACACACGATGTGATTAGGGAGTTCCCCGGATTGCGTGTCGTCCACGCGTTTATCCGAGTACGTCTCCCCCCAAATAACCAAACGGGTTATTTGAGAGTTTATAGATCAAAAACTTGATGAACAAAAAGTGCACAGTTTACAATTGAAACCTATAATCCTATAGCAAGACAAAATGTAAACTAATGCGAATAACCTCGACACCCAACGGAACTTCGCCCTCTGATTCCAATGATTCACCTTGTGCCGAATCGCACCCAATCGTCCAGCTGAGTCCTTCGTTCCTTGTTGTCGAATCCTTCAAGACACGCACGATCTTGAATCACTTGAGAGAAACACTAGAACCTTCGTCACACAATTCAACCCGACTACGATTCTGATTCACCGCGAACCGTATCGAACGCTATCACACAAAAACGCAATCTTTATTGAATTGATCCCATACTCAAATCCAATTTGATTGCAATCCTTGATGAAGATGATGAATTTGTGATGAATCAAACCTTTGATGCAAATTCTCACTCAATTTGTACCCAAAGCGTTTTCTGAACTTTCTAACTAGTTTCCTCTCTGTTACAATGACACACCACATTGCTATTTAAAGAGAAAATAGAATTGAGCAAATTTGGGCAAAATTTAACAGACATGTATTGATACAAAGATGGTTTGTATCGATACAAAACCCTTTGACCAGCGTTCAAATTGAAAGATTTGACCTATGTATCGATACAAACACGTATTTGTATCGATACATACATCAGTTTCTTGAAATCTTGACTGATATGTATCAAATCATGCCAGCATGATTCGATACATCAAGCACCTACTGGTTTTCTGCGAGACATAGGTATGTATGTATCGATACATGCAAGCATGATTCGATACACAGGTGACACTCTGCCTCTGAGAGACCACTTTTGTATCGATACAAGTGATATATGTATCGATACAAATTGCACAAAATCAGTCAGAAGTAATTTCAGGACATTTGTATCGATACACATGTTTATGTATCGATACATAATACCTAAAAATCAATTTTTCAAAGTTTAAAAATAGTTTTTCGTTGTCAAGTCATTTGTAATGTTGCCAAAATATGTTATACTCTATTTTCATGTGTTTTGACAATTATTAAAACATGAGGATGAACTGGTGCACTTACAGACCACTTGTAAAGGTGGTCCACCGTAGCATTAGCCTAGATATTACATGTATAAAATAATCCTCCAATAAGAGAATGTTTGAGTAGTATTGATCATTTGTCTACGGTGATCACTAGTGAAAGTGGTTCACCTTAGCATTAGCTTAGTTTTTGTGTTTTTTCTTTCTCATTAGTTTTGTGTTTTTCTTTATTCCAATTTTATTTGGATCTCGCTTATGTGTGTCTTAGATACTCTTTGAATTATAGTATTTTATTTTAAAAAAATTAAGATTGATTTGCAATCAAAAACTACTTTTTGACATAGGTAGTTGTAGAGATAGTCAAACTTCCAATTGATTTGAAATCAGACACTGCTAAACCCGACATTACTGAACCTGATATTGTTGAACCCTTCGAAGCATTGATTGTTAGCACCGCCAATTATTTTTTTACATTAGAAAAGTATAAAGTTCGAGATGAGTTAATGAATTGGTGTCACACTGAGACCGTAAAAGCTGGAATTTTATTATTGGTATTGAGAAATCAGAGCATTGTATTGTTCGTGGGCTCAAATAGAGAATTACACAAACACGCATTTTGTTAAACACACACTTGATACATATAATAATAATCAAAATCCTAAACACTAATTCAATCCAACAACTATCAAACATAAAACCTAATCAATCTTAATTCAAAACTTTTTCAAACATAATACCTAATCAATCTTAACTCAAAACCTAAATTCATGCAAAACCAAAAAATTCAATTCAAAATTAATGCAGCATTTACTTGTAGTGTCTTAATCCTTCAAATCTTTGATGAGGAAGGAAAGAAGGAATTGAAATTTATTTGGATGATGTCAAAACCTTCAAAATCGCCAAACAAGGTTTAAAATGCGTACAAAATGTAATTGTAGTGGAGCTTCTGTGGGTTTTTGCTTATGCTAGACAATTTCGGAACGTACATTCCAAAATAAGGCGTTTTTGGATTGTATTTTCAAAACCATTTTGGGTGCAAAATTAGGAATTCTTTTAGTTTTTGGTGGGAATTGGAGCAATAAAGAGGACTTAAAGAACAATTTTCTGAGAATTTTGTTGATTGTAAATTCTCTTTTACGGTTGAAAATTGTTATTTAGGCCCCCATGTTGATCTCAGGACCCCAAAAATCCCAAAATACCCCCACTTTTGCACCAGGATACTCTGGTATATACGAAACGAAATCGCAAAAAACAAAATTTCGTCTTCTAGGTGACAAAACACACAATTTCGTCTTCTAGGTGACAAAACACACAATTTCGTCTTCTAGGTGACAATTTCAAAAAATGGATTTTTCGGTAACTACGAGACGAAATCATGTGTTTTGTGCCCAAATGTGCACGACAAGGCAGACCTACTATGTTTAACCAAAATTTCGTCTTCTAGGAGACAAAATTTCAAAAAATCGACGTTTCGGTAACTACAAGACGAAATTGTGTGTTTTGTGCCCATATGTGCGAGACAATGCAGGCCTACTATGTTTTAACATAATTTCGTCTTCTAGGTGACGAAATTTGTTTCCTTCGCTTCCTAGGAAACGAATGCTTATAAGGGCATTTTGGTCACGATGGGGGGCATGCGAGTAATAGCAGGGGGTCTAAATAGAAAACTTCTTTACGGATAGGTTAAGAAACCAAACAGCCCATCAGGTTGCTATTTTGGCCCATACGGAGCCCAATATAGTGTGGCTGGAGGAGATCCTTGTTGCTGTTATACCCCCAAGTTGTAATCGATTCCTTTTCTTAATCAATATCTTAGTTTCACAAGAATAAATTATAAATTGAATATTCAGCAATGATTAAAAATAGGTATGAATATTCACAAGAATAAATTAGTAGCAGTTGATTTGAATGAGATTTATTTACATTTTACAACCACAATTAAGAAAACCTTATAATAAAAATGTCTTTGCAAAAAAGTCTACTAATTATATGTTTTTGTAAAAAAAAAAAAAAAGTCTTCAATTTTGACATTTATAATTTAAACTAACCCGACCAAATAAGTTATCATCGATAAATTTTTTTAAAAATACTATTGGACGTGGCCATGGCTCAATTTTAACTTTTTTAATTAGATGGTCAATTATTTTCTAAATTTTTTTTTTTACTCGGCAATATATTAGTATTACTTAAAACATTTACAATTGTATAAAAATAAATCAATAATCCAATATTATTTTACTTTTTAATTATAAACAAAATATATCAATTTTGATATTTACAATTCAAACCAATGTGACGAAACAGGTTATCGTAGATAAAAAATTAAAAACACTATTACAAACGGAAGATCTACCAATTTCAGTTTTTTTTTTTAATTAGATGGTCGGTTCTACTTCTTTTGTAAAAAATATTCCGTGTGTGTGTTAAGCCTGGCTAGTGGCCTTTGTGTGTGTGTGTGCGCGCGCGTGTGTTGGCAAGGTTTAGACATATGTCAGCTCAGATCTTCAATTGTTTGATATGCCAGATTTAAGCTTGGTAAAGTATAACTCGGCCTATCCTAAGTTTCAACCTTATGTCAAATACATTATAGAAATCTTTTTTGCAATTTTTTTTTTTGGTTTTATAGAGGGATGAATCTAATACTTGACAAATACCAACCCTCTTTTTTCTACTGTAGAATCCTCTCCGTGCTCCAGGTGTGTTGCGTTTCTTATACAATTCGTCTTGGCGTTTTGGCCAAGCAAGCCCGCTGCTCTGTATTGCAATTAATTGCACGTGATGGTCATAGGTGTTCTTCCTCTTCTTTTGCATTTGTTTAGGTTAGGTACAGGTATCTCACCCTATTCGGTGGCTGATTCATATTTATTTGTGTAGATAACACCTTCACAGATGCTTACTCCCTCTAAAATACTGTCTAGATAACACCTTCCTTGATTCATTACTGGCTCCGTATTAAATTTCCCCCCCATTTCAACCACCCCAATCTAAATTTGAAATATAATTGTAAAATATTGTTGTTGGTTGTCTATAAAAGGTGTTATTTGCCCGATTCTTGAAAACATCTTTGTATTGCATATATACTCTCGCAAAATGGTGTTTAATGAAAGCTCTGTTTCCAATCCGAAGTTTGATTCTATTGCTGATATTCATCCTGGTAAAGAGAATATTCGAATTAATGTTAGGGTTCTTCGCCTGTGGAAGGTGCCCACGTTCCTGAATCCATCTGAGAATGGTTCAATTGAGATGGTTTTGGTTGACGATAAGGTAATTTGTATATTGTATTTATATTTTAGTTTGTTTTAATTTTTTTTATTGGGATTGTATGTGTGTTGTTTAGGGTGGTAAAATTCATGCTACTATAAAGAAGCAGCTGATTTACATGTTTGAGAAGAATATTGAGGAGGGAAAGACATATGATATTTCTTGGTTTGTTGTGTACCCCCAAAGTGGTTCCTATCGCAGTACACTTCATCCATACAAAATTGTGTTCCAGTTGAAAACAAAGGTTAAATTATCAGAGTGTTCGTCTATTACTGCTTATGGTCTCACTATAACCAACATTTCTGATGTGTGTGCTCATACTCATGACTATGAGTTTTTGGTTGGTAAGCTATGTATTAATTTGAGAATTATCTTATTGTATTTATTGTATTCTATTGCTTATTCATTATTTCTATCTATAGATGTTATTGGTTATATGACTGGGTTATCTGCTGAAAGAGAGTATATTCGTGATGGGAAAGTTACCAAGATGGTTGTTGCTGAGTTAACTGATCACAGGTTAGGCCTTTCGTGTTGTGTTTTAGATAACATTGAGATTGAAATAAATTTAAATTGTATCTTAGTTGTTGTGTTTTGTTCTCTTAAAGTGGTAAATGCGAGATTGCTTTGTTTGGAAATTATGCTGAAGATTTGACAAAGCAAGTGGGTAAGCTGTCTGGTGGTTTGCCTATTGTTGTTGTGCAGTTTGCTAAAGTGAAAATATTTAGAGGTAATTTCAAATTTGATGTAAAATGTATTATGTATGTCCGTAGTGAAAGAATGTTGGAATATAATTATGGTGTTTATGAATTTAATTGCAGACAAATCTTCGCTTCAAAATGTGATGAATACCACTAGGATTTTTGTCAATCCTGATATTGATGAGGTTGAATCTTTTAAAAACAGGTACAATTGCTCTATCTAATATCAATCCGTCCGTTTGTGAGTTTTTTTGTTATTTTTAATTATGTGTATTTTATGTTTCATATGCAGTGTTGCTGTGCAAGGTGTTGACCTTGACTCAGATGTGCCATTGCTTGGTCAGCCTGCTAAGCCATCTTTTGAAGAGGAGTTTCTTCGTATGCACCCCAGAAAGAATGTTTGTCAGTTGGATAGTTTGGAGGACGGGGGTGTCGCTGTTGTTTGTGCTGAAATTGTTCGTGTTATTGACGGGAGTGATTGGTGGTATCCAGCTTGCAAGTGCCATAGGAGTGTTTTTGCTGACCTTGGCTCATATTTTTGCAGCTCATGTGATAGGCATGTGTTTCAAGTTGTTCCAAGGTGGTGTTTGTTTTTTGTTATGGTTAAATTGTTGCATTTGTTGACTATGCACATGTTAGCAGATTGATGTTGTTATTTACATTGTTCTATATTATTCAACAAGTCATCTTTGTGATAGGTTTCGTGTGAAGGTTGAAGTCTCTGATGGTGGTTCATCAGCTGTATTTGTTATATTTGATACTGAAATGAGCTATGTTATGGAGAATTCATGCGCCTATTTTGTTTCTCGAGCTAAGGTAAATAATCCTACTTTTTTTGGTATTTTTTAAATAATCAGCTTAATCCATTTGTAGACGATTATTATTCAATGCTAAATGTCTCAGGTTTGTAGCGGTGGTTCTTATCCAAATGAATTTGATACATTAGTTGGGAAGAAGATGTTGTTTTCTGTTCAGAAATCTCCTACATTGGGTCTTGCTACTTCTTCTTATAGGGTTAAAAGAATTTGTGCGGATCCTGTTGTGATTGACCAGTTCTGTTCTGCCACTTCGTGTCCCACTTCACCTAAGGTTTAATTTTTATATTTATTTAGTTTATACCGAATAAGTTTTGTTTTGAGATATTGTTGGCTAATGCAACTATTTTCTTAGACAATTCAGCCTGTTGTTGATTTGGATTCTGACGGAGTCCCTGGTGAATATGATGGTGTGATTGATTCACAAGCAAGTGACTTCTCCGACTGTCTTATCGTCACCCCTACAAAATGTCTTGAGAATTCAGCTGGAGATGATGACATGGATATCCCTTTAAAGAGGACTTTTGCAAAAACTACTAACTCTGCTTCCAAGCGCCAGGGAAATAAACGTCTCAAACCTGTGAAGATTGAGAAGGATTAAGGCTTGGGTGTTCTGGTTGAAATGGGGTCACGTAGTGTGTCATATATCTACCATGTTATGCATAGCATCTTGCTTAGTTATGATTTACTTTCCTGTGTTTGTTATAAATAATGATGTATTCATCATTGTGAAGTATTGTCTTTGTTGTGTCGTGTGTACTATCTATAAGTATCTTAAATGTAATAAGAGTGGCTCTTTGTTTATGGTTCTGTTCATGTAATTCTCAACCTTTGTGTATGTCAATCGGTTGTTATTTGTATTAGATAACATGCTTTATTAGCAGAATCAATATATCTTATTATTTGTTTGGCTATTTTTTGTCTTCAGCTCTTATGCAAGTTTTGTTATTAAATTACTTCTTTGAACTTTTTCCTTTTGTCAATGTCCTATATTATAAAATGAGCCAATTTGTATGTTTGTATACCAAACAATTTTCTGGTGCATCCATTTAATGTTCTTTTTTTTTTTAGTTCCAGCCCAATGAAAAAATGTACACATTTTCAATTATCTTTGAGTGCTACCTTTGGATTGAAAAAATAGATTTGTGTTAATGAACACCTGTTGCTTTTTATATTATGTGAAAGATTTAGACTGAAAATTGAAAGGTAAGGGCCTAGCATGTATGGTTATTTTTATTAGCAAAAAATTTATTTAGGATATAGTTTTTTATGGACCATGTTATCCTTTATAGTATTTAATCTATATCATATGTTATTGCTTAAATTTGGATGAATTCCTTGTCATGATAGTTTGGATTCTTTAAATAAACTTTAATTGGTTTATTTTTTTTTTAATATTAGATACTTTGTCTGCATTCCCTTCTTTATTTTTATATATAATATGAATTAAACCAATGATAAATATAAGTTTTGTTATAGTTTTCAATTTCCTTAAGCTACTTTCTTACATAAAAATGTCTATGCTTCAATTTTTGTCATCCATACATAATTTAAATGGATGTAGAGATTAATGAGCTATAAAATAGGCATATTGGTTGGTGTGCGAAGTAAATTATTTATCATTTAGGATCGGATTTGTTTTGCAAGGTTTTCACGGACCAAAAATTCTTGATTTTAAGGCCCATGTAATTTACCACTTCAATTTTTTATTCCCTTTTTTGGCGCACTAATTTTAATTTAATAAATTTTAGACTTTTGTATTTTTGGACTAGATTTGGTCATATTTGTGTGATTAATAAACTTGATTTTCATATTGTATATGTTATTTTGTGAGCTGTTATGAAAATATAAATTTTTCATCAATGATATGTACCAAAACATTATTTGTTGTTCATGTTCGTTCAATATGCTTGAAAATTCTTAATTAGGTTTTGGGTGCTATAGAATGCTATTGATGCGGCGTTTAATTGTCGTTGTTATATGTTCTTTTTTATTTTTTGTTCAGTTTAATATATATATAAATTTATTTATTTATATAGTTATATTTGCTTGACAAATACTAAATAGGTTTTGTCCATGTTCACTATTTGTTCTCTTCGCTTTATTTATATATTTATATATTTAATCGCGCCTGTTGGTATATATTTTTGAAATTTATAGATTTCATTTTCTTATTATATATGTTATTTTGAGAGTTATTTTTAAAAATTTCAATGTCTCATCAACAATATGGTCCAACACATAATTTGGTGTTCAATTTTTATTCAATGTATTTTACTTAGGAACATAAACATTAACTCTATTGACAAAGGAGTATTTAAACATCAATCGAAAACAATGAATGTTTAATTGAGTCATAAACATGATTTTTCATTTCTTTTATGTGAATAAATATTATATGTTTTATGTTGTTTTGTTGGATTCCATGTGTTTAGTCTTTTGATTATTTTAGCTTAAAGTTGTAGTTTGGTCTCGATATTTTGTTGGGCTGTAGGAGGGGAGCTTCTTTCCATGTTACGTGTGTATGAAGCAGATCACAAATATATAGGCCCATGTATGCACCCAACCAAAGGCCCAGTTTTTTTTCCTTCCTTTACTTTGACTCTTCCCTCCAATGCAAGTTTTTCGAATTTTTATTCCCCCTGTTTTTCTCTATAAATAGACTCCTCTGCCATGAATTTTTTATTAAACATTTAGTGTTATAATTGTTAATTAAAATTTATGATGGATTCCATTTACAATCAAATTTATAATAAGCTAATTAACTTTGTTGGTGAACTACCCGTTAGGACATTGCATGAGCTTTTGAATGTTGAATCAAATGGGGTTTCAGTTGTTCCAGTTTGGTTTGATTCCGTTGTTGAGGGAGTGGATGTTTGGTTTTCTGATGATCAGTGCAAGGGGCAGCCCAAGTATTTTATTACATAGTTTTTTCGCTCTTTATATGTGTTTTGTTTTTGCAATCAACAAATGATGCGTTCCACTGATATTTATTCCTGTTTGTTTATAGGCTGAGAATGAAAATCAAAGTGAAACATGTTGATCAAGTAGCTGTTTTTGCACTTTATGATGATGATGTGCAGCACTTGGCTGTTGAAACATGTCCCATTTTGTTAGCTTTGGTTAGTTGTTGTAAAAAAATTAGAGATTTTGTGTGTTTTTAATGTATTGAGTACTGATAGATTTTGTATTTGTAGGGTGAGAGCTGCTCTTTGTACCCTGATGAAATGGAGTCCTATTTTGGGGATGCTTTCCTTTGTAAGGTGGAGAAAAAGGATGATCAAGATTTTAACAAGCTTCCTTCTTTTGTGGTTTCTGCCATGTGCCGTGATGTTGGGATGGTTGACATGTTCTTTGATGAATACCTCCCTGACTTTGATGTTTTTGTTAGTACACTCAACTTTCTGATTTTATTTAATTGTTATTCTTCTATTTTTCTGATGAATGATTTCAACAATAGGCTGGATCATCTGCAAAAATCTTCTCTGGAGTTAGTGAAGTCCCAGCTGTGTTACATTCTGATTGTGGTTCCAATGAAGTTGTATCTGGTGACACTAACTTGCTAACTTCACCTCCATCTGTTAATGGGAAGGTTGGTGTTGTTGTTTTTGCCAACATAATTCTTTTTTATACTTAACTCAGTATAGAAGCTGATTTTATGCTTTGTATGTTGCAGGCTTCATCTATTGAGCCAACAGTTCCTGACTTTGAGGTGGGGAGTCCATCTACTAGGAGTATGTTTTACAGGCGTCGTTCAAAATCATTTAAGGGTCGCTTCTCAACCTCTATTGAGACGTTAATTTACTCTAAGAGGAAGAGCTGCATCAAAAGGAAACTTAACTTTGATGAAGCCATATTGATGTTGTTGCTGTTAAGAAAAAGCTTCCAAAGAGCCCTCATTCCTAGAGAAATATGCTACTTTGGATTTCTTAGATCTGTTTTGGTGTCATTTATTTACCTATAAACAAAATCTTTGATGTTTTTAGTTAGTTATGTAGATCCAAGTAGTGTTCAAGTATTGTCTAAGTTTCAAAATTTGTTATGGAATGTAGTGAAATTCTATGTGAATTTCTACTGCTGTTTTGTTTTAGCTCTATTTGTGCTTGTGTTTCAATCCTTCGTTGCAAGTGTTTTGTATCTCCTAATGAAATATTAATATATCTATATATTTATGTTTATGGTTAATTGTTATTGATTTAATTTTTTTTAGAGGTTATTGGGTTTTTAAATTGTTTGAGAATGTATTTCAAGTTATGTGCAAAGAAAATGGAATTTTGAATCGAATCGTGTTTTGTTTAGTCCCCGCGATCATTATAAATTTCATAGATAAATTTACAAGAAATGGCTAATTAGATGTAATTGAAAAAGGAAATAATCATGTCCATGTTTTGTTAGCATACAAGCTTAATCATTTGCTCATTATATATCTTTCACTTGCTTGATCAATTAAAATTGTCAATTTTATAAATTAAATAACTTCAATGTTTTGCATTAAATTTATCCTTTTTTAGTTGCTTATTTGTTTGTCATATTTGATTGAATGGATATTTTTTGAGCCTGTATTGTAATGTCTAGGACATTTTTATAGTGTCATTGTGTAGCCTAGACATTCAGTTTAGGCAATATGTTATGTATACATGTGTTACATTGAATTTGTATAATATTTATGCATGTTAATTTTTAAAATTTATCAATATAGTTAGTATAAATTTGTGTCAATATCTTTGTTGAGTTATAAACTTTTGTGATGTCTAGGGTCTCTATGTAATCCATTTGTATAAACTAGACATCTAATTTCCAAGTTATGTTTATGGTTATATATTTTAGATGTGTTTTGGTTACAATGTATATTATATTTTGAAATTCAACCTACCATTTAGTGTATTAAATTATCTTGGTAAAGGATAGTATTTACGTTGGATTTATTTTTTAGTTGATGTCTAGGTTGTTTATACTTATAATTCTCTTATACTAGCGCAATGTATGGTTTTAAAACATAGGTATAGTGTTCAATTTACAAGGTTTCTCTTTTGGTTTTGTTATTGTTATTTTATATTTAGTGTGAGGTATTAGGTTGAAATAATTTAATTTAAAACATTTATTGTTAGAACTCATTTATTCAACTTTACTTATATCCTAGACATCATGATTTCAAAATGTGGTTGAGGTAATTTAAAGCATCCTGATTACCTATTAAATTTGAATTTGATTTATTTTCTCTTCATATATGTAAGGTTGGAATGTATCCAATTTTGTCAAAATTTAAGGAAGTATATCTGTTAAATTTTTAATCAAAAAAGGCATAAGAAACATTATTTCTGTGAACCTTTTAGTCTTTGGTGTGGTCACATGGATCTACTATCACATATGTCTTCTCTTCACTTCTTAGGCTCTATTTATTATGACACTGAGTGCTCAGCTTCTATTCTCTGTACTAATTGTTCTTCTCCCATTTACTTTCAAAGATACTATCTGCTGCAGCTGATTTCGTTGGAGGGTGTGTCAACTCCTTCTTTGTTGCTTTTGCCTTAATATTTCCGTGGACTCCATTCATCCGCGCTTTGCTATAGTCTCATTTCCTCATCCTCTTGCACACATGGAGTACGAGTTCGTGCCAGATAATCGCTATGAACCCCTCATAGCTGTTGACTCCACAAAAGGAAATGGCGTTTACCAAGTTAGGGTTCTTAGAAAATGGAAGGTTGTCGATTCTAGCATGCCTAGCACTTTCGGTTCTGTTGATTTGGTTTTGATTGATATACATGTAAGTTGCTTTCTCTCGATCTTATCAACATTACCTGAGAAATTTATTTACTTTGTTATTTACTACTAGATCTTAATTTCCCCTTTTTTTTTATTTCTTTATCATAGGGAATTAAGATTCATGCTTCGATTGCAAAGGATATCCTTCATCTTTTTGATGAAAAAATTCTTGAAGGAGGGGTTTATTGTATATCATCTGTTGATGTTAGGTTTAATTTTGGTTCCCTTATTCCCACCTATCACAAATATAAATTTGTCTTTACCGAAGCTACTGTTGTTGCTGAATCAACAAATAGTTTTATTCCTGATACTGATTTTTCTTTGATTCGAGCAAAGGATGTTAGGAAAAATAGAAACTCATTCAAGTATATGGTTGGTGAGTGTTTGTTCATGGTTGTATTGTTTATTTTCATTAATAATGTTTGATTTATTTTGATTACATTATCCAATTATTTATTCACATTGTAAAAATATTATTAGATGTTGTTGGTCTGGTTACTTCTGTTAATCATGACAAGGATTTTTTTCCTGATGGAACTGTCAAAGAATCTGTGACCTTTAGGCTTAATCAAGTGAGGTTGGTAATTGATTTATATTGTATTATGTCATTTTTTGGTTATTCTATTACTCTTTTTTAAGGTAGTGACTTCTTTACCCTTTTTATAGAAGATCTTTCTTGTGTGAGTTCTCTGGTAAGTTGGTTGATGAATTTCTCAGTGGTATTGGACCCTCTCCTGATGGATTGCCAATTGTTGTGCTGCAGTTTGTGAAGCTTGGTAGATCCCAAGGTTCGACGGTTCTATGCTTCTACTTTTAATTGATTATATTGTAATGTTGATATTGATCTGATTAATTGTTGATTTAGGTTCTGTTTTAGTTGAGGGAATTGAAGGTGTTACAAGGATGTTTGTTAATCCTATTATTGTTGATGTTTTGAAATTTAGGAAAAGGTTTGTATTGATTTTACTAAAGTTGCATTTTTAATCATTATGTAAAAGTTTTCAGGGTTAAATCATTGTTTGTGTATGCAGTTTGGTGCAGTATTTGAGTGCACATTTGGATTATAGTGGTCTGTATCGGCCTTTTCTGCGTACCCCTATTTCAATCACTATGGACTTTCTTAAAGATTTTCCATTTAGGACTGTGGGTCAGTTGACCTCTAATGCAGAAGTTGGTTATTTCACTGTTAATGCAAGGATCATCGACATTGTTGATTTTGATCCTTGGTGGTATGCAATGTGTGACTGTCCTCGTGTGTTTAGAGAGTATATTGGAGATTTTAAATGTGTCAAGTGTCAGGCTCCAAAATGGACTCCCTCCCCAAAGTATGTTGTTCGCTATTTTGTTTCAAATTTGATTATTAACTATCTATATTTTTTGTCACTTTATTCTACAGTTTGATTCATCTTAAAATTATATTTGTTAGGGTGAAATTGACTTTTAAGGTTGATGATGACACTGGTTCTGGACTGTTTAAGGCTTTTGATCATGTCATGATTAATGTTGCTGCTGTTAATTCAACTTCACAGGTAGGTGTTTAGCCTTGCTACGCTTTATAATATTTCTATTATGATGTGCTCAATGTTTGTTAAATTGGAAATTGAACAGGGGATCAGTGCTGATACTTTCTATAATGCTTTCAAGGATGTTCTGGGAAAAAGTATTATGTTTATTGTGAGGAAGAGCATTCATGAACCTATGTTTCTTGGCACCACTTATGATGTAATTCGTGTGGCTGATAGTCAATCCATTCTTAATTACTTCATGGAAAAAGGAAATTGTGTTGTCTCTTCAAAGGTAATGTTGATTCTTATGCTCTTATTTTTTACTTATTTTTGTTGATTGTGTGTTTTCTATTTTGTTGATGAATTAGTGTTAATTATAGGTTATAGAGAGGAGGGTGACTGAGTCTAGAAGTGAAGTTCCAGCTGTTAGTGAAGATAATGGGACTAATAAAATTAAAGAACTTATCAAAGAGTATCATTCTGGAATAAATCCTTGCACTACCTCTGGCATTGATGTTGCATCTTCTTCAGGATCCAAACGTTCAAGAGATGATTAGAGTTCGTTGTTGTATAAGGATTGTTTATGATAAT
The DNA here is from genome assembly GCA_030408175.1 of Trifolium repens. Taxonomy (NCBI): domain Eukaryota; kingdom Viridiplantae; phylum Streptophyta; class Magnoliopsida; order Fabales; family Fabaceae; genus Trifolium; species Trifolium repens. Next base: position 20,175,892 of record CP125848.1, read on the forward strand.
GTAAAATGTTAAGTACTATCTGTTTGTCAGTGCTATTAGTAATTTGTTTTTTAGATCAACAATTATTCCTTTAGTTGCAGGCCTTGATCACTAATGTTAGTGTTCAATTATTTTGTTCTGATGAATTGACCAGTGACCATGTTTTATTGGCAATATTCATATTTTGTGAGCACTATATTATGTTGCATTGTTCGTATCTGGTTGTTTTATGTTAATAGGGGTTTGTACTATTGATCTTTTGTAATTCATATTCTACGTGTGCATGGTTTTTATGATAAGCTGTTGCTGTCTTTATCTTGCATACTTTACTATTTGTACCCTCATATGGAAATAGAAATTGTTGGTGGTGGTAAATGGACTGGGTCCATAGTATACTTTTGATCCGGTCCATTATTCTTGGAACTATTAATGAATATTTCTTTGTCTCTTTTGGCACGTGGGTCTCTACTATATATATACTTTATATAGTTTTCTATGTATTCCTTCACCTTCATCTTTGTTGTTAAAATATATCAAATCCTTTGCTCTCATGGAATTTTCACTAAGGTATTTGTACCAATTGTTTCTGTTTTGGTTATTTCGTTTATTTATTTTTTTACTTTATTGTTATTCTTTTTTGATAAATATGTTGGATCTATTAATACCTTTTTTTAAATACCTAATTTTATTTGCCAGGAGAAAATTTCCTATCTCATATCAATGGGAGATTGTTGTCTCTACATCCATCGCAAGAGGTGGAAATGTTTTGGTACTGTTTTTTTATTATTATTTTTTTAGTGAAGTTTATTCATTAGTTTTGGGCTTTGTTTGTGGGTTTATGATATTTATTTTGAATGGTTTTTTTTTATGTATCTCAGAATTTCCCCAGAGAATATTCAAGAAATTGTTTATTAAAGTCGGATAAAACGATTTATTTGGTGGAATCTGCATCTGGAAAAATTTATAGATCTCCAATTTTTACTTCTGCAAAGAGTGAGGAAAGTAGATTTATATACTCTGGCTGGAAGAAATTTATTAACGAGACTAAATTATGTTATAAAGACAGAGTTATTTTTAATTCAAAAAAAGGAAACAATGTTTTGGAGGTTCAAGTGATTCGTCGCTCAAATGCAGTCTAAGATGGAATATCTTCGTTTTATCTTTCAGATCTGTGTTGTTTATTGATGTAATATTAATATTAATATAGAAACTTTAAACATAATATTGTTGCTTATTTTCTGATGTCTTCATTTTCAGCAGATGATTTAGTTTATACCTTATCATTTTATTTTTGGTTTTTAAGCAAAAATATTTTTTTTGTTTGTTGTTATCCCGCTTTGTTGCCACTCAGAATAAATTGTCGGTGGCTATTGGTTTCATTCTAATGTCGAAAAAATTATTCATCATCATAATATGCAGATTGATATGTGTTTTTTTGGACTGTCAACAACTTAAAGGATTGTTCAACTTTTGACTTTTTTGCCAAAGGACATTGAATGTTGTTGGTTGATTTTCTTCTGCCGGATCCATCTTGTCCTATTAACTGGACCGGTCCTATATCATTCAATATTGTTCAAGATAATTGGGGTGCAAGTTTGATATCATTAATATTACACGGCTACTTATGTGCAATCCATAATGGCGGAGGCTCAAATTAGACCAGTTTCTTTTTCTTCTCTGTGCATTCGCGTATTTTCATCTAGCTTCTGCCCAGTATTGTCCAATCCAAACATTAAATTTTTTCTATGCAGATTTAATTTTAAATATGCTAAGAAGATAGTTGATGATAAGTTATTGGTTGTTTGTTAGCTATCATATCAAGCATTTATCCACACACGGTTTATAACCGTCTATTTTACTTACCTATTTAACCTAGGGTAATAAATATTTTGTCATCTTCAAGATTGGGTTGGTGATTTTAACATATTTGCTATAAACAATTAATTGATAACGTGTTGCCCAAAAAATGCATGAAATATGATAACGTGTTTCTTTTCTAGCATGTAAAGTGACACTATAAAAGGGATGTATCTCACATTTTCTCTACTCATTACTTGCATTGTTCCAATCTTAAAGACTTGGTACATATATTTTTAATTTTTAATATATGATTCTTATTATTAATTATTAATTCATTGCCAACTCTAAAAATGGTACATGATCAATTGCATGACACTGCAAAAATATATAAAGAACGGCGTCTCTTACGTATGCAAATCTTGAGAGAAAGGCGTTTAAAACCTAAAAACATGGCACCAAAGATGGATACTAGACGTGGATGTATGAATTTGTTGAACATTTGCTTAATTTTTTTTTTATTTTTTCATCTTATTAACATATTAATTATGCTGCTAATATGTTTTCAGTACATTGGTCTAAAGCTTCCTCCAAGAAGAAAATATTTTCCCATAGAATACCTTCACCATCATGTAATGTATTGGATTTTTTGTATTGTTGATTGGATTTTAAGTTAGAATTTTAAATATTGCGTTCAATTACATGATCTATTGTCTTTACTAATATTTGTGTTATTTTAAAAATTTAGCTATTGAACCATCTCTATACCCGGATTTTGTACAATACCAACATTCTAATTTTAGATTATTTCGTCCAAGTGAGAATCAAGGTGTGTTTATCAAATAAAAATTTTCAATTAATTTTTTGTGTCCAAATTATTTTTTTATTCGTAAATTATGATACTTATTGGATAAAATTTTTTTGCAATAAATTACAGATTATTTGGATATTGGTGATATGGATATAACTTGCTTGAGTTGTGGAGCTCTTATTTGGTTTGCTGAAAGAGCAGAGAAAGATAAAGGATATAATGAATTAAAAGTTTCTATGTGTTGCAAAAAAGGCAAGGTTACTATACCTCCGATGAGAGAACCCCCACCTCTGTTGCGAAGTCTATTTAATGGAGATCATCCGAAAAGTTCAAACTTTATTGTAAATATTCGATCTTATAATAATATGTTTTCATTTACATCTATGGGTGGGAAAATCGATTCTGGAATGAATGATGGACCTGGTCCTCCTCATTTTGTTGTTTCGGGTCAGAATTATCATCGGCTTGGAAGTTTGGTGCCTATTAATGGCGGTTGTCCGAAGTTTGCTCAACTATATATTTATGATACTGAGAATGAAATTTCCAATCGTCTATCACATTTTAGGTAAAAAATTCTTTATATAGCATATCTTTTGCAAATTTATAGTCAACATATTCATTCTATTATTTAAAATAGACGTATGTGTTTAAATTTATTTTTTGTAGTTGGTGGTATGTAGTTATATAGATTATTTTGTTTTTTAAATATGTTGAAAAATTAAATTTATATTAATTATCATGTCAATTCTTTATTATTGTGTATTTATATTTTGTTTGGTGTAAAGATCAATTCTAACATTTTTTAATGTAATTTTTAATTTGATGTTATTCATTTGTTTTTTAAATCGTCATAATACTTTTAGTTTTTTGTTGCCGTTTTAGTCCATATGACCTGCAAAATCCCATTGATGAAATCCTTGCTCGTGATATATTGAAAGTTATGGATGATCATAATAAGCTTGTGCAGAGTTTTAGAATGGTTAGAGATTATTTGCAGTCTGGCCAAACAGTACCTATTTCGTTGCGTTTGTTTCGCAATCGTCAGCATGATCCGAGAACTTATAACATGCCATCCATTGATGAGGTAGCTGCTTTAGTCGTTGGTGATGTTGGAGATGGCGAGGAAGGCAGAGACATTGTTGTTCGAGAAAAAGATGGTTATCTACAAAGAATATTTGAGACACATCCTAAGTATATTCCTCTTCAATACCCTTTACTATTTCCATTTGGGGAAGATCAATATCAAGAAAAAATACCTTTGAATAGGTTAACAACATCTATGAGTAAAAAAAAAAGAGTTCGTGTGTCTCTCCGTGCTTTTATAGCTTATCGGATGATGGAGAGAGTTGCTGAAAACTCGGTCTTGCATAAGGGTAGAAAATTGTTTCAACAATTTGTGGTGGATTTATACTCGATGATGGAATCTCAAAGATTGTCTTATATAAGACAAAATCAGCAAAAAATTCGATCTGACTTTCTCGCTGGGATAGAAGAAGCTGTTAGAAGTGGGGATGTTGTTGGTTCATCTGTTGGATCTAGGGTGGTTCTACCATCCTCTTTTACTGGAGGTCGGCGTTACATGTTTAACAATTGTCAGGATGCAATGTCAATATGCAAAAAATATGGTTATCCAGATTTGTTTTTGACATTTACGTGTAACCCTAAATGGCCCGAAATTCAGCGTCACATGGATAAATCTGGAAAGTATTCTATATATAGACCAGATGTTTGTTGTCGTGTTTTTCAGATAAAGCTCGAACAAATGATGGCAGATTTTCGAAAGGGGAATATTTTTGGCAGAGTTATTGCAAGTAAGTAATATTTGCTTATCATGTTTGTAAAATTAGTTTATTCGTTTTAATCTAAATTATTTACTAAATTTTGTATTTGTAGGCATGTATACCATTGAATTTCAAAAAAGAGGCTTGCCTCATGCTCATATCCTTTTATGGTTGGATTCTAGGGATAAACTTGATTCTGATGAAGCAATAGATTCAGTTATTTGTGCTGAATTACCTGATAAAAAGTTTTTCCCCAATCTATATTCTGCAGTATGTAATTTTATGATCCACGGTCCTTGTGGAAGGACTTGCACTTCTTCTCCTTGCATGGTTGACAATCGATGTTCGAAATTTTATCCTAAGAAATATGTTCAAAAAACTTCGTTTGATCCCAGTGGTTATCCTATTTACAGACGCAGAGACTTTGGTCATACAGTCACAAAAAAAAATATAATACTTGATAGTCGCAGTGTTGTTCCATACAATCCAAAGTTACTTATGAAATACCAAGCTCATGTTAATATTGAATATTGTAATAAGTCTAATTGCATTAAATATCTTTTTAAGTATATTCATAAGGGTGTTGATCGTGTGACAGCAACTCTGCGTAGTCGTGATGATGATTGTGTCGATGAAATACAACAATACTATGATTGTCGATTCCTGAGTCCTTCTGAATCGATATGGAGAATATTTCAATTTAAGGTTCACAATCGAAATCCAGCTGTTATTAGATTAACTTTTCATGAAGAGGGGAAACAATCCATCATATTTAAAGATACCTCAAAGTTGTCCTCAGTTTTGCAGTACAACAAATCAAAGAGAACAATGTTTCTAGCTTGGATGGAATCTAATTGTCGATACCCTCATGGTCGCCATTTGACCTATGCTCAATATCCTCTTTTATTTACTTTTGATAAGGATGGATGTTTTTGGAAGCCTAGGCAGAAGGGTGGTTCTGTTGGTCGTTTGACCTTCATACCGCATAGCAATCGTGATTTGTTCTATTTGAGACTATTGTTAAATGTACAAGCTGGGTGTAGAAGCTATAAAGATTTAAAAACTGTTAATGGTCATGTTTATGATTCTTATAGAGAAGCCTGTGGTGCCCTAAGATTGCTTGAAGATGATCGTGAGTTTATTGATTCTATTCTTGAGGTTGCATTTCTTGGTTCAGGTGTGTCCCTTCGACAAATGTTTGCAAAATTATTAATGTCAAATTCTATGAGTGATCCTTTGAATGTGTGGAATCAACTTTCTGAAACTTTATCCGATGGCATATTATTTAAAAAGCGCAGAGAACTTCAAAATCCAAGTAAGTATAACATTGTTATTTTTGTGATATATTTATTTTAAAACATTGTAATTTTATATACATTTGTATTTTATGTTTTAGTTTTTGCTGTAATGAAAGATGTCTACTCTCTTAAATTTGTTATGTAGGTCTTATCTTATCACCTGAAGAATTATCGCAATTAACTCTTCTAGATATTGATAATTTTCTTCGTAAAAATGGTAAATGTCTTGATGATTATAAATATATGCCAAAACTTCACATATCAAATAATGGGCGATATAACAACATTTTGATGGAAAATGAACTTAAATATGATCGTGAGGAAATGAAGCAGTTATTTCAAGACCATATATATAAATTGAACTCAGATCAAATGGTTGCATTTAATGAAATTATTAATGTTGTTGATGATGGTATTGGTCATATGTTTTTTGTTGATGGTTATGGTGGAACTGGAAAAACTTTTTTGTGGAAGACTATTTCTTATAAATTACGTTCAGAAGGTAAAATAGTATTGAATGTAGCTTCCAGTGGAATAGCATCGATTCTTCTTCCGGGTGGTAGGACGGCACATTCTTAGTTTTCATTGCCTTTGGTTTTGGCTAAAGAATCGTGTTGTAAAATAGAAATAAAGAGTAAGAAAGCACAGTTATTAAGAGCAACAAGTTTGATCATATGGGATGAAGCTCCAATGATTAATAAATATGCTTTTGAAGCTGTTAATAGATGTTTGAAAGATATTATGAAGGAAGTAGATGCTCGGAATGGAGAGTTGTTGTTTGGTGGTAAAACAGTTGTATTTGGTGGTGATTTTAGACAAATATTACCGGTTGTGCCGAAAGGTTCTAGGGCTGATATTGTTCATGCTACAATCAATTCTTCTTTTTTATGGCGTAGTTGTAAAGTTTTAAAACTCACAAAGAATATGAGATTACAATATTCTTCCGATTGCCCTGACATTGAGACATTAGCTTTATTTGCCAAGTGGATTCTTGATATTGGTGATGGAAAAGCTGGTGAATTTGTTGATGGTGAGTTGATTGTCCAAATTCCTGATGATATTTTGGTGAAAGTCGTCACTAATCCGATTGGTGACATTGTTGAAGCTATTTATCCAGATCTTTTGAAAAACATGTTTGATGCCAATTTTTTCCAGGATCGTGCAATACTTGCACCAACTTTAGATGTGGTTGAACAAATTAATGATTATGTGTTGTCGTTAATTCCAGGTGAATTTAAAGAATATTTAAGTTGTGATTCTGTTTCAAGTTGTGACAAAGATGATGTTATTGATCATCGTTGGATTACAACAGAGTTTTTGAATGAAATAAAATGTTCAGGACTTCCAAATTATAGACTCATCATTAAGGTTGGTGTCCCTATAATGCTTCTTAGGAATATTGATGTCTCAAGCGGAATTTGCAATGGTACCCGTCTAATTGTCACGTATCTTGGAACTAATGTAATAGGCGCCAAAATTGTTACTGGGACAAACATTGGCGATGTTGTCTATATCCCCCGTATGAAGTTGTTACCATCAGATGCAAATGTGTCTATTAGTTTCCAACGTCGACAATTTCCTCTTTGTGTTTGTTATTCAATGTCTATCAATAAAAGTCAGGGTCAGACTCTTGGACATGTTGGTGTGTATCTACCTAGACCTGTTTTTACACATGGTCAGCTGTATGTTGCTATTTCTCGTGTTAAAACTCGCGATGGATTGAAGATTTTAATTGGTGACGGTAGCGATAATTGTAAAAAATGTACAGTAAATGTTGTATATCCAGAAGTATTTCAGAGAATTTGAATTATTAAGAAGTCATTATATTTATATTTTAGTGTTTGCATTTGTCTATATTTCTTTCCATATTTTTGATATGATTGTTATTTGAAAATTGAATAAGATATGTATCTTCATTTTTGAATTATTTATTTATTTATAAGTTTTATTTTCAATTCTTAATCTTTTTAGAATTTATATATTTTACTCAAATCAATTATGAATAAATATCTTCAGAATTTTTTATTTTTTTTAACAATTTAAATTTAAAATTAAATTAAATTTTATATAATAATTATTTGTAATTTATTCTTTTCTAGAAGTCCTGGATATTTCATTCGATTTATATAAATTTAGTAATTTTTAATGTTGAAAAACAATATTTGTTTCATTATTTTAATGGGACCACAGTTATGTAACAGACAAAACATACATTTTGCTCAACCTTTTTAACTTACCTCAAATGAAAGTTAGACAAACTCATTTATTCTTATAGCTTTGCAACTTTACCAAAGCTTACCCTACAACACATATCAGGGTCTTTTCCTAGATCTTCTCACACGCTGCTTCGGTGACTGGTCCCAGCCCTTTCATTGTACCGATAATGGCTTCTTCTTCCTCCAGGTGTTTTTTCGTTTTCTTTTTGACCTGTTTTCATTTTTATTAAGCTGATATGTTATAATCTTAGTGTTAGAATGAAATGCCATGCAAGTGTGGTTGTGATTATTAAATACTAGATCTGGCTTAGATACAATTTTATTTAAATCTCACCTCAGTAACTTTATGTTGTCGCAGTAGTTTTTATTACATAATGTTTCGTTTTGTGTTTTTCGTTCTTAACTGTGTGAAATTGTTATTTAGAATTGCATTCTTTGTGTTTTATTGTTTTAAATAAATGAATTTTATGCACTTCATTTCACTCACAGGTTTATTTTATGCCATTGTAGAATCGTTGTTAGAATTCCAGATGAAGCACATTTTATAACGCCCCAACTAAAATACCTAGAATATTTAGTCGAGACATACATAATGGATCTGAGTACAAATAAATTTCTGGATTAAATAAACGAGATACAACTTGTTTCAGATACAAAGTATTTAAACGAAAAAAAAATACAGCGGAAAAAGCTAGTATTCTGAGTAAACACGATAATAAACTAAAAGCAAGACGAAGAAATAAAGTCTTCAAGGCAGACAATCCAAGCTCAGCTCCAACTGTCGGCCTCCTACCTGGTCCTTGCTCCGAATATCCTGTTTACCTAAAAAAAATTGTTTGGAGTGGGGTGAGACTACTAAGCCTCAGTGAGTCCTACTACCCTCCTAGAGGTGACTACACCGGGGGCACCTAATCAGTCGTATAATACTAATCATAGCATAAATCATAATAGCATAAGTAAAGGTGTATCACAGATTAACTAAATCTTATTCATTTTAAACACAAGGACACTCTGAGGTGAGCATGTCTCAGAGGCCTGACATATCCGTCAACCGATTCGGTCACGGCATGAAGCTCACATATACATAACCTAATGGAGTATCCCATTGGGAGTCCATACTTGCGATATAATAAATCGCCCATAATGACTGACACTAAATTGTGTTCTTACTACCATAATTCCCAAAATCCCGGGGAGCATACAGTCCTAATTAGTTCTAGATTATACCCTAAAGATTATTTGTGCCTAACATGCTATTCGACATTATGTCATTTACGTTATTGCAAATTATCTGACTCTAATGAGGGTATAAAACGAGTGTTTGAAGTTTCAAGAATAATTGTAAAATGTGGACTATTCTGTACAAGCTCGCTTTGGCGAGTCACCAGCTCGCTATGGCGAGATTATAGGTTCTGACCTAAATCAACTCGCTGTGGCGAGCAGTAGCTCGCCATGGCGAGTTTCATCAGCCCAAAACCCAGCTCGCCATGAACGCTCGCCAACTACTCGCTGGAGCGAGTTCATGCAGAATTGACCTGTTTTGCAGAAATCATGATATTTCAAACTAACACCTACAACCCTCATTTTAGACAGTGCATTAACAGATAATTAACATAATATAAAATAGAACGGAGAGGAATTTGGGATCTAATCCCTCTCGCACAACATTTTCCTAAATTCCTAGTGTTATCATGCATAATTAATATTTCAAGGGGACTAGCTACACTATCCTAAGGAACCCACCTGAATTGAGGTAAACTCAGAAGCTCTAAACACAGTGATGACGACTACTTCGGAGCTCTCCGAGAAACTGAATTTGCAGCCACAAAACTAGAAACCCGCAGTCCTTTAACCATTTAAACAGCTTTAGTACCACAACTTCAGAAATTCGCCCCAACCTTGTTACTGAGCGAAAAATTATGAAACCTAGGTGAAAATGACCATGACTGAGTTATCAAGTTACAGCAAAAAGAATCGTTTCGATCAGAGTTACAGAGAGGAATTTCTTACCAATAAAGTACAGACCTACCCAAATACAAATTCTGCAAAATCCTGTGTTGTATATCCAACTTCAAAAATTCACACAGGGCTCATTATCGATCCTAAAATTACGAAACCTACATCGAAACGACCGGAATTGAGTTATCTAACTATGACAACTGGAATCAGTTCAATCAGAGTTACAGGGAGAGAGTAGTGATCGATTTAGTACAGACCTGTTTCAAAAACGAATTCTGCAGAAATCTGATTTTGACCTTCAACTTTAAAAATTCGTACAGGGCTTAATACTGGACCAAAACTGGGGAAACATACGTCAAAACGACCGGAATTTCGATAGCAAACTACTCCAAAAAGAATCAACGTAAACGGAGGTGTGAGCAGAGATTAATTACCGTTTATGTGAAGGGCTGTTTCCAAATACGGGTTTGACCAATCAACCCTAAATCCAACTTGTTTCTTAACAATCCTTCAAAACTTCCATTGTGGTTTAAAGCACATGCAAAACAATTTCAATCAGAGTTGATTAAGGGTTGAGAAAGGCACAAATTGAATGAATGAGTAATGGATTGACATGATTCTTACCTTTATGAGAAGCTTAGAACTTATAGAATTCCAATTTCTTCATGCATGTGGAAATGGAAGAGCTTTGCTGAATTTGAGTGAGAGATGGATGATGTTAGTGTTGCTGGTGTGTTTTGGGCGTGAGAGTATAAGAAGAATAGGGAGGAGTTTTTGCTTCTCTGACTTTGGTAGTTCAGGAACATGAAAAAGTGAATTAAAACTAATGGTTTTGGTCTACTTTCTTCTCTTTATATAATATGTCTTGAGTACAATACCAAATATGCCCTTCCATTTACTAACAACATATTCATGTTCTTCATTTTCTAATTGGTAGGAACCTCTCTAATAATTAACTTTATTTAACTCTCTTTTATTAAATAAAGTCGGAGTGTTACACATTTTGAAACAATTGTTGACCCAAAAGAGGTGAAGTTAATTATCTCAGTTTGTGTCTATTAATATTTGTTTTTATTTATTTTTATGACCTGAGTTATTAACACTTGTGTCATTTTTAGAAGCTGATATCTGTTCCATGGTCATTTGTTGAGGTCTGGAAAAGAGCCAACCTGACTAATTGTGCTGCGAAGATATCATCTGGTGGTAAATCGTTTAATGCTAGGTTTTGTGTGTCTGATGAAGCTTTTATGTTCTATGCGGATAAGGCTGCTGAGTTCTTTGGCTTTAGTGAACCAACTAGGGTGATGATGACATACATCATTAGTCAAAACACATTTTTCATGGATGTTCTTGGTGATGCTGGTACTGAAGAATCATCTAACGAAAATGAAACTATCTCCCTCACTTCGGATGGTGATGAAACTGAATATGACTGTGATGAGTCTGATGATAATCTAAATGAATCACAGAATCAACAGATGATTGTGGTATATTTCATATAATTTTTGAGCTGTTTCACTTAATAATGTATTTAGACTTTTGAATTGACATTTTTTTCTAAATTGGACCTGAATATACCCTTCACTATTCTGATATATACTAATTTATCTTACTATTCATTGTTTTTGCCATGCTTTGTGAAATTAAAGTATAATGAGGAGATTAATGCACAGTATGAGCCTTATCACACTGTAACCTGGTCTAAGACTGTGACTGAAGCTATGGTTGCCTACAGGAGCAAGCAATCTCTGGTGATTCACCTAACTTGATTTGGAATTTATTTTCTTCTGTTTATACTGTTATTTATTGTTGTTTACTTTCTATATAAATTTATTATTTTTTGCAGCATTTTATGAAATATATAAGCAGAAGATTTCTTCAGAATCAACATATAGTCCTATTGAAGTGTGAGGAGACTGGATTTAAGTACATGTGCAGGATTGAGAGTTCAAAGAAAGCTGATGAAAATGGTATCTTTTTAAAAAGAATTGGTGAGGGATGGTACAAGTTTAAAGATGAGCACAATCTTCGGGTTGGTGATAACTTGCGTTTTGAGATGTCCTTTTATCCTTATGTGCTTAAGGTGTGGATTGAGCGTAAGAAATGAGGTTTGGTTGTGTAAGGTTGCCGCCCTGTTGGAATATCACTAATATTTGTAATATAATGCACAATGTCCTTTGTCTTGGCTGGTATATTTTGTCCTGAATATTGTCCTTTATGTGTTTGTTGGATTTATATTTCACTTATATTACATTTGTGTTGGGATAACTTTATAATTCCCTATGGATATCTTATTGTTTGTTTATTTATATTTTTGTTGTATGTTATTTTCCTTAGGCCGTTTATGGTGTATTAGACCGTATAATGTTTAATATACTTATTCCAGTCTAATGTTACTATTGAAATAGCGTTTTCTACTAATGTTTTTAATATACTTTGGTTTGTTTAAATTATAATGAAATCAATGTCTTTAAACGTAACCGTGCGGTAGCACGGGTTACAAAACTAGTTAATTACAAACTCCTATAAATGCTAAGAGAGAACAAAAAACTATTATACACCGGATATAGTGTTGTTGATAAAAATTTAGATCAACTATTATGCATAGAGAGAACAAGTTACAAGTAATAAAAAATTTGAATAATTATTATACACGGGAAACAATTTATTAATGTTGATGAAATTTTTTAATTAACTATTGTACTATTTGTACACGATGACTAAATTTATTATTGATAAAAATTTAAGTAACTATTATACACGGAGAATATGTTATTAATTATTATAAGTTGTTTTTGATCATATTGTTAGTTGAGTTGCTATATTATTATTACATTGTGATTACTTCATTGTGTATAATGTAATTTTTTTGTATAGTTTATAATGTAATTTTTAACTATTAATAATATGAAATTCCTCTGTTTTCCTGCATTACAACATACAAGTTATTTCATATGCTTACTAGTAGTTAAAATTACATTATGGAGTAAAATATAAATAATGTTACCGCGTCAATTTGAAATGTAATGGAGGAGTTATGTATAGTAAAAAATTAACAAAATGCATCTATAGGTTTTAAGTTTTAAGTTTGTAATAAATTGATCTTTTAAATTTTTTAAGTAACAAATAAATATTTTAAATTTTTTAAATAACAACTAGGTCATTTAAGTTTAGATTATCAGTGCTGATAAAAATTAGAGAAAAAAATAAATCTATTTTAAATTTGTTTGTCTCACAAAGGATTTCATAATTGGAAAGCACCAAAATCTTTCAACAATCCAGACACAAAGTAATGGACACTTTGATATGCTAAATCTCTAAAATCTAATCAAAGTTGGGTCCTTTCTTTCACATGAACCTTACAAATTAATGACTATTCTTTATTATACTATTAAAAATCAGAAATTGATTTTGGTCACATGAACCATCTTAAATCAAAGCACCACCTTCTCTGCATTTGTTCTATTGGTTAAGCAATGAAGTAGGAACAAAAGAAGCATATATACTAATGCTACTTAGCAACATAGCAAATCCATGTTATGCCACTCACTTGAACAGAATCAAAACACATGCAAAGGTCCCCTAAAAAGTGGGACCCTTATACTACCCTAACAAATTTGTCACATGTATTCACATGATGGGTATGGAATGCCATCTCTATTGTCACATATAAATCACCATATTAAATCACAATTTCATTGCAATGAAGAGACAGAATATCCACAATAAACATGCCCACCTTCCCACTTTTGCAAATTTAATTTTGATATTAAGAGGAAATTAAAAGAATAATGGCATGTTTCATTCTCTTCTAAAAAAATTTGATTAGTAATTCAATTTTACAAAAGTGTTTTAAAAAACTGTTTTTTATTTATCAGTTTTTAAAACTAAAAATATAAAACAAGTTCAAGAAGTTTTGTTTTTCTCTTCTTAAAAACAATTTTCTAAAACACTTCTATAAAACATATTTTAAAAACTAAAAACCAAAATTGTTTCAAACAACCTCTAAATTTTTACAATGTCTTTGAAAAAATTTAATCGCCTTCATATTATTGATATTTTAAAAAGATTTCTGAAATTACAAAATTTTAATAAAATTTTGTCCGTTGGTTGATATTTGTTGGGACTAGAATGATTATAATTAGGTAATAAGATTGTGGATGGATTTAAAACTAAATGAATAATGTTAATGATGTACTATTTGACAGCAAATCAAAATAAGGGGACAAAGTTGATTAATTTTATAATTTTAGATATCATTTTGAAATATTAATAATTTGGGAGAATATTAATAATTATTTATACCTGTTGGAAATATAAAAAATATCCACACAATAAGCAAAAATAAACAGTATATCCACCCTAATTAAAACTAAACAAAATTAATTCACAATAATAATTTAATACTAAATCTGTAATCATTTATTATTAAATCTGCAATTTTTAGAAGATTAAATTTTAAATTCTCAAACTATCACACAATTGCAATTTTTTACCGGGACCAAAATTGTAAACCCTTCGATTATGGTTTTTGCATAGAAAAATTACAAACCCTCATACTCCTAAGACACACAACTACTCTAGCCCTAATACAAAAAAAAAACCTAGAGCTTTTGTGATGAAAAACATTTAGGCCCCGTTTGCCTCGACTTTTTTTCTTCTTTTTTTCTTCTCCTTAAAAATAGTAAAGAAGGAAAAAATTGTGTTTGACTTCACTTTTCTTTATTTTTTACGTCTTTACTTTATTTCTCTAATACTTTTAAGAAGAAATAGTGTCAAATATAATTTTATACTTCTTTATTTCATTTAAGCTAAAATAAAAAGTAAAAAATAAGTCGGGCCAAACGGGGTTAATATAATTTTCCATACTTATAAAATCCTTCTACCTCATTTTTCCTTTCTTCCAACTACTTAACGAGGAACTTCTTAAATTAAGAATACCCACTTTGACTCAAGAATACCCAACTCAAAAACCAAAATCATTTTAAGCTAAAAAAAAGACACAAGCAACCACAAATGCCACCTTCACCTTACATGTCACAATATAAATTTCAAAGGGCACTTTGGCCTATTAAAGTACCTACCCTTGACAACCACTTTCACTAAATTTTTAAATAAATTTTACAAAATACATATATATATAGCCATGTACAAACTGACATAAATTCCAAACTCTCTTGTACAAAAAATCGCTTATTACCAATGGCAGAGCTTGAGAATCCTAATGAGATGCCAAAGCTTATAGCTTTTCTATCTTCACTACTCAAAAGGGTAGCTGAATCAAATGATATCAACCAACAACTTCTACAACAAAAGATCTCAGTTTTTCAAGGCTTAACTCGTCCAAATATCTCAATTCAGAATTACCTTGAGAGAATTTTCAAGTATGCAAATTGTAGTCCATCTTGCTTCATTGTTGCATATGTTTATCTTGATCGTTTCACTCAAAAACAACCCTCTTTGCCTATCAACTCTTTCAATGTTCATCGGTTACTCATTACAAGTGTTATGGTAGCTGCTAAATTCATGGATGACATGTAAGTTAATTTCTTCATCTTGTGTTGTTGTTAAGAGTTAAGATTATATATTAAACACTAAAATACAAACACCAGACACGACACTAAAACATCGGCATTAGTCACGACATTGATAGGTCAACACAGAGAATAATTTAAGAAAAAATTATAATTTATTGTAATCATATTTGTGAATGTCATATCAATGATACCAGACACGATTTCAATCTAAAGTGTTTGTGTTACATCGAAATGCTAATTTTCTTCTATTAATTAATAGTTTCAAGAAAGTTTATATGGTAATTAAACAATGATGAATGTATATTAGTCCTAGATCTCTAAAGAATTTCTGTGACATATTCCTTTCATGAAATTTGTTGATTTGGAAGAACATATTTAAGACAATTTGGGGGGTTTTAATAATATTTTTTTCATATGAAATTTATGTTATTTAGAGACACCTATCAAATAAAAGCAAAAATTGACTCAAGTTATGTTGTTAGTAACTTTTTTTTTCTTCGTAAAATCTCTAGTAAACCAAATCATGCATGTTTGTTACCTTGTTAAGTTCAACGATTTTTACTTTCTAGTTTCTACAATAATTACGTGACGTTTATATGTAAATTGAAAACGACCATACATGTAAAAAGAATATAACTTTGCTTGTGAATAATACTATGACCAGGCTGGCTTTCCATTAGATGGAGACAACCCACCCCATGTGACTCTTATTGCATGCAGCAAACTTTAAAGCATATATAGTCACGAAATTTTTTAAAAATTATTTTTTCTTAAAATTTTGCAATTGAAATATACCATTTTATACATAAAAGGAAAATGCAAAATTCCTAATTAGGAAATAGTGTAAAATTTATACCGGCAAGCGATCATATCTCGATATCACAACAAAGAATTCCATAACAAAAACAGGGTGACAATAGTTGGTTTTCAGTGGTAATTGACAATGAATTTAGTAGCGAGGATCACTGTTCAATTTCCGCAATTAAGATCGGAAGGAGACTGAAACCACTTAATGTCAAAACCGACTCTCAAACCAAATTAAACTGACGGTGAAAGAAAAAAAATAGTGTGACAAATTGAAAAATTATAATTAGAAAAGCTATAAGCTTTGGCATCTCCTTAATATTCTATAGATGATTGACTTTTTTTTTTATCATCAGTTGAATCTGGTTCAGAGGTCAGTTCTGACATCAAGTGATTATTTTAATATAATGCTATTATAGTAAGTATTTTATTTTTTTTCAAATCCTTAGGTACTACAACAATGCTTACTATGCAAAAGTTGGAGGAATCACTACCATAGAGATGAACTTTCTTGAGTTGGACTTCTTATTTGGTTTGGGGTTCCATTTAAATGTAACTCCAAACACTTTCCAAGCCTATTGTGTTCACCTACAAAGTGAAATGATGCTGATGCAACCTCTAAATTTTACAGATTCTTCCTTAAGTTTAGGAAAATCACTAAATACCCATTTATGCTTTAATGAAGATGAATCTTCACATCAAAAGCAACAAAAATTAGCTGTTTAAATTTCCTGCATTTTCTTTATGCGTGTGTAATCTAGTTGTAGAAGGTAGTGAGCCAATATTTAAAGACAAGATATAAATGATTTTACTTGTGGTACCCACACTTGCATCTTTTTGTCTCTAATTAATTACAATTAGCGTCCTAGCTCCGTCAAAAAATATAAAAATTAGTTTGACTATTGTATGTATACCCACACACAATTTTGATCACTAATATCTTTAATTCTCCATTAATAAAAATTATAAAAATTGGATATTATGAAAATACCCATTAAAACAAATCAAACAAAATCTTTTATGCTTATATTTACATCTATATATTATTAAAAAAATATGGTCAAAGCATGATAAATGAATAGTACCATTTAATCAAAATGGTTCTAATAAAATGGGGCGGATGTAGTATAATTTTAGAGTGGTCAAAATTAATTTCACGTGTAGAATTGATTTTAATATGTTTGATTTTAATAAACTTTTTTTTTCATAAGCAAACTTTTATTATAAGGGAGTATAAGGGGTACTCAATATCTTACGATACAAAGCAACACATTAAGTGCTAAGAATAATAAACATAGGATCAAGACACTAATCACACAATGAAATACAAGAATTGCGAGTGTGCCGCCCACTAAACCACACCCATAGTTTTGATGTCATCCATGAGGGAAGAAGCAGTCCGAATAACTCCGTTGAAGACCAATTTGTTTCTAAGATTCCAAATATTCTACGTTGTTGCTAGCCAAAGCAAATGCTTTTTCTATAGTAAACTTGATCTTGTCTTAAACCAAGTAATCGATAAGACGATTCGCTCGGAAACACTCAATCGAGTTCGATTCCTGGTGGGAATCATAAAGTCAATACCAAAGAAGAATTGATTGTCTTTAGAATTGATTTTATTGAAACTTTGTACTTAGGATTCTAGAATTGATTTGACTAAATTGTACCTTTGGCCTTTAACTTTCATAATAGCACTTTTGTCCTCTAACTTTCAACGCACACATAGACAATGACTCACATCACATGACATGCTGACGTGGAATGTGAATAATTGTCCATATGTGTATTGATTTGGCCAAAATTAGTGGGGTGTTAGCCTTTTGCGAGAGGAACTAAAGTTAGAGGGTCAAAAGTGTTATTATAAAAGTTAAAAGGTTATGACCACAAATTTGTGAAAATTAGGGAGCCCAATACATAAGGTAACTAATTGATTTTTATACTCAAATTAATATACTAATGAATACCTAATTCTTTTTGAATTTTTGAACTTTTGAACTTTTTGAATTAGAGGGCGTCAAGAGTGGATTTTGATTTTTGAATTTTTTTGAATTACTTAAAATTTATTTAGCTTGTTTTCATAAAACATAAAAGATATTAATACATAATAATATTCATCCATTTCAATCTTAATTTAACAATAAAAGTTATCACATCAATTTTCATTTTTTTTTTCCAGTCACTAGCTCATTGACTATAGAAATCCCACAATTAACGTGGATAAGTGAGATCTGGTTTCGAACATCGATCCTCTGCATATAAAGTGCAATATCCCTAACAACTGAGCTAAACTCACGGGACTCCTTTTCATTCTTTTTACTAAAACATAATAATATCCATACTCTTGAAAATAATTAATATCCATACATTTCATTTTTAATCATCACAAAGTTCTATTAAATTTAAAAGGCTCTTATAACTAAGGATATTTGAGTATTTTTCTTATTTTATTAATGAGATCCAATATATACAATGACGTTAAATCCGCATTTGTATTCATTATGTAGCAGATAGTTGAAATGCTCATTTATTTATCCGTTGATATCCACTATGTTACACACCCCATATATGTGGCAGATTTTATCTCTATCGCCTATCGATCGGTATAGTTTTTTTGCGATTAAATAATATATAGTTGATTGAGATATAAAACTATGTACTTAACGGATACACGCGGATAAAATCAAGTGATATTTTAAAGGACAAAACTTAGGTGCATTTTTTTATATGTTTTTTGTATGATGATTCTTAACATAAAAAATACGATTTCCTAAAATTCATGATTTTATCAAAGTTTGTCATACCCAAAATAAAATTTTATGTTAAGAATCATACAAAAATCATCCAAATAAATGTATTAAGTTTTATCCTATTTTAAATACTCCGTAAATTAATGAATACAAATTCAGAAAGTAATGGCATGGCATCCTTCCTCACAAATATATTTACTCATTATTAAATTACTAAAACTATTCAAATATCATATCTCGCATATACAAATTTTTCTAATTTATGTTTATTGTTTGGTTAATAATTTTGTTGTCACACTGATTTAATATTTTTATGTTAATATTTTTATGTTTTAATATTCTTTTATGTTATAAAAAAAAATGAATATTTTCTACATGATTTAACATTATTTTTTATACTAAATACCCGTTTAGGGGATATCATCACCAATCATCAGAGGGTCTGGTTATCGTCCATAAGGCATCCTTATGGACCGTCCATAAGCCTCAGCCCATACGCGCGCTAAACAGCCCATTGCTACCTTACACCATTCTTTTCCTTCATACACCGCACATCCCAAACCAAAACCAACCGTTATTCATTTTCATTTATTTTTGAATTGCATTTATTCTGTCCAAACAAAACACGCAAACATTCGTCACCGGAAAAGCGAGAACAGTCACCGTCACTGTAACCGTCGCCGAAAAAAGACCATCACGAAACCATCGCCGGAAAAGCAACATCATCATCATCACAATTCTATCGAAGAACACATAGATGAAGAAAACAAAACAGGTTCGAAAACGGTTTTCTTCGTCAACTTTTTTTTTATTCCAAAACGGTTCGAAAATGAAAGTATGTTGCTAAAATTGTTCGAAATACTTTTATAGTTCATAATCCCTAAATTAATAGTTGATAATCCCTAAATTGTGAAAACATTGAAAACCCTATTCAAGTCAGACCCTTTGGTTGTGTCCTCTTCGTAATAGTATTTGAATGAAATGTCATACTGCTTGTGAATAAATGCAAAGGAAGCAGGTGTGTACTTGTTAACAACGGACCGCATCAGCTGACTGTTGGGATAATTATTTTTGGTTTTAGTGTTTGCAGCCTTGAAGTCCAACTCAGCGTAGTTATCCCTCATTCTCTGAACCATAATGTTGAAATGACTAAAGAATCGAACAAGTGAATGGTCTGGCTGCAAAAAACCATGAAGAAAAGCATTGAAAGACTCGCTCAACTGAGTTGTTTTTAGACCAGCTGTAAAATTTGACTTGACTAAAGCTGAAGACCAATGCATACGAATTATGTGAGTTCGGACAAGCCACCTAAAATCTGAAGTAGGTCTTCCATCAAAACAATTTTTCATCATCTGATCCCAATTGTAGTCAAAATCTAATTCATTTTCTACATTTGAAACCAAATTATTAAACTCATTAAAAAAAGCACTGTTTGCACGAGAGTCAAGGTTTTTCGTTGCATTCTCTCCTATATGCCATGAGCAAATTCCATGAAAAACACCTTATTTTAATATAATGCTTTTTTTGCACTATGTTACACACCCCATATATGTGGCAGATTTTATCTCTATCGCCTATCCTTATAGTTTTTTTGCAATTAAATATATAGTTGATTGAGATATTAAACTATGTACTTAACGGATACACACGGCTAAAATCAAGTGATATTTTAAATGATAAAACTTAGGTGCATTTTTTAATATGTTTTTCGTATGATGATTCTTAACATAAAAAATACAATTTCCTAAAATTCATAATTTTTTCAAAGTTTGTCATACCAAAATATAAATTTTATGTTAAGACTCATACGAAAATTATCCAAAGAAATGTACTAAATTTTATCCAATTTATAATACTCCGTAAATTAATGAATACAAATTCAGAAAGTAATGGCATGCATGGCATCCTTCCTCACAAATATATTTACTCATTATTATTTTTTTTTTTTGACAAAATATTTACTCATTATTAAATTAGTAAAACTATTCAAATATCAAATATATTCAAATATCAAATATATTTGTATAGTACAAAATTTTCTAATTTATGTTTATTGTTTGGTTAATAATTTTGTTGTCACATTGAGAGTGTAATGTATTAATATTTTTATGTGTTAATATTATTTTATCTTATCAAAATAAAACGAATAATTTCTACATGATTTAACATTATTTTTTATACTAAGTACCCGTTTTGGGGATATCATCACCAATCATCATATAATATAAATCTATTAAAAGAATATGCATATGAATTTCCTTTTTTACACTACTTGAAAACTTCATACCTCCCCATTTTTAAGGAGGCCTATTTTTATTTTTTTTAACAACACATCAAACTAAAAAAAAAAACCTATATTTATACTTTTTCCTCCAAACTGTAATAAATATGAGAATGAATCTTCTAAAAAAAATTCTTCAATTTTCACATTGCAATTATCAATTAAATTTTCTTAATTTCTTTTAAATTTAAAATATTGTTTAATATTTATGGTCTAATGGTCTATTTGCCCACATTGGGTCCGTTTGTTTTGGCTTTTTTCAAAAATAGATTTTAAAGTGTTACATAATTTTGTGTAAAAACAAATTACAAAGAAATTTTTTATAAAACCTTCAAATGAAAATTTGGTTTGAATAGTTATTCTTAAAATGTCATTTTAGGTATTTCATCATTTTATTGATTTTTTTTTTTTTGGATTTCAAAATTTCAAAAATATCACTTCATTTGAAGCTATTTCAAATAGATTTTCATAAAAATCATTTTTGAAATACAACTTTTTAAAAAAATTGCGATTTTGACTATGTTTTGATCTTCAATAATGTATGTTTATTTCCTCAATTTTTTTCCACATGAGAGAATCCATTCTCAATAAATATGTCTATTTTTTATAGTTTTTATGGGACCTATATTTATTTATACTGATCGTATATTAATATGCATGGCTATTTTTTTTTTATAATTTCTACACAAATCTATACTCATATATTAATCTAGTTTCTGTTGATCCTCTAATCAGTTATGGTACTCAAGATACGATGATGCATCACCGAGGCTATTAATGAATGATTCAATTCAAAATATGCGAGTTCAAATAGTATTTGTTGGAACAAAATTAGTTTGTGAACAATTACTTTTGAGTTTTGATGATAAAAAAATATTCAAAGTATGTTATCTGAAAAAGAAGTTCATATAGAGTTTTGAACTGAAGCATTAAAGTGGTGGACTGGTGGTCCTTTTATGTGTTGAATTGAAACTCAACATTTGGTAATATTAAAAATGTCACACCTGAAGCTAGATGTAGAAGCATTAAAGTGGTGGATTGGTGGTCCTTTTATCTAAAATGTATCCAACCATTACTGCATACAATTCAAATTCATAAACACAAACATATATAATAGTTAAACAAATAAAAATTATGGTAAACAAAAAAAACAATCAAATCAATCAACATAGTGAGTAAAAGTTGGAAAATGTCACGGTTTCTCTTTATGTGCATGGTAAAATTTAAAAGTAAGCAACCAAAACTCCATAGTGCTAGCTAAGTTTCAGCTTCAACGCTATTGTACCTAAAGGAATGCAGACAAATTGGGGAGCCCAACATATATCACCAAGACACACAAAGCAAGTTCAGTTCAAATGATTTGTATAATTACGCCTACAAATAGGAAAGAGGTCATCAGACGACACGTCAACAATATAAATAGATATAATTACGCCTACAAATAACCGTAATAATATCTTTCTCATGGTATATTTGCTTTGCTGCGAAAATAGAAATCCCAAAGAATAACACCCTCCAAATATTGAAAAGAGCGGCAAAGAGAATAACATCTCATACACCAGCCACTACATTAATGGAAATCGGTTTTGATAAATTGACTATTTGGATCAAATTGATTAAAATTGATAAATTGAATTGATAGTATCGGTTGTTGCAAAATAGATGGATTAAATTGACGGTATCTCATTGTGTTGTGTCCCCCAATGAGATCTTAAATTCGATAAATTTAATTGACGGTATAAAATAGATAGATTGTATTGTGACTCGATGACCCTAATGGAAAATATGGTATCTGGACTGGGCTAAGGCCCAAAAATAAATGGTATAGGCCCAATGATCAAATGGCTCAATTATACAACTCATTAAATTCAAACAGATAACTTGGCGGGAAGGCAAGGCAGAGGCGACACGCCACATGGATGGCACCCTCGCCTCAGATATAACTGCTCTCATGAAGACTCAGCATGCAAACCAGCACGTGGGAGGAGGTAACCGCCCCCTACCACCATGATCACCACTGAAGCTAGCGAATAACCACCCATCATCACCACGTGGAGACGGAGGAGGAAAAGGAAACCACCATGACCATGGGGTATCCATGATCGTGGTACTTCACAACTGTTACCCATAGAAATCTATAAATAGGAGTTTATGCTTCATTGTAAAGGGTTCACAATTTTTTATCATTATGAAATTACTCATTTCTTAGATACGATCCAACTATTTATCACCCCCCTTATTTGTTCACCAGAACAGTATCTAAACCAACTTGGTTCTAGAATTCGAAACTAAAGACAGGTACATTAAAGCCACTATACACAACTTAAATTTCTTTATATATAAATTAATCACAAAATTTTTATTTAAAAGTAAAAAATTAATAAGTCCTTCAAGTTTTACGATTCTAATAAATAGATCATTTAAGTTTTTTAAGTAATAAATATGTCCTTCGTTCTTTAGTTTGTAATTTGTAATATCTAGGTTTTATTTTTTAAGTAACAAAAATAACTGGAATGATCTAAATGTTACAAACTACAAACTTAAATTTCTATTTATTACTTAAAAAAAGTAAAGAATCTATTTGTAAAACTTACGGGATCATTAAATATAATAATGGGAATCATTTATATAGGATATCACTTTTTGAAACTAAAATATAAGCAAAGCTACCAATCGTTAGTTGGTTCAGTGGTGATTGGCGTTGAACTTGGTAACGAGGACCACAGTTCGATCCCCGCAACTGCGATCAAGAGGGGGGCTGAAACCACTTGATGCCAAAACTGACCATCGAATCAGATTAAACTGATGGTGAGAGAAAAAAAAAATATAAGCAACGCTAGTAATGTGGAAGCCACGATTTAAAAAAAAAAAAAAAGTTAAGCAAGACCAGAAGCAACCAAGATACACCAAACAAGCATTCACATGAAATCTTAAAGAACCAACCAATAATAACCGAATGAAAAGAGGCAATCCAAAATGGATGTTTAATAGCAAATCTTAAAACCACAAGAAAAACAAACAACATTTGAAATCTGAAGTGTATCAAATCACCTCTAGTCAATAAAATTAAACAATCCAAATAAAGGAAGAGATAGAGATTATGAAACCATTCATGCATTTCCACTTAACCAACTTAAGCTGGTGTGGTTACTAAATATCAATAAACAAGGTCAAAAATCAATTAAAACTTTACATTCTGAAGAAATCATTGGACATGAGGATAATTCATCCAAAGGACGCCGATCTGGCTTTCGATTAATGTTGATCTTCATGACCTCTAAAAGTCGAGCATTCATTAAAATATATTTTGTAAATTGAAGTTCATCTTTCCAACCTTCATAGTTTATAGTACATGATCTGAGGTGAGATGAAATGCATTCAGGAACATCATTTGGATATGTCCAATTTATGGACAAATCTCTGTTCAATGCCGACTGCAAAACATATACAAAAATAAGATTTGTGAAATACACTCAAAGAAAAGAAATAATCCACAAAAACAGAAGAAATTAACCTTTTTAATAGAAAGAATTTGAAGCTTGGGACAACACTGGAGCAGTTCCACTATATCATCCCAGTGTTGAAAGTGATAAATGTTTAATTCCATATGGGTTAAGTTTCGAAATATAGGACACTTTGTGTAATAGAAATCGATATCTCGCTCATGAAGCCTCCCCGAAATCTACAAAAACAAGTTACATAAAGGATTAGCGGTGCAGACTAGATATATATATAAAATTATAGTTACATATAAAAATAAAATTGAATGTCAACATCACTCTCTCATCAAAATTGCTACAGACTAGATACATCAGTTTTTCAATGTATCAAAAATGTTAACCAGAAGTAGTACTAGTATATCTTACATTGATTACTAAGAACCAGACATTGGGAATCGCTTTAAACGGAACTTTAAGTGCATCAATATTGGCTCTGATCACCTTGGTTAAGGTTTTAAACTCATTTGTACAAAGCCTAAACTAGTGTGAATAGTAGGGGTGTCAAAATGGATGGATTGGATGGATTTGGATTGGATTGTTAACGGATGGATCAAAGTAATCCATTTGTTCATTAACAATCCATTAAAATGGGATCAAAAAAATCCAATCCAATCCATCCATTTAGAGATAAAATCCATCCAATCCATCCATTATCATCATTTTAATGGATGGATATCCAATCCATCCAACAAAATTAATTCAATTATTAATTCAATAAAATTAAAATATCCAAATAATATTATTTTTCTATTTAAATATTATGTAGATAAAATATTATTTAAAAATCGACCGAAAACCGAAAATAAACACCAGAAAATCCTAAAATCGACCGAAAACTCAAAAAATTGGCCGAAAAACCTAAAATCGGCTGAAAACCCAAAATACACCCGAAAATCCATAAATCGGCCGAAAAACCTAAAATCGGCCGAAAACGCAAAAAATCGGCCGAAAAACCAAAAATCGGCCGAAAAACCGAAAACACAAAAAATCGGCCGAAAACCCAAAAAACAGCCGAAAACAAAAAAAACGGCCGAAAACCGAAAACGCAAAAAATCGGCCGAAAAACCCAAAAACGGCCGAAAACACAAAAAAATGGCCGAAAAACAAAAAAACGGCCGAATACCCAAAAATTGGCCGAAAACACAAAATCGGCCGAAAAACCGAAAACACAAAAAATCGGCCGAAAAACTGATTTTAGGTTTTTCGTCCGATTTTCAGTTTTTCGGCCGATTTTTTGGTTTTCGGGTGTATTTTGGGTTTTCTGCCGATTTTCGGTTTTTCGGCCGATTTTCGGTTTTTCGGGTGTATTTTGGGTTTTCTGCCGATTTTCACTGAATAGTAAATGGAAGTATGCAAATCTTCCAAAATGGGACAACCATAAAGAACCTTGTTGAAATTGTCCTGATTTTTGAAACAAACACCAATCAAATGAAGGGTTCTAAGGGAGGGAAGATCGACAACAGAGATATCACCAATGACATATACTCTCTTCAATTTGAGAACTACAAGTGTTGGAAATCTAAAAATATTTTGCGGGAAAGGGGATCGTCGAAGAATGTACCAATCTAACGAAACACATTTGAGGTGAAACTCTTTGATGAATTCGGTGGAGAGTGTGACTGAGTGTACGAAGTTACGAAAGTGACGGTAGGCCTTTTTGTTATAAATGCATCCGTAGCTAAAACGGAAAACCGTGAGTAATTTGAAGAGTGGGGTCCATCTTTTCGAGAGAATGGTCGTGGTAAAAGCGAGTTTGGTTGGAAGGAAAGAAAGTATGTGACAGAGTAAGTTATCAGGTAAGTTGCTGATCCTATCGACCACGACGACGGGTTGTGAGTTTTCCATATTGATTTTGGAGTCTGAGAGAAAGCTATGGAAATTGCATTTGATTTTCTTGTAGAATGACAAAAGCTTAGGCCAAACCGTATAGTATATCAGACGTAGCACAAACAAGGAATACTATTTTTTAGGATTCAAAAGTAGGTTTAAGTTTGACTGATTTTGTGTAAATTAGGTTTGATCGATTCTTCAACCATTTGAGTTTGTTTTGGGAAAAAAAATGTTTCAAAATAAATATCATCTACTCTTTTTATAAGGTTTCAACCGATTAGGATTTTTCTAATTAACCCTCTCATAATTTAGGGATAGCTACCCTCAGCTAACATGTCACCAATAAGATTCTGTCAATTGTAGTAAATAATTTTGGTCAAAGATTTATTTACTTTTTAACCACAAAGTAATTATGATTGCTTTAACTTTTCAAATAATTATATTTTTGGTATTCAAATCAATGAATTTACACTCTAGATCCAAAATTAATTAGGAGTGTAATTTAATATTTATTACCATAAATATTGAATGAATTGATGATCATTTATGTTTTTTTTTTTAAAAATATTTTTTTGTTTTTCTTAAAAAAAAATTTTGTTTTTCTTAAAAAAAAAATTTTCTCGTTTCTTGCATAACAAAAAATGCAGACTAGTTAGTGCCTTGCTATACATAATTTTTGTTCTTAATTTATTTATAAAACATTTGAAAGTAAAAAATATTTATTTAAAGTTTGTAAGTATTTTTTTTATTGCAAAATATTTATTTTTTCTTAACGATTGTCGATAATAATCAAGTAAAAAATCATGACTCTTCTCAATTTATATTTTGGTTCATGTCCAAATTCAATCTTTCTCTAAAAAAATAAAGTCTAGTTCAACCCTTAATTATAAAAAACAACAAAATCACATTCATTTCAAATTTTTACAACCCTAGAATTAAAAATTATATTTAATAATTAAAATTAAATAATTAAATTTATATTTAATAATTAAATTTAATATTATATTTATTATTATATTTAGAAATTAAAATTAAAAAATTATATTTAATAATTAAATTTAAGGAGTAAGAACCTTCGTATTGGAACAACACATGAACTCCGGTTTAAGTTACGTAGTTAGAACCCCAGAATTTGACCTAGACGTACACTCCGGTTTAAGTTAAGTACTAAGAACCAGAAATTTGAGTTACACGTATACTCCGGTTTAAGAATTTAAATAATTAAAATTTATATTTAATAATTGTATTTAATAATTAAATTTAATAATTAATATTATATTTATAAATTAAAATTTTTAATTAAAAATGGTATTTAACAATTATATTTAAGAAGTCAGAACCTTCGTATTGGACCAACACATGTACTCCGGTTTAAGTTACGTAGTAACAACTCTAGAATTTGACCTAGACGTACACTCCAGTTTAAGTTACATACTAAGAATCCTAGGATTTGACTTACACGTATACTCTGGTTAAAGAATTTAAATAATTTAAAAATTTATTTAATAATTGTATTTAATAATTAAATTTAAAAATAAATTTAACATTATATTTAGAAATTAAAATTTAATTATATTTAAAAATTGTATTTAATAATTAAATTTAAAGAGTAAGAACCTTCGTATTTGACCAACACATGTACTCCGGCTTAAGTTACGTAGTAATTGTAACGCCCCAATATTTTTTATATGCATCTTTTTAATTTATTATTTGATAAATAAATTCTATTTTAATATTAATTATTCTATATTTTATTTATTTTATTATTTGATGAGATGATGGTTATTTTAATTATTTAATTAACTAATTTGTGAGTTTTGAAATGAATTTGTCTTAAAAATGTGCCTAGTGTTAGTGATCAAATTCAAGAGAAGACAAGATTATTATTGCTATTGATCACACATTATACCTATCCACTTAATTTTCCACGTTTTGGTCTTAACACCCTTGGTTTTATGATGACATATTCTTTGTTTGATTTTAAATTTAATTCTAAATATTTAGATGAGTGCATTAGTTAATTAGCCAAGTTAATTATAGGAACAATATAAGTCCCCCTCTCTTCTTCTTCACACGCAATTTACCTCTCTTGGACCCAAACCTTTCATTGCATTTTAATTGTAATAATCTCTATTTAATGCTATTTAAATGTATATTGGTTATAGTCGATCACAATTATTCCTCTTAATTCTATTCCTAATAATTATATACAAGTTGAGTTGTGGTAGCAAAAAGCCAATGTTAGACAGGTTGTAAAAACGTGAGCTCATTATTTATCCTAATGTTGAAAACATGTTCTTAAGCCACAACAACTCATTCCACCGATGCTGAAATTTGCAAGAGTTATAATTTTGTTAAAATCCCTTAGCCATATATTCAATTGGCTTGCCAAGATATATAGTCACTATACGCTCAGCTTTATTCTTCTCTAAAATTTTGTGTGACGCCAAGCTTTGGTTTCTTCCCGTGTGTGAACTTCACTTGGTGGATTTTAGAATTTATTTGGCTAGGAAGGAAAGCGCTTAAGGTAAGGGCTTTTTCCCCATACACTCATATTGCGTAGGGATCGTGTTGTGAGATAGTAGTAGGACCTTTATCTTTTGGAGGATATTAAAATGAACTAATTTAAAGAAATTAATTTGATTGTTTTGTGTTGTGGAGGACTATATTGATTTTCTAATGATGTTTTCGTTGTCAATCTCATTTGATATTGTTGGTTGATGTTGTTATTAAGCCGTTGTTAATGATGTTGATAACATGACGATGTTAATGATGTTGTTGTTGTTGTGGTTGTTGTTGTTGTTGTTGTTGTTGAGTCTATTATATGTTCATGCATCCATTCATGTGTCCAATGACGGTGCTTATCGGTGTTGTATAAATGATGTTAAGAATGACGTTGCTTACCGGTGTTATATATATGGTGTTGAGAATGACGTTGTTTACCGGTGTTGTATAAATGACGTTGTGTCCATCATGACATAAAACTGAATATGACGTTGTTATTGGTACCACATACATTTAGCGAGTCTAAGCGCATTGCATGCATTTTAGTGAAGTTGTGTTTTAATAAAATTAATGAAGTTGTGTTTTATCTATTGGGTGTGCTCTTGTGTCTCATGTGTATAATTTGTTAATTGTGAGTTGTGATGTTGCATCCCTTTGGTGATGTTATAATGTGTTTCTGTATATGACTGATTATGAGACATCCGCCTACTTTTTGGAAAATAAATAATTATATATTTTTCTAAAATCTTTTGATTGGTGAAGTGTTTTGTTATTATTTTATGACATTTTTCTTTGGTGAGTATGATTCAATTTGGATAAGGAAATTGACCCTTTACAAATAACATTTTTGGTACCAAAGGAGATGCTTGTTTGATGATCGGAATTGAAGCGTGTACGGGGCAAAAATGGGTTTTCATAAATTGAGAATTTTATGTAATGTAATAGTCCGTTGAGACGCTTATCATATTTTAAACTATTTTGTAAATAAAGTTATTTTTAATAATTTATTTACTAAAAATTCGGGCTGTTACAGTAATAATCCTAGAATTTGACCTAGACATACACTCTAGTTTAAATTAAGTACTAAGAAACCTTAAAATTTGACTTACACGTATACTCTGGTTTAAAAATTTAAATAATTAAATTTTTATTTAATAATTGTATTTAATATTTAAATTTAAAAATTAAAGTTTATATTTAAAAGTCGTATTTAATAATTAAATTTAAAGAGTAAGAAGTAAGAACCATCGTATTTGACCAACACATGTACTCCGCTTTATGTTACATAGTAAGAATCCTAGAATTTGACCTAGACATACACTCCGATTTAATTTGACTTACACATATAATCCGGTTTAAGAATTTAAATAATTAAATTTGTTTTTAACAATTAAATTTAATTTGCAATTTAGAAATTAAAATTTATAATGAAAAAATGTATTTAATAATTAAATTTAAGGAGTAAGAACCTTCGTATTTTGGACCATCAAATGTATTCCGTTTTAAGTTACGTAGTAACAACCCTAGAATTTGACCTAAACGTACATCCGGTTTAAGTTAAGTACTAAGAACCCTTGAATTTGACTTACAAGTATATTCCGGTTTAAGAATTTAAATAATTAAATTTATATTTAATAGTTGTATTTAATATTTAAATTTTAAAATTAAATTTAATATTATATTTAGAAATTAAAATTTATATTTATAAATTGTATTTAATAATTGTAAGACCCAAGATTTCCACTGTACAGTTTTTCTAAGGGACTCTAGTGTCGGCTACGAGTTTAGGGTTTTTGGTGAAGCGGTTTTGTGAGTATCGTCGCATTAATGGAATTTTTGCTGTATTTGAGCCTGTTTTGTGCTCGTGCGCTGGAAAGGCACAGACTTTTGGGTCGTAGTCTTCTTTTGAGTATAAGAAGGTTTATGTGTAGTCAGAATCGCGAGTTTTGGTTTATTCTGGTTTTTGGAAAAACGAGTAGGAATTTTACCCGCTGTTGTGAAATTTTACTGGTTCTGAATTCAGTAGGATTTCGGTTGGGAGTTTTATATATCGGCGTGAGTTAGGATATATTGTCAGAATAATTTTCAAAAGTGAGGAAGAAAATTACAGTCGGGGAAAAAGATTTAGCGATAATATTTGGAAACGGTTTACGACGGACGTTTATTTGGTAGATTTTATATTTTTGTGATTTCCGTCAGTTAGCGAGGTGCGACTCGTTTACGAGCGAACGCGAGAGCTGAGTAGCGTAAAGTAGATATTTGTTCAAAAAACAATCATGAGTTATTTGGATCCAATGGCTAGGGATTAGTCTTGTAACTTTTGCTTTTGATCCAAGGGCTTGGATTGATCAAGAGAAATTGCATAGTAAGGAGGTTTAGCAATATGTGGACTTAGAAGAAAATCACAAAAACTACTCCCTCCTCTCCTCACTCTCTCGGCCGACTCTCTCTCACTCACTCATCCATTCAAAAAAATTCCATTTCTCATTTTCTCAAGCTTGGATCATTAACTTGCCAAGAATCTTCTTCACTTAAGGTAACTAACCTCTTCTCTTCCTTATCTAGCCATGAACCTCCTAGATTTTTAGGATTTTGAAGATTATGTTCTTGAGGAAAAATTCTAGAATCTAGTTTTAATTAGTTTTTGGTTCCATAGAAGTGTGTATGAGTAGTAGACTAACTTGCTCAAGCTAAGTGGTGTTGATTCCCATGGTTGAATCTATGTTTCACAAAATTTTGGTTAAGGGTTTGAAGAAAATTTTTGAAAAGATCATGAACTTGAATTTTGTTTTGAGATTTTGTTTTTTGATATTAGTTTTGGGCTTTGTGGCAAAATGGATTCTTGAATATAAACTTTGTTTTGAAAAATAAGAAAAAATTTATTTGGTGTTCTTGAGCGATTCGATGAACATATTTTAAGAAATTTCGTTTCGATTCTCAAAGTAGTCAATTGAGCAATTAGATGCCTTTGCAAACTAATAGATAATTGTTAGGGTTTTGAAATGGAAAAAAATTGGTGTTGGCCTTGTTTTTCCCTCTTTGGCCGAGGCAAAAATTAGGGTAGGAAGAATCGATTTTCGAAATTGTTCTAAGACAAATAGTTTGGGCATAATCATAGTCTAAAAAGTTTGATTGGTTATGGTTTTGTTAGAAAAGAAAATGAGTTGCTTTTGCCTTCAGAAAACCAATTTGAGAATTGTCGAAAATTGCGATTCGACCTAAAATGTTTTGGATTGTTCGGGTAAATGATTTTGGGGTATTATAGGATATTACCATGCTTTTAGAATTGAAAAATTTTGAGTGATTAGGGGATTTATTAATTTTTGGCCGTGGCCAAAGGAGAAAAAAGGGGAAGAATTTCAAAACTTTCTAAGTCCATAATGTGAGAAAATTGATTATTGAGTTAGTATATGGTTATAGTTTTAAAAGAGTAGAAGTATATGGTTTTACTTGGTAAGAAAAACTTGAAACTTGCGACGCAAGAAAACTCTGATTTTTGTTGAGTTAATTTGAAGAGTTATGGCTTGTTTTAAAATGCTTTTGTTGTGTGAAATTGATCTCTTTTGGGTTGATAACTCTAGTGTTTCTTTGTATGCTTTGAAACAAAAATGAATTTCGAGTGACTGAAAATAATGTCTTTAATTTCGTGAATTTTTATCGCCATGGAAAGAACTTGGAATCGCTAGGTGGGAGAGTTAGAAAGTACCTTAAACCCCCTTAGACTTTTGAGAGCAAGTTTCGTTCCGATAGGATGTACGATGAGTATTTTATTGATTTTACGCTACATTTATTTTAGGTAGCGTGAATTGTAGAATTTCGCGAAAAAGAGTAACGGAAGCTTGCTGAGGTAAGGGCACCTTTCTTTTGTTTTATTTTCCGTTGGTAGCATTGTTTGTATGCTTGTTGTGGTGTGCTTTGAGTATTATGCATGTATATATTATGTATTCTCGTTGATGAGAAATTGTTTAAAATACATGCGTTGTTACATATGATTTCGAGAATATATGTATGGACATGTGATATGATTTCATAATGTTTGGACGGTATGTATCTGTTGCATTAGCATATAAGGGGAAGCGTATGCTCATGCATTCATAGTACGTGGTTATCGGGAATGGACCACGGGGTGCGATTATCGGGAATGGATCCACCTTAATCCTGCGGGATTTATTGAGTCCAATACGTGGTTATCGGGAATGGACCACGGGGTGTGATTATCGGGAATGGATCCACTCTAATCCGCTGGGATTTTATTGACGCCCTGCGGGGTATAGTAGGGGTTGAACCTACGACTCTCTGCGGAGAGGTTAAATTCCGGAATTCATGCATGTGGCAGCCAGTGATTGGTGTCACGATCATGTAGAGTCTGCATTGATAGGCTATGTGTGCATTGGTTTATATAAGCCCGTTGGTGGGAATTGCTTTTGTGTTAAAGAGTTTTTCTCGTGTATGTGGAAATTTGTTATGTGTACATCTTTCGCACCGGTTATATATATATATACTTTTATTTTGTGGTGACCCTTTCAATATTCATTTGCGGGCTCCTCCCACCCCAGATGATGCTGTAGGTCGCGAGGGCGGCGGCTGCTCAGGGCCTCAGTGAGCTCGTGTTGGAGCTATAGTTTAGAATTAGACTCTGCGCCGGTGTGGTTGTACATCGTGCCTTTTGTTTAGGCATAGGTTTCTAGCTTGGTTTGTTTTGGGTTGTAGTGCTTGGAGTACTTTGAATACTTTGACTTGGATTGTAATTATTCAGGAATACACTTTGCTTGTCGAAGCACCTTATGGTAATGAGTTCTTTTGTATATTTGAATGTCGGCTCATTTAAAATCTTTTATGCGTAACTCTGATGTGTATAAAAAAAAAATATTAAATGCCCTTTTTGGTCTTTGAAAATTCGGGGTGTAACATTGTGGTATCAGAGCCCGGCTTTAAATCTTCAAAGGGAAAGTGTGCACTTGAGTCGTTAGTCCAGAGTCGGTTAGAACATAGCTAGAGTTGTGTTAGTTCTAGCGGTTGTTTTTGTTGTGTTATGGGTTATGTGGTAGGTTATTTTGTGTTTAGCATGGGATATGCCTAGACACTGGTTTGTGTCTTACTGAGGTAATGCAGGGAGTGAGGCTTCAGTAAGTGGAATTGTGAAACCCCCAAGCCTTGGTCGAATTTAGTCGACAAGTGTCTCTAAATTCCTTAGATGCGGCAGTCCGAAGATAACGGACTTGAGCAAACAAGAACTACAAGTGATTCTTGAAAGTAATATAATGGATGGGAAGTGGCGTTAGATGTTGCCACTCAGAGGTGCTGGTTATGGACGAGTGAACGTCAATTGATAAAGGATTTTAAGTAAGGATCAGATTGGGACGACCTTCTGAAGATGGTATTGGATGTCCGTCTGGTGAGTTCAGACGAGACTTGATGAAGTCGTTCAGTTGTCAAGAGGATGCAACCACTGTAGATATGGTGGAACATGCAGAGATGTCAGTTGGATTTAATTACAATGATTGGATAATAATTGAGGCAACTTGAATTGGAATTAAAGGACGTTGTACGTCCAGAGTGAGGAAACCTGGTGGTGTTATACGGCATTTATGCGAACGATGGGTACCATAAGTGTTTAATTCAAGTGTGTGAGATAATTAGATTCGAAACTAAGATTAGTAAGGATGAATCTTGTGATGATTGAAGGTAGGAGACCAAGTATCACGTTGATAAGTGACAATCTATACATAGTTCGGGAGATATTAAGTATAGATGTCGGTGTGAGATACAACGATAGGTAATCGATTGTTAAATAAAGATGGATGTGGAGAGATATTTAGGTAAAGAACGAGGAGTTCAACCTTTGAAAGTGAGTTGCATATCACTGATAAGTGATAATAGAGGTGTTTAATATGGAAATGTCCAGATAATTGTAGCAGTGTAAGCTAGAATTGTTAACTATTGGCAAGTAAACCATAAGAGGAAGTAAACTGGTTTAGCAGTTTGAGGGTATTAGTCAAGAGTTGAGTAGAGATCCTGTGTGAATGCGCATATAAGTTAACGATTTTGATCGACCAAGATGGTTGAAGGACTAAGTAGCAGCTTGAATTTATGATACCAAAAGAGTTGAGGTGGGCAAGTTTTGAATAAATTCAAGTTATGGACGAGAATTTTTGGATATTTTCTAAGAATGTCTTGTTTGAGTAGAAAAGGAGTCTGTTAGTAAGAATACTAAGACAATGAAAGTTGATAGTTGGAAGGACTTTTATTGTATATTAGGATTAAATGGATGGTACGACGAGTTTTTAGAGTTCTTGAAGATTAGATTCAAGAGTTTGATTTGGATATTAAACGTATTAAGGATAAAATCACAGCGAAGTGTTGTGCATATGTTGTTGTTCTTGAAAAGCCAAGCAGTAAAATTTGAGATGAGTGTTCAATGGCTTGATGGATGAGTAAGATATGATTAGAGATAGTTGTGTATAGAGGGATACTAAATAGGAACTTGAGGAATTAATTAATTAGAGCGTTCGATTACGAAGAGTACAATAGATGATCGTTAGTAGAAGTTAGAAGTGAATAAGAAAACGATGAGTGACTAGATGTAGGAGCAAGATTAGCTAGAACTTCAGATCTAGGAATTGATTCCCCGGAGGGAACATACTTTATAACTTTAGAATATTCACAGTGATGAAGGACCAATCGAACAGAGAATAATGTGCTTGATTGGAAACAAGTTGATGTGGAACGAGATTAATTATTTTGTGTGCGGCGAGTTAAAGATGTTGTTTGGAATTAACAAGTTATGGGTCATGGTAGTTTGTGAACCAACTTTAGGAAGTTGTTGAACTTGAGAGTTGCAAATTACTAGAGAGATTGATGATACAGGCCTGATTGGAGTTTTGTAGAGGTTATGACATCGATGAGTTAGTCGTAAAGGGAGGTTAGTCATGGAAAGAATGTGTTAACAATAAGTGTGGCTAGTGGTGTTTCTAGCCGAACTCGTAGAGAACATGTTCCATTGTTTGGTTGTCTTTCACTTGATGATTCATCTTCAAAGAGGAGAAAGAGTGATGGAGATGAAATGGTTTGTGGATCTGTTTCTGGGTCTAGAAAAGAATGAGGATTTAGAGAGAAGCCCATGAAGATGTGGCTTATGCCAATTGAAGATTGGCGAAGGGATTTGTCTCACACCTAATTTTGGAAATAAGAAGGATAAGAAATTGTCTAATGGCAAGTTGATGGAAGCTTGTAGAGCTTTGATTCATTGTAGTGGTTACAATGAAGAGAGACGTGGTATGATGGAAATCGGTAGTGAGTAAGTATAAGGGACTCGGATGTTGTCAACAAGGATGGTTAGACAATAGTAATGTGAGGAATGCCCTAAGAGTTATTTTGAAGGTAGGTACCTCGACGAGAGTGGTGATGTTCGGAGTGTTTAGGAATGGTCAGGGTGACCAACTCTTTTGAGTAAGAGAGGATGTTATTGTAAGAGAAAAAGGAACTCAGGAGAGTTCAGGAATATAATGAGAATACGTTGTGAAGAGGATGTGCGCCGACGATGGCCGTCGACGAGGATAAACGTTTGTTTAAGGCACGCGAGATGCGTCTAAGTGCCATTTTGGAAGTAATGTTAACGTATAAGGAACCGATTCTGGGGAATTGGAGATTTGGATAAGGGAGTCCAAGAGAAGTAGATGGTTTAGTTTGGCAAGTGCCAAGACTATGAGGAGTGTAATTACCAACCGGAGGTGGGGGTGGTATTATTTAAGTCGTGATTAGAAATAGATCCGTATGTGAGCAGACGGTTCGGCATATTCATTGAGTCGCGGACTGATGGATAGTGGTAAGGTGGGAAAATCTTCTAGAAGAGAAGACAACTTGTTTGGAATGAAATAGTTTTGGTGGTAATTGCCATGGTGGCCTTGTACTTACTGATTGAATGATACTAAAGGGATGTTTCGTGAGTGGAAGCATGAGAGTCCATGTGACGTGTTTTGGGCGATTGGATCTCACTGACGAGATTGAGATAATAAGAATGGAGGAATTTGTTGGACCATTGTGCCTCGGATGACCTGAAGCACAATTGGAAGGGAGCATTATTAAAGTTAGGTAAAAATGGTCTAAGACACCATCATGATTGTTGGCTATCTGTTAAAAAATTGAGGAACTGATCACCCTTAATCTCTTGTTAATAATAGACGGAATCATGTTGACTGGAATTGACTAGTTTTGTTAGCTTTGGTGGTGCGCAGAAAGTTTCGGTGTTTCTTTTTGGAGGGTAGCCGTCACCACTTTGTGTGAGCCTAGTGGAATATGCTATGTCGCGGAGGCAAAAGAAGTGACTTTGGAAATTTTGTGTGTGGACCGTAGGAAATTTTTGAGTGGTGAACTCGTTGAGAGTTGCGGTTGGTGCACGGGTGTACCAGTGTGTTGGTGAGAGTATCTGTGTGACGTCACCCGGTGTTAGCATCTGTGTGGCTGCACCTAATCCTGAGGGATTTTGTTGTGTTGGTGATGGTAATAACTAGTTGAGTTGTTACTCTTACCTTTAGTTTCGAGGACGAAACTTCTTTTTGGAGGGTAGTAATGTAAGACCCAAGATTTCCACTGTACAGTTTTTCTAAGGGACTCTAGTGTCGGCTACGAGTTTAGGGTTTTTGGTGAAGCGGTTTTGTGAGTATCGTCGCATTAATGGAATTTTTGCTGTATTTGAGTCTGTTTTGTGCTCGTGCGCTGGAAAGGCACAGACTTTTGGGTCGTAGTCTTCTTTTGAGTATAAGAAGGTTTATGTGTAGTCAGAATCGCGAGTTTTGGTTTATTCTGGTTTTTGGAAAAACGAGTAGGAATTTTACCCGCTGTTGTGAAATTTTACTGGTTCTGAATTCAGTAGGATTTCGGTTGGGAGTTTTATATATCGGCGTGAGTTAGGATATATTGTCAGAATAATTTTCAAAAGTGAGAAAGAAAATTACAGTCGGGGAAAAAGATTTAGCGATAATATTTGGAAACGGTTTACGACGGACGTTTATTTGGTAGATTTTATATTTTTGTGATTTCCGTCCGTTAGTGAGGTGCGACTCGTTTACGAGCGAACGCGAGAGCTGAGTAGCGTAAAGTAGATATTTGTTCAAAAAACAATCATGAGTTATTTGGATCCAATGGCTAGGGATTAGTCTTGTAACTTTTGCTTTTGATCCAAGGGCTTGGATTGATCAAGAGAAATTGCATAGTAAGGAGGTTTAGCAATATGTGGACTTAGAAGAAAATCACAAAAACTACTCCCTCCTCTCCTCACTCTCTCGGCCGAATCTCTCTCACTCACTCATCCATTCAAAAAAATTCCATTTCTCATTTTCTCAAGCTTGGATCATTAACTTGCCAAGAATCTTCTTCACTTAAGGTAACTAACCTCTTCTCTTCCTTATCTAGCCATGAACCTCCTAGATTTTTAGGATTTTGAAGATTATGTTCTTGAGGAAAAATTCTAGAATCTAGTTTTAATTAGTTTTTGGTTCCATAGAAGTGTGTATGAGTAGTAGACTAACTTGCTCAAGCTAAGTGGTGTTGATTCCCATGGTTGAATCTATGTTTCACAAAATTTTGGTTAAGGGTTTGAAGAAATTTTTTGAAAAGATCATGAACTTGAATTTTGTTTTGAGATTTTGTTTTTTGATATTAGTTTTGGGCTTTGTGGCAAAATGGATTCTTGAATATAAACTTTGTTTTGAAAAATAAGAAAAAATTTATTTGGTGTTCTTGAGCGATTCGATGAACATATTTTAAGAAATTTCGTTTCGATTCTCAAAGTAGTCAATTGAGCAATTAGATGCCTTTGCAAACTAATAGATAATTGTTAGGGTTTTGAAATGGAAAAAAATTGGTGTTGGCCTTGTTTTTCCCTCTTTGGCCGAGGCAAAAATTAGGGTAGGAAGAATCGATTTTCGAAATTGTTCTAAGACAAATAGTTTGGGCATAATCATAGTCTAAAAAGTTTGATTGGTTATGGTTTTGTTAGAAAAGAAAATGAGTTGCTTTTGCCTTCAGAAAACCAATTTGAGAATTGTCGAAAATTGCGATTCGACCTAAAATGTTTTGGATTGTTCGGGTAAATGATTTTGGGGTATTATAGGATATTACCATGCTTTTAGAATTGAAAAATTTTGAGTGATTAGGGGATTTATTAATTTTTGGCCGTGGCCAAAGGAGAAAAAAGGGGAAGAATTTCAAAACTTTCTAAGTCCATAATGTGAGAAAATTGATTATTGAGTTAGTATATGGTTATAGTTTTAAAAGAGTAGAAGTATATGGTTTTACTTGGTAAGAAAAACTTGAAACTTGCGACGCAAGAAAACTCTGATTTTTGTTGAGTTAATTTGAAGAGTTATGGCTTGTTTTAAAATGTTTTTGTTGTGTGAAATTGATCTCTTTTGGGTTGATAACTCTAGTGTTTCTTTGTATGCTTTGAAACAAAAATGAATTTCGTGTGACTAAAAATAATGTCTTTAATTTCGTG
Source organism: Trifolium repens (assembly GCA_030408175.1). Classification (NCBI taxonomy): domain Eukaryota; kingdom Viridiplantae; phylum Streptophyta; class Magnoliopsida; order Fabales; family Fabaceae; genus Trifolium; species Trifolium repens. Next base: position 20,215,432 of record CP125848.1, read on the forward strand.
AATTTTTATCGCCATGGAAAGAACTTGGAATCGCTAGGTGGGAGAGTTAGAAAGTACCTTAAACCCCCTTAGACTTTTGAGAGCAAGTTTCGTTCCGATAGGATGTACGATGAGTATTTTATTGATTTTACGCTACATTTATTTTAGGTAGCGTGAATTGTAGAATTTCGCGAAGAAGAGTAACGGAAGCTTGCTGAGGTAAGGACACCTTTCTTTTGTTTTATTTTCCGTTGGTAGCATTGTTTGTATGCTTGTTGTGGTGTACTTTGAGTGTTATGCATGTATATATTATGTATTCTCGTTGATGAGAAATTGTTTAAAATACATGCGTTGTTACATATGATTTCGAGAATATATGTATGGACATGTGATATGATTTTATAATGTTTGGACTGTATGTATCTGTTGCATTAGCATATAAGGGGAAGCGTATGCTCATGCATTCATAGTACGTGGTTATCGGGAATGGACCACGGGGTGCGATTATCGGGAATGGATCCACCTTAATCCTGCGGGATTTATTGAGTCCAATACGTGGTTATCGGGAATGGACCACGGGGTGTGATTATCGGGAATGGATCCACTCTAATCCGCTGGGATTTTATTGACGCCCTGCGGGGTATAGTAGGGGTTGAACCTACGACTCTCTGCGGAGAGGTTAAATTCCGGAATTCATGCATGTGGCAGCCAGTGATTGGTGTCACGATCATGTAGAGTCTGCATTGATAGGCTATGTGTGCATTGGTTTATATAAGCCCGTTGGTGGGAATTGCTTTTGTGTTAAAGAGTTTTTCTCGTGTATGTGGAAATTTGTTATGTGTACATCTTTCGCACCGGTTATATATATATATACTTTTATTTTGTGGTGACCCTTTCAATATTCATTTGCGGGCTCCTCCCACCCCAGATGATGCTGTAGGTCGCGAGGGCGGCGGCTGCTCAGGGCCTCAGTGAGCTCGTGTTGGAGCTATAGTTTAGAATTAGACTCTGCGCCGGTGTGGTTGTACATCGTGCCTTTTGTTTAGGCATAGGTTTCTAGCTTGGTTTGTTTTGGGTTGTAGTGCTTGGAGTACTTTGAATACTTTGACTTGGATTGTAATTATTCAGGAATACACTTTGCTTGTCGAAGCACCTTATGGTAATGAGTTCTTTTGTATATTTGAATGCCGGCTCATTTAAAATCTTTTATGCGTAACTCTGATGTGTATAAAAAAAAAAAAATTAAATGCCCTTTTTGGTCTTTGAAAATTCGTGGTGTAACAATAATCAAATTTAAAAAGTAAGAACCATCATATTTGATCAACACATGTACTCCGCTTTATGTTACATAGTAAGAACCCTATAATTTGACTAAAACATACACTCCGATTTAAGTTTAGTACTAATAACCCTAGAATTTGAATTACACGTATACTCCGGCTTAAGAATTTAAACAATTAAATTTGTATTTAATAATTAAATTTAATATTAAATTTAGAAATTAAAATTTATAATTAAAAAATGTATTTAATAAATAAATTTAAGGAGTAAGAACCTTCGTATATTGGACCATCAGATGTACTTTGGTTTACGTTACGTAGTAACAACCCTAGAATTTGACTTAGACGTACACTCCAGTTTACGTTAAGTATTAAGAACCCTAGAATTTGACTTACACGTATACTCTGATTTAAGAATTTAAATAATTAAATTTTATATTTAATAATTGTATTTAATAATTAAATTTTAAAATTAAGTTGAATATTATATTTAGAAATTAAATATTTATTTAAAATTTGTATTTAATAATTAAATTTAAAGAATAAGAACCTTCGTATTGGACCAACATATATACTCCAGTTTAAGTTACGTAGTAAAAACCCTAGAATTTGACTTACATGTATACTCCAGTTTAAGAATTTAAATAATTAATTTTATATTTAACAATTGTATTTAATAACAATTTTATACACATGACCTTTTTTTTGCGAAGATGATAACATGTTTTGATCCACGCACATAGCCATTTTTTACAATTTTATTATTCAGGGTTGTTATGCTACTTTATTATTATTTTTAAGTAATGCTACGTGTTGTTATAATAATAATAATAATAATAATAATAATAATAATAATAATAATAATAATAATAATAATAATAACAATAATAATATGCACCCAAATCATTGAAGCTAGAAAACAATGGAGAAGCGGTTATGGAGCGAGTTTGAATTTTGAAGGAAGGACACTGTGAGAAGAGAAAGTAAGCGGAGTAACGACGATTGAATGAAGCCGTTTGGAAACGCGTTTGAAGATTGAATGAAGCGGCAATTGCAGAAGATGAGTAACGGTGACGGCGATGTTGTGAGGCGGCAATTGTAGAAGATTAGTAACTGTGACGGCGATGTTGTTAAGCGGAAATTATGAGAAAGAGGGAAATTATGTGAATCAGAATTTTTTTCTTAATTGTCTGACAAAAAGGCAAAGAAGAGATAAAATAAAGTGAAGAAGGGGTGATTTTTGTTTTTGAAGAAGGGGTGATTGAAATTAGGAATTAGAATGTAAATTCATTTTTTGATAATGTAGAATGTAAATTCATTGAATACAATACCTAAAATGTAATTAATTGAAAATAAAGATAGTCAAAATTACTTTATGGTAAAAAGTTACTCATAAATTTGATTTTAATAATTGACTTCACTTGATTGAATTTGATTGGTGCCAAGTCATGTGAGGGTAGTTGCCCTCAATTTATAAAAGGGTACACAAGTACTCACCTTCAAATTATAAATTTATAATGGATAAAAGAGATCTATCATTTATTGTTCTTTTTTTTGGTAAGTCTATCATTTATTGTTTAACTTTTGATGAAATAGATGAATAATTTTTAAGGTTAAATAAATTTTTAATCCTTAGAAATATATCAATTTTTTTTGTCCATATAAAAAAAGAGTGATATATTTTTGTCCCTATAAAATATTTAAACATTGCTGTATATTTTAGTCCATATTACTTTTCAGAATTTTAAAATTTGTTTAATTTTATTTAAACTTATAAATTTTTTAATAATATTTTTCATACATGTTTAGAATACGATATAAAATTTCTTAACAAAACTTTATATATTTTTTAAAATAAGAAGAATAAATATGAATTTTTTAAATCTCAAAAGATAGAGATAAAAGTAACAAAAATCTCGACTTGAAAATCAAATTTTGAGTTTTTTTTTTTGAGGAACTTATAATAAAGTTTTAAACATAGTGGCTAGCTAAAACTGTTAGAACAAAGTGGGTCTGATGAAACTTTCTTCATGGATCTAAGGTTTTGATGATGATAATAAAGTATTAAAAGTACAATTTGTGTTACTAAAAATTGTTCTAGTGTGCAATATGACAAGATAAAAATTTTATGATCACTATGAACAATAAAGAAGATAAGCTACGCAAAAAGCACTGGAAAGAAACTCTGAAGATCATCAGAAGCTACCTAAAGTTCAAGCTTTTGAGACTCTCAAAAGCAACTCACGCAACAGACTCTGAAGACACAACATAAGTTGTTTAGTCTCAAAAGTTGAAGATGCATCTCAGACTCTGAAGGAGAAGAAGATTAATTCTTGTCAGAGGACGTCACCTGCTCTAAGAATGTTTGGAAGAATAATCTTTAGTGACCTCCTTTGGTGAAAGAATAATCATAGTACATTATCCTTATCTATTAGAGGAGCGTATTGTACTATTGTACTATCTTACTCTAAATAGTGAAAATTCTTGTGTGTTTCTCTTTCCTTTTTCTCTCTTTGTGTTTTAATCTTCTCCATATTCTTAAGAGTTTTGAAAATGTTTCTGAGAAAACCAAAAACACAATTCAATCCCGTTTTGTGTTTTTCCACCTTCAAAACTAGTTGCTTAATAATAACTAAAAATGTATGCATAATAATTTTGTAAAATTTCAACACAAATCTTTTTTAAGAGGGACAAAAGAAAAATTATAATTTTTTAGGCACTAAAAATTCATTCAACCATAATTTTTTAAGTGGACACAAATATATCCTAGCTTCAAGTTATAATTTATGGAAGCAAAATTAATTATACTCAAAAACAACCAAAAATGCAAGAATCAATTTTAAAAACTCCAAACATGAAACTAAACACAACTTAATCATGTGGTGATTCCTTTTCAAATATCAAAAATAATATGCCAAAAGTTATAATGACATTAACTAATTGGTAGGACATTACATCATGTATGCAGGGGATCAGAATTCGAACCTCGGTCATCTCACTTATCTACCTTAAAGGTGAAATTTCTAGCCAATAGACTACTTAACCAAATTATTATTATTTTTTTAGTCATAAAGTCTCCATTTTCATTAAAAAAAAAATACAAATTGTTATACCCAATTTTTTTCAAGGGATGAGAGCTTAATTTATTCTAAAAAAATAAAAAATAAATAATTAACTTATTTTTTTTAGACAAAAGAGACCTGCTTAGAAGCAAGCCCTCAAAAAGTATATATATATATATATATATATATATATATATATATATATATATAAGGAAAATACAAAGAAAGAGAGGGGGGGCAAACAACCTGGCCCTCAGAAAAAGAAAAAAAAAACATACAATTAACAGAACCTATAATATGACATTTTCAAACGATTCCTACCAAAATCATCTAACAGCACAGATGGAATATCATTCCACCAAGTAAAATCAGGTAAAGATAATCTTATATTCGCTAGTTTATCCGCACAATGATTTCCTTCTCTATATATATGGGAGACATAGAAGTTCATGAAGGAAAATTTAATGTGAGCCATGGATCAATAGATACAAAATTATAGCATATTGATATATTATTAGAGAAGATCATGATGCGTACCTTTTAGGATTGTAGTCACAAACAATCAGAGAGAAGTGTGAGAGGGATAACTACCCTCATCACCATTGGCATCCAGAATTAGGTTTTCACCATTGTGTTAACTGTCTGATGGGATAACAATTATATAGCCGAATGGTTGAGGGCAGTGACCTCTCAGTGGGCTTAACTGAATGGTCCAACCCATCACGGTCCATTCAGAGACAAAAGCTCAATCATATTATTCATCAATAAATGCTTAATAACAATGGACCATAATCTATATTAATAATAATTCATAATAATTGATTAATTAAATAATTAATCTAACAGTTCATGTTAGAGATTAACAATAAGCAGTTATCCCAACGATTCCTTAAAGACCAAGACACAATTCTAGCAGAAGAGAAAGCATGTACCACTAACATAGAATTAGATTTTAATCAAAGATTAGACCATCCCTTAATGACAACAGTTTCAATGGAAATCATGGCACCTAACAATTCAGCTTTTAAAGAAGAACTTACACCAATGTTGAAAGCATAAGCACCTAAAAAGGAAGAATCAACATTTCTGAAAATACCTCCACAAGCAGAGTTCCCTGTGTTATCCAGAGAAGCATCATCACAGTTACATTTGACCCAGTTCAGTATAGGTGGCTCTCAAATAACCTCTTTGATTCTAGGAGCATTTCCAAATTTCAATTTAACATGGAATTTTTGAAGAAGAACAAATTCAGAGATATTTGAGTATGCCTTAAGACAAGAGACATTTCCTGACATAGAGACTGTAGCTATAATAAGATTAATGAGAGATTTTCAACCTGGCCCTCAGAAAAAGAAAAAAAAACATACAATTAACAGAACCTCTAATATGGCATTTTCAAACGATTCCTACCAAAATCATCTAACAGCACAGATGGAATATCATTCCACCAAGTAAAATCAGGTAAAGATAATCTTATATTCGCTAGTTTATCCGCACAATGATTTCCTTCTCTATATATATGGGAGACATAGAAGTTCATGAAGGAAAATTTAATGTGAGCCATGGATCAATAGATACAAAATTATAGCATATTGATATATTATTAGAGAAGATCATGATGCGTACCTTTTAGGATTGTAGTCACAAACAATCAGAGAGAAGTGTGAGAGGGATAACTACCCTCATCACCATTGGCATCCAGAATTAGGTTTTCACCATTGTGTTAACTGTCTGATGGGATAACAATTATATAGCCGAATGGTTGAGGGCAGTGACCTCTCAGTGGGCTTAATTGAATGGTCCAACCCATCACGGTCCATTCAGAGACAAAAGCTCAATCATATTATTCATCAATAAATGCTTAATAACAATGGACCATAATCTATATTAATAATAATTCATAATAATTGATTAATTAAATAATTAATCTAACAGTTCATGTTAGAGATTAACAATAAGCAGTTATCCCAACGATTCCTTAAAGACCAAGACACAATTCTAGCAGAAGAGAAAGCATGTACCACTAACATAGAATTAGATTTTAATCAAAGATTAGACCATCCCTTAATGACAACAGTTTCAATGGAAATCATGGCACCTAACAATTCAGCTTTTAAAGAAGAACTTACACCAATGTTGAAAGCATAAGCACCTAAAGGAAGAATCAACATTTCTGAAAATACCTCCACAAGCAGAGTTCCCTGTGTTATCCAGAGAAGCATCATCACAGTTACATTTGACCCAGTTCAGTATAGGTGGCTCTCAAATAACCTCTTTGATTCTAGGAGCATTTCCAAATTTCAATTTAACATGGAATTTTTGAAGAAGAACAAATTCAGAGATATTTGAGTATGCCTTAAGACAAGAGACATTTCTTGACATAGAGACTGTAGCTATAATAAGATTAATGAGAGATTTTCAACCTGGCCCTCAGAAAAAGAAAAAAAAAAACATACAATTAACATAACCTATAATATGGCATTTTCAAACGATTCCTACCAAAATCATCTAACAGCACAGATGGAATATCATTCCACCAAGTAAAATCAGGTAAAGATAATCTTATATTCGCTAGTTTATCCGCACAATGATTTCCTTCTCTATATATATGGGAGACATAGAAGTTCATGAAGGAAAATTTAATGTGAGCCATGGATCAATAGATACAAAATTATAGCATATTGATATATTATTAGAGAAGATCATGATGCGTACCTTTTAGGATTGTAGTCACAAACAATCAGAGAGAAGTGTGAGAGGGATAACTACCCTCATCACCATTGGCATCCAGAATTAGGTTTTCACCATTGTGTTAACTGTCTGATGGGATAACAATTATATAGCCGAATGGTTGAGGGCAGTGACCTCTCAGTGGGCTTAACTGAATGGTCCAACCCATCACGGTCCATTCAGAGACAAAAGCTCAATCATATTATTCATCAATAAATGCTTAATAACAATGGACCATAATCTATATTAATAATAATTCATAATAATTGATTAATTAAATAATTAATCTAACAGTTCATGTTAGAGATTAACAATAAGCAGTTATCCCAACGATTCCTTAAAGACCAAGACACAATTCTAGCAGAAGAGAAAGCATGTACCACTAACATAGAATTAGATTTTAATCAAAGATTAGACCATCCCTTAATGACAACAGTTTCAATGGAAATCATGGCACCTAACAATTCAGCTTTTAAAGAAGAACTTACACCAATGTTGAAAGCATAAGCACCTAAAAAGGAAGAATCAACATTTCTGAAAATACCTCCACAAGCAGAGTTCCCTGTGTTATCCAGAGAAGCATCATCACAGTTACATTTGACCCAGTTCAGTATAGGTGGCTCTCAAATAACCTCTTTGATTCTAGGAGCATTTCCAAATTTCAATTTAACATGGAATTTTTGAAGAAGAACAAATTCAGAGATATTTGAGTATGCCTTAAGACAAGAGACATTTCCTGACATAGAGACTGTAGCTATAATAAGATTAATGAGAGATTTCCAATGAATTTTCTTATCATTGAATCTTACTTGATTTCTAGCATACCATATGAAGTTTACACAATTCACTAGAACAGATGTAATCACCAGAACTACCTTCATATAAACGAACTTAGAGGTATCCTGAAAGACATCGATTACTAAGAGGAGACCAATTTAAATTACATAGCTTGAAAGCTCCAATTAAGGAGTAATTTAAAATACTATATTTATATTTTTGCAAGGTTAGTAAAAAATAATGTTTTTTTTTGTTGACAGAAGTAAAAAAAAGTTTAGTAAGAAAATTATTTCGACTATGCGCAAATTAATACACGAATCGAACTTCTTGTTCAAAACGTTACACAATTGCTTCCTTACAAAAATAAACAAACCTCCGCCGCCGACACCACCGTCTCCGCCGCCGCCATCAATCACTCTATCAGTACAAACCAACACAAAACAAATACAACACCAATTTCACCGTCACCATCTTCAAATTTCAATCGCCGACAAATAATCAAACCATGGCCGGTGGTCGATTCCGCGAGCTTCTGAAAAAGTACGGTAAAGTAGCGCTCGGCGTTCACTTCACCGTTTCAGCAGCTTCCGTCACCGGCCTCTACGTCGCCATTAGAAACAACGTCGACGTTGAAGCCATCCTCGAGAAGTTTCACTTGGGCGCTGCTTCATCAGAAGAAAACCCTAATCCTAACCCTAACCCTAATTCTGATACAGACTCTACCGCCGTGTCGGTTAAGAATCGTACGGCACAGATGGCAGCTTCTGCTGGCGGAGCTTTCACACTAGCTTTACTCTGTAACAAGGCTCTGATCCCTGTTCGGGTTCCCATCACTATAGCACTCACGCCACCAATTGCGAGGTTCTTAGCGAGAAGGAACATTGTGAAGACTGGTGTATGAACATGCGTTTTTGGTATGTGTTGTATTGTTGAATTGTTTATTGTTATAAGGATTACAATAACGATGAGTTATATTGTATAACATTTTTTTCGTCGTTGGTTTATGTGATTATTGATGAGAACTGAAACTGGAATAATAAAATAGGGATTTTTCAATGAGCAATGCTCTTGATATATGCTATATGGTTATTGTTAATTTCCTTTGTTGATTGTGATAATTTGGTGGTGAAAAATTAAATTTGATTTGTTCTTCGACTTAATAGGATTGGTTGCTATGTTAAGGTTTTTGTATTTGTGAAAGTTATAGAAGTTGAAGACAAGTGCCCCTGGGGCACTATTTAGCATTTGCCTAATAATAACAAGAGAACTTTGATTTAATGAAGATTACAAGAAGTGGCTATTTTGATTTTATAGGGTAAGTTTTTAGGTATAGTTGTAGGTAGAGTTGGATGTTTGGTAGATTGACATGCTAAGTTCTGATCACCGAAGCAAGTTGATATGATGTAATTTTGTTCTACTTAGCTGATACATGATTGTTTGGTGACATTATTGGAAAAAGGAGAGAATAGGTGATTTCCTTCTTACTCGACTAACCTCATAGTACGTACTTGCAGTTCAATTTGCTACTGTTTTGTTGATTATTGCTCCTAACTAGCAGTTAGTTTCATATTCTGAAAGAGCTGGTCCATAGTCTTATGTTGGATGATGCGATATAATTAGAAATGAGTGCCTAATTTCACTCACTTATGCCATTTTTGTTGAATTGCCCAAATCACGTTGCATAACTGTAATGCTCAACAGACCAACCAAACCCGTTGAGTGAGTGGGGAGTTTATTAGTTTAAATCATGCCGCTCAACTGGTGAACAATAAGAATCTTCTTGACCTGAATAGTTGGAAGTATCTCTCGCTAAATAACCTACTTTACTCTTAGCCTATAAAGAATCTACTTCCATACTCTAGACGCTCTTTATTTTTCAGAAATCTCCTCGAGTTTCTTTTGAAGGTATTAACGGTCCTGTTATTGAGAAAGCTTAGGTATTGTGTTTTTGATTTATTGAGTTACTGGCTTCATGAAATATTCAGGTCAATTAAAAGGTATATTGACATAGCTATGTTTCCCACCTGGTTCAATCAGAATATCAAATTCAAAATTGGCAAGTGGCATTTCTCTTTGAAAATACTCTTAAAACTCTCCTTCTGATCAGTATGTATATAGGTGGTCCCTACCCTAAGAATAAAATGGCTTTTTATTCAAGAGAACCACCGGTTAAAGTTTTCGGGACAAGTTAGAGTTGATTTTCTTTGTTTAATGAATAACTTTAGTTGATCAACGGTGTGGGTAATCTAAGAAAATCTTGCACCTCTTTTATCAAGAACTTTAAATGAATGTAGCAATCCCTGCTAAACTGTATGTTTTTCCGAGTTCATTCCCTTTTAACTGAAAAAAAAATCCAAAATTCCTGTCATCGTTCTCTCTTTCAACATATGCTCTGCTTATTGAAACAGTTGATTCCTATCTACTGGTTGAAAAGGTTTATCAAAAGTATTTCCCTTATAAGTTAGTTGGACAGTTCTCAACTACATTTCCTTCCCTGTCAGCACAATACAATAGTATAAAAGCAAGAATACGAAGTAGCATAAGCTTTAACATTAGTTTCATCCAGAATTTTACAGTTTCCAAGTAGGTATACTCTATGGTTATAAGATCTTATGGTATGTTTACTCCTTTAGTTTTTAGTTTTCTTTGTTGATTGTGACAACTTAATGGTGAAAATTTGAATTTATTGGCCTTCCAATTTGGACGGGATTGGTTGCAATGTTAAAGTTGTTGTATTTGTGAAAGTTACAAAAACACAGATGCTTTTAGTTTCAGGACAAGTTTGAGTCGATTTTCATAGTTTGATAAATAGCTTTATTTGATCAAAAATTCTTGCAGCAGTTTTATCAAGAACTTCAGATGACACTAGCAAATCCTGTTATACTGTATATTTAACATAGTTCATTCTCTTTTGATCCAACAAATTCATAGTTAAGAAACCAAGATGCCTGTCATTGTTATTTTCCTTATCTCAACCTCTGCTTATAGAAATAGTTTATTTATCTCTAGTAGTTGAAAAGGTTTATAAAAAATAATTCACTTATAAGCTGATTGTACAGTTCACATTTCCTTTCATATCAGCATCACAATACAATAGGAGAAAAGCAAGAATACCTTAACATTAATTTCATTCAGAGTTTTACAGCTTCCATATAGGTATATTCTAACTGATTGCATTAAATACAGATAACAGAGGACAATTTTTGTGCTTAAATATAAAGAAGAATCTAACATACCCTATATAGTCTATATACAAATTCAACTTAATGAAAAACTACTATATACTCCACTGTAAAATCATTGATTGTTGAAAAAAGCTATCATGGGATCATACACATCTTGTTTAGCACTGACACTCATAATAAAATCAGCATGTGCATAATCTTGGTTGAACTCTAGCACGAGCTTGTTAGCATCATGATCTTGGAGGTCATTGAGCAAAACCTTCACATCTTGTACATCAGATAGCTGATCTTTACCTCCATAGCCAAGAAAAAGAGGGAAATCATTTGGGATTTTGGTCAGGTCATAAGTTGGAGGAACTCGTTGACCATAGTGCTCTACATTTTGTGCTTGATCATCGTAATCATACTTTGCTATATTTCCTGTTCTGATCACTATTCAAATTCCATAATTCAAGAGCCATGTCAATAGATTAATAATAGTACTATTAGGCCAATTCTAAATGCTAGAAAATCAAAATCAAAATATATTTATCTCTATGCACTATAATACTGTAAAGCTTTTTTGAACATCTATCTAATTAAATCACACCATTTAGTAAATTAAAAAAAATATTCACACCACAATGTTACTTAAAAATATTTCCACAATATATATAATCACGCATAGTGAGATGTAAATAGATGCATATGAAAAAAAGTTTTACGTTCATACAAATTAAATCCAATGATATTTATTTATAGTTACAACAAGCAAAAAATAAAAATTTGATTCTTAATTAGTAGACTTACTTTGAGAAAAATGGATCAAGTTCTTTGTTGATGATGGTTGTGGCTCATGATCAAGATAAAAATCTATCCTAGAAGTATTTATGCAGCAATTCTGACCTATAAAAGTTAAAGTTGTTATGATGCATAAAAAGGTAAGTGAAACTAACTAAGGGCTTGAATGAATGAATTTTAAGCCAGAGATCCTTACTCATTTCCAAAAAATTAATAAAAGCGCTAACTTACTAATATTTGTTTATAAAAAAATAAAAAATCTAAAGTACCTGTGAAAAATGACATTAGGTTTGCACAATTCAAGTTTAGAGTGTGGCAGATGCCATCCAAAAACTTTGCTCCAATATCCCTGCTCGTTAGAAAAACATATGATATATTATTTCTATATCTTTCTAGTTTAACCATGCACTTTTCTTTTGCACTCAAACATATTTAAGAAAGATAAAAAAAAAAAAAAAGGAGTATAGGACAAAGTTATTTAATTATTACTTACGCAATCGGACTGAATTCACGTATGCCTAGCCAGTATATATCCTGTTATATTAAAAAAAGAAATTATTTTATAATATTATTCAATTAATATTTTAAGAGAATATTTTTATGAACTATCAGCGTAAACTAGTTACACGGTCAATCAATCACAAATTATTATTTGTTTGATTTTTATGTTAGTTACAATGAAAATCAAACTTTTATATTGATAGAATAGAACTATTCGCTTGACCAAAAAAAGAATAGAACTATTGTGATTGATTGATAATGTACGCGGTGTATATAAATTATATGCACATTTTAATACGTAATTTAGCTAAATAAAGTAGTATGGTTTTTTTTTTCTCACATACATTAGCTAAAAAGAGATCGGCACCAAGTTTTGTTTCCTTTGAAGGAATTTGATCCATATGAGCAATTGGACTAAGTAATGCAGCTGATCTCAACATATTCAAAAGTTGCCCTTGTGATAATGCGGCAAAAGCCATTAGAGTTCCCTGAAAATTTTAGATCATTCATTGTTACATATATGGTACACACTAATTCAAAACATAATAAATAAATGATCAATTTAAGATTAACTCACTTGAGAATGACCTGCATAGTGCATTTTTTGACCAGTATTGTTGTACACATATTGGACTGAAGCAGGAAGATCATAGCTAGCTAATTCATCCCATGACCAATCCCAATAAGCCTAATCCACAATGAAATAAATCAAGAATCAATTAGTGATAAGCCTATTAACTTGTGAAAAATATGAAAATTGAAATGAGAGTGTATATCATAAGTGTAAGAACCTTGTCATTAGGACTTAGTGATGTGTGCATGGTGCTATATTTTGTACCACGACCATTCACAAGCCACACATCAAATCCACCGTCTGCTAAAATAAATCCCAATGATTCATCTGGTGAATTGAACAGCCATATTACCGCATCCTGAAATAATCCATGAGTCAAACATGTTGCCTTTGTATATAGTATAATTAGATACATTAATTATTCAATACATGTACAAAATAAATATTTCTCTATAATAATTGTGAGAGAGAGAGAGAGAGTATCTACAACAACAAAACTTACACAAAAGAAAAAAACTTACACAAAAGTGGGCTTTTAGCCCTCTTCTCTATCAAAAAAAAAAACTTACACAAAAGAGACCATGTTGTATTAGCACCGGTGGCTTGTTTGCTTTCTCACCGGACCGACTTGCCGGTAACCTCTGCATGCTCAAGATATAGCCATCCTCTGTTGTAACCTTAGGAAAAATATTGATGTTAATTAAAATTTGTGTTATATTGGTCATTTATGTGTTTGTTGGTTAATTAAATTTGGGAAAAGTTTCGTCGTAATAAAATGCTATTGTTTATTTACCTTATGTTCTTCACATGTGTAACCTTGTGTCTCTACCATAGTCTTGCATATACCATCATTGGTATTTAGAGAGGATGCTGAAAAATCATTGCTAGTGTAAAGTGTTTTTCTTCCTTGTGCTATTGTAATGCAAAGCAAGAGTATTGAGAGAAGACTAATTACTCTGCTGGCCATATTGACAATGTGGTTAAATTATGATTATGCTAATGCCCCTTCATAGAACACAAGTTTTATAGGCTTCTTAATTTGGAGGGCAAAGACAATTGTTGAATACAGCATTGTACTTTAATTGTTTTACTTAACTTCTTATATTTTTACATAATTTTTTATGGTTGTACCTGTACGTTCTTCTAACAAATATTACCTCTGTCTTTAAATATAAGACTCTTTTGAAAAAAATTGTCTCATTTTATAAGATTCTCTTTTAATTTTCAACCACAACTATTATTAATTTACTTACATATCCTTAATTATGTTATCTCTTTTTACTATACCTTACAATATATATTATAATAAAACATAAATAAATTTTCTCTCTCTTAAAAGATAAATTTGTAAAAATAATAGTATCTACTATTCATTTTCTTAATTTCTGTGATTTGGTCAACAAATTTTTTTTGTTTACACCACCGGTTGAATCTGGTTCGAGGGTCAGTTCTGTCATCAAGTAGTTCCAGCCCCCTCCCATTGCAGTTGCGGGGGATCGAACTGTGGTCCTCCCTACCAAGTTCAGCGTCAATCACCATTGAACCAACTAACGATTGGTGGTAAATAAAATTTTATATTTAGAAACGTAATTGACATTGATAGATTAATACTACTATATTGATATGGTTTTAATTATCACAAATAATTAAAAATAATTTGTTTATTTTGGCAATTTGGGTTGACGTAACTACAATATTATCTTAATAGTTGGAGATTTGGTCTTGGTGGAGTGTTGATTTGTCATGTACTATAATATGAATGTGTGAAAATTTGTTGAGTTTGACCTTTAATTATAGACACATGACTTACGTTAAAGACATTAAGACAATTCACGAGTCATTAGAGAATAGAAGCAAATTTGTTGAGTTTGACATTTTTTTTTTAGGGCTGTTTGCCCTCTCTTGTATAAAAAAAAAAAAGAAGCAAACATTTTCAAGAGTCTTCTGGATTGAAAATTTGAGGTACATATATAGAATTAACAGTTTCTGTATCTTTTTCTTTCTGGCTCAACGGCTTTTGCATGTAGATCCAAACTTTTGTCATTTTAAGTTTTTACAAGTTTCTAAAAATTCATTAAATTTATTTCTTTAAATAAAATTATTTGTCATTTTCTTATATAATTCCTTTAATAATTTATTATGACTACAAGAAAGACGTACACTAGTTTTCCAAGGATAAATTAAAGTGGATGCTTAATTTTGGACGAAGTGGTACTTTTCCTTCTATTTTTTTTAATTGTTGGAATAGAAAATATATCTTAAGATATGCTTAAGTTTTATGTTATAGTTTGTTGAGAAAATATCTCAATAATTAGGTTTGGTTATTCTAAACCCTATAATTAAGGAATTTAGTTTAGATTTAAATATATTCACTTTGTTATAAATAGCGAGGTGCTATCATACTATTTCATATGTAAATATTATATGTAAATATTCAATGTAAATATTCTATTCAACATGGTATCTCGATCCATTCCATTGGACTACCCGTTATTTGGGCCATCCATTATTGTTCGATCCACGTTCCAGCTTGTTCAGTTCTGGACGTGGGGAGGGTGTGTTAAAAAGTCTCACATCGGATATGAGATGGCATTGACAAGTGTTTATAAGCAAGTGGTAGTCCTCACCTTACAAGTCGGTTTCGTGAGGTTGAGTTATGCTCATACTTATTTCTAATAATAACTAACATGGTTTCAGAGCCTCTATGACTAAGTGGTCTAGAGTTCGATCCCCGCTCTCCTCACTTTCTAATTAAAAAGTGGAATTTAAGCATTTGGTAGGTGGGCTTATGCATTATCCACGCTTCAGGCCCAAATGGGCTCTTGCGTGAGGGGGCATATTAGAAATAATATAAAACCATTTATGTGGCCTATCCTAACAGCTTAAGCTTTTGGGATAATTGGTTATTTGACATGTTAGAAATAATATAAAACCATTGATGTGGCCTATCCTAACAGCTTAAGCTTTTGGGATAATTGGTTATTTGACATGGTATCGGAGCCATGGTATCCACTTTGAAACATAATTCCGCTGTAACTTTTTTCGAGAAAAATTAACTCTCGGTTATTCTTCACTTTACCTTTTTTTTTCTTGTCTTTTCTTCATATAAACCCTAGCCGTCATTAGGATTTCTTTTTTATTTCGTTTCACCCTTTATGATTCTTGTTTATGTTCTTTGTTTTCTATTCTAACCTTATTTATATGTTACCCTGACATACAGCCGGTCACTTTTCCATGAATCCTTTACCTTTACCCACCGTTTTTTCAAGATTGGTCGTTAGTCTCTCTTGGTCTTTTTTGGTGGTCCTAATTTCCCGTTTGTGATGCTTTAATCCGCGGTTCCCGTTTGTGATGCTTTAATCCGCGGGTACCGTTTGTGATGCTTTAATCTGCGGGCTTCCTGTTTGTGATGCTTTAATCCGCGGGCTTCCCGTTTGTGATGCTTTTATCCACGGGCTTCCCGTTTGTGATGCTTTAATCTGCGGGCTTCCCGTTTGTGATACTTTAATCCGCGGGCTTCCCGTTTGTGATGCATTAATACGCAGGTTCCCGTTTGTGATGCTTTAATCCGCAGGTATTTTTACATAATTTGATACGGATTCATTACTTCGGCCGCTGCTCTACTACGTCTTTGGTTGTTGCTCGGATATGCTATCAAAGGATTTAATTTAATTTATTTTCAGGGTTAATTTTGTAACAAGCTTAAAGCTTAGTAAGCTTTAGCTTGAGGGGGAGTGTTGGAATAGAAAATATATCTTAAGATATGCTTAAGTTTTATGTTATAGTTTGTCGAGAAAATATCTCAATAATTAGGTTTGGTTATTCTAAGCCCTATCATTAAGGGATTTAGTTTAGATTTAAATATATTCACTTTATTATAAATAGCAAGGTGCTATCATACTATAATTCATATGTAAATATTATATGTAAATATTCTATTCAACATTAATCATAAATTTTTCCTTCTAATTATACTCTTCATTTAAACTATTATGTTTACAATTTTATTCTATTATAATATTATTTAAATCTAACTAAAAAAAAATCGGTTAAATCCAATTGTAACAAAAACAAGTTCAATGCAATCAATTGTTAGTCGGTTCAGTGATGATTGACGCTGAACTTAGTAGCGAAGACTACGGTTCGATCCCCATTCTGCGATCCAATTTTATGATTAAATATAGAGAAGATTAATGTAACATACTTTGCATTTTATTTTTATGTTGACAGAAATATAACACATACTTTCTATTGGTAAAAAAGAAGTATTTTATGTAACATACACTTTATTTTATTTTTTATTTTATTTATTTTGTTATATATTGGTCCAATGGTCTAATACATACTCAATTAAATACACACATTGAAAGGAGAAAATAATGGTGATCCATGATTCTACATAAAATGTCCTCACAGTCAAACCACACTAGACTGTAACAAACTATCGAGGACACATTTTATTAAAATTCAACTTAATTAATAGTAAAAAACTATGCCATATAAATATCACTGAGCATTGAAAAAATCTATCATGGGATCATAAACATCTTGTTTAGCATTGATACCCACAATAAAATCAGCATGTGCATAATTTTGCACGAACACTTGAACAAGCTTGTTAGGATCATGATTTTTTAGTTCAACATTGAGCAACATCTTCACATCTTGTTCAGAAGATAACATATCTGCCCCTCCATAGCCAATAAAAATTGGGAAATCATTTGGGATGTTGGTAAAATCATAAGTTGGAGGAAATGGTTGACCATAATGTTGCTGATTTCCTTCTCCATAATCATACTTTGCTATTTTTCCTGTTCTAATCACTACTCAAATTCCATAAATACAAGAGTCATAATATGTCAAATAAAAATAAAAATATTAGTCCTAATCCTAAATGCATGAAATCAAATTATATTGAGGTTGTTTATTAAAAACAAAATTATATTAAAATTTAAAACTCCCGTTATGATTAACTTATTTTTGAGCTTATGCAAATAAATAAGGTTTTATGTTAATTTATAAGTTTTCACTAATGAAAACTATATTTTTATAAACTACCTTGACAAACTTGTGATAGTTCATAAAACTTATTTATTTTCATAAGTTGTTTTACATAATCTCAAAAATAAACTAATCCGGAGCCTTTTCTATGCACGTAAATTTATAAATTATATATTTTCACTTAATTACATTAGTTTGTAAAATATTTTCTCATAATGAGATGAGATGTAATTGAATTCATATTAGTCACAACAAGCAAAATATAGAAGTGTAGATTCTTAGTAGGCTTACTTTGAGAAAAATGGATCAAACTCTTTGTTGATACTAGTTGTGGTTCATATTGAAGATAGTAATCTATTCTAGAAGAATTTATGCAACAATTTGGACCTATAAATTTAGTTAAAGGTAATTAATGAAAAAAAAATATATATATATATAATTTTAGTAATCAATGTTGAGACATAAAAATTAGAAGTGAAATTTAACAAGATCTAACTAAGTAAAAACCTGTGAAAAGTGAGAATAGGTTTAGGCAATCAAATTGTACCACAATGCATACACGATTGAAAAAGCCTAATCCAATATCCCTGCTCATTAGAAAAACATGTGATATAGTAACCAAAAGAAGAAAGAAAAATATATGATATACTATTCTACAATTATTATTTTTTTACATTATTTTACTCTCAAATATTTTTTTTTTCCACCATAAGTTGAATCTGTTTCGGATGTCAATTATGATATTATGGTTCCAGCCCCTTCCGATCGCAGTTGCGGGGCATCGAACATATTTATGATATAGAAAAATATAGAGGAAAGGGTTATTTATTCTCTTATCCTTGTCAGAAAAAAAAACTATTCACTCATCCATTCAAAGAAAAAAATTATTTTAAGTCTTACCCATTAGGATGGAATTTCCGGAGGCCTAACCAGTATAGTTCCTGTCATATTAAAAAAAATATTCATAATGTTATTCAATTAATTTTAGATTTTTTTTTTTGTAAGTATTAATTTTAGATTTGAAAGCACTTTTGATTTTCTTATTTTAATAAAAAATATAAAGTTTTGATTCTGTTATGAACAATTCTAGTTAGTAGATGTCCAATAGGTTTTGGCCCACATCATTGGCCCAATATATTGTCCTATATATATATGACATATGTTACAATGTAAAGGACACTTGTGAATATACAATACAAGAGTTATATTCTCCTCTCTTTCTTCTCCTTTCTTCTCTAATCCTCCTTATATTTAGATATAGTTTTATAACACGTTATCAGCACGATAGTCTCTCCTAAACAATTATCTCTAAAATTTGTAAGTTCTTTCACTTCTCTTTTAATTTATGTATGGATTTTAAAATTCTATTTCTTTTTGGATCTTTATTTTTTTTTATTGATTCACAACCTATGGTCCAGAAGCACCGTAGTTAAAACTTTGAAATATGAATCATGAATATTCATAGCTTACGATCTAGAAGCATCGTGGTGAAAGTTTTGGAATATGAATCTTGAAGATTCATAAACCTACGTTTCTAGAAGAACCGTAAAATAACTTTTAAAATATGAATCCTGAAGATTCATACCTATAAGAAAAAAATTATTTATAAAATAATAATAATTAAAATTATGAGTGTTCGATGTTGTTTTTGCTTCGTGACCGACATTAGTATGGTGAAGCATAACACTTTGATCATTCATATTACATAAACATATTGATCGCTTATTTATTTATGATATATATTTGGATGTTCGATATTGTTTGAGTTTCGTGACCGACACATGTATGGTGAAACATCGATACTTTGATCATCCAAAAAGAACATAAATATATTTATTAATATTATATAGTTCCTGAAGAACTTTGAAATTTATTCTATGAATTCTTGAAGAATTCAATAATATTTGTTCCTAAAGAACTTAGAAAACTCAATTTTTATTTATCATGAATTCCGGAAGAATTCACTAATATAGTTCCCGAAGAACTTAAAAAGGCTCAACTCCTATTATGAATTTTGGAATAATTCAATAATCATGCATCCTGATGAGTTGCACATATGAATGATTTTATATTGTTTAGATTTTCCTTTTTTTTATGAATTCCCGAAGAATTCAATATTCATATATCCTTAAAAATTCTACAATGATAGTGATTTATTATGTATGAGTAATTCTTAAAACAAAAAAAAAATAGAAATTCAATGGATGATAATCAACTTTATATTTTGTTTATCCATGTTAGCAGGTTGTAATTTTTTGTACAGTTTTATTACTAAATAAACTTACAGTAGAATTTTTTTAATAAACGTGATGCACATCATCAAATTGCAAGCAAATTACCTAAATTTAAGGAACATTTAAGAAAAGGAAGAAAAACATGTGCAATTTTTCCTCATAAAATCACTATTATTATGGTACACTATAACTAAAGTGCCTAATATAAAGGTCACATTTTCTTTACTGATCCTATCCAAATAAATGATAAGCACCAAGGCAATTTTTTTTCCTATTTTGTAAAACTAAATTAATTCCATTGAAAACAGTTTTGAATTCCTTTTATTTATTTCTTTATTTTCCGATTCATTCCAATCAATTAAGGAATATACGGAATATACATTATGACCAATTAATTCCATTAATTTTATCACATTTGATTTCATATGACCAATTATTTCCTTAATGAATGTTATTATCATTACTTTATAAAAGTTATTATTGTCATATATTTAATCTTGATGAATCTTGAAGAATTCAACATTAAAGCATTCTCGAAGAATTGCTCAAATATTGCTCTTTGTTTTTGTTTATGAAGATCATATGTGATATAGTTCCCGAAGGACTATAAAAGAAGAAGAAAAAAATATCTTAATAATGAAGCATCCTTAAAGGATTTATAAAAGAATGAATTCTATCATTGTTTTGAACATGACACAGTCCTTGCAAAAGTAGAACTTTAATATCGCACATCCCTGAAGGATTGCGGAAAGAATGAATTGCTCTTGAACATTATAAATGAGCATCATTGCAAAAGTAGAACTTTAATATCGCACATCCCTGAAGGATTGCGGAAAGAATGAATTGCTCTTGAACATTATAAATGAGCATCATTTGCAATATAGTTCTTGAAAAACTAATAGTATAATGTTAAAGTATAAAAGAAAATGATTTTCTTGATCATAGTTTATGAAAATCACTTGCATAGTTCTTGAAGAACTTAAATATAATATCCATATATGACTTTTAATTGATAGTGTAGTTCTTGAAGAACTACTAATTTAATATAAAACAATCTTGTATAATTGCTCAAAGTAATATTTTTGAACATCACTTATATTTGTGATATAGTTCCTGAAGAACTACTAATCATCAAACATTTTCGAAAGATTGAAATTTGTAATTTTCTGTGGTGGTTGAATTCTTTATAACAGATTCTTTATTTTAAAAATTAATTTTTTTGACATTAAATTTAACTATTTTAGGAATGTTGATCCATCATCTTATTTTATTTTATTTTTGGTTTTCACCATCAGTTGAATGTGGTTTGGGGGTCAGTTCTGACATCAAGTGGTTTCAGCCCTCACCCGATTGTAGTTGCGGGGATCGAATCATGATCCATCATCTTATTTGTTAGTCATTTTTTTATGATATGATTTATTCCTTTATGATGTGGTAACGCCTACTAAGCATATTTTGTTAAAATGAATATTATTCGGCGTAGCTTAATAAATGTACTGTTCTCACACCATAAACTATCCAAAAATAAGATGTATGATCAAAATTCAAAAAATGTTAAATTAAAGATAAAAAAATCGATTATCAAAATAGGATCTCCCTTTTTTTAAAATAAGAAATCAAAAGTGCATTTAAACTTTAATTTTAACACATAGTTTAGTTAAATATAAGTTTTTTTTTTTTCTCACACACCTCAGCTAAAAAGTAGCTAGCAGCAAGTTTTGTTCCAACTGAGGAAATTTGATCCATATGTGCAATTGGACTAAGTAATACAGCTGATCTCAATATATTAAGAAGCTTCCCTTGAGAAAAAGAAGCTAAAGCAATTAAAGATCCCTGCAAAATTTAAACAAATAATTAGTATTACACATGCACACACTAATTAAAACATAAGAAATAAATAAATAATCAATTAAAATTGTTAACTCACCTGTGAATGAGCTGCTAAGTGAATTTTTTGACCAGTATGGTCATAAACATATTGAACTGAAGTAGGAAGATCATAACTAGCTAAATCATCCCATGTCCAATCCCAGTAATCCTATAAACAATGATTACTATTAATAAATTAATAATCAATTAGAGCTGCTATTATTAACTTGTGAAAATTTGAAAGCTGCAGTCGGGATTCACCGCATTCAAATCATCGATGGTTATTTGATCAAGATTTGTATATGATCTAGATTAACTTGTTTTGTTATTAAAAAAAAAACCTAATTTTTAAAATTATATAACAAAATAAATTCAAATTTTGCAAATTTTGGACCATCCAAATATTGATCGATCATGACTATGAATACTTCGAATGTGTGAATGCCGAGTTGAATCTTCAACTATAAAGAATTTGAATTTATCATTGAGGATAAGAACCGCATCATTAAAAGTTAGTGATGTGTGCATATTGCTATATCTTGTCCCGCGACCATTGACAAGCCATACATCAAATCCACTATCTGCTAAGATGAATGCCAATGATTCATCTGGAGAATTGAGCAGAAATACATTTGCATCCTGAAAACATACACCTAGAGTAATTAATCTTGGTTGATAAGTCATATGAGTCAAACTTGTTGACTTTGCATATGCATCATTGAATCATATTCTTCATTTTAGGTTTATGATAATGAAAATACGCCAATGACTAATAAATATAAATTATTAAAATAATCATTTTCTTTTATTTATCAAATCAATTGTGACAATTATCGTAGGATGGAGGGAGTAATTTATATTTGTATTTATATCTACAACAACAAAACTTACGCAAAAGAGACCATGTTGTATTAGAATAGGTGGCTTGGTTGCTTTCGCACCGGACCGCCCTGCCGGCAATCTCTGAATGCTCAGGATATAACCATCTTTTGTTGTAACCTGAGCCAGTAAAAAAATTACGTTAATTAACTTTGATATATTAATTAACCATTCATCACATTTAGTTAATTTGTCTCATAATGAAATATACGTGGAATATGCTGCAACATGCATGCTATGATTTATTTACCGTATGTTCTTCACATATGTAACCTTGTGTCTCTACCATAATCTTGCATATACCATCAACATTGGTAGAGAATGCTGAAAATTCATTGCTTGTGTTAACTGTTTCTCTTCCTTGTGCTATTGTAATACAAAGCAAGATTATAGAGATAAGACTAATCATCGATCACTCTATTAGTCATATTGACAAAATATTATGCTTATGCATCTGCACCTCCATAGAAACCAGATTTTATAGGCTAAGACAAAGTTGAAGACAACATTTAACTTAATTAATGGTTGTAACTAACTTTTGTAACATAGTAGTAATAATAATTATTTATGGTTGTGTTCTTCTAACAAATTTTCAATCAATAAGAAAATGGTCCACCTACCTCAAAAAATAAAAAAAAAACAAGAAAGAAAAAAAGAAAATGGTCCACCTTAAACTTTTTTTAACCAATACACATTACTTATGGGTTAATTACTATGTTAATGATATTTTTTATTTTCACAAGTAATTAGTATTTGTTTATTTTGGCAATTTGAGTTGAAGTAACTCCTAGGATATCTCTTACTAGTTGAAGTTTTGGTCTTGGAGTGTTGATTTGTGATTTATAATTTTATATTATTAAATTTATTAATTATGAATTTTGTTGAGTTCTGCACATAGTCACATACGTTACGTTAGGGAGTCACCATAGAATAGAAGCAACCATTTCAACAGTCTTGAGATAAGAATTAACAGCTTCAGCACATAGAATAGAATTTGGGATCACATAATTAGCGGTTACTAGTACAAATAGTGCATACAAAATTAGTTCATATGAGCAATCGGGAGGGGGCTGGAACCATTTAATGTTATAACTGATCTCCGAATCAGATTAAACTGGTGGTGAAAAAAAAAATTATTTCAGATGGTAAAACATGTATCAATTTAGTGGTATATATATGAATTTGATTTTATAACTTCAACCAAAAAAATGTTGGATGCTGAACCTAAAAAAATGATCAAAAGGTACACCTTATTAAAAAATGGAACTTGGAAGTTAACTTTAGACTTTTTTGAGGACTAAATTAGGAGGATTTCTAGTATAGGCACAACACCAAATCATTTTTCTATAGGCACACACACACAAATGATAAAAAATAAATTAAAAGTAATTTAGTCACATCAATTGATGTTGACTATTTTATTTGTGTTTTAATTTTATTTGAGTTTTGTATGTGTGCCCAAATTTGAATAGTTTGTGGTTGTGCCCATAGAAGTGTTCCTCCTAAATTAGAATGTCCCTTAATCATCAACATCAAGTTTTTCAAACACACATATATAATTTGTAAGTGCACCAGTTCATCCTCATGTTTTAATAATTGTCAAAACACATGAAAATAGAGTAGAACATATTTTGGCAAACATTACAAATGACTTGACAGCGAAAAACTATTTTTAACACTTTGAAAAATTGTTTTTAGGTATTATGTATCGATACATAAACATGTGTATCGATACAAATGTCCTGAAATTACTTCAGACTGATTTTGTGCAATTTGTATCGATACATATATCACTTGTATCGATACAAAAGTGGTTTCTCAGAGGCAGAGAGTTACCTGTGTATCGAATCATGCTTGCATGTATCGATACACTCCTATGTCTCTCAGAAATCCAGAAACATCATGATGTATCGAATCATGCTTGCATGATTTGATACATATCTGTCAAGATTTCAAGAAACTGATGTATGTATCGATACACACCCGTGTTTGTATCGATACATAGGTCAAATCTTTCATTTTTAACGCTGGTCAAAGGGTTTGTATCGATACAAGTCATCAGTTGTATCGATACATGTCTGTGAAATTTTGCCCAAATTTGCTCAATTTTATTCTCTCTTTAAATAGCAATGTGTTGTGTCATTGTAAAAAAGAGAAATCATTGTGAAAGATCAGAAAACGCTTTGAAGTTCAAATTGAGTGAAAATTTGGATAAAAGGTTTCATTCAACACAAGTTCATCATCTTCATCAAGTTTGCAATCAAAATTGAAGTTGAGTATGGGATCAATTCAATAGAAACTGCAGATTTGTGTGATAACGTTCGATACGGTTCGCGGTGAATCAGAATCGTAGTCGGGTTGAATTGTGTTGAAGGTTTTGGTTTCTCTCAAGTGATTCAAGATCGTGCGTGTCTTGAAGGATTCGACAACAAGGAACGAAGGACTCAGCTGGACGATTGGGTGCGGTTCGGCACAAGGTGAATCGTTGGAATCAGAGGACGAAGTTCCGTTGGGTGTCGAGGTTATTCGCATTAGTTTACATTTTGTCTTGCTATAGGATTATAGGTTTCAATTGTAAACTGTGCACTTTTTGTTCATCAAGTTTTTGATCTATAAACTCTCAAATAACCCGTTTGGTTATTTGGGGGGAGACGTACTCGGATAAACGCGTGGACGACGCGCAATCCGGGGAACTCCCTAATCACATCGTGTGTCTCTCTTTATCTCTCTCTTTTAATTTCGTTAATTTCGTTAATTTGTTAATCGATTGAATTTTTGTTGTTCGTATTGGTTCACAAAAATTCAATTGGTTCTTGCTTGATTGTGATTGATTTGAATATTGATTTGTAACTTGCTTGGGACTGAAGTTATATTGTTTGCATTCAAATAATTTTGAACTCAAACATTTTCGTAACTTTTCACAAATTCGTTCAAGGCTTAATACTACTTCTCTTTTGGTCAATCGGTGCATAGACTTCCGATCCGGTGGCTCTTCCGCTCGCTTGATTAATTTGAAACAATAATTTTAAAAATCCCATTGTTTCAAGGATCACTTATTCAACCCCCCCTTCTAAGTGATAAGCCTAGTAGTCTAACAAGTGGTATCAGCGCCTGGTTCAATTTTGTTTACAAAATTCGGAAAAGTAGTATGCGGATTCACATCAATTCTTTTGATGGTGAAGTGTGGAATGCTATTCAATGGAGATCATTTTGACTATTGGAAAAGTAGTATGCGGATTCACATCAATTCTTTTGATGGTGAAGTGTGGAATGCTATTGAGACCGGTCCGTTTGTTCCGAAAATCACCGATCCTAATGGCATTGTCACTATTAAGCCTATGGCACAATGGACGGATGATGAAAAGAAAAAGGTCAATTACGATGCGAAGGCACAAAACATACTTATTTCATCCATTGGAATTGAACAATTTTATCATGTGTCGCATTGTTCTACGGCCAAAGAAATGTGGGATACATTAGTTACTCATTTTGAGGGAACTAATGAAGTCAAAATTTCGAAAATAAACACTTTAACCCAAGAATTTGAGTTGTTCCATATGCAAGATGGTGAAACCATCGCGGATATGCAACAACGATTTGTTAAAATCACAAACAAGTTACATGGCTTAGGCAAACCAATCACTAATCAAGATGCTACTAACAAAATTTTGAGGTGTCTTAATAGGTCATGGCAACCAAAGGTCACCGTAATCAAAGAAGCGAATGATCTTACTACTTTGAGTCTCACAACCTTATTTGGTAAGCTAACGGAACATGAACAAGTGCTCAATTTGTTGGAAAAGCACGAAAAAGGTGAGAAAAAGGAAAAACACCATGAAAAAGAAAAAGAAAAGGACAAGAGGTCAATTGCTCTAAAAGCCTCAAAGTCAAAGTCCAAAAAGGTTGAGCAAGTGGAAAGTAGCTCAAGCGAACACGATTCCGATGATGAGGAAATGAGGCTCTTCGTTCGACGCTACAATAGATATGTGAGAAAGAATGGGATAAGACATTCCGATGAGAATCTTAAGAAGTTTCGGAAAGATAGTGGTTACCGCCGGAAGAATGAAGATGATAGGCACTCCAAGAAAGGGGCATGCTATGAATGTGGCAAAGTTGGCCATTTCAAGCCGGATTGCCCTAAGCTCAAGAGAAAAGAGAAGGAGTCACCTTCATTCAAAAAGGGAAGCAAGGACAAAGGAAAGAAAGCTTATGTTGCATGGGAGAGCGGGAGCTCATCTTCCTCTTCATCATCAAGCTCTAGCTCAAGTGGTGAAGATGCATTGGCTAATGTGTGCTTAACATCCCATGATCGCAAGAAACTTGCTCCTAAAAAGGTAAATCAAAATCCCTCTAGCTCATATACGCTTTTAGAATATCATGAGTTGCAAGTTGCTTTTAGAATATCAACGATTAAAAGGTTTAATGGAAGTTAATAAATACCTTGAGACAAAAGTTTCGGAAACGGAGCTTGAGTTGAAAGCCCTCAAAGAGTCTTTGATTCAAAAACCTCTTGTGACTTTTGATAGTTATGGTAACGATTGGACTGGATGTGATGGATGCTTTTACTTACGTAGAGACTTACGAAAGTTACAAGATAAGCTAAAAGAGTCATCCAAGCCGGAGATTACTTTTGCAATTGATCCATCTAAATTCAACAAATCTTTGAAACCTAGAAATAAAAAGTATAAATTTGTTGAAAAGGATCCTAAGAAAAGTAATCCTCATATCGTTTGTCATTATTGTTGTGACAAGGGTCATACTATTGCAAAATGTCATGCTAGAAAGGTCTTGGTACCAAAAGGCAAATTGCAATGGTTACCTAAGTTAGACAATAATGGTGCTACTAACCTACTAGGACCCAACATGAGTTGGGACCTATTTCAAATGTCTAAGTATTTAGGGAATCGTCTTGAAACCATTGACAAAAGACACCGACAACAATGGAGTTCAAGACTTACGAACAAGGAAAGTGATGAGAAAAGCTTCAACTCGACACTTACAATGGTGCGAAAATTGATCACTTCCTCTACCTAACACTCAAGGGAAGATTCTATTCTCTACCTTTTCCTTTATATTTTTTTTTACTTAGCTTTTGTACTTTGGTTTATATACATACAATTTTCATCTTAATATGATAGTTGCTTTGATGGTTGTCTAATCCTCCATTTCCAAGAATTTTGCTCAAAAATATTTATGAGTTTTTGAGACTCATACGTCTTAAATGGGGATTTGACAAAAATCATTACAATTGTAATATTAAGTTCATACTTGGTTGTATATGTTTGTTTGACTCTTATATGCGACTTTGTGTGCTTTCATAGATATACATTTTCATATGATTAATTTTGGTACTTTGATTCATTTATGTGAATGCCTTATCATGCATATATGGTTTGACATGTGTTCTCATGTTATAATGTGCTTTGGTATTTTGTTTTGCCACATACATAAGAATGTACCTTATTGGTTATATGTGTTCCATACTTATATGTCATTTGGAAGTCATAAAAATTATTTCTTCAAACCTATAAATTCATGTGTTTTGAGAAAAATCGAAAATAATGTATTTTGGATCGATACAAATAAATACTGTATAGATACATGTTAGTTATTTTTCAAAATTTCAAAATGAACTGATTTGTATCGATACAAACGCGTAAAAACAGCTTATGTATCAATTTTTCATTCATTCATTCATCAAACAACACATACTTCTTCTTCTACACGAAAATCTCCTCAAAAACCCTCATTCTTAAATTCTCAATCTCCCTCAAAACTCAACCAAAACTCACAAAACTTGACACTAAACCACTTCAAATTCATTGCTCATTCACATTCTTTCATCAATATTGTGGTTCAAGCATTCAAAATCTTCACATTCAAGACAAGGGTTTTCAATTTGGGTGTGTAGGAATCTTCATTTTCTCAACTCTCAACAAGGTAACATTACTCTACTCCTCACTTTGAAAATGGCTACTAGCAATAGAAGTAAGAATAAAGGTAGGACTAAGATAATAAGGGATAGTGATCATGAAGAAAATTTTAGGGAAGAGAACTTTATTCATGAGAATTACATACACTTCTATATTAGAAATTGTAAGGAAAAGAAGGTAATCCCTCAAAATGCTGTTGATGTTGAGAACCTTGAGGAATTACATCTAAGTGAGGTTGCTGAGATCATTAAGAGAGAAAATCTCTCTTCCTTTTGTAACTTGAAGAGAGCTTACATAGAGGATTTGGTTAGGATTTTCTATTCCGGATTACAAGAACAAAATGGTGCTGAGTTTGAGTTTTGTATAGGACAAAAGATTTACAAGTTCTCTAACACCCTTTGGTTCAAACTATTTGGCTTAAAAACCGATAATACCTTGCAAAAGTTCACCGATGTTGATGGTCCTAAGTACAATATGGCTGAGTTTGCTAGTACTCTCACTAGGAATGGTAAAAGTCCAAATGGAAAGGCCGGTAGGCTCAAGAAAGGTCCAAGGGTTTTACTTTGGATTGTGAATCACATTCTACGGCCTAGAGGTGGATCGTATTCTCGACTTAATTGGAAGGATATTGACCTTATGTACCTCATGATGGAAAGGAAGAATATGGATTGGCCACACTACATTGTGAGCCGCTTATTTGCCTTGAAAGATTCTAAGAAAGATCATTGTTTTGGATATTCAAGTTGGATCTTCACTATCTTAGACCACTTCAAGATAACCTACAAGGTAGCGGGATTTTGGGTTACACCTAAAAGAGATCAAATTTTTAGTGTAACTCAAATGAAAAAGATGGATTATAAGTGGAATAATGAGATTAAAGATTATGAGTTTTGTGGAAAGGAAGACGAAGATGAAGAACCAACTCAAGGGAATCAAGATGAAAGGGGTAAGAGACCAAGAGTGGAATCACATGAAAATGAAAGCATGGATAATGACCCCTCGGAGATTGGTAATGGTGCAATTATGGAAATGTTGAAGGAGATGAGCTTGAAACAAGCTAAGTTCCAAAATGAGATAACCATGAGGCTTGATGATATGCATGCTTATAATGTCCCAAGGTTTGATCATCTACAAAACCAATTGGATGAATGCATCAAGCAACAAACTCCCGTTGACCAATACTTCAATTCCAATCACAACTCGGATGACATGAATGATAATGATTCTTAAGCTTGTTTTATCGCATTTATTTTCTCGCACCACATGAACTATTTTTTCTTATGACTTCTTTATTTCGATTTGGTTGTACGGATATTTTAAAATGTTGTCAGGTTTAGACAACATTCACTTTGGTGTATAACTTGATAATTTGGATAATTGTGGTTTGTATGGATAATTTCTTATGTGTATGCATTTGTTGCATTGTCTTGTTTATTTTCGTCCCATATTTTGATATGTTGGTTGATTTAAAATGTCGATATGTTACGATATTCATGCGTTGGTTTTGGTTTGTTGTACTACATTCCATATTTGTCATGAATTTTGGTATTCGTCATTGATATATTTTGGCATATATTTGTATGTATTTATATTGATTAGGAACTTTTATCATATATGTGCATTTCGACAAATGTAAGTGCACGATATGACTTGGATCAAAATTGTTTGAACTTGATACTTCTAATAGACCCTCTTCTTCTTTTTGATATTGTCAAAGGGGGAGAGATTTGGATGCACAAGCTAAGGATGAATAGCTAAAAGAATTCTTGAATATTATCAACAATGTCAAACGCATTTATGGCATCAACTCAGAGGGAGCGTTGCTTATTGTTAGCCTTGATGTTTATTGCGTCTGTATACATATTGCTATTTTTTATTGCATATTAGGTATAGGTTTAGTTAGCTTATGCATAGTTTTGACAATTATCAAAAAGGGGGAGAATGTAAGTGCACCAGTTCATCCTCATGTTTTAATAATTGTCAAAACACATGAAAATAGAGTAGAACATATTTTGGCAAACATTACAAATGACTTGACAGCGAAAAACTATTTTTAACACTTTGAAAAATTGTTTTTAGGTATTATGTATCGATACATAAACATGTGTATCGATACAAATGTCCTGAAATTACTTCAGACTGATTTTGTGCAATTTGTATCGATACATATATCACTTGTATCGATACAAAAGTGGTTTCTCAGAGGCAGAGAGTTACCTGTGTATCGAATCATGCTTGCATGTATCGATACACACCTATGTCTCTCAGAAATCTAGAAACATCATGATGTATCGAATCATGCTTGCACGATTTGATACATATCAGTCAAGATTTCAAGAAACTGATGTATGTATCGATACACACCCGTGTTTGTATCGATACATAGGTCAAATCTTTCATTTTTAACGCTGGTCAAAGGGTTTGTATCGATACAAGTCATCAGTTGTATCGATACATGTCTGTGAAATTTTGCCCAAATTTGCTCAATTCTATTCTCTCTTTAAATAGCAATGTGTTGTGTCATTGTAAAAAAGAGAAATCATTGTGAAAGATCAGAAAACGCTTTGGAGTTCAAATTGAGTAAAAATTTGGATAAAAGGTTTCATTCAACACAAGTTCATCATCTTCATCAAGTTTGCAATCAAAATTGAAGTTGAGTATGGGATCAATTCAACAGAAACTGCAGATTTGTGTGATAACGTTCGATACGGTTCGCGGTGAATCAGAATCGTAGTCGGGTTGAATTGCGTTGAAGGTTTTGGTTTCTCTCAAGTGATTCAAGATCGTGCGTGTCTTGAAGGATTCGACAACAAGGAACGAAGGACTCAGCTGGACGATTGGGTGCGGTTCGGCACAAGGTGAATCGTTGGAATCAGAGGGCGAAGTTCCGTTGGGTGTCGAGGTTATTCGCATTAGTTTACATTTTGTCTTGCTATAGGATTATAGGTTTCAATTGTAAACTATGCACTTTTTGTTCATCAAGTTTTTGATCTATAAACTCTCAAATAACTCGTTTGGTTATTTGGGGGGAGACGTACTCGGATAAATGCGTGGACGACGCGTAATCCGGGGAACTCCCTAATCACATCGTGTGTCTCTCTTTATCTCTCTCTTTTAATTTCGTTAATTTGTTAATCGATTGAATTTTTGTTGTTCGTATTGGTTCACAAAAATTCAATTGGTTCTTGCTTGATTGTGATTGATTTGAATATTGATTTGTAACTTGCTTTGGACTGAAGTTATATTGTTTACATTCAAATAATTTTGAACTCAAACATTTTTGTAACTTTTCACAAATTCGTTCAAGGCTTAATACTACTTCTCTTTTGGTCAATCGGTGCATAGACTACCGATCCGGTGGCTCTTCCGCTCGCTTGATTAATTTGAAACAATAATTTTAAAAATCCCATTGTTTCAAGGATCACTTATTCAACCCCCCCTTCTAAGTGATAAGCCTAGTAGTCTAACATAATTAATCACGATCTTGTAAACAAAAAAAACCTTACAATAAAATTATTAATGATAATAATTTTTTCGGTTAAATTCAAAAGAAATTTTATACCAATTTTTCAGTTTTTTTTTTTTTAAATTGATTTTATTTTAATGTGTAATTGTCTGCGGGTCAACCAGTTTAACTTCTAGACTAAAAAGGATTGAGCTCGAGCCACAACATATTATAACTCATTTTCATTTGTAGAGAGGGCCATCCCCGACCGTTTAACATGCATGTTTATGCAAGATGGGTTAAACGGGGCTGGCCAACCCACATACCTAGCTCTAAATGTTCGCTCATACATGTGACAAATAAAACAGGTTGATTGTTGCGAGTTAGATTTAAACCTTGTTAGTACATTCAAAACTCCATTAATCCCGAAATTTCTGTTACAGGAAGAGTTTCATATCTCCTACATAAATATGTAGATGCAAAAACAATAATAAATTAAGTAGATGAAAATATATAAATTAAAATATATCTAGAATTTTAAAGTATCGTTCACACTTCATTTATTAACATATTACAAGTTTGTAAAATATAAAATCTATCTCCTCTATCAAAGATAGACTAAAGCAACAACACGAAGAGTACAAATGAGAGAGAACATGTTCTTGAAACCGAAGAAAAAAATACTAATTTACATTTTAATAATTGTTTGAGCAATTTCAATTACAAAGAGATAGGAGTAGAATTATATTTTTAATCCTTTAACTTAATTTCAGGTAACAATTTAGTGATTTACTATTTTTTTACGTCATTTTAGTCCTTTTTTGTCCTTCATCCAAGTTTGTATATGATTTTTCAAATCCAAATCTAAGATTTTCTTTTTATAGCATAAATATAACTATGATTTTTTTTAACAAGCCAAAATGATATATATATATATATATAACAACAGTATCCCTAGCATAAGATATGCCGAGGTAGACTACCAATGTTTACAAAGAGTCAAAGAAAGATAACCAAAAACAGTTTATATAAGGTCCAAGCAGAGCAAAAGACTAGACTACCAGTTATGACAGTTAGAAGCTAGCATAACACTCGTCGCCTTCAACCACCTAAAAGAAAAGAACTCGATCTTGTCCAACAATTGAGAAGGAGTGCTTGTTGAGTCTCTGAACAACCTGTGATTTCTCTCCGTCCACATAACCCAAACGCAAGCAAGCCAAATGAGATTCAGAAAGGAGCGATGTATCCGAGAACCACCTGCTGAATATGTAAACTGGACAAAATGATCACATAAAGACGTGTAATCCGTCCACATAACCCGAACGCAAGCAAAATGAGATACATAAAGGAGCGACGTACCCGAGAACCATATGTTGAATATGTAAACTGGACAAAGTGATCACATAAAGACGTGTAATCCACCACCGAGATGTCAATCCACGAACGCATTAATGTCCAAAAAGAACCAAAAGTACCACATGTTATAAATAAATGATGAGCTGACTCGACCTCTCCACAACCAGAAATACACAAATGAGCTGCAAAAGATAAGATGTCTCGACCGATCAGGTTTACTTTTGTGGGCAACCTGTCACATAATAGACGCCACACAAAGATGACCTTCAACGGAACCTGATGGTACCAAATGAGTTGTTATGCGTCATCCATGGAAGCCGAAGCATGAGAAGTCAAAAGATGATATGCTCCTCTGACAGTGTAGCCTTTGTCAAGGTTGGACTGTCACTGCCACCTATCAGAAGACTGAGCCTGCAATGAAAAAGCAAGAAAAAAAATATGATTGAAAGCTAACAAAAATAAAATAAAATTATACTGTAATTTTAAAGCTTAAAATTCATATTAAAACGTTAAAAAGATTAAAATGTTATTAAAAAAATTAAGAGATTAAAATGATATAAAAAATTAGGTTAAATCAATAAAAACATAATTTTTATTAAAGTCTATCGAAGATTATTATTTTTTTTCGATTTTGGTGCATTTATATAATGTAATGTTAGAATAATTGGTTCAGTGGTAATTGATGATCTAAGAAAAATCACAGTTTCATCCCACAACTGCAATCGGAGCGCCAAATCAATTAATATCAGAATTGCCTTTCGAATCAAATTAAATCGTGGAGAAAGAAATTAGTATTAAATATTAATTATTGGCTAAACTACACATTTGGTCCCTTACGTTTATTTTAGGTTTCAATTTGGTCCCTTACGTTTAAAAAGTTTCAATTTGGTCCCTTACGTTTATTTTAGGTTTCAATTTAGTCCCTTCCGTCAGTTTTTGTACATGTGGCAGACAATATGCTTACGTGGCGGACGGTTTGCACACGTGGATTGACACGTGGACACCTGGACACGTTGACACATGTCCAATTGAAATAGTAGAACAGTGGAATCTGACGGAAGGGACCAACTAATGCAAACGTTGATAACTTAGGGACCAAATTGAAACTTTTTAAACGTAAGAGACCAAATGAAAACTTAAAATAAACGTAAAGGACCAAATATATAGTTTAGCCTTAATTATTCTATCACGTGGTCGGTATTTTTATCATCTCCAAATTTTACTGTAAGATCAATGCTAGAACACTGTGTAGTGTCTACTCTACTCTCCTTTCCCTTCATTCCTTCTATTCAGTGCGTGCGGGTGCATCGAGAGCCACATAGACCATCACAGGCCTCGACACTTCGCCGGTGAAAATGATCGTCTGCGTCGCCGTCGTCGGTCACCAGGTGAGCCTCCTTCACTTTCCCGTTCTCCACTTCAATTTCGTTTTCTCAACTCCGATCTGTTCTCCAACTCTGATTTTCTCTCAATTGTTTCGTTTTTCCGATCACCGCAGAACAATCCGTTGTATATACAGAGCTTCACGGAGGCCGATGATGCTCTCAAGCTTCATCACATCGTCCATTGTTCACTTGATGTGGTCGACGAAAGAGGTGCGTTTACTTTGCGATCGTGCTCATTTAGTTTTTACTTTAATTTGGGAATTTAGGGTTACTTTGTTCAATCCACTAAATTTTCTGCAAATAGTTGAGATTTTGACACCCATAGTTTTGAGAAATTTTGAGTTTTTTTGTTTGATTTGGGAGTTTTTGAACATGTTGTGCAATTATTTTGCTTTTGGGGACCTTGTAATTTATAGGAACTTTGAGTTTATTTATTTTGCATTGTTTTGATTTTATTGGAATCTAATGAAATGTGCATGTTTGGCAGTGAACAATCCTAAGAAATCTGGACCGATGCTGAATGAGACGTTTCTGGGATTGCTTTATCCTATCGAAAATTACAAAGTGTGAGTGCATTTGTTGTCTGTATGGAACATTTTATTTGATTTATATTTAATGGAGAGATGAAAAGTTGATGAGTTTCATTTTTTGTTCTGTAATGTTATTTGCAGCTATGGATATTTGACCAATACAAAGGTGAAATTTATATTGGTGACCACAGATCTGGATGTTAAAGATGCAGATGTAAGAAATGTAAGTATCAATAAAAGTTGATGGTTTTCTTTCGTTTCCCTAGTATAATTTCCTGGAATTGCTATTTTCCTTAGACCAGTTTTGTTGTCGTCTTGAATGGAAGTATTTGACTGAAGTAGTAGTACTTTTAGCAATGATGTTGAGTATGTGTTGAAATAAATCCTTATATGTGGTTGTGTTTCTAGTGTATTACCAGACCTTCCAATGAAAGAATGGGTTAGTTTGAGTTAGTTTAGTTATAAAATTAGTTAGACAGGGATCTATAGAGTATAAAAAATAGGAGGGGAATTAATTGTGAGAGGTCTATGATTTTGGAAATTGGGTGTCTAAGTCTCCTGAATACCTAGCTACTAGCGTGCAGAGAAGCAGCCATTTCCATTGTACATTCTTGGCCTTTGAACTTTAAACACATTGGTCTGAGTCTCTGAGAACATTTTTTATGTAACAAATTTTCTATTTACCCTATTTGATATATTTCCATCACTGTGCTAAAAAAACCAATCCCAAGATTTCTGTTAGATACTTAGATGTTATATATATATATTTATGAAAGGGAGAACCGACTTATCACACATAGGAAATGTTGATGCTTTTGGCTTGAGCAATGAATGGTGACATGATGTTAAAATTGGGCTGCAGCTATTGCCATTGTATTTATTGTGTGTATAATCTTTGTTTTTGTTAGGCATCTCACAGATACTGTTATAAATAATTCAACAACATTCCCTACCTTCAACCTTGAGGACAGGGTGGATCTTAGAGGGGGTGGTATTGTT
This sequence comes from Trifolium repens, assembly GCA_030408175.1. Classification (NCBI taxonomy): domain Eukaryota; kingdom Viridiplantae; phylum Streptophyta; class Magnoliopsida; order Fabales; family Fabaceae; genus Trifolium; species Trifolium repens. The sequence continues at coordinate 20,251,931 of CP125848.1, forward strand.
AAGAATGATAATAATAATAATAATAATAATAATAATATTATTATTATTATTATTATTATTATTATTATTATTATTATTATTATTATTATAAATCCTTGTTAGTTTATCAGAGGAAAAGTAGAGATAAGGATAATTTAGGAGTGATGTTTGTAGTTATTAACTAGTTATCCTTATCAAGTTGAAGTTAGTTAGTATGTTGCTGTTAGGTTTGTTTGGGTAGTTGGTTATTTTCAGTTTGAAGAGCCTTAGGCTTATTGGGTAGGGAATCCAGTTAATAAGTCTACTCCTACTTCTCTTTGAGGCATCTTTGAACATTTAGTAGAATTGACTGGAAAATTTCCAGTGAGGGGGAAGTATCTTCCTCGATGTATCTATAAACTGCAGGGAGAAATAAATCCCCCTTCTCTCCGTTCTGTACAGGTTCTTATCAAAAGAATTTAGATAAATACAAAGGGTGGAAGGAAATTAGTAGCCTCATATATGACAATGACGAAAATGCAAGGAGGGAGCATATTAGGGATCTGAATTAAAACCAACCTGCACACATGGTGGGTGGGTAGTATTAGGAAAGTAAGGGAGAGGGCTTAGGGGTGGAGTATAAAGCGAGAGAAAGGAGTAAGGAAAAATTGGGTGAAGTTTGGGAAGGAGGTTGCAGCTTCTTGAACTTGAAGTGCTAGTCTATCTTTTCCCTTTATTTTTCTTCTTTTACTACTTGTAAAGATCTTTCTTTCCACTGCTACCTCTTCAAATCTGGTGCACAAAAGATGCATAGTAAACCATTTCCCAGTTCTAAAATTTGGTTTGTTTCAGGTTATGGCTTAATTAATCTCTTGTCCTTATTCTGTTAACTTATTTTATGCTAAAAAATTAAATTCATTTTATCAGAACAATGCTGGAATGTGTCATATGTATATAGAGTTCAAAATCTTAGTCTGCAATGGTTGATGTGGCCGCTAAAATTAGCTGCTGCATCTGCAGCTTTGTGCAATGATGGGGTGAATGAAATCACAAAACTCTGCTGGGATGGAGATGGAATGGTATTGTAGCCGTCTGTGACAGACATGACAAAATAACATACACCACTGCAAATCAGTAATCACCAACCACTATTGTTGTGGTGCAGATATACTCATCAAAGTTTGTATAGTTTGCTGTTCATGCTCAGGGGACGCCTCCAAATCTTTGGTTCTCAGTCACATCTGTGGTTGATGAATGATCTGGTTCTGCGTGAATGGGAGGCTGTGGTGCGGGTAAGTGGGTGGTTGTAGCTACCCGTGAGTGTTAGATGGAAGTTGGCTTACTGTTATGAAGCCAAGAAGTTTCGAGACAGGGAGAGGCAATAGAGCTGAGGAAAAGAGGGAGCGGAGCGTCCATGACCTTGAGGGAGAGAGGATGAGAGATATTGAAAAATGATTTTAGCAATATTGAAGGGTAAACAAATGATACTTGTATGGAAAGTTTTGGTTAGGGGTAATTTTGCAGGCGAAAGACATGAATTGTGCAGAACTTGTTGGGACTGGGGAGCAATAATATGCCAATGTTTTATTATTATAGTAGTAAAGAGGGAATTTATACGTGGTTGAAAAATTTTAACCTTATTACTTTTTATTTTTTACTTAGATATCTCATAATAATAAAAAAAAATGAATCATATGTTATTATAATTCATGTAAGTACTAATTAATGTTTTTGCTAGAGATATATCATAATAATGAAAAAAAGGTGAATTATAAATTATATTATAGTATATTTAATTTTAATATTATCCTTTGTACAAAGTTGTTGATAAATCACATGGTTTGCTATCCACATCGCAAAATTTACAATACACCCATAATTTCAGGCATTCTAACATGAACACAATTTGGAACCTTGGATTTGTATGTATGAGTATGCTATACTTTGAGTGAGAAACTAGTCAGACTACATTCTTTCTTTTAGGGTTATTTTCATCACTTCCCTCTTATGCTTTCCACTTCGTTGAGAGTTCCCCTCTTAGAAATACAGATGGATATTATACTCTTTTGTCATTGGTTTTTCCTTGCTTTGTTTCACGTTCTCTTTGTGGAAGATATATAATCCTTTTTTCCTGGGCATTTGTTTTTTATGGTAGTAATATTTGTTTCACTCAAGAATGTGTTATTTATTTTCATGTTTCCCTGTAGTAATATTCTCCAGCGGTGAAATTGTTGCTTTGTTTCCCACTTCAGTGGTGTAAAATTGAGAACCCCTACACGATTCCTTTAAAAGTTGCTTAAATATTTAAAGTTTTGTATCAATACCACTACTATGTTTGGATGCCGTTCTTGTTAATTGGATTATGATGGCTACTGTTGTAGTTTTGAATTTTGTCACACAACTCTGGATATGACCTATGAAATATTGTATTGTTTGGTGTTATTTTCATCCTGCTAACTTTTGATATACAGTTTTTCAGGAGATTCCATTCTGCATATGTAGATGCAGTTTCAAACCCATTCCATGTGCCAGGTAAAAAGATAACATCCAGAACTTTTGCAGAAAGAGTGAGCACAATCGTCAAGTCATTTGGTTTTAGTTCGGCTGCGTGAACATCTAATATTGGTGCTAGTCTGATCCTTTGTTGATATCTGGCACAAAACCTTTTTAATTTCTTTTTACCTTGTAATTTTAGTATTCCTTAGGAATTGAATTTCGCCATGGTAAAGTATGCATAGGAACATCTCAACAGAGTTTAATGTTCATTGTTCAACATATCATATAAAAAATGAATCTTCACATTTGTTTTCTATACTTTCCCTTTAAATTTACTGATACTAAGTTAAGTTTGTATGTTGCTTAGCATGTAATCTTGGAGTGAGTTTTTGCACTAGAGGGAAACAGTGATGCATTGCTGTCCTGAAATGGCTTTTGGGAGTTAGAATTATTTATTGGAGTGGTTTCTTGTTAGTTATGTCCCTTTATGAAGGCTTACTATTATTAAGCATTATAGGAAAGGGCTCGTAGCATGATCTGCAACACCTGAGTGACAGGGAAAAGTGATCTGATCTGCGTAAGATGGATCACATAGTGTACCTTACTCAGTAATTTTTGAGAATCTATTTGTATCATATAGATTGAGAATTAAGAATATACATTGATGGGCCATGACCATGAGGATGATTCAGTTTGTAAGAAGTTGGTTCATACCTCGCAAAGGTGTGAGGATCTCTTTGGTGGGTGATATGTAAGTGTAAACTTTACAAGCGTTCTTTGAGCTTTAAGGCTACCTTGACCTAACTTGTCTAAACTTTTTCCCATAAAGAAAAAGAAGAAAAGAATATACTTCGATGTAAGTGTATGAATGGTCCTTTAGGAGTGCATAGGCAATAACTCGATTTTACTTGTTCTCCGTAATCTTATTATCACAATTCGCACATTACTTGGCCTCTCTCCGTCACATATTGTTTTGATATAAAAATAAATATTAGTATATAAGATGTTGGATTCGTCTCGAAGTATTTGTAAAATACTATCAACTTTTTATAATTTTTACTATTATACAATAAAAGATATTAATCGTCAAAGTTATATATTAACATGAGTGAAATAGTCAACTAGCTCGCTCATTTTGGAACATAGTATATCTTATATAGAAATTTTTTTTATAGGTAAATAGCCATTTATCTCCGGCAAAGTAAAACAATAATTTTTTCTTGTTCTAAATTATTAGCAAAAACAACTCACTTTTATTATTTTTAAGATTTACTTTTATTTATTATCATGAAATTCAATGCAAATTGCATTTAATTTACTCTCTCTTCTTTTACTATAATTAATAATTAATAAAAATGATTACATATTCTTATTAAACTTATTTCAAATTATTAAATTTTACTTTTGTGAAATATATATATATATTTTTATTTGTAATACTCTCTCCGTTCCAAAATATAAGCAAAATTTAGTTAACAATAGTAAATATATCTAGTATAAATTTTGAATCAAATACATCAAATTTTTTTAACTCATTTTTACTTATATTTTGAAATTGAGTACCAAACAAAACAGATGGAGTATTTATTTGCCCGGGGGCTATGCTATTTTCTTCTCCCTCCAAAATTGAAACAAAACATCCATTTGTCAATGAAACAGTGAATAAACGTCCGCAGAAAAACTTGCATTTATCTACACTCACCTCGTAATGCACACTTTTTCATTGCATCAGCACTAGAACAAAACACGTGTACAGTCAAGACAGCTTTAGAGTAGTCACATGCTTCGACAACTTCCACGTGTCTTGATTTCAACCCATTTTGCACATAACAATAACCTAACAAAATTGTGATTGCCCCACGTTACATGCTCCATTGACTCTACCTCACATAGTGTTGTGGTGTGGACATCTTTGCTTTGCTGTCTTTTGAGTTCACCATTGTTGGGGCTTTAACGAATTTTGTCTCTTTAAGCACACTTCTAATATTTTCTCCACCTTATTTATAAGCAAAAATCTATTCTTTCACACATACTAGTATTGTTAAGAAATTTATTATTTTTACTAAATTATCATTTATAATACATTAAATTTGCATTCGAACAATGCGGTGATGTTGAAAAATAACAATTACTGAGGGGAAATTTTCAAAGAATATTAATACTCCTTCCGTGTTAAAATATAAACTATTTTGAAAAAAAATTACCAAATTATAAATCGATTTACATTACCAATGAAGTATTTATTGCTCTTTTTTCTATTATACCCTTAAATATTTATTTCTCTTTCTTTTTTCAATTCTTCAATTTATTTTTCTCATACAATTAATGATGGATAATTTTGTAAACTAACTTATAATTTCTCTTTTTCATAAAACATTAATTATATTTCTTAATTTATGTAATATGGTCAAAACGACTTATATTTTGATATGAAGAGAGTATTAAATAAAGTTCACTACGATTATTTTAGTTTATATTTGAGGTCAAAATAATTTGTTCACTTTTGCTTATAAATAACACTGAAGGGAGTAAGTAAAATTTGACTTTTATGTTGTGTTTGGTTTCGGAAAGAAAGTAGAATGGAAATAAAGTGAAAAGAAAAAAAAATATAAGGAAAGAAAAATAATAGAAAGCAAGAGGAATATTTTAGTTGTTGGTATGAAAGGAAATAATGATAAAAATATAGTATAACTAGTGTCTCTGAACACTAGTTAATGATAAAAAAAAAAACTTTTCAATTGAAATAACACTTTTTATACTTTATAAATATTGACTACACAAATTTCATTAATAGACGAATGTGTAGGGATATAAATATATAATTTGAGGAATGGACCATTCTTGATAACAGAAAAACTTATGAGATTTTTTTTACCTTTTTTAAAATATAAGGACAATTCTTGCTTATTTCGTAAAATTTAGGGATTAAAATTAAAATAGTGGGGGTCTACTATATGCCAAATAAGCATTTTGTTAGCTGGCCTGAAAAAAAGCAGATGGAATGAACTATTCTTGATAACGGAAAAACTTATGAGATTTTTTTACCTTTTTTAAAATATAGGGACCATTATTGTCTATTTCGTAAAATGTAGGACTAAAAACATATTTAACCATTTTTTTGTCAAGTAGCCCAATGACTAGAAATTTCACCCTTAAGGTGGATAAGTGGAATGACCAGGATTCAAACCCCGGCCCACTTGCATATATAATACAATTTTCCTACCAACCGAGTGAAATTCACATGACAATAAATGACTAATTTATTACTTAAAATAAAGTAAAAAGTTTGATAAATTAATTTTGCCAGAACTAAAATATTTAACTTTTTAAATAAACAATTTCATTAATAAAATCTTTAAAGACATTTCAAGGCATACAAACCCCATAAATATTGTCAAACATGACTTTTTGGAGCTCACTTGGAGGAGTCTCCATTCTAGTATAAACTAAAGAATCTAAAGAGAGGATAAAGTTAGCAAGACAATCTGCACAACGATTGCTCTCTCTCTAAATATGACAAAATTGAACATGACAATCTAAAGCCAAAAAGTTTTGAATACGCTGCACCAAAGTGGGAACCACTCCACTGAACTTGTACTTATCTGTAACGATATTAATTAGAATTTTAGAATCACTTTTCACAGCTTGAAGACTCTAGAGTTGCGGCTGCGGAATAGGCCGCCACAGCCTGAAGACTCTCCACCTCTTTTGCAAGCACCAAGTGGTCATGAAAGTTGTCTTCCAGCTAGAAATGTTAGCTCCAATCCCGAGTTGGTTGATGTTATTGAATATCCAATTACTGCAATCAAAGGTAAAAAAATCAGTGATAAAATTAGATGGAGCCAAATGAAGTCATACCTTAGTAGCATAAATGCAATCACGAAGTACATGAATTATAGTCTCATAATCTTTCCCATTTGCTTCTACGAAAATTGGTAAGGATGCGCTCCTGAGATACCAACCAAATAAAAGTTTGTATACGATGAGGTCATTTCCAATCCCACATGGACTTTCAATCCCTCTCTTGTGCGGGAATATCACCAAACTGTAAAATATAAGCACTCTAAATTGTGAATCGGTGAGTATTAGTGCCTTCTCATTCGATGGTTCGAACCCCAACTTATTGCATATATAATATAGTGTCTCAGCCAACTGAGATAAGCTCATGAGACAATAAATGAGTAATTCATTACCTAAAATTAAGTAAAAAGATTGATTTATTTTTTTTGTGAGTAGTAAAAAGATCGATAAAATAATTTTGCCAAAACCAAAATATTTAACTTTTTAAATAAACAATTTCTTAAATAAAATCTTTAAAGACATTAGCAAACCCTAAAAAAGTTTTTTCATTTCTTTTTCGGTTGGCCTAATCTTTAACTAAAATAAAATAAAATAAAATCTTTCTTTATTTTCTAATTCACTCATAGTCTTCATCTTCATTCTATACAATACCCTTTTCATCGTCTACACACATACTACAGAGCAAGGAAGCAAACCCTTCAATCCAATTTTTTCTTCCATGTTGATTTGATGAATCCACAGATCTAATAGTATTCCTTTTGTTTCAAGATCATTTTTTTATTCAACTTGGACTTCATTCAACATAACTTCCATTCAATTCAACCCTCTGATTTTTTTGTAAGATCTTTCTCCAAATTCTCCCTCTTTTTTGGCTTTTATATAGATTAGTAAGGGTTAGGGTTTTCATTTCCAATGTCATTGTGAAATTTCCAATGAACTGACCAAAACTTTGTCTTGTGGAAAAAGTTTGGTTTGACTTATCCTTTGAAAATCTAGAAAGAAGAAATTCAGTATCAATTTCACCTTTTCTTCCTCTTGACATTTTCCTTAATTAGGGGGATTCACTTGGTCATAATTTATGTTTTGAATTAAATAGCAATAAATATTAGAATTAGAATTTGATTATATAAGCTGATTTTATTTTATTTTATTCATTCATCCCTTGCAAAACTGTAACTTGTGGCGTGTTTGGTTTGAAAACCCTAATTTTATTTTTTGTTAAGTAGTAATTTGTTTATGCTATTGTATTTTGCAGTGGATTTATTATCATTGAGGTGAGTGTTGTTGTTGAAATTATTGATGGTTATGTATTGAGATGAGGGATGTTATCAGAATTGATGAACTATTTGACAACGTGTTTTCGGCCACGCGTGGCTCGATATACGCGAAGTGGTTCGGATGCTGGTGGTAAACAGGAAGGACTTTTGTGGTACAAAGACTTAGGGAAGCATTTGAATGGTGAGTTTTCAATGGCTGTGGTCCAAGCCAACAACTTATTGGAGGACCAGAGCTATGTTGAATCGGGTAGTTTGAGTTCTAATGATTCTGGACCGTACGGTACTTTTATTGGTGTTTATGATGGGCATGGAGGGCCTGAGACATCAAGGTTTATCAATGATCACTTAGTTCGCCATCTCAAGAGTAAGTCACATCAAGACGAGTGAACTCTTTAAAGTTTTTTTCTTCATTAAAAATTTGAAATAGATTGTACTTGTTAGTAGTTACTATTCTATATTTGTATATACTACCTTTTAATTCTATATGGTTGTAGTAGTTAATACTTGTTTTTAATTTCGACACAATCATATGGTGAAATATGATGTTAAGATGGGTCCAAGGGAAATCTTGTTAAGCTAGAAAGCTTAGAAAATAGATGAGTTTGTATTTTTGCATTGTGAATCCTAATAGATTTTAATAAGGCATAGTTTTTTGTTGGGTATCACTCATAGTTTACTGATAAGGGGGTAGGTTGCTCGTACGGTTAAGGGTAATCTTGTAAACCAGAGTGTAGTATTTAAATACAAGTTGCGCTCTGTAAACCCTAAGTTTGATTGATAGAAAGGTATTGCAGCCACTCTAAAGTCAGAGATGTATGTACAATTGGCCGAACTCTGTGATTAGATATTGCATGTTCTTTGTATGCGCTTTTCGTATTTGCTTTCTTTTGAACCAGGGTTGCTGTTCTAATAGTTTCATTCTATCCAAGTAAATAGTGAGAGCATCCCATGTGGCATGATAGGCAGTGGCGAGGGATGGTTTTATTCCTAGTGCCTTTCCCCCTTTGTTATCATATCAAGTATGCATTAGTTATTGGGTAAAAAAGTCAGAGATGTATGCTGAGTTGAAATTGTAGAAACTGTGGTTTTCAATACCAGCTAGTTGTATGTTGGTCGGTTAGTGATTTAGCAGTGTTCTGAATTGTGGTTCTTCTCTGCATGATTGATAACTAAAAGTATTCATGCTTATTAAATTTCAGGGTTTGCTGCAGAGCAACAAACAATGTCGGTGGATATAATTCGCAAGGCAATTCAAGCAACAGAAGACGGATTTATGTCTCTTGTTGCCAAACAGTGGTCAACGAAACCACAAATTGCATCTGTTGGATCATGCTGTCTTGTTGGTGTAATTTGTAATGGCACTCTTTATATAGCAAATCTCGGAGATTCCCGGGCCGTGTTAGGAAGAGAAGTCAGAGCAACTGGGGAGGTTTTAGCTGTGCAATTGTCAACAGAGCACAATGCAGCAATAGAGTCTATAAGACATGAGCTGCGAGCTTCACACCCTGACGATTCAAACATTGTTGTTCTGAAGAATAATGTATGGCGTGTGAAGGGCCTAATACAGGTAAGTCAATTGTCATGTCTAATTCTTTTCTCGATCCTTACATGTAGAGTGTTGTTATTCGCAGATCACAGAAAATAGCAATTTGTTCAAATTTAGTTATGCTACAGTGCTATAACGCAGAGGTATTTGAACAAATTGCTATTATAACATGTTCAAATAGCTATTATAACAAAGTTTTATATAGCAATTTGTTCAAATACCTCTGCACTTAGTATTGATATAGCTGCTACTTCAGAACACTGCTTACTGATAATCCTTCTCAAGAGCGTTATGAACATTGTGACTATTATTTGTTTTTGGGAAAATGCTAAATAGTGCCCCAGGCACTATTTAGATACTTGATATAGTAAAATCACATTGGAAGTTGTGTAGTCAATGTTTGTAATGTATAAAAAGTGTTAATATCAATGCAAAAGTTGCTTTTTTTTGTATTTTCCTTAACTTAGCATGACCCTTGTTTTTGATATCTATCTCCACCTGCATGCAAGAGTATTTAACTTTTACAGAATGAAAAAACAGTTTTTGTCATTTTGTGTGTTATCCGCATCAGCATAGCTATTAGCTTGACTTGGGCGTTTAGATCGTTCCTTTTTCATTTATGGCATTACTCTATTTTTTATGTTTTTTACCTTGCAGATATCTAGATCTATTGGCGATGTATACCTGAAAAAAGCCGAGTTCAATAGAGAACCACTATATGCAAAGTTTCGACTTCGGGAGCCATTCAAGAAGCCAATATTGAGTTCAGAACCGTCGATTTCTGTTCACCAGTTGCAGCCACAAGATCAGTTTATTATATTTGCATCTGATGGGCTCTGGGAGCAACTTAGCAATCAAGAAGTGGTTGATATTGTTCAAAATAATCCCCACTCTGTAAGATACTAACACACCGATATAAAACACACGCCGTCATTTTACCATTTTTATCAAGATTAAAATGAAAACATAGAAATATAAATTGATGTGTCATATATTGGTATCTTTTTACAGGGAATTGCGAAGAGGCTTGTGAAATCTGCACTTCATGAAGCTGCAAAGAAGAGAGAAATGAGATATTCAGACTTAAAAGATATTGACCGTGGGATTCGTAGGCATTTTCACGATGATATCACGGTGATTGTTGTGTTTATCGATTCAAATCTCGTGAGTAGGGCAAGCAATGTTAAGTTCAGTAATATTTCCGTTCGAGGGGCCGGTGTCAACCTCCGTCTTAACACACTGGCACCGACATAAGCTGGTGCTACCTGATATTAAGTTGTATTGTTATCTTTGTTTTGTATCATTTTCTTGTGTGAATACCAGGTATGTTCATTTTCCAATAGCAACAAACAAGGCACTTCGATTCTTTATATCTGAACTGTAAGTTTTTAGAAAACTAATACTCATGTTTAGGTTCTTTCTTCTTTCCTCACAAATTATAACGAGATATTCTAATGACCATTATGAAAGTCGTTTTAGTTCATTTTTTCCCATTTTTATTTCGGTGACTGTGTCCGAGAAGTTGCATGATTCGAGTTCTAATGTAAGGCACAACATGTGTTTGATTTTCATGTAACTTGCTGAGGAAGTAATTCTCAGATGTATATAGATAGCTCTTTGTGATAAATCCAATCAGGGACAGAGAAGTGCAGGAGAGAGGAGAATAATTGTCATAGGTAATATTGTGCAAGAACTTGTATGTGTTGAAAGTTACATCACATTCAAGTAATGCTAAAGTTTTGTTCACGGACCGTGTTAACATAACCATTTTATTGTGTTTCTGTTCTTCAAGTAAGGTTTGAATTGTAATGAAGCATCTAAAAGGTTACTAAAAATGTATTAAATCCATGGAAGAAAGTGAAGGAGATACATGATAGTTGAACCACTGAACCCATGAATATGGTGGCAGATATTATATTATATTATATTATATTTTATTATATTATATTAATAATAATAATAATAATAATAATAATAATAATAATGGTAATAGTAGTATATTACATTGACATTGCCTGAGTTCTATTAAAATGTCACTTATCTCCCCTTCCATTTTTGTAAGATAGATACTATTTGTTACGAAAGATTTAAGAGAAGAAATGTAAGAATTAACATATGGTAATATGTTAAAAGATGATGTCACTTTAATTTCCTCTTTTTGTAGAAATTATGAGAGGAAGTGGATATAAACAAGAGTGAAAATTTATTCTTACAATTCTTCTCTTTAGATTTTCTTAAGAAAAAACTTTTACCTTTTTGTAAAAGCACTAACCTCCCTTGCTTTTGACACCGTTAAACACGCTGCTGTTAAACAAAAATACAAAAATTTAAAAATACAAGTTTGTTGACTTCTCATCTTTTCTATTGGTTCCCTTCAAAAGACTAGTCTTTTACTTAATCTCTTCTTCTCCTTCGCTTTGTGCTACCCCTGATCCATTTTATAAGAACATAAAATTATTTATGAGTAAAGAAAATTATTGTTTCTCAAATGACAAGCAAAAACAACTAACATTTATTGTTTCTAAGATTTGTTTTTTACTTATTTTGTTCCCTTTAACAGATTAGTTTTACTTAATCTCTTCTTCTCCTTCGCTCTGTGCTACTTCGGTTCCAATTTATGAGTAAAGAAAATTATTTTTTCTTGTCCTAAATGACAAGCAAAAACAACAAATATTTATCTTTTTCGAGATTTTTTTTACTTATTCTCATGTAATTTTAATGCAAATTGCATTTAAATTTTTTTTTATTTTTTATAATCAATTCAATAATATTGATTATGAAAATAACCAATAATTTTTTGGAAAATACTTAGTCGTACGAGGCATAGTTCGACGAAAACATGAAAAAGAAACAGGCTCACCCTTTTTCTCTTTTGTTTTTTGTTTTATTTTTTTCTTTATAAAGCTCGGTGCATTCAAATTTATCCTCAACTTTATATGTATGTTGCAACAAACAACTTTTGCCGAAGGTAGCAAGGTTTGTCACAGTGCAAACATCATTAATTCGAAACTGTACATATTTTTTATTCTTGAAAGTGAACACATATAAGGGATGAACAACCATACCTAAAAAAATGGTGGCAACAAACATATTTTATAGCTCATCCAAAAGGTGGGATCATGAGAGGTTGAGAGATGGCTAGCTATGCTGACCAAAGTCACTCCGAAAAGAGATGGTTATACTGACTAAGTGGGGATGTCGCGGGAACGAATCATATGGCACTATGTGAAATATAATTATAATATTTTAAAAAATGTATATGCTAGATGTATGTTTGTAAGCATGTAAGTATGTAAACACGCGTTCATCACTTTTCGTTTGAGAAAGCCTCGCACCATATAGAATTGGTGTAATTTTTTTACATCTTCATATGAAATTTATTTTAAAGAAAACACAAAAAAGTATACGTCAAATTATTATATTTTACTTTTTTTGATAAGTGTGAAAAAAATTGGCTTAAAATATGGGACAAAGAGAGTATGTCCCATTGTGACTTTTCGATGAATTTTATTTTCTAAACCCTACTGCAATATCACTTTATTTCATCCTTTTGTTCAAATAGATACGCTCATTGCTTAAAAAAAAATAGATACGCTCACTGTTTCAAAAAGAATAAATAAATACCCTAACTGCTTTGCCTTGGAGTCGTTCATTGACCCTTCTATAACATATGAAAAAAATAGGAATGATAGGGGTTTTGAAAACAAAACCAGAAAAGGAAATACTGACTATATGCTAAAATATATTGGCTGTTGAGGCATAACACCATCATATATCATTTTTCGTATTCAAGGGTCATTGAAACACAAAACCATCATATTTTGGGTATAATGTCTCAAGATTTAATCAAACAAATTTTTCGATTGTTGGATCACCTAATCTCAAATATCAAATTTAGCATTCAAGGGTTAACGAGGCACAATATCATATTTCCAATTTATTGAATTTGGCATCACATAGACTAAATATATTATTTCGGATTCAAGAGACATTGATGCACAAATACCATATAACATATCTCGCATTAAAGAGTCGTCGAGGCACAAAACCATCATGAGTCATATTTCACGTTGAAGGTCTAATCTATATCATGATATCTGCATCGATAAGAGGCTATTCCTTAACCTTCTTTAAAGGGAGTTCCCAAAATCAATAAGCTTTATTTCGGGTTTTTTTCCCTCCTTCTTAGATTAGAACCGGGGCCTCGGCCCGGGAAGGGGAGAGTGGCCGAGTGGTCAAAAGCATTGAGGCACAAAGCGACCATATATGACATTTCGCATTCAAGAATCATCAAACCACCAACATCATAGATCTCATATTTTCCATTCAAATTTCATAGAAGGACAAAGCCATCATATATCATATTTTCCATTCGGGGGTTATCAAGGCGCAAAACTATCATATTTCACATAATGTCTCAAGGGTTATCTAATCATCAATCAAACTTTTTGAATTAAGAGTAATCTAATCTCAAATGTCAAATTTAGCATTCATATGTCACATTTATAGTTCAAGGGACATCAAGGTACAAAACCATCATTTATCATTTTTTTCCATTAACGTATCTACGAAGCATAATACCATCATATAAAATATTCCGTATTCAAGGGTCATCAAGACACAAAACTATCATATTTCGCATGTAATGTCTCAAGATTTAAGACCATCAATCAAATTTTTTGAATTAAGAGTAATCTAATCTTAAATGTCAATTTCTGTTAAAAAAAATAATCTTAAATGTCAATTTAGCATTCATATATCACATTTCTAACTCAAGAGACATTTAGTCACAAAACCATCATATATCATTTTTCGCATTAACGGATCATTGAAGCATAATACCATCATATATAATATTTGGTATTTAAGAGTCATCGACACACATCCATCATATATTATATTTCACATTAAAGTGTCATTGAGGCACAAAGCCAGCATACATCATATTTCATATTCAAGGGTCATCAAGACAAAAAGCCATCATATTTCGCATCCAATGTGCCAAGATTTAAGAACAATAATCAAACTTTTTTAATGTAGGGTCTTCTAATCTCAAAAATCAACTTTAGCAATTAAGGTCAACGAGGCACAATATTATCCTTGCAATTTATTGAATTTAGAATCGAATAGATCAATATCATATTTCACATTTAAGGGTCATCGGGCCACAAAACCATCACATATCGCATTCAAGGGTCATCGAGGCACAAAGCCAACATGCATCATATTTTGCATTCAAAGGCCATCAAGATACAAAGCCATCATATTTCGCATCTAATGTGTTTAAGACCATCAATCAAACTTTTCAAATATAGGGTCTTCTAATCTCAAATTTGAACTTTAGCATTCAAGGGTCAACGGGGCACAATATTATCATCCTTGCAATATTTCAAGTTTAGAGTAATGTAGACTCAATATCATATTTCACAATCAAGGGTCATTGAGGTAAGAAGCCACCATTTAACATATTTCTCATTTAGGATACTCTAAGCACAAATGCGTCATATATCGTTTTTCGCATCAACGGATCATCGAGGCATAAAATCATCATATAATATTTGGTATCCAAGGTTCCAATAACACTTAAAACCACCCTGTATTCCCTCAGACATCCCTTCCCAAAACACTGGTTTACTAATAGGCCTCCATAAAGCAACTGCCCATAGTCAAAAGCTTGGAATCAGTGGTGAAATCCAAATGTTTTCTTTTCAAAGTATAACTATTAAGTTAGAACTAAAATGCATAACAGCTCAGGCAGATTCTTTAGTCGCGTAATAAAAATTATTGTGATGCTCTGGTCTTTTTTTAGTTAAATTTCAAAACCCACATCCGTTGAATTGTTAATAATGATAGAAAGTAAGTAACGAAATTGACATCAGGCATAAAAAATTCAACATCAGTTTTTCAAACAATAACAAAATGCATAATGTGATTCAGAGGCTGCAAGTGAAAACCGTAACAGTATTGTAGTAATGCAGATTTAATAAAGAAAAGCTTACAACCAAATAAATATATCAAGGCCATAATTCATTTGTATCATCTTTTGGTAAGTATCGATTCATATAAGGTGTAGATTAACTTAATAAATAACAATTTTTCCAAATGAATTCATACTATGACATCACAGAATAACACTCCTTAGTATTTAAGCACCAGCAAACTTGGTACACCATGGTTTTTCTTGCAAATAATTTTGGCAAGAAGTTAAATCATGTTTAGAACCACAAGGAAAATTGAAACTTTTGCGACTGGAAATAGTTTGAAAAAAACATTTCCATCAGAATCTAACCTCATTTAAACGAGGAACAATGTGCATGACTTCAGTTCCTCTACTATCTATTTGAATATTGGACCCAACAGTATCAGTAACATCATTGGTTTCTGTATTCTTCAATTCCCTTGGATATGGTGAGGGCTCCTACATGACAGATATCTATCACATTTCCAAATGAGTTCACTCACCGTGAGTTTTTTAACGTATGTTCCAATCTCTTCTCCACTACCAGCTAACACACCTGCAACCTCTAATGCAAATCTAACACACCTGTAGGAAGAAAGTGATATTCCACCATATCCATTAAGGCACTCAGATAGCATTGTTTTGCAAATAGTATTTAACTGATAACAAAATGAGCATGACTCCCAAATTGCTAACACATATTGCTATCAAATGTTAGTAACCAGAAAAATCAAGGGTAATTGAGGCTTATAGCTACCATATATGATATTTTGCATTCAAGGATTATCAAACCACAAACACAATATATATCATATTTGGTATTCAAATGTCACTGAAGGACAAAGACATCATATATCAAATTTTGCCTTCAAGTGTCATCGATGCACAAAGCCAACATACATCATATTTCATATTCAAGTGTCATCAAGACAAAAAGCCATCATATTTCGCATGTAATGTGACAAGATTTCAGAACAATCAAACTTTTCGAATGTAAGGTATTCTAATCTCGAAAACCAACTTTAGAAATTAAGGTCAACGAAGGGAAAAAATCAAGGGTTATCGAGGCACAAATACATCATATTTCACATTCAAGGGCCATAGAGGATTAAAATCAATATACATCATATTTTACATTCAAGGGTCATAGAGATACAAAGCCATCATATTTCGCATTCAAGGGTCATAGAGATACTAAGCCATCATATTTCACATCCAATGTGCCAAGATTTAAGACCTTCAATCAAACTTTTCGAATGTAAGGTCTTGTAATCTCAAAAATCAACATTAGCATTCAAGGGTCAATGAATAAAATTATTATCCTTGCAATTTATTGAATTTAGAATCATGTAGACTCAAAATCATATTTCGCAATTAAGGGTCATCGAGCCACATAACCATATATCATATTTCGCATTCAAGGGTCATCGAGCCACAAAACCATCATATATCATATTTCACATTCAAGGGTCATCGAGGCACAAAGCCAGCATACATCATATTTCATATTCAAGGGTCATCAAGACAAAAAGCCATCATATTTCGCATCTAATGTGCCAAGATTTAAGAACAATAATCAAACTTTTCGAATGTAGGGTCTTCTAATCTCAAAAATCAACTTTAGCAATTAAGGTCAACGAGGCACAATATTATCCTTGCAATTTATTGACTTTAGAATCGAATAGATCAATATCATATTTCACATTTAAGGGTCATCGGGCCACAAAACCATCATATATCGCATTCAAGGGTCATCGAGGCACAAAGCCAACTTGCATCATATTTTGCATTCAAAGGTCATCGAGATACAAAACCATCATATTTCGCATCTAATGTGTTTAGGACCATCAATCAAACTTTTCAAATATAGGGTCTTCTAATCTCAAATTTGAACTTTAGCATTCAAGGGTCAACGAGGCACAATATTATCATCCTTGCAAGTTTTCAAGTTTAGAGTAATATAGACTCAATATCATATTTCACAATCAAGGGTCATTGAGGTAAGAAGCCACCATTTAACATATTTCTCATTTAGGATACTCTAGGCACAAATCCGTCATATATCATTTTTCGCATCAAAGGGTCATCGAGCCACATAACCATATATCATATTTCGCATTCAAGGGTCAACGAGCCACAAAACCATCATATATCATATTTCACATTCAAGGGTCATCGAGGCACAAAGCCAACATATATCATATTTCATATTTCATATTCAAGGGTCATCAAGACAAAAAGCCATGATATTTCGCATCTAATGTGCCAAGATTTAAGAACAATAATCAAACTTTTCGAATGTAGGGTCTTCTAATCTCAAAAATCAACTTTAGCAATTAAGGTCAACGAGGCACAATATTATCCTTGCAATTTATTGAATTTAGAATCGAATAGATCAATATCATATTTCACATTTAAGGGTCATCGGACCACAAAACCATCATATATCGCATTCAAGGGTCATCGAGGCACAAAGCCAACATGCATCATATTATGCATTCAAAGGCCATCGAGATACAAAGCCATCATATTTCGCATCTAATGTGTTTAAGACCATCAATCAAACTTTTCAAATATAGGGTCTTCTAATCTCAAATTTGAACTTTAGCATTCAAGTGTCAACGGGGCACAATATTATCATCCTTCTAATTTTTCAAGTTTAGAGTAACATAGTCTCAATATCATATTTCACAATCAAGGGTCATTGAGGTAAGAAGCCACCATTTAACATATTTCTCATTTAGGATACTCTAGGCACAAATCCGTCATATATCATTTTTCGCATCAAAGGGTCATCGAGCCACGGAACCATATATCATATTTCGCATTCAAGGGTCATCGAGCCACAAAACCATCATATATCATATTTCACATTCAAGGGTCATCGAGGCACAAAGCCAGCATACATCATATTTCATATTCAAGGGTCATCAAGACAAAAAGCCAATCATATTTCGCATCTAATGTGACAAGATTTAAGAACAATCAAACTTTTCGAATGTAGGGTATTCTAATCTCGAAAACCAACTTTAGAAGTTAAGGTCAATAAGGCACAACTTTATCCTTGCAATTTATTGAATTTAGAGTCGAATAGATCAGCATCATATTTCACATTTAAGGGTCATCGGGCCACAAAACTATCATATATCATATTTCGCATTCAAGGGTCATCGAGGGACAAAGCATACATACATCATATTTTGCATTAAAAGATAATTGAGATACAAAGCCAACATATTTCACATCTAATTTGTCAAGTCTTAAGACCATGAATCAAACTTTTCAAATGTAGGGTCTTCTAATCTCAAATATCAACTTTAGCATTCAAGGGTCAATGAGGCACAATATTAATATAAACTCAATATCATATTTCACAATCAATAGTCATCAAATAAGAAGCCACTATTTAACATATTTCTCATTCAAGATACATCTAGGCACAAATCCGTCATATATCATTTTTCTCATTAAAGGACTGTCGAGGCATAAAACCATCATATATAATATTTGGCATCCAAGGGTCATTGAGGGACCGATCCATTATATATTACATCTCACATTCACGGGTTATCAAAGCACAAAATCAACATACATAATATTTCACATTCAAGGGTCGTAGAGATACAAAGCCATCATATTTCGCATTCAAGGGTCATAGAGATACTAAGCCATCATATTTCACATCCAATGTGCCAAGATTTAAGACCTTCAATCAAACTTTTCGAATGTAGGATCTTGTAATCTCAAAAATCAACATTAGCATTCAAGGGTCAATGAATAACAATATTATCCTTGCAATTTATTGAATTTAGAGTCATCTAGACTCAATATCATATTTCGCAATTACGGGTCATCGAGCCACAAAACCATAATATATCATAATTCGAATTCAAGCGTCATCGAGCGACAAAACCACCATATATCATATTTCGCATCCAAGGGTCACAGAGGCACAAAGCCAACATACATCACATTTCATACTCAAGGCCAATCAAGACAAAAAGCCATCATATTTCGCATCTAATGTGACAAGATTTAAGAACAATCAAATTTTTGAATGGAAGGTATTCTAATCTCGAAAACCAACTTTAGAAATTAAGGTCAACGAGGCACAACATTATCCTTGCAATTTATTGAATTTAGAGTCAAATAGATCAATACCATATTTCACATTTAAGGGTCAACGGGCCACAAAACCATCATATATCATACTTCGCATTCAATGGTCATCGAGGGACAAAGCAAACATAAATCATATTTTGCATTCAAAGATCATCGAGATACAAATCCAAGATATTTTGTATCCAATGTGTCAAGTCTTAAGACCATGAATCAAACTTTTCAAATGTAGGGTCTTCTAAACTCAAATATCAACTTTAGCATTCAAGGGTCAATGAGGCACAATATTATTTAGAGTAATGTAGACTCAATATCATATTTCACAATTAATAGTCATCAAATAAGAAGCCGCCATTTAACATATTTCTCATTCAAGATACATCTAGGCACAAATCCATTATATATTACATCTCACAGTCAAGGGTTATCGAGCCACAAAATCAACATACATCATATTTCACATTCAAGGGTCATAGAGATACTAAGCCATCACATTTCACATTCAAGGGTCATAGAGATACTAAGCCACCATATTTTGCATCCAATGTGCGAAGATTTAAGACCTTCAATCAAACTTTTCGAATGTAGGGTCTTGTAATCTCAAATATCAACTTTAGCATTCAAGGGTCAATGAGGCACAATATAATTTAGAGTAATATAGACTCAATATCATATTTCACAATCAATAGTCATCAAAATAAGAAGCCACCATTTAACATATTTCTCATTCAAGATACATCTAGGCACAAATCCATAGTATATCATTCTTCGCATTAAAGGATTGTCACAAGGCATAAAACCATCATATATAATATTTGGCATCCGAGGGTCATTAAGGAACGATTCCATTATATATTACATCTCACATTCAAGGGTTATCGAGGAACAAAATCAACATACATCATATTTCACATTCAAGGGTCATAGAGATACAAAGCCATCATATTTCGCATTCAAGGGTCATAGAGATACTAAGCCATCATATTTCGCATCCAATGCGCCAAGATTTAAGACCTTCAATCAAACTTTTCGAATGTTGGGTCTTGTAATCTCAAAAATCAACATTAGCATTCAATGATCAATGAATAACAATATTAACCTCGCAATTTATTGAATTTAGAGTCATCTAGACTCAATATCATATTTCGTAATTAAGGGTCACCAAGCCACAAAACCATCATATATATCATATTTCGCATTCAAGGGTCATAGAGTCACAAAGCCAACATACATCATATTTCATATTCAAGGGCCATCAAGACAAAAGCCATCATATTTCGCATCTAATGTGACAAGATTTAAGAACAATCAAACTTTTTGAATGTAAGGTATTCTAATCTCAAAAACCAACTTTAGAAATTAAGGTCACCGGGGCACAACATTATCCTTGCAATTTATTGAATTTAGGGTCGAATAGATCAATATCAAATTTCACATTTAAGGGTCATCAGGCCACAAAACCATATTTCGCATTCAAGGGTCCTCGAGGGACAAAGCAAACATACATCATATTTTTCATTCAAAGGTCATCGAGATACAAAGCCAACATATTTCGCATCTAATGTGTCAAGTCTTAAGAACATGAATCAAACTTTTCAAATGTAGGGCATTCTAATATCAAATATCAACTGTAGCATTCAAGGGTCAATGAGGCACAATATTATTTAGAGTAATATAGACTTAATATCATATTTCACAATCAATAGTCATCAAATAAGAAACCACCAGTTAACATATTTCTCATTCAAGATGCATCTAGGCACAAATCCATAGTATATCATTTTTCGCATTAAAGGATTGTCAAGGCATAAAACCATCATATATAATATTTGGCATTCAAGGGTCATTGAGGCACCAATCCATTATATATTACATCTCACATTCAAGGGTTATCGAGGCACAAAATCAACATACATCATATTTCACATTCAAGGGTCATAGAGATACTAAACCATCATATATCATATTTCGCAATTAAGGGTCATAATTCATTTGTATCATCTTTTGGTAAGTATAAATTCATATAAGGTGTGGATTAACTTAATAAATAACAATTTTTCCAAATGAATTCATACTATGAAATCACAGAACAACGTTCCTTAGTATTTAAGCACTAGCAAACTTGGTACCATGGTTTTTCTTGCAAATAGTTTTGGCAGAAAGTTAAATCATGTTTAGAACCACAAGGAAAATTGAAGCGTTTGCAACTGCAAATAGTTTGAAAAAAACATTTCCATCAGAATCTAACCTCATTTAAACGACGAACAATGTGCATGACTTCAGGTCCTCAACTATCTATTTGAATATTGGACCCAACAGTATCAGTAACATCAATGGTCTTTGTATTCTTCAACTCCCAATTCAAGGCTCCTACATGACAGATATCTGTCACATTTCCAAGAGAGTTCACTCGCCATGAGTTTTTCAACATATGTTCCAATCTCTTCTCCACTGCCACGAGCTAACACACCTGCAATGATGCAGGAGCAATTCAACGCAACTGCGCTTGATTTGATTTTATTATATTTTACCTAGATTTGATTTTACTATAGTTTAATATTTTATAAATTTAGCTAGATTTGTTATTTTTATTTAGCTAGGTTGGTTATTTTCTTTTACTATCTTTTAGGAAGATTTGTTATAGTTTTATTTTAGCTGGACGTGTTATTTTCTTTTACTATCTTTTAGGAAAATTCTCTATAATTTTTATTGAATCAAAAAGTTGTCATTCAAGACTACAATAGTTTAGCTTAAATAGTAGGGAAAATAAAAATATAACAAATCTTCCTAAAAGATAGTAAAAGAAAATAACACGTCCAGCTAAAATAAAACTATAACAAATCTTCCTAAAAGATAGTAAAAGAAAATAACCAACCTAGCTAAATAAAAATAACAAATCTAGCTAAATTTATAAAATATTAAACTATAGTAAAATCAAATCTAGGTAAAATATAATAAAATCAAATCAAGCGCAGTTGCGTTGAATTGCTCCTGCATCAGACTCCTCTTCTTATGAAGAACTCGACCTCGAGTTCTATTGTAATAAAGAGATGCCTCTGTCCGAAACTCAGGAACACGAATACCAGGATCAAATACAAAAGTTTGTGTAGAACTATCTGATAGCAGTGTAGAGGCGCCATACATAAGTGCTTTTGATGTCTTTACCTTCTCCTCAACCTCAAAAGAACTCGACCCCGAGTTCTCATCTTGATTAAAGGCTTGATACTCATGACTGTCAGCAACATTGAAATTATCACATATATTCATGGAATTTGGGATAACTACTATATTTTTATATCTTCTGTATTTATCACCATCTACTTTCTTCTTCTGCCGAGTAGCCTCTAACTTAGCGTTGATAGTTTCTTTAACTATTCCATCAAGCTGCTTTTCACTCAAACTGAGGGTATATGGCTTCTTATGAGATTCTGTGGGTAACTTAACAAAACTTACCCTTTGTTTTTTCTCAATTTCATCAACATCATCTTTCTCTGAATCATCTTGTTCATCGATCTCTTTCTTCTCATCATTGGATTTGCCAACTTCAGCCGAAGTATCTTGTCCAGCTACTACTTCAACTTCTTTTGGTTTGGAGTGATCAGCAGAATCATTGAGCTTTTCTAGAAGAGATGGTTCCTTTTCATCTAGGGCTTCAATAGACAAAGAAACCGCATCAATTTCAGGTGCATAAGATCCTATTGAGAGGATGTTGATGACGTCGATGTTGGTGTTGTTGGCATAGTTGTTCAACTGAATTGCGAGCACCACTATTTGTACTTTTAACGTAGTTAGAGCCGCGTTAAAATCTTCCCTGGTTATTGGTTGATCTCCCATGGTTGTTCAAGTTACGAAAAGAACAGGGAAAACCTGCTCTGATACCAACTGACGCAGTCGGAAGCTGGAAGGATGGGCAAACGCTAATCCTAGTAAATTGGTTTCCTGGAATCCACCAGGAAGAGAATAACAAGCGCTAAACTCTAAAATAAAACTGGAATGGTGGATTCCAAATTTTATACTCTGGTGGATTCCAGTTTTATTTTAGAGTTTAGCGTTGGCTATTCTCTTCCTGGTGGATTCCGGGAAACCGATTTACTAGGATTAGCGCTTTGCTGATCCTTTTCGTGCTTCCGACTGCGTCATGCAACCTCTAATGCAAATCAACACACCTGTAGGAAGAATGTGATATTCCACCATATCCATTAAGGCACTCAGATAGCATTGTTTTGCTTATAGTATTTAATTGATAACAAAAAGAGCATATGAGTCCCAAATTGCTAACACCTTTTGCTACCAAATGTCAGTAACCAGAAATTAAAAGAAACCTAGCTGACATATCATATCATATGCAAATGAAGTTGACACTTAGTTCGCTCAGAAACTATCACATAGTAAGTTACACATGATCACTCTACCTTCTAAATACACAACTACTCAAGCAAAATGATTAATTATTTAATTACTCTTCATCAAATTTTGTTACTCGATCCATCAAAAACAATAAATTCATCAATTGGAAGAAAACCCTAAGATTGGGGTTTTAGGGTTTTTCAGTACAGAGGAAGAAAACCCTAAGATTGAGTTTATCTCTAATGAATTGGAAGTTGATGGAACTCGATGAAAAACAAATTAGAGAAAGTGAAAAACAAATTGGGGAAATCACCCTTCAAATCAAAGAAATAAAAAAATTAGAACAAAGAAACTCAAGAAATGGAAATCGGTGAATAATACGAACCGAGTGGTTTGAAAATGGAAATCAGAACTGCAATGGAATCTCGAGCGAGAAGAAAGTAGATTTTATAAATCGGAAACTGCAACGGAGTGAGAAATGGAAACGAAACGAAGAGATGAAGACCGCTGTAACTCGGTGGAAAGCGAGAAGAAAAAGGGAACAGAGAGAAAGTTTGATGGTTCCGTTTGAATTTTGAATTGTTTTCTAAGTGGGTGTTATTAAATTGAAATTTCAAATATAATAAAAGAATTTTATAGTATTAAATTATTTTGCATAAGCTCCAAAAAAATTTCAAATATAAGACCAAAAAAAAAAATACAGTAGTACCAACAAAAAAAAAGCATTGAAATTGTTTTGTTGAAAAAAGAAACTGTAGTAATTATACTATTAAATTGTATAATTTAATTGTAGTATTTTTTATTTTGGTATATAAAATATTGTAGTAAGACCAAAAACAAAATCTGGTAGTATTTAAAAGACTTTTTTTATAATAAAAGAATCTTGTAGTATAATAGTACAAAAAAGAGCCCGGTGCGTTTGATTTTAAAACTCTGAATGGGATTGGACAAACAGACAGTCATGAGATTGGATAAAACATGAAATTCTTGTCCCCCCATTAAACCATGGGAAATAATTTTTTGTGATTTGCACATTTGTTTGATACCTTAAATTGTACTTACATTTTTCAGATCAAACAAATTTTAAAAATAGTATGCATAAAAAATATACCAAGAGTAGTAATCTTATTTTTTTTTGTATTGGAAAAAATAATTATTTATTATATTTAATATAAAATATACACTTTTCAATACAAACTTATTATTTTGAACTTTTTAACATATGCAAATTTGTACTATAAAATATGAACAAATTTCATGTAGGCGGTGGCAAAGTGAGAGGCAAGCCGGTTTAAGCCCGTCTAAAAATGTGGCAGGGCAGATTAATTTAGGTACTCGGGCTCGAAATTTAAGTCCACTCTATATTTTGACGCGTTGGCGGGTTAGTCGGCATTTTTTTTTTCTTGTGAGAATATTTAGAGCATGTTTGGATTAGCTTATTTTTTAGCTTATACAATATAAATTAGGTTTTATGTTATTTTACAAGTTCACACTAGTGAAATTTGTATTTTTATAAGCTATTTAATCATAAACTACTTTGACAAACTTATAATAATACATAAAAAATTTATAAGTTGTTTGCATAAGCTCAAAAATAAGCTAATCCAAACAGACTCTTACTATATGATTTACAATTATTTTCTTAAACCAAAATTATTATTAAACAACACATAATAGTAAATAATTAAAAAATTTACAAACTCAAACCATGTAATAAATATTAATAATGATTAATAATTTAACATGGCATCAAATTATTTTTTGTAAACCCATAAAAAAATTGATTTCCGTAACCTATTACTAGTTAATTATCTTTCAATTCGCCACGGTCCTATGATAATATCAACATTATTTTTAACATTAAGAAGTTTAAACATTGCGTAAAAAAAATAAGTTTAAAACAAAGCATCAGATAAAAATCCAACAACATTAAAATTGTCTCAAAAAATAAATCCAAGCACTAAAATAAGTCTCAAAATAAACTAGATAGAAAAAAGAAGCAACATAAATAAAGTTTAGTTTAACTCTTTCTTCTTTTAGGTCCTAAAACGTGAAAAGAAGAAAAACAAATTGGTCCACCCGTGAAGTTTAACATTTTTCTCCATTTTTTCACCTTAGAATAGAAAAAAAAAGTTTTTGAATGTCGGCGGGCCAACATAAGCCACCCCGTTTTTTAAGCGGGTTATGCAGGGTGGCCCAACTTAAGGCGAATCTAAAGCATTGGCTCAGCTTGGCAAAAATGATGGGTTAAACGGGTTGGAACAAAGGGTCCGGTCTGTTTTGCCACCCATACTCATTTAAGGCTTTTAAGACTTTTTTTAAGGAAACAAAATTTATTGGTATTCAATGAGATTTTTCTCATCTTATAAAATGTCTCTTGGTATTAAAAAGTATATAAATTTTGATGATTTATATTGTGGAGTAGATTTTGTTAGACTTTTTATTTAATTTAACAATCTCACTAAAACCCTTGAGAGTGTGTGAGACTCTCTTGAAACCATTCCCGCCGGACCTGATGCCATTTTTTTTATTCATTTGCTTATCAAATACTTTGCTTCAATATAACGCATCAACTACTTGGCCGACAAATTTTGGTACGACTCGTTTTTACTTTCTTTACTTCAAATTTTATTTTCGTCATAATTTTCCAATTTTATTTTTCTTAATAAACAGCGATTCATTAATATTTTTTTACACCTATATTTGGGCGGAGCCAACCGGCTAAAGGAAGGGCGCTTACGCACCCCTGCAATCTTTCTATTGATTCATCCATTTTTTTTTCCAACTAAAAGAGGAAAGCCAAGTAAAGGAGAAGAAAACAAAGGATAAGAAAATAAGCAAACATTTCTCAAGGTGTTATAAAAATAAATAAAAAAATAATTGGGCGAACCAAACCAATTTCTAACAAAGTCGCTCTTAAATACAATATGTCAACTATCAAATCATAAGCGATCAGTTATGTCAAGGCCTAAATTAGCAACTTTGTTTACAACGTGATTTTCCTCCCTATAGATATGAGGCACTACCAAATTCATACTTCTCACCATATGCAAATAGTCGTCCCATCTATTTCTGAGCTTCCGAAGAATGGCCCGCTGAGAATTGAAAGTGATGACTCTTGTCATTTCTACATTCTAAGATCATTTCAATGGTGTTTTAAAAGTGTTTTGAAGTGGTTTTGATCATATTTGAGGTGGAAAAGACATATAATGAAAGTTAGCTTGAAAAAGAAAAAAATGCTAAAAATGCTGTTTTTTCGTCTTTTAGTGGGCTGTCTGCCAACTTCGCCCAGGCGAACCAAAGGCGAACTGGGAGGCGAAATTGGCAGAAAATGGCCAATTTTTTACCCATTTTTGACACTATTAAAGAAAAACTTGACCCATTTGAAGGGGGTTACGAATTTGGAAGGAAAAAGGGTCTTGGAGCATCATTTTGGAGGTTGAAATCAAGAGAATCATAATGGAGAAACAAGATTTGAAGGCTTGGAAACAAGATTGAAGATCACTCCTCATCCAATTCTTCTTCCAATCATTATGTATTTCAATTCTAGTTTTCTTTCACCTCTTGTAGCTATGATGAAATAAGTTGTTAGATTGGGTTTTGTGATGAATAATTGTATGAAACTATGAATATATGCTAGTTATGTGTTGATTTCTTTGTGGTTAATTCAATTACTATTCCATTAATTTTGTGTTTATTGCTTCATATCCATTGATGAATGTATGTGATGATGATTAATTCATGCTTGTTAAGAGATTAATTGTGTGAATTGGAACTAGATTAATGGATGCAACCTTGTAATTAGTCTATAGATAGAGAATTAAAGGTTGAGACTAAGGATTTAACACACTTAATTTGCTTATGTTATGCTATGCAATTGACCTAAGAGATTAGGGGATTTTAGTATGATGTAGTGAGTTGTATGACCATGAGAGTGGGCGCAATTGTTATGTTAAATTGTCATAGTGATTGAATGAACCATGTTTAGGAATCAACCAACTAGTATCATAGTGGAATGCAATGAATCGGAACAAAATTCAATCGCCCGCTAACTGTTTGATAAAATTCTAAAGTTTCATTTTCACAAATTTGAATGCTAAAACTCCCCCTTATGTCTTTAATTTTACATTTACTAGTTAAGTCAATTAGTCATTGTTGAGATTATCTCAATCCTTGTGGATACGATAACTCTCTTATTACTTGCGATATTCGTACACTTGCGAAATTATCCATCAAAAAGCTAGGGTTACAAACTTGGAATCAAATTCGAGCCATAGTTCATTTCAATCTCTCCTATGAACAATCTTAATAAAGGTCATTGCACTAATAAGCTCAATAGAGAAAACATCACTAACACCAAGATTGAATGAAAAATAACATAGATGAAAAACAAGCATGCAG
Source organism: Trifolium repens (assembly GCA_030408175.1). NCBI lineage: Eukaryota > Viridiplantae > Streptophyta > Magnoliopsida > Fabales > Fabaceae > Trifolium > Trifolium repens. Next base: position 20,279,835 of record CP125848.1, read on the forward strand.
ATGTATGAAACTCAATTTATTTTAATACAATTTACTTTTACATAGCAATTTACCAATTCATAGAAATTACACTAAAATTAACTCAAGACACCAGACTTACAAGTTTCACTAATCGTAAACCTGTTAACTAAAGAAACCACTCAAAACTTAATTCAAGTCATATATTGATCATTAAATTTATTTTGCTGGAGTGAAATATTCACATTGCCGACATAATTATTCAATCTTCGACATGTATACGTCCTTAAAAAATGTTATCGAGAAAATATTTGATATTTTAAAATTGCAATTCAACACCTTCATTTTTATTTAAGATACAAATAAAGCTTATGTTAACATGCACAACACTTTATAATTTTCTTCAAAATGATGAATTTTCCATTGAACCTACCAACGAGTGTTAAGACAATATTTAATAACTCATTGTATGTTAATTTATGGAGGACCGTGGAAAAATGCTACTTAGGAGAATAATAACATTGTTATGTTAGTAAACCTTCAATACATAAGAGAATAATTTCAAATCTATGAAAACTAGTCCAAAAATTGGCCGTCTGAGTAAGAGTATAAACAACCATATTCATTTGCATCATAACAAAGTAAATAACCCCGATATAAGCGCTAAAGTAAATGTTATGATTTGTGGGGCGCTTGAACTTTCCAAATATCATTCTAATTACCCTCCACATGGAATTTATGGCTACCAAAATATGACGCATAGCTAAACTGTACCCGGATTTAACAGAATAACAACCATTTCTTTCTTCATCCCATCGACAATTGAATCCATTTATCAAACGACAAAATATTTGAATTAGTATTGAACTTGATTAATATCCTTTTGTTGTTCAAAATGAATGATTTCAATTTTGAAATTTTCGAATTGTTCCTAAATTGTACAAATTGAATTAATTAAATTCAATTTATCTTGTTCTATCTTGGAATAACCATGCACTCGAAATTGATATGCTTCTTTTTCTACCTTTCGAGTTTATCTTCATGAATCGGCGCTCAATCCATAAAAATATCATATTTTATACTTAGGAGCCTAACTTCGAACATTCTATTTATTTCTCTTAGATGTGGAATTACTAGTATTCACACCCGTGCAACGCACGGGGAAAAATTTGCTTATGGTTATAAATTATAGTAATATTGCTTCAAAATTATTATTTAAAAAAAAATAATATAATGAATAACAGTAGATACAAAATTAATTGAATGCGAACATTATCATAAAATTAGACACATAATATGATAACCAATATTAAAGTAATACAATTACTACAGATATAAATTAGAAACAATAACTTAAAATACATTAAAGTTTGAAGTACAACTTAGCTAACATGAAAGCAATTTTTAAAGATAGATTGATCGCTATGGATCGATTATGGCAATAATCAAGTTTTCAGGCGGATCCGAAAGAGTCAACCTAACTCAAATATCATAGGTTAGGGTGATAAATATTAGTATACATTAACGATAATATTTAAGTCATACTTATACTTACTTTAACATCACATGATCTCTCTCTCTCTCTCTCTCTCTCTCTCTCTCTCTCTCTCTCTCTCACACACACACACACACACACACACAAATTGGCTATCTTCAAAATATAATATATAAACAAAAAACATTTCAAAATATATAAAAGCTTGGATAAATTACAAATACCGTTTGTCCTCGTGCTTGGATAAAAGAACAAATTACTTAATTATATGATTTATTTATTTATATATATAGTCTATACTATAGTCTCCCGTATTATAAGATTTGAACAATAGAGTGACAAAATTTTTAACTATTAACTATACAATGAAATGAAACGGAACAGAGAAACAAATTACTTAATTATATGATTTCTTTATATATAGTATCAATAGTCATATTATAGTCTCCCGTGTTATAAGAATTGAACAATAAACAATGAGGATCAAGATACACTCATCTCTCTATCTCTCTCTCTCTCCCTCTCTCTCTCTCTCTCTCTCTATATATATATATATATATATATATATATATATATATATATATATATATATATATGGGGATGAATCAAATTACACCGGTATAACATTTGAGTAATGTTATACCGCTCAATAACGCTTCAACGAATTCAAATTTTACAAAATTCACCGTTGGATTGAAAATTTATATCGTATAGATCATCTATGTTGAGTTTTACAAAAATCTAAAATCGTTTGACATATTTTTGAGACACATCAAGATTAACGGTTTATGCGTTTTTAAACAAAAGATATTCATTCATTCAAATTGAGAACATTACATTGATGCAATACAAATTTAAAATGGCTAAAAACAAAAAGGACGAATCTGCGAACAAACTCTCATCATCTGTGTTGATAGCATAAAATAACATATTGCACAAGCCTACATATTTGACTATATTGAAGTGTCTGGAATATACATGTCTCCGGATCTGTAGCATACAATCAATAAATAAATTGACATGATACTATTATATCATACATTGAACTAAATATAAAACTCGAATATCATAGGTTAGGGTGAAAAATATACAATAACAAAAAAAATTCATACTTATACTTACTTAAAAAAAAAAAGCCATACTTATACTTGATTGAAAATCAGAATGATATATAGAAAACAAAATAAAACATCACATGGTCGGTCTCTCTCTCTCTCTCTCTCTCTCTCTCTCTCTCTCTCTCTCTCTCTCTCTCTCTCTCTCTCTCTCTCTCTCTCTCTCTCTCTCTCTCTCGCGCGCGCGCGCGCGCGCGCGCGCTTAAAATTCAATTGATCTTTTATAAAATCTCAATCAAAATAAAATAAAATAAAATGTAAATTCCAAAGCAAAACATGAGAAATTTATTTTTTTGTATTCTACGATTCCCTCTCTTGTTCATTATTTTTAATAATATAAAACCATCGGGGTGAGAATTGTCAAAACACACACACAAATAATATAAAATACTATATTCAATCAAACAACAAATAGCGTTTCTAGTTTTTCCGCCCTCAATTGAAATAACATATTTTTTAGTTATTCTTGAAAGTAAATGAACACGTGTATGACATGCTATACTCGATCCCCTTCAATTTAGATTTGTGTTTTTTATTCACATATATAAAAATAGTAACAGTCACTTAAAATTCAATTGATCTTTGATACATCATTCCATAATTCTTGATACATCATTCCCAATTTTGGGGAAAAAGAGACATAAAATAGAAATCAAAATGAAGCTTCTTTTTTTAGAAAAGTAAATGAAGCTTCTTTGAATAAGAAAGAAAAACTACATAAATGAAAAACACAATGAAATAGAAAACAATTAACCATCCCTTTACATATAAGGAATAAAACAAATTAAAATTGATACAAATCTTAAAAAATATATAAAAAAAATCTGAAATTTAACAAAAACAAATCATATTGCAGTTGAGAAAACCATCTAAATTCCACTAACAACTCCTAAAAAGTAGGGATTATTAGCTAAAAGATAGAAACAAAAACAAATTAATTTTAATTGTAACATGTTCACTATTTGATATAACTCCTATCCTATAACTATTAAATTGCAGGAAGATATGTAGTTCCTCTGCCTATAGAGTATACTGATTACTGATGCAGTAAATGCAAATCAGAGTAACCTAAACATCTCCACAGCCTTTCCCATTTCCACCACTTGGGAATAACCAGTAATAACAAAATTGAAAACAGCATTTCCCGGAAGTGGACCATCAACAATCATTTTCAAAACCAACTCCTTGGCTGAATCAACAATCAGAAAAGCAATTAATCTCATGTTTCTTAAACATTCAATCATGTTTTTCCTGAAATTTCATATGCTTTATGTTTATAATAGTAAATTAAACACATATTTAATCTCATGCTTCATGTGTGACATAAAATTGCATATGCTTTATGTTACCTGAAACATCCTTTGTGAAATGCTTGATGACCAAAAATCCCCGAAAGCTATAATTTTTCTTTTTTATGTTACTTTTAGCTCCTGCATATTTCAAGCACCAAAAAATAAATGAGTTGATGCAAAAAAATAAAAAATAAAATAGATACGATTTACAGAAGCTTGTTAGAATCAATCTTCGAAGATCTTCGACGATTTTGCGATGAAACTGAAACAACAACAACGAAAAAAAAATCAGAAATCATGAGAAAATAAAAGTAAGAAAGTGAAAAATAAAGAAACTGAAATATTGAAGGGGAAAGAGCTGAAGAGAGAATAGTTTTGAAATTGAAAACATGAGAAAAAAAGTGAGTTATGAGATGAGATTGAAGAGATGGAGGATTTGAAATTTGAAATTGATTCCTACAAAATGGGTGCTTTGGGGAAGGTATGAAGACAATGACAGAAATCATAGTAGAAATTAAACTCATGAGACTGAGAGGAAGAGAGAGACGTTGCAAAAAGAAAATAGAGGGCCTGAGCAAAAGGGATCCCTTGCATTGATTAGTGGTTTGTAGCAGATTTTGAGCACTGCCCTTCATTTTTGTTTACCGAAAAAGGAAAGAAGAGGGCAGCAATGAAAGTGACACAACAACCATGCCTTCCTGCGATCCGGATCGTCAGCTGCCGCTACCTCTACAGCCCCCTCTGCTGCAGCTTTTTCACCCTTTAGATTAATCTAACGCAGCATATTAAGCAGTAGCACACAACAGTGTTTCTCTCTTCCTCCTATACAATGTTTCCTTCTTTCTCTGCAAATATAGTGTTTCCCTCTTCCTTTCATCACCAATCGACACCGTCGTTCTCTCCAATTTCAATCGTTTCCCTCAATCTTCAATTACACTTTTTTTTTTCTTTCACTAAAGCAATTTCAATGTTGTTACTTAAAAGATTGAGATGGGAAAAGTGGTTAATTCCATTAACAAATATTGTGACTTTTTTGAAAGGGTTGATAGAAATAGTTTTAAGTAATGATTTATGAAGGAACCGAACTGCTACCATCACTCTTTTGCAGATGCAAAGAACAATGGAAATAGTGTTTGTTTGGTTGCTAAAGTGAGAGATGGCGGACAATGGATTTTCTTTTGGGTTTGATATTGTTGTTAATTCTCTTGCAAAATTTATCCTTCAATTTTTATTCTATCTTTAATTTATCCTCATCTATCGATCTTCCAATTTATGGTGTTGAGAAAATTACAACTAAGATTGGTGGGAAGGGGGCGAGTGCTAGTCTGAAAATTTGTTGTGAAAATTGGGAAGCTTTATAGCATTCAAATTGGCAACCTTGTTAAATTTAAGCATAATACAAGTGAATGGTGGTGTGAAAAATTGGTATGAAAATTGGGATAACAATTGTTCTTGTGTTGTGCAGAAGGACAATTGTGACTGTAATGAAGAGAGGATGGTAAGAAAAAATTGGGTGTGAAAGTTATTTTCTGTGGGTCTTATATCCCAGCTGTTGGATGAATCTAATGGTTGAAGATTCTGCAGCAGAAAGAGCAGCAGAGAACTCTGCTGCTGAGGATCCAAATTCGCCTTCCTGCACCTTCTTCAGCTAGTAGAACAAAACGGATTGGGCTTAAATGAATGGGCCGAAAACAAAACTTAGTCCATCATCTAACCTTCATACATTTTCCCTCTCTTTTGAAGTTTGAATATGTTACCCTAAAGAGACATGTTTTTTGGAATTTATTGCCAACCACAATTCAATGTGTCATGGCTTAGAGATTGACACGTGTAAAAACTTGCCTATAGCTCCTTTACAAATGTGTAGTTTTAGGATAACGACTATATTAATTAACAAAAATAAAATACTAATATTAATATTAAAAAATAAAATAGTGTTTCATTTTATTAAAAAAAAAAATTATCCGTATCATTTGAGACAAATAATTGGTATATTTCCTTGATGGTTCCTTCACTTGTTTGGTCCATCATCATCTATTAGATCTGTTACAACGACAACAACATCTCTATCTCTCGCTGTTCCTCTTCAGATCAAACAACACGGTACGTACGCTCTTTAGATCAATCATCATTCAAAATTCAGGATCACTCAAACTTTTCTTCCCAACTTGTTTACTTGCTTCACCATTTCCTTTGCTGTGTCGTAATTCTTCGTGGGTAGTTTCAGAAATGGGTGCGGCTGAAAATATTCATGTTGAAGATGGAACCTTGGAGATTGGAATGGGTCAGTTTCCTTTACACCCTTTTCATTTTTCTTCTTTGTTTTTCTTTCTGTAGTTAAGGTATTTGTAAAAATGTTTGATTGAACAAAAGGGTCAGTTTTAAAGGGCTATTATTGGATTGATCAATTTTTTTAAGTTGATTAATTGTTTGTTTATGCTGCAGAATATAGAACTGTTTCTGGGGTTGCTGGACCATTGGTTATTCTTGAAAAAGTTAAGGTAATTTAGTGATCATCTGTTACTCTGTCTCTCTGATATGCTTGCTGCATATTTTAGAATTTTGAAGTTTTTTCAATGATGAGGAATTGAGGATGCACTGCTTTGTGTATAGTGTGACTGAATTTTTTAATGATTAACTGATTCAGGGACCTAAGTATCAAGAGATTGTTAATATTCGGTTAGGAGATGGAACTACGAGGCGTGGACAAGTTCTAGAAGTTGATGGCGAAAAAGCTGTTGTTCAGGTGAGTGACTGCATACTACCGAACTGTGTCGTGCATCCATATTCATATGTAACTTTATAAGAAGAAAAAGCCTTTAGTATTCTCTTTACTTTATGTTGATATATTGATTTGTTTTTATATCATTATCTAGGTTTTTGAAGGTACATCTGGGATTGACAATAAATTCACAACTGTGCAATTTACTGGAGAGGTATAAACTGCTTGCTTCTTTTACCAGTATACTTCATTTCAAAATCAAAAGTAAAAATTATGTATGCAAATATTTCTTGAATGTATCTTCTAGTTGGTGACTTGGTCCAAGAAACATTGTAGTTCTTAATGGGTTTCAGACCTTAATAATGTGGTTAACATAGAATTGGGTCAATCAGTGGCTTTGAATTTTAATATATGCTGCCTTCTAAATTATGTAGTAATAGTGGATAAATAACAATCCCATTAGTATTTCTAAATTATTGTTGAAAAACCAGTGCAGGGTGGCTTCTTTAGTATCCATACTAAATACATTGCTTCTTCTTGAATGATAAATATTATATATGTATTTGTTTTTGGAGTGGTTGGTTGTATATATAGTACTTTTGGAAAACATGGTAATTAAGAAAATTCACTTCCAATACGAAAATAGAGGAAGCATTGTGGTTTGAAAAAATTGTGCCATTCATAAGGTTTGCCTTCTAAGAACTACGTCAGTATTAAATTTGTTCTACTGGGGGTAATATCTTAAGTTTAGTCCTTTCCAATCTGATTATGTTTTTCCTGCAAAAAAATAAAAATAAAGATAAAAACCTGATTATGTTTTTGTTTGGAAAGTAAGCTTTCCACGGTACCACTGCAATTCTATGAAGAAGCTATAACTATTAGCTTTCAAAGCTACCATACATCTGGCCATCCCTACCATAACTCCAAATAGACTCTGACTTAATATGATTACTTTATCTCTTACCAATTTATCCTTGAGTATTGATCATCGAATTCTTTTTGATTTTGATTCCGTGACGTGCTGTGAATAAATTCAACTATGGACTCACATTCTTTTCTCTCTTATTATGTTCATAGGTGTTAAAGACTCCTGTATCACTGGACATGCTTGGCCGCATCTTTAATGGTTCTGGAAAACCAATTGATAATGGTCCACCCATATTACCTGAGGCTTACTTGGACATATCAGGTATATAATTTCTTCTATGAAGATCTAAATCCGCAGGTTTATTTATTTTTATTGTTTCTAATATTTTCTGGACATCTCAGGTAGTTCCATCAACCCTAGTGAGAGAACCTACCCAGAAGAGATGATTCAGACAGGAATATCTACAATTGATGTCATGAATTCTATTGCTAGAGGTCAAAAGATCCCTCTATTCTCAGCTGCTGGTCTCCCTCATAATGAAATTGCTGCACAGATATGTCGCCAGGCGGGCTTAGTCAAGCGATTAGAGAAATCTGATAATCTTCTTGAGGTATTTCTGTGTTTATTTATGTTTATATTTCCCTGGCTAAGGCAACATAGGAACTTGTATTAATCAGCTGTAGTTTTTACTTTTTAGGGCCCAAAGAGAACTTGGCTATATTGTTCAGTGTTTTTAAATATCATCTATAGCAGCACAGTAGTGCTCTAGTGCATCGAAATTTGAACGAATCACTATTGCTCTGTGATACATTATTTAGATCAAAATGTTGTCAAATAGCGGCTATAGTAGCGCTATAGCACCCATGTGTTGTGGAATTTGAACAAACCGCTGTTAATGCTCATTGCACATGCATCACTTTTATTTAAAGTTTTGATGCAGTGGGAGAGTAACACTTATTTTTTAGTTGATTAATTCCAAAATGCATTTAATTAATTCCTTATGGGGTGCTTTTGAATCAGCTTATTTTCTGGCTGTTTATGGGGCGTTACACAAATTTGTGCTAAATTACTGTATTACATTTACTAACATGTTCTTGAAAATTGAAATTCAAAAATTAAATAGGAAAGATATTTTATAATTTCTGGTTCCTCAAAATCATGTTATGAAGAAGCTGATATAATTTACTGAAATGGCCTAGCTTTTTGGTTTGGCGCTTACAGATAATCTATTTGTTTTTATTGGCTTCAATTCAAGCTATTATGGCTATTTTTCACTTATTTATGCATTTGAACATATTACTTTTAGACTTCGTAAGATGAAGGTGGATTTTCAAAAAAAAGTTTATCAATGTATCAGGGTGGAGAAGAGGACAACTTCGCTATTGTGTTTGCAGCCATGGGAGTTAACATGGAGACTGCACAGTTTTTCAAACGCGACTTTGAAGAGAATGGCTCTATGGAGAGAGTGACCCTTTTCCTTAATCTGGTAATCTTTAGAACCAGTATGCAAGTGTTCTATTATTCTCATCTGTTTGTTGTTTTTTGCCTTCCCATTATGTTCTGTCCCCGTATTTAAATCCAACATATTTACATAGTTGTAATCAATTCAAAATTAATCTTTTGCCTCGTTAAGCTCAACCACCAGTGAAACTTTGAACAAGAAATATTTTGGGAAGTACTAAGTGGTGGATGTGTCATTGGTGACCTTACAATTGTTTTAAGGATAATCATAACTGTAATTTTCAAAATTTTATTTCTTGATGTGTGTGGAGGAGCTGATCCCATGGATGTTTTTTTTTTCTGCTATGATTTATTACAGGCAAATGATCCTACAATTGAGCGTATCATCACTCCCCGTATTGCTCTGACTACTGCTGAATATTTGGCATATGAATGTGGCAAGCATGTTCTTGTGATACTCACAGATATGAGTTCTTATGCTGATGCTCTTCGTGAGGTAATATACCTTCAATTATAAGTTTTAGGAAAAATTACGCTTGTTATCCTTTATGTTTGACCATTTTTTTGGATTGGTCCTAGTATTTTTTTTTCTTCCATTTTATGTTGCATTATGTTTGAACCTTTAGCCTTTAAGTTATGTCCCTGTTGCCCTGTTATCTTTTATGTTGTATTTCGTGACTGTGCAAACCACAACTTTTGTTCCACAACAAGAGATGAAAACATTCAAGTGCCCATTCATCACCCTCACACTAGAGATGGAATTACTCAATATTTTGGGTTCGCGACATTTTGTTTGCACTGTTAGCCTTTTTAACAAGTTCCGTTAAAAAAGCACATAGACACGTCATATTAATTCTATTCCTTTCTCCCTTCACATCTTTAAATCTAAATTTCCAAATCCAAAACCCTAGAACCAGAGTACCTAATTTTTGTGCCAATGTCTTCATTCATGAGCAATGAGTAATGGACCAATTCAGGAAAAAAAAACAAAAACTTAAAGGACCAATCTGAGACAAGGGTTAAACTTAAAGGTGCGCATGAGTAATTTGTAGTTTTATAAAGAGACAGCAAAAGGAAAGATAGATGAAAATCCATCTATGGCCTTTTATGATTCTTGTAATTTCAAATTCTTCTGGATCCTGTAGGTATCTGCTGCCCGAGAAGAAGTGCCAGGTAGACGTGGATATCCCGGTTACATGTATACAGATCTTGCAACAATATATGAACGTGCTGGAAGAATTGAGGGACGAAAAGGCTCTATTACACAAATTCCAATTCTAACCATGCCTAACGACGGTGATGAAATATTACTAAACTTTGTCAGCTCTCACACGTAGCGCACTCTTAATTATGACTGATTATCTTTATTGAACATCTTCTATACAGATATTACGCATCCAACTCCCGATCTTACTGGATATATCACTGAGGGGCAGATATATATTGACCGGCAGTTGCACAACAGACAGGTCGGTTATATTGAAGTTTTAGATGTTATTATGCAAACATTGCTTTTGTTTAATTACCTGAATAATGCACAATAGTTTTTTTTTTGGATGTATTACAGGGTGAATAGTGAATTGCTTACAACATTTCAGACTGAAACTAAACACACTGTTCCTTTTTTGTTTTTACTTACCAGATATATCCACCAATCAATGTTCTTCCATCGCTGTCTCGATTAATGAAGGTGAGATTAATCTTGTCTGTTTCATGTCACAAAGTGCCATCGACTGATAATTTCATTTTAACTTTGTTTACTCTTGGACGAGTGAGGGGTCCTTACATTTGATTCTGTCCAACAATCACCCTTTAATGTTGCTAAAATTTGTCAAAACTCTGGCCCTTTTCTAGCAAAATTAACATCACTCTCGTCAATTAAAAATTAAAGTATGAGGTTTTATATTGTATCATGGTTGCCTCTGCAGAGTGCCATCGGGGAGGGAATGACACGAAGGGATCACGCTGATGTTTCCAACCAGGTCTTAATTTTTACCTCTCTTTTTTGTTTACAGTATTGCTAATTATCGGTTTATAAATTATCTTATTGGTGTCATTATGTTGTTCCCCAGCTCTATGCAAATTATGCCATTGGAAAGGATGTCCAGGCAATGAAAGCCGTGGTCGGAGAAGAAGCACTTTCGTCTGAGGACCTGGTCTCTAATATTTTCCTTTTAGGATTTTTTTATTATACTGAAGTTGTTCTTGAAGCGATGGTGTTAATTAAGTTCCCCTTTTTCTTTTTATTTTTTTATAACAGCTATATCTGGAATTTCTCGACAAGTTTGAGAGGAAGTTTGTTGCACAAGGAGCGTATGATACCCGCAACATCTTCCAGTCTCTAGATCTTGCATGGACTTTGCTTCGGATTTTCCCTCGCGAGCTTCTTCATCGTATACCGGCAAAGACTCTCGATCAGTACTACAACCGAGATGCCGGCAACTGATTCATTTATTCTCTTTCTCATCTGACAGTCCTTATTTTTTCTATTCAGCACATATGTTACATATAATAAAGGTTTAAGTGCCTCATATTTTGATTTCCTCATCTAGTCAGAGTGAAGACCCCATAGATATTTTATTTCCTGTGCCAATTTTTTTCCTGGGTAGTGAGGATTTGATTACTATTTTGCTATCAATTTGAGAAAGTGTTAATGACATTGTGGAATATCCAGCGCAGTTAGGAGCTTTTATGATTGGGAAATACCTTGTAATTTGATTATTGAGCATATTATAATCAGGGCATTTATTTATTAGCCACTTTGTTAATTTTGGCTTTAGTATGATTAATGATTGAAATGAACTTGATCACTTTTAGAATTTGGATTGACCTTAACTCAATTCTACCAAATTAGTTTCTAAGGTGAGATAAACGGATTCGGATCCACTACTTCTCTTTTATCTTCTTCCATCTCCTAACTCTCTATCTTTTTCTTAATCTCACTCTCTCACTTCATTAAAAAGTATTAATATAACCAAAAGAGAGAGTTGAATTAAGAGAGACATAGAGTTAGGAGAGAGAATGAGAGAAAAAAGGAAAGGATCAAATCTCGAGATAAACACATTTTAGGCCATTTTTATTTTTTTACATTTTAGGCGATTTCATCTTGTCTGATGGTGGATGGTTCAATGAATTTCTAATCAACATGTTTAAAACTTGTAAGATGAGAACTACTCATCACTCATAAACACATGTTTAGATGACATGTCATCTAGTGTAAGACTATGTGAGACTTCTTATAAACAACTTGTTTTTGGAACAATTTTTATTTTTTATTTTAAAATGATATTGGAACACATTATCATACATTTACTGCATATACCTCATACTGTTCATATGTATTTATACTGTGAACAATGTTTTTTCTTTGTCGACCTTTTTTATTTATAAAAGAAAAATATAATTTTTTTATTGAAATTTTGTTTTAATAGAGAACCTTTTTAATATAAAATTTGAATTATGTTATTAATCAATTTTATTAATTTGTTAATCACCAAAATGTATTTTACTAATCACTTTTTTGGAACATGACCATGAGCAACAACATCAACCTCTCTCTGCTTCTCCTTTGCCTTCTTCTCCTACACGATATCAACTCCTGGCCCTCCCTCATCCATAACATCAGGCTCACGATTAACCTGAGTAAGCTCACCATCACTAGCAGCCTCAGGCTCAGGGCGAGTAGTCTCAGCAGCCGCGGGTTCAGGACGAGTAGTCTTATCAGCCCTAGCCTCGGCCGATCGCTTCTGTGACCGTTTCTTCGGAGGGTTCTCTGCCGTCTTTGCCCTCCTGGAAGATCCACTAACCTTAGTCGGTCGTTTCCCTTTGTCACCTTTAGATGCAGATTCCATGTCTAAATATGAATAAAAAAACAAACAAATTCGTTTAGAAAATAATCACTTGAAACATCAAAAACAAGTTCAGCATCAGTGGAAAGCGAACACCTACCACACACTTCGCTTTCTAGAAAGCGATATAACGTAGTCGGAAAAAAAAAGAGAAAAATGATTGAAACGATGAAATGCGAGTTTACCTAGCTAGTGTTAATCTTCACTTCTTTGTTGATTGCGGTCCCAAACAAGCAAACATCTTAAACTTTGATGCACTTTTTGAGTATTGATGGTTTGAGAGATATTTCGAGAGTTTTTAACGCTTTTTTGGAAATGAAGAATAGGGGGAAAAGAAGAAACGGCCATGCCTTATATAGGAAGACCGTTCGCTTTCTAGTAAACGAACAAAAAAGTAAAGTTTCGCTTTCAAGAAAGCAAATGTTATTTTTTTAAACCTTCTTCCCTGGGGGTGGATGCATTCTAATGGCGGACAAGCGGTCACATTATTTACACACTCTCTTTTTAAGAAGTGAATTGTGGATGCATTCTAATGTTATCGACTTTTTTATTAGACTTAAATGCAGTTTTGACCTCCATATTTTTCAATTGTTTGATTTTAACCTTCAAATATTAATTGCTCAATCTTAATCCCCTAAATTTTACAAATGCTCAATTTTAGCCCCCAATTTTTAATTGTTTGGTTTTGATCACCCAATTTTACCCCCTATTACATTTGGTAGTCCTCCATTGACTTTTTTAACTAATAATTGTATATGTGATATTATAAAATTTTAAAACTAAATAAAAAATGTTTCAAATTAAATAAATAATAAATATAAATTTTACAAAATTATCCGTTGAATTGAATGTTAAGATCATACATAATTTTTTTAAAGAAATTAAAAATTATTTGATATGTTATTGAGACTTATAAAAACTAACAGTATTGATCATTAATTTTAATAGATTTCAATAAAATATCACCACAAAAGCTAGCTTAAGAGTTGAGGTTTGCACTATCTTTATAAAGACTATCTACGCCATATTTCAATAACATTCTAACACTATTTGATATGTTATTGAGATTCATCAAAACTAACAAGATTGACCATTAATCTTAATAGATTTAAATAACATATCACCACAAAAGCTAGTTTAAGAGTTGAAGTTTGCACTATCTTTATAAAGACTATCTACGCCATATTTCAATAACATCTCTAACACTATTTGATATGTTATTGAGACTCATCAAAACTAACAAGATTGACCATTAATCTTAATAGATTTAAATAACATATCACCACAAAAGCTAGCTTAAGAGTTGAAGTTTGCAATATCCTAATAAATGTTATCTAATATCCTAATAAATGTTATCTATGTCATATCAATGTGAGACTTCTAACACACCTCCTCACGTACAAGATTGAAAAAACTGGAATGTGAAATCAACAACAAAGGGTGACCCAAATATGGGAGGACTACACAACAAACAACAAATGAATCTAGGATAGACTTTGATACTCTATTAAAATTTGGGAGGCTTATACTCAACCACAAAAACTAGCTTGAGAGTTGAGGTTTGCATTATCCTTATAAATGAAGGTAGTTTTGCCAACGACTTGTAACATCTTTTAACGAAAAAAATCGTTGCCAAAAATCACATTTCTTGTAATATCTCTAGCCAATGTGAGACTTTTAACACACCTCCTCACGTTCTGGACTGAACAAACTGGAACGTGAAATCAATAACAAAGGATGACCCAAATAAGGGAGGACTCCACAACAAACAACAAATGAATCTAGGATAGACCATGATACTATATTAAAAGTTGGGAGACTTATATTCAACCACAAAAGCTAGCTTCAGAATTAAAGTTTGCACTATCCTTATAAAAGCTATATATGTCATATCTCTAGCTAATGTGATACTTCTAATGATTTATAATGTATATATATATATATATATATATATATATATATATATATATATATATATATATATATATATATATATATAAACTTTCTATCAATCTATAATGTAATATTATTTAAACCATTCTTTCATGTATATATGTTAGAAATGAGTCACAAAACATTACTGATCCCATTGAATGATACGTACGTTCACAGTGATCTCTATGTATGTAGACGATCTTCACTTTTTCTAAGTAAATAAATATATAGATGAAAGTTGACATCTCTAGTTTTATGGTGTGTTTGGTTGTGGAGAGAAAGTGAGAAGAGAGAAATAGGTGAGAGAGAGTATGAGAAGAGAGAAATAAGTGAGAAATAGAGTAGATTTGAGATGTTGTTTGGTTTAAGAGAAAAATAGAAGAGATACAGAAGAAAGAAGTATTGGTTATGTATATAAGTACCAAAATACCCCTGTTTTAAAATATTTAATTAAAATTAATGAATATTATTATGAAAATTAAATTAATTAGTTTCTGAATTTTATAAAAAAATTAGAACACTTTTTCTTTTGGAACCTAGAACATACTGTATTTTTTAATAATAACAAAAAGCAAAAAAATAAATAAATAAATATTGAAGGAATAAAGAAACAAACAAATAAAATGCTCAATTCCAATTTTTTTGCATCTCTCACTTCCATTCCCAGATTTCTCTCCTCCACATGTCATCACCATTCTTTGCTTAGTTTTTTTGGAAGCTTCTTATTTATCGTCATCATCTACACTACATGGATGCATAATAGATTTTCTCCTATTTTTATTATACTCTTCCTCGTCGATCATTCACGAAAAAATGGATGCATTTACAACTCATCTTCAACAGTGTTTTCATTTTGCCCCTTCATATTCAAGAGCCACATAGTTGCAATTTGTAGAAACAATTATAAATTATGTATCAAAATATAAGATCTAAAAACAAGGGTGAAAATGGAACAACAAAAAGTTAAGCAACTTCTCTCCCCTTTCTTCGTTGCCTAGAGAACTATGAAGCCCCGATACGCTACACGATACGGATACGATACGATACCGATACGCCGATACGTGAAAATTTTAAAAAATTCATATCCGATACTGGCGCGATACGTTATTTAAAAATTAATTTTTAAATTAAATATATAAATGCACAATAATATTAATAATGATAATTTTTTTGAAAGACAAAAAATTATTATTATTATAAACGTCAATAGTTCATTGTACAAAGAGTACACACAAGTCAATTAGCTTGCACAAGAGCAAAATAGTTTGAGGCTCAACATACAAGGGTTCATCAGTCCTAACTAAAGACATATAATAGCTCAAAAAACATATAATAGTCATGACATCAAGCCTCTTCAACAAGTTCATCTTGTAGCAATATCAGACAATTATATAGGTCCTGCAGCTGACCAATTAAAAGCATAAAACATTCATTCTTATACTAGAATTTTGGGACAAGCCCAAATACTTAAACAACCTGTTATATAGTAGGACACCATAGTGACTTCAAACAGTGACAAAGACAAAAAATACTAATTATAATAAATTAAAATCATTAATACTAAGTTAAGTATTTATGTTTCATTAATATTGTCCTAAAAAATAATAATCACCAGTACATTTTAAGTTATACATCTTAAGTTAAGTATTATACAACATCATTAGTACTATCCAAAAAAAGACATTGTTAGTTACCCGTGTAACAACATAATAGTTTGACATTCACTAGGAAACATGGATTCTATCGGATATTATTTTTTATTTAAAAATAAATATTTAACCGATACTTTTTCGATACGAGTATCGGGAAGTATCGGACGCGTATCGGATATTATTTTTTTATTTAAAAATAAAGATTTAACCGATACTCTTCCGATACGAGTATCGGGACGTATCGGAAGAGTATCGGTATCGGATGCGTATCGGACACGATACTTCACCAATTTTAGAGTATCCGGGCTTCAGAGCTAGAGAAGAAAGCAAAAAGTAGTGGGTCCCACAAATTTATAATATCTCTTCTCTATTTCTTTGCATTCCAAACAAGAGAAAATCACTATCTCTTCTTTATTTCTCTCTTCCCTATTTCTCTCTTCCCTATTTCTCTTCAACCAAACAGACCATTAGAGATTTTGGATCCATATGCCGGCCGGCTAAGGCTTATATTCTATAAAATATATTGGACCGAGATTGTGTCTTTTGTGCCTATATATATAGCATTAAATTTAATATTTTATATTCATTTATAATAATTTAATCACACACTAATTATAATTTTCCTTAAGTTTCAAAGAAACCGTATTAAAAATTGTACAACCTTGGTCTTTAATTTGTATATGTTTATGCCAGCTGGGGAGTGAAAACAAATGACAAGCGGCATCTTAGGGATGAATTTCAACCCTAACATGATCTAAAAGAAGAGTTGTATAATTTCGAGTCAAAACGACAAAACCTCTTGAAATAAGTCATAAGACTCTTATTTTAATTTTATCATCCAATAATGTGTTGTCTTAATTCACAACAAGAACTTGTGAGGGAATTAATGAATCCATTTGAATTTGATTGATTTTTAAGCTTATGAAAATTGTTTATGCAACTAAATATATTTTTATGTCGATTTATAAGTTTTTATAAATTACCTTAAAAATATTATAATAATATATAAAAATTTATTGATTTGTATAAGTTGTTTCAAATAAGAATAAAAATAAAGGAAATTTTTTTTTCTACCCCTACAATTATCACTTCACCCCAACATTTTTTTTAATATTCCCAATTTACCCTTGTTTAACTTTAATATATTTTATTATTTTGTTTTTTGTCTTATTATAACTGGTCCGGTACACTGTTCACCCACCGAAAAACTGTACTGGTAAGTACATAAGTTGACCGGTTTGTAATTTCCACCGGTACACTTTTCCCAAGTGTACCGGTATGTATTTTCTGGGAAATTTTTTTTTTTACGTTACCGGTACACTTGTTTAAAAGTATACCGGTATGGTTGTACAGGCGAAAAAAAAAATACTTTACCGGTACACTTTTTAAAAGTGGACCGGTATGCAACAATTTTTCCAGCTATACCGGTACACTTTTTAAAAGTGTACCGGTTTGATAAAATTAAACAGTGTATTTTTAAACAGCTACGTATTTTTCTATAAAAACAACGATAACAATAACAACTGTATTTTGGTCTCTAACAGCTATACCGGGAATTTCCAGCTATGTATTTTTTGATAAAAACAACAACTGTACAGGTTTGAGAAAAAGTGTAGTGGTTTGTCATGACAATTTTGATAATTTCATTTTCTTCTTTTATTTTTAAACAGATATGGCTCAAACCGGCAATGCAGATCAAATGTCGGTAGATACTACAGATATTTTTACAACAGATGAAAAATTTGATACACGAGATGCTGTTCTTGAATGGGCTCGAAAGGTTGGAGATGCCAATAAAGTCAGTATTATTATTACAAGGTCAGATACAAAGAACGAAGTAAGAGGACGAAATGACAAGTTAATTTTGGGTTGTGATAAAGGTGGAAAATATGACTCTTCAGGAAGTTCAACAACAAGTGCATCAAAAAAGTGTAATTGTCCATTCAAAATTAGAGCCACACCTTCAACAGATGGTTCAGGATGGAAAGTTCATGTTAAATGTGGAGTTCACAACCACGGGCTACCTGATCAGTATGCAGGCCATCCTCGAAAGGCGCGTTTAACCGTAGATGAAACCAAACGTGTTGAAGATTTGACAAAGTGTAAAGTGGCACCAAGGAATATAGTTTTAGATTTGAAGAGACAAAATCCAGAATCTGTTGTTGATGCTAAACTAATATATAGGAAAAGAAACATGTTACAAAAACAAGAAAGAGGTCATAGAACAGAGATGCAACACTTGCTACAATGGTTAGATGATGCAAAATATGTCACCTGGAATAGAAGAAAAGATGATGGGTCTGATGTTTTGAGTGATATTTTTTGGGCACATCCAGAATCAATCAAGTTGCTGAACTTGTTTCCTATTGTTTTGGTTATGGACTGCACATACAAAACGAATAAATACAGACAACCATTACTTCAAATTATTGGTATAACGTCAAATGATTTGACATTTGCTGTTGGATTTTCTTATATGGAATCCGAGAAGACAGACAATTACCGTTGGGCATTAGAAAAGCTGAAAGTATTGTTTAGTAAGCAAGATATATTTCCGCAAGTAATTTTGACTGACAGGGAGCTTGCTCTGATGAATGCAATTGAAATTGTATTTCCACATTCTGTTAATATGCTTTGTACGTGGCACATAAATAAAAATGTTTGTGCGAGAATGGCTGTACATGTACCTAAGGATATGCGAGAGTCGCTGCAAAATTTGTGGTATAATGTTGTATACAGTCAAAATGAGGTGGAGTTTCAGCAGCGGTTGAATGAACTTGACCAAGCTTGTGTTAATTCAAGCAAGTTTGTTGAGTACATCAATAACATCTGGTTGACACCTCACAAAGAAAGATTTGTGCATGCATGGACCAATAAAGTAATGCATTTCGGAAACACAACGACTAATAGGTATGATTATGTATATTTCTATAGTGTAATTTTTTATTTTTTTATTTTTGCGTTTAAATGACTTTTTTGTGAAATGTAATATTTAGAGTTGAGTCTGCACATTGGAAACTGAAGCAGATGTTGGAAAACAGCAAAGGTGACTTATTCAAGTGTTTGACATCCATGAATGACAATATAATTCTACAAATTGGTTCAATTAAGGCATCATTTCAAAAAAGTTTTTATTACACTGAGCACCTACACAGCAGTCCATTTTTTAGCAATTTAAGAAGTTTTGTCTCTAGGGCGGCTATGACACTAATTTCTGCAGAGTTTGAGAAAGTTGGCATTGTTGGAACCGATAAGAACATGTGTGGTTGTACACTTCGGTCAACTTGTGGGTTGCCTTGTGCATGTGAATTGGGTAGGTATACATTGAGCGGTGTTCCGATACCATTAGATTCAGTTCATGGTCACTGGAAGATATTAACTATGGAAGGACCACTAGAGGATGACATAGAGGATGGATATGAGCTGGACATGAGTCATGCAATAGATGCCATATGGAGTCGATTTCGGTCGCTAGATAATGTTGGTAAAAGAGTGTTAAAGAGTAAAATGTTTGAACTTGCTTATCCAACTACAAGTTCGTTGTGTCCACCACCTGAACCAATAAAAACAAGAGGAGGAGTGAAGAAAAACGATAGAGGCAAAGCACCAAAGGGTTATGATGTGTATCGTGAACCGTCGTACTTTGAGCATGTAGAAAGAGAAACTACTGATTCACAAGGTTCATCGAAGAAGGTGTGTACACAACCATTGTTGACCAAAATATCCACCCCTCTGAATTGCAGTCTCTTGCAATGCAATATCATAAGTCACCCCCAACAACTCAGCTGCAAGTGCCGCAGCTTCTTCCATCGTATATGATCTAGGAGTAAACAATTGACCTCTAACGGGCAGATGCAACAGACATGCCACATCGTCAAGTGTAATCGTCATTTCACCAAACGGCATGTGAAATGACGATGTCTCAGGGTACCACCTCTCCACGAATGCCGACAAAAGCGAGGGATCACACTTTTTCAAATTAGTGCGCTCAAGCCAGCACAATCCAGTATTATTCAACCACCTCTGAATAATAGGTGGATGTTGATCAGGAACCCAGCTACTCAACTTATCTCCTAAAGATGCTATCCTTAATCCTGGTTTTTCTCTGTCAAGGCGTTCCTACATATATTTAAAAGAAAACATTATCAATAATATGTCAACACTAAAATTGTTCAAATGCTATATAAATCATCTAATTTATATTCAGGTATATATGATAGTCCAACGATATAACTTAATAAATAACAACAAAACAAACAATTGGTTACCTGACCAAGCCATATATAACGCGACACGTGATGTTCGTATCGTGTCAGCAGACTAACATCAATCGGTCCACCAGGCCATCCCACTGGCTGCTGCTCCTGACGGTCACGATTATCTTCCCGGTTCGGCTGTCGGTGAATAATTCTACCATCTCGTCCTCGGGTACGCGCCACTGAAAAAATAAAGTTAATTATTATTAATTAACTATAAAAAAAATCTGCTAAAAAAAGAACATTTTAGCTAGAAAAAAAAAATTGCTAGGGAAAATTGCTACAACTGTACCGGTACACTTTTTCAAAAGTGTACCGGTATGAATATTCATAAAATTGCATACCGGTACACTTGTTCAAAAGTGTACCGGTATTAATATTCATACCGGTACACTTTTGAACAAGTGTACCGGTATTCAATTTTATGAATATTCATACCGGTACACTTTTGAACAAGTGTACCGGTATTCAATTTTATGAATATTCATACCGGTACACTTTTGAACAAGTGTACCGGTGCCTATATTTCAAACCGGTCTACTTGGACGAAAGTGGACCGGTAAACTTACTTTTTCGCTTTTCTCTCTACACTGGTACACTTCTTTTACCAAATGAGTGAAAATGAATTTTTTTCTACTGTTTTACATTATATATGAGGGCATTTTAGTCATTTCACATGTAAATGTTGGGGTAAAGTGATAATTGTAGTGGTAGAATAAAATTTTTTCAAAAATAAATCAATCTAAACGGGTGCTATATATAATTCAAAAACACGTGAACTGAGCCAAAATATAATATAGGCGGTTCAAGTGCTCATGATGCAATTCAATATGATTCCCTCACGAAAGCTCCTTTTGTACGGCAACAATAACGGACATGATAGTTACTGTAAACTACATGCAAGAGGTATACTCTTTATACACTCACGAAACCGATAAATTTATCTCAAGGCCCTCACATCCTAAGTGCTAGTTGTTGCCTGTTGTTAGAGACGGTTATAACCGTCTTCCCTCTATAAGGAAAATGTTGGAATGCTAACGTGTTTTGTAGGTGCTTTTTTAGTATGATCTACCATATTAAAACTCCACTGCCAGTGTAACTATCTCAAGCTTCGACATCAAAATAATCTAGTTCGATATGTTCGTGGCAAAATAGATATATTAACTCTGATGCAGGATTTCTCAAATCTAACATTTTATTATTAGACCAAATGTTTTAAGTTAATAAAAAAATAAAAAGAAGTTTATATATGCATTTCTTGTGGTCAACAAAGCCTAGTACAATTGCGTGTATTTGTTTATTAATCCATGAAATAAAGAAAGCTAAACCACTAATTTTTTTGTAAAGTAATTGTTCAACATGTGCAAGAATTACTTATTAGTTAAGGGTTGAAATATTATATGTTTTCTCTTTATCGAAAGGTAACCTAGGTTTCCTAAACAACCATCTAACCTACCTGTCTCTCTCTCTATCTCTTTCACATTTCCATACATCCTCCAAAGAAATAGACACAAAAATTTAACTTAATCCCATGATTTCAAAAGTCTATAATTAATTATAATTAATGTGGTTTTCAAAGATATTAATTAATATAAAAACTTACATATTTTAATCCCACCATGAATATTTTATTGTTATGAATACTTTCCTAGTTGTGAGAATGGCTGCAAGTTCCACCACTTTATTTGTCTCTCTGTCTCTCTCTCTTTCCCCTTCCAATCTCATCCTATTCCGTTTTCTCAGCAGTACTCAATTGATCCATTTGTTTTTCTATTAGTTTTCAGGTTTGAATCATTGGACACTCTTAAATCTATAATACTTTCTTTCTTTTTTTATCATTTTTATTTTAAAAATCCTGTATACATATGATATAATTTAATTGTTCATTACTATTCTAAAATTTCTCTCTTATTTAATTACTATAATTTTCTATCTTTCTTTTTTGTTTTTCTACTTCTTTAGAAAACTTTGAGTATATGGCCGGCATAGACTTGGGTTCAGCATCACAACACTTTGTTCACCGTCTCCAACGACCAGACCTTGAAGTTCATGATGAGAGTCAAGATCAAGATGGAAACAACAACAACCATGAAGGGCTTGACCTAGTTTCACCAAATCATGGTCTTGGCGATGTTGTTGGTCGTAGACCCAGGGGAAGACCTCCAGGCTCAAAGAACAAACCTAAACCACCGGTGATCATCACAAGAGAGAGTGCAAACACACTTAGGGCTCACATCCTTGAGGTTAGTAGTGGTTGTGATGTGTTTGACTCTGTGGCTACCTATGCAAGAAAGCGTCAAAGAGGGATCTGTGTCCTCAGTGGTAGTGGAACTGTTACTAACGTGACCTTGCGACAGCCAGCTGCCGCAGGATCTGTAGTGACACTGCACGGAAGATTTGAGATATTATCTCTGTCTGGATCCTTTCTACCACCTCCAGCTCCACCGGGTGCTACAAGTTTGAGTGTGTTTCTAGGTGGAGGTCAAGGTCAAGTTGTGGGAGGAAATGTTGTTGGTCCTTTGATTGCTTCTGGGCCGGTTATTGTTATCGCTTCATCTTTCACTAACGTAGCCTATGAGAGGTTACCGTTGGATGAAGATGAATCCCTTCAGATGCAACAAGGGCAATCATCTGCAGGCGGTGGTGGTGGTGGTGATGGTGTTAATAACTCTTTTCCTGACCCATCTTCGGGGCTTCCATTCTTCAATTTACCTCTAAATATGCCTCAATTGCCTGTGGATGGTTGGGCTGGAAACTCCGGTGGAAGACAATCTTATTGAGCTTAAATTTGGGCACAAAGGTGAGTTGAATTCCATGATTTTAATTTCCTTTGAATTAATCATTTGTGAAGAAGTACTGATTTTCTTGTAGTCTTGTTTTCTTAATTAAATTTCCTTCCTAGGTATGTTGTAAGGATTTAATTTTTAGGAACAAATTGTGAAACATTAATTTCTCTTTGGTTGTTGGAGTTGTTAGATGAATTCTTGTGATTAACCCCTGAGTGGAATAAATCGTTGGACAAATAAACATATATGCACATATATGTTATAGGGTTTTTTTTACATATGTTATAGGTTTTGATGCTATTGTTTTCTTTCATAATCCATATATAATAAATTATATGTTTCCATGGTTTAGATTTGGATGGAACAAATGACAGTTCTTACATGTTAAAACGAATCAAAAATAAAGTATTGAAACTATATGGATAACTTCATCGTTCAAAATAATCGACACAATTTGTCTTTTTTGTTGGCACTCAAAGAATAATTAATTAAAAGAATCCAAACATTATTGCTTTTGACCTAATGAAGGTTATCGTCCCTCTCTCTTATAATTAACTCCACCATAAACAAGTGGGGAAAAACTAATTATATTTTCTTGATTTATGTTTCCTTTAATTTAATTAATGGGGTTGTCATATACAAGTCGTCTAATAAATATTTTGTTTTTGGGTCAAGCTAATGCATAATTTATGTCTTAACAATTTTGTTGACATTTAGTAGCATTTTGAAGCATCTAACTTGATCTCTTCTAAACTATAAATTTTAGATTCCATTCAAGTGGAGAAGAAAAATCTGCAGATGGAAGAACAAATTAAATTTACTAGTAAAGTGAGAGGGCAAAGATATGATAAAGGCCCTAAGTTAAGTGTGTTATAGCAATTTTTTAGGGTTTTTTTAGGGTTTTTATTTTATTTTTTTATCTTAACAATATGTAATGTTTTTTTTTTCTTTCAAAAGGAACAATATATAATGTTTAAACCAAACCATGATAGAAGTTAAATAGATTCTACCTCAAAAAAGAAGTTAAATATTAATAGATTCTTCTATTAGAAAAGAAAAATAGATTCTATGTTAATTTTATTTTACTATATTCAAAGTATTCTAAGAGACAAGATATATTTGTGCAAAACACTATACTTTTTAATACGACCGCAAAACACTATACTTTTTAATACGACCTAAGATTAATATATTTTTGTAGCTTTGTCTTACAACAGATAAGCTAACTTTGATTGCTAGATTGAGTGCACATATTAAATTGATTAATTCTTTTCTTCTTACATAAACAAATTCCTTAAGATCATCGTATGACTTAACCTCAAGGCTCATCTCACCTAACAAAAGGCATGTTTATCCATAAAATGTGTCTTAAAAGAATAACATATGCATGTGGTATAGCCTTCCTTAAATTATGTACTTGCACAGCACTCTCCACTTGCCTCTCTTGTTTAATTAAATACTTTGGAACAAATATATACTTTTTTTTAAGAAGAATAAATATATACTCTCAAAGTTTTGATGCAAAAGTTAGGTTATAATCGGGTGTTATTATATATATCTACACTTTGTCAAAAAATAAAATAAAATAAAATAATATATATCTACTCATAATAATACTTTAATTTCTTTCTTCCTTCATAAGTTCACACTTTTATATCTAATCTAATTATAATAATAAAGGCCGAATCTCAACCATTTTTCTTAGAAGCTGCATAAAAAATGAGGGTAATGTAGTTCATATATAAACATTTTTTTAGGGTCATATAAAATTGGTTTTATAACAGGCTAGAACCAAATGTGCCATTTGCTGTAAATTACATAATAAGATGTTATTTCTTTGTTTCTTTGTTTTCC
Organism: Trifolium repens; assembly: GCA_030408175.1. NCBI lineage: Eukaryota > Viridiplantae > Streptophyta > Magnoliopsida > Fabales > Fabaceae > Trifolium > Trifolium repens. The sequence goes on from CP125848.1 coordinate 20,305,077, forward strand.
TACCAATAGGAAAAATGTTTATTATGTATGCATGTTGTAAGGATGAATGATTAGTTGATTAAATAATCAAAGATATAAAAGAGGATTGATAAGGGGAAGAGGGAAGCGGAATGGAATAAAGGCTTGATAAAGAAGATTGAGGCTTAAGTATAACATCAAGTATATATTGGTTTTTATCCATTTAGAATGTTTTAATTATTTCTAAGCTTGTAAGAAAGAAATTGTTTGGTTTGCATAAACGTAATGATTGTGAAAATATCAAGAGTTGTGTTGTAATTAGGTTGTTCAAATAAAAATTGTGTTGTGATTAGATATCATTATCTAATCACTTAACATATCTATGCGATCGATTATATATTTCATATGTTATAATTATATGTTTGTACCAATTGCTCTACGTACATTTCTGTGTCCGGAAAACGACGAGTTACGTTATATCTATTATTCTCCAATGTCTCGCTCAGATAAATCAATATAACGACTTTACGATCCAATAGTGTCGTGTCGTGACTATGAAATTAACCCTATGTCTAGCAAAACTTTCATATATGAATTTCTTCCATTTCAATCAAATAAAAAGTCTTTATCAAGCATTTTCTAAATCAAAAGATCAATATTAGACTTTAACGTCGGAAAAGCATTAAAACATGAATAATCCATAAACATATCAAATAATACTTTACATATAACCAACCATTATCAGATACTTACATTAAGACACTAGATAACTAACCTAATCCCAAAAGAGAGGGTTTAGCTACTCATAGTCATGAGCTTACAAATGATAATAAAAGAGATGAGATTGTACCAAGGACTCTTTCTAACTTTACCCACTCTATTTTGTCTTCTTTAATGATATATTATGTAAAACTCTGTGTTTGAGCTCTATTAATTTTATAAGAATAGAAAACATTTTCTCGTTGGACGAGCATGTGGTCGTCAATCGAGTACCAAGCTTTCTTTTAGAGATAGGAAAAACCAGCTCGATGAGAAACTATTTTAGATGCGAATAATGTTAACTTGATCTCACCTTTCACTCTCTTTGAAATTGCGGAAGTAGTTAAGGAGAGTGATGATAATTTTGGTATTTATTGAAAGGACGGGTCAACGTTGATTTCATGAAGGAATTTTGGTATTTATTGAAAGGATAAGTTAGAATTCTGTTTGAACAATTTCATGAAAATAGTTGTTTTCCAAAAACAAATCTTGTTGTATTTTGTCACTCATATTTCAAAAGTGAATTACCCTTTTGGAATGCCGGATTATAGACCAATTTCATTGCTTGAGTGTTTTTATAAGCTTGCTGCTAACGCTTTTGTAGCTAGGTTATATACAAAGTTATGCATTCGATAGTGGTGGTAAATGAATTAATGTTGGTAATGGTGGTAAATGAAGTGGTTGATTTGGCTAGGAAATCAGAACGAGAATGTTTGGTGCTAAAGGTTGATTTTGAAAAAGCCTACGACTTCAATGGTTAGGGTTTGTTTGATTATCTACTAAGAATGTTCGAGTATAGCGATAAATGGAGAGAGGATGCGTGCTTGTGTAGAAAATGCGGGTTCTCGTGAATGGAAGTCCAACAAAAGGAATCAATATTCAAAGGGGGCTTAAATAAGGAGACCCTTTATCACATTTTCTATTTTTGTTGATTGTAGAAAGTTTTAGTGGGTCGTGAGGAGAGAGGTGGAAGTGAACGGGTTCAAAGGTTTTGTTGTGGGACAACAAGAAGTGGTCATTTCTTATCTTCAACATGTGTGGGACACTCTTTGTTGCGGCAAGTGTGAGGTGAGAAGTCTCACATTGCTTAAAAAAGTGGAGGGTGAACACTTTATAAGTGAGAGAACCCATAAACCTAACGCCTTAAGGTTTTGGGTTAAAGTGTAGTGTCTAACTCACTTGTGAAGTTGTTCTTATACCCAATGTGGATGATCCCCCGACTGCCCCCTCCAGTGGCGGAGCTAGACCAATATGTTCGGGGGGGCCGTAAACAAGTTTGAATTTTTTTTCTATAAAAGGCTAAAATATTTATATAAATTATCAATATAATATAAAATTTTAATTGAATGATAAATTTTATACTCGTTAAAATATAACTGGTACAATTTAATTTCTCTAATATATTATATATAATCAACATTCCTTTAGAAAAAATAATAATTTGAGCAAAGTTAATTTTGTGGTGACAAGATTTTCAAATAAATTCAATTAAATGCCAAAAATGTACCATGCTGGATTTGAACCCATGACATCTAAGTGAAAATTCCGCTTCTCAACCACCAGGCTACACAAAAAATCATGATATTTATTGACGCTTATTAATATATATAACATAAAATTTAATAAAATTAAAAATTGGTATATATACCTATTGAAAAATGAAAATTTTGGGACGGGCCGCGGCCCTCCCCGGTCCTAAAGGGGCTCCGCCCCTGGCCCCCTCGTGACCCAACAGTGGTATCATAGTCGATGGGTGGACAAAGGATTCAACCGGCTCCTTGTATCGAAAGTCTTCCTGACAAAGATGGTCAGACGACAAGTCCCATTGAGCTACCACAACGGCGGGACAAGTATATGAATGAAGAAAAAACTCCCGGTTGAGGGGGAGCATGATGAATTAAAGGACTCACACTTAAGGGGGAGATTGTTGTGGCAAGTGTGAGGTGAGAAGTCCCATGTTGTTTAGAAAAGTGGAGGTTGAACACTTTATAAGTGAGAGGACCCATAAATCCAACTCCTTAAGGTTTTTGATTAAAGTGTGGTGTCCAACTCACTTGTGAAGTTGTTCTTAAACCCAATGTGGATGATCCCCGGCTGCCCCATCGTGACCAAACAAGTTTCAATTGATAATTTATGTACTATAAAGGCAATTTTAAGGGGTTTTGAGTTGGCATCAGAACTTAAAGTTAATTTTTGATAGAGTTGTCTAATAGGGGTTAATGTAAGAGTTTAGGAATATGTCTTGTACTAGTAGGAGTATTCGTGCAACGCACAGGGAAAACCGTCTTTTTGTAATTTCGTACACAATTTTTAATTTGTAAATGCTATATAAGTTTGTGATAAAATTGAATGGATAGTTAAATTATAATTTGGATTTAATAAATGTTAAGTAAATTCAAAGGAAACGTCTATGATATTGGTCTATATCTTAGTCTATAACTAATTCAATGATATTGGTCTAATGGATTATGAAATTAGAATTTCTAAGTGAAAGTCGGTCTAATTAGATTTTTTCTTTTACTAAGTCGGTCTAATTAGAACAAAACAAAATCAAAGGAAAATAATATCGAAAGAGATACTAATGTCTCTCACAGAGATTTCAAATTAAAATTTTGAACATTCATGCATAAAAAATCAATGAAAATATATTACCATTGGTCAGGATTTAGCCATTGTTTCCATCCACCACACTATAGCAAACAGCTCTCCCTCACAACCCATTTCCATAATATGAGAGTTAAAGAGAGAAGTGAGATAAACTGATAAAGAATGAAAAATATTATATTACAAATTTAATTTACAATAGTAATGTAAATTAGTAGAACACTTCAACTCAATTTATATTAGGATAAAATACTTGATGTCTAAAAGCTAGAAATGAGCAACATGTGTAAAAACCACAAACATAATTTACAAATTTGTTAAGAACAATCAGATTGATAGAATGTGATTCTACCATGTGCAGAAAAAATGAGTTAAAGATGGATATCTGGTACAATTCTTCCTCTATAGATTGTAAACACTAACCAGGATTCCAGTTGACAAACAACAAAAAAGAAATGGTTAATATTTTTATACTACCAAAGTAATTACCTTTAATGCATATTCATGAAACTTTAACATCATTATAAAATAGAGATTACAAAAATACTCAAAACAATCTTTAAAATATACTCACATAGTATCCTTTTCACTCAACAATTCCACTATATAAGTTGCTGTCAAGAAATGCGGAATTTGGTCCAAGTTACTTTCTTCTCATTCTTCCATTTTCAATTGTTCTATGTTGAAATACCATAGAAAAATAGAAAATTATCCTTCTTTTAATGTTTATGATTCCAAAAATGCCGAGATATCCTTAAAATTGTAGTCACACTGTCAATACCAAAAGTAGCACTGTGATGCTTTTATCAGCTGCTCTCCATCTTTAACACTAAAAATTTGCATAAACACTTTCTCTACTCAGGTTATAGCAAAAGTATCTGTTATCTTTTGCCACAATCTAACTGCAGGTTATAGCAAAAGTTTCAAGCCATGATCAGTTACAGTTGCATTATAAGACTTGACTACCAGAATCACAAAGAAAGTAAACGTGTATAACACAAAACAATCCAGACAAAATTGAAAGTCATTGACCCCATTCTACAATTGGATTCATTGCATATTTTCATTAAAACTGAACAAAAACAAATAATCACATGATAAAGGTCTGCAATTTAAATCAAGAAAATTCAATTTACCATCCAACAAAGTAAATAAAGTTCATAGATTCAAACATTGAGTAGATATAAACAACATATGGATCCAAAATCATCATAAAAGAAATCAAAATCATCACAATGAACAATAAAAAACAATGGATCCAAAATCATCATAAAAGAAATCAAAATCAAAACTGAAAACATGAAACAAATGAAATAAATAGAAGAAATTTGTGGTGTGATTAACTGAAACCCCAAACATCACTTATACACTACTCAAATCAGATCAGATCAAAATAAGATTAAAAAAGACTTGGGAATTGAGATAGTGACAGACTTGGTTGCTTTGGTTAATGGGTGCAGATGAGGAATTTGTCTTCTTGTTCATGGTTCAGATATTTGCATCAAATGGGAGGAGGAACCAAGTCTGTCACTACGTTTATTCTGTTTGCGAGGGAAAGAAGCAAATTTTTGTTTGAAGGGTTTAGCCCAACTTTATTATAAGGCCAACCTATGTGGCATGGAAATTGCTATTTAGGCCCCCATCATTACTCTCAGGCCCCCCACCGTGACAAAAATACCCTTACGAAAGGTTTTGTAAGTTAGGATACGAAATAACCCATTTTATATTCTAGAATACGAAATACACATTTTTTTGAAAACACTCCACATTCATATTCTAGAATACGAAAACGCTTCATTTTATATCCTAAGATACGAAAACGATTAACTTCATATTGTAGAATACGAAGTCGATGTATATAACTGTCGGGTGCCCTAGCATTACTTTCATAACCACTTAAACCCTCAACCTTCAAAATACGATCTTAGACGAAATTTTGATGTTTGAAAGGCTTCAGATCAACGTTTCTTCCCCCGATAGAATTCAATTGAATGTTAAATTGAATGTTAAGATCATACATATTTTTTTTAAAGAAATTAAAAATTATTTGATATGTTATTGAGACTTATAAAAACTAACAGTATTGACCATTAATCTTAATAGAATTCAATAACATATCACCACAAAAGCTAGTTTAAGAGTTGAGGTTTGCACTATCTTTATAAAGACTATCTACGCCATATTTCAATCACATCTCTAACACTATTTGATATGTTATTGAGACTCATCAAAACTAACAAGATTGACCATTAATCTTAATAATTTAAATAACATATTACGACAAAAACTAGCTTAAGAGTTGAAGTTTGCAATATCCTAATAAATGTTATCTATGTCATATCTCTAGCCAATGTGAGACTTCTAACACACGTCCTCACGTACAAGACTGAGCAAACTGGAACGTGGAATCAACAACAAAGGGTGACCCAAATATGGAAGGACTACACAACAAACAACAAATGAATCTAGGATAGACTTTGATACTCTATTAAAATTTGGGAGGCTTATACTCAACCACAAAATCTTACTTGAGAGTTGAGGTTTGCATTATCCTTATAAATTAAGGTAGTTTTGCCAACGACTTGTAATATCTTTTAACGAATAAAAATCGTTCCCAAAAATCATATTTATTGTAATGGTTTCTATACCATATCTCTAGCCAATGTGAGACTTTTAACACAACTCCTCACGTCCTGGACTGAATAAACTGGAACGTGGAATCAATAACAAAGGATGACCCAAATAAGGGAGGACTCCAGAACAAACAACAAATGAATCTAGGATAGACCATGATACTATATTAAAATTTGGGAGACCTATATTCAACCACAAAAGCTAGCTTCAGAATTAAGGTTTGCACTATCCTTATAAAAGCTATATACGATCTTAGACGAAATTTTGACGTTTGGAAGGCTTCAGATCAACGTTTCTTCATTTATTGAAGATTTTCACACTCATTTAGAGTCATAGAATAGGTAAGAGACACGCATTATGCATTTGTTTATGTATTATGTTTGTGATCATTTTGATTGTAATATTTGATATACAAAGGTGTTTTGATGGCCGAACCTCCAGATGAATTGAGACAAAAAATTGATGAAGCTGACATTGTTAAAGATGTGGATGTTGCACCCGGAATTGCTCAACCTAATGTTGTTAAACCTGGTATTGATCAACCTAATGTTTCCGTTAACACCGCCAAATATTTTTTTAACGCCGAAAAATATAAGGTTCGAAATGACTTGATTGATTGGCTGCAAAAGCCGAATTAACTATTATGATTGAGAAATCTGATAACGATTCTGATCGAAGCAAAAAATATTTCGTACTGGGTTGCGAAAGAGGCGGTTTGTACAAAGAACCGAAAAGAAAGTTAAAGAAAGAAGACACGGCAACAAGGAAATGCCAGTGTCCGTTTAGGCTGTGGGGTTACTTTTTGGCATCTCAGGAATGAAATCTAAGTGTTGTGTGTGGTGAGCATAACCATGAAATGACCAAAAACTTAGAAGGTCATATTCTTGTCGGGCGTTTAAAACCGGAGGAAAAAGAGTGTGTCCACGAGTTGACAAGGAATTTGGTGCCCCCAAAGAACAATTTGTCGACGTTGATGGAGAGGAATAACGAGAGTAAGACCTCAATGAAGCAAATCTACAACGCGCGTCAAAGATACAAACATGATGTTAGGGGTGAAATGTCAGAACTTCAACAACTCTTGAAGTGTCTTGAAGATCACAGATATTTCCACAAGTTTAGAATAGTTGGTGAGTCTTCGACTATACAAGATATTTTCTAGGCACATCTTGATAGTGTTAAATTGTTTAACACTTTTCCTACCGTATTGTTGATGGATTCAACATACAAGACCAACAAGTATAAAATGCCTTTATTTGAGATAATCAGTGTAACTTCAACTGAGTTGAATTTCAATGTTGGATTTGCGTTTTTTCACAAATGAAGAGGAAGACAATTTCAGGTGGGCCCATGAGATGTGTCTGAGTCTTTTGAAGAGTAAAGAGACAGTGCCGAAGGTCATTGTCACTGATAGGGATAAGTCACTGATGAATGCAGTTGAGATTGTATTTCCAAATTCTACTGCATTAGTGTGTCGGTATCATGTGGCAAAAAATGTAAGAGCTAAGTTCAAGGCTCTTTGCACCGCAAAAGATCAGAAAATGGACCAGTTACTGGATAGTCTCACATTTCAATGGGAGTCAGTTGTGGAATCGACTTCGGAAGAGGCATATAGTCATGCAGTTGTAGAGTTCAGGAAAGTGTTTGCTAAATTTCCAAAGTTTGTCACATATGTTGAGGAGACAATTTTAGATCCGGTCAAGGAAAAAATTTAGAGGGCATGGACAGACCGTGTTATGCACATCGGCAACACTACAACCAATAGAGTCGAGTCTCAGCATTGTTCATTGAAACAATATATCCTTGATAGTAAAGGTGATTTGGTAAGGTGTTGGGAAGCGACAAATCAAATGTTGTAAAACCAACTGACCAAGATAAAGACGTCATTTGGTCAGAGTACTACTGCTGTAGAACATCATTTTAAAGACCACTTTTTGTACTCGAAGTTGGTGTATAATGTCTCTAGGGAAGGCTTGAAATCTATTCGTGGCGAAGAAGTGAGATCACAAGAATGCGGTAGAAATCGTAAGAAGTGTGGTTGTGTGATAAAGAGAACATATGGGTTGTCATGTGCTTGTTTAATTGCTTTGAAGATTGAACGCAAGCTACCAATTAGGCTCGCCGAGGTGAACACTCATTGGAAGATGTTACAATTTGAAGAAGGCGATGATGTCGATATTCTTTGCTTGGAAGAGTTGAATGCAATTCAGGTAACTTGACATTTAATTTATTTAAACCACATAATTTGTTTTAATTTATTTGAAGCTAACTTGACATTTAATTTATTTAAATCATATGATTTGTTTTAATTTATTTCAAGCTAACTTCATTTTTGTAGCGGTCTCAGGATGCCATCGTTCTGTAAAAGTTGTCAACAATCCCTAGTCAACATTGTTGTAATTTGTCTTCAATAAGGGGCGCAGTCCACTAGCATCAACAACAACCCAAAACCAACTAAGGTTAGAGTCAGGTTTGTTGATCTCGTTGATTTTTCTCCCAATGTTCATGCACTTGAGACAACGTGACAGATACTACAAAGGCAAATAAATGCAATAGTCAATCAACAAACAATATTGATTCTTTGATTCTGATTACTTACAACAATATTAAAACTAGTACTTAACTTAAATTAATGAAAATAACAAAAAAAAAAAAACACAGTTACATAGCATAAATTAAATTCTATGGTGAAATCAAATTAATAATAATCAACTTACTTCTCCTCTCCACAAAGCGGCAGCAACATAGTTTAATTTCCGTATGACGACAACAGTGACAGGTCTGTCGGACCACCACCATATCCCATAACTGGTGGTGGTGCTACCGCTGGTGGGTTTCGTCCCCGTGTCGTTCTTGGATTTCTTTTACGTGGCTTCCGTGGTGCTACGTGCAACACTAGCCCTTCCATTTCTTTGTCGACCAACTTCATCTGTCATTCCTATGAAAAACAAAAATTACATTATAGTCAATACATATAATCATTCAATCACTAATTAAATAATTACATCACACAACAACAAAATTCCTTAAGAGATTTAGTGCATGTTATCACAAGCACCTACAAAAGTCTCACCGTAAACCAATGACATATCATGAGTTCTAGAATTGAAACAAAGAAATTTTTGGTTTCTTAACATATCCAGAATTTTTAGAAGTCTTAATCTACACTTGATAGATGGTTAGTAGAGTCTTCATTGGTTAGTAGCTTACTTGGCATAATATATAGTAGAGTTTCATAAAAAATAAAACTAACTACAGTAGAGTCATTACAAGAAATATGATTTTTGCTAACAACTTTTTTTGTTACAGGTCGCTGGCAAAACTTTTTTAGATAGTTTTGCCAGCGACTTGTAACAACTTTTAACAAAAAAAATTGTTGCAAAAAATCATATTTCCTAATTATAATAACATGGTTTCTTTAAAGAAATATAATTTAGAAACAGTGAGTAAATAATTTTTTATAGGGGAGTCCTAACTCCTAATTATAAAAACAAACTATAGTGAGTAGATAAAGTCCTACGTATAAGGTTAACTATACATGTAGCCAAGTTGTTAGATTTCATACCACAAATTCTATCTATCTACCTTTGAGTGGAGAAGATGGATGATTGGAGAAGATCTTCACCTTTGGAACCTTAAAAATCGCCCCTTTTCTCTCTATTTCATGTTTTATTCAAACTGATGTTCTTCTCAATTTGTAACAATATTGATGGAGTTCGGAACCTAGAAAATACGAAAGGCTGCGCTTTCAGAAACTAGACTACGAAGGACATTAATTTCAGACCGTAGGATACAAATGGTAGCGATTTTAGACCGTAGAATATGAAATTTTCATTTCATATTATAGAATACGAAATCATGGTTTTTGGCTAAAATAAGTGCTAAGATACACTTGCTCTTTGTTCTTGGGCGTAAAACACACTTCGTATCCTACAATACGAATTTTTTTTAATTTCGTATCCTATAATCCAAAGTATCCTATAATCCAAAGTATCCCATTAAGACAAATCAGCAAAATTTCCCTGTAACAACCCGTTTTTCAAAGGCCAGAAAAGACATTAATTTTTTTTTTTTTTGTACACATCAGAGTTACGCATAAAAGATTTTAAATGAGCCGACATTCAAATATACAAAAGAACTCATTACCATAAGGTGCTTCGACAAGCAAAGTGTATTCCTGAATAATTACAATCCAAGTCTAAGTATTCAAATACTTACAACAAAACAAGTTAGAATCTTAAGCCTAAACCCAAAAAGCACGGTGTACAACCCACACCGGCGCATAGTCTAACTAAGCTAAAGCTCCAACATCTCACTGGGGCCTTGAACAACCACCGTCGTCACCACGACCTAACCCATCATCTGGGTGGGATGAGCCCGCAAATGAAAGAAAGGGTCACCACAAAATAAAAGTATACATATATATATAACCAGTGCGAAAGATGTACACATAACAAATTTCCACATACACAAGAGAAAGCTCTTTAACACAAAAGAATTTCCCACCAACGGGCTTATATATATAATGCACACATAGCCTACAAATGCAGACTCTACATGATCGTGACACCAATCACTGGCTGCCACATGCATGAAATTCCCACACTCGTAGGTCCAACCCCTACTAACAATACCAATGGAAACCCCGTAGCTCTCCCGATCACTACGAACCATTAGAGTGGGCTCTCCCGATCACCACACCCCTACCATAAGTATCAATAGAATCCCGTAGCTCTCCCGATCACTACAAGGATTAGAGTGGGCTCTCCCGATCACCACACCCCGTAGCTCTCCCGATCACTACGTATCGATCTCAACAAAAATCTCGTAGCTCTCCCGATCACTACGAATAAAAAGGTGGGCTCTCCCGATCACCACACCGTACACGCAACTACCAAATGCATGAGCATACGCTTCCCCATATATGCTAATGCAATGAATACATACCTCTCTAGCATATGTAAACAAAACATAACAACATACATACATTTCTCATCATATGTATTCCAAACACCTGTTCATACATATATTCTCATAATCATATGTAAACAGCGCAAGTATTGTAAACACTTTCTCATCACGAGAATACATAACACATACATGCCAAGCACACCAACACACATCACCGAAAATAACAAACATGTTGTAACTCAGTGAAAAGACAGAAATAAAGTGGTGCCCTTACCTCGGCAAGCTTCCGTTAACCTTTCTCGCGAAATTCTACAATTCACGCTACCTAACATATAAGCAGCGTAATATCAATAAAATACTCTCACTGTATTCTATTGAAACGAAACCTAATCCCAAAACTCTAGAGAGGTCTAAGGTACTTTCTAACACTCTCGGATAGTGATTACGAGTTCTCCCTATAGTGATTAAAAATTCCCGAAATTAAATACACTATTTTTCGCTACACGAAAATATTTTCGTTTCAAAACAAACTATGAAATACTTTTGTTTCCAACACCAAAACAATCAATCCCACACACTAAAACCATTTGAAAACAACCCAACAACTCTTCGAGAAATTTCACAGAAAATAAAGTTTTCTTGCAACACAAGTTACAAGTCTTTCTTACCAAATAAAATGGTCATAGCTCATTCAATTTTTATCCGATCGAGGCGAGCCATACGCCGAAATCTTCGTCTCGAAAAAACGGATTGAATGATCAAATTTCTATGACAAAATATAACATTTAAAATGGACGAAAATGCCCTTCCAGTTTCGGCCAGAATTGGAATTATTCCAAAACCATTGTTTTTCAAAATCAAACATAGTGTAAAACACTTAAACCGTTATTAATTTCTCAAAAGTGATCAAGCTCTTACACCAAAACCATTTCAAATCAAAGCATAACACTTTTCAAAACATTACCAATTAACTTGTTTACTTAGAACACAAGTTACTAGTTTTCTTTCAAAACAAAACCACATTAATTCTTCATTTTAAAACCTTGATCATGCCTTCCCATAGGGCTTAAAAATTTGAAATCCCATTGTTATACCCACATATAGGCCACGGCCAAAAACAACAAAACATGGTTAGCATCCAAAATTTTCCATTCTAAAACCATATATAGGATTTATCCTTTAGTTCCCAAAATCATTGTTTTGAACATCCAACACATTTTCATAACACAATCCACAAACAAGAAAATTGTCAAGAACACACACAAAATAATTTTTCTTGTTCCTCAAAACAAAATCATTTATCTCATATCCAATTTCCTTAAAAGTCTAAAAACAACATCATTAACACAAATCACTAACTAAAAGTTCATGTTCATGATCAAGAGAAATTTTTCATCAAAACCCTAACAAGAAATTTTCATATATGTTCATCCATCCATGGAAATCCTCACAACTAAGCTTAAACATACTAGTGAAGTCCTCATGAACAACTTTCATGGAACAAAAACCAATTAAAACCAAGTTTCTAAGAATTTTTCTCAAGAACACAAACAACAAAACTCCAAACTCTAGGAGCTTGAACCAACAAAAAGAAAGGAGAAGGTTTGTTACCTCAAGAGGAGATGATTTCCTTTCCAACTCTATGATCCAACACACTAAAAATCCAAGCTTTTGGTGAAGAAATGAAGAATTTATGATGAAGTACACAAGGGTGGGAATGCCACGGCAAAGGGAGAGAGAAGAGAGAGTTGTGCAATTTTTTCTAAGTTCATAAAGTGATCCAAAAGTCTTACTAAATTATGGTCTTGTTGCATATCCACCATTGGATCAAATAGTAAAAAGGTTTCAAGACTTAATCCTAGCCATTGGATCAATTCCAAGCTTATCCTCACAAGATATTTTCTTTCTCATGAGAAACTTACGCCTCACATACGAGTCGCGCCTCGCTAACGGACGGAGATCACAAAAATATAAAATCTACCAAATAAACGTCCGTCGTAAACCGTTTCCAAATATTATCGCTAAATCTTTTTCCTCGACTGTAATTTTCTACCTCACCCTCGAAAATGATTCTCAGGACATATCCTAACTCGCGCAGATATATAAAACCTCCATCTAAATTTTTACGGAATTCAGAAGCCGTAAAATTTTACATCAGCGGGTAAAATTCCTACTCGTTTTTCCAAAAGCGAGAATAATCCAAAACTCGTTATTCTGACTACACATAAACCTTCTTATACTCAAAAGAAGACTACGACCCAAAAGTCTGTGCCTTTCCAGCGCACGAGCACAAAACAGGCTCAAATACAGCAAAAATTCCATTAATGCGACGATACTCACAAAACCGCTTCACCAAAAACCCTAAACTCGTAGCCGACACTAGAGTTCCTTAGAAAAACTGCACAGTGAAATCTTGGGTCTTACATTCCCTAACATGACTTTCAATTTGCATAGTATTAAGATGTTTTTGAATTTTCGACAAAGGAGGCTACCTTTTAAGTATCTTGATCGTTCGGAGGAAGCAAGTCCAAGAAATTTTTCAACATGGAAGCCCATGATTAATGAACTATGAAACAAATTAAATTCTTCAGCGAATAAATACATTAATCTAGAAAGCACCACAACTCAATTTTCTCTCTCACTTACTATTTCACTTGATTCATTTGAAAGGGGGATTTGGATCCTCTCCTTTTTTTTCTCTCCAATTCCCTCTCCAATTTTTTTATGTGTCTTTCTCTCTCGTCATTTCTTCTCTCTCTGAATCAACATGTAACATGCCATTTTACAATAGGATTGAAAACATTATAAGGTTGTAACGTGGCTTAGGTAAATGTGGGATATATTTGGAAAAATAGACCAAAATAACTAAATTATTTTCTTATCCTATTTTGTTGATAGTCCAACTCAAATTTAGGATAATAATTTTAACTAGAAAGACATTATATGATAAGTTTTAGGATTAATTGTCATATCTTATTGCCTCACCAAACACCAAGTTGAAACAAAATATAATACAATTATCATATCATATCTCTTATCATGCGACCCAAACGAGTCCTAAAAATAAATTACAATTAATAACATAATTGAATTTAGTTAAATGAATTAAACTCTTACAACTAACAAATATTTGTATAGGTCATATTAATTGATGTTTCCAGAACACTAATTAATTTAAAAAATAAATTGTATTAAAATAATTTTTAATATTTTAGAAATATTATGCGTGATATGGCGGTAGTAGGACATTATGATAGAATTTTGTCCTATATTTAATGGAAACTTCTTAGAGAAAAATTATGTGAAGGTGTGGTGGTGTTAATATTAGAGGAAATCATGGTGAATGGTTGGGTGGCTTTGCTAAAGGTGATGGGTATTATAATACTTTTGTTGCAGAGCTTTGGAGAGTTCTAAAAGGTTTTAGCCTTGTGCAGAGTTTGAGATTTGATAGGGAGAAATTAAGCATTGATTCAAAGGTTTTTGTCCATGTTATTTCAACATAGAAGAGTCAAGGGGCTGAAGGGTATGTCATAGTTAAAAAAAATTTCCACGCTGACAATGGAATGAAATGTGAAAATTGTGCGTGAGTATAGACAAACAAATGTGCGAATACGTTAGCAAATATTAGGTGCAATTTGGAGTGTGCATGCGGTGATTTATTATGAAACATGTTTTGAGGAAATTAAGATCATTTCAGTAGCTGATGAATAGAGGATTACTATCCCTAAATTGATTGTTGCTTAGTTTCTTTTTCTTTTTTTTTTTCATAAAAATATTAGTTACACAAATTTAAATATAACTTTACTACCCGTATATTATATCTCTTCTTACTAATGCTTCATACTAGGGGTGGACGTCGGTCGGTTTTGGGTGGGTTCGGGCCCAAAATGTCAAACCCAAACCAATCCGTGGGTGAGAAAACAAAGCCCAATTTCACCCAATTAAACTAACGGTTTGTGCAGGTTTCGGTTAAACGGTTTAGCCGGATGAAATGGTTGGGTTTGTTCGGTTTGGGCCATCAATGGGCCAACACTGGATTTTTGACCCAGCAACTTTTTCAATTTTGTTAATAAACAAAAAATCTGGGAATAAAAGGGATATTTACTCCCTAAAACCTAAATATATAAACCATTCATGATTTATACATGTACTCAAGTTGGCTTATAGCCTAAATACTCATTTGATCATTCTGTTTTTGTACAACTTCATCATCAGATTAGACATTAATATGTTACAATTCCTTGTCTTAATATAAAAGTACAAAGGTGCTATGCTTCAAGTATTTAAAGTATCATAATAAGAATCTACTTCAAATAATATATTACAGATCCAATTGACAATTGGGAGATAATCTAATCCACAACAAGCTCAAGAGCACAAACATCATCACCAGCAGACTTGGAATGCTCTCCATGATTTAGTCATCATGCATCACCAATAATTCATCACCACATCATAAGATCAAAGTGATCTACATATATTAATGGACAAAATTAGAGATAAAAATATGACACTATTTTAAAAAGTATAATAGATATTAGATGATCACCTCATTACAACCAGTCTTAAGCCTTCATGTTCCAGCCTTCCACTTCACATGAACCATCCCCACTAGACTTCTACTTGTCCTTCAAATAGATCAACATTAATCAAAAACAGTTGCTAAAATCTGTAACTAAAAATATCAAAAAATGAGTATGTTAAAATTTATCCTAAAACTCTACATATTCTTGATTCACTAAATAGATTAACATTAATCAAAAGAAGAGTTGCTAGAATATATTATGACTAAAAATCTCAAAAAATGATTGTATTAAAATTTACCTAAAACTCTCCATATGATTGATTCACTAGACTCCATTCCAAAGAGTGAGTTGATTTGATCCAAAAAATGAGTTGTTGTGGATACTGGAGATATGCAACAATATTGGATTCAAAAATGAAGTAGATTCTCTAGCAATTGCACAAAGCAACCAACTGGAAAATTAAAAAAAGCAGTTAATAAATTACAAGCAAATAATTTTAATAGGTGAAACACAGTTAATAAATTACAAGCAAATATACAAGTTACTAACCCAAAGCATAAGGTCATTATCATTAATGACTCCAAAAAACATTAGCCTGAAAGAAAAACAATACCAGATCCAAAAAACATAAACAATCAGTAATACAATCAATCAACAGTTAGTGTTTTTTTATTACAAGAGTCGGCATATTAAATGAATAAATAATCACTAACTATTTTTTTTCAATCACAGCTCATTGGCTGTGACTGAGAAGATGATGCTTCTCCTGATATAGCAGCTGCTCTAGTAGGTGTTGATCCACTAGCAGATAGTCCTTCAAATTCTGTATATGATTAAAATAAAATTAAAAATAATGCCATATAAAACACAATTGAAGCAAAACAATAATGCAATTTAAAAGGTAAAATAAACAATTTCATATACCTGATACAATAGTGGCAGACAACTCAAACTCATCATTGATATTCAAGTCTTTGAACTAACTTATGGTGGACTTCAACCAGTTCTGACCACAAATTAGTGCTTCAGCCATTTGTGGGTTCAATGAGCTTCTATAGGTGTCCACAACTCTACCTCCAGTACTGAAGGCACTTTCGGAGGCCACAGTTGAAACTGGTGAAGCTAAAACATCCCTCACCATTGTTGACAATACAGGATAGCGACAAGAGTTATGTTTCCACCAAACAAGGATGTCAAAGTTGACATCATCAACATCAGCACGTTCCTCATCTAGATACTTTTCAAGCTCATTTTTTTTAATTGTGGAACTTTGGTTTTTAAGATGTTTTTTATAAGCTTCAGCCCTTGCCAAATGAGATGGAACTTCAGTTGAGACCACAAAATAGCCTCAGATGGACTTGTAGATGGTTGTCCAAAATGTTGTTGGTCATGGGCATCTTTGTACCAATTGAACAGTTTAAACAACTTAGTATGAATCACAGCAATCAGATCGGTAAAAAATGTAGGTTGGTTTCCATACATGTCATTAAAACACCACTCGACATAGCTTAGTTTGAAACGAGGGTCAAGAATTACACCAAAGTAAAGAAGCTTGTTGATATTTTCAATTTTGCCCCAATACTTGTCATATTTCTGCTTCATATCAAAACCCATTGAGGCCAAAACTATGTTAAAGTTTCTGGTTGTTCTGTTCAACTCACAATGAACAACAGCTAGTTGGTGGAAAGCCTTGTGCAAGGATACTTCTTGTGACGAGGAAAACTCCTTAGTAGCATCATAGAAAATTTTTAAAATTTTTACAAAACACCTAACATCTTCCCAATCTCTAACACTAGGAGGACTAGCTTGCCCAAAATAGTCCAAATAGCTTGAATCCTCACCCTCCAACTTCTCAGAGGCAAATTGGAACTTTTCAGCAGCCTCTAGCATAAGATATGCTGAGTTCCACCTTGTTTGAACATCAAGACATAATAGCTTCTTGCAACCAATTTTAGCAAATTCAATACATTCTTTGAAATTTGCTGATCTTGGGGCTGAGGACCTAGCAAACCTAACAACATTTCTAACAGAGGAAATAGAGACCTCATTTTGTTTTAAACCATCACCCACAACAAGGTTCAAAATGTGAGTACAACAACGAAGATGAAAGAAAGATCCATCACCCATTATCCCACCCATATTGCTAATTCTTTTCTTCAAATAAGCAACTGCTACATCATTAGACGATGCATTGTCTACCGTTATTGTAGACACGTTCCTAATTCCCCACTCTCTTAAAATCTCTTCGACTTTCCTACCAATTGTGTCACCCTTATGATTGGGAACTAAACAAAAACTTAGGATTCTTTTTTCATACTTCCAATCATTGTTGATGAAGTGTGCAGTGAGGGTCATGTAGCTAAGGTTTTGAACAGATGTCCAACAATCAGTGGTTAAAGCTACCCTACTACAATCTGATTTGAAATAAGCTTTTAGTCTAACTTTTTCATCAACAAATAGTTTAAAACAGTCTCTAGCCACGGTCCTCCTTGATGGAACAGTTAATAAAGGTTGCAATTGTCTACATAAGAGCTTAAAACCTTCCCCTTCAACTACCCTAAAAGCATGTTCATCCAAAATTACAAAAAGAGCTATAGCCTTCCTACAAGCTTCATAATTATATTTTTGGCTCGCAGCAACCAATGCACCACCCTCCCTACTAGCAAACATGAGGGAAGCTTGTTTTGGATCATTTAGTGGATTCTTGAAACACACCTTTGTGTGTGCAAGCAAGTTGGAAGTTCCATGGGTTTTTGGGTCACATAAGTATTTTTTATGACAGTGTTTGCATGCTGCAGTAGGCACTGCTTCATTAGGTAATTTGATAAAGTGGTCCCAGGCAGGAGAGGTTTTCCTAGGACCATTAGCATTTGGTTTCCTCTTTTTTCCAAGAGGAGGAAGCCCAACAGCAGTGGCTTCAGTAGCAGTAATTCCAGTTGCAGCAACACTTTCAGATGTTAACACAGAAGGCATATTTTGACTAATATTCTTCATTACTGAAAAATGAAGATATACTCAAAAAACTGCCAGCCATATTAACTGAATAGTCATAGCATATCATAGCACATTCAGACACAATTAAGACATTAAGAAGTCACAAACAAGTGTAGTGTTATTCAAAGTTTCAAATTATCTATATTCCAAAAAAAAAAGTATGAAACTGTCTTATAGTATTTATTGCTCTTTGTTAACTTATATTTTGGTTAGTATATTTTCAAAGGAATTCATTTTGATCATGAAAATGCAGTGAGTTGTTACTGACATTAAAAGGTCACAAATAAATAGTCATAGCATAACATAGCACATTAGGACACAATCAAGACATTAAGAGGTCATAGACAAGTAGACATAACATATATCAAAGTACATTCATACATTAATCAATAAAATAAGAGGTCACAAGCAAATAGACATAGCATTTTAAAGCATTTAGACTTTAAAAGGTCATAAACAAGTAGATATAGAACATTAAAACACATACACATACATATCAAAATCATTTATTTTGTAAACCTAAATCAAATAACAAACCTTTGGTGAAAAACTGAAAATCTTTAAGTATAATCTTAAATTGCAGTAATAACCTTTCAAGTAGTAACCTTGAAAAGAAAAAAGAAAAAAAGATCATGTTAGTGAAAAAATTATGGTAGACATTATTCAAGACATTCATAGGTCACAAGCAAGTAGACATAACATATAAGAGAACATTCATAGGGAGAGTTAAAATTAAACTAGAAATCTATACTTTCAAGCTTGTTTATAATAAACTAAAGGTCACAAACAATATCAACACATGCTATATTGTAACAACCAATATCAATACTTCAAGAAAATGTACAATTAAAAACAATTTCACAGTTCAATTATACATACATTTGTAGTTAGACATTCATAAACAATAAACAAGAGTGTCTCTTAAACACATTCTTCTAAACAATTGCTAAAAAATGACCCAAAATCTAAATAGTACAACATAGACATAGTAAATAAATTTAGCATGTCATCATAGTATCCAAACTAACACTTATATAAAACCACTTCAATTTTCACAAAAAAAACCTAACCAAAATAATATCTTCTTTAAAATCAACTATTTTCTCTTCTTAATTAAGAGAACAAATAAAAACATATAAAGCAAAAAAAATTAAAAATTAAAACTCTATAAGAAAAAAAAGTTAAAAACACAAACTTAAATAGTGAACACAAACACATACCTTCTTTTTAATCGATCTCCTTTGTCTTCTTTAGAGCACAAAATATGAACACACAAAGTAAAATAAACAAAATTAGTTAAAATTTTATGAGGAAAAAACTAAAACTGTAACATCTCCAAATTTTATTTAATAGAAGAAAATTAAATAAAATCAGATAATAGAAATTAACCGGAGTTAAGTGACCTAGTTAGAATTAAGAGATTTATTTCTTCCTATTAATTTAACCAATTACACAATCACATTAGTGTTTTTACCATGTCACAAGAAAAAGAATTCCTTCATTAAGCCTCACCTCTCTTGAGCCCCCACTCCATTACTCCCTAAACCCCCTTCTTTTTCCAAATCTCTATTTAAGAAGGGATGCAATGCCTGAACTAAACCAAAAATCAGTAACATAACACTTCCTCTTCATTCTTCTCTTGCTCTCCACCGTATCTCACCAAGCTCAACTCACCATCATCAATTCTTGGCTAGAAACAACATGCAAGTGGATAATCTTCTTCCCCACTTCATTAGAACCTTGAGTAAGTGAATTTCACTCTATAATTCCTTTCCATTACTCCAATTTTCGTGATTCCATCCTAACCCCATTTCTGGAACTACCTTGCATGTGGTTTAGCTTGGGTTTAAAGAGTTGTTAATGGTGAGAAGCCAAGAGGATGAAGCTAATCCATGGTTTTTGGAACTTGAAATAGGGTCAGTTTTGAGACCCATGATTTCTAGAGAAACAAAAGGTGTTTTTCAACTTGTAAACCAACCTCTGATGGTTATGAAACTCAGGTAACTTAAACCCCTCTTTTCCCTTCGTAAAATCTCTACAAATTCCATTCCTTTTGTTGTGTTAGAAACTCACAAAATCCAATTTCCCCTCAAATTGATCCTTGTTTCTGTTACTATAATCTAAATTGCGAGTTTGGATATGACTGGAAACGTTTGGATGTTGTGGGAAACAGAAAATTGGAACAGAACGCCAGAACCACTTCCACTCACGCTGATATACTCGCTCAGCGAGTAATGACTCGCCGCAGCGAGCTTCTCAGTAGCAGCTGCATGAGTTTTCTGTTCCTGTGATCCACTCCTAGCAGTGGTAAGTTGTACCTAACATTTCTTATACCCTTCTCAGCATAGGGAGGGATATTCCATTTTCTTGACCTTAGTTATTGTTCCAACACTCTCTTAACACATTCCTTTCATTGTAGTCCAAGAACACTAGTTGGAAGTTCATATCAATTTTGGAGAATAGAGCCCGTGGCTGTAGCTGGGTCTTAGTATCGGTGTTAAAGCTTCTGAGTTAAGCTTATTACAGGTGGGTTTTTTAGGATAGTGTAGATAGTTTCCCCAAAAAACATAAACTTGCATGTTAACTTAGGAATTTAGGGAATTGTTGTGTGAGGGAAATTAACTCCCAAATTTCCCTCCATTATGTTTTATATTATGTAAATTATGTTGCTGCACTGGTTAAATGAGGATTGTAGGTGTTTCTTTGAAAACTATGATTTCTGACAAAACAGGGTAAATTCTGCATGAACTCGCCGTAGCGAGTAGTCAGCGAGTATTCATAGCGAGCTGGGTGTTGGGCTGATGATACTCGCCGTAGCGAGCTTCTGCTCGCCACAGCGAGTTGATTTAGGTCAGGACCTATAATCTCGCCATGGCGAGCTGATGACTCGCCACAGCGAGCTTGTACAGAACCTGCTTACATTTTCTATTTTCTAATGAAACCCCACACACTCGTTTTATATCCCCATCAGAGCCAGATAGTTTGCAGTAATATAATTAATATAATGTCGAACAGAATGTTAATCACAGATAATTGTTAGGGCATAACTTAGACTATCATTAGATTTGTATGCTCCCCGGGTTTTGGGAATTTATGGTAGTGATAACTAAATTAGTACCAGTCAATCAGGAGCGATCTGTGATGTCGCGTTATGGACTCCCAATGGGATAATCCATTAGGATAAGTTATTGTGAGCTGCATGCCGTGACCGAATCGGTTGACGGATATGGCAGGCCTCTGAGACATGCTCACCTCAGAGTGTCCTTGTGTTTAAAATGAATAAGAGTTAATTTCTGTGTTACACCTTTACTTTCAGTTTTAGGATAAGATTATGTATATGTTAGTATGATATGACTGATTTAGGTGCCCCCGGTGTAGTCACCTCTAGGAGGGTAGTAGGACTCACTGAGGCTTAATAGTCTCACCCCACTCCAAACAATTTTTTTTAGGTAAACAGGATATTCGGAGCAAGGACCAGGTAGGAGGCTGACAATTGGAGCTGAGCTTGGATTGTCCGCCTTGAAGATTTTATTTTCTTCGTCTTGCTTTTAGTTTATTATCTTGTTTACTCAGAATACTAGCATTTATCGCTGTATTTTATTTGTTATCCTTTTGTATTATAAGCAATTTGTATCTTGCTAATTTATTCAGTAAATTTTAATTGTACTCAGATCCATATTATGTATGTCTTGACTAAATATTCTAGATATTTTAGTTGGGGCGTTATAATTGGTATCAGAGTAGGTCGATCCAGTATCGGACCTTGCCATGAGTAACTCCAATCCTTCCTAAGTAACACAGACCCTTTGGATCTGAATTGTTTACGCTGAAACCATCGCGTGCTGAGCCTGATCAACTCAGTATTGTGTATGGTAGGCAGGGTATTATGGTTTAGAACTGAAGTGGACTCTAAAATTTCAACGTTAAGATCGTAACGCAGATGCAATCGAAGAACAATCGTTGAAGGAGATTCTTATAAGAGAATATTGGAGCAGTGGCAAACGGTGCCACAGGAGTAAGTTGTGTATGCAGGCAAGGAATGCAAGCGTATCCTTATACTGAAGTGCGTAGTACAAAACAGTATTCAACTGACACTTTGTGTCAGATAAACTCCCTGAACCTATAAGTAACCTTATCCTAGCGAGAGCCTAATTTCAGCCAAGTCTGAGAGCCAAGCAACACCCTAGAACAGTAGGCAGTAAATCAAAACTCATCCTAAATTCAAGTTAGCATATGACCGGGAGTTATGGTGTCATACAACGAAGAAAATTGGACGAACCACAGAATTATTCTTTTACACTCTGTCTAGCTCGCGTAGCGAGCAAGCACACGCTACAGCGAGCTTAACAGGCTGCTGCTACTGCTTGCTGCAATCTGGTTCTCTGTTCAGTCATTTTTAGCCGTGGTGAACAATCTCAAGCCCTCATCCATGTTCTTGCCATTCCATCTTTTAGAATTTCAGTGTATTTGACCCTAAGCCAACCTGTACTTTATGGATTGTTGAGGAAACACAATTGGAGGTAACATAAGAAGTTGAGTGCAAACTAGAAGTGGGAATGAGTAAACCCGTCCTAGTAAAAAGCAATGATTAAACTGAGAGCACTGGGACTCAGCCGTAATTAGTGTAACAAATTAGACTCCATATTATCCATGTCCATATCCGAGACAACACCATAAACTCAGACCGCCCCTATGGTTCCAAGTTAGAAACCCGGTATAGTGAACCAAATAGATATCCTTGGCATAAAACTTTCAAGTTGAACTACCTAAACTAGAGAAACCAAATTAGGGCGCGAGCACATTCCAATATTTCTTTAAAGTCACCTTATTAGACTTCCCTCTAGAATGCCCTTAACTAAGTTACTTCGACCCTTCATCTCGTGATAGTGTTCCTAATTCACCATTAAGAGCTAAACCTCGTTTAGTACTACAATTAGGGATTTCCTTTCAACCACACCAGTCTTTAGTAGTAGACCCAGCAAACTCATTAAGTACCTTACTATCATGTCCCTAAGGTAGTAACTCAATGGATTAGCACAGAACGATACTACGTGTCTAAAATTGCAAATCGAGCAACCTTTAATAGAGAATTACATTAGAAGCCAACAATAAAACCTTGACACATAAGTATAGACCTTGCCTCACATTAAAATTAAATTCTTTCTTAGTGACACCGTCATCCAAATAGGTTTGTTTAAGACCGTTAATCAGCATCCAAACATTAGCGACCTAGAATTTCTGACCAATTTAATTACCTTGTTTTAAGAATAGGGAACCTCAGCATCTGTACCTTAATGTTTCCTTATCGCAAAACCTATTAGGTGAACACCTGAGATAACTACCACTAGATGCCCCCATTAAGACCAGCCTATCGCCACATACCTGAAATTACATCAAACCATCATAGGCTAGATTTTGATTAGTAATAACAATTGAGAGTTACCTTTAGTACGATCAGACGCCAGAGTCGAACCGTAGTTGCCTTGTCATTAGATAGTTTAGAGACCGACAATTTAGTTCCATACTAGTTTGACTTCACACTACACGGATTCAAGCACTAGGACCTGACAACTATAAATTAGTAGAATCATTAACCGTGCATTGAGAGTTGTCAGTCAGATATCATTAGGCTATTACTACAGTATCGTAGACCAAGTAGACACCCAGTCTGAAGATTAGGATTAAACCGTCATATTTTAACACTATCCGGATTCCAACCAACCTTATTACCGCTTAGGACATTAATACTAGAAGCCGACGACACAGAAACAACATTAGTGCCAGACAGTAGGAGACTTGACTCGATTAGATTAGCAAGTAGAAGTCCTTACTAGAGACATCAGCCACCCAGACTAATCCTTTAGTACACATGATTAGTTACCCAGACACAGGCAAACAAGTTAGTTTCAACCCAGGTTAGCCAACTGATACCTCCATACATTCAGACCTTTCAGCTAAGAGAGTATTAGAATCAGTTAGACGTCCTACCGGTGAGAATTGTCAGCGAGAATCTTTGAGTAGAAACATAGTTGCCCTAACTTGAGAGAACTGACAGAAGAATTAGAAATGTAGAACATGAGTATAAACCAATGGAAGATAAATCTTCAAATGTCTATTTGTCTCTAGAGATCCTATTTCAGCAGAGTCATTGAATCGAACAATGCTCAATTCAATATTCGCAAGTCTTGGAACACCATGCACGTGTGTATTCCCTAACCACGCCTCAGTGGGACAAATTCTTCTCGTGCCTTAGTGATTTGACAACCACGTGCAGTACCTAAATTCAATCTGGATGCGAACTTTTCAAATTTCTCGAAGCCAGTTAATTACATCGAGAGTGATAATGTCACACTTTAGTAACCACATTAGGTATTGTTCCAGTTTTCCAGTTGTGTTATTATTAACAAAACCTATCTGCGGAAGTTAATTATTCTTGAGAAGGTCAAGAATAATTTTAGTTTCATTTCTTACTCGTTCGGTTGATCTGCCAAGCAACATACTTCAAACCACCCCGATAAAACTTACCTGGCTTTTTATCAGCAAATTAGTTAAACTTCGTGCACTCGAATCCAGTAATTTGTTCTTCAATAAACGTTAGTTACTTGTTTTCGTAGCTTTATCAGTCAAATTCAAAATTAAGTTGGACCAGTTACAAGTTCAGTGGAATTAAGTATTATACCAGTGGAAGCAGTGTTGAGGAATCAAACCTGCTAACTCCGTACTCCTATCCACGTAAGATCAGTGTGCTAATCTTGAGTGTCTCTGCCAGAACATTCCAAACCCAAGTCTAGTTGCCAGTAATTAGTCAGTACAAGTGTAAGAGTTAATTACTCTCTTGGAGTAATGTGCCATCATCATTTGGAACCTCTTTCCTAACCGAGTGATCTGTTAAGATAATTCAGTTAGCCATTCTTAAGCCAAACCATTCAATTCAGACCTTATGCTTCCATCTAGCCAAGTTTCATATATTGGTTACCAGCGAAGGACTTCAAACAAGTTTGACCTATAACCCGGAGAATGATCTGAACCTAAGTGCATCCGCGTGTTAAATGTACAACTTGATCATCGTGTCGTGTCGGGATAGATAGAGATTGTAGGTGGGATCTTATCGGATAACTATAAGTTCGTCTACGGATGAGTCCAACTCATTGGTGGAAGAACCCGTAGTGTCTAGACGATTTTCCACTCGTTTTATATTTCGATCGATTCCGGAGAAATTATACAACCCGTGATAAAGAGGTACATGTAACATGTCAAGCCTAGTGTGTTCAGAAAGGAGAACGACTACATGATTGAGAGAATTTGGATATGACAATATCATAACTAGGCCAGATACCGATCCTCTAAACCAGATGAGACTAGAACTAATTCCATTGGGAATGGAAGAAGTGATATGGTAGTAAAGTTGAATCAGAGTGCGCAACACTGCAACTCTTGAGAATGTGAGAATAACCATTAACCAGTAACCCTTAAGAGAGGAAAGTTTTATTCCAAGGGATTGAACATTTGACCAGTGAAAGGTGAAGCGTGGAATTGGACGCGGGCATAAACGATCTACCCTGTTGTAAAACGAAGGAGTTTTGAATTTCGAGGACGAAATTCTTTAAGGGGGGTATATTGTAACATCTCCAAATTTTATTTAATAGAAGAAAATTAAATAAAATCAGATAATAGAAATTAACCGGAGATAAGTGACCTAGTTAGAATTAAGAGATTTATTTCTTCCTATTAATTTAACCAATTACACAATCACATTAGTGTTTTTACCATGTCACAAGAGAAAGAATTCCTTCATTAAGCCTCACCTCTCTTGAGCCCCCACTCCATTACTCCCTAAACCCCCTTCTTTTTCCAAATCTCTATTTAAGAAGGGATGCAATGCCTGAACTAAACCAAAAATCAGTAACATAACACTTCCTCTTCATTCTTCTCTTGCTCTCCACCGTATCTCACCAAGCTCAACACTTCATCATCAATTCTTGGCTAGAAACAACATGCAAGTGGATAATCTTCTTCCCCACTTCATTAGAACCTTGAGTAAGTGAATTTCACTCTATAATTCCTTTCCATTACTCCAATTTTCGTGATTCCATCCTAACCCCATTTCTGGAACTACCTTGCATGTGGTTTAGCTTGGGTTTAAAGAGTTGTTAATGGTGAGAAGCCAAGAGGATGAAGCTAATCCATGGTTTTTGGAACTTGAAATAGGGTCAGTTTTGAGACCCATGATTTCTAGAGAAACAAAAGGTGTTTTTCAACTTGTAAACCAACCTCTGATGGTTATGAAACTCAGGTAACTTAAACCCCTCTTTTCCCTTCGTAAAATCTCTACAAATTCCATTCCTTTTGTTGTGTTAGACACTCACAAAATCCAATTTCCCCTCAAATTGATCCTTGTTTCTGTTACTATAATCTAAATTGCGAGTTTGGAGATGACTGGAAACGTTTGGATGTTGTGGGAAACAGAAAATTGGAACAGAACGCCAGAACCACTTCCACTCACGCTGATATACTCGCTCAGCGAGTAATGACTCGCCGCAGCGAGCTTCTCAGTAGCAGCTGCATGAGTTTTCTGTTCCTGTGATCCACTCCTAGCATTGGTAAGTTGTACCTAACATTTCTTATACCCTTCTCAGCGTAGGGAGGGATATTCCATTTTCTTGACCTTAGTTATTGTTCCAACACTCTCTTAACACATTCCTTTTATTGTAGTCCAAGAACACTAGTTGGAAGTTCATATCAATTTTGGAGAATAGAGCCCGTGGCTGTAGCTGGGTCTTAGTATCGGTGTTAAAGCTTCTGAGTTAAGCTCATTACAGGTGGGTTCTTTAGGATAGTGTAGATAGTTTCCCCAAAAAACATAAACTTGCATGTTAACTTAGGAATTTAGGGAATTGTTGTGTGAGGGAAATTAACTCCCAAATTTCCCTCCATTATGTTTTATATTATGTAAATTATGTTGCTGCACTGGTTAAATGAGGATTGTAGGTGTTTCTTTGAAAACTATGATTTCTGACAAAACAGGGTAAATTCTGCATGAACTCGCCGTAGCGAGTAGTCAGCGAGTATTCATAGCGAGCTGGGTGTTGGGCTGATGATACTCGCCGTAGCGAGCTTCTGCTCGCCACAGCGAGTTGATTTAGGTCAGGACCTATAATCTCGCCATGGCGAGCTGATGACTCGCCATAGCGAGCTTGTACAAAACCTGCTTACATTTTCTATTTTCTAATGAAACCCCACACACTCGTTTTATATCCCCATCAGAGCCAGATAGTTTGCAGTAATATAATTAATATAATGTCGAACAGAATGTTAATCACAGATAATTGTTAGGGCATAACTTAGACTATCATTAGATTTGTATGCTCCCCGGGTTTTGGGAATTTATGGTAGTGATAACTAAATTAGTACCAGTCAATCAGGAGCGATCTGTGATGTCGCGTTATGGACTCCCAATGGGATAATCCATTAGGATAAGTTATTGTGAGCTGCATGCCGTGACCGAATCGGTTGACGGATATGGCAGGCCTCTGAGACATGCTCACCTCAGAGTGTCCTTGTGTTTAAAATGAATAAGAGTTAATTTCTGTGTTACACCTTTACTTTCAGTTTTAGGATAAGATTATGTATATGTTAGTATGATATGACTGATTTAGGTGCCCCCGGTGTAGTCACCTCTAGGAGGGTAGTAGGACTCACTGAGGCTTAGTAGTCTCACCCCACTCCAAACAATTTTTTTTAGGTAAACAGGATATTCGGAGCAAGGACCAGGTAGGAGGCTGACAATTGGAGCTGAGCTTGGATTGTCCGCCTTGAAGATTTTATTTTCTTCGTCTTGCTTTTAGTTTATTATCTTGTTTACTCAGAATACTAGCATTTATCGCTGTATTTTATTTGTTATCCTTTTGTATTTTAAGCAATTTGTATCTTGCTAATTTATTCAGTAAATTTTAATTGTACTCAGATCCATATTATGTATGTCTTGACTAAATATTCTAGATATTTTAGTTGGGGAGTTATAATAAAACCCTAGCAAAAATAAAGAATACAAACACATACCTTCCTTTGAATCAATAGCAAAAGTTTGTCAAACCTAACTCACAAAATGAAACAAATCAGAGGAATGAACATGGATGTCAAGGTTTCAGACAAGAAATGGTGAAAAAAAAAATGGAAATACTTACAAAGCTTTGAGACAAGCCTTCTTTTCTGAGTTTGAAAACGAAAGAGAACGAGAGAGAGAGAGATGGGGTGGTCGGTGGAGAAGGGTAGCAGCGACGGTGAGCCGAGGGTTCAGGTCGTCATTTAATTTCTCTTTCTCTCAATCTCCTCAAATGTTTTCTACTGATTGGGAATGAAAGTGAAATGGTAATAAATATGTTGTGAATTGGGCTTTTACTTTAACCATAGCAATAGGCCCAATAAGCACTAACAGTAACACAAAGTCTCAACTTTAGGAGGAAAAATATATGTTGACAAAAAATTTAGGAGGGAAAATATATGTTGACCAAAAAATTAGGAGGGAAAGCATACACGTGGTTGTCCTTGGATAGAAAATAATAATAATGAAGATAGTGGTATTATTATGGGCGGTCGGTAATGGATTCCTATGGGTCCAAAAATTAAATCCGAACCCGTCCATTTTAATCCATCAAAACCCAATTTTTTTCATCCGATTAACCCGTGACCCGACCCGCAACCATCCAATATTCAATTTTTTAAATCGGTTTTATCGGATTCGGGTCGGATCGGTAAATCTTGTCCACCCCTACTTCATACATTAACTTGCATTTTTTAATAATATCCACAGTGTGAATGGAGGAAGTCTACAAGAAAAAACAAAGGTAGAAAAGTAAATTCCAATTCATATACATACCTCCAATATTGACAAACTTGTAAAAGAAAGAAAGAAAGAAAAGACCTTCAATAATTGTTTTTTCTTTTTGTGATAATAATTCAATAATTGATACTGACATTTGTGACAAAATCACAACCACACATAGCATATAGCTGTGTCACACTACTTAAATGAATACACTATGACTACTAATTAGTGAATAAGTTCAACACTTCAACCCTCAATTCTTATCTCCCACCGTCACACATCTATCAAGAGAGTTTGTCAAACAAATGAAGAACAAAACAATGCATTGTTTGGTGTTACCATTTCCAGCACTTGGCCACACAAATCCAATGGTACAATTCTCTAATCTTTTACAAAACCAAGGAGTGAAAGTAACATTTGTCACACCCTTATCCAACTACAACAACATACCCAAATTGCCACCTTCCATTACAATTGAGACAATTTCTGATGGTTTAGACAAAGATGGATCTATACAAGCAAATGGTTTTAAACTCTATATTCAAAAATTTTGGGAAGTTGGTCCACAATCTCTTGCTGATCTTATTAACAACCTTGTTAAATCAAACAATCATGTTGATTGTGTTATTTATGATTCATTCATGCCTTGGTGTTTAGATGTTGCAAAGAGTTGTGGAATTGTTGGTGCATCTTTTCTAACTCAAAATCTTGCTATGAATAATATATACTATCATGTTCATGTGGGAAAGTTAAGACCTCCTCATGCTGAACAAGAAATTTCACTTCCTGCACTTCCTCTATTACAACATAGAGACATGCCTTCTTTCTACTTTACCTATGATAAAGAACCAAGTTTTCTTGATTTAGTAGTGGGACAATTCTCTAATATTGACAAAGCTGATTGGATCCTTTGCAATTCCTACTTTGAGCTGGAGAAAGAGGTAAGAAGTTTAGATAAATCCACAATATATAATACACAAACACTGAATGATACGGCAATATTGTTGTAAGTAGAAATAATAATTTAATGTTATAATATTACATAATTTAATTTTGATTTATAGTTTTGCTAGAAAAATTCTATGAGTAGAAATATAGGTTGTTTAGAAATTACGAATGAATAACTCGTACTAATAAATGAGTAAAAATATAGATCTCCTAAAAATTATCTAAAATTAGGGATATCAATATTGATATATAAGTAGAAATATAAGTCTTATATCCATGTTGAAACTATAAAAAAAAGAAGTCCCATATTAATATAAGAGTATAAATTTAAGCCCCATAAAAATTATAAAAAAGATAGGCAACACCTTATTAATATATGAATAAAAACATGGATCCCGTGAAAATTACTAAAAATATTAGATCTCATATTAATATATGAATATAAATATAAATCAGTAAAACTATTAAAAAATAGACAACTTTATTATCATATGAATAAAAAAATAAGTCTTGTAGAAATGATGCAAAAAATTAGATCTCTATATCAATATATAACTATACTAAATATAGGCCCATAAAAATTAGAAAAAATTACAAAGAAGTATTAAAATAACAATATATACTTGACCAAAAAAATAACAATATATACACGAACATTAATTAGGTAGAAAATTTGTGAATTTATATGATGTTAAAATTTGGTCCTTGACCAATGCTTCCTTTTTTTTTCAAAATATTGTCTTATCATAGCAAACTAGTTGGGCTTGGGTGTCAATATTTTTTAAATGTTATTTAAACAGTGATTTTTTTGACAATTTTCTCTCTCTCTTACTCACATTATATTTTTATTTCATCTCTTTTTCTTTCTATTGTTTTTGTCTAATAAGAAAAGGAAACAAACCAAGTTGTACCAGAGTTGTTAAAAATAATTGTTCAAATAATATTCCTCTTTTTAAAGATAAAAAATTAGCCGGAGATTCCCTTTTCTTTTCCATTCAATTGTCAAAACCAAAATTAAAAATGATATTTTAACACAAATTTGACAAGAATTTTAATGGTTGATGTAGTTTTAATTATAGTTAATTACTTGTACAATTTTTTTTTATAGTTAATTACATTGAGTAAAACAGTGTTAATGAATACAATTATGTGACAACTCTTTAACCATCTACTGAATATGATTTATAATTTTAAACTTCATTAAACATAATTTTTTGTATGTTCACGTGCGCGTGCATTATTTATATAATCTAATTAAAATAATAAAATTTCTTATAAAGAAGTCTTAACCACCAATTGAATCACCACTTGTACATGTGTTGCTTTTGTAAAGGTTGGTCGCTAGTGACTCAAATTTCCTTGTAGGTGGCTGATTGGACAATGAATATTTGGTCCAACTTTAGGACCATAGGGCCTTCCATACCATATACATATTTAGATAAGCAAATTAAAGATGGGGGAGATTATGGTGTTGAACATTTCAAAAGTGAAGAATATATAGAATGGTTAAATAATAAACCAAAAAGGTCTGTTGTTTATGTTTCATTTGGCACTATGGGAGGACTCAGTGAGGAACAAACAGTGGAAGTAGCAAATGGCTTAAAAGATTGTGGAAGCTACTTTTTGTGGGTAGTGAGAACTTCTGAAGAGACTAAGCTTCCAAAAGACTTTGAAAAGAAATCAGAGAAAGGCTTAGTTGTGACATGGTGCTCCCAATTAAAGGTTCTAGCACATGAATCTATAGGATGTTTTTTAACACATTGTGGTTGGAATTCTACATTGGAAGCTTTGAGTTTAGGAGTTCCAATTGTTGCAATGCCACTTTGGTCAGACCAAGGCCTTAATGCAAAGTTAATTGTAGATGTTTGGAAAGTTGGAATTAGAGCTTTAGTTGATGAAAAACAAATAGTGAGAAAAGATGTATTGAAGGATTGTATATGTGAAATCATAATGGAGAGTGAAAAGAGCAAAGAGATTATGAATAATGTCATGCAATGGAAGACTTTGGCTGCAAGAGCTATAGGTGAAGATGGAAGTTCATATAAAAATATAGTAGAATTTGTGAATAGCTTGCTCCATCACCGGCCGGCTCAAGAATAAAACAACAACCCAACTATGCATTTAGGTCTCATAAAAAATTAATCTTTTTAAAGCCTAGCCTCAAATAAATACAATATTAGGCCTTGAAATAGTTTGTAGCAGCTTCAAGTAACAATAAATATTTGGCATTGCTCAGTTGGCATTTGTTAACAGTATGGTAATCTCGACCAAGATTTCATGCCGTAAATTATTGACGCAGTTTCATGCGGTAATAAATTTTGGTCGTTAATTTGAGATCAGACAGTCTAAATCATTTGCACAGTAAAATGATCTCAAGTCTCAACCGTCTATTTAGATTGGACGGTTTCACGCAGTTACAACAAAAAATCCAAACCGTCGGAATCTTTATAGAAGTTGTAGGATTTATTTAGTAAGGGTGGTGTTTAGTCTTTTTTTTATCTTTCATCTTTCACTTATTTAAATTTTAGATATTGTGAAGCTATGGAGGTATAAAGTTGTCAAAACTTATTATACGGCTGTAATCACAAAGGGCTAATATGTCTTATTTAAAAGTGGGCTCTAAATATATTATTCGAGTTTAACCCTATGACATGTACTTTGTAAGTTTAATAGTGCAATTTAAGAGGGGTGAATTAGATTTTTGGATTTATAAGTCAATTTTTAGAGTTTAGTGTTTTTGATAATTTTTTCGAAAAGTTATATTATGAAGGTTTCAAAAAGAATGTGGAAAAATAATGAGAGTGAGAGAAAGAGAAAGAACACAAGAGAATTATAGTGGTTCCCATATTGGTACGTCCACTCCCTTCACACCCTATGAAGGAATTCATTATGTTAGAATCTTTGTTAGAAGCAATGTTACCCCAAGACCCCTAACAATCTTTCTAACATACATAAGATAGCACCCCATTATCTTTAACAACAAGAATCGTTATCAAACCCTATGATGAAATTTTCATTCAACACAAAGAGAAAGCACCCGACTTTCTCTCAACAATTTCCACAACCAACAATGGTGAAAAATTTTACAACAAAAGAAATGAAAAATAGTATTGTATGACTGTTATCAAATCAATATAACTTTAATAAATTATACAACTTTAATGCTCAAAACCTTTTTGGATATGAAAATATAATCTAGGTTTCATAAAATGATGTTTTGAAATTTTAGTGAGAAAGTGATATTTTGATTTTAGAATATTGGAATATGAAAGTTGTTATTAATTCTAATGATCACAAACATATTCATAGAGGCTTTAGAAAATGTCAATGAAGCAATGCATCTATTCAAAAAATCTTATCATAAAAAGTTATGACCCAAAAAACACAATGGTTCATGAAAAATCATTATGGTTTGGACTTATTAAATCAGTCGCCACGTACATGCGAGTTAATAGGTCATGTTTTCAAATTTTAATGTTAGATTGTTTTCAAAAATGCAAACAACTTTTTAAATCGGTTGGACGAACCTCTGATATAAAAAGCGCAGACAGATTTTCTTAAAAATCAACTTTTTATATTTTTAAAAGCTTGCTTCAAATGAATTTTTATATTTAACTTAGAAATTTATTTTTAATTAATTTTTAAAATATTTTCTGAGCATTCTAAGTTATATAATTATCAAAAATGATAAATCAAAGATAAAGACCATACTTACAAATAATTTAAATAATAAGCTTAATTTTTGGTCTTCATCTTATTTTCTTATCTTGAGCCTCCATAAGCTTTATTCTTTTGTGATGTGAGTTTGTTATCATCAAAACTCCGCCAAGTTCAAGAAGAAAATCTTATTCACATATTTTTTCCATCCTATGGATTATGGGGCGCGCCCTACGAAATGATCAAAATATTTCTGTCTGTTACATAAGTAGCAGACATCCCCAAAAATACTCTACAATTATAACGTCTGTTACTTAAGTAGATGTCATTTTTTAAAATTTTTCATTTTTTCTACATCTGTGACTTAAGCCACGAATGGATATTTCGGTCATTTTGTAAGACGCGCGAGTAACCCATAAGATGGCAAAAGTAATTTTACATGTTGTGGGTTACTCAACCCTAAATGGGCCAATTTTTTAAAATACTAAAAATAACTATGAAAAAATCTGAAACTACTTTGTATTTGTTTACGATCATAAAAATTTGGCTAAAATACAGTTTTGGCCCCTCAAGTTTTCCAATTGCTTGATTTTGGTTCCCCTAGTTTCAAATGCTCTAATTTATCCCCCCGCTTTTACCCCTTTTGCATTTTGTGGTCCTCTTGATTATTTTGACAAAAAAAATGCTGACTTGGATATTCTTTACACATGTCTTAAATTTATTAGTTATAATAAAAGAGTATTATTTAAAACAAAATTAAAATTAGAAAGGCAAGTAAGGTCACGTGAGACTAGTTTTTTTTTTTTCTTCTTAAAATTGCAACGAAGCAGAGTAAGGAAGAAGAAGCAGGTCACTGTTATTGACATTTGACAGTGGTGGAAACGCATTCCGTGATACATTTGTTTCAAAGTAAGAATTTGATCACCTTGTTATTCAAGCAATTTTGGAATATATGGCTCTTAAATTTCATTGATAGTAAATGGAAATTATACATATGACAAGAATTGATAACCAGAATTTAGACTTTTCATTGATAACCATCCACTGCAATTTCTTCACTAATAACTACAATTTCTTAACTCCTAACTACAGTAACAAACAATAGTTAGAACCACAATGCCTTGAACCAATTTTTTCCACTTTGATTTGCATTCCTGGGTTCTCTATTTTTTTCATTTTTATGTCACATGCCATTAACAGTGATTTGCATTCTTGGGTTAAAATTGTTTAATTTGAGAGAGGAAGAAGAAGAGCATCGGAATCTGAGATGGGATGAGAAGAAGAAGATGTTGAATTGATCTCACGTGAGAGGGGAAGAAGAATAACAACAATAACTATTTGTCTTTTCTAATTTGTAGTATTTTTTTAAAATAATACTATTTTATCATAACCAATAAAATTAAGACAGGTGTAAAAATATCCAGGTCAGTGTTTTTTTTTGTCAAAATAGTTAAGAGGACCATAAAATGCAAAAGGAAGTAAAAATGGGGGCCTAATTTAGAGCATTTGAAACTAAGGGGGTCCAAAATCAAACAGTTGGGAAACTTGGGGCCCAAAACTGCATAAAAATAGAAAGTTCCGATATTTCTGACGTGATCTATCTGTATATGTAATAATTCAGTGTTATTCACCGTAACTTAACTTGTAAACAAAAAACAAAGAGATATTTCTATTCGTCGCACAGGCTACACACTAATTCAATACAATTAATCATTATTCTAAAGTGTACAAAAAATTAATGGAACAATTAAAATGTCACGGAAGAACAGTCTCTCCACATATGGCATGACTAAGCAACGTACATAGTAACTTTCAAAGTAATTATAAAATTATTTTTTAAATTGTTCTGACTATAATATATTAAGTAAATTAGTGTTGTCAATAGTATAAAACTGTGCATAATATCTAAAGTAAAATAGTGTTGTCAATAGTATACAACTGTGCAAGGATTAAAAATTTCTCATCGGCCGGTGAGACAATAACAATGCGAAATTTCCTAATAACAAGAATCCAATTGTTGTCGGCTTTTAAATTACTACTAAAGTATATCCCGAAAACAAAATTCCTATTAAAACAATTCATCTTTACTTAGTTCAGTTGTGGTTGACGTTAAATTTAGTAGGGAGAAATATGATTCAATCCCCACAATTATAATCGAGAGGGGTTAGAACCGTTTGATGACATAATTGACCTCTAAATCAGATTAGACGGTCCAACTAACAATTGATAATTACTACTTCAAATTTAAATATTGATAAAACTACATCAAAGAAAATTGATATATTTAAGGAAAATTTGCCATCCTTTTGAGCTCCACAAAATATGAAAGATTAGTTTCTGCAATTACATTCAAAAGATTTTCAGTTTAAATCAACAAATATATTTAATCCAAATTTTAAACTATAAAAGAGCATTGTTTAAGAAATCTATAAGAACAAGTGTCCTAAATATATAAATTAAACATAAAAGTAATAACTAATTTTCCAAACATTATGTATAAACCTCCTCTGATAACTTAAACAATGTCTTTGAGACACTTATTAGTATATTTTTTTCAAATATTTATAGAATGATGAATTCGTTTCTTTTTTCCTCCATTGAAAAAACTTGACTTGACAAATGGAATATCATAAAATTTGCAAAAATACCTTATTCAAGGTACACTATTACCATTAATGTTTAGTTGCAATGAATTGAAGTATTCTATCATATATATTTGGTATTTTATTTTTTTTATTATTGAAGCAAAATATATATGAATTGTAAAAATTAAATGTAGCATTAAAAGAAAGAACCACATATTAGGTATCAAATTCAAATAGGTTTTTATAGAAAATACCATTAAAAATGCTCTTAAACAACATCTTAGAGCATCTCCAATAGTGACATTGTTTACCCCGATTTTTAGTAAACAACCGCTAGTTTAATTATTACAAGAAGGATCAACTAGTAAATCCTGGGACATATGGATTGTGCGGAAGATGATGAAAACATATTCATATCTTTGGGTTAAATCGGATAAGTTGATAAAAAGTAAAAGCATTTGACGCAGTCAAATGGTTTGGTTTAAAGTAAAATGCTTCAAAGTAAATTTGCAGAAAACTTGTAAATGAATTGCAAATAAAGTTTAAAGAAAAAAAACTTTGAAAAGTAAAACATGCAATGAAAGTAAGTTACAGAATGTAAAAGATGCAGAAAAGCTTTAAATTGCAGAAAGCTTAAATGACAAACAAGTAATCAAGACTTGCAGAATGTAAATTGCATTGATAATTGTAAAGCGTTTACAAAAGATGGTACACAGATTCGTACATGTTCCTATTCGCATTCATTTCGCTCGTTGACATGGGTACTCTGAATTTCTAAGGAATTTGCATGTGTATTGAATTGTGGACCCGTTTCTCTTATCAGAAACTTGTATTTATAGACAAACTAACATAACTGCTATAAACCTATAATTTGCCTAACTATGCTCCACGTGTCTTGACAATTTGAATTCCCTTTGACACCTGGCGAACCCTTCAAACGTTACTCACTTTTGAATATTTTGCTAAGTCCAGAGTACGCTTCTTTCGTTCTGCACAGTACGTTAGACAAACAAACATACACACGTACATATACATACATATATATAATTTTCGACCATTACCAGTTAGTGTCGAAAATATGCTTTTACACAAATAATATCTTGTCGAACTCGACAAGCTTATTCAGACAACACACGTTCTGTCGAATTCGACAGAACTCTAGGCTTTGACAAGCAACTTTGCACATTAAAAGTCTTTGATGTCAAATGCCTTGATTTTCTCTTGATTTATTGCCAGAATCAGTTTCCAAGAGAATATTAAAAGGCAGTAATATACATTAAATGAGATTTCATCATCTCATTCCAATTCATTAATGCCTGTCGAAAATACAGGCTAACAAATTGCCCCCTCAAAAATACCAATTCGACTGCATGTCAGATACAAAAGAAAGAAATGGCAGTTTTGAAAATACTCACCTTTTCCAATTCTGCACGTTTACCAAAGACGGCGTAAACGTCACATCAAGTTATTGTCAATCATGACAATATTTATAACTGTCACCTTAATCCCCACAAACCATGATTCCCAACTTTTTAGTTCCATAGTGGGACACGTGGCAAGATCAGAACAGTTGAGATGGAAGAGTGGTGATGTTTCAGTTACCAGATACATGCAAAATGCAGTGCCTATAAATAGAAAACGTATTCTAACACTTTCTTTTTTCTGAAACTCAAAAACTCTTCACTTCCTCTTCTCAGAAAAGCTTTACGCATTCCTTAAGAAAAACCAAGAAAGAAACTCTTCAATCTTGCTAAGTTCTTGCGTTTTTACTTGATTCAAACCAGTAAACGTGATCGTCCAGCATTTTCGTTCATCATCACCGTTTCTGTTCTGAGATTTGAGTAAAGAACGAGTTAAATCTGGTGGTCTTAACCTTAGTTTACTGTTACCCGTTCATCTTCATCACCAACCTCAAGAACATCAAGAACACCAAGAACAACAATGGCTGCTTCTTCTTCTTCCAGAAACACAATCATTTACGCTGTTGATGACAAAGA
Organism: Trifolium repens; assembly: GCA_030408175.1. NCBI lineage: Eukaryota > Viridiplantae > Streptophyta > Magnoliopsida > Fabales > Fabaceae > Trifolium > Trifolium repens. Next base: position 20,343,472 of record CP125848.1, read on the forward strand.
ACCCATCATTATTGACGATTCAAAGTTCGTGTCGGAGCCAGATATGACCTCTGTCGAAGACACTCTGTGGGGAGAGGAACTGATGATACCTCATAAGCTTAGAGGTCGAACTCTTGCTTTCGCAGGGCCTCTTCCTTCATCCGACAACTTCAATGAGGATGTAAGTAATATTTTCCCTCTCCACGTTACTTGTGAGCCCAAGATATTCGTCAACTCTGTCTTCGACATGAGTTTCTTTGAAACGGGCTATAGGGCTTTTAGATCTGCACCTGTAGTTAGTGAGGGTTATTTGAAATGGCTTAACAAGGTTGAGAAACAATATGCCAACTTATGGAAAGAAAGTGGTATATTCGACTTGATTCAGCTGTCGAGAGAGGGACCTAGGTACAACGCAGAAATGCTCATAGCTGCTCTCCACTTTTGGGAAAGTTCTACCAACACCTTTCATTTTAAGGCGGGAATGATGACCCCAACCCTATTCGACGTTGCTGCCATTACTGGCCTAAGACCAACAGGACCTACATTCGACCCTAAGTACACCACCCCTAACCACCAATTCGACTTCAAAGTTTTATCCTTCTCAGGATTTCTCAAAACTTTTCATGACCTTAGCAGCGATGATGTTTCTCATGAAGAACATATTGCTTTTTTAACTTATTGGTTATCACACTTTGTTCTCTGCACTGGTTCACTTCAAGTGGTGAAGAGACTTGTTCCTCTCGCCATCATGCTTCACCAAGGATTAGATGTAGCCTTAGGAAGGTTCATCTTAGCTTCCCTCTATGACTCTTTGGGGCAAGCTAGTGATATGCTCAAGAAGATTGAGAAAGGATCACAACTCTCTTTCTCTGGGCCCATTTGGCTTCTGCAATTGTGGCTGAATGCCACATTTGAGTCAAACTTCAAACTTTTCCTCCCTACTTACTTAGAAGCTTCAGTTGATGCTCGATGGATAGAAGGCGCTAGGTTGGCCTTATTGAGATACAGAGAAACAAACCTGTCAACTAGAGAACTTTTCCTCCACTACTTCAAGACGTTCCTTGAGTTCGACGAGATTACTCATAAAAATACTCCGTTTGTGAAAAGAACTGTCGGGCCTGCTTGGTTTAGAAGGCCATTCCCTGCAACCAACCTAGATGAAGAGGAGGATACAAACCAAGTTTGGACTATGTTCTTGAATCCTACCATCTTATCCTCCAGACAAGGAGTTGAAAGAAGGCATTTAGGCTTGGTTGGATACCAGCCTAACTTGGTTGCTCGCCAATTTGGCCTAAGTCAGTTCAGGCCGAAGAGTTTATTCAAGAACAAAGATGACATTGTCTTGGGTAATTCTGGAATGTCTGTCGAGTATTTTGAGCGACGTTTGAAGCTCGCTGAGGAAAGAAGACCCTATAAGCTCACACCTATTGAGTTCGCCACCTGGTGGAGTTTACATTATGAGAAGCACGCTAAGCAAAGCGATGAAGTGCTTTTGCAAGCAATAGAGGCTGGATTTGACGCTCTCCAACAGAAGACTCCCAAAAGCAAAGGTAACTTCGAGTTATTGAACAAAATAATTTTTATAATGTTTATAGTCTCTTAACCTTTTGCTGATGTGAATTCTTTTCATGTTTCGACACCAGGTGCTTCTAAAGCCAAAGATGTCAATACTTCAACAGACACCACTACTCCTGCTGCAACTCAGAAGAAGACACTTCCCAATACTGGGGCCAAGGTACTAAGTCTTAACATTAATTTTTTTTAACTTAGCATTATTTTTCTTCTTAGTTTTCATAGCCATATTTCTAATCTTTTCGACTTTTAACTGCAGCTTCGCAAGAGAAATCTAATGGCGTTGAGTGAGGCTGGAGGGCCTACCAAACAGAAAAAGCAAAAAGCTCTCACCATCAATGAACCAACAGTAAGCTGACTTCGACATTTCTTTTAAGTTTGTTTTAGCTTCAACTAAAATCTTGTTTTAGCAAATATTTATTTCCTTTTCAGCCTGCTGGTACTATCAATCCAACTGCTGCTGCCCCTAGTGGAGAAGGCCAAAGAGACAAAGGAAAGGCCAGTGTCGAAACTAGTGAGGCGAGCATGCCCCCAAACCCAAAGAAAAAGATTGAAAAGAAGAAGAAAAAGAAGGTCAAGTCTGATCCTAAACCTACTGCAGGGACAGAAAAGGATGTTGAAATCCCAGTTTCCAATCCTCCTGTTGAGGATCAATCAAACGCCAACGTCGAAACTCCTTCGACTGGAGGTCCCATACTGGAAAAAATAAACCCAAGTTTGCAAGACCCTGGTGCTCAGGTAAAATTTCCTTGTCTTTTAGACCTCCCCACATGTACATTCTTTTATGGCTTTCCGACTCTAACTCATTTTGTTTTTGAATAGGGTGGTAATGAAGAGAACACCACTACACCTGTTAACAATGAGGAAAATTCGGCCCAAGACGTTGGCACCAATCGCGTCGAGGTCGATTTAACTGGAACAAGCCAAAGCCAAGAGAATGAAGAAATTCCCACTGATAATCTTGATCCTGAGAAAACCATAACTGTGCAACTCACTGAATCTACCCATTCATCAGAAGACACTGATGTCGAGATGGAGACTGACGCTGACGATGATGTCATACCTGAAGCCACTGAAGGAGGCTCTGACATTCTCCCTGTCTCTTCGACATCAAAGTTATCTGCTGAAATTGGAATATCAGAGATGCAATTTATTGCTATGAAGGATTCTGATCCTGCTGCAGCACTCAAGATGCTCTTGTCAAGCAAAGGAAGCAAAGAACGAAGTAAAGGCACTTCTCATCACAGCAGTTCGACGGCGTCTGATACAGATATCAGTTCGACAGTGAGGCAGGACTCTTTGCTCCTCAAATTGCACACAGACTACGTCAACCAAGATGTTTTTGCCTTAATTGAGGCAAACCCTAGCAGTGCATTTTCTCACTTGGGCTTCTTGAAAAAGCTCCATAATCCTTTGACAGATGAGGCCACACTTAGCAAGGTTATTCAACTTGAAAACCTCATTGATGGTTTTACTCAAGCCATTCAAAGGAAGAAAATGAATGCCATGAAGCTGGAAGCTCAAACCCATGCTCACGCTGCATTGGTCGAAAAGGCCAAGACTGCTCAGGCTAATGTCGAACGCTTTGAGAAGGAGATCGAGTCGAATGCTGAGCTGACTGAATACAACCAGAACATTGCTGCTTGGGAGGGTGAGATTGCAGAATTGCACTTGAAGATTCAGAGTCTCAATGCTAAGATTGATGCAGAGAAAATCAAACGTGACGAAGCAAAGGCCAATCTTACTACTGCTGTTAAAGCCTGGATTGACAAAGAGGCTAATGAAGGCATTAAGTCCTTTAGTGCTTCAGCAGCAGTGGAAGAAGAGATTCAGAATCTGGAGAAGTCGAGCAAAGTTCTCGACAAGGAAGTTTCTTCTTTCAAAAGCTTGTATGAAGATTTGAAGAACAATTTTAACTTGTAATAATTTTAGTTTTACTTTTGAACAATTTGTCGAAGTTTTTGGTTTGTAATTTGACAATGCCCATTTTGTGGCGAACGACTTTATGTCCACCATTATTTCACCATGTCTCAAACTTTATTCTTCGTTAATTTTTATCTCTTGCAACGCTGGTTTATACCTTTCAAGTATTTACCATTTATAATTAACGAACGTCATTCAATGGTTATTTTCTGAACCTTTGAATTCTTTTGGCATTATTTCAACAACACAAAAAACTGAGCAGTCAAAGACACCAAAACGGGACAGTCAAGTCAAAGGGTGATAACAACGAAAACTTGTTAAAAGAATCGTATTAATGACTATGTTGACCCACAAGACCTGAAGGCACTATAAAAAGGAGTGTTCTTTCTCATTTTACTCATCCAGAGTAATTGAATAACCTCTCCAAAGAATCAAGCAATGGAAAAAACCATTACTAAAGATTCTTCGTGCTCCAAAGAGAAGAACAAAACGGGTGCAGAACCTTGGCGTTGCGAAGAGAACAGGTTACGCTATGAAAGAAACAAAGAAGAGTTCATTTTAACAGAATCAGAGGAAGAAGAATTGGGCTCCGACCTGGAGGAGTTTCTATGGACACATGAGGAAAGACTGGACGAATACCCACCTGAGGTCCAGAAACTTGCTGATATAGCAATATCTCTTTATAGGGGTAAAATGAAGAAGGTAGAGTCAGAGGTTTCTAAACCTAAGGCTCAGCCTAAGTAGTGTTGTATTCTCATGATGTACCAAAGAACTTCTCTATTGCAATAAAACAATACTGTTCTTCTGCTTTTGAATTATGGCAAATTTTAATTATTGCCATCTTGTTCTCATGTTTAATTATTATTCTGCGCTTATTTTTACTTCGAGTAGAGCAGGTTTGTATTTCTTCAAATATTTCCCATTTATACCCAAAGTACGTTTCTCAGGAGTTAACTCCTCAATTTCATATGCGCCATTAGAATAAACTTGAACAACTTTGAATGGTCCTTCCCAATGTGGTGACCACTTACCTAAGACTCTGTCCTTTTTGTCCATTGGCAAGATAACTTTCCAAACCAAATTACCCACATTAAAGGTTTTGGACTTAACCTTTTTATTATAAGCTTTAGTGACTCTCTCTTTCTGTCGAATTAACATTTCTAAAGCTTTTATTCTCTCTTCATCCAAATCAACTAATTCGTCTAACATCATATCCCAATAATGATTTCTTGGAATTTCTGCCTGCCTTTGAATTCTGACTGATTGCAAGTGTATTTCGACTGGCAAGACTGCATCATGTCCATATGTTAGACGAAAGGGTGTGGTGTTAGTTGATTCTTTTGGAGAATTCCTACACGCCCATAAGACTTGATCCAAAGTCTTGTTCCAATTTCTAGGCTTTTGGGCAATGTGCTTTTTAATCAGACCAATAATGATCTTATTAGCAGCTTCTACTTGACCATTTGCTTGGGCATAATATGGTGTAGAAGTTAAAAGTTTAAAGCCAGTTTGTTGAGCAAATTCAACCATCTTTCGCCCAGTAAAAACTGACCCTTGATCTGTAGTAATAGATTCAGGTATACCAAATCTATAAATAATGTGACTTTGTATAAAACTAATCACTGCCTCTTGGTCAACATTTGGCAATGGAACTGCTTCTATCCATTTGGTAAAATAATCTATACCAACTAGAATATAGCGTTGGTTTTTGGACGAACTTGGTTTAATTTCACCAATTTAGTCTAAAGCCCATCCTCTAAAAGGCCAAGGTTTTACTATTGAATGGAGTTCACTTGCAGGTACATGTTGTATGCCTGAATGTCTTTGACATTCTTGACAACCTTTAGCAAACTCTATACAATCCTTTAATATTGTTGGCCAATATACACCCTGTCGAAACAACAACCATTTCATTTTATGGCCTGCCTGATGGGATCCACATGCGCCACTATGCACGTCAGATATAGCCAAATAGGCTTCAGTTTCACTCAAACATTTTAGAAAAACCCCCTCAGGTGTTTTCTTCATTAGTTCATTCCCAATGATGACATAACTCAAGGCTCTATATTTTATCTTTCTATTGGTCGTTCCATTTGGATTTCGCAAATATTCGACAAGTGGTTTTCTCCAATCAGTATCAGATAAATTGTCAATGGCAAAAATTTCAAAAATTTCTTCTGAATTTTCGTCAAAGTCATAAGTGGTATCCTGACCATTGTCTTGTGGTACATCTGCCCCCACAAGTTTTGGCATTGACAATTCTAAAGGAGCAGGTTGATCAATAATAAGTTTATCTTTAATTTCAATCAACTCCTCCAGTTTCTCATTGGAGATTTTATAACCAGAAGCTATTTGAGCCAAATCATTGGCTTCTTGATTTTCTACTCGAGGTACATGTTCAATGATAACTTGGTCGAAACGTTTTAACAAAGAAATTGCTATGACAAAATATTTCATCAAGTGTTCTTTTATGCACTTGTATTCTTTTGTTAATTGTTTCAAAACCAATTCTGAATCACCTCTAATCAAAATATTTTTTGCCCCCAAGTCCAATAAAATTTCTAAGCCTGTTATTAAAGCTTCATATTCTGCTTCATTATTTGAGCAGAACCCATTAATTTTATACTTGAACTTAGTGGGGATTTTGGAAGGAGAAATGATTAGAATCCCAATTCCAACTCCATGTTTATGTTTAGAACCATCAAAATACAATTTCCAGGGTTGTGATTCTACATAATTTTGTGGAGTTTCTATTGCAGAATGATCTGCTATAAAATCAGCCACAATTTGGCCTTTGACTGCCTTTAACGGTTTATAAGTTAATGAATATTCTGTCAAGGCTAAGGCCCATTTTCCAATTCGACTATGCAAAATTGGTTTAGATAACATATGCTTAATGATATCACAATGAGAATAAACAAAAACATCAACAGGCTTTATATAATGCTTGAGTTTTATACAAGAGAAATACAAACATAAGCATAATTTTTCAATACTACTATATCTAGTTTCAGCATCATTTAATACCCTACTTAAGTAATAAATGGCTTTTTCTTCACCATTTTCATCTTCCTGGGCGAGCATACTACCCAGTGTCGAATCTGATGCTGATATATACAACTTCATGAACTTGTTCCTTATTGGAGGCATTAACATTGGTGGCTTTGACAAATAACTTTTGATTTCGTCAAAAGCTTGTTGTTGATCTTGCCCCCAAGTGAAAATTTCTTCTTTCTTGAGACGAAGCAGTGGTGAAAATGGTTGAGCTTTACCACTTAAATTTGAGATAAATCTTCTCAAGAAATTGATCTTCCCAAGTAAGGACTGAAGTTGCTTTTTAGTAGTTGGAGATTTCGTCTCCATGATAGCCTTCGTTTTGTTTTGATTTATTTCAATGCCCTTTTTGTGCACAACAAATCCAAGGAAATCTCCTGCATTAACACAAAAAGCACACTTTAATGGATTCATTTTTAATCCATATTTCCTCATCTTTTCAAAAGATTTTTTCAAATGATCTAAATGATCAACATTTGACGAGGATTTGACAACTATGTCGTCAATATACACTTGCATGAAAGTGTCTATGTACTCATGGAAAATTAAATTCATTGCTCTTTGATAAGTAGCCCCAGCATTTTTCAAACCAAAAGGCATTACTACCCATTCATATGTGCCTAATGCCCCTGGGCATCTAAAGGCAGTTTTGGGTACATCATTTTCAGCAATGAAAATTTGGTTGTAGCCAGAGTAACCATCTAGCATACTTAAATATTCAAACCCGGCTGCAGAGTCAATTAGCATTTCTGCTACAGGCATAGGGTATTCGTCTTTTGGTGTAGCATTATTTAAATCTCTAAATTCTATACATACTCTAAGAGAGCCATTTTTCTTAATTACAGGCACTATGTTTGCTAACCATTCGACATACCTTGCTGTTCTGATAAATTTGCTCCTCAGCAGCCTTTCAATTTCTTCCTTGATCTTCGACATTATTTCTGGTGCGAACCTTCTAGGTAATTGTTTCACTGGTTTTTTGTCTGGTCGAACTGGGAGTTCATGTTCCACCAATTTTCTGCTCAAACCTGGCATTTCATTGTAGTCCCAAGCGAAACAATCTTTGAATTCCATCAGAAGTTGCACCACTTTTGCCTTCAGATCTGGAGGAATGTTTGCACTAATATATGTTGGTCTTTTTGTCAGACCATCTCCAAGGTCAATTTCTTGCAAAGGATCCTGTGCTTGCATCTTGTGACTTTGACTAATTGGATCTTTTTCAAATCCTAAGGGTTCGTCATCATAGATGCAGTCCAGCTTTTGCAATTCTGGCTCTTGTTTGCCAATTTTTATGCCATTGGCTACATCAGCCATATTTTCTGACAATGAATTGGCTTCCAAAGCCATCTTGATTCTATTTTCTGCCATATAGGCCGTAATCTTTGCCCAAGTTTGGGACTCAGACATAGTAGTTATCTTTGACATCCCACCCAGTTGGGTAGTTGTGGCTTTCATATTCGCCATCCTCGCTGTTTCCATCTTCTCTCTCCCACAAGAAACCATGTGTGGGATCCAGTTTGATTGCATGGTGACCATTTCCTGCTAGACGATGTGCAAAGTCTTTCTCAGTGCATGGTGAAATTGTTGCCAATTTCTTGTCGAAGGAGTGCTTTGTCAGATGATGGACTTCAGTTTTGAAGTAGCTTTGATCTGCTTCAATATTTTCCACTATTCCATCATCTCGCCAGATAATGAGGCGCTGGTGCAGGGTAGATGGAACTGCTCCTACTCCATGAATCCACTCTCGACCTAGAAGTAGATTGTAATTTGCCTTAGAGGCCACAACCAAGAACAAGGTTGGCCTTACAGTGCTTCCAACAACCACTTCCAACTGGATTGCTCCTAAAGAAAACCCAGTTTCACCCTCATAGTTTGAAAGTACTATGTTGTGAGGATGAAGATCCACCAAAGATTTGCCAATCTTTCTGAGCAGAAATTCTGGCATGAGGTTGACAGCAGCACCACCATCAATTAGGACTTTGTTAATTCCTACATTATTCACCTTCGCCTGTATGAAGAGAGGCTTCAAGTGACTTTTCATGCCTTCGTCTGGCCTTTCAAATGTGGCCATTTGGTCTTCCAAAGCACCATTGCTCGTCACATAGTAACAAACTGGCCTATGAAGAGCCATTTGCATCCCAGATTCCTCTTCGTCATCTGTCACTTCAGAACAGACGTCGAACTCCCTTGGCAGAATTGACACAACATTTACTATTATGTCGAGATCAGGTTCAGAATCCAGAAAGTCATCTGCTTCCATGTGTTCGTCTTCGACGTTATCAGCAACTGAAGACTCCATTTTTGATTCGCCTAACCTTTCTTTCATTGGCTTCTTTGCCAATTCCAAAGGCCTCTTCCCATTACCATCAGCAGTAACTTGGGATTTTTGAGCAGCCACTTTTTTCTGGCGCTGATATCTGCGCCATTGGGATCTTGTCATGGGATTTTTCCCTTTGTAATTATTCCTGTAATCATATTTCCTTGATTCAGGATCTTTTTTGGGATTGCTGTTACTGGAGTTCCCTTTCTCCATGTTCCTTTGACCATAGTCCACGTTTCTTCCATGAACCCATTGGTTGACAGGTGTCCTGTTTGAGGGGACAAATGATTTTTGTGGTCCCAACCTCTGATGTACAGGTGCCTGTTGGCTATTCAGAACATTATAATAAGTTGGCCTTTGATTTGGCCAATTGTTTCTACCCTGACCATGAGGCAAAAACTTGTTGAGGCCTACAGCAGCCTTCTTGTCGAACATGGCACTACAATGAGGACATAATGTAGCTTCGCCATCATTCTCTTTGCAGCGTTGAAGGAAATCCAATAAAGTTTCCCCAGCCTGTGGATATACTTCTTCCACTTTGTTTTCGTATTCTTCTTCAGGAATAGAAACTAGTTGCCCCCCTTCAGTGAGGTTCAATGCTTCTAACATCAGGCACTCAAATGGCTCTGTGTAAGCAGCATCAGCAATCTGCAATGGATCTTCATCCACCTGCTGTTTGGATTTTGGCTTTTCGCCAAATTTGAGCCTTCCCTCCTGCAGGGCTTTCTGGACCAGATCCCTGAAAAGAACACATTGTGAGGTTTTATGACCCAAGAAATTATGGTATTTACAAAAACCTCTTTTCTTACGTTGATCCAAAGGTGGTAATTTTAAACCCTTTGGTACAATTATTTGGCCATCAGCGACCAATAAGTCAAAAATTTCATCACATTTAGTAATGTCGAAAGTGTATGTCTTAGAAACGAATCTATCATTCTTTGGTTCGACAGGATTATTCCCATTTGATGGTTTTAACATTTTACAAGTATAAGGAGGGCCTGGTTTTAATTCAGCAACGTTAACCTCGTTATTTTCTATGTAATCTTGACCATCGTCGAACTCATTTTCACTTTCGTAAGTTTCTATGTATGCCACTTTTTCTTTTTTGTGGAACTTAGAATTTCTGACTTTTTCAGCCCTGAGGCGTTCGACCTGTCGAACACGATCTGCTAATTGGGCCATATCTCTTAAGTGTTGAGTATCTAACTTTTTCCTAATGGAATAGTCAAGGCCACCAGCAGCCATCTCAACCAATTCATGTTCAGGTACTTGGGTGAAGCATCTTGCCTTAAGGAGGCGAAACCTATTCAGATAGTCATCAATGGCTTCTGAGGTTTTGCGCTTCATACTGGCTAACTCTTTGAGACTAATTCTAGATTGTCCCATGTAAAATTGTTCATGAAATAGCCTTTCTAATTGAGTCCAAGTATGAATTGAATGAGGGGGAAGTGTAGTGAACCATGTAAAGGCATTTTTAGTGAGGGAATTGGGAAAAAATTTCATTTTTAAATCTTCATTATTTGCCAAATTCCCTGCCTCTGCCAAATATCTGGCAATGTGTTCGACAGTAGACTCATTAGTATCACCAGCAAATTTTGTGAATTTGGGAATTTTCCATCCCCTTGGCAATTCTGCCTGCAATACATATTCAGACAAGGCCGACACAAAATTTGGCCTATGCAAACCTATATTCAAACCATTTTGGGCCAAGATATTTTCTACTAAATTGGCCAAGTTATTATGCCCTGCAACGTTTTCTTGTCGGACATTTCTAAGAACATTATCGGCATCTTGGTTTCTATTAACCAAAACCACTTCCTGTTCTGGCTGTTCTCTCTCAATGCGTACTGGTCGGGTTTGGACTTCTTGTTGAGTCTCCGGGTTTGCACGAGGAACCCTTTGGTTATTTGGAGCATCAGGGGCACCAAAAAAGTCTGCCATCCTTCCCATTTGATTGGCTAACAATAAATAATTGTCATTGGCTGTTTGTAACACAGGATTAAAGATTGTGCCAATCTGTTGGGTCAACGCATTCACCATGTCATGGTTACTTTCGTCCATTTGTTGCCTAAGTACATTCATAGAGTTATTTGTCAAGTTTAGAGAATTTCCCCTATTTCCCATCGCAGAAGATGAGGGAGAATTTTCTATCGCAGGCCAACTATACAGGCTTGCCATCGTTGTTGTTGGCATTCCATATTGTGGGTTTCTAGGCAACCATGGAGGTCTCGACGGAGTTCCACCAATTTGACTACCGTCTGTATATCCATGTGTTTGTGATACGTTGGTTGGCATAGATGATACATTCATTTGTGTCATTATTGCACCATTTGTATTTGGAGGAACAAACCCTCCTACCATACTTGAAGTGGTGGCAGGCATTGTTGATCCACTGGCGCTTACGCCAACGGTTCCGGAACTTATTACAGGATTGGCATTCCCACCATTAGGATTATTGCTTGGGATACTTTCAGAAGTTGTAGAATTCAGGGCAGGGCTTGTTGGCCCACCAGTAGGATTGGCGCAGGATTGCCAGATACTGGTTGATTTGGTTGCCCTGTCGAATTTGGAACAAGATTTGTTTCTGCCCCATTATTGTTGTTATTATTATTATTAGGATTAGGATTGTTTGGTGGTCTCACCATTCTGGAACGAGGACGCCTTGGTATATTTGAAAAAACTGGAAGAGACTTACCACTCCTCAAATGCATATACAAATATACACACAATCAAAGTATAAACACCAAACAACAAATTTTGTAAGAAAATTTTTCAAAAACACACTAAATAAAAATACACAATCCAGAGGTCCCACTGGGCGTGCCAATTTGTTTACCCCGATTTTTAGTAAACAATCGCTAGTTTAATTATTACAAGAAGGATCAACTAGTAAATCCTGGGACATATGGATTGTGCGGAAGATGATGAAAACATATTCATATCTTTGGGTTAAATCGGATAAGTTGATAAAAAGTAAAAGCATTTGACGCAGTCAAATGGTTTGGTTTAAAGTAAAATGCTTCAAAGTAAATTTGCAGAAAACTTGTAAATGAATTGCAAATAAAGTTTAAAGAAAAAAAACTTTGAAAAGTAAAACATGCAATGAAAGTAAGTTACAGAATGTAAAAGATGCAGAAAAGCTTTAAATTGCAGAAAGCTTAAATGACAAACAAGTAATCAAGACTTGCAGAATGTAAATTGCATTGATAATTGTAAAGCGTTTACAAAAGATGGTACACAGATTCGTACATGTTCCTATTCGCATTCATTTCGCTCGTTGACATGGGTACTCTGAATTTCTAAGGAATTTGCATGTGTATTGAATTGTGGACCCGTTTCTCTTATCAGAAACTTGTATTTATAGACAAACTAACATAACTGCTATAAACCTATAATTTGCCTAACTATGCTCCACGTGTCTTGACAATTTGAATTCCCTTTGACACCTGGCGAACCCTTCAAACGTTACTCACTTTTGAATATTTTGCTAAGTCCAGAGTACGCTTCTTTCGTTCTGCACAGTACGTTAGACAAACAAACATACACACGTACATATACATACATATATATAATTTTCGACCATTACCAGTTAGTGTCGAAAATATGCTTTTACACAAATAATATCTTGTCGAACTCGACAAGCTTATTCAGACAACACACGTTCTGTCGAATTCGACAGAACTCTAGGCTTTGACAAGCAACTTTGCACATTAAAAGTCTTTGATGTCAAATGCCTTGATTTTCTCTTGATTTATTGCCAGAATCAGTTTCCAAGAGAATATTAAAAGGCAGTAATATACATTAAATGAGATTTCATCATCTCATTCCAATTCATTAATGCCTGTCGAAAATACAGGCTAACAGACATCACTTTGAATATCATATATTACTCCAATATTGCAATAATATTGGTGATACTACTTTGAGTATCATAAAATTATATGTCATATAATATTTATGGAACTTATACATATGTTGCTCCAATATTGGTGATACCACTTTAGGTATCATACATTACTAACAAATGATCCATTCTTTTTAATTTTATATAAAAAAAGTAATATTAAATTGATGGTATACGATACTTTAAATAAAGTACCGTATCTTCAATTTTGATATCATCGATGCCACATCATCGAACTTCAATGATAAAAAAATGTTAAGATACATATTATTGGTCTATGAAACTATCTTTGATATTTTTATTGGAGATGCTCTTAAAGCATCTTTAATTGTGATACCACTTTGGTATCAATGTATCATATATCGCTAACAAGTGGTCCCTACAATATCATGTAATATTTATGCAACTCATACATATTTTGCTCCAATGGTGATACTACTGTGGATATCATACATTACTAACAAGTAATACTTTATATTTAATTTGATATACAAAAAAAATGTAATATTAAATTGATGATACGATATATTAAATAATGTATCGTATCATCAATTTTGATATCCTCTATGTCACGTTATGAAATTTCAATAATAAAAAATTAAGGTGCGAATCATTAGTCAGTGAAATTCTCTTCAATACTTTAATTGGAGATGCTCTTAGAAACATTCATTGATATTTTTTCTTTAAATATTAATGTGCCACATCAAAACCTATTTAACAAGTTGTCGCCTAATCTTTGTCTCACATAAATTTTCCTTATTTAAGTTGATTCCATCTCGTTACATCACACAAGATTAATTTTCATCGAAAATTAGAAATTGGAAATGGAGAACAAACCGCATTGTTTGGTGTTATCATTTCCAGCACAAGGTCACATTAACCCTATGCTACAATTCTCCAAGCTTTTACAACAAGAAGGAATAAAAGTAACATTTGTCACAACCCTTTTCTTTGGCAACATCTTGCAAAAACTACCACCTTCCATAACACTTGAAACCATTTCCGACGGATTCGACAACGGCGGGATTAGGGAAGCAAATGGTTTTAAGTCATATATTGATCACTTTTGGCAAGTAGGACCAAAAAATCTTGAAAACCTTATTGAGAAACTTAATAGAACAAATTACCCTATTGATTGTGTTATTTACGATGCATTCTACCCTTGGGTTCTTGATGTTGCTAAGAGACTTGGAATTTTTGGTGTATCTTTCCTCACTCAAAATATGAGTGTTAATAGTATATATTATCATGTTCTTTTGGGAAAATTAGGAGTTCCTCTTGATGTTCAAGAGATTACACTTCCGGTGCTTCCTCTATTACAATATAAGGACATGCCTTCTTTCTTAATAAACTATGAAAAAGATCCAAGTTTTCTTGATCTTGCGGTGGGTCAGTTTTCTAACATTCATCAAGCTGATTGGATACTTTGCAATTCCTTCTATGAGTTGGACGAAGAGGTAATCAGCTTAACTAAGTCTTCTCATTATTTGTATACTCCTTTCGTCTTTCGTGTCTCATGGGAATAGGCTAGGCCGAGTTAGGCTTTGCCAAGCCTGAGTCTGGCCTGCCAAAAAATTGAAGGTCTAAGTTTGGCCTGTGGCCTGTCATAGACTTATTTTTTAGGCCTGGGCCTGGCCTTTTGAAAGCCTGACATGACCTACAAGCCTGTTTAAAAGCAAATTTCACATGAATATATTTAAATAAATAATTATATTTATTTTTTAAATATACTAATGAACTAATAAATCAATGATATTAAACTTCTTTTGATATTTAACATGATATTTTAAAGAATTTGACTATAGATGACATCATATTTCAATTTTAGTTTATAATAATACATTTATATATGTGAAAAATTAATGTAGATTAATAAACTTAAACTATTGAAAAATTTAATAGATTTATCATTTAATCAAAGTACAAATTTTAATATATAATAATAATAAATGCAAAAATATTATTCATATTTACTTAAATAGACCGGCCTAATAGCCATAAAAGGCTTTTTTCAAGGCCTGAAGCCTGACCTTTTTAGCTAAATAGGCTTGTAGCAAGGCATTGGCCTGCTCTATTTAAATAAATAGGCCGGCCTGGCCTGAGCCTATATAGGCTAGGCCGTAAGCCCCTGCAGGCCGGCCTGGCCTATTCCCAACCCTAACTGTCTCATTAGAATATGTACTCCCTCTGGCCACAAATATAAGCAAAAGTGTAATTTTTAGATTAATTTAATAATTGATGTATCTAGACTATAATACAGACTAGATACATTTGTTAGTCAATGAATCTAAAAAATACATTTTTGTTTATATTTGTGGCCGGAAGGAGTACTGTGAAACAACCCTCGTTCAAATTTACTTACCTTTTCGTCAAACTCTTTATTATTAAACTTTTTCCATGATAAAATATAAAACATGTTTCAATGAACTATGACACATAAATTTAGAGTTTTTTGATTATTGTTTAATACAATCAAAATGTTTAATTCAAGTGTTTAACGAGCTACATTAAAGAAAAGAATCGTTCGAAAAAACTCAAGTTGAATTATTAAATAAAATGATTGATTAAACTTTATTTATCTTGTAGTGGTTGAATTTTAAATTATTAGTAGGTCAATTTTCCAAGAGCCGGGAGTATTAACGTTAAAAGTTATTAAGTACTTAGACTGAGATAACAATATAGTTGATATATATAAAAATTAAGGGCCCATTAATTTTGTACATATTAAAAAAAAACTCGTTTTGATTCCTCACAAATTTCTAACTAATCAATTTAGTCCCTGGTAATAATAAATCTTAAATAGTATTTCTTTTTTGCTAAACTGTTCATTTAGTCCCTTACGTTTATTTTAGATTTGAATTAGGTCCCTTACGTTTTAAAAGTTTGAATTTGGTCCCTCATGTTATCAAGTTTGCATTAGTTAGTCCATTCTGTCAAATTTTTCACTAACTCTGTTTGATTCTTACACGTGGCTGACGGTTTACATAGGTGGAAGTGGTTTTGAATACATGAAATGCCATATAATAAATAAAGAGAACCGCTAACCACAAACGCTCAAACACTCGCTTTTGAACACACGCCAATTGACGATGGCCACGTATTAAAATATTTCACCTTTTACTTGTTAACTGGTTTAGCCGGTTAATGTATTTTTCCTTTTCTTTTTTTTTGAGGCCTGCTCAGTCTTTTACACACGGAATGCATGTAACTCTTTCAAGATTCAACCTCTTTTCCAACTGAGTTGTTATTAATTTAGAATACCAAAACCCATATAACCATAACTCTTTCAAAAACCATCAACCTCATCATCTAAGATCCTCTCCTCACTGCTCAAATAAAATCCGCACGAAGAAGCCCCACCACAACAAGAAGAGGAATCCATGAAATTAAATAAGTCCTCTCTGAAAACATCCATCTCCAAATCACACCAAGTTCCCATTTTGATGACAAAATCAAAGACCCTTAAAACAATAAAATCAAATATGAATATTTAAGTAAAAAAATCAGTTCTTTTCAAAAAAGTAAATCATAAAACTAGTTAGAATACAAAACCAAATTATCATAGAGCAAAACAACTATGTTGGAGTGGGAGGATTCATGGATTAGGTTGAGGGAACATGGGGTCGGTGGTTTTCGGATTTGAGAGAATGGGATGAAGGAAAAATGATCTGCAACGTTGGTGCTTATCCTTCTTTTTCCCTTTTTGTTTATTAAAAAAGAAAAAGAAAAAAAAAAAAGAGCCCGTTGCCAATTACATGAAACTTGAAAGAGGGTGACGTGGCTTCATTATAGAGAGTGTGTTAGAGAGTTTGATGATAGCATTTCTCATAAATAAAACCTTTGCAAACAGAAAAACATACGACAAAAACCTTTGCAAACATTAACTTTTTTTTTCTGTTTCTGAAGGTTCTGTTTATTATATGGATGTGAATGTGTCCAAAATCACTTCCACATGTCTAAATCGTCAGCCACGTGTAAGGATCAAACAGAATTAGCGAAAAATTTGACGGAAGGGGCTAATTAATACAAATGTTGATAACGTGAGGGACCAAATTTAAACTTTTAAAACGTAAGGAACCTGATTCAAATCTAAAATAAACGTAAGAGACCAAATGAGCAGTTTTAGCTTTTTTTTTCTTTTGTATTGATACCTATGTAACTCTGTTGTAGCTTTTCTTGGCACACCTTGTGCTAAGAGGACTACTTTTTTCTATATTTATAAATATTTCATTTTGGCCTATTCAAAAAAAAAAAAATCTTAAATTACTCACTAATTTGTTTCGAGTATGAAAGTGTAAATGACTAATTTGATTTTATTTTTGCTAGAGACTGAATTGTCCTGTCAGAAATCTCTGAATGACCAAAATGAGTCTTCACTCTTAAAAAAATGATTTTCACATTTCAAAATTTAAATATTTTTCTTGTGTCAAAAATAATAATAAGAGACTTTAAGAAAATACAAGTAATTTATGTGTGTTTGTTTACTATTACAAAAATCTTTTTTAAAAAAAGATATTGCTTTTTGAAAATAATTTTCGAGAGATGCTACTCAAAATAAATTTTAATTTTAAATAGTTATTTCTTTCAAATTCTCATATATTTTTAAAAATTGTAACTCTTGAAATTTTAGTTGGAATAACTGAACCTTATAAATATATTTTTTTGGTACATCAATATAATTAACTTTATATCATCTCTTTTAATATTGTGACACTTTTTTTTAATCATTCAATATGGCACTCATTATAATAATAAACAGATGGAATATTTCTAAAGTGGTTTCTTTTTTATATAAAAGGTAAGAAGCCGCCCTAATATTTTTCATATTTTAAAATGATAGTTTTTGTTACTAACTTACAATACAATTTTTTTTTCTTGTAATGACGAAATAAAACTTGGAATTAAAAACAATCCAATGCTATCCGCTTAAACCGAAAGATTCTCTTCTTCCCTATGATTCTTTTTAACCCCTTAATATTCCGATTTTACCCTATACAAAAACTTTGGAATGTGTTTACCGAAGTTTTTCTAGTTCAAATTCGTCGAAAACTTCGGAAAATACATTCCGAAGTTCATTTTCAAGGCAAAAAAACTTCAGAAAACGCGTTCTGAATTTTAAAACCAAGGATAAAAATAAAAACCCGGGGAAAAAATATTAAAAATTTATTTAGTAGGTATAAATTTATATTTAGCTACCCCTAATTATATATATATTTGGCCACCCTAAATAAATTTATTTGTTTAACAAGAAAACAAATATATTAGTCTATTATTAGTCCAAATAGATATAGGCCCATAACCCATTTTTATTATATTATTATTATGGCTTAATTGACAATTTGATCTCTTATGTTTATTTTAGCTCTCAATTTGATCCCTTTTGTTTTAAAAGGTTCACGTTACTCCCTTATATGTTTTGAGCGTTACCATTAATTTGTCCCTTCCGTCAATTTTTTTTTAACGCCGTTATTTTTTGACACGTGGCTAACGCTGACGCCACGTTGATTTTAAAAAAAAGACTTAATTCTTAATTTGGTCCCTTATGTTTATTTTAGATATCAATTTGGTCCCTTATGTTTTAAAAGTTTCGCGTTAGTCTCCTATGTTTTGAACGTTACCATTAATTGGTCCCTTCCATCAATTTTTTTAACGTCGTTATTTTTTGACACATGGCTAACGGCGACGACACGTGGATTTTTAAAAAATTAAAAAAATAAATTAACATATAATAATAATACCACTTCAAGATTAAAAAAATCAAAAAATGAAATTAAAACATAAATCAATTTGGGGGAACGAAAATTTAGGGTTTGCTGAAAAAGTGAAAAACGATTTGAATATAACGAATAAACGATTGAAAGAATAAAGAAATGAGCGATTAGGTTATCAACAATCTCTATCTTTCAATCGCTCATTTCTTTTTTGAAGCTAGCGAATAAGCGATTGGAAGAATAAAAAAACGAGCGATTGAGTTATCAACAAACCCTATCTTCCAAAAGTTAATGTTAATCTTTTTGCTTGTTGGATTATTTTACTATTACTTTTAAATTGTTTTTATATTTGGTCACCTCATGAAAATATGGCTAGCTTCGCCGTTGGGGAGGGTGGGGAGAGAATTTTTCGCTTGAATCAATTCAAAAGCCATAAAAAAAATGCTCTTTAAATTCTTCAATATACTCAAAAAGTCCTCTAAATTCCCAAAGTATATTGAGAGACCAGTAAGCATAATAAAGAGTTTAAAGAACAATTTTTCGCCATTAAATGTCACAACTCACAATGAATCACCATATGATGGGTTGTTCTTTGGTCTATATTTGCAGAAGGGTTTAGTTGTGACAATCTTTCGCCTTCTGTAAATTTCATTTTTACCTTTGAATAAAAATTTTGGAATGCAAATATTTTCTGAATTTGAACTAGGTAAAATTGGAATTTTCGGGAGAAGAAAAGAAATGTGGGGAATATAATTTTTCATATTTGCAAGGGTTACTGACTCAAATTCCTTGTAGGTGGCAGATTGGATCGTGAAAATTTGGCCCAACTTTAGAAACATAGGGCCTTCCATACCATCAATGTTCTTAGACAAGCGAATTAAATATGATGAAGATTATGGTGCAACACAATTCAAAAGTGAAGAATATTGTATGGAATGGCTAAATGATAAGCCAAAAGGGTCAGTTGTATATGTTTCTTTTGGGAGTTTGGCATCAATCAATGAAGAGCAATTAGAGGAAGTAGCTTGCAGTTTGAAAGATTGTGGAAATTACTTCTTATGGGTAGTTATACCCTCTGAAGTAAACAAACTCCCAAAACAATTTGAGAAAAAGTCACATAAGGGCTTAGTTGTGACATGGTGCTCCCAATTAAAAGTTCTAGCACATGAATCTATAGGGTGTTTTGTAACACATTGTGGTTGGAATTCGACATTGGAAGCTATAAGTTTAGGAGTTCCAATTGTCGCGGTGCCTCAATGGTCCGATCAAGCCACAAATGCAAAGTTTATTGTCGATGTTTGGAAAATTGGAATAAGGGCTCCAATTGATGAATTAAAAATTGTGAGAAGAGATGGAATGAAGAAATGTATATTGGAAATAATGGAAAGTGAAAAAGGAAAAATTATTAAGAGTAATATCATGCAATTGAAGGCTTTGGCAACAGGTGCAGTTGGAGTTGGGGGAAGTTCTTATAAAAATATTACTGAATTTGTGAATAGCTTGTTTCATTTTGCAAACAAAAGCAAACATTCACAAATTGACTATTGATAAAGGGAACATTTCTTATTTGTTATTGACACATGCATGCATGGTGTGGATTCACTAGAGCACGGTGCTTTTATTTTACAACAATAATTGTTGTAAAAATATATCATTTTAAAATAAATTTATTCTTATTATGTATTATTGATTAGTAAATAAAGTTGGATTGTTACATATTTTTTATTGGTTGAAAAGGGTAAGCGGAGCGAACAGGGTTTTCCATGAGGTGGAAAATCCAAACTACGAGTCTCACGCAGGTTTTTTGAATAAGTGATTGTCTGACAATGAGCGAGGGATATCCGTCTTTTAGTTATATGTTATACTTTTTTTATTGGTTAGTCATGTTGGGGATAATTTGGGAAGGTTGAGAGAATATGAGTTAATATGAATTTAGGGAAAGAGCAAAATTGCATTGTTATAAAAAATGATATTACAATTGTTTATATACACTGAAATGCTAAGTAACTAACTAACAACAAATTAAGGTAGTTGTAAAAACTAACAGACCGATAGCTAACTTCTAACAAACAAAACAAAAAAATAACAGAACCAGAGGTTCAGAGCCAACGAGGTCAAAACTCAGCTTCGCTACACCAGAACTTGTTGACTTCAGAACCTATCATCTTCAGAATCAGTCACCATCATAGGTTATGTCTACCTCAGACTCCGATAACTTTAGAGGCTAATAAGCTATATCTACCTCAGACTCTAATAACTTCAGAGACTGTTATACTTCAGATGTTATTATGCTTCAGACTTGAATTATCAAACTAATAGGTAAATCCCTTTATTTGTCAACCATTATATATATTTTTTATTTGATTTTTGTAACATGTAATTGTCGTGAATACAAAATGGATCGTGTAGGTAGACCGTAGACCAATAGACAATATAGTGTTTGTTTGGTATCACGGTGGGTATATGATAATCATGTTGATCCACCTTAATTATCTAAAAGCTACAATTTGCAACTTCTGCAAAATCACGGTGAGTCATCGTAATTTCGGCATAAAACTCACCGTAATACCTAACATCAGGCCCGGCTCAGAGGCAGTGCAACCAGGCCTATAGCACTAGACCTCAAATTTTTGAGGGCCTCAATATTCTTTTTTGTTCAAATCCATCATTGAAAGTATTGGTAAAGTAGTTTTGTGAAGCACAAGTATCATCAAGTGTTAAATAGCCTAGCGGCTGCGTGTTTGATTTAAGTGTCTTGTACAGTTGCGGGTCATGTGTTCAAAACCCCCACTGAGCCAATTTTTTTCAATTTATTTTAGGATATTATTGAGACAACTATAAAATTACACAAATTATTGTAAAAATTGTTTTCTTTTAAGTTCTAATTTTTATTAAAAACACTATCAATATTTAATGATTTTTTTCATAGGAACTATCAATATTAATGATATTATCTTGAAAATATATTTTGTTATTATTGATTAGAATATAATTATTTTTTATATTATTTACATTTTAAATAAAAGATTTCATTTTTTTAATTAAAAATATTCATTTTATTATATTTATTTTATATTTAAAGGGCCTCTTTTCTTATTTATCCGGCACCTCCAAATATTTGAGGATGGCCCTGCACATATCGAATATTTTGCCAAAATTTAGGCTAACATATCATCAACGTTTTTTGACAAACGACTTAAAAAAGATGATCAATATTATAGTGTAATATTGCACGAATAAGACCGATAAAAATTGCACTGAAGTGCTAAATGATAAGTCAAAAGGATCAATTGTTTATTTTTCTTTTGGGAGTATGGTAAGTCTTGATGAGGAGCAAGTATAAGAAGTAATTTATGGAATAGTCAGATCAGTTAGTGACATGCTTTGCTTTGTAACAAATTGTGGATAAACGTTATCTCGGACATTTGGAAGCATTGAGCTTAGGAGTTTCAACTATTGTATTGTAATAACACAATAGTCAGACCAACGGAAAGTTAAATTGTTGATGTTACCAAAAGTGGAATGCGGTCTTCATCTAAAAAATTGAAAATTCGGTATTCGATTTTAAATCTAACTAATTGCAGGACCAATTGTCATTGTCGACTGTCATCTATAGCGGATTCAATTGAAGACAGAGCAAAATTATGTACTCCATTCATTTTTGTTTGTTGTTTGAGAAAAAAAAGTTAAATAAAAAAAATGTATTTATGCATTATATTTTCTTATTATAACCTTTTTTAATATATTATATTCTAATTTTAATCAACAAAAAAATATCTATTTTTTTTACACACTTTATCTTTTTAAAAAATTAAAATCACCAAAAAGATTTAAGGGGGATCGTTACAATCAATTTTTTGACAAGATATACTTCATCGGGAGAGTGAATTTTAATCGGAGAAGAGTAGTGTGGTTCTTTACAAAAACAATAAAAAGATTATATGAAGAAGTTTAGTACAAAAAAATACAATAAAAATATTATATAAAATTTAAGCAATAAAAAAATATTAGGAAGGAGGATATAATAGACAAAATATAACTTTAAATTATCAAAACAACAAACAATTTGAAACAATTTTTTTTCTAAAAGAACAAACAAAGAGGAATGGAGGGAGTAGTATGTACAAATAAATATTGGAGGCGTGTTATCATATCAGACCTGGATTCGTATAATAATACAACATTTTTATCAACTATGCTATGCGACCAAGGTTTTAAATAAAGGTCCGCGACCACGAAAACGGCCGCGACAAAACAGTTTTGGCAGGTGCTGATACCGTTACCGTTATCACCGTTTTTTATACTAAAGAACAAATTGTGATTAATTCACACCGCGACGACCGCATTTAGTATCGTAACACCTGTACCGACCGAAATCGCGAAAACCTTTATGTAACCGAGACGCGACCGCGACCGTTTTTTAAAACCTTGTATGCGACTTTACTGGCCCTTTTCTATATTGTTTAATATTGTTTTCTCTGTAAAAATATGATTTTTTTTATTAAGTAAAAAAAAACTTGGTTTCTTAAATTATCATGATTGATTGGTTTCTAACTCCAACGACTTGATCTAAAAGTAAAATGACAGAATTTGAATGTCATAGATTCTGAGTTCAAGCTCAACTAGTATCTTTGAAAAGAGATAAATAGAATGTCTTTAATTGAGGCACTATCACTTCATCTTTTTTTTAAATTGCTTTCTTTTTCTTTAAAAAATTATTTGTTTTGACAGTAATAACTTTTTTGACGAACTATATATAGCTAGTAACTAACAACTCTTATGATATTTTGTCAATAACTTTTAAAAAAAATTTCATCAAAAAAATAAATTATTATGATATTATATCACATGTAGAAAAAAAATAAATTATTATGATATTATATCACATTTAGAAAAAACATAAATTATTATGATATTATACCACATTTAAAAATAAATTATTATGGTATTTCGTCAATACTAGTAAAACAATAACAATTATGGTATTTCGTTAATACTAGTAAAAGAAATGATTTACTAAAAAAATAATTTTATTTAGAAATTTTTCTATTTTGACAATAATAATTTTTTGAAGCACTATATATAAGGGGTGATCATATCCGAACCAATCCAAAAGTAAAACCGCAAACCGAACCAATCCAAACCGAAAATCGCAAAAACCGCATTTGGTTTGGATGTATTTGGATGACTTTTCTATTGAACCGCAAACCGCAAAACCGCGAACCGCAAAAACCGTAAAAACTGCGGTTAACCGCTAAAACCACATTAAGCTTCTATTATATTTCAATACCACTAAAACCACATTAAGTTTTTATTATATTCCAATATACATAGCCCAATTACTAAGTCAATCCACCAAATTAATAGAACTTTAAGTTATTTTTATTTTTTGTATCGTAATGTTACTTTGGTGTTGTAATATTATTTTAGATCAACAACTTTTATCGGTACTATGATGTTATTTTGAAACTTTAATTATTATTTTTTGGATATTTAAAATTGTAAGGTATTGTGATGTTATTTTGGATAAACAACTTGTATTGGTACTTTAATGTTATTTAGGAAATTCAAGTTTTTTTTTTTTATGTTTAAAATTGTTTGGTACTAAAATGTTATGCTGTAAACCGCAACAACCGAACCGATCATAACCGCATTGGTTTGGTTTGGTTTGGTTTGGATGACCTTTTAAAAACCAACCGAACCAAACCGAACCGCATGCATTTTTATTTCGCGGTTAGGATGACTTTTATGCTCAAAACCGAACCATATTATGTTGTCAAAAAAAAACTAATAACTATATTATAAAAAAATAACTATTATGACATATGTAACAATATTCATCTATATATGTGTTTTTTCTTACTGGTCATAGGTATAGGATAAAAAATAATTCTTTTCTAAAAAACAAGATAATGATCTCCCATATATCATATATGTCATAATTGCTTATCAAAAAAAAAAATATATGTCATAATTGCTAAATTATGATACAGCTAAAAGTTGACTAAGATTCTTCACGCAGTAGGTGATCTCAACCTTATATATAAGTTGATACATCACCCCCCCATCTCACTCACACAAAGAGCAAAAGAGAAAGAAAAAAATATTTATCAAGAAATAATGGATAAAAAAACCATAGCAAAAAAAGTGCATTGTTTGGTGTTACCATTTCCGTTACAAGGTCACATAAATCCAATGCTTCAATTCTCTAAGCTTTTGCAACATGAAGAAGTAAAGGTGACATTAGTCGTCACCCTTCACCAATGCAAGAAATTGCAAAGTGTTCCACCTTCCATCGCAATCGAAACCATTTCTGATGGATTCGATAATGGCGGTGTTGAAGAAGCGGGGGAATACAAAACCTATTATGATCGGTTTAGGCAAGTAGGACCAAAAACTCTTGCTGAACTTATTGAAAAACTTGGTATATTAGGTGACAAAGTTGATTGTGTTATTTATGATTCAGTTTTACCTTGGTCTCTTGATGTTGCTAAGAGATTTGGAATTATTGGTGTTTCTTATCTCACTCAAAATATGTCGGTGAATATTATTTACTATCATGTTCAGCTAGGAAAATTGAAGGTTCCACTCATAGATCAAGATGAGATTTCACTTCCTCTATTGCCTAGATTCGAATTTGGTGACATGCCTTCATTCTTAACAAATAAAGAGAATCAAGTTTTGATTGATTTGTTGGTTGGTCAATTCTCTAATATCGACAAAGCTGATTGGATTCTATGCAATACATTTTATGAAATGGAGAAAGAGGTACATATATTACTCTAATAGCTACAATTATATATTTTAAATTTATGATTCAAACTTATATGTAACTAGTGTGCTGCCCGTGCGTTGCACGGGTTCGATGGGCCGACATATATATGCCAATCATGGTTGTTGCCAATCATGGTCGCTACCAATCATAAAAATTTGTATCAAACTATAATTCCCTAGGAAAATACGAATAATAGTATACGACAATACAAAAATGAACCAAAGCATTACTGCCGCAAGACAATTTGATAATTAATAGTTTCTATCGACAACCTAATTTGATAATTAATAATTTCCTCTACATCAATTATATCACGAAATTGAAAATTTATCTAGGAAAGAAGTAAAATACTCAATGAACATAAAGAAAATAGTTTGATAATTAACAATAAACTATAATTCTCTAGGACAATACGAATAATAAGATACGACAATACAAAAATGAACCAAAGCATTACTGCCGCAAGACAATTTGATAATTAATAGTTTCTATCGACAATCTAATTTGATAATTAATAATTTCCTCTACATCAATTATATCAGAAAATTGAAAATTTATAATTAAATTTGATACAATCTCCATTTCTACATCAATTGCACCACATAATCAAAAGCTCATTTAAGAAAGAGGTCATAAGATTCTGCAATATCTTAAAGGAACATCCGGAAGAGGATTTGTGTGTCACATCATATGTCATTTCATTCGCAGTTTATGAATGAGACCCCTTCGATATCCATTTCTTCCTCTAATCAAAAAGTCACTCCAATTCTACTCACCACGTGCCCATTTCTTATTTTCTCATTCTCCAAACGCATCCCCTCAATCAATAAGAAAGATATACAAATCAGGAACGCAAAATTAAATTTTAGGAGAGCATTCTTGGCCATCACCACCATGATCATCTGGTTCTGAGAACAGTATAAACAAAATCAGATGCTCCTGATGGTGATGGTTAAGAAAGCTCTTCTGTTTGTATGATGTTATTGATGCGATGCGCGAAAGTATGCCACTGATGGAAGAAGAGAACTGATAGCATTCCAAAACATACCATGTCATTATTGCTTGGTAGTAATCCTTGTTGTTAAACTTACACCTTCATCAAATTCGAATATCAAACAAATATTAGAAGATTATTCGGCATAAAAGGAAGTTCAAAGTGAGACCAATAATGGATGGTAACCTTTGCCACATCTACAAACCATTAATACATATTACTTGGCAATAGATGTTAATGAAGAAGAACGGTGATGAAAGGGATAGTGCCGAAAATCCAACAGTACACTGTCCATTACGGTTTTTCCTCATTAACACATATTAGCGAAGAACATGTACTATTAGTTAAGAGATATAAAGCAAAGTGCGACTTAGAGAGTAAAATTAGAACAGTTAAGAGACAAAGGTTTGCTACAGTCATCCAATCACAAGAGAAAATTGCTCTCTGAAGAGATATTGTGTCTCGAGACCATGCTATGTGGAAAAGCAAACGCAGTTTGTTTTTTTCACATAGTGTAATCTGGGGACAAAATGTCTCTTCAGCGAACAATTTTCTAATATGATTGCATGGCCGTAGCAAACCACATCTACAAACTATTAATACATGCCGCTTTAAAATGTAATGAAAGTGGTAATGCTGGGATTACAGAGAAAGTGAACAGAATAGACATATGATCCATCCGTTCGTTGGACAAAATCCGAATCCAATAGGCTCGATATGTAGAAATCATGAAGAGATGGATGTTGATTGTCAACTTTGCGGCCATATTTGAGATTGAAAGCTAAAGTAGGGCCTGAAAACACATGTTTAATGCTAAACACTGGTTTGCATGCCCCACTGTAGCCCTCAGACACCAATTAACACGCAAAATTGGCAAACAATAACAATTCCCTCGTGACTCATACACATCAATTCTGTTGGATTCAGATTCCGTCCAACAAATGAAGAGATCATAAGTCTATCATATCCACAACCCTCAAAATTCCAACAGTACTTCTTTCATTATCGATATTCCCATTGGCTAAGAGACGCAGAATGAAGGATAAGGAGTAAATATTAGATTTAAATAAGCAAGATATTACATCACATCTGGAAGCAATTGTTGACTTTGAATGGAAAGCGCAAAAAGGAAAGTCCGAGCAAACATGGAAAAGGAAAAAGTAAAAATAAAAAATGTAGGACACGTCAAAGATGGAATATGCAAGATACAACAGTATCACAAATAAGCAATAGCTAACCTTGGAAAGCAACCGGTGACTTTGAATGAAAAGCTCAAAAGGAGAGTTTGAGACCGCATGGAAAGCAAGAATAAAAATCAAAATTAGACAGTATATAATATGTGGAAAAAAAAAACATTCAAACAATGAAATACATATCCCTTGACAGTGTATGGTGAGGAAGGAGAATGGTAACGAAAGGGGTGATGCTGGGATTATAAGGAAAGTGGATAGATCAGACAACAGGCCTATGTATCCGCTAGACGGTGTTTGAACCCAACATGGTCGACATTTAGAAACCATGCAAAGATGATTGTCATTTGACAAATACATGACCAAACTGGAACTTGAATGCTAAATTGGAGGATGAAAAACTGTACCCAATGATAGTCCACTTTGGGAGACCCGAAACCCGAAATATCCCACTAATCTAGATCTATTTAATTCAGATTAATGGAATAACACAGATTTGGGATCACGCAAAGTGCACAATCACTAAATGCAGGTTTTCACACCTCAATTTAGCACTCAAGTTCCAATCTAAACACAAAATTGACAGACAACAACAATCCCATGACGATTCCTGCACATCGACCATATTGGATTTAGATTCCGTCTAACAGATGAAGTGGCCAGAGGTCTACCATATTCAGGTTCCATATAATCCCAACGTCACCCCTTTCGCTACCATTCTCTCCCACCAAAGCATATAGACAAAGAATATGTAGAGTGTAAGATGCACGTGAATTAGGTGAAAACAGAAGAGCCATTTTATCCATCATCACCATGATCGTCTGGTTCTCACATCACACATTATAACTAATAATAGAGTATAAACAGAACCAGACGATGATGATGATGATGAATAAGAAAACGCATCCACTTTCACATATTCCATCATTCGTTGGACGAAACCCACCCCCAACAGGATCGACATTAAGAAACCATACGGAGTATGGCATTATTTACCAAATCCGTGTATGAACTCGATCTTGAATGCTCAATTGGGGCATGAAAGCCTACATTCAATGATAGTCCACTCTAGGTCGCTGTGAAGATGGGTTATCCCATGCACCGGCCTTCATTTAAGGTAGATGGACATGATAACACAGCTTCAGAACAACCATTACTGAATGTTGATTTTCATGCCCCATTTGAGCATTCAAGATCAAAGCAAAGCACAAAATTACCAAATAATAACAATACCCACATCGTTCCTGCATGTCGATCCTGCGTGATTCAGATTTAGCCCAGCAAACGAAGAGACCATAGTTAATTGGCAAGAATTGAGAATACATAGCAAGCTCTCTAATCCAAGACATATTTGAATCCTTTGCTGTACATTGATTCAAAGTTAATATTTAGGATGTTAGGGGGCAATACCTGGTGTGGAATAATGCAAGCTTCGAATGACTTATCCTCCTTTCGTAAAACTCTTTTGTACCTTATACACAACACAATTAAGAACAAAAGTAAGACATAATTTTTTATCGCCATTGACCCAATCTCAATCCTATGGTTGGATGACTAAACCAAATATTTGTCTCACATAATTACATGCCACACATAGTCATTTTCGCCTCATACTTAAACTGCTAATACATATTCACTAAAAATGTGCGTTGATGAAGAAGAATGGTGATGGAAGTGGTAATGCTGGGATTATAGGGAAAGTAAATAGATTAGACTCATGACATATCCATCCGTTGGACGGAATCCGATCCCAACAGGATCGATATTTAAAAATCATGGAGAGATAAGTGTTATTTCCCAACTTTGCATGAAAATGCAACCATGAAAGCTAGAGTGGGGCCTGAAAACCCACACTCAACGTGCAATACAACTCTAGAGCCACGCAAAGTGGACCATCGCTGAATATAAATTTTTATGCCTCATTCTAGATCTCACGATATAAATCACACGCAAAATTGGAATACAACAAAAATCTACCCACGATTCCTACACATCAATCCTGTTGGATTCAGATTCAGCCTAACAGATTGAGGAGTCTGAAGCCTACCATATCTAGATTCACTAAAATCCTAGCAGTACTACTTCCATCACCAATCTTCCCCGGAAACGCACATTGACAAAGAATATAGATTATTAATTTAGAGCTGTGGAGTAAATGACAATGAGGGACATGTTAAATGATAAGAATATTTTGGCAAAAACCAAATTGAATCATGGAAATATGTTATATAATATGGATATAGTCATTCCATTTAATATACATGGCACATAACCAATTCCAATCGCAGCCCCGCTTGCACTCCCTTCAATCTGCTTCAAACTGCAAGGCAAACAATCAGTCTTTTAATCAAAACAAAAGGCTGGCATGCAAGAAGTAGCTATTGAAATGACCACAAATATTAAAAAGCTGAATTTAAATTCCACAATTTTGTATTACAAAATAAAATAAGTAGTTGATGATAGGAAATCCAACTCTGTCATATTTTTCAACTAATCATTTACATTTCCACCATTAACCGGTATTTGGTGAAGAAATTTCAATACCTTGTGAAAAACAAACCTATTTGGTGAAGAGGAGAAGCAGAGATAAGAGAAGAAATTTTTTTATTCCCACCTCTATGCTATGATCATTAGTGATTGCCTTCCCATATATGACATATGCTCCATTAAAGAAGTAGCAACAATTAAAATCATGAAAGACATAAAAAACTAAGTATGACATTGTATGCAAATCACAATAGAAACCTGTAAATTGGACCAAATTGCTTGGCAAGAATTGAAAACACATACCTGACTTCTGTCTTTAAGATTTTGACCCCCTATTCTGGCAACTGTTCCCTTACATTCTCATAAGTCTCACAACAATTGTTCCCTCATTATTTGAATTTCATAAGGATGAGCAAAATGAGGTGGAATTTCTCTGCAAAATCCCAAACTCAAATGAATTTATACATGCATGCTAATAAAGACAAAGAAACCATAACAGCTGAACAAAATTAATGGCAAAATTCAATCGACAAACAGATTTAATGTCTATTACTTTCCCAAGATTTTTAACATACAAATTAACAAAAACAGCAAGTATAAGGTTGAACAAAGAAATGATTTCAAGAACACATTCCAAACCCAGCTCAGATACTTATAAAATCATCTAAGGAACTGCAAGACTAAAAAAAAAATTGTATCTTTAAAAAAATAAAAAAAATAATAGAGATCAATCAACTAATTAAAATTGAAACAATATGGTTAGAAATCATTCCTGAGGAAAAACTCCACCTTTCTACCTTAGAGTACCAATGAATGCCTCAATGGTGTCTTTCAGTCCAATCACATGCAAATTCTCTTCTGCCCACATCTACCTTTTCAAGAATATAGCCCAGATCTTGACAGACCAGAAACAAACCTTTTGAACCCTGAGACACCAAACATGAAATCAAATCTAAAATTCAGTCAATAAAAAAGAAAAGTGAACAATTGATTAGAAACATACATATACCTTTTCAAGAATATAAATATATGAGATTAGGTTGCAAAACAAAATCAATTATTTTGTACAAACCATAAAACTGAAACAGTGAACTTACTATATGCGAAATTAACAAAGATAAAAAAGACTAAAACTGAACAAAAAACAATCTATGCAGAAGATTTCCAGACAAAAAAATGATAAGAACTTTTTAGATAAAAAAACCATAAAACTGAACTTGAATTGATTATTATAAACATATTAATATATGAGATTAGGTTGCAAAGCAAAATCAGTGAACTTACTATCTGGGAAATTAACAAAGATAAAAAAAGACTAAAACGGAACAAAAAACAATCTATGCAGAAAATTCTCAGTTAAAAAAATGTTAAGAACTTGCTAGATAAAAAAACCATAAAACTGAACTTTCTAGATTTATGATTGTTAAGAACATTTGGACCAATTCTAAATTAGTTGCAAGTCAACAATCCATTATTCCCAAACTTAAATTCAATTAGATATAATCAAATACAAACAGATCAAGAAAAGAATCCTATCAACAATGATAAAAAAAAAAAAAAAATCCAACTGCAAAGATCAAAACACTCTTCATCAGTTGAGGAAAAAATACAGAAAATAGGGATGAAACTATCTGATACACTACAAGAAAACATGATATTATTGAGGGCCAAAAGCCTCCAAGAAGGGCTAAAATCCGTCAAAAAACCACACATTATTGACGGCCGTAGTCCCTCAATAAAACCTTTGTCGGTAAACCATTCTTGGCTGCCTAGGACCCTCAATAACATTCTTGGTGGCCGACAGCCCTCAATAATGCTTGGTCAATTGACAAACGCGTTATTGACGGCCTAGAGCCCTCAATAATGTTTGGTCAACTGACAAACGCGTTCTTGACACTCTGCAACCCTCAATAATGCTTGGCGAATATTTATAAAAAATAATTTAATTATTTAAAAATCAGAAATTTTGATTTTTAAATAATTAAATTATTTTTAAAAAATAGTTAGATCAATTATTTAATTATTTTAAAATTAGAATTTGTTTTTAAAATAATGAATTACTTTTCTTATATATTTTTTTAACATATATCTCTATTCTTTAAATATTAAATTTGCTTTATGTTAAAAAAAAAATTTACTATTTTTTTAAGTTAAAAACAATATATAGCAATAGTTAAAAAATTTGATTTTTCTCTACTCTTTTAAGTTTAAAGATTTTTACTTAAAACTAATATTTCTCTTTTCTTCAAAACTGAAATTTTTCTTAAATATTTTTCTAACATATTTCTCTATACTTTAGAAGAAAAAAACTTGAAAAATATGAAAAAAAATTCAAAGATAGAAGAATATGAAATTTTAGAGAGAAGTTAGAGAAGATTAGAGTGAGAATGAAAGTGTAAAAATGAATTGAAGTTGGATTAATATATAGAGGGGAAGAGGGAAAATAACTGTTTGAATTTTTGAATTCGTACAATTATTGGCGGCCTTGGACTGTCAATAACGCGTATCGGTCATACATTCTTGGCGGCCCATGACCCTCAATAATGCGTTTGTCAGATTTTTGAAAAATTGTGCCACTTCTTGAAGGTTCAGGACCCTCAACAACGCGTCTGTCAGACTTTTTAAAAACTGTGTCACTTCTTGGCGGCTCAAGGCCCTCAATAACGTATTTTGTAACTTATTGAGGGCTTTAAGTCATCAATAAATTACTGATGGCTTAAAGCCTTCAAAAAATTCCGTCAATAATAAGAGATTTTCTTGTAGTGATACAATGGACAAA
The DNA here is from genome assembly GCA_030408175.1 of Trifolium repens. Classification (NCBI taxonomy): domain Eukaryota; kingdom Viridiplantae; phylum Streptophyta; class Magnoliopsida; order Fabales; family Fabaceae; genus Trifolium; species Trifolium repens. Next base: position 20,376,160 of record CP125848.1, read on the forward strand.
AAAAGTATTCATATGAATGCTGTATCGAAGCCAAATCCACTTGCATGTCATATCCAGAGCCATAAAATTGAAAATTAAAACTTGATCAGGAAAAAATACACAATAAATAACAGTAAACAAATTAGCCATGAAACATTAAAAACATATTAGTCATGAAACCGAGTTAAAACTAACATGCATGTCAATAAATTATAAAGTGGAAAACCACATATAAATCAGAAAAGAATTCTAACAAACTGAAACAGATTTAATGTCAATTACTTCTCCAAAAATGTTAACATACAAATTAACAAATATAAAAAATCTAAAGTTGAATAAAGAAGTAACTGTTATAGAAAACTTCCATTACCTTTTCAAGAATATAATACCAAACATAAGATTAATCTGCATAGCAAAATAAAAATCAATTAATTTACATAAATCATGAAACTGAAACATGCATATCAATATAGGAGAAAAACAAAAAATTAATTGTGACATGCATATCAATAAACGCACTAAAAATAACATGCAAGCAAAATAAATACTGAAAATCCAAATCCAAATGGATAAACAATATCCAAATCCAAATTTGAAAACTTTGTTGGAATAATTAAGAAAGAAATTGACCAAGAGGATAAACAAATCCATTCAGAAATATGGACATACATCCTTTGAAGCAAATAAATTTGAAAATCAAAACTGTGAACAAAGAAACAAATGTAAAATCTTGCAAGGAAAAAAATAATCTGACAGGTGAACGAAGGAAAGAGAATCAATGAGAGGGACAGACAGCAGCACAAATTTATACATGCATATCAATAAGTCTTCTGAAAAATAACATCCAAACAACATAAATACAAAAATTAGAAACACATTAGTCATAAAACAGAGCTAAAACTCACATGCATGTCAATAAATTTGCATAAATAAGTCAAAACCTTTTTCTATCAATTAAAAAAAAATCAGAAACAACAATGAATTTAACTGACACAATAAACAAAACAAAAGGGGACCTTACCAATACTGTGTCGCATCCAGCAATCCAGTAGTGTTTGCATGCATGCTTTGAATAAAATTGGAAAATTCAAAATCTGTTGGGAAAAAATACATGCAATAGATAACAATGAAGAAAATTCCAAACAAAATCCAACCTCAAATTATAACAGTGGAGAAATTCCAACCCCAAATTTCAAAAACCCTTTCTATCGATTAAGGAAAAAATCGTCAGAGCTAACAGTGAACAATTTCCAACCAAAATCCAACCTCAAATTTCAAAACCCTTTTTATCGATTACGAAAAAAAACCGTCAGAGTTAACAGTGAACAATTTCCAACCAAAATCCAACCTCAAATTTCAAAACCCTTTTTTTTGACTACGAAAAAAACATCAAGAGATCCACAAATGTTGGTTGGAGGAAAATATACTTACATGCATGTTTTGCAGTTATTGTTGGGTTGCTAGATTCACAATCTATTCACCTAATAAAAAAAAACCATTTTCAGATCAGTTAAAAAGCGATTCAATACCAAAAAATATCACTTTTTTTACTGAAAAAACAGAACATAGATCAGATTAAGCAAGAACGAAAAAAAATAGAAGAAATTGAGAAAAGAAAAGCATTACCATGTGTTTTGAGAAGTCAAACACACATGCAACCATGAATTTGGAGTTAACTCAGTCAGAAACCACTTAACCTGGAAAGGGTAGAGAGAGCGAGGCAGAGAAAAAAGCAACGATAGGGAGACAAAACACGAGAGGAAGAGAAAGTTACCGATTATGTGATGATGGCTTTGAACGAAGAGAGCGGCGGTGGAGAACAAAAGTGGATGCTCAGTTTATTCTTCTGATTGCGCGAGAGAAAGAGAGAAAGATAAGCAGAGGAAGGGAGTGAGAGAAAGTGAGTGAGCGAGTGAGTGAGTGAGTGAGTGATGGAGGCAAAGAAAGGGGGTAAGGACGAGAGAGAAAGAGTGCCTTTCTTCTGATTGATTCAGAAAGAAAGAGAGAGTGGGAGAAGAGAAAGGGAGTGAGGACGAGAGAGAGATGGGAGTTGGTGATTAATAGAGACTGAGGAACATAACAACTGTAACATGTGTCAAGAAGTATACATGCAACCAATTGGGTTGATTAACCAGTGAACAAAACCATGACTCCATCACAAAAAACCAGTACATTGCTTATGTGGGTGGAGTGTTTCAATTGGTGAGAATAGAGACCCAATTAAAATGTATGCAGTGTCAATGCAAGTGTCAAAAAATAATGGACGAATTGTGGCATGAAACCATTGGATGTGGAAGCAAATGTGTGGATCATTGATTGGGTAATGTAGTGGATGACATCTGCATGACATCACGCATGATGTCATGCAGTAGGGTTTCATTGGAGAACCATGATCTACCTTTAGTATTGTATAAAGATAAAGATAAAGATGTCTCTTTTAAATGAGTTGTCCTTACGAGGCTATTTTCATTTCATTTCTAAGTACTACTCTTTCACTTATTTAGTTATTGAATTATATGAAAATAATAAAAATATTTAAAAGTGTATCTTATTAATCTTTAAAGTTTGTGAAAAAATTCATTCCTTTAATCCCTAGTATCTTTTTCTTTTTGGTTACACTTAATCCCTAGTATCTTAACTGAGACTAAGACAATAATTTCGACATATTTTAGGACTTATTATTTTTTGTTACACTTAATCCTTAGTATATTTTAGGACTTTAGAGATTAAACAAAGATCGATACTTGAAGGAAAATATTGAGGGTTTTCTCTTATTTCATTTTCAATCCTGTTTAACATGTATATTAGAGTTTTTTTTGCACAAAATAAATCAAAGAATTCAAGAGTTTAAGAAAAAATCATAATAGGTTAATTATTTTGTTGTTCAAATACTTGCATATATTTTTTAGATTTAGAACCTATATATCTTATCCCTTCTCCCTTGCATTCATTTCTACTTTAATCTCAACAATTGGATTAATCCAACGACTAAGCGGCAAAGATTGAAATAAATAAATAAAAAATAGATCAAACACTATGTCCCCGTTTTGATTAGCTTATTTTTGAGTTTATGCAAACAACTTATGCAAGTTTTATGTATCTATACTATATATAAAAAGGATACAAATTTTTGGGATGACTTTTTCATTATTTCTATTTTACCCTTAAAAAAAACTACAAAAAAATACCGAGCACAACTTCCACATAAAAGTAGGTTTTCAGTTTTTTTATAGTAAAAAAAATATATATTTTTCTTCTTAATAACTAGCCACAACAAAAAAGGAGGTTAAGTAGTTATCAATTAACTAAGTTCAATAAAAAAGTAGATTAAGTAGTTATTTATATTTGCACAATAGAGAATATCGATCACAGCAAAAAAAAAAAGAATATCGATCACACAAACGGGCACGGAAGGCGGCTAGTTAATTATAAATTTGTCAAGGTAGTTTATGATAAAATAGAATATAAAAATACAATTTTTACTAGTTTAAACTTATAAAATAACATAAAACCTAATTTATATTGCATAAGTTGTTTGCATCAGCTAAAAAATAAGCTAATCCAAACAGGGTCTTAGACCTCTTGCAACAACAATTGATTTCCATTCTCCGTTACGATAACCATCACCACAGTTGATATTCGTCTGATATTTGCATCGCACCACAACTACATCTCCACCAATTGTGAAAAAGGGCGTTAAATGAGAAGAACATTTTTTTTCTTCTCTCTTCTAGAGTGCATTTGTTTCTTCTTTGTGGTCTCGCATCAGTTGGATTAAGAATTGGAGAGATGACATTAACATAAATAGGAAGAGGGATCCGTTCCCTTTTTCTTTCTTTTTTTTTTTTTTGTTTTTCTTGTGAGTCAATCCTCGTATTTTCCAACCCACTTTATTTTTTGAATATAATTTTATTTGTTTTTCATGACAAGTAATTTTCCTAATTACAAAAATCATTGTAGGTAATTGATTGGACAATGAAAATTTGGCCAAAATTTAGGTCAATTGGACCATCCATTCCATCAATGTTCTTAGACAAGCGACTAAAAAACGACGAAGATTACGGTATTACACAATTCAAGACTAATGAAAAATGCATGGAATGGCTCAATGGTAAGCCAAAAGGATCGGTTGTTTATGTTTCTTTTGGGAGTATAGTAAGCCTTGATGAGGAGCAAGTGCAAGAAGTAGCTTATGGTTTGAGAGATAGTGAAAGTTACTTCTTATGGGTTGTTAGAACTTCTGAAGAGACAAAGATCCCAAAAGATTTTGAAAAGGAGTCAAAGAAAGGCTTGGTAGTAACATGGTGCTCTCAACTAAAAGTTCTAGCTCATGAGGCTATTGGATGTTTTGTTACACATTGTGGTTGGAATTCAACATTGGAAGCATTGAGCTTAGGAGTTCCAATTATTGCAATACCACAATGGTCAGATCAAACAACCAATGCAAAGTTTATTGTTGATGTTTGGAAATTTGGAATTAGGGCTCCAATTGATGTTAACAAAATTGTAAGGAAAGATACATTGAAGGCATGTATATTGGAAATTATGGAGAGTGGGAAAGGCAACGAGATTAAGATCAATGCCACTAAATGGATGAATTTGGCTGTTGGAGCTTTTGGTGTGGGTGGAAGTTCTCAAAATAGTATTGTAGAATTTGTGACTAGCTTGTTCAATGTGGTGCATGGACTCAAAAATTAACAAATATTGTACTTTTTTATTTATTTAATCGTAATCATTTTGTTTGAGCTTGTAGAAGCTTTGAGTAGCTTAATTTGTACCTTAATTTTTAATAATCCATATTTTTATTTTTTTAATTGCTTTGAGGTCATATTTAATAATCCATATTTCTAATTTGTACCTTAATTGCTTTGAGAATTGAGATCATTAGAAGTCATTGTCCACTACAAGAAAACTGTGATTTAGCTTCAAACATTTTAGCGTCAGACTATTTCTGATGCTAATAGCGTCTGTTTAGCGTCCACAAATCTTAACACAAATGACTTTTGATAATTTATTTTGTTTTACGAATCTTTGCATCAATAATTTGGACTCTATTTTAGACGCTAATTACTTTTTATTTTAGCATCTGCAAATTTGGACGCTAAATATTTTTATTTTTCTAATAGAGTCAACAGCTTCTGATGCTAAATTTTTTTATTTCCACATTTATTTATTTTCCAATTTCTTTTTCACTCACTTTAGTTTTCTAGCACAACGAAGAGAAACCCTAATTCCTTTGTTTCTCCTCACTTTCACTTTTTCATCTCAATGGTATCCCTACAAAATCTTTCATTTTCCCTTCCCTGTTTCTTATCTTCGTTATTGTGTTGTTCGCCGAAGAAACCATATTCCTTCCCTTCGCCGTTCTACTTCAAAGTTATTGTTAGTTCCCTTCGCCGTTTGTTCTACTTCGAAGTTGTAGGCAAACCCGTTCTCGAATCTTACAGAATCTCACCAAAGACAAAGACGAAGCCGGATGTTTGGTCACTCGTGAATTTCGTCTCAAAGCCTACGAGTATAACTCCCAAGGTAAGTTAATCACTGTCACTAGTACCAATTTGTGTTAGATTAGGTTAGAGATGATTCATATTCGTTAGATGCTTCGATTTCAATGAGCATGAGTCGATACTCGTTTTGTAGCTCCTTGGCAAATATTCCTCTTGTTTTGATTTTAAGATTTGTTTTTATATGACCTTCCAGATAGTCATTTGATTTGGTATTGTTGTTGTTGGGTACTTTGCAATTTGAATTGAGTTTTTGTTAATTGATTTGTTATTGTTAATTGATGATTTGTACCAATTTTCCCTCTACCATTGTTGTTGATATTTATAAGTTGTTGAAAAACTTAGAGGAAACTATAACAGATTGAAACCATTTTATAGAACTTATTTCTTTTTGTGAAAGTAAGATGGGTTTGAATTAATCAAACCTGATACATAAATTGAATTTATTTCCTTTTGTTTTATTTGTTTTCTAATAAACTACTTGTCATTCGATATGAAATTTTGCAGCTCAATGAGAATGACAGATAAGAGAGACACCATTGAATGAAGCAAGCTCTAGATCTCATTAGGTTCTTAGATTGTTGTTATTTTTGCTAAAGAACTTCAGTGAACTTTTATGGTACATCGTTTTGTACATTTGCTTAACAATGTGGTTTATATATTGGCTTCAAGAAGTTGGTCCTTGAGGTGCTCATATTTGTTCTCTCATGGTATAAGAGGTAGTAACTAAACCTTTGATCAGTTGGCATAATTTGTATTTTGTTTAGTTGAATTAGTTTTTGTTGTCGAGATCATTAGTTTTCAACTTTGTGTATCTCATAATATGACTAGTTTGAAAAATCTTGAATGAATCACCTAAGCAATTGATTTGCATGATAACAAAAGTGTGATTAGGTGCATCACAAGGTGCAATGATCGAGTGCAAACTGTTATTCTGACTCGGGCACTCGGCTACTCATTTGGGGACTTCGTATGCTAGCTTGTGAACTTACTATGCATAGGATTTTTCTCTCATGCCTCTATCATATGTAGTTTGAAATATCTACATTTTACAAGCAAATTGAATCTTTTAATATTTGGTATAAAGTCAGTTTAACTACTTATTGCAGTTTAGGAAATTATTTCCACCAACAAGATGGGCTACGGAGTTTAATGCTGCATTGACAACACCTTTCTTTCACTGGCTGGTTGTCCCTTTTGAGGTAATTTTGTTACTAAATTCCAACTCAATGTATATTAAGTTTGCAAGCATTCTGTAAGTTTAATCAATTATAGTTTCTTGGTTATATCCATTCATTTTCAATGTTCATTTGTGAGAACAAAAAATGGCTGAAATGTCAGGAATCTTATATGTCATTTACCCTATAAGTTAATTTATATTTTGTGCTTGTCATTGACATTTAGATCCTTGAGGTGTACTAGGTTATAGAAGTGGAGAGAAATGGAGTGAAGCAAATGAGCGGCGTCCATATAAAGAAGTGCAAGTAGATTTCATGTCTCTGAGATTGGTAATTGAACTTAAGCCAGATTAATATGTATGTATGTCCATCTTGCTGCTATTAGGATGTCTCATATAAGAGTTCAACTTATGCTTTTTTTTTGCAGCACTATATATGTATGAGTATATTTGAGAGTTTACGATTGGTTCTAGTAGCTATGGTAAAGTGGTAAGTTAAGTTTTATGGAATTATGATCTCTCTTTTCTCATTGAGCTTACTTCCTGAGTCCCTTTTTTGGTATTCATTGTAGGCTCTTTATTAAAGTAGTGTTGATGGAAAGCATTATGCAATTAGGTAAAGACACTTTTAGTGTTTAGCATGTAAACCACTTTTAGTAATAAGGAAGTGTGACATGGCTAGTGTGTTGAATTGTAGTTAAAATTATGGTTGTTACTTGTTACACTATTATTTGTTTAACTACTCTTTGATCTATCTTTAATGTGTGGAATTGTAGTGTTGAGATGGTTGGAGAATGAAGTCAATGTAATAAGGCAAGTATAAAGGGAGGAATGTTCCAATGGATATGTGGCTCAATAGAAGGAGATGGTTAAAATGATTTCTAGATTGGATGAAAAAGAAAAAGGTTAAAACTGCGAGTTCCTTTTACAATTTGAGTATTGTTTTAATTGTCACTTTTTCGTGAAGCCAATTGAGTATTACTTCTCTTGGTAATATCTTATTTTATATGGACAACTCTTATGTATGCAGGTACATGTTGGTAACTCGTGTATACAAGACAGAAAGGAAGTTGGGTAAGGGTGGTTTTGGCTAAGTGTATGATGGCATATGGCTTAGTGGTGGCTCTGATCGAGCAGGCCCGAATGCTATTGAGGTATTACTCAGACATTCAATCTCTCTCTCTCTCTCTCTCTCTCCCTCTGCCCTCCCTTCATGTTGTTTTGTTAAGGCTAATTTTGTTCACCTTTTTGTTTCTTGTGGTGCTGTTTAATTGTTTTTTCCTTGCTGTGGAACCATTGATTGTGCTTGTGGCTGTTATTTAATGCTTTTTTTTGCTGATTTGAATTTTTTTTTGTTGATTTGAATGGACTGTAGTAGCTATATATATGATGAGAATTATACTTGTTTTAATGTTTAGCACACCACTTACATTAGCTTCATGCATATGCTCTTATACAGGTGTTTGTGATAAGTGGTGATTTTTGTTTTCCTTTAAATATCTCAGAACTTTCTTATTAGGTGTAGCTATTTAGAAAAGATAGTTGTGAAGTAAACTTGTTGCATAAACCTAATTGCACGAGTGTAGCATACCCAAGCATGTAAAAGTATGTGTGTTTTTTTTTATTAAACTCCTTTTTTTTTGTATGTTTCTAAATATTAGATTTAGGCTTTTGGGTTTCTCTTGCATTGAAAGATATCTGCTTTATGTTCTAATTTTAGATTTACACTTAATGTGTGGTAAGATGACTTAATCGCATTAACACATATTTGATTGGTTTATGATATTTTTATTTTTTGGACTATTTAAATGGGAATTATTGGGCATTGAAAGATATCTGTTTTGTGTTCTAATTTTAGATTTACACTTAATGTGTGGTAAGATGACTTAATTGCATAAACACATATTTGATTGGTTAATGATATTTTTTGGACTATTAAATTGAAATTATTCAATTTTTATTAAGGATTAGTTTAGATTGCAAGCTAGTTTCTTCATAAGTGTGAATTTGTATAAAAATTTTGGTTGCATACAAAATTCTGGTTATGCACAGGTGTAGGGAAGTAGAACACTTTTTTTTTTAAAAAAAAAAAGACTTTTTAAGTCGGCTGAAGTTTTAACCGATTTAAAATGTATAGTTTTAGCATCCAAAATTCATTAACGCTAATTAGCGTCCATTTATATTCAAAATTTAGCTTCATTTTTAGCGTCCATCTTTGGTAATGCTAGTTAGCGTCAACATGGACGCTAGTGTTTAGCATCAAAGCTTTTATTGTCCTCAAATTTTTGGACGCTAAATTGACGCTAAAATGCTTTTAGCGTCCATTTTTTGCCTCTTAGCGTCCATTTTGTGTTGAAGCTAAAACCCATTTTTCTTGTAGTGGTCTATGATAAATAATTTGGCTAACAAATTTCCGTTGGTAACGTCTAATTAAGATAATCTCTCCACAACAACATTGTTTTATTCCTGAGCGGTATATCTTTGATTGCGTGATCATTACTTTAGAGTCGATCAATGTTTTATCCAAGAAGAGTTATGTTGGAAATATTTCTCACAAAATTGGCTTCAGTGCTACCTTTTGTGCTGGGATCGAGGAATTCAAATTCTGCTTTCCGGTAGATTGTATGTCCATGTGAATGGTAAGCTAGCAGGTTTCTTTAACTGTACACGTGGTGTTAGGCAGGGGGATCCACTCTCGCCTCCACTTTATTGCATTGCGAAATGTAAGAGTATTTTTAAGGTTTTACTCAATGGAGAACTGAGTCTGATGACTCTTTGCCATAATACTCAGATACCCTCTCATTTACTTTATGCATACGACATTATTCTTGGGCTAGCCGCTAATCTTGATTTGGAAGTAGAGCAAATGGATGTGAAGACGGCTTTCTTTCACGGTGATCTACATGAAGGAATTTATATGGAGCAACCAGATGGATTTGTAGAGAAAGGCAAAAAAGACTATGTTTGCAAATTGGTAAAAAGTCTTTATGGTTTGAAACAAGCACCTCGCCAAATGGTATCAAAAGTTCAACTCGGTGATGATTGAACATGGGTACAAGATGACCAAAGCCGATCATTGTGTATTTTTTCGGAATTTTTCGGAAGGTGATTTCATTATTCTCCTACTTTATGTGGATGATATGCTAATTGTTGGAAAGAATATTTCAAGAATTAAAGAGTTGAAGAACACTTTGAGTGAATCTTTTGCTATGAAGGATTTAGGAGAGGCTCGAAAAATTCTTGGTATTGAAATTGTTCGAGATCGAAATGAGAAGAAGTTGTACTTGTCACAAGAAAAGTATGTGGAGAAAGTCCTTCAGCGTTTTAGTATGGATAAGGCTAAAGCGGTGAGCATTCCAGTTGCTTCTCATTTCAAACTTAGCCATAAATTATGTCCATCTACGGATGAAGAAAGGTTGAGTATGAAGAATATTCCATACTCGTCAAGGGTTGGTAGTTTGATGTATACTATGGTTTGTACAAGACCCGATATTGCTCATGCCGTGGGAGTGGTGAGTCGTTATCTCTCAAATCCGAGAAAAGTTCATTGGGAGGCCGTGAAGTGGGTGATGAGATATTTGCGTGGCTCGTCGAATTTGAAGTTAACTTTGGGATGCAAGAAGCCTATGTTGGTTGGTTATATGGATTCGGATCTAGCCGGAAGCATTGATGATCGAAAATCTACTTCGGGATATATGGTGACTTTTGCCGGGGGAGGCGTGGCTTGGTAATCAAAGTTGCAAAAGTGCGTTGCTCTCTCTACTACTGAAGCCGAGTTTATAGCCATTGTAGAAGCGTCAAAAGAGTTGTTATGGTTGAGGAAATTTGCTATGGAACTTGGTGTGAAACAAGAAAAATATGTCTTGTTTTGTGATAATCAAAGTGTTAATCACTTATCGAAGAATTCTTCCTTTCACTCGAGGTCGAAGCATATTGATGTTCGTTATCATTGGATTCGTGATTCATTAGATTCCAAGTTGATGGAGCTTGAGAAGATTCACACCGATGACAACGGTTCAGATATGTTGACGAAGGTATTGCCTAGGGGAAAGTTTGAGTTTTGTCGTATGGAAGCCAGATTAGTGTTACCCTCCAACTAGTCGGTCGGGGGAGTTTGTTGGGCAATTCCTCCTATTTGGAGTGAGCCAAATTAAATAAAAGAAAAAGAGGTGTTAAAATTAATGGACTTTGTTTGTTGTTGGCCCATGGTTTGCCATGTGTTTGTCACGTGATGATTTCAAGTGAAGGGAATTTGAAATCCCTAGTACCAGTAACAACACAACACAAGAAACAATAGTAGCAGCGCATTCCTGTGACTAGAAACAGAAGGAACAGTGCGACGGCTGCAAGCTTGAAAAGAGGAGATTTGCTTCTAAGTGATAATGAGTGTGTAGCAAAGTTGCTTGTTTTGAGCTACAACTTGAGTATGTATTTTCTATCACTTGGTTAGTTTTTTCTAGTCAATTAAATCTCTCTCTGGGTTGTGTTAGCTTACCCATTTATATGGAAGTTGATAGTTGTTGTTGATTCCACCATAGATGATGATTGTTGTTGTTCCTAGTATCTACTAGATGACTGATTGTACCCATTATTAATTCATAGTGGAAGATTTATCTGGCTTGGTCCCGTGGTTTTTTATTCTCTCACATTGAGAGAATTTTCCACGTTAAATTCTGGTGTTCTTTATTATTATCATTATTCTGCTTGCTTGGATTTTCTGGTTGTCAATTTAACTGCACAAGTGATTGGGAGAATTAATTCCGCATTTTAAAGAGACTATTAAGTCTAGTTTTCCCCAACAAGTGGTTTCTAGAGCCGTGGTTTGATTTGTGCAATGATGGAGACGAACACAACTAGGATGGTGAACTTGAATGGATCCAACTATAATGTTTGGAAAGGGAAGATGGAAGATTTGCTTAATGTTAAAGGCTTTCACTTGCCGGTTTTCTCTAGTGAAAAACCCGATGGAAAGAGTGATGAAGAATGGACTTTTTTGCATAGACAAGTTTGTGGTTACATTCGTCAATGGGTGGATGACAATGTTTTGAATCATGTGAGCTCGGTGACTCATGCTCGCTCTCTTTGGATCAAACTTGAGGAGTTGTATGCAAGAAAGACGGGGAATAATAAGTTGTTCTTGTTCAAGCAATTGATGTCATTGAAGTATAGTGATGGTTCACCAATGACCGATCACTTGAACACTTTCCAAGGCATTCTAAATCAATTGTCAGAGATGAAGCTTACTTTTGATGACGAAATTCAAGGCTTGTGGCTTCTTGGTACTTTGCCTAATTCTTGGGAGACTTTTATGTTGGTGTAAGCCCTAGAGGCCAATGACTTTAGTACTTGTATCGAATTAATTATTAATAATATATTGTTTCTTTTATTAATAATGAAAGGCGTTTTCTTTATTATGTTTGTAACGTTAAAAATAATGAAGTCCCTAGAATAGAAAGTCTGTTTAATATTATGTATGACTTAATCATGAGATTACATTAAACATAAAGACGTTATTCTTAAAGTATCCATAGTCAAGCTTTAAGGTGAAAAGGGATAGCCTTAAAGCATAAAGACTATTATGAAGATAGGCTGATGATCGCATCTCATGGATCATGGGATAAGGAGTTATCAAGTCTTGACATAGGTATAAGAAATATTAGGAGTAATATTTATACCGGATTGACCCGCTATGAGAGTACTACATGCAAAGTTATGCAAAGTGTCATAAGTCACTCTCATGGTGATAATGGTGTAAGCCGCCCTTAGACCTGAATCCACTTTGTACCTTAGATGTGGAGTCAAGTACTTTGTTGCTGATCTAACGTTGTCCGTAACAGGATAACCATAAAGGCAGTTGATGGGTACTTCACAAAGCATGCTGAGGGACAATAATGACCTAGATGGAATTTGCCAATCCTGCATAATAGGATAAATGTCATGGGCCCAATATTGAACTGGACAAAGATGACACCAAGTATGCTTTGTGTTCAATACAGACATTAAGGGCAAAGGGTTAATTATACACGCATATATTATCACTAAAGGTTATGTTTTGATCACATGTTAATTTCTCATAACTTTGGTAGCAATGATGTGTTGCTAGATACCGCTCATTGTTTATTATATTAAATAAAGGATTTAATATAATTGCCAACGTTATGGAAACCTACAAGGGTCACACACATAAGGACAGTCTAATATTGAGATAAAAAGGGAACACCGTAAGGTACGGTGTATGTGCAATGTGATAAGGGTATCACGGTAATTTAAACGAGCAAGAACACCAAAGGTTATGGTGGGAGGGTGCGCACATGAGTAATATTACTCATGGGGGCGCGAGCCCTAGTAAATTGTTTCTTGTTTGGCTTTGCCCAATAAGAGATATCTTGGTGCCCAAGACAAGAGTTGTCTTAATGCACAAGACAAGAAATATCTATAAATAGGGACCTCTTGTCATAGCTCAACAGTTGTTGGTTAGTTGTTGTTGAACACACTAAAAAGCACAAGAATTATTTGAGTTAAAATATTTCTCTCTCTCTCTCTCTCTCTCAATATTCTTGCATAGCCTTCAAACATAAAGGGCTAGCACTCTATTGAAGGTGACTGTTCGTGTGGACTACTAGAGGCGTTGTTCTTCGTCATCAACGCTCGTGATAAATCCGGTTCGTGATTAAAGTGTTGATCAGCCACCGTTCGTGAAAGAAAAGAAAAGGATTTTCAACAAGAGGTAAAATCCTAAACACAAACTCATGCTCATTCGTAAGGATCATTAAAGGAAAATTTTTATATTCCGCTGCTTTTCTATTACTATTTTCCTTCATTTTAGGACATCATTGTCTAACTCCGCTCCGAATGGTATCATCTCGATGGACTTGGCTAAAAGTAGTGTGTTGAATGAGGAGTTGAGGCGCAAGTCACAAGGTTCTTCTTCACATTCCGAGGTGTTGGTTACCGAATCAAGGGGGAGACAACAAAGTAGAGGTCCGAGTAACCGGGGGACATCACGTGGTGTTAACACCAAAATTATAAAATTAATGATATTGCTCAAGCATTGGTGTTATAATTGGAAAAGAAGGAAAAAACTCCTTTTGAATAGTCATGTGATTATTCAGACTAAGATTGGTCGAAATTAGCCATATTAAGTGGAATTCGACTAGACTATTTTGTGACGCTCGACAAATCATATGTAGCAGATTGATGGATGGAATTCGAGACGATGCAATAGATAGTAGAGTGTTGTCGAATGCTTCATTTTCAACAAGAGACATGTGACTCAAAGAAATCATTGAAGGATAGTCATTCAAAGGGACATGTGTCAATTTTAGATTAAGAAAGTTATTAGATAAGACATGTGTCAAAATCTTAGTCAAGTTATAGGTAGTTATTTACTACTTTTATTTTCGACCGTAGGATCTAGTGTTAGCCTTTCCTACAAGGTCTATATATATGTGTTTGTAATAAGAAATAAATGTTGGATCCTATTTTCTAAAAACTCTAAATGCCCACGCCGCGTGTGCAAAAGGGTTGAAGAGTGCATAGAAATGGATTCCATCCACCATTTACATTTGAATGCAAATTTACCGTCTTTTATTTCTATTCCAATCAATCTTTATTTCGACTCTTTCTTCCATTCTGTTTGTTCATTAGATTAAGCATTCTTTCTTTAACATTTATTTGCAACGCTTTTTATTCTAATTTGATCCTTTCGACTTCGTCGAAACAATGTCTTTTTAATGCATTTAATGCAAATCAGACAATAATTGTTCAAGCAAAAGATGTTGAATATTCATAAATTTTCCGGAAATTAACACACAAATATGTTCCGAGATTTACTAGTTGATCTCTCTTGTAATAATCAAACTAGCGTTTGTTTACCAAAAATCAGTGTAAACAAAATGGCACGCCCAGTGGGACTGTTTTGTGTGTTATTTGCTTTCGGAAAATTGTTCTTTAAAGTTGTTGGATGCAATTCTAACACTAATAAGAACAATCATTTTGTTCTTAAAGAATGCACGAAGTGCTATGATTTTGATTCAACACTTTATGTGTGCAAAAACAAAAATGGTTTTTGAAACCGTAATGAAAATGGTTTTTGAAACCATAAGGAAAATGGTTTTTGAGGCCATAATTTTTTAGAAACCATTGTCTAGAAGATGTTGGAACAAAGTGGGTCTGACATGAACCTCTAATGTTTTAAGTGGTTTTGATGATAACAAAGTATTAAAATTACAATTGGAATTACTAATGATTATTCTAGTGTGCAGAACTACAAGTTAAAATTCATTCAGAAGCACTATGAATAATAGCAGAGAAGCCAGTCAAAACAAGCTCTGAAAGCACATCACTGTTCATCAGAAGCTTAAGTTTTGTATGTTAAAGAAAGTGCCTCTGAGGACAAAAACAAGGCTCTGACGGACTCAAAAGCAAAAAAGGGCCTCAAGAAGCATTGATAACAGCATCTGAAGCAAAAGGAATTTACGTCACTCAAGAGCTGACATATTCAGAACCAATGATTGAAGAACAATCTACTTCAAGGATCTGTCACGTCCACAGGAAGGAATATTCGTTGGTACAACGTTAACCTTATCCATATGTGGAGCGCAATTGAGAAACGTACTATTGTACTATTATTACTCAAAATGGATGAGTGATAATTCAAATAGCAAGGTAGTGGAATTGGATATCTTTACCAAAGAAGGTAACTACAGCTATCACAATTGTACGAATAAATTCCAGCTGGCACCTCTCTCTCTGCAACGGTCATCATCTTCCTCCAAGTATAAATAGAAGACTCAAATGGAAGAAATGACAACTGTTCGAACAAACATTCTACCAACACTGTTCAAAGACTAAGAAGCATTCTGACATCATAATTTAAATCTGTCATTCTAAGTCTTAGAACAATTTGAGTTGTATTTTGTAAACACCTCTGATAGTATATCAAGTGTTCCTTAACATTCATTCTTATTCTTAAGTTTGTTTGAGAAGTCTCTTGTTAAGTTTAACTTGAGCATCTGAGAAGTCTCTTGTTAAGTTTAACTTGAGCATTTGAGAAGTCTCTTGTTTAGTGATACTTGAGCACCTGAGAAGTCTCTTGCAAGTGTGCTTGAGCAATTTGTAATCTTTAGTAGATTATAGTGAAAATCTCTTGTTAGTAACAAGGGGACTGGAGTACTCTCGATTTGTGAGGGGAACCAGAATAAATTCTGTGTCTTTCTTTCTCTCTCTCAGCACCCTCTTTTTATTTTGTGATTTTATCCGCTGCGAACTTAGTATTATTTCGAAAAGATTTTAATTCTCAAAACACAATTCAACCCCCCCTTCTTGTGTTTTTCCACCTTCAATTGGTATCAGGAGCTGGGCTGTTGCCTAACTCTCACCTATCAGTGAAACAGTTAAGATTCAGGGAGGAAAAACATGTCTGCTGAGAAGAATCTCAATGAAGTTCCGTTTGACTATGATTCTAATTCTAAAGACAGAAGGTCTTCTGACAAAATTCCCTTTTTCAATGGAACTGAGACTGGTTATCCATTCTGGAAAACCAAGATGTACAGTCACATCATGGCGATTGATTGTGATCTGTGGGACTTGGTAGAAGATGGAGTGAATTTTGAAAATATGGACTTAGAAGGCGTTGTTAGCTCTAAAGACAGAAAGGCTTTTACACCTACTCAAAAGCTGGAATATAAGAAGCATCACAGTGTAAAAGGGATGATGACAAATGCCATCTCTCATGATGAGTACTTGAAAATTGGAGATAAGAGAACGGCTAAGTCTATCTGGGATTCTCTTAAATCCAAGTATGAAGGAAATAAACAAGTTAAGGAGGCTAAGGCCAACTTGTTAGTACATCAGTATGAATTATTTAAAATGAAGGACGGAGAGGGCATTGAGACAATGTTCTCTAGGTTTCAAATTCTTGTTTCGGGACTTCAAGTTTTAGATAAGAGCTATACTGAGGCTGATCATGTAAGGAAAGTACTCAGAAGCTTGCCGCCAAAGTGGAGACCAAAAGTGACAGCGTTTCAGGAATCTAAGGATTTAGATACTGTGTCTCTTGAAAGCTTGGTTAGTTCTCTAAAGAGTCATGAGATGGAACTCATGACTGATGAAACGACTAAGAAGCTAAAAGGGATAGCCCTGAGCACCAAAAGTTCCTCTATGGCTCTGAAGGCGAAGGTTATAGTATCTGATGAAGAAGCTTCCGAAGAAGGTCACGAGATGGACTCTGATGAAGAAGAAGAAATGGTTCTGATGGCTGCAAGAGTATCGCAATGGGCTAAGAGAAGCAAGAAGTATGCTGGTAAGTTTGGAGGTTCTTCCAAGAAGGTTGGTACTTCTAAGGATAAAAAGGAAGAACAAAACAAATGCTTTAAGTGCAACAAACCAGGACACTTCATTGCTGACTGCCCAGAGAACCTGAGTAAAACATCCAAGAGAACCTCTAACAAAGAAAGATACAAAAGTAAGCTCAAGAAGGGGTTCCTTGCCACTTGGGATGATTTGGATCAGGAATCAGATTCTGATGGGGAAGAAGAAGCAAACCTAGCCTTGATGGCAACCGCTTCTGACCAAGAGAACTCTGAGCACGAAGCTGACTCAGATTCAGAAGATGAAGATGAGGTACTTGCTAAACTTTCTCGTTCTGAATTAATAGATTCCTTAAAAGATGCCTTAAAACATTTAACCAAAAAGGCGGGTGAGTGTAAGGTTCTTAAAAAGGCCTATAACAACCTGACCGAAAAGGCAAATGAAATAATTGAACAAAATGAGTCTCTAAAATCAAGAAATGAATTTATGGAAACTCATTATGTTCTTGATGATAAGGTTCCTCCAGAACATGAATTTGCTCTTCAGGAATTCCTTATCAATGGAATGAAAAGAAGTAAAATAGCCTCTTTGATTTATCATGTAAGTAGAAATAGAGGAGAAGGTCTTGGATTCTCACGTTTTAAAGATAATCCATTATCTTCAAAGTCCTCTAATATAGATAAATCAAAACCTAAGGTTGTCTTTGTAAAGAGTCAATCAGAAGTTCTAAATGAGTCAGTCTCTAATAGAACATCAAAGCCAGAGGCTCAAAAGTCAAAGGCTCAGAAGGATAAAACCTCAGAACCTAAGATTTTTAAGCCTCAAACTAATGTTAAATCTAAAGAAGCTCTGACACATTCAAGAACAAAGCTCAAGAGCTATACTAAACCCAAAAACTTTTCAACAAGGGTGGTTAACTCTAGAGGCTCTGATAGGTCTTTCAAACAAAGACCACCTAGACCTGTAAAGACTAACACAAAAGGACCCATAAAGATATGGGTACCAAAATCTCAAATAATATTTGCTTCAGGTTTGCACACTAAGAAGGCCAAAGCAACAATGCTGGTACCTGGACAGTGGCTGCTCACGACATATGACGGGAGAAAGGCATATGTTCCAAACCCTGACTCTGAAAGAGGGAGGTACTGTGGGGTTTGGAGGAAACCAAAAAGGGAAGATCATTGGTACAGGTATAGTTGGTAACTCTTCTCTTTCAATTAAAAATGTTTGGTTAGTTGATGGCCTCAAACATAATCTGCTTAGCATTAGTCAATTTTGTGATAGCGGATTTATTGTTAAATTTGATAAAGAGGCATGTACAGTAATCAATGATTCTGACAAGTCCATATTGTTTAGAGGATTAAGAAGAGGTAATGTTTATAAGGTGAATCTGTCAGAACTCACTGAGCAGAAGATAGTTTGTCTTCTATCTCTGAATGATGAAAAGTGGGTCTGGCACCAACGCTTAGGTCATGCTAACTGGAGATTAATCTCTAAGCTTAGCAAACTAAAGTTGGTTAAAGGCCTGCCAAATCTTAAATATCATTCAGATGCTCTGTGTGGTCCTTGTCAGATTGGCAAAATTTCAAAAACTTCTTTTAAACCTAAAAACATTGTCTCTACCTCAAGACCCTTAGAACTACTTCACATTGATTTGTTTGGTCCAGTAAGTACTGCCTCAATCAATGGGAAGAAATATGGATTAGTCATTGTTGATGATTACAGTAGATGGACTTGGGTAAAGTTTCTAAGAGTGAAAGATGATGCATATGATGTGTTCAGCATCTTCTGCACTCAAGTGCAAAATGAGAAAGGTCTCAAAATCTTAAAGGTTAGAAGTGATCATGGTGGTGAATTTGAAAACGAACCATTTGCAACTTTTTGTGAAGATCATGGCATTGTCCATGAGTTCTCTGCTCCTAGAACACCACAACAAAATGGTGTTGTAGAGAGAAAGAACAGGTCTTTACAAGAAATGGCAAGAACCATGATGCATGAGACAAAACTTGCTAAGCACTTCTGGGCAGAAGCTGTAAACACAGCTTGTTATATTCAAAATAGGATCTATATAAGACCTCTATTGAATCTAACAACATATGAACTCTTCAAAGGAAGAAAGCCCAACATCTCTTACTTTCATCAGTTTGGATGTACATGTTACATTCTAAACAGCAAGGCCTACAAAAGAAAATTTGATGCCAAAGCTTGTAAGGGAATCTTTATAGGTTACTCTGAACGCTCAAAGGCATACAGAGTGTATAATTCTGAAACTAACACAGTGGAAGAATCTATACATGTTAGATTTGATGATAAAGAGCCTGACAGTAAAATGTCAGAGCAAGATAATAGTTATGCAGGTGTTCCATACCAATACATCGATTCAGAACCTGAAAAAGCATCAGAAGCTGTTGAAGCTTCAGAAGCTGTATTGGAAGAAGATGCTGAAGAAGCATCTCAATTAGAAGCATCACAAGAACATGATGACACTTCAGAAGAAGACACTCAACCAAGTGCTGATGTTGATGAAGCTCCAAGAAGGAAGTTCAAATATAGATCATCACATCCAGAAAATTTAATTCTTGGAAACAAAGAAAGTCCAAGAAAGACAAGATCAGACTATCAACAACTTGATTCACTTCTGGGACTAATCTCAATGATAGAACCAAAGAATGTTGATGAAGCACTTACTGACGATGGATGGATTGTAGCTATGCAAGATGAGCTCAATCAGTTTCAAAGAAATGATGTATGGGATTTAGTGCCAAGACCAGCACATAAAAACATCATTGGAACTAAGTGGGTATTTAGAAACAAGATGAATGAACAAGGTGAAGTGGTAAGTAATAAAGCTAGACTGGTAGCACAAGGCTACAGTCAGCAAGAAGGTATAGACTTCACTGAAACATTTGCTCCAGTAGCAAGACTGGAAGCAATCAGGTTACTTCTTTCATATGCTGTTAACAATGGAATCACATTGTACCAAATGGATGTTAAGAGCGCCTTTCTTAATGGTGTTATTTCTGAAGAAGTATATGTCAAACAACCCCCAGGTTTTGAGGATTTGAAAAATCCTAATTATGTTTATAAACTTAAGAAATCACTCTATGGTCTCAAACAAGCTCCAAGAGCTTGGTATGAAAGACTGAGTAATTTCCTTTTAGAAAATGGTTTTCAAAAAGGTCAAATTGACAATACATTATTCAGAAAGACATCTAAGAAAGATATCTTAATCATTCAAATATACGTTGATGATATTATTTTTGGTTCTACTAATGCTTCCTTGTGCAAGAGTTTTTCAAAGCTGATGCAGGATGAATTCGAGATGAGTATGATGGGTGAATTGAAGTTCTTCCTTGGAATCCAAATTAATCAAGGAAAAGATGGCACTTACATTCATCAAAGCAAGTATACAAAAGAGCTTCTGAAGAAGTTCAACCTTGATGACTGCAAGATAATGTCTACACCCATGCATCCTACCAGCAGCTTAAGCAAGTAAAAGATAGGAAGCAAAGTAGATCAGAAGCTGTATCGAGGTATGATTGGTTCTTTACTCTACCTTACAGCATCTAGACCTGATATTTTATATAGTGTATGCTTGTGTGCAAGATTCCAGTCAGATCCTAGAGAACCTCACTTAACTGCTGTTAAGAGGATCTTTAGATATCTGAAAGGAACTACTAATCTAGGACTTCTTTATAAAAAATCCCTAGATAGTAAGCTAGTTGGATTCTGTGATGCTGACTATGCTGGTGATAAGATTGAGAGGAAATCCACTAGTGGAAATTGCCAATTCATTGGTGAGAATCTCATATCTTGGGCCAGTAAGAGACAAACAACTATTGCTTTGTCTACAGCAGAAGCAGAATATATCTCAGCTGCTAAATGCTGCACACAGCTTCTCTGGATGAAATATCAGTTGGAAGATTATAACATAGCTGAAAGTAGTATTCCACTATATTGTGACAATACTGCTGCTATTCATTTGTCTAAGAACCCTATTCTACACTCTAGAGCTAAACATATTGAAATAAAACACCATTTTATAAGGGATCATGTTCAGAAAGGTACAATAGATATTCAATTCATTGATACTGAACATCAATGGGCTGACATATTTACTAAACCTTTAGCTATTGAAAGATTTGATTTTATCAAAAAGAATTTGAACATGCACTATATCTCTGAAGAAAATTAGCTCTGAGAAGTAGAATAGAATTAGCATCTGAAGCTCTATCAGAACCTCTTATAATTTAGAGTATCCCTTGGGAAGCTCTGAATAATTTAGGCTCTGAAGAGTAACAGGTTCTGATGAGGTGTCAGATACAAATGAGTGAAGCTCTGAACCTTTTGGAAATGAAACGTTCAGTACGAGTAAGTGTACAACAGTTGTCTATACACGCGTTAGCTATGATTAAACTTTTACAACACGTGTCTAGATCCTGACGGGCAGAGAACAGTTAATGATGATTATGGCAGTTAAGTATATTATTTAATTTTTAAAACTGCTCGCGCTCCCTCCCAATGTTTATTTTCTCTGTGTATGTGTGCTAGTTACTATTCATAAGTCACTTCACTCACTTGCACAACTTTTTACACAAAATCACTACCTACACAACCCTAGACCTTACAGAAATTCCCAATCTTCATCTTCTTAATTCTCTGCAACTATGGCTGCTCGTTCATCAAACGAAATCATTCAAGAACCCTTTAACCCTACGTTACCACCCATCATCGATCTTAATTCAAAAGATAATCTAGTCTACGAACATCATCAAACCGACGCTGGACCAGACTCTTATGATTTCTTCACTGAGAAGTTCGTGGATTTTGAAAGTTTGAAAGCGAATGGGATTGACATTCAATACTTGTTCTACAACCAACAATGGCAGAATTATTTTGAGACGCTTAATGGCTTCGTATACTACGACATAGTGAAGTATTTCTGGCAGAAGGCTAAAGTGTACGATAGAGCAAGTGCTGATAAAGAATACAAGGATATGGTTGAGAAGAACAAGGAATTACGAGGGAAAATAAGAAAGGAACTTGGTCTTAAACCTTATAGAGAAAGGGAAATTAGGTCAAATATTTTGGGAATCAATGTTGTGATAACTCAGGCACACATTGCTAAGATTCTGGGTTTAGACAACAAAGGAGAAGATATAGAAGTGTATGATAAGAAAAGCAAGCATTTGGATTCAATTCATCAGGACCTCTTTAAATCTGGATGCACACAAAAGGATTTTGGAAAAGTAATGCACATGAAGCACACATTTGAATTTGCTTTCAGAATGTGTTTGTCTACCATCTTCACCAGAAAAGGTGGATTGGATACCATCTCCATTCCACACAAACATCTCATCTGGTTCTTATACAAGAGGGTGAAAGTTAATTTGGCTAAGATTCTTTTTGATCACATGTGCTTTACCATCAATGAGGGTAGAACTAAAATACCATCAGTCATTCATCACCCAAGGTTAATTTCAGAACTGATAAGGCAAACCAAACTCACAGATATTGTGAGTGCCAAAGAAAAACTTAGAGTTTTCCAAACTGCTAAGTATGATGCATCAGTTCTGGTCAACATGAAGAGAAAAACCAAGGAAGAAATCATTCAAGTGAAAACACCTCTACAGCAAGTGTACGAAAAGTACTTCTGGTGTGATGGGTTTCCCACCATATCAGAACATGATAATGATGAGGTCATCAAGAACTTTCTTGAGTCAGTAAGAAGAGATACTGGGGTTAGTGTGCCCAGGAAAATGGTTGTAAGTGTTCCCAATTGGGATATCTTCAAGGGACCAAGAGATATTACAAGGAACAGAAGAAAGCCAAGAACTACTGAGCAAGAAATGATTGATGAAGGCTCTAATGATCAAGGACATGCTAGTGCTGATGAGATTGAGGAAGGTGCTGGAAATATGATGACTGAAGCTGTTCAGAAGGAAAAGCGGACAAAGAAAAGGCATGATAGGCCTTCAGCTTATGAGGAAGATCAGAACCCTGCTAAACCTGCAAAGAGATTAAAGACCAGAGCTTCTAAACCAAAAGGTAAGACCTCTGAATCTAATACTTCTAGCATTCCTGTAGCTCAGGATATTGGTTCTGAACCCCAACCCTCCATTGCTAACCCTTCTACTTCTCAACCTCCATCATCTACCAATCAATCTCAACCCATAGACTTCACCGTACCTATTAGTGTAGTCTTACCTGATCATAAAGCTATATCATCATCATCATCTGATACTAGCACTGACTCTGAGGAATTCATTGCTAAGATAATCAGAGAAGGACCAAAGAAAACAAATCTTAAAAAGACTACCAAGAGACCTATTAAGAAACCAATCCAACTCTCTTCTGATGAAGAAACCCCCATCATCATTAACACCTCCATTCCTGAACAACCAACCACTACTGAATCTGTTCTTGAACATCTCCAACAACATCTATCTGGAGATGCCTTTACACATTCCAATCCCAACTCACCTCATTTTCATGTTGTCAAACCCACTACTGATCAAACCATCCAAGAACCACCTGTTGTTCAATCCATTCAAACACCCCCTCCTTCACTTGATCACATCTCACAAGTGAATCCACCTACATTCACACCAGCTCAGGATGAGTCAATTGCTCATTCTGAAGAACAACAAAAATCACCTCATCCATCACCTATCAATGACATTGAAACTGAACAATCTCCATTACCTCCACCAGAAATATACTCCACTGAATCATCTCCATCACCTTCACCACAACCTGTCTCTGACCCACTCAATAAACCTCTAGTTTTAGAAGAGGTTCTTGAGCTTTACCAACACCTAACTAAAGCTGAACGTCAAATATTCAAGGATTCCATCGATCTTGATGATGATATCATACCTCCAAATCTCAGTAAAATCAAAATCATTGAACTCAAAAGAAAGAAACCTGAACCAACCATTCCCTTTGACCCATCCTTACCCTTTTTCAATTCTGACTCTGAACCAAACCTTGAGTTGCTAAATAATGCTATAGGTATTAGACTTAAGAGGTTCAAACAAAGAGAGGAAGAAGCTCTTATCTTCCCTTCTGATATAGATGCTGATGTCAGGGAATTAGAGTACTTATTTGGTAAATCTTTAAGGATTCTCAGTACTCATCTGAAGGATAAGATTAAGGGTAGAGGAGCAAACACTGTACGGGAACTGTTTGAGATTGTTGAGAAGCTAAACGCTCCAAGGCTCACATCTTACAACCATGTTAAGGAGCAGGCTAGGATAGCTGCTGAAGAAGAAGAGAAGAGGCAAGCTGAAATTGAGCACAAAAGGCTAGCTGAACAAGAAGCATTGAAATTATTGGTAGATAGGGCTGTGCATATTGCTACATTTGAAACCAATAAGATCAATGAGAATCAAGCTACTGAACAAGATGTTGCCATGCTTGATCAGAATCTGATAAGAGAAGATACGGATATCAATGAAGATTCTGACAAGGGTAAGAAGCCCATTTTTGTTCCAACTCCTTCTCACTCTCCTATGAAGATTGACATAGCCTCAACCTCATCTGCAGTACCTCCTGCGGTTCAAGATGCTTTGGATAATCTCAGAACTGACATGGCTAATGAAATTGATGAACTAAGAGTGGATGTGCGCACTGATGTGAATGCTGCTGTGGAATCAGTTCACAAAAGGATGGATGACATGATGTTAACCCTTCTGAAAGCCATAGCAGATGTTAAGAAACCTTAGTCATTGTTTGAGCACTTGTTTTGTTGTTAGTTCTTGTGTAATTTTTGGATAATTTTTTTTTAATTCATATCTATATTATCCATATTTGTGTGTTTGTTATTTGCTTAAATGTTTGTTTTATATTTGTTTTTCAAAATTTAACTTTTCTATATACCATGATATTGTCTGGTACTCTTGAGAATTCTGACTCTAGTGAAAGATGCTGAAGAGCATCTTAGTTTTTAAACTAATAAGCCTAGGATTTTCAAAACCTAAGAGTCTCTCTCATCAGTACTCCTGTTTACTCATGAAATAGCTTCTTAGTATTAAAGCCTGTTTAACAACGGGGCACCAATACCGAATGAGGCGTGTCTGGTAACTGGTTTTCTGACAATAGGAATGAGGTATATATACATAAGAAACTTGCTTAAAACAAAGGGAATTAATAGCATAAACTCCTTTATTAATATTATTGAAGAATTTCTATTACATAGAATGATAAGACTCTACTTAGAGCTAGGCTTAACTTCAGAAGACTCTGCATCTAGCTTCTTATGTTTCTCCTTAATGTAAGCAAGCAAGTTGGCAGTGGCCTTTTGCACTAGTTCTTCAGTGTTCTTCTGAACAGCAGCCTCGTACTCTTCGTATGGAGTATCATCATTGTATGTCCATAAAAATTCTTCCAGATCAGAGCCCATTTCCTCCTCCTCTGACTCTGTCAAAATCAGTTCTTGCTTGTTCCTTTCGTAGCGAAGCTTGTTTTCTTCGCAGCGCCAGGGCTCTGCTCCCTTCTTGCTCTTTTCTTTTGAGCCTGAAGCATCCTTGGTAACCTGCTTTTCCATTATATGTTTGTTTTTGGAAATGACTTGATTACTCTGAATGAGTAAAATGAGAGGAATCATCCTTTATTTATAGTACCTTCAAGATATCTTGTCAGTAGGATAATCAATGCCATTCATTGAATGCGTTTGGTTGTCACTTCCTTTTGACTTGACTACCTTGTTTGGTGCTTTGACTGCTTGGTTTTCTGTGTCTTTTTGACTGATGCCAAAAGGGGGAGTAAGAGTAGCGTTAAAATTAATGTTGATTCATTCATATACTGCTCAATCTGAAACTGTAATGTTAAATGCATCATGAATCAATATTTATCCCTTATGATTCTTTCTCATTCTGAACGATTATTGAAAGGGGAGAAAATTTAAGAACCTAAAATAAAATTCATAGACAATGTCAGAAGAGCTTGCAAACCGCTTCTGAGCATTATCAAACTCTAAGAAGAAAAGCTTACAAAACTATGCTTCTGAGAGTTAAATATGAAAATTTATTTTAAGTTAATAAATCGACTCTTAAACTGTTTTAATTAATTATGGATAAAACTTAGGGGGAGCTTACAAACCTACCCTTATGGATTATCAGACTCAGGGGGAGATTGCAAACCTTTGAAACCTGAAGTCATCATAATTAAATTAAATCAACAACAATTGAATTTTAATGCTTTGGTTTGTCATCATCAAAAAGGGGGAGATTGTTGGAACAAAGTGGGTCTGACATGAACCTCTAATGTTTTAAGTGGTTTTGATGATAACAAAGTATTAAAATTACAATTGGAATTACTAATGATTATTCTAGTGTGCAGAACTACAAGTTAAAATTCATTCAGAAGCACTATGAATAATAGCAGAGAAGCCAGTCAAAACAAGCTCTGAAAGCACATCACTGTTCATCAGAAGCTTAAGTTTTGTATGTTAAAGAAAGTGCCTCTGAGGACAAAAACAAGGCTCTGACGGACTCAAAAGCAAAAAAGGGCCTCAAGAAGCATTGATAACAGCATCTGAAGCAAAAGGAATTTACGTCACTCAAGAGCTGACATATTCAGAACCAATGATTGAAGAACAATCTACTTCAAGGATCTGTCACGTCCACAGGAAGGAATATTCGTTGGTACAACGTTAACCTTATCCATATGTGGAGCGCAATTGAGAAACGTACTATTGTACTATTATTACTCAAAATGGATGAGTGATAATTCAAATAGCAAGGTAGTGGAATTGGATATCTTTACCAAAGAAGGTAACTACAGCTATCACAATTGTACGAATAAATTCCAGCTGGCACCTCTCTCTCTGCAACGGTCATCATCTTCCTCCAAGTATAAATAGAAGACTCAAATGGAAGAAATGACAACTGTTCGAACAAACATTCTACCAACACTGTTCAAAGACTAAGAAGCATTCTGACATCATAATTTAAATCTGTCATTCTAAGTCTTAGAACAATTTGAGTTGTATTTTGTAAACACCTCTGATAGTATATCAAGTGTTCCTTAACATTCATTCTTATTCTTAAGTTTGTTTGAGAAGTCTCTTGTTAAGTTTAACTTGAGCATCTGAGAAGTCTCTTGTTAAGTTTAACTTGAGCATTTGAGAAGTCTCTTGTTTAGTGAAACTTGAGCACCTGAGAAGTCTCTTGCAAGTGTGCTTGTGCAATTTGTAATCTTTAGTAGATTATAGTGAAAATCTCTTGTTAGTAACAAGGGGACTGGAGTACTCTCGATTTGTGAGGGGAACCAGGATAAATTCTGTGTCTTTCTTTCTCTCTCTCAGCACCCTCTTTTTATTTTGTGATTTTATCCGCTGCGAACTTAGTATTATTTCGAAAAGATTTTAATTCTCAAAACACAATTCAACCCCCCCTTCTTGTGTTTTTCCACCTTCAGAAGATTGAAATTGAATTTTGATGCAACACTTTGTCATGCATATTGAAATTGGTAAATTGCTCAAAATTTTGTTCATCTTATCAAGTATGAAAAATAATCGAGATATTGGTTGAAACCATGAGATATTGGAAAAATGGTCGAATTTTCATATGCTTATTTTATTATAAGAATGATGATTTCGACCAAACATTTTATGTAAAAAATATTTCCAAAATATATAAATTTGGAGATATGCACTGCAATTATGGTTATTATAAGTGGCAGTTCATAATTTTTCAAAGTTGATGAATGTGGTCTAGTGGTTGTGGCTGTTGAGGGGTTTCTCTTCGACCAACAGGTAATTGGTTCGATCATTGCCTTGTGATGTTTTGTATTTTATTTGTTAATTAATTCAAAATTTGAATTTTAGCAAAAATAGGCAAAGGTCGGATTCGAACTCACAACCTCTAGTTACACACGGTTTCGACTACCAGTCGAACCAAGGAAGCAATTATGATTAAATTCGAATGTTCAAATATAATAACCGTTAGTTCGTTTGAATTATAAAAATTCAAATTTTTAACAGAAATATGGCAGCGGTTGGAGTCGAACTTGTATCCCTTCAAAACGGATCTAAACTGTTTGCCAAATAGACAAACGAAAATATTCTGAAATAGTTCGACCGTTAATTGTATATAACCGTTAATAACGGTAATATTGGTCGAAACATTGTTTTTCGACTATGAGTTTATCCTCATTGCAGTTCGAAATTATATTGTAATGGTCGAAGTGGTTCAGTGGCTTGTGCAATGATTTTTCGACTTGGAGTATGCTGGTTCGAGCCACACCTATTGCTTTTTGCATGTTATTTGTTAATTAATTCAAAATTTGAATTTTTAACAAAAATTGACATAGGTGGGAATCAAACTCGCCCCCTTGCACTGTAAAGCAGAACCACCAACCAACTATACCAATACAACTGTTATGATTTATTTTGAATTTTAATTGTAATAACCGTTATTAACAGATAATGGTTACATTGGTCAAAATAATTACATACTGTGAAATTGGTCAAAATTCTTGTTTATATCATTTTAATAATGATATTTATTTTTTCGACCAAACATATTATTAAGATGTAGACATTATTTTTGACCAAAAAATTGGTAATGTTTTACCATAATTTTTTATATAAAAAATGATGAAGAAATATGAATCATCTTCTCTAAAGATTTGGCTAAGTTTTCCAAAGAGGTCATTAAGTGTATTTCTGAATCAGTGACATGATTAAAAATGTTATTCCTCTCATTTCATTCGAGAAACAACATTTTTGGGGGCCTCTGTTAACACCAAAATTATAAAATTAATGATATTGCTCAAGCATTGGTGTTATAATTGGAAAAGAAGGAAAAAAACTCCTTTTGAATAGTCATGTGATTATTCAGACTAAGATTGGCCGAAATTAGCCATATTAAGTGGAATTCGACTAGACTATTTTGTGACGCTCGACAAATCATATGTAGCAGATTGATGGATGGAATTCGAGACGATGCAATAGATAGTAGAGTATTGTCGAATGCTTCATTTTCAACAAGAGACATGTGATTCAAAGAAGTCATTGAAGGATAGTCATTCAAAGGGACATGTGTCAATTTTAGATTAAGAAAGTTATTAGATAAGACATGTGTCAAAATCTTAGTCAAGTTATAGGTAGTTATTTACTACTTTTATTTTCGACCGTAGGATCTAGTGTTAGCCTTTCCTACAAGGTCTATATATATGTGTTTGTAATAAGAAATAAATGTTGGATCCTATTTTCTAAAAACTCTAAATGCCCACGCCGCGTGTGCAAAAGGGTTGAAGAGTGCATAGAAATGGATTCCATCCACCATTTACATTTGAATGCAAATTTACCGTCTTTTATTTCTATTCCAATCAATCTTTATTTCGACTCTTTCTTCCATTCTGTTTGTTCATTAGAATAAGCATTCTTTCTTTAACAATTATTTGCAACGCTTTTTATTCTAATTTGATCCTTTCGACTTCGTCGAAACAATGTCTTTTTAATGCATTTAATGCAAATCAGACAATATTTGTTCAAGCAAAAGATGTTGAACATTCATAAATTTTCCGGAAATTAACACACAAATATGTTCCGAGATTTACTAGTTGATCTCTCTTGTAATAATCAAACTAGCGTTTGTTTACCAAAAATCAGTGTAAACACGTGGTAAATCACAAGGAGGCTCTAATAGATTCTCTAATATTGAGTGTCATCATTGCAAAAAAAAGGGACACATAAAAAGATTTTGCCGGAAGTTGAAAAGAGAAAACAAGAAGAAGGGCTACAACAACGACAACAAAGAAGGTAACAATAATGAAGATGTTGCTATTGTTGATGATTTCTTTATTGTTTGTGATGGTGTTGTAGAGAATGTCAATCTATCATGTGATGAGATGGATTGGGTGGTTGATAGTGGTGCTTCTACTCATGCAACCTCAAGACGTGATCTTTTTTCAACTTACGAGACCGGTGACTTTGGGGTTGTTCGTATGGGAAATAATGGGCAAGCTAATGTCATTGGAATTGGCGATGTTTGTGTTAAAACTAGCAATGGTACTACTCTAGTTCTCAAAGGTGTGAAACACATTCCGGAACTTCGATTCAATCTTTTATCCGTTGGAAAATTGGATAATGAAGGATATGATAATTCTTTTTCGGGCAATGAATGGAAGTTAAAGAAAGGCTCAATGATGGTTGCTAAAAGAAAAAGGAATTCGAACTTGTATGTCGTCCAACTTGGAGTTTCGAAGTGCTACATCAACACTTGTGACAATGATAGCTCATCCGAATTATGGCACAAGCGTTTGGGTCATATGAGTGAAAAAGGTTTGAGCATTTTGGCAAAGAAGAATATGTTGAATGGTGTTTCCGATGCAAGGTTGAAAAAGTGTTCGCATTGTTTGGCGGGTAAGAAAAGACGAGTTTCTTTTTTGTCATCCGAACCAAAGAGGAAATCAGAAGTGTTGGATTTAGTGCATTCCGATGTGTGTGGTCCGATGAAGACACGGTCACTTGGTGGTGCATATGACTTCGTGACTTTCATTGATGATTGTTCTCGGAAAACATGGGCTTACACCTTGAAGACGAAAGATCAAGTGTATCCGAACCGATAACGGGGGAGAGTATGTTGGTCCTTTCGACAAGTATTGTCAAGAACAAGGTATACGTCATCAAAAGTCTCCTCCAAAGACACCGCAATTGAATGGGTTAGCCGAAAGAATGAATAGAACTTTGGTTGAAAGAATGAGATGTTTACTTTCTCAATCAAAGTTGCCGAAATACTTTTGGGGAGAAGCTTTGAACACGGTTGTACATCTTTTGAACCTCACTCCATGTGTTCCGTTGAAATTTGATGTTCCAAATCATGTTTGGAGTGGTAAAGAAGTTTCCTACGGTCATCTTCGGGTGTTTGGGTGCATGGCTTATGTGCATATTCCGAAGGATGAGAGATCGAAATTGGATGAAAAGTCGAAGAAATGTGTGTTTGTTGGGTATGGACTTGATGAGTTTGGGTATCGATTCTTTGATCCGGTTAAACGGAAGCTTATTCGTAGTCGTGATGTTGTATTCATGGAGGATTATACCATTGAGGACATCGACAAAGTTGACAATAAAGATCCGATTTTTGAAGATGAAGAAATTGTTGATACGGACTCAACTACTTCTACCCCTATCACTTTCGAAGATGTTCCAATTGAAAATCAAGTTATGGATTTAAATATAGATAATGTTTTAAATCCTAATGATGTTGTTGATGTAGGTGCTACGGAAGATGATGTTGAAAATGAGGTTGATCAAGAGATTGAAGGTGTTGAGCAACCAATTGCTTCTAATGAGTTGAGGCGGTCTACTCGTGATAGAAGGCCATCCGTTCGGTACCCCTCGAACGAGTATGTTAATCTTACCGATGGTGGAGAACCCGAAAGCTTTAAAGAAGTTTTGGAGGATGAGAACAAAAAGGAGTGGATGGATGCCATGGTGGATGAAATGCAATCCCTTCGTGAGAATAATACTTTTGAGTTAGTAAAGTTGCCAAAGGGTAAGAGAGCATTGAAGAATAGATGGGTTTATCGGATTAAGCAAGATGAGTGTACTTCTCAAAGAAGATACAAGGCTCGTTTAGTTGTTAAAGGTTTTAAACAACGGGAATGTATTGACTTTGGCGAGATTATTGCTCCGGTTGTGAAGATGCAATCTATTCGATTGGTTCTTGGGCTAGCCGCTAATCTTGATTTGGAAGTAGAGCAAATGGATGTGAAGACGGCTTTACTTCACGGTGATCTACATGAAGAAATTTACATGGAGCAACCAGATGGATTTGTAGAGAAAGGCAAAAAAGACTATGTTTGCAAATTGGTAAAAAGTCTTTATGGTTTGAAACAAGCACCTCGCCAATGGTATCAAAAGTTCAACTCGGTGATGATTGAACATGGGTACAAGATGACCAAAGCCGATCATTGTGTATTTTTTCGGAATTTTTCCGAAGGTGATTTCATCATTCTCCTACTTTATGTGGATGATATGCTAATTGTTGGAAAGAATATTTCAAGAATTAAAGAGTTGAAGAACACTTTGAGTGAATCTTTTGCTATGAAGGATTTAGGAGAGGCTCGAAAAATTCTTTGTATTGAATTTGTTCGAGATCGAAATGAGAAGAAGTTGTACTTTTCACAAGAAAAGTATGTGGAGAAAGTCCTTCGGCGTTTTAGTATGGATAAGGCTAAAGCGGTGAGCATTCCACTTGCTTCTCATTTCAAGCTTAGCCATAAATTATGTCCATCTACAGATGAAGAAAGGTTGAGTATGAAGAATATTCCATACTCGTCGGCGGTTGGTAGTTTGATGAATGCTATGGTTTGTACAAGACCCGATATTGCTCATGTCGTGGGAGTGGTGAGTCGTTATCTCTCCAATCCGGGAAAAGTTCATTGGGAGGCCGTGAAGTGGGTGATGAGATATTTACGTGGCTCGTCGAATTTGAAGTTAACTTTGGGATGCAAGAAGCCTATGTTGGTTGGTTATACGAATTCGGATCTAGCCGGAAGCATTGATGATCGAAAATCTACTTCGGGATACATGGTGACTTTTGCCGGGGGAGCCGTGGCTTGGCAATCAAAGTTGCAAAAGTGTGTTGCCCTCTCTACTACCGAAGCCGAGTTTATAGCCATTGTAGAAGCGTCAAAAGAGTTGTTATGGTTGAGGAAATTTGCTATGGAACTTGGTGTGAAACAAGAAAAATATGTCTTGTTTTGTGATAATCAAAGTGCTATTCACTTATCAAAGAATTCTTCCTTTCACTCGAGGTCGAAGCATATTGATGTTCGTTATCATTGGATTCGTCATTCATTAGATTCCAAGTTGATGGAGCTTGAGAAGATTCACACCGATGACAACGGTTCGGATATGTTGACGAAGGTATTGCCTAGGGGAAAGTTTGAGTTTTGTCGTATGGAAGCCGGATTAGTGTTACCCTCCAACTAGTCGGTCGGGGGAGTTTGTTGGGCAATTCCTCCTATTTGGAGTGAGCCAAATTAAATAAAAGAAAAAGAGGTGTTAAAAGTAATGGACTTTGTTTGTTGTTGGCCCATGGTTTGCCATGTGTTTGTCACGTGATGATTTCAAGTGAAGGGAATTTGAAATCCCTAGTATCAGTAACAATACAACTCATGAAACAATAGTAGCAGCGCATTCCTGTGACTAGAAACATAAGAAACAGTGTGACGGCTGCAAGCTTGAAATGAGGAGATTTGCTTCTAAGTGATAATGAGTGTGTAGCAAAGTTGCTTGTTTTGAGCTACAACTTGAGTATGTATTTTCTATCACTTGGTTAGTTTTTTCTAGTCAATTAAATCTCTCTCTGGGTTGTGTTAGCTTACCCATTTATATGGAAGTTGATAGTTGTTGTTGATTCCACCATAGGTGATGATTATTGTCGTTCCTAGTATCTACTAGATGACTGATTGTACCCATTATTAATTCATAGTGGAAGATTTATCTGGCTTGGTCCCGTGGTTTTTTATTCTCTCACATTGAGAGAATTTTCCACGTTAAATTCCGGTGTTCTTTATTATTATCATTATTCTGATTGCTTGGATTTTCTGGTTGTCAATTTAACTGCACAGGTGATTGGGAGAATTAATTCCGCATTTTAAAGAGACTATTAAGGGGGAGACAACAAAGTAGAGGTCCGAGTAACCGGGGGACATCACGTGGTAAGTCACAAGGAGGCTCTAATAGATTCTCTAATATTGAGTGTCATCATTGCAAAGAAAAGGGACACATAAAAAGATTTTGCCGGAAGTTGAAAAGAGAAAACAAGAAGAAGGGCTACAACAACGACAACAAAGAAGGTAACAATAATGAAGATGTTGCTATTGTTGATGATTTCTTTATTGTTTGTGATTGTTTTGTAGAGAATGTCAATCTATCATGTGATGAGATGGATTGGGTGGTTGATAGTGGTGCTTCTACTCATGCAACCTCAAGACGTGATCTTTTTTCAACTTACGAGACCGGTGACTTTGGGGTTGTTCGTATGGGAAATAATGGGCAAGCTAATGTCATTGGAATTGGCGATGTTTGTGTTGAAACTAGCAATGGTACTACTCTAGTTCTCAAAGGTGTGAAACACATTCCGGAACTTCGATTCAATCTTTTATCCGTTGGAAAATTGGATAATGAAGGATATGATAATTCTTTTTCGGGCAATGAATGGAAGTTAAAGAAAGGCTCAATGGTGGTTGCTAAAAGAAAAAGGAATTCGAACTTCTATGTCATCCAACTTGGAGTTTCGAAGTGCTACATCAACACTTGTGACAATGATAGCTCATCCGAATTATGGCAGAAGCGTTTGGGTCATATGAGTGAAAAAGGTTTGAGCATTTTGGCAAAGAAGAATATGTTGAATGGTGTTTCCGATGCAAGGTTGAAAAAGTGTTCGCATTGTTTGGCGGGTAAGAAAAGGCGAGTTTCTTTTATGTCATCCGAACCAAAGAGGAAATCGGAAGTGTTGGATTTAGTGCATTCCGATGTGTGTGGTCCGATGAAGACACGGTTACTTGGTGGTGCATACACTACAAGAAAACCTCCATTTACAAACAGAATTTAAAATCATTTATTGGCAGAAAATTCCGCCACAAAATTATTGACAGAAAAATCCGCCATGAAGTAATAAAAATCCGCCAATAACTTTACAAGGAATAAAAAAATATAAATATATATATATGACATACATATTGGCAGCCCAGAAAGTATAAAACAGAATTAAATAAAAAAATAGAAAAAGTTTGTGGCTGAAATTTCCGCCAAGAAATTATTATGAGATTAAAAAGTGTTTTGTTGTACCTTTTGATGGATTTATCCGCCAGTTATGATGCATTTGAATCAAAGAGAAGGAAGGCTTTCACTTAGATCATTGACGTGGACACATAACCATCCTTGGATACTACTAAAATGAATGGTTGAAATAATTTACTTTGTGTTTCTTTCATAGTAAAGTGTGAAGTTATATTAATTAAGTTCTAGAATAACTACTACTTTTAAGTAAACATGGGAGTATTTTTGTTACTTACTACTAGAGTACTAGTAGTTTCTAGTCTTCTCATGTCTTTGCTGTAATGTTCATCTCATTTTCATTGTTCACATTCAATCTCAACATTTCATCTCTTTTCTCAAACAATACCAACTCCTGCTTCAACTTCGTTAAATGAATGATCTCTTCATTGGTACTGTCTTGTCTCTTTTTGGTGCTAGTTGACACTGTTTTAATGAGTTTGTTTGCTTCCCTTTTACAAGTTGGTGGTGATCGTTCTTCTATGTTGTCTTCATAACACCTTAAATCCAGAAAAAAGTGGCTCCATAAATGAAAATTACTTATATAATTTTTTTCTTTTCTTCTTCATCTTATCGAAGTATGTGAGAAAAGGTGGAAAAACAAATAACAATACCAACAACAAAGACATGAATTCATCTGCATCTTTTCGACTGGATCAATAAAGACATTATCTTACAATTAAATTCATTTATTTAATTAATAATATTTTAAAAAAAATTTGTTTATTTTTTTAAACATAATCATTTACTGGCGGAATATTCTGCCACAAAGTGTAGAAATTTGTTTTATAAGTTTCTGGCGGAATTTTCCGCCACAAAGTGTGGGTATTCTATTTGACGAAGTTATTGGCGGAATTTTCCGCCAGAAAATTTACTGGCATACGTTTTACTGGCAGATCGATTCCGCCAGGAAATCTTCACTTACTGACGAAAATAAGCACTTTGTGAGGGAAAATTGCTGCCACTAAATCAGCATTTTCTTGTAGTGATATTACTTCGTGACTTTCATTGATGATTGTTCTCGGAAAACATGGGCTTACACCTTGAAGACGAAAGATCAAGTGTTAGATACCTTCAAGTCGTTTCAAGCAATGGTTTAAAGAGAAACGGGGAAAAAGCTCAAGTGTATCCGAACCGATAACGGGGGAGAGTATGTTGGTCCTTTCGACAAGTATTGTCAAGAGCAAGGTATACGTCATCAAAAGTCTCCTCCAAAGACACTGCAATTGAATGGGTTAGCCGAAAGAATGAATAGAACTTTGGCTGAAAGAATGAGATGTTTACTTTCTCAATCAAAGTTGCCGAAATACTTTTGGGGAGAAGCTTTGAACACGGTTGTACATCTTTTGAACCTCACTCCATGTGTTCCGTTGAAGTTTGATGTTCCAAATCATGTTTGGAGTGGTAAAGAAGTTTCCTACGGTCATCTTCGGGTGTTTGGGTGCATGGCTTATGTGCATATTCCGAAGGATGAGAGATCAAAATTGGATGAGAAGTCAAAGAAATGTGTGTTTGTTGGGTATGGACTTGATGAGTTTGGGTATCGATTCTTTGATCCGGTTAAACGGAAGCTTATTCGTAGTCGTGATGTTGTATTCATGGAGGATTATACCATTGAGGACATCGACAAAGTTGACAATAAAGATCCGATTTTTGAAGATGAAGAAATTGTTGATACGGACTCAATTACTTCTACCCCTGTCACTTTCGAAGATGTTCCAATTGAAAATCAAGGTATAGATTTAAATATTGATAATGTTTTAAATCCTAATGATGTTGTTGATGTAGGTGCTACGGAAGATGATGTTGAAAATGAGGTTGATCAAGAGATTGAAGGTGTTGAGCAACCTATTGCTTCTAATGAGTTGAGGCGGTCTAATCGTGATAGAAGGCCATCTGTTCGGTACCCCTCGAACGAGTATGTTAATCTTACCGATGGTGGAGAACCCGAAAGCTTTAAAGAAGTTTTGGAGGATGAGAACAAAAAGGAGTGGATGGATGCCATGGAGGATGAAATGCAATCCCTTCGTGAGAATAATACTTTTAAGTTAGTAAAGTTGCCAAAGGGTAAGAGAGCATTGAAGAATAGATGGGTTTATCGGATTAAGCAAGATGAGTGTACTTCTCAAAGAAGATACAAGGCTCGTTTAGTTGTTAAAGGTTTTAAACAACGGGAAGGTATTGACTTTGGCGAGATTTTTGCTCCGGTTGTGAAGATGCAATCTATTCGATTGGTTCTTGGGCTAGCCGCTAATCTTGATTTGGAAGTAGAGCAAATGGATGTGAAGACGGCTTTCCTTCACAGTGATCTACATGAAGAAATTTACATGGAGCAACCGGATGGATTTGTAGAGAAAGGCAAAAAAGACTATGTTTGCAAATTGGTAAAAAGTCTTTATGGTTTGAAACAAGCACCTCGCCAATGGTATCAAAAGTTCAACTCGGTGATGATTGAACATGGGTACAAGATGACCAAAGGCGATCATTGTGTATTTTTCCAAAATTTTTCCGAAGGTGATTTCATTATTCTCCTACTTTATGTGGATGATATGCTAATTGTTGGAAATAATATTTCAAGAATTAAAGAGTTGAAGAACACTTTGAGTGAATCTTTTGCTATGAAGGATTTAGGAGAGGCTCGAAAAATTCTTTGTATTGAATTTGTTCGAGATCGAAATGAGAAGAAGTTGTACTTGTCACAAGAAAAGTATGTGGAGAAAGTCCTTCGGCGTTTTAGTATGGATAAGGGTAAAGCGGTGAGCATTCCACTTGCTTCTCATTTCAAGCTTAGCCATAAATTATGTCCATCTACGGATTAAGAAAGGTTGAGTATGAAGAATATTCCATACTCGTCGGCGGTTGGTAGTTTGATGTATGTTATGGTTTGTACAAGACCCGATATTGTTCATGCCGTGGGAGTGGTGAGTCGTTATCTCTCAAATCCGGGAAAAGTTCATTGGGAGGCCGTGAAGTGGGTGATGAGATATTTGCGTGGCTCGTCGAATTTGAAGTTAACTTTGGGATGCAAGAAGCCTATGTTGGTTGGTTATACGAATTCGGATCTAGCCGGAAGCATTGATGATCGAAAATCTACTTCGGGGAGATATGGTGACTTTTGCCGGGGGAGCCGTGGCTTGGCAATCAAAGTTGCAAAAGTGTGTTGCCCTCTCTACTACCGAAGCCGAGTTTATAGCCATTGTAGAAGCGTCAAAAGAGTTGTTATGGTTGAGGAAATTTGCTATGGAACTTGGTGTGAAACAAGAAAAATATGTCTTGTTTTGTGATAATCAAAGTGCTATTCACTTATCGAAGAATTCTTCCTTTCACTCGAGGTCAAAGCATATTGATGCTCGTTATCATTGGATTTGTGATTCATTAGATTCCAAGTTGATGGAGCTTGAGAAGATTCACACTGATGACAACAGTTCGGATATGTTGACGAAGGTATTGCCTAGGGGAAAGTTTGAGTTTTGTCGTATGGAAGCCGGATTAGTGTTACCCTCAAACTAGTCGGTCGGGGGAGTTTGTTGGGCAATTCCTCCTATTTGGAGTGAGCCAAATTAAATAAAAGAAAAAGAGGTGTTAAAAGTAATGGACTTTGTTTGTTGTTGGCCCATGGTTTGCATGTGTTTGTCACGTGATGATTTCAAGTGAAGGGAATTTGAAATCCCTAGTATCGGTAACAACACAACACATGAAACAATAGTAGCAGCGCATTCCTGTGACTAGAAACAGAAGAAACAATGCGACGGCTGCAAGCTTGAAAAGAGGAGATTTGCTTCTAAGTGATAATGAGTGTGTAGCAAAGTTGCTTGTTTTGAGCTACAACTTGAGTATGTATTTTCTATCACTTGGTTAGTTTTTTCTAGTCAATTAAATCTCTCTCTGGGTTGTGTTAGCTTACCCATTTATATGGAAGTTGATAGTTGTTGTTGATTCCACCATAGGTGATGATTATTGTTGTTCCTAGTATCTACTAGATGACTGATTGTACCCATTATTAATTCATAGTGGAAGATTTATCTGGCTTGGTCCCGTGGTTTTTTATTCTCTCACATTGAGAGAGTTTTCCACGTTAAATTCCGGTGTTCTTTATTATTATCATTATTCTGCTTGCTTGGATTTTCTGGTTGTCAATTTAATTGCACAGGTGATTGGGAAAATTAATTCCGCATTTTAAAGAGACTATTAAGTCTAGTTTTTCCCAACACATCAGTCAAAGGAAACTCATGATGGCCTAATGGTTCATGTAACAACATTTTTTTTAATTGGATTGATGCACCATTGGCTGAGTTGTTCAATTTTCTGATGTCGTATTATCACTTATTCAATGCAAAGGTTTTGTCCTTTATTCAAAACGGAGGATGGAATATAGCAGCAAGCATCACATGATAGGATGCTTCGATTAAAGCTCGCATAGACCAGGTAATTCTCCCTCGTAGTTCACTTGAGGACCGACTGGTATGGTCTCCCTCTAAAGATGGTTATTTGCGTGCTAAGCAAGCTTATGATTTTATGTATTGATAAGTGCCGAAAAGTGGTAATTTTACATATGTATTTTAGTTATTTATTGACTTGTTTTAAAAGTAATTTTATATAAAAAACCCAACTAATTGTAAATATTAATTTTAATTAGCACATTAGTCATTTATGTTATTTCTACCTAATTTCAATACTTTGTGGAGGTTTTATGAGCAATGGAAAAATGGACGCAAGTACTTGAAGCTTAAGAAAAATTATTATTGGACCAAAGCAATGAAGAGGGAAGTGTGATCAGTGCATTTTGATGCACATTCTTCTACTATTGTACTTAGGCATTTCTCTAGTTTGTTTTATTATTTTTACTATTTTATGGTGTTTTTAGATTTAAGTTTATTTTTGTTTTTATTTTATTTTCGTATTTATTTTCAGCACTAGTAGCTATTTAATACATGTTCGCTGTGCAGATCATAACTTGAGTTCCGGGTATCGGATTGAGGCGCGGGAATATGCGTTGGAAAGCTAAGAGACAGAGCTACAAGTTTAATGTTGAGTGGAAGAGCTGTTTCATACTTCAATAGTCCTTAATAATTCGTGGAAAGTGGCAGACTTAATGGCCTAAGTGGAACTTTAATTTTGGCCTTTTATAATTCTTCCATAACTTTTGGAGTTCAATTTTCCTCCTATAAATTAAACACAATAAACCTTTATATGCTTTTTCGCTTGCAAAAAGGGCTGAGAATTATTGTCATGATGTTAACTTTGTTTTCGCTTGTAAAACTGTTAATTGAACACGTTGGTGCTTAATCAACGAATTCTTTATAAAACTGATTTTCGCTTGTTAAATTAGTTCTATAATCAGCCAAAGCATAAACTGAACGAACATACTTTTGTGAACCTGTAATAGATGATAATCAAAGTTGCATGAAACCAATGGATTGATTGCTTTTATTTTAACTACTTGTTTTTCTTAATCTCTGTTTTGCTTTCACAAACCAAAACCCCCCATTTAAAGTTTTCTTGTTGATTCTAATATTGCTAATTCATCGTGAGTCCTTGTGAGATGATACTCGAGTGTTGCTTTCCTAGACTACATTTTTAAACTCGTTTTTTTGACCCGTGTGCGACGGCGGATCAAAGTGTCCTTTTGTTTAAAGTGATGAGAAGATTTTCTATTGGACCAAATCAAATTAGTGCAGCCCATTTAATTCTTGGCTATCAATCAGTGACTTAACTAGTGGGAAAGGTATCAAAACCGCGAGCAATACTTGTCTAGGCACAAACATTTGGGCACACACACACAAATCAAAATTATTAAAAGAAAAATAAAATTGTCACATCAATCCATATCACTTTAATTATTATTTCTTTATTTTTATTTGCTTCTTATGAGTGTGCCCAACAAATCATATTTGGGGTTGTGCCTATATAAGTATTTCTCCAAAACCGCCTGGTACAAGTTGCTTTCTTTCCAAAGCCTATAAAAGACACAAGGCCATTCCATTAAATTCATTCATTCTTGCACCACACGAGAAACAGAGATAGAAACAAAGAGAAGGAGGAAACAATTCTCACCAAGCACCAAGAGGAGCGGCGGAATCATCGATTCATCTTTCCATCTCTTCTAGCTATGTATTGTAAGGTTATTATGTGTAACTAATTCTCTCTGTTGTTGGAATTAGGTTTTGTTAATTAAATTCACATGTAAACTTTTAAGGTTGAATAAGCTTGTACCCCCTGCAAAGTAGACGAGTTTTGCATTATCTCCTATAATTTTTTTTTAAGATTCTCCCCGTACAAAGTAAAGATTCTCTGCATTTGTCCCTGATGATACAAAGTGGCGTCTCACTTGACACAAATGATGACTTGGCAAGCTTAGATGGCATTTTTATTATTTTTATACCAGATGGCTTTTTTTTCTTTTTTTTTTTTATAATTACCAGATGGCTTTTCTTTATTAAAACTTAAAAAAAAATTATTAAAAAAATTATTTTCTTCAACAAACTCATAAACTTTAATAAATCTTCATCTTCCAACCTTCATCCATAAACCCAGAACCTTCATCACAACTCTCCATCACGGGAAAAAAATTTGGAAATGCCAGAAATCAAGCAAAACTATTTTGAAGGTGCGATGTCGCCGGCGGGAAAAAAATATAAAAAACCGGCAAACCATGAACATCAACAACACTAAGAACAATAACAAGAAAAAAATCATTAGCAACAACATCATCAAGATCCAACATCATCCTTAAAATGAAATCTATGCAATTCCAATTTATAAGAACCCTAATTCCCAAAATGAAATTGCTACAGAGAGCTACAGTGCTATCGATTCCCAAATTTCCAATTCCAATTCATAGATCTTCTTCCTCACCTAGTGTGTTCGATATCTGTTTCTGGGATTTCTGTTTATGGGTTTATGCGATTTTACATGTGAAGTTATGAATGTTGCTCTGGGTTTTTGATGATGATGTTGTTTGGTGAGATGATGAAGAGGTTGAAGAAGAGAAGTGAAAAGTGAGAGATGAAGAGGTTGTTGTTTGGTTAGATGAGATGAGATGGAGGTGATGATGTTGTTGCTGTTTCGTTCTTTCCACCCATTTTTATGTTTTTTTTTTAAATGACATAATTCATTATGTGGCAAAATAA
The DNA here is from genome assembly GCA_030408175.1 of Trifolium repens. Classification (NCBI taxonomy): domain Eukaryota; kingdom Viridiplantae; phylum Streptophyta; class Magnoliopsida; order Fabales; family Fabaceae; genus Trifolium; species Trifolium repens. The sequence continues at coordinate 20,418,058 of CP125848.1, forward strand.
CAAAAATGAAATAAATAAAAACTATAAAAAAAGCCACCTATGCTTGCCACATTAGCAAAAATAAGATTCCAAATCCTAGTTGTCAGTTCAAGGGGGTAAAGCATAGAATCTTGAGATTGCAAAGGGGTAATCACAAAAACAAAACTTACAGGGGGTAACGCAAAACTCGCCTACTTTGTAGCGGGTCAAAGCCTATTAATCCAAATTTTAATCTGGCTGATTATATATAATCTCTATTTTGATTATGTTGATGGTTTATTTCTATGCTTAATGCTTTTCCGACGTAAAACTCCGAAATTGATTATTTGATTCAGAAAGCTCTAGACATAGACTTTTTGTTTAAGAGAACTGAAATAAATTCATATGTGAACGTTAATTGCTAGGGATAGTATTAGGTTCACATTCACATACATTATCGAAACTTAATGTTATTGTGTTGGTTAAATTGTCCGAGACATCAGAGTTTAAGTTTTTGATTTTTTTGAGTAAAAAAGGTGAAAACGGGTTTAAGCTTTTGGTGAGCAGAAATGGTAACCCCTGTGCACTGAATGAAGCTCTCAATTTATAGGAAACTAGTTTGTTACCCGTGCGTTGCACGGGTTCGGTGAGCTAGCATTGTATGCCAATCATAGTTGTTGCCAATCATGGTTGTTGTGGATCATAAAAGTTTGTATGAAACTGGGATATTTTATAGGTGGGAGAAATTTTTTTTTGACAAATGAAATAGGAAAGAGATGCATGAAAGGAAAAATTAAATTAAAATAGAGTTTTAAAATTGAATGCCGATCGTGGTTATAAAAATTTGTACAAAATTGCAATATTTCATAGCTGAGGGAAAATTTCACTAAGAAACCAAACAATAGTATTTTGTGATAAAAGAAATAGAAAAGAGATGCATGAATGGATGAATCAGATTAAAATAGAGTTTTAAGATTGATTAAGTATAAATTTGTTCAATGATATTATTAACAATGATACCCATGTGAAATAGTTATGTAGAACAACCACATAGTGGACAAAAGAGATTAAATTGAATAAGGCAAAAGATATGCTAAAGGAATACAATAGTTAGGGGTCAAAGAGAGCACACAATGCAATAATTGAAAAATAATAGAAATGCATAATTTGAACATGAAGATTGCCATTGTGTGTAGTGAGGTAGCATCCATCTCTAACTTCAGTTTTATCCTCTTCCCACTCTTTTGTTATCTTATTTTTATGGATTATGGCTGTGTTAATAGCATCAACCATTGATTGCACCTAATGCGACTTCTAATCACAATGCTTTCCTGCTGTCCACATCTTCAAGCATTGGATCATCATCTTCCCATCCACCATTAACTGTCTCTAGAGATTGATAAGAACTCTGAGGCATGTCATTGCTGGCCAAACTTTCATCTTTGAGAATAGTAACTTTGAAGTAATTGTCATAAATTTCATAGGTAAGGAGAACTTGGGTTGGTTCTTGGAGGCCCAAGAAAGAGGAAGCAAGCATGTCATCTGTCATGTAACAGTTGTCCTCGTGAAGTAAGAGTGCAACCCAAATTGTTTGTCCATCTTCACGCCGCATTAGTCCAAAAAAATCCTTCCTAAGTTCTTTAATCCAAGCAGATTTAAATCTCGGACAGATCTGGATCTTTCGCTATACATAGATAAACACAAAAAGTTAATGTGTTGGGTGTGCAGTTACCCCAAAGTTACTGATTAGGATGTTAGGGGGCAATACCTCGTGTGGATGGATGCAAGTCTCAAATGACTTCGTTTCCTTTCGAAGAATTTTTATGTAGCTTATATACGACACAATCAAACACAAAAGTAAAGCAACAATGGTTAGTTAAAGTCAAAACCTCCAGTAACTAAACAAATTAATCTAGACTAATTGACATCAAACTATATCTAGAAATTTTGATCTCTGATGACTTCACGTCATTACCATGTTGCTAACCATATTTCAAGGAATTTTAGGTAGCTTTATAACGTTTTCCGCAATGAAATAAAGAGAAAATAACATCGTTACAAGTTGGCTTGAAGCACAAGAAAATTGAAGAAAATCAGCACAATTTGCATCATGACGTATGTATGGTATTTTGACCATATCTGGAGTTCTGTAACTCAGAATGACGTGGAACTTGCGGCAAATGAAAGCTAAGATCAAGAGCTACAACTTTCATGAAGAGCAAAAATTTATATTCTCTGCCATTTGCGCCCTAGCGCTGCGCTATGGCGCAAGCGCGAGAAAAACCCCCTATAAATATAGATTTAATTCAGAAAAAGGGTAACAGAAGTTTGACGGCAAAAAATATTTTCTCTGAGGCGATTTCAGAAGAGCATCAAGTGGATTTCAAGTGTGAAAACACATTCAATCTTATTTGTAATGAATTCTATTACTCTATTTTGTTTTATTAATTCAATTATGAGTAGCTAAATTCCCATGATTGGATCTTAGGGGATTCTAATTGCTATTACTCTTGAACCATGTAGTTTCATATGATATTTTAATGAATTACGAAGTTAGTTTCAGTGAATTATTCCTTGTGCTTAATGCTTTACATAAATTGATCACTTATGTGATGAATCCAATTGTTTGTTTGACTATGAGAGTAGGAATAAATTTATCGATCTAGGGATAATTATTCAATTAACCGTTACTTAAGAGATTTCGAATTGTTAGTTGAGAATTCAAAGATTAAAGTGTCAAAACCTCAATTGATCATAAATCACCTAAGAGATTAGAGAGTTATGATCAAGGGAGAGGATTATGTTATCAAGAGATTGAGCATAATTACTTTTTTTAATCGAATCGTGAAACTGAATTTGTAATTTGTTAACATGCATGAACTACCAAGATGATAGTAATTAGATGAACCGAAAAGGTCCAATCGCCTTCTTCTCTTGAAATCAATCCTATTTTATTGTTGTTACTTTTCTAGAACCCTAATTCTAAAGAAAACCCCCCTTTTCAATTAGTGCAAATTTACTCTCGTATGATCTCAATATTTTCGTTTGATTCGGAACAATCCCTGCGGATACGATAATTTTTATACTTACTTTGATACTTCATCAATCTCCATTAACCTAATCTGAAGATAACCATTAAATTGGTAGAGGACAGTGCAAACAAACCTTGTGAAGGATGGAGTTGCCATAGGTGTGAAGACTGTAAAGGGAGGAAAGAGATGTGTTGGTGCGAGAGAAAATATGGGAACTCCAATTGAGAATTGATTCGAGATGGGAGTGGACTATTCTACTGGAGCTAAATCTTTATCAACAACAAAACCTGTAAAAACAACCATGACCCGTTCAGTAACCAAATCCATCGAAAAGCTCAATGTGATGCTTAACAAAGTGCATGAATACTGTCTAAGAGTGGGGAAATTTTCACCAAGTTAACAAGTTAAATATAATAATTATAAAAAATATATTATAGTTGTAATATCTAGACGTATTGGTGGCACTTGCCTGTTTCCTTTTACACATGTGCATGAGGTTATATTGATTTATTTCTTCCATCAATAGGAGAGATCAACAAATCACAGGGGTAGAAACACAAATTATGTAGGTCAAAATAGAAAGACTATCTTCTTGTTCGTCGTCATGATCATCTGGTCCTGATTACACTTCCCTGCCTTTTTTTATGTTATCTGATATTCAAAAACGTGCAGTTAAGAAAATGTTAATTCGGATGGTCCATATTGACACTGTATATTAAATGCACACCTTATTATAGCTGTCAAAATCACTACTACAAAATAGAGCTTTAATAGCGCTTATTTATAAAGCGCTATTAAAACATTTAAACGGGCCTTATAATAACGCTTTTAGTAAAAACACTATTAAATTATTGAACCTGGAAACGCTACAATAGCGCTTTTGTGAAAAAGCGTTATTAAATCCATAAACACGGAACTCTATAATAGCACTTTTGAAAAGCGCTATTAACACTACACCCTATAATATCGCTTTTTTTCATGACCGTTATGGTAAAGCAAATTAAATAATTGAAAACTATGGTTGGTGGGTGTCGAACCTTTGACCCCTTGGTTGATGAATTATTATAATAATAGTAATAATAAAAAAAGATCAAAATTAAAAAATAAAATAATAGAGTTATCTCCTACTCTCACAACTGCATCGACCCTCTACTCTCACAGCCCCAATTCTCCATCTCCATCCTTATCAAGGTCCATCGTTTCGACCCAAAACCTTTCGAGTTCAGATCCACTCCATTTTATTATGCTCCATTTTGTCCTTTTCTTTACATAGATGTTTGACATGTGGAAAAAATCAAATGAATGTCTGAGATTAAAAATTGGAAATAAGTTTTGTTTAATAAAAAAAAATAACATTGTAACAACCCGTCTTCCTCCATGAAGCTCAACTGCTGAAGCTCTCCTTCATCTTCCTCTGCTGCTTTTCAATCCATGAACAATACATCATCTCCTCTCATCATAGTTCAACGGCATCTCCCTCTCCGACAGTCACGGTGATAGCGCTACTCGCCGCTGCTGTTGCCGACCTATTTCTCTTCACACGTTCACATCTTTTTCAGTTAGAACCGTCTGTTGACACGTGTTCCGTCGTGGGAGGCAGAGAAGGTAACACCAATGACAGATGGAGAGACATCGGTAACGTAACAGGCGATATGCCTAAACACAAATGGTGGTAAGTGTGACGGCGAGAATACAGAGAGACCGCAACCGTGAGGCAGCGAGATCGAAGGCGGAGGCAGCAAAATACCGAGATACGACGGCGAGATCGATGGCGGAGGCAGTGGTGATTGAGTTCTGATTAAACGCATGAGTGTTGGGCTTTGACGAAGAAGATGAGACCTGAATTTGCGGTGTTTATTAAAAACAAATTGATTTATAGATTTTTAATCTTAGCCGTTGAGAATTTTAACTGCCACGTGTCATTGATCTATAAAGAAAACTGGATAAACTGGAGGATATAGAAATGGAGCAGACCCCAACTCAAACCTTTCCGTCGAACCCTAAATCCTTATACCCTCGATCAACCTCAATCTTTGTTGAATCCTTGTCACGAACTCCATCTTCACTCACGAACTCCGTTGTTTCGTCGAACTCTCCGAAGAATTCCACATATTCTCCGATGAACTGACCTTTTTCTTCTGTCCAAGAACCCTCTTCTCACTCACGAACCCAAATAGCCCTATTGAAGCTCAACCCTCCGTCGGTTCAACTCTCCTCTGCCGTCGTCGGACCCTAAAAATGCCCCATTGAAGCTCAAATTGAATTACGAAAAGGAAATTGTTCACCATTGTGTGAACCCTAAAGGCCTTCTTCCTCTCCATCGTTCACCATGGATTGAACCCTATAAATGCCCTTTTGAAGGTTTCTATTCTCTATTTGTGCAACAAATCGAGGTAATTTTTTCCCCCTTTACTTTTTTCCTTTTTCTTCAATTTCTTCTACATTTGGATTCTTCAATTTTTTGTTCAATTCCTTTTTATTCAATTTTCTGGTCAATATTTTTTCTAATTTTAGGTTTCATACAACTTAATCTGTGAATCATCTCTATGGTTGTTTTTTTTCCTTCCAATTTTAGGTTCCAACTTAATTTGTTCAATCTATCTCAATTAGTTCTGTTTTAATTTGAACGGAGTAGTTTTTTTCATTGTTGCTCATATCAAAGTCATAATTGGTGTCTCTATGTTCAGCCTTGAGATTTTAATTAAGCTCTTAAGTCTTAGGGTTAAATTCATATATTAGGAAATCAATCCTGAAAGTGAGCACAAATTCCATGAAGCATTAAGCTCATACGCAGGTTCAGCCGGTGCGATTATTAATCCTACTAGGGTGAAACAAGTTTCGTGGAAACCAAGGTCTCTTTCCAAATTCACCACTAACATTGATCATAATTTGGTAGTGAAATCAATGTGCTACTAATGAATGATTATTAATTTTGATTTTGATTCGGTGTAGAGCTATCGTTTACCATGGTTTCTTGGCGGATTTGGAATGCGATCATTTGATTTCGATAGCCAAATCAGAGCTAAAGGGATCTGCGGTGGCGAATAATTTTTCCGGTGAAAGTAAATTGAGCAAAGTTAGAACAAGCTTTGTTATGTTTATTTATAAGAACACGGTTACTTTGATTTCAATTCTTCTCTTATCTATATTTGCAAATTCATTCTTTAAACTCTAGTAATATCTTATCATCATCAATTACTTAACTACTTTTCTTTATTTTCTTTTTATAATGTTATTAGACAACGACCGAGTAAATAGTCACATGTAATTGAGCAAAAGCATTAGGATATTTTTGTTGCTAAGCGTGAGACTGAAGAATTTCAGGTAATATAATTATTGAAAAATTATTTTTATCACTTTTGTTTCTTTAATAGATATACATTTATTGCCTCTGACAATTTTGAATCTGCTTAATTTCAATCAATATGTTGTAACCTAATAACTTTTTAACGAATGTAGAGAATTAGTAAAGAAAACCGAGAAAGGGCGTTAAATCCTCAACATCCATTTAGAAAAGGACGTGTGGGATATGCTCGTCTTGAAGACAACATGGTAAGTATGTGTATTAATATATTGTAGAAGATGGTAAAAATGTATTTTATTTATATTTTAATTTTTCAAATTGTACATAGGTAAAAGAAACAGGAGAAATGATCATACCCCGTGTTGACGTGTGGGTGTCAGCTCGTGTGAATAAGGCTGGAGAGATTGATAATGAAAATATTAAGAGTGTGAAGGATAAATGTGTAAGTTAAATAAAAAATTGCTGCATAAATGTTAAGAATTTGTTGTTAAGTAATTAATTATTATGATGGCTAACAAGTTTCTTGCTTGTCAATGCTAGGATAAGGCAACACATATAGCTATATATGTAATGTAGTGTAATTCAATTCTAACTCAATTTTGTGTTATTTTTATATTTGAAGTATTTTTATCGCCATAGATTTCCTACATACTCAAAAGAGAAGCTAGATGAGGTGAAGGAGGAGTGGGCTACCTATAGGGTTGAAGATGTTATCAATGATGCAAAAAGGCTGCAAAAATAGTAGCTGATCATTGATTGGTAAGTTGTACCTTATAAATATTTAATAATCCAAATATATTATGATATGGCTGTTGTGCTTTGATTAGTTCTTGGTAGAGAATGTAGTTGGTATTCTTGAATTTACACATCCATTGTCAAATTTTAGCTACTCAAGATTTTGGCCATGTGACACTGTAATTTTAGAGTAATGGGGATAATCATAATGTCCCCAATTATTTGTGAATGGACTATTGAAACACTAGAATGAATTATGAGCATGCTATGCACCAAACGTTGTATTATCAAGCAAATGCATATTTACTTGATTTCTTTTACATATCTATATATACAATGACTATGTTTTATTATACATGCAGGTAGTTTAATTTTTAAAGGCCTTCCTTTTTCAATGAAGTGGGTGATTCTCATCGAGTGACAGGAAAATGAGTTTTAGAATTGTTGTTAGATGTCAAATTTGTCATTGACATTCTTAGAAGAAAGTAGGACTAAAGTTTGACAATCTCTTTTCTAGAGGTTTTTGTGTTTGTACTATTCAATTCGAATTTGTCTTGTAGTCGGATTGGTTTAGTTTATGAAATGAATGTATTACAAGAGTTTTTGTTTTATTAGAGCTTTGTGTACATTGGTACAACTCTATTTTTTTAAAAAAATATTAATATTATATATTTTGAAAGTCTATATATTGGTTTTTTTTTTGTACAAATCTATATATTGGTATTAATTTTAGAGCATCAATTTCTCAAAATTAATAAGTATTGTACCTGTCAAACAAAAAAAAAAAGAAATTTACTAAAAAAACAAATGCAATTTAGTAAAAAAATAAAACAATTTGAAAAAAAAAAGGGACATGACATACAATAGCGTTTTTTAAAACGCGGGCGCTATTAAAAGCTCACATATAACAGCGCTTTCATAATAAAGCGCTATAATAACCCGTTTCCTAAGTGGTCTTTGGTCGCGCACAGTTACATACGACATCGCTTTTTCAGAATAACCACTATTAAAAATCACATTTGATAGCGTTTTAAAAACGCTATTATAGGCATCATACCTATAATAGCGGTATCAGTAATAGCACTTTAAAGCGCTATTAAAAGTTAAAAAAAAGTGCTATTAAAGACCCACTTTTGTTGTAGTGAATGGGCCGGCCCGAATAATCCGATTTTTTCCCGGGCTTGGGCCTTAAAAATCTAGCCCGAATTAGCATCCGGGTTTTTTAGCCCGACCCGATAAAGCCCGCAAAAAATATGGGCCGGCCCGAATGGGCCGCCGGCCGCCCGCAAGCCCAATTAAATTATAATAAAAAAATAAAAATAAAAAATAAGAGTAAATAAGGAAGGATGTTTATAATATTTTTACTTGAGTCACCAATCTAAAAGTCCACACAAACATAATAAGTTAACAACACGGCAGCAACACAACACACACATCACACACACCTTCCAATTCCATCAAACGCGCATTTAAGAGAATAAATATGCACTAGTAACGAAAATTATATACATGCACTAGTAACACAAATTATATACATAAGAAAATGAAAATAAGCTAAAACTAAAAATAACTTATCGTGTCATTAAAATAAATAAGCTAAAAATATAAACCTCGGTCGTGAATTATTTTTCTACGTAATTACTCGTAAACTGTAACTAGCTTAAATAACTTTACATTAATTCTAACAAATTTCAACCTATTTGTAATTAATTAATGTTGTGATCTCTTTGTCAAATATATTGGGCACTTAAATTTCTTCTTTTTTCATTACCCTTCAACTATTGCTTTAAAAATGTTTTTTTTTTAAATCGGGCCGGCCCGAAAGCCCGAGAGCCCGTATTGGGCTGGGCTCGGGCCTTGATTTTGAGGCTCGTTTTTTACCCGACCTTTTTAAGCCCGAATGGGCTGGCCCGGCTCTACCTCATAGTACCAAATAACACATAAAAAGTCAAGGAAGTGTTACCAGAACCAGATGATCATGACAATGATGAAGAAGAAAGCACTCCTATGTCAACCCAAATCATTTGGTGTATATAGAGTTGTGTTTCGTGGAGCTCTCCTATTAGTAGAGGAAGTGGACCAATAGTATTTTAAGCAGATGTGAATGGAAATAAGAGGTAGAAAGCAAGTGTGACTTAAACACACAACATCACCATATATGTATGAAGATGGATGATTACCAAAGTCACCCAGTTAGAAGAGAAAATTGCTTTCTGAAGAGATATTGTGCCTTGAGAAGATGCCTCATGAAAAACAAAGTTTGAATTGCCTTTTACGCGACACACTCTGGAGACAAAATGTCTCTTCAGAAAGCAATTTCCTCTTATGGTTGGATGACTTTAGCAATCATCCATTTGTTCCATACACTTATATAAAAATTCTATTGACCCACTTATTCTACCAGCAGAAGAGTTACACCGATAACAATAATAGAAACACAAAATGACATAGGTGAAAATAGAGGAGAATTCTTGTCCATCATCATCATAATCAACTGGTTCTGATTCTATCCTTTTCCGCATTTTTCGGCACCGTAAAGTACGCAATTAAGAGTGAGTGTCTATTTAGACGATTAATATTCTGGTGTCTTCCAAATAATGACGATTGTATTTACTGTGGTCCCGCAAAAATTACAGTAAATACTATCATCGTTACCTGGAAGATGCCAGAACATGGATCGTCTGGATTAACACTCGATCTTAGCTGCACACTTTACAATGCCAAAAAACACAGGAAACTATAAACAGAACCAGACGATGATGATGATGATGATGATGAATAAGAAAACTCTTCCATTTGCACATATTTCATTGTATGATTCTATTATCGCGATAGGTGGAACTTTACTATTGGTGAAAGAAGAGGACCAATAGAATTTCATGCAAATGTATAGGGCAATAATAATAAGAACAAACTAAGTGTTATTCAATATGCGACTTAAATATTATTACATGCCACATATAGTCATTTTCGCCACATCTGGAAACTACTAATACATATTTCTTGACAATGTGCGTTGATGAAGAATGACGGTAATGAAAGGGGTAATGCTTGGATTATAGGGAAAGTGAATAGATTAGACCCATGACCTATCCATCCGTTGGACGGAATCCGATTCCAACAGGATCGATATTTAGAAATCATGGAGAGATGGGTGTTATTTGCCAACTTTGCGTGCAAATTCGACCTTGAAAGCTATAGTAGGGCATGAAAACCTACAGTCAATGCTAGTCCACTTTGGGTTACTTGATAACTCATATTTTGCGAGTATAATTAGGCCATTGACACTTGATTTATTGCCTGCTAATATGGTTTGCATTCAATGTTTAGGCTTATTTAAATGCTTTTATGAGTCTAGTATGTATTTAGGAATAAAATGTAAATTCATCATGAAAAGAGTAGTTCTGGTGTCATCTGGTGTCAAGACAGACCACTGGGCCATCTAAAAGGTCCAAGACCCAATGCAAAGAGATAATCAGAGTCAAGACTACCAGTCCGTACAACTATGAATGGCGGCTAGTCAGTCAAGTCAGCAAATGCCGCCACGTCAGAAGAAGATGATGAGAATTGGAGGTGGAAAAACACAAGAAGGGGGGATTGAATTATGTTTTAAAAATTGAATCTTTTTCTCAAATAAAAATGAGTTAGCAGCGGATATAAACACAAAACAAAAGAGATGCTGAGAGGGAGAAAGAAAGACACAAAATTTATCCTGGTTCCTCTCACAAGTTGAGAGTATGTCCAATCCCCTTGGTACTAACAAGAGCTTTTCACTATAATCTTCACAAGATTACAACTTGCTCAAGCACACTTGCAAGACACTTCTCAGATTGCTCAAGTTACGCTTAACGAGAGACTTCTCAAACAAACTTACAAGTAAGAATGAATGTTAATGGACACTTGATATACTATCAGAGGTGTTTATGAAATAAAACGTAAATTTGCTTAAAGACTAAGAATGACAGATAGGTTCTTGAATGTCAGAATGCTTCAGAGCCTTAAACGCAGTAATAGAACAATAGTCATTTCTTCCATTTGAGTCTTCTATTTATACTTCAATGGAATGTGATGACCGTTGCAGAGAGATAAGATGCCAGCTGGAATTTGATCGTACAATTGATAGTTGTACATTGCCTTCTTTGGTAAAGAACTTCAATTCCACTACCTTGCAATTTGAATTATCACTCAACCATTTTGAGTAATAATAGTACAGTCGTACAATCCTCAAATGCGCTCCACTTATGGATAAGGTTAACGTTGTACCAACGAATATTCTTTCCTGTGGATATGACAGAGTCCTAAAGTGGATTGTTCTTCAATCATTGATTGTGACTCTGTCAGTTCTTGAGTGATGCAAATTCCTTTTGTTTCATAATCTGTATATGTAGCTTCTCAAGGTCTTCAGCTTCTGAGTCCTTTTAGAGCCTAGCTGTTGTCCTTAGTGCCACTTACTCCAGAACTTGAATTTTAAGCTTCTGATGATCAGCGATATACTTTCAGAGCTTCTTAGCTTGGCTTCTCTGCTTTTATTCATAGTGCTTTTGAATGAATTTTAACTTTTAATTCTGCACACTGGAATAATCATTAGTAATACCAATTGCAATTTTAATACTTTGTTATCATCAAAACCAATCAAAATACTAGGGATTTATGTCAGACCCACTTTGTTCCAACAATCTCCCCCTTTTTGATGATGACAAACTAAAGCATTAAAATTTAATTGTTGTTGCTTTAATTATTTATGTTGACTTCAGGTTTCAAAGTTTTGCAAGCTCCCCCTGAGTCTGATAATCCATAGGGTTAGGTTTGTAAGCTCCCCCTAAGTCTTATCCATAATTAATTAAAGCAGTTTAAGAGTTAATTTATTAACTTGAAATAAATTTTCATATTTAACCCTAAGAGGGAGAGGTTTGTAAGCTCTTCCTTCAGAGTTTGATAATATTCAGAGAAAGTTTGCAAGCTTCTCTCATTTTATCTATGAAAATGTATTTCAAATCTAAAATTTTCCCCCCTTTCAATAAAGTTCAGAATTAATGAAGTTCAAAGAGGGATAAAAATTGATTCAAGATGCATAAACATAACAGTCTCAGATTTTTGCATAGTAACAGAATCAATTATTATTAATTTTAACGCTATTCTTACTCCCCCTTTTGTCATTAATCAAAAAGTAACGAGAAATAAGACAATAAGTCAAATAACACGTTTCTCAAGACATTCAAGTCAAAAAAATTGGTTACAACTATGTTCATTTAATGAACTTGTTGATTCCCAGGTAGACAAGAGAGCTTGAAAGCATTATAAAAGGAGATGATTCTTCTCATTTTATTCACAACGAATAATCAAAGAAACATTTTCAAACACACAATTGAAAATCAAGCAATGAGGAAAGCTTCAGGATCAAAGAAAGAGATCAAGAAGGAAGCATCTTCTTCACGCTCAAGAAGAGACAAGCAAGCAAAAGAAACAACCAAGCAAGTGTTTGATTTGACAGAGTCTGGGGAAACAGACTCTGACTATGCAGAGTTCTGGAGAACATATGATCTTGAGAAACCTTACTCAGAGTATCTTGCTGAGTTTCACCAAGCCATGGTTGACTATCTTTTTGATGCAAACACTGCTGGGGATTCAGGACCAGAAGTGCCCAAGAAGGATGAGTCAGAGCCTAAGTCAGATATAGAATCTGAGTAGTGTTCTCACTATCAATGTACTAAGACTTTGCAATAATAATAATAAAAATTTCTTGCTCTTATGTTATATATTTTCTTTGCATGTTTCTTATATTTACTTAAAAATGTCAGAGCACCAGTTACCAGACACGCCTCATACGGTGTTGGTGCCTCGCTGTTAAACAGGCTATAACACTAAGAAGCTATATCATGAGTAAGTAGGAATACTGATGTGGGGGAACCTTAGGTTTTCAAAAGCCTAATATAAGTTTAAAATTAAGATGCTCTTCAGCACCTTACACTAGGTTCAGAATCCACAAGAGTATCAGACATAATTTAGTAAATACAAATTTTAATTTTGAAAAACAAAAAATAAACATAAAATTAACACACACATAATCTGATACACAGATAATCAAGCATGGATAATCAATTAATTCATTAAACACAAGATAGAAATAATTATCCAAGATTACAAAACAAAACATATTTATGTGCTCAAACAGATGGTTAAGACTTTGGCAATTGACCAGCAAACTTCAGCAGAAGCTCCATCATAGCATCTATCTTCTTATGAGTGGCTTCTCTAGATCTGTTCATATCATCCCTCATATCAGCCCTAAATTCATCCATCTCATTCCTCAGCTCTTCCCTTAAATAATTCTTTATTTCTTCCAGAGCCAATTGAATAGTTGGAGGTATAGCAGATGATGGAGAGTCTTGGAGGGATAGTACCAACTATTGGAGCTTTACCTTTGTCAGCACTGTTCTCATCTAGGTTCTGATCAACCATAGTCTGATCCTCATCAGTTGCTTGATTCTCATTTATCTTGTGAGTCTCAATCACAGCAATATGATGAGCTCTATCTGAAGGTGTGAAAAACACAAGAAGGGGGGGGGGGGGGTTGAATTGTGTTTTGGGTAATTTAAAAATTTCTTCTAAGTTACAGAGAACTTATCAGAGGTTGCAGCGGTTTAGAAAACAAAACACAATTAAGAGTAACTTTGAAGTTAGAGAGAAAGATAGAGACAGAGATTTTATACTGGTTCCCCTCACAAACCGAGAGTACGTCCAGTCCTCTTGTACTTCCAAGAGAGTTCACTATAATCACCAAAGATTACAATTGCTCAAGCACACAAGCAAGAGACTTCCAATGCTCAAGTATACAAACAAGAGACTTCCTAATGCTCAAGCACGCAGGCAAGAGACTTCAATACACAAGTTTAGAAAAAAACAGAGTCTGAACAATTGATATAAAGATCAATGTTCAGTTACAAAATAAATACAACTTTTGATACAAGACTTAACTTAGAATCTTAATACAAAATTCTAAGGTTCAACCAATGAATTGACAGAAGCTGAAGCTGGAGTCTTGGATTTTGAATATGAGTTCAAGTTGTATTTGCAGTTTTGTGCTTTTGAATGATTTTAGCAGAGTAACAGCTCTTTTCAAATTGTTTGAGTGTCGTATCCCAAAGCTTCAAACTTGCTCCAATATATAGATGAAGGTGGAGCGTGTTTGATTTGAATTTGATGCGGTGAGATTGCGCCAGCTGTAGATAGTACCTTTGATATCCAAATCAGGTAACCTTGTATGCGATCAATCTTGGAGAGAAAGATTTATCCAAATCAGGTAAAGAGTTCGTACAATAGTACAAACGTCACTATTCTATGGATAAGATTGATTCCATCAGCTTTTGGAATGTCAGAGTATAATCATTGATGCAGAGAATGTTCTTCTGACAAAACGGCTCTCACTGCTCTTATCAGAGTCTGATATGCATCTTCTGATGAACAAAATTTGCATCCTCTGATGAAACACATATGCATCTTCTGATGTCTTCAAGTTCTGATCAGAGTTTGCTTTGCCATATCAGAGCTTCCAATGTGCTTTTAATGAATATAAAAATTAACTTGAATATCTGCACACTTGGATTAAATAATTAGTATACCCTATTGTATATTAATACTTTTGTTATCATCAAAACTTAATTGGATCATGTCAGAACCTCTTTTGTTCCAACAATCTCCCCCTTTTTGATTGATGACAAACCAAGTATTAATTTACAATGGTTGTTGATAAAATTTATCAAGCATCTCTTAGGTTGATGAGTTTTGCAAGCTCCCCCTAAGTTCAGCAATGATTAATTAAATCAGTTTAAAAATATTTATTTGAATTTTGAACTTAAACTAATACACTAGACTTTCAGAGGCTAGGTTTGCAAGCTCTCCCCCTAAGTCTGATACCTATGAAAGAAAAGTGCAATTTTCTTTTATACGTACCATGTATCAGAAGTTCAAATTTCAACTAATATTTTCCTCAAAATTATATTGTATATTGACATAACTGAAAAGAATTAAATTTTGGAATTTGGTTTCAGTTTAGCATCTCATAAATTAATAACAACTCTTACTCCCCCTTTTGTCATTAAACAAAAAGATAAAACTGACAAGAAATAAATGACAATTTTGACAAAAAAAATGGTCAAAAGTAGAGTTTCAATGCAGTCAAGGTGGTTACAACTACTCCAATTAAATGGCTTGTCGTAAAAACCAAGAACTTGTCTATTTTGAAACTACTATATAAGGACCATGAACTTTGTCATTTCACTCAACACTTCCATTTCATTGTGAAAAATCAACAATGGAGAAGGATAGAAAAGTGATCAAAAGTAAGAGAGTGCAGGAGAAGAAGAAGAAGAAGAAGAAAGTGAAGATTCAACAAGACCCAGAGTCTAAGAAGAAACTTCAGAAGATGAGGGCATCAACTTCTGCTCCTGTCAGAGTCAAATATCAAACGAGATCCAAGACTAAACAACAAGAGTCCTTATCTGAGTCAGAATCTGAATGGGATTCTGATTGGAAGGAATTCTTGAGTACATATGTTCCTCCCAAGGAAGAATACCCCTCTTCATAATCAATGAGATCACCTTTCATTGATTTTCCAATAAGGAAGTGAAGAGAATGTCGTGAACTCTTCAATTTCCCTTAGATTCAAATAAGCTAGATTTAGGACTAGCTGTTTTTATGTAGGATCCAAGTGAAAAGTTGGATAGAAACTTATGTAATCAACAATTTTCAATTGAATAAACTCATTATTTAGCTTTGAAATCTTTGTGTTGATTTTTGTCTTAAAATCATTTATGAAAGCAAAAAAAAAAAAAATCAACAAATAATAAACACAAAAATAAATAATGAACACAGAAGATAATTGAATAAGCAACTAAGTACTTAATAAGAAAATAATATTCAATAAGTTACAAAACAAATATCAGAACATGATAAAACATTAAACAAATAATCAGAACATGTGCATAGAATCCTAGGGGTTAAGGTTGATCAGGTTGCTGAGGTAATCTTGCATTGATGCTCTGAAGAGTTTCCATAATAGCAGCCAGCATAGACGAATGCTCATCAAGCCTTCTTTGAAAATTATCCTGATTTTCCCTTATGTGCTGAGCATACTCTGGTGCATTTCTAGCAATTTGCTCAAGCCTTGCTTGATCAGCAGCCCTTCTAGCTTCTTCTGCTAGCCTGGCTTGCTCAGCAGCTTGCCTTTCCCTTTCTATACGCTCATCCTCCAGTCTTTTTCTTTCCCTCTCCTCAGCTTCCAATCTTTCCCTTTCACGCCTCTCTTCCACTTCCTTCCTAGCTATTTCATTCCTCAAACTCAAGTCTGTAGTATAAGCTTTTCTGACAGAACGAATCATGAGTACCAGATTTTTTTCCATAAGGTCACACTCTTTGTCAATGTGTGATGTGTCAATAGACCTGTGTGGAATGGCACTGTACATTCTCCTAAGATTCTTGTCGACAGCTTGCAGTAGGCTAGTGATGTCATCCTGAGTTTGGTCAAGAGGTTCATTGATTATTCTGGAGGGTAGGTGAGGAGGGAAAAATATGCAGTCCATAGAGAGATCCTGCATAAGGTGTTTGAGGTGTTGTGATTGGTCAGGAGGGGTTTTTTGTAGGATTTCAAGATTCAGAGTCTCATTTATATGTTGAACATGTGTCTTGATAGGTGTAGGTAAATCACATGAGTTGTCCACAGCCACATGATGTGGGGATTTCTCATGGACATGTTCATCAGCATGAAGAGTTTCTGAGACTTGATCTTGATTAGATTCTGGTGATTGGTGATCATGTTCTGATGGGTTATGTTCTGGTGGGATTTGATTTTCTGGTTGGGTAGTTTCTGGTTCAGTATTTTCTGGTTGAGGTGTTTTTGGTTGTTCTTGAGTGTTCACAGGATGAACAATCTCAGAGTTTGGTTGGGGATCATTTTGTGGTTCATCTTGTTGTGGTGTTGTGGTTGGTATTTCTTGATGGTTGGGGGATTTTTCAGGTGGAGGTGATGGGGTTTTATCAGAATCTTCATCAATTGAAAGTTGAATAGCAGGTGCAGTGCTTGTAGAAGCTTGCGCTGCATCATTGCATATAAAATTAGCCTGAGATTCTGATGGGTGAGATAGGATGAGGTTAAACTGCTCTGATGATGGTTGATTCTCAGAAAGGTCAATGACTTTCTCAGAATTAACTCCTTTTAAAATCTTATCAAAAGCATGTTTAACTCTAATTTCAGAAGGGAATTGAAGTCTTCTGAAATAATCACTAGATCCTTTGCCGCCTCCAAGAAAATTAGAAAACTTACCAGTTTCATTACCATACAGAGTCTGTTGTTCCAGCAGATTGTGAGGATCATTCCTTTTTGGGAGCTTCTTGTGCATATCATCAAATGCAGCTTCATCAATACCACAGTCATAGCCATCCTTCAGAGCCTCTTGCTTCTTATTAAACTCTGCAACCTTGGCCAATGCTGCCTGTACTACAGCTTCTTCCTTTTCTTCCTCAGTAAGATCCTCCAGTATCACTTTCTTTGCCTTTGGTTTTGAGGATCTTGGAGCTGTAGTTTTTGTAGTCTTTGGAATCTTAGCAGTTTCTTAACAGTAGGACTTTTGGCAGCTTTCCTCTTGACTGGTTCAATTCTAAGAGGTTGTTCCAAAAGCCTTAATTGTCTTACAGTCAGCTTTGTAGGTTCTCCATCTCCTACATCAGCACCTAGCTTTTTCATGAATTCAGCATGTGCTTCTATCACTCTCTTTGCTTCACTATCTCTGACATGTACAAGCCAACTTTCACCAATGCCTTTCTCAGATTCTCTGAGTAACACAGGATGTGTTGGATGAACTATCTCATTATTCTTCACCAGCTTTAAGTATCTTAATGTAGTACTATTTACAATCTTAGAACTAAGCAAAAAAGTACCTAAGCCAGGAAGATATGGTGTAATAGCATCCAACAAACCACACTGTGCAAACATGTGGCTCAGTAGTCTTGAATGTCTAATAATAGCTTTGCTAGAGATAATAGACAGACACAGATGATCAAAAATAAGCCTTCCAATATCCACAATATTTCCTTTTGCAACATTAAACGTAAACAGCTTCTGAACACTTGATATTTGATCAGTGCCTCCCAATTTGGGCAGAACACTGTCAATCAAGATCCTGTAGATGATCTTGCAGTTGTTTGTCCATTCAAACTTGTCCTTAGGGTTGGTCTTAGGTTTGAATAGATATTCATCCACATCAGGACCTGCTTCATCAGTATGTTTGATTATCACACCATCACGCTTGAGCTTCAGAGCCTCAAGAATGTGGCAGAGTCTGATAGAGATTCTGAATCCAGCCACGAAGGATTCAATCTCTGTAGAGATAAAAGATCTTAATCCCATTTCTTCTGGGGTTCTCTCTTTGAATTCAGGATTTTCTTTAATCTTTTCCCTGACCTTCCTGTCATAAACATCCCTTGTAATAACAGAGGCTTTCATCCAGAATTTCTTTACCATCTCAGTATAAGTTGGTCCATTGAGAAGATCAAAATAATATTCCAAACCTTGCTTTTTGTATAGATGAACGACTTCAGCAAAACCGTTTACCCTAATGCTCTCAAGATCAACGGGATTCTCAATCGCCACATTTAGTTCGTCATACTTATATGGTCGTTGATCCTTTGCGAACTCTGTAGGGTTGGATTCATTTGGTAGGATCATACATGTTCTATTCAGGAATGTTGATGAGGATGCCATGGATGAAATTTTGAATTTAGGGTTTCTAAAGAGGGAGAAAGAAATTGCTCTGTGTTTTAGAAGAATGAAAGTGTAGGTTGTGAGAGTGCAAGAGTGTGAATGTGAACAGTTAGTGTGTTTAAATAGAAACTTACGCGCAAAAAAAAAACAAGTACACATACATAGGGGTAGTAGAGTATTTTACCACAATTGGAAATTAGAAATGCTAATCATCATTAACCAACTTCTTTATCCTCTTGCAACAAGACATGTGTATTAGAAGATTGTTAAATAACTGACACGTAAGTTTAAGAAAACGAAAGGATTTTTACAGAAGATTTTTACTTACGCGCCAGAACCATTTATCTTCTAATCAGATTCTGATAGTTTGTCAGAAGATACTCACATCACAACTTCTGATACAAAAGGTTCTGATGACTTCATCTTCTGATTACTATTAGATTCTCACAAACTCAATTTTTCATCAGAGTCTAAGTTAATCAGAGATTTCCATCATGTTCAGATTCTTTTTGATAAAATCAAAACGTTCAACAGCTAAAGGTTTTGTAAAGATATCAGCCCATTGATTTTCAGTTTCAATGAACTTGAGATCAATTACGCCTTTTTGAACATAGTCTCTGATAAAATGATGCTTAATCTTAATATGCTTAGCCCTTGAATGCAAAATAAGGTTTTTAGAAAGGTGAATAGCTGCAGTATTGTCACAATATAAAGGAATATTGTTACTGCTGATTTGATAATCTTCCAATTGATATTTCATCCAAAGTAGTTGTGTACAACATTTAGCTGCTGATATGTATTCAGCTTCTGCTGTTGACATAGCTATGGTGGTTTGCCTTTTACTAGCCCATGAAATTAAATTCTCACCAATAAACTGGCAGTTACTACTGGTGGATTTTCTTTCAATTCTATCACCAGCATAGTCAGCATCACAGAATCCAATCAGCTTGTAGTCATTGGATTTCTGATACAGTAATCCAATGTTACAAGTAGCTTTCAAATACCTAAAGATTCTCTTCACAGCAGTGATATGAGATTCTCTAGGATCTGATTGAAATCTTGCACACAAACAAACACTGAATAAAATGTCAGGTCTTGAGGCAGTTAGATAAAGAAGAGATCCAATCATACCTCTATACAGCTTCTGATCAACCTTGCCTTCAGACTCTTCTTTGCCTAGACTTGATGTAGGATGCATTGGAGTATTCATGGGTTTGCAATCTTCTAAGTTGAACTTCTTCAGAAGATCCTTTATATATTTGGATTGATGAATGAATGTTCCTTTCTCTGTTTGATTTATTTGAATACCAAGAAAGAACTTCAATTCTCCCATCATACTCATTTCAAACTCATCCTGCATAAGCTTAGAAAAATTCTTGCAAAGAGTGGCATTAGTTGATCCAAAAATGATATCATCAACATATATTTGAATGATTAAAATGTCTTTCTTAAGGGTCTTTTTGAAAAGTGTATTGTCTACTTGTCCTTTTTCAAAACCATTGTCAACCAAAAAAGTACTCAATCTCTCATACCAAGCTTTGGGAGCTTGTTTGATTCCATAGAGTGACTTCTTTAGTCTAAACACATGATCAGGATTTGTTAAATCTTCAAAACCAGGAGGTTGTTTGACATACACTTCTTCAGATATGACACCATTTAGAAATGCACTTTTCACATCCATTTGATATAGAGTAATACCATTATTGACTGCATAAGATAAAAGTAACCTGATTGCTTCCAGTCTTGCAACTGGAGCATATGTTTCAGTGAAGTCAATTCCTTCTTGTTGACTGTATCCTTGTGCAACAAGTCTTGCTTTGTTCCTTGTGACTTCACCTTGTTCATTCAATTTGTTTCTGTATACCCATTTTGTTCCAATAATGTTCTTATGCTTGGGTTTGGGTACCAGATCCCACACATCATTTCTCTTGAATTGATTTAACTCTTCTTCCATTGCAACTATCCAAGCATCATTTGATAGAGCTTCACTTGTTGTCTTGGGTTCAATCAATGAAACTAATCCAAATAATGATTCTTCAACTCTGAAGTTTGACCTTGTTTTTCTTGGACTGTTCTTGTTTCCTAGAATGAGCTCTTCAGGATGTGATGATTTATATTTGAATGTGTTCCTTGGAATATCAGATTCTTCAGAGTTATCATCAATAGTTTGATGTTCTTGAGCAGCATCAGAAGGTGCATCTTCTTAAGCTTCAGAGACTTCTATAGATTCTATGTTGTTATTATACTCTGTAGCTTCATCTTCTGACTCATCAGATCCTGACAAATCTTTAACAAGCTCTGACTTTTTATCATCAGGCTCTTTATCATCAAACTTGACGTGCATTGATTCTTCCACTATATTAGTTTCAGAATTATACACCCTGTATGACTTAGAGCGTTCAGAGTATCCAATGAAGATACCCTTACAGGCTTTAGAGTCAAATTTCTTAAGATGGACTTTGTTATTCAGAATGTAACATGTACAACCAAATTGATGAAAATAAGAAATATTTGGTTTTCTTCCCTTAAAGAGTTCATATGTTGTTTTGTTCAAAATAGGTCTTATATAGATTCTATTCTGAATATAACAAGCAGTGTTAACAGCTTCTGCCCAAAAGAATTTTGCTAAATTATTTTCATGCATCATGGTGCGTGCCATTTCTTGTAAAGATTTATTCTTTCTCTCTACAACTCCATTTTGTTGTGGAGTTCTAGGAGAAGAGAATTCATGGAGAATTCCATGTTCTTCACAAAAATTTTCAAAAGGTTCATTTTCAAACTCACCACCATGATCACTTCTTACTTTCAAAATTTTGGAATCTTTTTCATTTTGAATTTGGGTACAGAAGATGCTAAACACTTCATATGTATCATCTTTATTTCTCATAAATTTAACCCAAGTCCATCTACTATAATCATCCACAATGTTCTTGTTCTTAAAAGAACTTTTGACAATTTTTCCTTTTTGACAGGAACCACAAAGTGAGTCTGATTGATATTTTATTTTTGGAAGGCCTCTGACAAGATTGTCCTTGCTAAGCTTAGAAATTAATCTCCAGTTAGCATGACCCAATCTTTTATGCCAGATCCATTTTTCATCAGTCAGTGTCAAAAGACAAAGCACTTGTTGTTCCTTTAAATCAGAAAAATTTACTTTGTACACATTGCCTTTTCTATTTCCCTTAAAAACAATGGATTGATCAGAGTTTCTAATTACAGTACATGAATCCTTATTAAACATAACATCATAATTACTATCACACAATTGACTTATGCTAAGTAAATTATGATGTAGTCCATCTACTAACCAAACATCAGAAATTGACAAAGAAGAATTACCAACTGTACCTATACCAATGATCCTTCCCTTCTGGTTGCCACCAAACCCTACTGTTCCTCCCTCTTGCTGATTCAGGGTGTGGAATAAGAGCTTGTCTCCTGTCATGTGACGTGAGCAGCCAGAGTCCAGATACCATGAGCTTTCTTTTCTTCTTTGGGTGCATACCTGCAGCATACACTATTTCAGATTTTGGTACCCATACTCTGATGGGTCCTTTTTGGTTAGTTTTGAGAATCTTATCCTTCTTGTTAGAATAATTAGAAGATCTGGAGTCAACTGAGCCTTTAGAAAAATGTTTAGGCTTATGTTGTCTCTGAGACTTTCCTCTTGAGTGTGTCAGAGAACCAGTTACCAAGTTTGCCTTAGAAGTACTAGTGCCCCGCTTATCAACAGGCTTTGGTACTTTGACAGCTTTAACTTGAGTAGACATGGATACTGATGTGAGGGGAACCTTAGTTTTAGAAGACTTAGGTTCAGAAGATGAGTCATCTTCTGATACCTTATCTTGTGGTTCCAAGCTCACAAGAGTACCAGACACAGTCAGAGGTTCTGATGTACCCTTAGTAAAGTTTGAATAAGATTCTGATGGTGACTTGCTCAACAAGACAGGTTTACTTAATTTTCCCACATCAGGGCATGTAAAAGAACCAAGTCCTTGTCTTTTATAATAGTTGCTAAGTCCACCATGAATTACATAAGTTACCCTAGTCTTATCTATGTTATAGTGCACAAACTCTTGTAGAGAGATTTCATACTCGTCATAAGGTTTGTGACATGTTCTGCATCCAGTCTCAAGCACCTTAATTGTTTTAAGAGATTTTTGATAGTTTGCTTGAGTCTGGGTGAGATTTTCATTGAGGAGCTTCATTTTTTGTTTGCAAAAATCTAGCTCACTCAATTTTTCCATGTACTTCACCATTACATCTTTCAAAGCTTTGGTCATTTGAGTATTAGACATTTTAGATATTACCTCATCAATGTCGTCAGTATCAGACTCTGAATCATTTTCATTGTCTGACTCACCAATGGCCATAAGCGCTAGGTTTGCTTCCTCAGAGTCTTCATCCTCAGATAGTTCATTAATATCCTCCCATGTTGCCATCAGACTCTTCTTGGCTTTGTTCTTGATCATACTCTTTCTTCCTTTACCCTTGGAGTTGAGTTCAGGACAATCAGCCATGAAGTGTCCAGGCTTATGACAATTGAAACAATTTTTTGTGTCATCCTTCTTCTCTTTGCTGGTGTTGTTTCTTGATCCAGATCCTCTGCCTTGAAAAATTTTGCCCTTCCTTAGTGACCACTTTTGAAAGTTTTTGGACAAGAGTGCAAAGAAATCATCATCTGATCCTTCCTCTTGATTATCTATGGAAGATTCCTCTGCTTCAGATTCTATAACTTTGGCTTTCAGAGCCTTAGATGAAACTGAAATAGATGGCAAAGCCACAGATTTTAGCTTCTTCTGAGGCTCATCAGAAGATAGTTCAATCTCATGACTCATGAGTGAACTTATCAATTCTTCCAAGCCAAGTTTGTCCAAATCTTTAGCTTCTTGGATAGCTGTTACCTTAGGCCTCCACCTTGAAGGTAAGCTTCTCAAAATCTTCCTTACATGATCAGAAGTTGTATAACTTCTCTTTAGAACTTGGAGACCAGCCACAAGAATTTTGAATCTAGAATACATTGATTCAATATTCTCATCATCCTTCATTCTAAAGAGTTCATACTGTTGGATCAAAAAAGTAGCCTTTGCCTCTTGAACCTGTTTGTTCCCTTCATATGTGGAACACAAGGAGTCATAGATGCTCTTGGCAGTGGATTTGTCTGTAATCTTGAGGTACTCATCATGAGTTATACACCCAATGAGAAGATCCTTAACCTTGTGATGCTTCTTGTAAAGTTTCTTGTCTGTAGGAGTGAACTTCTTTCTTTCTTCAACAGATAGCCTTTCCTTTTCATCTAGTCCTTGGAAAGTTACCCCTTCTTCAACCAAGTCCTAAAGCTCATCATCTAAACCAATAAGATGACTGTAGATTCTATCTTTCCACCAGGAAAAGGTAGATGCATCTCCATTGAACTTTGGTGCTTTGTTGTTTGACTTATCTTCAACATCATAGTCATGAGGAACTGCTTTCAAGCTACCACTTGGAGTTTCAGTCATAGTGTTTTTCAAAAGGAAACTGTCTCACTGTTAGGTGATTAAAAACAGAACCGGGCTCTTGATGCCAATTGAAGGTGTGAAAAACACAAGAAGGGGGGGTTGAATTGTGTTTTGGGTAATTTAAAAATTTCTTCTAAGTTACAGAGAACTTATCAGAGGTTGCAGCGGTTTAGAAAACAAAACACAATTAAGAGTAACTTTGAAGGTAGAGAGAAAGAGAGAAAGATAGAGACATAGATTTTATACTGGTTCCCCTCACAAACCGAGAGTACGTCCAGTCCTCTTGTACTTCCAAGAGAGTTCACTATAATCACCAAAGATTACAATTGCTCAAGCACACAAGCAAGAGACTTCCAATGCTCAAGTATACAAACAAGAGACTTCCTAATGCTCAAGCACGCAGGCAAGAGACTTCAATACACAAGTTTAGAAAAAAACAGAGTCTGAACAATTGATATAAAGATCAATGTTCAGTTACAAAATAAATACAACTTTTGATACAAGACTTAACTTAGAATCTTAATACAAAATTCTAAGGTTCAACCAATGAATTGACAGAAGCTGAAGCTGGAGTCTTGGATTTTGAATATGAGTTCAAGTTGTATTTGCAGTTTTGTGCTTTAGGATGATTTTAGCAGAGTAACAGCTCTTTTCAAATTGTTTGTGTGTCGTATCCCAAAGCTTCAAACTTGCTCCAATATATAGATGAAGGTGGAGCGTGTTTGATTTGAATTTGATGCGGTGAGATTGCGCCAGCTGTAGATAGTACCTTTGATATCCAAATCAGGTAACCTTGTATGCGATCAATCTTGCAGAGAAAGGTTTATCCAAATCAGGTAAAGAGTTCGTACAATAGTACAAACGTCACTATTCTGTGGATAAGATTGATTCCATCAGCTTTTGGAATGTCAGAGTATAATCATTGATGCAGAGAATGTTCTTCTGACAAAACGGCTCTCACTGCTCTTATCAGAGTCTGATATGCATCTTCTGATGAACAAAATTTGCATCCTCTGATGAAACACATATGCATCTTCTGATGTCTTCAAGTTCTGATCAGAGTTTGCTTTGCCATATCAGAGCTTCCAATGTGCTTTTAATGAATATAAAAATTAACTTGAATATCTGCACACTTGGATTAAATAATTAGTATACCCTATTGTATATTAATACTTTTGTTATCATCAAAACTTAATTGGATCATGTCAGAACCTCTTTTGTTCCAACACTATCCACTAACAACTTGAGAGCTTCTTGATCAGCAAGTCTCTTACGCTATACTTCAGCAGCTATCCTAGCCTGCTCAGCATTAATTATCATGTTTCCTCTTCAGCTAACCTTTTAGCAGCTTCAAGTGATGCATTGATACTTTCATTCACATCAGCTAAAAGTTCCAGACGTTGACACTCTTCCTCATGATTGTAGTTTGTGAGCTTAAGAGCATGAGAGACCTCTTCAGCATGCATTATCTGATTCAAAGCATTCATTCCTCTTCCTTGAATCTTACCCTTCATATAATCTCCCAGAAGCGTCAGAGACTGACTGAACTTATCCTCCAATTTCCTGATCTTACTATCAATGTCTGAGGGAAAAATCAGTACTTCTTCCTCCATGCTTTTGAACCTCTTAAGACTAATACTAATAGCCTTGTCTAATAACTCAAGATTGGGTTCAGAATTGGAATTAAAAAAGGGTTGATTTTTGTCAAAGGGAATGGTGGGTTCAGGTCTTTTTCTTTTGAGAGGGATTATTTTGATTTTGCTCAGATCAATGGTTTGGTTCAGAGAGAGTGTTATTGTATCATCATCAATGTTGATGGCTTCTTTTAATATACCATCAAGAATAGGAAGAGCAAAATCAGCAGGTAAGACTAATTCATCTATGGTTAAGGGTTTGTAAGCAGGACCATAAATGGGAGAAGGTGTGGGTTCATTTGAGATGTGATGCTCTTGATTATCAGAGGGAATGTCATCACATTGGTCAGAAGGTGGATGTTGAGTTTGTTCATAATGGGTTATTTGTGGTTTAGAATTGTTTTGCTCAGGTTGGGGAGTGGGAGGTTTAGGTAGTGGTATGTCATTATTTTGAGGTTGATGTATCTCAGGTTCAGAATGGATGATTGTCTTTGGATTTTCCTGTTCAGGAGCAATGACTATGGGGGGTTCTTCAACTAGTGGTTCTTGTGGTGGTTCAGTGGTTACATTCAGGAATTTATTAATGGGGTGATTTGGTGAATTCAGAGTGGAGTGAGTGAGGTGGTCTAGAATGGAAGTGTCTTCAGCAACAGCTTCCTTGGGTGGATTATTTTTGGTTTTCTGAGGGGTCTTTTTGAATGATCTGAGTTTCCTTGCAGATCTTTTAAGGATTTCTGCTACACTATCACTACTATAGTCAGAAAGGGTATTTTCAGAAGAGGATGATGATGATGATGATGATGAAACAAGGACTGTTTGGTGTTTTTGGTTAGACAGGATCATAGATATAGGTTTTGATAAATCTATGGTTGGACTAGGAGAGGGTAAATCATGAGCTACAGGCTTGCTATTAACATTAGTCTTAGAGATATTACCTTTAGGATGAGCTTTGTTAGGAATTCTCTTAGCTTTGGTCTTGGTTCTTTTAGAGGCTCTGACATCTTGATCATCCTCAGTAGCTGGAGGCCTCTCATTCCTTTTCTTGCTTCTCCTCTCCTTCTCAACATTTGCCTCTGGGACTACCTCAGCAGCTTTAGCTTCTAGAGTCTTAAAGACCTCAACTGCCTCAGCAGCTTTAGCTTCTTGAGTCTTAGAGACCTCAACTGCCTTAGTAGCAGCAGCATCTACCATCTCATCAACACCATCCTGTTTAGCATCTTCATTAGCATTTTCAGCTGCTTCCTCAATCATTGCTTGTTCAACTACTACAGGTTTTCTTCTTGACCTTGTAATATCTTTGGGACCATTGAAAATGTCCCAATCTGGTACATCTACTACCATGCTTCTGTCAACATTTTCACCAGATTCGCTTCTTACCATCTCCAGGAAGTTCTCAATCACCTCGTCATTGTCATGCTCTGAGATGGTTGGGAATCCATCACACCAGAAGTGCTTTTCCCAAACCTTCTTGAGAGGATTTTCTGCCCTCTTCAGATCCTCTTTCTTGACTAACTGCATGTTTACTAGAATGGTTGCATCAAGCTTTGCAGTGTTGAATACTCTCAATCTTTCCTTTGTTCTGATGATCTCAATCAGCTGTGTTTGGCGTATAATTTCTGAGATCAACCTAGGGTGATGGAGTGTAACCTTTGGTTTATGGTGGCTCTCACTGATACACCAGCAGAGATGCTCAAATAATAGTCCAGCCAGATTAATCTTAACTCTCTTATGCATGAACCACAGAAAATGTCTATGAGGCAAAGAAATTGTATCCTTTCCTCCTTCTCTAGTGATGATAGAGGCAAGGAATACTTTGAAGGCAAAATGAAATTCCTTCTTCATGCACTTTGCTTTTCCAAAATCACGTTCTTTAGTCCCAGGAAGAAAGAGGTCTTGTTTGATACTCTCAGTGTACTTGCTCTTTGACTTGTATAGATTAACATCTTCACCCTTATTATCCAAACCCAGCACCTTAGCTATGTGCTCTTGAGTAATCAAAACATTAATTCCCAAAAGATTTGACCTAATCTCTTTTCCTTTGAAGGGTCTCAATCCTAATTGAGCCCTTGATTTACCCTTCAGAGATTCATCATTAGCAACTAATCTTCTGACTTCTTTTTCAGCACTAAACTCATCATAGACGGTTGCCTTATTCCAGAAATTCTTGACTACGTCGTAGTAAACGAACCCATTCAGCATATCAAAGTAGTTCTTCCATTGCTGATCATAGAACAAACTTTGAATATCAATGTCGTTTACTTTCAAGCTTTCAAAGTCTACGAACTTTTCTGTGAGAAATTCCATGGCTTCCCTACCACAGTCATTTGAATTTGGGGGAACTCTGAGTGTTGCTTGAGAGTTTAAATCAATTACAGGTGGTAATTCTGGGTTGAAAGGCTCTTGAATGATGATGTGAGAAGGTTGAGCAGTCATGATTGCAGAAATTTTTGAGAAGATTAGAGCGTTCGAGATTCTGAGTTTTAGGGTTGTGTTGGTAGTGATTGTTTAAAAAATGTGTTTGTGTAAGTGAAGTGACTATTTATATCTAGCAATAAACACACACAGAAAATAAGCACAAAGGAGGGAGCGCGAACAGTTTAAAATTAATTTTAAATTGTATTAACTGCAAATTCATCATTAACTGTTCTCTAACCATCAGGATCTAGACACGTGTAGGAGAGACTCTATCATAGCTGACATGCGTACAGACAACTGTAGTACACTCACTAGTACTAAACGTTTCATTTCCGTTTAGTTCAGAGCCAGACTCATTAATATCTTACACCTCATTAGAATTTGTTACTCTTCATAGCTCATCACATTCAGACTCTGAAAGTTAGAGGTTCTGAACGAGCTTCAGACCCTGATTCCATTTTACATCTCAGAGCTAGTTTTCTTCAGAGATAAAGTGCATGTTCAAATTCTTTTTAATAAAATCAAATCTTTCAATAGCTAAAGGCTTAGTAAATATATCAGCCCATTGATGTTCAGTATCAATGAATTGAATATTTATAGTGCCTTTTTGAACATGATCTCTTATAAAATGATGTTTTATTTCAATATGCTTAGCTCTGGAATGCAAAATTGGATTTTTAGATAAATGAATGGCAGCAGTATTATCACAATAAAGTGGAACACCGCTTTCAGCTATGTTATAGTCTTCTAACTGATATTTCATCCAGAGAAGCTGAGTGCAACATTTAGCAGCTGAAATGTATTCTGCTTCTGCTGCAGACAAAGCAATAGTTGTTTGTCTCTTGCTGGCCCAAAATATGAGATTTTCACCAATAAATTGGCAATTTCCACTAGTGGACTTTCTCTCAATCTTGTCTCCAGCATAGTCAGCATCACAGAATCCAACTAGCTTACTATCTAGGGATTTTTTATAAAGAAGTCATGGATTAGTTGTTCCTTTCAGATACCTAAAGATTCTCTGAACAGCTGTTAAATGAGATTCTCTAGGGTCTGATTGAAATCTTGCACACAGACATACACTGTATAAAATATCTGGCCTAGATGCTGTTAGATAGAGCAAAGAACCAATCATACCTCTATACAGCTTCTGGTCTACTTTGCTTCCAATCTCTTATTTGCTTAAGGTGCTAGTAGGATGCATGGGTGTGGCCATTGTCTTACAGTCTTCAAGATTGAACTTCTTCAGAAGCTCTTTTGTATATTTGCTTTGATGAATGTAAGTGCCATCTTTTCCTTGATTGATTTGAATCCCAAGGAAGAACTTTAGTTCACCCATCATGCTCATTTCAAATTCATCCTGCATAAGCTTTGAAAAATTCTTGCACAAGGAAGCATTAGTAGAACCAAAAATTATATCATCAACATAGATTTGAATAATTAAGATATCCTTCTTAGTTGTCTTTCTGAAGAGTGTATTGTCAATATGACCTTTTTGAAAACCATTTTCCAAAAGAAAATTACTCAGTCTATCATACCAAGCTCTTGGAGCTTGTTTGAGACCATAGAGTGATTTCTTTAGTTTATAAACATAGTCAGGGTTTTTCAAATCCTCAAAACCTGGAGGTTGTTTGACATACACTTCCTTAGAAATAACTCAATTTAGAAAGGCACTCTTAACATCCATTTGATACAATGTAATGCCATTATTAACAACATAAGACAGTAATAACCTGATTGCTTCCAGTCTAGCTACTGGAGCAAATGTTTCTGTAAAATCAATACCTTCTTGCTGACTGTAGCCTTGTGCTACCAGTCTAGCTTTGTTTCTTACAACCTCACCTTGTTCATTCAGTTTATTCCTGAATACCCACTTAGTTCCAATGATGTTCTTATGTGCTGGTCTTGGCACTAAATCCCATACATCATTTCTTTGAAACTGATTGAGCTCATCTTGCATTGCCACTATCCATCCATCATCAGTTAGTGCTTCATCAACATTCTTGGGTTCAATCATAGATATTAGTCCCAATAAAGAATCATTTTGTTGATAAGCTGACCTTGTCTTTCTTGGGCTTTCTTTGTTTCCAAGAATAAGATCTTCTGGATGAGATGACTTGTATTTGAATTTCCTTCTTGGAGCTTCAGCATTCTCTTGCATTTCATCTTCTGAGATATCATCATGTTCTTCAGATGCTTCTATTGGAGATGCTCCCTCAGAAACTACTTTAATTTCAGCTTCTGAAGTTTCATTAGCTTCTGATGTTTTCTCAGGTTCTGGTAGATTATATTGATATGGCACACCTGCATAGCTATCATCTTGCTCTGACACTTTACTGTCAGGCTCTTTATCATCAAATCTGAAATGTATAGATTCTTCCACTGTGTTAGTTTCCGAATTATACACTCTGTATGCCTTTGAGCATTAAGAGTAACCTATAAAGATTCCCTTACAAGCTTTGGCATCAAATTTCTTTTTATAGACCTTATTGTTTAAGATGTAGCAAGTACATCCAAACTGATGGAAGTAAGAGATATTGGGTTTTCTTCCTTTGAAGAGTTCATATGTTATTTTATTCAATATAGGTCTGATATAGATCCTATTTTGAATATAATAAGCTGTATTCACAGCTTCTGCCCAGAAGTCCTTAGCAAGTTTAGTCTCATGCATCATGGTTCTTGCCATCTCTTGTAAAGACCTGTTCTTTCTCTCTACAACACCATTTTGTTGTGGTGTTCTAGGAGCAGAGAACTCATGGATAATTCCATGGTCTTCACAGAAAGTTGCAAAGGGTTCGTTTTCAAACTCACCCCCATGATCGCTTCTGATCCTTAGGATCTTAAGACTTTTCTCACTTTGCACTTGTGTGCAGAAGATGTTAAATACATCATATGCATCATCTTTTACTCGTAAGAATTTAACCCATGTCCATCTACTGTAATCATCCACTATGACAAGTACATATTTCTTCCCATTGATTGAGGTTGTACTAACAGGACCAAATAAATCAATGTGAAGCAATTCAAGAAGTCTTGAAGTAGAGACAATGTTTTTGGGTTTAAAGGAAGTTTTAGAAATTTTCCCAATCTGACAAAGACCACACAGAGCGTCTGAGTGATAGTTGAGATTGGGTAGGCTTTTAACCAAGCTTAGTTTGCTGAGCTTGGAGATTAATCTCCAATTAGCATGTCCTAAGCGCTGGTGCCAGGCCCACTTCTCATCACTCAGAGATAGTAGACATACTATCTTTTGCTCTGTGAGTTCTGAGAGATTGACCTTATAAACATTGCCTTTCCTTAGGCCTCTGAATATTACGGATTTGTCAGATTCTCTAGTTACAGTACATGACTCTTTATCAAAAACTACCACAAATCCACTATCACAAAATTGACTGATGCTAAGTAGATTGTGTTTCAGGCCTTCTACAAGCCATACATTATTAATAGATAAGGAAGAATTACCAACTGTACCTATCCTAGTGATCCTCCCTTTATGTTTACCTCCAAACCCCACATTTCCTCCCTCTTTCAGAGTGAGGGTTTGGAACATACGCTTTTCGCCCGTCATGTGTCGCAAGCATCCACTGTCCAGGTACCATGAATGCTGCTCTGGCCTTCTTGGATCGCAAATCTGATACAAAGATAATCTCAGCTTTTGGTACCCATATTTTTATGGGTCCTTTATGGTTAGTCTTAATTGCCTTAGGTGGTCTTTGTTTGAAATATCTATCAGAAATTCTAGAGTTGTTAAAGCCTTTTGAAATACTTATAGGCTTCGTATAGTTCTTAGATTTAGCTCTAGAATATACCAGTGTTTTGTTTGTTTTGACATTGGTCTGAGGTCTGGAGGCCTTAGGCTCTGAAGAGTTCAGAGTCTGAGACTTCTTAACCTCTGACTCAACTATTTTTTCAGAATCTGGTATAACTTTAACTTCTGAATTACTTTTCACAAAGACAGCCTTAGGTTTTGCTTTATCAATGTTAGAGGGTTTAGAAAATAATGAGTTTTCTTTAAAACGTGAGAACCCAAGACCTTCACCTCTATTTCTACTGACATGGAAAATTAAGGAAGCTATCTTAGTTCTCTGCATGCCATTGATAAGAAGTTCTTGCAGAGCAAATTCATGCTCTGGAGGAACCTTATCATTATATACGTAATGGGTCTCAAGAAATGAGTTTCTGCTTTTCAGAGACTCATTTTCTTCGCTCATTACGTTTGCCTTTTCAGTCAAGTGATTGTAAGACTTTTTGAGAACTTTACATTCACCTGCCTTTTTGTGAGCAATTTTAGGGCATCTTTAAGAGAATCTACTAATTCTGATCTAGCCAGTTTAGCAATTACCTCTTCTTCATCCTCAGAGTCTGAGTCTGCTTCAGAGTCTTCTCTGTCAGAAGTAGTTGCCATCAAAGCTAGATTGGCTTCCTCATCATCATCTGAGTCTGAGTCTTTATCAAGATCTTCCCAAGTTGCTAGAAGACTCTTCTTGACTTTACTTTTATATCTTTCCTTGCTAGAGCTTTGCTTGGATGATCTGCTCTTGTTTTCCGGACAATCAGCAATGAAATGGCCAGGCTTGTTGCACTTGAAACACTTGTTTTGGTCTTCCTTTTTATCTTTACCAGTACTAACTTTCTTGGAAGACCCTTCAAACTTGCCTGCATATTTCTTGCTTCGTTTTGCCCACTGTGAAACCTTGGCAGCCATCAGCACCATCTCTTCTTCATCATCAGACCCAATCTCTTGACCCTCTTCAGAAGCTTCGTCTTCAGATTCAATAACCTTGGCCTTCAGAGCCTTGGATGAGCCCTTAGAAATTAAGGTTATTCCCTTCAGCTTCTTGGTTGATTCATCAGTTACTAATTCCATTTCATGACTCTTTAATGAACTGATTAAATCTTCCAAAGTTACTTCATCTAAATTTTTGGCTTCTTGAAAAGCTGTCACCTTGGGTATCCATTTTGGAGGTAAGCTTCTGAGTACCTTTCTCACATGATCAGCCACAGTATAACTCTTGTCTAATACTTGAAGACCAGAGACTAGAATTTGAAACCTAGAGAACATAGCTTCAATGTCCTCGCCGTCCCTCATCTTAAACAACTCATACTGATGTACCAACAGGTTAGCTTTTGCCTCTCTAACCTGTTTGTTACCTTCATACTTGGATCTCAAGGACTCCCAAATTGACTTAGCAGTCCTTTTATCCCCAATTTTTAGGTACTCATCATGTGAGATTGCGTTTGTCATCATTCCCTTCACTGAATGATGTTTCTTGTATTCCAATTTCTGAGAAGGTGTGAAAGACTTTCTGTTCTGTTAGCTAACCACTCCTTCTTTGCCCATATTTTCAAACGCAACTCCTTCTTCTACCAAGTCCCATAAATCACAATCAATACCTATAATATAACTGTACATCATGGTTTTCCAGAAGGGATAAGCAGTCTCTGTTCCATTGAAAAATGGAACCTTGTCAGAAGATTTCCTCTCATGTGCATTAGAATCATAGTTGTATGGAATCTCATTTTTCTTTCCTCCATCATTTCCAGCAGCGTCAGACATGTTTTTCCAATAGATCTTTTACTATTTCACTGTAAGGTGAGTTAGGCAACAGACCTAGCTCCTGATACCAATTGAAGGTGGAAAAACACAAGAAGGGAGGGTTGAATTGTGTTTTAAAAATTGAATCTTTTTCTCAAATAAAAACGAGTTAGCAGCGGATATAAACACAAAACAAAAGAGATGCTGAGTGGGAGAAAGAAAGACACAGAATTTATCCTGGTTCCTCTCACAAGTTGAGAGTACGTCCAGTCCCCTTGTTACTAACAAGAGTTTTTCACTATAATCTTCACAAGAATACAACTTGCTCAAGCACACATGCAAGAGACTTCTCAGATTGCTCAAGTTACACTTAACGAGAGACTTCTCAAACAAACTTACAAGTAAGAATGAATGTTAATGGACATTTGATATACTATCAGAGGTGTTTACAAAATACAACGCAAATTTGCTTAAAGACTAAGAATGACAGATAGGTTCTTGAATGTCAGAATGCTTCAAAGTCTTAAACGCAATAATAGAACAGTAGTCATTTCTTCCATTTGAGTCTTCTATTTATACTTCAGTGGAATGTGATGACCGTTGCAGAGAGATAAGATGCCAGCTGGAATTTCATCGTACAATTGATAGTTGTACATTGCCTTCTTTGGTAAAGAACTTCAATTCCACTACCTTGCAATTTGAATCATCACTCAACCATTTTGAGTAATAATAGTACAGTCATACAATCCTCAAATGCGCTCCACTTATGGATAAGGTTAACGTTGTACCAACGAATATTCTTTCCTATGGATATGACAGAGTCCCAAAGTGGATTGTTCTTCAATCATTGATTCTGACTCTGTCAGTTCTTGAGTGACGCAAATTCCTTTTGTTTCAGAGTCTGTAGATGTAGCTTCTCAAGGTCTTCAGCTTCTGAGTCCTTTCAGAGCCTAGCTGTTGTCCTCAATGCCACTTACTCCAGAACTTGAATTTTAAGCTTCTGATGATCAGCGATATACTTTCAGAGCTTCTTAGCTTGGCTTCTCTGCTTTTATTCATAGTGCTTCTGAATGAATTTTAACTTTGAATTCTGCACACTAGAATAATCATTAGTAATACCAATTGCAATTTTAATACTTTGTTATCATCAAAACCAATCAAAATACTGGGGATTTATGTCAGACCCACTTTGTTCCAACAAGAATGAGTGCTAACGTGAGGAAAGACAGCTGGAAGATTTCCCATGTGCAATTGTACTATCATCGTACTAATCATTTGGGGGAATATGCTTTATTCATTTGGGCTGTCTTATCCTCAATAGGGAAGGCCCGGGATCCAAGAGAAGTGCTATAAAAAGGAGCCTTAAACCCTAGAGTTAGAGAGAGCTAAGCCGTTGTGAAGAACAAGAGAAAACCTAAGTGTGCGGCCGCTGCTTGCTGATTACCGGAGTCGTGACTGTTGCCGATACTGGAGCTTAAGACATCTTTTCTAGTGCCGACACGGTTATAGGTTTACCTTTAGAATTCATTTTAATGTGTAAGCTTATTATTCTGGTTGTTATGGTTTCTAAGCTCACCATGAGCTAAACTCTTGATGTTGAAATTATGTGAAGTTCAATGAAAGTTTAATGCTATTCATGTGATGTGATGTGTGTATGTTTACTCTTTTAGTTCATTTGATATTTTGTCATATATTTGCATCTAGGATTGATCAACTTAGATCTGAATACAAGTTCGTTGTTAAGAGACATCTAATAATAAACGGACTTAATGAACTAATATGGTTAAGTGAGGTATAGACATATATTCTCTACCTAGTCTTAGACATAAGCTAGGGCCATAGTAAGAACACAACCACGGATTTCTGAACTGCAATGAAGTAAGTTTGACCTAGACATAGGACCCATCTTATCACACATTGTATAATTTAACGTTGTAGAAATACACCACAAGGCAAGAGTTACTTACAGGAGCTTTGCCTTCACTTATCACATCACACACCTGCATTAAACCGGATTTGAATGAATCATAGTTTCAACATACTTTCATAACTGTTTTCTCAAAACCCTAATTTAATCATTCTTGCTGTTACCCAAAAATTGCTACTTTTATTTATTTATTTATTGTTAATCACTCATGAGCATAAAACTGTTTGGATTGCTATTGGAACGAAATTCCCTTATCACAATCCGTGTGGGATCGATACTTTTTCTTATTACTTGCTGCAAACATGACTGTGTATACTTGCACATTGCTTTTAAATACAACTGTCAAACAAGCGAACATGACTCGAAACTTGGATTATCCCACTAATCTGACTTTGTTTAATACAGATGAATGGGGCAATACAGCTTTAGAGCCACGCAGAGTGTACCATCACTGAATATAGGTTTCCATGCCTCATTCTAGCTCTCAAGATCTAATTGACACGCAAAATTGGCAAACAACAACAATCCTTTCACGATTCCTGCACATCAATCCTATTGGATTCAGATTTCGCCTAACAGATGAAGGGATCCTAAGTCTACCATATCCAGATTCCCTAAAATCCAAACAGTACCCCTTTCATTACCAATCTTCCCGCCAACGCATATCGGCAAAGAATATGTATTATTAGTTTAGAGATGTGAATTAAAGGATGATGAGGGACATGTAAAATGATCGGAATATTTTATCCACAACTAAACTGAACCATGAAAATTGAATAATCTAGACATATGTTACCTCCCAAAGCAATCAGTAATTCCTCACCTTGAGTGAGAAGTTCAAAAGGAGGGCCTAGAGTTGCATGTACAATGATAGAGTTGTATATGTTAAACATTGGAGACTGAAAACATATATGACATCATAGGAAAACTAAAAGAAAAAAAAAGGATCAAATACTCAAGACATTGTAGAAAAACCAAAAGGAAAAAAAGAAAAAGAAAAAAGGCCATACTACCATTTGATAGCTATTCGTCACTCCCCTAATTGTTTCACCTTAAAGTAAAACAACCTGCCAATGTTATGTACTAAAACTTAAGGTTAATTAAGCACCCATTGTTAAGTACTAAAAAGTGTGTTCAAATTTTTATAGGAGAGTAAGTTGAGTTTGTAACCAAAATTGATTTAGCAAGATTGCCTTGAATCTTATCCCATTTGTAGGATATTAAAAGAGACCAATCAAATTTACTGAAAGATGAATACATCATATATAGTCATTGAAAACAAATAATAGGATTTCAAGGTTAAGAATAAACTAACCAAGAATTTAGCACTTCCAAAATCGCATATCTCCAGTTAGTGAGTGTGAGACCTTGCAGGTTCACAAATTTAAGAAAAATGGACTTAATAGTATGAATGCTATATTCATAGTCACTTCAAATGGTATATAAACTACAAAAAACTTAAAGTATCCGAGCAAATATACCTGTAAATTTTGATGTTTAATATCCCTGTGACATACTCCAATACTGTTGTGAATATAAGCAAGTGCTCTGCAATTCTACAATTGAAAAGAGAAAGGATTATCAAACCAACAAAGTGATATGAACACTGATTTCACAATATTTGGTTAATTAAAGCTAGCAATAAAAAGAAAAGGAAATAAAGCAGTCCTCAAACATTTTCACACCAAAGGTAAAAAAATGTTTTTAAAAACTGACCAATAATAAGCAATGTTAAATAAATATAACTACCTTGTATGCTCTTTGGAGTCAATAAATTAAAGATTCAATACCCATATTGATCTATCACAAACAATTCAATTTCCAATAAAAATAAAATTCAAATTAGTGGCTGACTGACTAGGGTCTGGCAAGTGCACCAGACTGTCGTTTAGTAATAATTCACACTCTAGGTGTCTAGAATGAGTTCCTGTCCACAGAGATCGTGCCGAAGCTTTACTAGCGTTATTTAAGTCCGTGATAGTTTGCATTTGCTTTGTTTTTGAAAAAGGTTTTATAAAAATAGCGTAATGCTTGCAGAAATATAAATAATAGAATGTATAAATATAATAGATTCAAGAAATATAGAGGCTAGGTATGGTGGTTGGACTTACTCCCTTCTTCATATTTGGCATGATCGGTGTATAACATAGTTACTTAGATTATGTTCGGCGGTGAATTATCCTTGTTGTAGTAATACCTTACTATTACACTATGTTTATTAAAGTTTCCCTACATTAACAACTAAGGTACCTACGAGAGCCTAACCTCGATGTGTCACATACCCTAATTACTAAGTGAGTTGTTTATAAACATGCGTTATAATCTTCATCAATTAACCTCTAGGTCCTAGTATCGGGCCGTTCATCTTCTAAGTGCTCAGTTCACACCTAGTTCATGATTCCTCCTCTAACCGCTCAGTTCACGACTAGTTCAGGATGTTACCGTCTCTCTACACCTAGCATTATTTACTACTAGTTCCGGACCATATTAAGTAATAACCTAATATCAATTCTATGGGCGCTCCCGCTTATCCGGCCAGATTAAGAGAGACGTTATTAAAGCGCAAGAAAGTAAATAACAAACACAAATTACTAAATATTCATAGGGGAGTTCATTTTCTCCACCACAACCTAAGGCATAATTACAAAAGACTACATATTTAAATTACAAGAATATAACCTAAATACAAAAGCCTAAATAAAACATACCTTGCTGAGTTAGTTTCCCGTAAGGGGAGAAAACTATGCCCAATAGAGCTCCCCTGAACCTCTCCTTATAGTAGAGAGTGTTCTACTATTTCTGAATGATTTTAACAATGAATGGGAGGCTCTATTTATAGTTTTCGTA
Organism: Trifolium repens; assembly: GCA_030408175.1. Classification (NCBI taxonomy): domain Eukaryota; kingdom Viridiplantae; phylum Streptophyta; class Magnoliopsida; order Fabales; family Fabaceae; genus Trifolium; species Trifolium repens. Next base: position 20,456,696 of record CP125848.1, read on the forward strand.
ATGGGCCTCAGCATGGTCATCGTGCTGGGATGAAGCCATCGTAGTGCGATGTGAAGATTCAGTTCAATTTTATAACTGATCCTGTGTGTTTCATCAGCATGGGCGCCAAGTTACTCCATCGTGCTGCGATGTAGTGCATCGTGCTGTGATGAACATATATTTTGCAGATTTATTTCTTCTGATTTCTTGGCAAGCAAGCAGCTTCCATCGTACGGAAGACATCGTACTACGATGGAATGCTCATTTTCTTCACTTTTTTGGCTTTTTCTTGTCTTTTGGCATCTTGGACTCTGTCTTGATGCTTTTTCCTGCTTTTGTAGGTTTTCCTTCGTATTTGGGCCTGTCTTGGTCTTTTTACTAATAATAATACTACTAAAAATACCATAGAAATTCCTGTCATCACCGACAAATACTGGAAAATACCATAATTATATATTGCTGGAACATTGAGCACATCAGTGTATGAATCTGGCAAAAAACATATATCATGTTGTTTTCTTAATTTTGTCTAATAATTACAAATTCTGGATTCAATCCCTTTGAAGCAAAATTAGTTAAGCTCACTTTATAAAGCAATTTTTCTGAATTAGTAGTAGATTTATGTTGATCATGAAAAGCTTTTAGTTAATTATTCTGATTGAATAATTTTAAGAGCAGACAAAAAAATTATGAACACAATTCATTTTCTAAAAGGCCAAGTAAAATCATATATCCACTTATGATGATTTTAACATCTCTTGATTTTAACATCTTCTGATTACTTTTTACTTGGAACAATCATATCCATTGATCTTACCATTTTAAAACAATCAAAGAAAAACAAAGGAACTTAATATAAAGGAACATATATAGCAAGTCCTTAGTGAATGAAAAATAAGACTGGCCACATTGTAAGTTACATTTAAAAGAGCAAATAAACTTAAAAAACCAAACCATAGTACAATGCAAATTAATATGGTTCTAAAGGACAAATATCAATGGATTAAAAACCAAATAGTCGACACCAAGGATCAAATTGGCACATATAGAAAAATAATATTGGATATGGTCAATTTTTTGATCAATCAATGAACAAATAAAAGTGAAACAATCAGTTATATTTATAAGGTCCAGCATGGCTATTCTTGCATACTTGAAAAATAAAAATATTACTCAATCAAAGTTTAGAAGCATAAAATAAGTGAAATTCTTACCTATATATATGAGGTGAAGGAAAGTCTTGATATCTTCAACGAAATAGGCAATTTTACCCTAATCCAAATCTACTTTCTTCAAACACCCTAAAAATCAAACAACTCAAATCAGCAAATCACATTTGAAATTAGCAAATCCTCGAATCTGACACTTGATTCATACACACTAATCAACAGAGCTTGTTGAATCTGTCTTGAAATTCCTGGCACGCTGTGCACGATGTGCTACACGATGCTCTAAGCACTGCAACAGGTCTAGCACGTAATAATCCAAAGCATACAAAAGAAAACAAATAAAGAAGACAAGTATTTGTTAACCCAGTTCGGCGCAAACAGCAACCTACGTCTGAGGGATACCAATCCAGGAAGGAATATCACTATAATAGCCCTAGTTCTAAGTTCTCAGCAAACACCCCGTTTACAACTTACAACCTAGACACTACCAATGACTCTTCAACCTAGGAACTCCTAGATCTGAGATCTCATCTCACTCCCTTACAACCTTACAGCCAGTAAGGATTTCACGAACACAATAACAAAAGAGTTTTGGAGACACACTCCTAAAACTACACACTCGTACCTAAAGGCTTAGAGTGATGCACAAAAACCAATCATACTCCATGCTTAAAAGCTTTGGAGAACATACAGAGTTACAACTCAATAAAACAGTCCTACAAAAGTATCAAGATGATACTAGAGAGGCTCACAAATAAAGCACAAGGCTTACAAAGACACGAAACCCTAAAAGTCTACATTTTGATATATTGGTTTCGGTAAAGAAACTAGGTTTAGCTCCGTCCTTTCAATAGTTCAGCCAATTCTTCCTTGATTCAGAAATAGCAAGGGCTTGATTTGTTTGACCCAAGCAATAACTCCACATTAATTAAAATAGATTCTCTACAAATATATTCTTCAAGGAGATTCTCTTTAGAAATATTCTTGCTAAGGATCTGAAGCATTAAAAAATATTCCTCATAATTAGTCTGATTAAATGCACCATGCAAGATCCATGAGAGAGAAACCAAACATTCCATAAATAGATCATGTCACGAAGACTCCTCGTGAGATGTCATGATGCTTAAGGCATCTTGTCGCCCATCCTGTTTCAAGGTTTATTTTACCAAAAATGCAGCCAATACCAAAGACTCAACAAACTCCTCCTTTGGCAAAATTTGGCTAAAACAAAAATATGACCATACAGATACTACTTAAACAGATACTTCAACTACTTCGCCTTAAATGGTCTGGAAAATAAACATTGATAGGATGTGGAATAGAATGCTTCAACATTTCACAAAACTACTCCCCCTACACATATGCATAGGATGTTGGAGCATCGTATCCAACATCTCCCCCTGCATAACACAAATCAGCTCCCCCTCAACACTAAAACGTATGCTCCCCTTGAATATGCATACCACAAGAACAATATAGGAGCAACAAACACATCTTCTTCTTCCTTGTCCATAGAGCCAGAAAGTATCTTCACTGCATCTCACCCATAAAAAGAACAGGATGCCTACTCTGATACCAATTGAAATTCCTGGCACGCTATGCACGATGTGTTACACGATGCTCTAAGCACTGCATCAGGTCTAGCACGTATTAATCCAAAGCATATAAAAGAAAACAAATAAAGAAGACAAGTATTTGTTAACCCATTTCGACGCAAACAGCAACCTACGTCTGGGGGATACCAATCCAGGAAGGAATATCACTATAATAGCCCTAGTTCTAAGTTCTCAGCAAACGCCCCGTTTACAACTTACAACCTAGGCACTACCAATGACTCTTCAACCTAGGAACTCCTAGATCTGAGATCCCATCTCACTCCCTTACAACCTTACAGCCAGTAAGGATTTCACGAACACAATAACAAAAGAGTTTTGGAGACACACTCCTAAAACTACACACTCGTACCTAAAGGCTTAGAGTGATGCACAAAAACCAATCATAATCCATGCTTAAAAGCTTTGGAGAACATACAGAGTTACAACTCAATAAAACAGTCCTACAAAAGTATCAAGATGATACTAGAGAGACTCACAAATAAAGCACAAGGCTTACAAAGACACGAAACCCTAAAAGTCTACATTTTGATATATTGGTTTCGGTAAAGAAACTAGGTTTAGCTCCTTCCTTTAAATAGTTCAGCCAATTCTTCCTTGATTCAGAAATAGCAAGGGCTTGATTTGTTTGACCCAAGCAATAACTCCACATTAATTAAAATAGATTCTCTACAAATATATTCTTCAAGGAGATTCTCTTCAGAAATATTCTTGACAAGGATCTGAAGCATTAAATAATATTCCTCATAATTAGCCTGATTAAATGCGCCATGCAAGATCCATGAGAGAGAAACCAAACATTCCATAAATAGATCATGTCACGAAGACTCCTCGTGAGATGTCATGATGCTTAAGGCATCTTGTCGCCCATCCTGCTTCAAGGTTTATTTTACCAAAAATGCAGCCAATACCAAAGACTCAACATGTCTCTTGGACGAAAGAAACAATTTATACATGCATATCCATAAATCCACCAAAAAAATAATATACAAGCAAAATAAATGCTGAAATTTAAAACATATGAGCCATGAAATCGAGATAAAACTCACATGCATGTCAATAAATTTACATAAACAATGAAAATCCAAACGAATCTAACGTCAATAGATAAAAAAGTTAAAACCACAAATGAATCAGAAACGGATTTTTAAAAATAAGGGTAACGACATTAAAATGAAACTAAGGAAAACCGAAACAATATCCAAGTCCAAAAATTACAGAAAACACTCATTAAATTAACCAAAATGATGAACAAATCAAAAAGGGAACCTTACAAAAGTTGTGTTCCATCCAGAAATATTGACATGCATCCTTTCAAGTGATTGCAAAATTAGCAATTAAAACTTGGTTAGAAAAAATACATAACAAATTTCAGTGTCCAGAACCAAAGATCCTTGTCCCTATAGACATAAAATTGAAAAATTAAAACTTGGTTAGGGAAACATACATACATAATAGATAATAGTGAAAAATTTCAAAACAAAATCCAACAATTAGGGTTTGAAAACCCTTTTTATCGCTTAAGGCAAAAATATCCAGAGATCCAGGACTTACATGCATGTTTTACAGTGATCGTTGTGTTGTTGGATCCACGGTCTATTTCCGTTACAGAAGCTCCTCAGCTGGGTATGATTGAGCATGAAGAAATCAGATTAGCAAAGTTTGAAACGGCGAGGCAGAGAGATAAGCAAGGAGAGAGAGAGACGCAACACGATAGAAAGAGAAAGTTACCGATGATATGCGATGATCTTGAATGGAGATGACGACGGCGGAGACAACGGCGATGACTTTGCATGTAGAGGACGGCGGCGGAGAGAACGGCGATGGAGAACGGAAAATGATTTTTTTTTTATTTCTTCTTCTGCTTGCGTGAGAGATAGAGGGTGAGAGAGAAAGATTGAGGAAGCAGAGAAAGGGAGTGAGGACGAGTGAGAGAGAAAGAGCGTGTGTGAGGGAATGAGAGAGTGTGCAATGGGTCTATGTAGAGGCCCAGTAAAATTGCATGCAAGGCACCAAGTGTCACTCAATTAACATAGGACAACATGCAACCAATTATTTTGCAGCAAGAAGATACCACAAAACCATGGTTCCATAAGAAAACCAGCCCATAGTATGCATAAACAATACATGTGTCAATAAGCAAATGGAAGCAAATGAAAGGGCGTGTGTCAATTAACTATAGGTCAATCCAATCCATGACATAAGCATGACATAGGCAAGTAGGGTTTTGTGGAGGGGCATTAGGGTTTCAACCCTTACCTTTAGTATAATAGAAGAGTATAATAGAAGATAGAAGATGATTAGGGTTAGAAAGAGAGGGTGGATGTTGAGCAAGAAAAGGGTAAAAGTGGGAGTTTGATTTATGATATTTTTTGCAAATTTTTGTGTTCTCTTGTCCTCTCTTTTGGTCATGAGGTGGATGGTTTAGAAGGTTCTAGATGATGATTTGGATAAGAGAGGGAAATGGTGAAGTGGTGCCAATTTATTTTGTTTGATAGATTTTCCCTTTTTCTTTTTGTGAATAAAAAAAATGAAAAATAAGGAAAACATTTTTGAAATTTGAATAAACAAGTAAAGACCAATAATGTGAAAGAGAGAACAATCATGCAAAGAAAATGAGCCTAAGGGCTTTTCTGAAAAAAAATTGACTTTTTGGTTAACTGGATTTTTGGTCAACTGTTGACTTTGGTCAAAGGTTGACTTTTTGTTGACCTTTCTTCTAATTTTTTTTTTTTTGGATAAAACCATGGTTAAGGGAAAAAGAGTGCAAAACACAATTATATCTCCCCCTCATAAGGACATTTATATCTGAGACGAAGAACCTCAATTAATCTTCAACGTAGTTGATAAATAGTTTTACTTGACGATGACTGATTTGTAGAAAGATCTGATTCTTCTCCTTTAATATACTCTTCTCTGAATTAGCCGTGGATGTGATACTATCTTCTTCAAGTTTGTTGTATGTGTAGAATAACAAACCTCAACAAAACCACATTCTAAACTTCTTTGATGTAGTGCTAAAACTTTCACATAATTGGTTGATATTGTTGTATCTCCAAGATACAAATTATATACTTGACTTTGTTCAAATATATTTGAGTTTATTTATATCATTACATACATAATTAGCAAATAGAAATAATGTTCTCAACGGAACGAAAATACGGTACTCCAAGACCAATTCAAGCAATTGATCATTTTATCGAGACATGAAATGATCTTTGCTCATATCAAGTGATATTGCAATCAACAAATTATATTTGTCCATATCAAACTGATTTAGTCCTTTTGATATATAAGTTTCTCGATGAACAAAATCTTGTTGAAATACCAAGTTTGTAATTCCAAACAAACTTTTATCTTCAAAGATATTTCATTTCAAACTTATCTTTGATCAATAGATTTCAGAAACTCTTCAGCAGTTCTGGTCAAACTTGTACCAATATGCTTCAATAACAAGTCAAACTTTTAATATTTGTATTTCAACATTTTCTATTCACACGAAAATTGATTCGTATCTCATAATTTTTACATCTTCAGATGTATGGACCGCAAGTCCACAATCTCTCACTTTGCAAAGTGGCTTTAATTACTTAGCAATTGCGTCTTTTCATTTAGACAATCATCGTGTTGTCTATAATTCTAAATAAACTTTAATTCATGATCCTCATTATATTTTATCATATATGACGCTATATTATATAAATAAAAATATCGTCAACGTTGACTTCATTTCGGTTCCATCATATTCCATTCATGACATAATTTCCATCAATTACATAATTCGTTGAGATTTCTATGATTAAGTTCTTTTGGAACTGAAAAATCAATTATGTCAAATGTTCTTTTGAGATTGTCATATCCTCACTTGGGTCATATTTGATATTAGCTCATTTTCTAATTTGAGGATTTTTATCATTGGAACCTACCACGCTTCAGGGTGGTTAAGACTCATTTGCAATATAAGATTGCCCAACAGGGACATCCATTTTGATTGGAGCATTAGCAGCATATAATTTATTTCATAAACTTTGCAAATGATTTATTTTATGAACTTTTGGTTCATATTGATTTCTAAGAAGATCAATATGAGATAATAATAATAATAATAATTTTTTATTTCAAGTGATTCATTGGAACTTCTGGTTCACAATTTCAGCTGCTTATTCTCTCTCCCTAATATTGGAAAAATTAGTTCATCACTTGATAATTAGCCTACAAGGTTGTAGATATGTCTCCAATTTTTCTATCTCAAAATACTTTATAATGTATGAAGATTCATATCAAACATATTTTCCCAATATTCTTTAATAATTTATCTTAGTGCATTATATTGGAGCAACTAGAACATACCAATTTTAAGACCAAGTATGTTTCGGATATTCAAGACCAAGTAAGGAGGACATATATATTGAAGAGTCCAACACAACCAATTTTGGAACTGATAAACATTTCGTATTTCCATTGGTTTATAAGAGAATTTGCCTCCTAGTTTTATGTAGTACACTATTCATATGTTATATTTCATCCCTCTAATTTGACTCATGTTTTGCTGGTTTTTTCTGGTTTGTGTAGCCTTTTATTTATTTGAGCCTTAATTATATTGGAAACAAGGTTATACATTTTCTTGTCGTTTCTTGCTTAAATATTGGAAACTAGTTTGATACCCGTGCCTCCGCACGGGTCGCGCCTTCGACGCATTCCTTACGTTGTGGGTGTATTTGGGTCGGGAGTTTTCGAAACAAATTTATAATTTTTAGGGATAAAAGATTTTATTAAGAATGTTCTTTTAATTCTTTTTTATATTTATCGGTTAATTGAACCGTTAATTTTGTTAAACATTTCAATTAGTTTATCAACTATCAACCAATAACTATCAGCCATAAACTATAAGCTATAAGCTACCAGGCAAAAGGTAGCTTATCAGCTATCCTAGCAACAATTTGTTCCTCATATTATATGGTTTTAATCATCTTTCCCGTGTACAATTATTAATTAAAAAAATTCATCAACAAATCGTTCTTTGTGTAAAATATTTGATTAAAAAATTCTATCAGTGACAACTTGTTTCCCATTTTATTTGACTTTTTGTTCGGTTTCTCTATGTTCAATAGCTATTAAAAAATTTCGTCAACAACTTGTTCTTCATGTATAATATTTGATTAAAAAATTTCATTAGCAACAACTTATTCCCTATAATATTTGATTTTTTTTATCAGCTTCCCCGTGTACAATAATTATTAAAACTTTTCATCAGCGAAAACTTGTTTCCCATATTATTTGATTATTTTATCAACTTTCATGTATACAATAGTTAAAAAATTTCCTCACCAAAAACTTATTTTTTGTGTATAATATTTGATTAAAAAATTTCATCAGCAACAACTTAAGGTGGTCTAACATCCTAATTATATTAACTAGACTTTTTACCCGTGCTCGCACGGGATTCATGGGACACACTCGTTCAATTATATAATATGTATATTAATAATATGTGATAAACTTAAATTATATGATATATGATATTAAGAATATAGCATTCCCAGACCAAAAATGATGCATCAATGTCATTATACCTCTTAATCACCTACGTTTATGTATAACACAGAGACCATAATTAAAAAAAAATCTAATGGGGGCGAACAAACAATAAACATATATAAAAAGAAGTAATTCATATGTTATAAGAATATAATTCATAGGTTTAGAAACTAAAATTTCTTTAAAAGATATATTTGAAGTACTAACACCTTGTAAAACCTAAACCTCTTGTCAGCAATTCTAAGTACAAATTGAAACAAATGAGACCTCAACTCTATACAAAGAAATAGTAAAAAAAAATAGTAAAAATGCTAATTAATTGATAATATAAGCTTTACATATGCTTACCTAGTTTAGTTATATAGTCTGAACAGGCAAATCACGATTTATAATTAGCTGTGTTCCAAATAAAGGCATTCGACATCCTCATAGCACCTACATGTATAAATTAAAACATTGTAATCAATATTAATATAACCTCATAATTTTGGACATATTCTTAATAAAAAAAATAAGTAACTATAATTGATTAATTTCTACTATAAAACTTTGAAGTCTTTCCAAGTTGCAATATCACAATTATAGAAGATGATAATTGATATATAGCTTGCAAGAAATTTTTGCAATTGATCTGCAAATTGATTCCAAAGAATTAATGACATAAATTTTATTTTCTCTGCAGACACATGCTGGCCATATATAATAACCTTCAATATTATTTATTTATATTAAAATACAATTAACGAATATATTCCCAAAATAAATTACACTTACTCTGGATCTTTTAGAGTCAGGTCAATAAGTTGCATATTTTTACCGTTCTTAAAAGTTTCCTTGATTCGATCTTTCTCAATTACATGTTCAATAACGTCTGAAAGTATAATATAAAATTATGATTAAAATTCATGTCTATGATCACGAAAAAATTGGAAACTAAAATACTGAGTTTATGAAAATATGAATGGAAGAGATAATAACATGCTATCATTTAAAAATAGAAAACTGTGTTTATTGCTTTTAAAAAAAATTGTTTCATGCTATTTCCAAGCAATCCAAGCACAATTTTCGCAGATATCAGTTGTTAAGCAACTCAGATAATTGTCGACATGAGTAAATATATATTTATTTTAATTTTATTAGGATTCTGTGTAAAAAAAAAAGCGAGATTATCATTTTATCATAGTTTTGGGGATTGACATGAGATTCAAATTAGGAAACTTTTCTCCTTTTTTGTTTTTTTTCTCTTGTGAAGGTCAAATTTCTCTTCTTCATTATTAATTTTAATTGGATTTTATGCCAAACATAACTTATTAGGTTAAATGCATCCAATAATATTTTGCCATATATTATGTTTTTAAACACATGACATGTCACATTCATTAATTGATGTGGCAACATAATATTGGTTTAAAATTCACATATTATGTTTTTAAACACGTGTCACATTCATTAATTGATGTGGCAACATAATATTGGTTTAAAATTAGGTTCATATTAAGTTTTTATCGTAGCCATTGATATAATATTTTTTTTCACGTGTCAAAATCTGGACCATTCATATTAGGGTTAGAGTTTAGGGTGCCTCTAGTTACTCTCGTTTTATTATATTAAGATGTGACCATTAATTTTATCAAAAAAAAAATAGTGACCATTCCTCATTAATTAAAATTATTTAAGAAAAATGAATTTTCTAGAATCTTTCTTTTAATTAAAAAAATAAAAAATAAATAATAGAGTAATATTAAGATCACTTTAAAAGATGAAAAACACTCTACACTTAAATGTTCAATATCAAAAGCATGTGAAACTCTTCTTCTTTTACCCACACCAACCACACACATTTTTTTATTTATGGTTTTTTTCTCTCTAAACTATCATCAATTTACCGATTAAACTAAAACTTGTTGATATTTGTATTTACTAATTTATTATTATTTTTTGATAAAATATTATTTTATGCATTGTAAATAATTAAATTTTGCATAGTATGAAACAATGTGACATCACTGGACTGTAGTGTAATGTCTGTCACACTTTCACTTCATTCATGTTGCCACTTCACTTCATCTCCATGAATCTTTTGTTGTGATTTTTTTTTTTTACAACAGTTAAGTTTGGTTCGGAAGTCAGTTCTGACATTAAGGTTCCAATTAAATTGTGTACTTTTAGATTTGTTTTTAAAATGAATTTTAATTTTGAGATTTTACCTAATTGTTTTTAAAAAAAATTATATTAAAGGTAACACTCCATTTATGTTAGTTTTTAAAATGAATTCAATTTTGATCGTAAAATTTTGAAACTTTTTTAACGGTAGTTTAAATATGCACATATCATTTGTTATTATTAAAAAAATGCACATAATATTAAAAAAACAAAAATAAAAAATCAGCATATATATACACTTTTTTTTAGTCCAGCATATATATATATATACTGAATTATTAATTTTTTGAATAAATTGTTATCACACATTTCTCACATATTAAGGGTATTCATCACAAGTCAATTCCATCCATCTATTTCTCTCTATCTACACGCCACCATCTCATCCCCCCTTGTCTCTTGTGACAGTAACAACATTGACTACTATCAATACACAAGGCTGAATGCAATACACCATTATAACAAATTTACTTTTTTTTAAGCATATGACAAACTTATTTAAGAGTTGAGACTATTACAATTTTAATAATTATTATTCATTATATTATGATTTTTTTGGCCAAATGGTTTTATGACTTTTATCAAATACCAAAAAACAACAAATATTAGTAGTTTGTCAAAAAAGTAATGTTATAAAAATAAAGATAAATATATTTTTTTTACATTACAATGATCATAAAATGATATTATTTCTTCATTTTATTGTAAAAAAAAAAAACTATTCCTTCTCTCTTTCTCCTTTAGCCAGAACCTTCTTCTCTCTTGCTTTGAGACCTTAGGCCCTAGCTGTTGTCTTGCCTCTCATCATCTTGTTCTCCAAAAAAGATTTGATTTCTTAATATTCATAAAAAAGAGGCATCACAAGATAAAATTAGAGTTAAATATTTGTATTTTTCTACAAACTCATCACCACCCCCTTCTTCCTTCTTTATCTACATACTATCTCCTTTACTCCTTCCCTTTAGTTTACAACCATCAACTACTCTTTCAGATTTCGACCACCACAATAGGATAAGAAGGAAAATAGTGTTATTTGTGAGAAAGCTATAGAATAACAAAATACAGATTGTTGTTTGGTATACCTGGAAATTGAATTTTTCATGTTGAATGCATCTTGATTTATTCTATCGTAATGTTGTAATCTGAAAAGAAGAAAGAAAAAAAAAACAAATATTATTGAAGAAAATTGAAGAACAAAGTTAGAGAGAATAAGGATGTATTGAAGAAATATCACTAGTACAGAATGGAGATTCCACTACGGGTGGAAACCACATTCCACTACGGGTCCAGATCCGTCGTTAAGCCACTTGACGTTGTAAGTGGGGGGATTCCACGTCGGGTCCCATCCGTAGTGGAAAGTAGGGATTCCACTTCGGTTGCGTGTCTAAATCCGACGTGAAATGTAATTAACAATATTTTTAAAATAAAAAAAACTTAGGTTTCCGCGTCGGTTTTCTATTAGAACCGAAGTGGAAAGTGGACATTCCACGACGGATTCATCTTAAAACCGAAGTGGTATGCTTGCTTTTTTTTTTTTTTTTTTGGAATATTCTGGTACCTGTAATATTTTCCAGCATCACAAAATAGGCCATTTTGATACCTAATTAATTTCAACCAGTCCCAACATAAGGACAATAACATACAGTCAAAAACAAAGAAAATTGTACATGGAAATATATTAAGGTACGTACGTAAACAATGTCATACCAATTGCATTACCAAAAAAATATTAAACAAAGAACGTAACAATAGTATATTTTAAGGTACGCAACAATGTCATTCCAATTACTACAACATAGAGGCTATTAGACAATAACAAACAAGTACTTAATTATCAAAAGTTTTGTCATAAATTATCCAAAAGTTGTCATATTCGGTCCAACCAACAAATGAAAGTAATACTCCCTCCGTCTCGAATCTTCGGTCCGGCCAATACAAAATTAAGTGCTGAAGCAGCAATGCAAAATCACCGAAAACCTCGACCTTCATAAAACCATCCTAACCAAGAAGACACAAAAGTATCGGCAACCAAGTTCAAAACAGTCCAAAATCAAATTAAATAAATTAAGCAACTAATGAAAAATATAAATTATCATAACTCACCAGTTAAATCTTAACCCTTATATAACTTCAAAAATAATGTTGCCCAAAGTCTTCGCAATTCATACAACTCATCGTTTGATAACTCTTTTGGGTCATTAAATACCTACAACAAGTAAATAACAAGATACATTAATTTAAACAATAAGATGTAATAATAGACTTAGTTTTTTTTTTATAACAAAATTTACATATATAATAAACTAGTAAACCATACACAAGCAAAAGGGAGATACAAACACAACTAGAAACATAAACACAGTATAATAAAACAAACATATAATAATACAAGTTAAATAAATTTATATTACCTCCATCCAAGACCCGGTTATCTTCGCAGAGACAATGTCCAACAAATTTTTCATTACATAGTATCCACAATCATTGGAGTTAGGTTGTTTCCTCGTCTACAAATGAATGACATAATTATAGTGAATACTTAATTATCAAAAAAGTAAATAAAAAGTTAGAATTTATATTTTATACCACACTTACTTTGGGAAAAAGCCATTGAGTGTTATTCTTTCTATTGCCATTCGCCATTTGATAAACCGTAAAAGCACTAATTCATAAGAATAAAAAGCCACATAAAAGCATTAAAAATATAAACTTCCTTTTTTAACAATTTATGTTCATATAGTATACAATATATAATTTAAGCCGATAAAATATAAACTCACCTTTGAACAATATTTTTCATTGTTGGAATAAGATCACGATGTAGTGAACAAAGGACGACCACAATATTTGTATTTAGACAAAGTATTATCAACTGCCAATGTCCTCTGTACGCGTGCGTGGAGGAATAATTATATGATTAATAACTATGTGTTGTAAAAAATAAATAAAGAACACAAATTCATAAAAACTTACCCATGATTAAATGGTATTAATAGAAACTCTTTCTTCTCATTTTGTAACTTATTTTGGATGTATTGTTTACATCTAGCTTGAGATACTTTCTGATTATTAGTTTTCCCAGTAACAGCAATATTGCACACAACAGGGTCCAAACAACCATATACTTCTGATATGTTGTTTTCAATACATAAATGATGAATATACCTGAATATAATTTTGAAATAATTATGAGAGATAACATATTAATAGATATCGATAGTAGTGAATAAGAAAATATACTTACTCGCACCAAACTTGTAGAACAGACATGTCAAGCCAATTACAACCCACCAACAACTCTCTCATACAACTTGAAGACATCCAAAAATTATCGAGCCCCGAACAATAACTTAATGGTAGTTGGAGGTGATCTTCACCATTTTTCAAAAACATCATTAACAATTTCTCAACAGCGTCATTATCATTTTCCCCTTCTGGTACCGGTGCAGCAGAACAACTTCCTTTTGCGCTTCCGGTGACAACAAGTTTATCATTTTGCGCTTCTGGTTCAATGACTTTATTATTTGTTTCTAAGTTTTGGGATAAACCCATAGACTTAAGTGTCTCCATCAATGAATCGTGCATCATCTTACGCTCTTCCGCCAACTTTTTATGCTCTTCCGCCAACTTTTTATCAAATTTTGCTTCCAAATCGGCTTTAAATTCTTCTAGTTGCTCTTTGACATCTATGTTTTCTCTTTGACGTAAAACTTTCGATCTTCCAAAGTAAGTGCTAATATTATGTTTTTTTCCAACTCCACGAACACGACCGCCATGCTCAGATGTTCCAATGGCTTCTGTTAGGATATCATTACGTCCATCTGGTAAAAAGGAACCCTTTTTTGTTTCTTCAACAAGATAATCCTACAACATGCAATTATTTTCAATAATTTATATCGATAACATTTTATATCAATCACATGTATTTTCGAAATTTTACTTACAATTTTCTCAGCAACTTTTTTAACAGCCTCTGATGTGTATCCTCCCCCTTTCTTTGTTCGTGCTCTCGTCCATTTCTCATGGCGATCCGGTGGAGATGGAGGAGTATCATCATCAGTTAATGTAGAATCATCTTTTGATTTCAATAATCTCTTTTCATTCATCATTGTTTCCTCAAGCTTCCTATACCCTCCACGAGATAATCCATGTAGGTAAACATTTTTTGCCATATTATCCTTGCCCCTTTGACTCTTTGCCTAATATAATAGTCAAGTTAAATGAAACCTTACAGAATGTAATTAATTTAAGAACTATAAACTGCAAAGCAAAGCACTAAAAACAATGCAGCCAGCACACAAAAGCAAGCAACAAAGCACTAAAAACAGCCCCCAAAACTAGCCAAAACGCGAGTCAATACAGCAGAAACAGATCCGCCCACCCACTACACTTACCTAGGCAGCAAAACAAACAAAAACCAGGAAAAAAACAGACAGAACCAACAGCAAACAGCAGCACCATAACGCAAACAGACATAACTAACCTGAAATTCAGGGGTTTGTCGAGACTTCACAAACGCTTCCCATATATCTTTTTTGATGTAGTCATACTTGACGTATGGAGGAACCGCACCTGGTTTGGGCCTTGTGATATAATTTCCAGTCAATCGTGCCTTAAAATCTCTCCATCGCTCCCCCGCATAGTTAATCCATACTTTCTTCAAATTATTCTTTTCTTTATCATCATACTTTGGTATATCAAAATGATCCTATAATATTCACATAGTATCCACTTCTGACAAATAGTTTGAACAAAACTCAATAGCTTCTTCTGCAATGTACCTCTCAACAATCGAAGCTTCCGGACGATGTGGGTTTTTCGTATACCCTTTTAGGATTTTCATGTATCGCTCTATTGGGTACATCCACCGTAAATAAATTGGACCACACAATCTAATCTCCCTTACTAGATGAACAATCAAGTGAACCATAATGTCAAAAAATGAAGGAGGAAAATACATCTCCAATTGACACAAGATAACTGCAGCCTCGTTTTCCAACTCGTCTAACTTCAATGGATCAATGGCTTTACAACATATTGCATTGAAGAATAAGCACAATCTAGTTATAGTTTTTCGAACATTGTCAGGCAATATCCCACGAATAGCCACGGGTAGTAGTTGTTGCATCAAGACATGACAATCATGAGATTTTAAGCCGATTAATTTGAGATCTTGCATTGATACAAGCCTCTTGACATTTGACGAGTAACCATGCGGCACTTTGATTTTTTGTAAACACTCACAAAAACGTGTTTTCTCATCTTTGGACAAAGTGTGACATGCGGGAGGCAAATATGTCTTGTCATTGATTTTTTGTGGTAATAACTCTTGTCGTATACCCATCAAATCCATATCAAGACGAGCATGTGCACCATCTTTTGTCTTGCCTTTAATGTTGAGAAGTGTTCCAATGACACTATCACAAACATTTTTCTCCACGTGCATTACATCAATACAATGTCTTACATCAAGACTAGACCAATATGGAAGATCAAAGAACACTGACTTCTTTTTCCATATATTTTTCACAACGGGCTGCTTTTGACACTTTTTCTTTTGGCTTTCGACATTTTTTCTTTTGGCTTTTGGCACTTTCTCTTTTGGCTTTTGGGACTTTCCAAAGACTACATTAATGGCTCGTTGTCGTTCATAAACTTCCTTTCCAGTTAAGGGCGTTGGAGCAACATCATTCTCTTGGTCTCCGTTAAAAGCTTTCCGCAATCTACGATATGGATGATAACGCTCTAGAAATTTCCGATGGCGAAGATAAACAGTCTTCTTTCCATTTTTCAATTGCTGGAAAGATGTTTCTTTTTCACATATGGGACACGCACTATGCCCTTTAACCGTATACCCAGACAAATTGCCATAAGCCGGAAAGTCGTTGATGGTGCAAAACAACATGGCACGCATATTGAACTGTTCACCAGAATACGCATCAAGAACATCCACTCCTTCCTCCCACAACATTCTCAAATCATCAATCAATGGACTTAGATAAACATCTATGTCATTTCCTGGTTGTTTTGGGCCCGAAATCATCATCGATAACATAATATATTTACGCTTCATGCACAACCAAGGGGATAGGTTGTAAATCACCAGGAGAACAGGCCATGAACTATGGTTAGTACTTTGATTACCAAACGGATTCATTCCATCGGTAGCAAGTCCAAGTCTAAGGTTTCTCGACTCTTTGCCAAAATTTGGAAACAAAGAGTCGATCTTCTTCCATTGCAAGGAATCGGCTACATGGCGAACTTGGCCATCACATTTTCTCTCGTCTGCATGCCATCTAAGATTCTTTGCGTCATTTGCATTAGCAAACAATCTCTTGAACCTTGAAATTATTGGTAGGTACCATACCACTTTCGCGGGAGGATCCTTTTTGGTCACCTCATCATCACTAGAATCACCATCTTTCTTTTTGTAGCGTGACACCTTGCACTTCGGACATTGATTATGGTTTACAAACTCTTTTCTGTATAATATGCAATCATTAGGGCATGCATGTATCTTTTCATACTCCAAACCCATCGGACACAATACTTTCTTCGCCTCATAGTAACGATTTGGCATTACGTTACCTTCTGGAAGCATTTGTATCAACAATTCAAGCAATTCGGTGAAACTTTTGTCAGTCCACCCATTTTTTGCTTTCAGATTAAACAATTTTAACACCGCTGACAAACGGGTAAAACTAGTGCATCCCGGATACAATGGTTTATCCTTGTCACTGCATAAAGTGTCATACACATGCGCCCTCTTAAACGAATCTTCTCCGATATCACGCATCATGTCTTCCAGTCGATCATCCATATCCACACTAACATTTTCTTTGTGGGACACACTTGGCGTTGCTACTACTTCACCATGCCATATCCATCGTGTATAGTTTTGACAAATCCCCTCACAAATTAGATGATTCTTGATTTCTTTCTTATTACGTTTTGGTTCTTTATTTGCACAAAAGATACAAGGACATAGAAAAAGTGGAGGAATTTCTTTATCAGTATTACTTTTAGGAGGAGGAATATTTTTTTCAGCAAACTCTAAAAATTCCATCACTCCATCTTTGTACTCAGCACTTAATCGACTAGCTTTCATCCAACTACGGTCCATACCTATGTTTCGAAATTAATGCATACAAAGTTAAAGAATGAGTAGGTAGCTACGATATTGCGAAACACTCCACTCGCCCTATAATTTTCATAGCAAATGACTAGGTATTGTGAAACACTTCTCTTTTTAAGTTTTTAGTTAGGACTTGCGATGAACCAAGTTAATTCTAACATAATTTCAAAAGTGTATATCAAATTGAAAGAAGTTTAACATAAAAGAAGCAATATCGGTACAAATTACTATTTTGAAATAGAATTAGTACCTGTAGAAATTGTGATTGAAGCTTCTAAACTACGGTTGAACTTCAAATAGAAAACTTCAATGGCTTTGCTACTACTCTCAACGAACCACGCTGTCATCAACACAAAAGTGGAAAAAAAAAATAGATTTAGAGACAATAGTGAGCACATAAGAGACAAAGAAATAGAAACATAAGTTCATCTATTATTAACATAAGACTTTTACCATAGCCATATAACTACCCAATAAGGCTGTACACTTTTATAACAATAAGTCTATTCCCTCCCTTTAATTAAAATAAGCTACTGATTCTATTTTTTCTTAAAATTAAAATAAGGCTGATTCTATTTTTTATAACAATAAGTCTAGTCCTCTACATAGATGTTTCATCCAAAATCCAAGACTCATACAACACTCACACTTAATATATCAACACTTTTTACGTAATCTCTAAAGTTAATATGATTAGAGTATAAGTGTAAAATTATTAAGCTCTAAATAACAGTAACAAATAATTGGTGTCTCAGGACATATAATTGGATACTAAAACTAACCTAGTGGTCTAGTCATATTAGGGGTCAAACAAGAAGGGAAGTAACATAGGTAGTCCAAATGAATTTAATGTATAGTCCAAACAAAGAAACAAAACACTTTCAATATATAAAGACACTTTGATTTAAAACCATGTCACTGCACTTGAAGATTCAAAAAAAGCTAAATACCAAAATTTAGAAGAGACACACAAACACTACAATTGATTCCAAAACCACATTCCCTCTATAGCTTCTTTTCAAGACAAAAAGTTTCACTCTCAAAATAACCTCTTTTTTTAAGTCACTATTTGCACTTCCAACACCTACTTTCAAACCTATTCAATTTTCACAACAAAAGATTCTTCTACTCATTTTCATGGCCTACAATGATGAGCCATATGCTTATACTTCAAGGAAAAGAGATGAATCAGATTTCAATGTGAGAGAATGGACAATGAAAGCAAGAATTAGTAGAGAGAACAACAACAATATTAATTCTAGAAGATACAAGGCCTCATAGATCAAACATAACCATTTCTTGTACTGCTTCTTCACCTGGATAAAATTGGTACATAAAATTGCAAGAAACACATGACAAAATAAAAAACAAAATTGAGTAAACTGAGTGAGTGCAGAAATATCCCAACTGCAGGGAATCCATTTTCATTACTAAAGTTTTAAATGTTAAATGTATAAAAGTCTAATTATGCCACTGGTTTTAGAAACATGCATCTTTATTTATACTCCTAAAACTTTAGTGAAATCCTAATTTACACTTAAATGGTGGTACCCTAGAAACATAAAAAGAAAACCTCTTTTTTCTTGCAATATTGAACATCAGTCCAACAATAGCATCAACAAGAAATACGTACCAATATATAACTCTTCTCTCAGCACCGTCGTCCTCTTCTCTCAGCACCTTCTCGACCGCGCGTCGTCCTCTTCTCTCAGCACCGCCGCCGCCGTCCTCCCTCTCGCAAGGATTTGGGTTTCTGACCGTCGTCCTCTTCGTGACCGTTCTGTTCTGGACGAAAGGATTTAACGATTTAAGGATTTAGGGTTTCATAGTAAGAAAGATGGTTTCTGAGGTTATGTGTTTCTATGAAGCGTACAAATGAATAGGAGACAAGTTAAAACCTTTCTAAAAGAATGATTTCACTACGGTGGAAATAACAACTGAAGTGGAACTTTAAAACAAAATTTTGCAGTATTTACCAAACTGCCACCGTGTTTATTTTCTACTACTGTTATGCTCAACAACCGTAGTGGAATATAGTATCAATGAATTATCCAAGAATTTTTCACTTCATGTAATTCCCTCAACTGTAGTGGAATCTTTGCTCAATTGTATTTCACTACGGATATACCAATACCCGAAGTGGAATCCAATAACCAAATGTCATTTTTGTACTAGTGTATGAAGAACAAAGTTAGAGAAAAAGAGAATAGATCAACAACGAATATACCTTTACTCGCGTTTATCTTTCAAAGATTGATTAATGTTCCTGGAAAATGAGAAGAAACAAAATGAAAGGTTAGAAAATGATAAAATGGAATAGAAAGATGAAGTTAGAAAGATTTGATATAAAGAGGAAAAAAATTGTATATAAAGAGAAAAAGAGTGGGAATAATTTTTTTGAAATTCAAACTCAGAAAGAGTGAGAATGAGAATAAGACATGTGACCAAAAGTAAAGTTAAGGGCAAAATGGTCAAAAGTTGACAGATGGCAGCAGTAGAAGGTATGAGGGCAGCATGGTAAAATCAAGAAGATACTCCCTTCTTATATTATATTTAGATATGGTTTAAATATTATTGTATTCGGAAGTTGGATTAAAAAAAATCCCTTCAAAATTGTGTCCAGACTCCCTAACATTCCTAGAGTCGCCACTAAGAAGAATAGTTGGTAGTATAGATCATTAAGATTAAGGTTACATTACAACAATACATATATACAAATATAATAGGCCAATTATATGGATTATACATCTATATGGACATCCATTAATAATATTCATAACAAAATCGATATTGACTAATGATTATATAGTGTCCCTCTCTATTTCCATGCATGTATATGATTGATTGATTGACAATTGAATACCGCAAGTTTTGGTAGGTAGCACATTGCCCTCGTGGTCACAAATATAATATAATAATAATTAGCATTTATCATGAACCACATGCATAGGTGGATAATGGGTTGGGTAGCGCGGGTTGTGCCCAATAATACCATTTATTTCAACCCGTACTTGTAATAATGAGGCTTAATTCTATCTTTTTAAAAATTCATTTTTTACGGGTTTAGTTTGTGCGGATCGGCAGTTTAATGGGTCGGTTAATTTAGTTTTGAACCGAAAAATGAAAAGTTTTCTTAAAAATAAAATAAAAAAACTCAATTGTGTGATGTAAAGGGAGCATGAGTGCAAGTGAAACAGGATGAAGTATAACGTAAAATAAAATCGTAACAATAAATGTATGGTGGTATTAGTATTTGAGTGAGAGAAAGCTAGTAATTTTCAACTACTAGTTAGTGGTTTCCTTTTTCCATTTTTCAAAGAAACAAATTGTAACAACTTTTGGGATTGTGTGTCTCGATATATGTCCAGTCACTTCATCATATTTTATATTTTATATATTGAATTAAACAAAAAACTTACGATTTATCTAGCTCGGGCGGGTTCAGTTATTGTTGGATTGATTTTAGAAAACCGAACCTGCCCATTTCAACACGTTTAAAACAGAAAATGTGTGACTGACAACCCGACGACCCGCAGTGACCCGCCCGCTTAACCAATTTTTGGTTCAGATTAATCGATTTCCAGATTTTTGCCCACCATGCATTCCCTCAAGTAGCACACATATGACTTGACGTTAAAATATTTACACAATTTACCGTTATATTTGATTTTGGTCATTGATTTAAAATTAGACGATTTATATTTCCATTCAATTTTATAAAGTGAATCAATATCAGCCATAATTGAATGGCCTACAACTATCTGGTTCCCAAACATTTATCTAGTTTATTATAATAATTACTATTATTTTACTTTTATTATATATTCAAAATTAAAAATAAGAACCACTCAGTATGGGTTTGACATGCTAAAAAATAAAGGATTGTACATGACAACTTCAGTTGTACTATGTTTCATTTTAAAACTGTTTATGGTACTGGACAAATGGAAGCCAAGGGACAGGACAAAAACTTAAATTCTTGTCCTCTACTGAACCACGGGACAACTTTTTGTCCTCTGCACAATTTGTCTAAAATACTAAAATAATTTTTTGTCCACCAAACATCGCACAACACAAAATTTGTTCAATACCTTGAAAGTTTGTTTACCTATTCTGTTTTATACATTGTCATGTATTGTTCTGTCCAGTACTTAGATTTTGCAGATCAAACGGACACAATGTGTATTCCATACAAACCTGTTTAATTTCTACTATTGAACAAGCTGGTCACATCATCTCTCCACAACGCCGCCGCTCTTTTTCCATCTGCTTTCTTCATCTTTCTCTTTTATCTTTTTCTTTTGTTACTTTCCTCCAACAAATGAACACATAAGAATTAAATGACAAAAACCTTTGTTTCTTCCACATCTTTTGCACATGTCTAAGCTAGCAGCGAAGTAACATTGAACAAGCGATTTCTGCGTTTTTCAAAATTGAAGGATGTCGTATTGAGAAGAAAAAAAAAACTATCAGATCGCCGAACCGCCCAGACCGGCCGGGTTGCCGATTTTTACCGGTTTTCGCGTTTTTGCTCCGGTTCGCTTGCAGAACAGTTTTGTGCACTACCTGTAACGACCCGTTTTTCAAAGGCCTGAAAAGGCAGTATATTTTTTTTTTCTTTTTCAACTAACACTCAGAGTGCGCATATAATATTTTTCAATGAGCCGGCATTCAAATATACAAAAGACTCATTACCATAGGTGCTTCGACAAGCAAAGTGTATTCCTGAATAATTACAATCCAAGTCTAAGTATCAAGTACTTACAACAAAACAAGTTAGACAACCCTATGCTAACCAAAAGCACGGTGCACAAAACACACCGGCGCATAGTCTATCTATACTAAGCTTCACCAAATGCTTACTATATCCTAGAACTGCCACCGTCGTCATCACGACCTAACCCATCACCTGGGTGGGATGAGCCCGCAAATGAAAGAAAGGGTCACCACAAAATATATAGTATGTATATATATAACCGGTGCGAAAGATTGTACACATAACAATAATTCCACAAAACACAAGAGAAAGCTCTTAACCAACAAGCAATTCCCACCAACGGGTTCGTATAAGCAATGCACACATAGCCTATAATGCAACCTCTACAATGCGTGGTACTAACCCTAGCTACCACAATGCATGAGCTCCGGAACTGTAGGTCCAACCCCTACTAAGACACCAACGAAATCACAAGGTTAAGGTGGATCCACTCCCGCAATCACACCCCATGGTCCACTCCCGCAACCATGTATCGACGTCAACAGAATCACAAGGGATTAAGGTGGATCCACTCCCGCAATCACACCCCATGGTCCACTCCCGCAACCATGTATCAAACTCAACTAAATCACACAAGATTTAGGTGGATCCACTCCCGCAATCGCACCCCATGGTCCACTCCCGCAACCATGTATCAAACTCAACTAAATCACACAAGATTTAGGTGGATCCACTCCCGCAATCACACCCCATGGTCCACTCCCGCAACCATGTGTTGAACTCAATAAAACCCTATAAGAATCAGGTGGGTCCACTCCCGCAACCACACCTCGTAGTCCACTCCCGCAACTACGCACTAACAATGCATGAGCATACGATTCCCCATGTATACTAATGCAACAAATACATACCTCCCTAGCATATGTAAACCATCCCAACAAAATACATACATATCCAATCATATGTAACAAACCACATGTTCATACATACATCTCCAATCATATGTAAAACAACGCACGTATTGTAAACACTTTCTCGTCACGAGAATACATAACACATACATGCCAAACACACAAACACGCATCACCGAAAATAACCAACAAACATGTTATAACTCAGTGAAAAGACAGAAATAAAGTGGAGCCCTTACCTCGGCAAGCTTCCGATTATCACAACTCGACCAAACAACACAACGCGCTTCCTAAAACAAGCAGCGTACCATCAATACATTGTTTCCCAACCAATCGTATTGAAACTAAACCAAAAACCTCAAAAACCTAAAGGTTCCTAAGGAAAAATCCCTCTTTCGGATACCATACCAAAAACTACCGTATTGATCGACCACCATGAGTTATCTGTACTATTTTTAGGACCCAAAACAATAATCAAAAGTCTTAAATAATTTGAAATGCAAAATGGCCGTTTTCTTGCGTTACAAGTTACATACTTTCCGAGTACCCGAAAAACTCGTTTCCAATCCCCACCACTTCCATAAATTAATAAAAAGGGATTAGAAAGCTAAAAACCCAGTTTAGAAATCAGAATCCAAAATCTCAACTCCCAGAGCTCGCCCTGGCGAGTTGGTGGCGAGTGAAGGCAGAGAGTACTGGTCTTACTCGCTCTGGAGCTCGCCCTGGCGTGTTGTCAGGACCTGTGACACTCGCCCTGGCGAGTAACCACTCGCTCAGCGAGTTGCACCTGTCATGACAGCACAAGACAGCAACTCACACCACCTTTTCCACCCCAAGCCTAGTTTGATTCTATTAGTTCCCAACACTTTTTCAAGGCACCAAAGCACACCATTTTCATAAATTAAGCAACACATTTCCGAAAGCATGTTGGTTGCTTCGAGTGCAAGTTATTTGATTTTCATTTCCAAAATCAAAACCAAACCCAAGCACAAGTTTTATTACGGGCCTTAACCGTCCGGTAATCACTTTCAAACATGTTTTCAAGGTAAAAAGCGACACCACATGTCACAATAGTTTTAAACCACTTTGACCCCAAAACACTACCCAAAAACACTTAGGAAATATTTTCATAAACCTCAAAATATTTTTCATCGGATTTTCTAAAACAAAACCATACAACGCATTTCCCTTTTGCCCAAAGGTTCAAAGACAACTTTTCTTTCCAAAACCTTACAACATAACCTCATGTAATTGATCAATACATAACCAAACCAAAACCCTAACTTTTCTCATGAGATTCTCACAAACTCATGGAAAACAAAAATAACAAAGCCTACACAAGCTTACTAAACCCTCATGAACAACTTTCATGGAACAAAAACCCTTCACAACCAATTCTTACGAAATTTCTCCCAAGAACATAATCATAAAATCTCATGAATCTCTAAGAGTTTAGCCAACTAAGAGATGAAAGAAGGTCTAGTTACCTTAGGAAGAAGAATCTCACAACTCCAAGCTTTCCAACAAGCTTAAGATCAAGACAAATGGTGAAGGATTGAATTTTGTTCCTCAAGGTTGGAAGAGAAAGAAAAGCCACGGCCAAGAGAGAAAGAAGAAGTGAACTTGTGATAATTCTAAGTCCACCACTTATAAAAGTCTTGCTAGATTTAGGCCATTGGATCAAATAGGATAAAGTTCTAAGATCACATCCTAGCCATTGGATCAAATCCAAGTCTATCCTCACGAGATATTTCCCATAAACTCTTACAACGAAACGCACGCTCAGTTCTCGCGCATCGCGACGAACGTAAATCACAAAAACGTAAAACCTACGGAAAGAACGTCCAACGTTTAACATTTCCAAAACTTATCGCCGAATCTTTTTCCGCGACTGTAATTTTCTTCCATACCTCAGAAAATTAATCTCAGGACATATCCTAACTCGCGCAGATGTATAAAACTCTCATCCGAATCCTCACTTAAAACAGACGCAGTAAGATTTTCCATCCGCGGGTAAAATCCTACTCGTTTTTCCAAAAACAAGAATAATCCAAAACTCGTTATTCTAAGACCACAGAAATCTCCTCATACTTAAAAGAGTATCACGACCCGAAAGTCTGTGCCTTTCCAGCGCACGAGCACAAAACAGGCTCCTTTTCAGCAAAAATCTCATTAATGTGACGATATTCACAAAACCGCCTCACCAAAAACCCTAAAACTCGTAGCCGACACTAGAGTTCCTTAGAAAATTGTACAGTAAAATTACGGGTCTTACATTACTACCCTCCAAAAAGAAGTTTCGTCCTCGAAACTAAAGGTAAGAGTAACAACTCAACTAATTATTACCATCACCAACACAACAAAATCCCTCAGGATTAGGTGCAGCCACACAGATGCTAACACCGGGTGAAGTCATACAGATACTCTCACCAACACACTGGCATAACCGTGCAGCAACCGCAACTCTCAACGAGTTCACCCCTCAAAATTTAACCTCACAACAGAGGTTCTCAACCTCTAGTTCCTCTAAAGTCCAAAGGTTCACACAAAAATTTTCCAAAATCCATTCTTTTGCCTCCGCGACGTAGCCTAAACCACTAGGTTCACGCGAAGCAGTGACTGGCTACCCTCCAAAAAGAAACACAGCACTCTCTGTGCACCACCAAAGCTAGCAAAAACTAGTCAATTCCAATCAACACTTAGATAAATCTCGCGTACTTTAAACAGAACGCTTATCCTCGTCGACTACCATCGTCGGCGCACATCCTCTTCACATCGTATTTCCATTCTAATTCTGAACTCTCTCTTGAGTTACTTTCCTCTTGCAATTAAATCCTCTTTTACTCAAAAGAGTTGGTCACTCTGACCATTCTTAATTGCTTCGACATCACCACTCTCGTCGAGGTACCTACCTTCAAAATAACTCTTAGGGTATTCCTCACATTACTATTGTCCAACCATCCTTGTTGACAACATCCGAATCCCTTATACTTACTCAATACCGATTTCCATCATACCACGTCTCTCTTCATTGTAACCACTACAATGAACCAAAGCTCTACTAACTTCCATCAATTTGCCATTAGACAATTCCTTATCCTTCTTATTTCTACATACAACACACACACCGTCATGACATCCATTCAGGAGGTGCTTTTGAATCCGCACTATACCCGCACAACCATGATTCTCCATCTAGGTGTGAGGCAATTCTTTCCGCCAATCCTCTATTGACAAAAGCCACATCATCATGTGCTTTTCTCTTACTCATTCTCAGCGACTCTTTCCCAACGAAATCTCGCTCAACGGATTACTAACTCAAGACCCGACACCAAACATACACTAGAACTAACACGACTCTAGTTATGTTCTAACCGACTCTGAACTAACGACTCAAGTATACACTTTCCCTTTGAAGATTTAAAGCCGTGCTCTGATACCAAATGTAACGACCCGTTTTTCAAAGGCCTGAAAAGGCAGTATATTTTTTTTTCTTTTTCAACTAACACTCAGAGTGCGCATATAATATTTTTCAATGAGCCGGCATTCAAATATACAAAAGACTCATTACCATAGGTGCTTCGACAAGCAAAGTGTATTCCTGAATAATTACAATCCAAGTCTAAGTATCAAGTACTTACAACAAAACAAGTTAGACAACCCTATGCTAACCAAAAGCACGGTGCACAAAACACACCGGCGCATAGTCTATCTATACTAAGCTTCACCAAATGCTTACTATAGCCTAGAACTGCCACCGTCGTCATCACGACCTAACCCATCACCTGGGTGGGATGAGCCCGCAAATGAAAGAAAGGGTCACCACAAAATATATAGTATGTATATATATAACCGGTGCGAAAGATTGTACACATAACAATAATTCCACAAAACACAAGAGAAAGCTCTTAACCAACAAGCAATTCCCACCAACGGGTTCGTATAAGCAATGCACACATAGCCTATAATGCAACCTCTACAA
Organism: Trifolium repens; assembly: GCA_030408175.1. Lineage (NCBI taxonomy): Eukaryota > Viridiplantae > Streptophyta > Magnoliopsida > Fabales > Fabaceae > Trifolium > Trifolium repens. The sequence goes on from CP125848.1 coordinate 20,483,906, forward strand.
TGCGTGGTACTAACCCTAGCTACCACAATGCATGAGCTCCGGAACTGTAGGTCCAACCCCTACTAAGACACCAACGAAATCACAAGGTTAAGGTGGATCCACTCCCGCAATCACACCCCATGGTCCACTCCTGCAACCATGTATCGACGTCAACAGAATCACAAGGGATTAAGGTGGATCCACTCCCGCAATCACACCCCATGGTCCACTCCCGCAACCATGTATCAAACTCAACTAAATCACACAAGATTTAGGTGGATCCACTCCCGCAATCACACCCCATGGTCCACTCCCGCAACCATGTATCAAACTCAACTAAATCACACAAGATTTAGGTGGATCCACTCCCGCAATCACACCCCATGGTCCACTCCCGCAACCATGTGTTGAACTCAATAAAACCCTATAAGAATCAGGTGGGTCCACTCCCGCAACCACACCTCGTAGTCCACTCCCGCAACTACGCACTAACAATGCATGAGCATACGATTCCCCATGTATACTAATGCAACAAATACATACCTCCCTAGCATATGTAAACCATCCCAACAAAATACATACATATCCAATCATATGTAACAAACCACATGTTCATACATACATCTCCAATCATATGTAAAACAACGCACGTATTGTAAACACTTTCTCGTCACGAGAATACATAACACATACATGCCAAACACACAAACACGCATCACCGAAAATAACCAACAAACATGTTATAACTCAGTGAAAAGACAGAAATAAAGTGGAGCCCTTACCTCGGCAAGCTTCCGATTATCACAACTCGACCAAACAACACAACGCGCTTCCTAAAACAAGCAGCGTACCATCAATACATTGTTTCCCAACCAATCGTATTGAAACTAAACCAAAAACCTCAAAAACCTAAAGGTTCCTAAGGAAAAATCCCTCTTTCGGATACCATACCAAAAACTACCGTATTGATCGACCACCATGAGTTATCTGTACTATTTTTAGGACCCAAAACAATAATCAAAAGTCTTAAATAATTTGAAATGCAAAATGGCCGTTTTCTTGCGTTACAAGTTACATACTTTCCGAGTACCCGAAAAACTCGTTTCCAATCCCCACCACTTCCATAAATTAATAAAAAGGGATTAGAAAGCTAAAAACCCAGTTTAGAAATCAGAATCCAAAATCTCAACTCCAAGAGCTCGCCCTGGCGAGTTGGTGGCGAGTGAAGGCATAGAGTACTGGTCTTACTCGCTCTGGAGCTCGCCCTGGCGTGTTGTCAGGACCTGTGACACTCGCCCTGGCGAGTAACCACTCGCTCAGCGAGTTGCACCTGTCATGACAGCACAAGACAGCAACTCACACCACCTTTTCCACCCCAAGCCTAGTTTGATTCTATTAGTTCCCAACACTTTTTCAAGGCACCAAAGCACACCATTTTCATAAATTAAGCAACACATTTCCGAAAGCATGTTGGTTGCTTCGAGTGCAAGTTATTTGATTTTCATTTCCAAAATCAAAACCAAACCCAAGCACAAGTTTTATTACGGGCCTTAACCGTCCGGTAATCACTTTCAAACATGTTTTCAAGGTAAAAAGCGACACCACATGTCACAATAGTTTTAAACCACTTTGACCCCAAAACACTACCCAAAAACACTTAGGAAATATTTTCATAAACCTCAAAATATTTTTCATCGGATTTTCTAAAACAAAACCATACAACGCATTTCCCTTTTGCCCAAAGGTTCAAAGACAACTTTTCTTTCCAAAACCTTACAACATAACCTCATGTAATTGATCAATACATAATCAAACCAAAACCCTAACTTTTCTCATGAGATTCTCACAAACTCATGGAAAACAAAAATAACAAAGCCTACACAAGCTTACTAAACCCTCATGAACAACTTTCATGGAACAAAAACCCTTCACAACCAATTCTTACGAAATTTCTCCCAAGAACATAATCATAAAATCTCATGAATCTCTAAGAGTTTAGCCAACTAAGAGATGAAAGAAGGTCTAGTTACCTTAGGAAGAAGAATCTCACAACTCCAAGCTTTCCAACAAGCTTAAGATCAAGACAAATGGTGAAGGATTGAATTTTGTTCCTCAAGGTTGGAAGAGAAAGAAAAGCCACGGCCAAGAGAGAAAGAAGAAGTGAACTTGTGATAATTCTAAGTCCACCACTTATAAAAGTCTTGCTAGATTTAGGCCATTGGATCAAATAGGATAAAGTTCTAAGATCACATCCTAGCCATTGGATCAAATCCAAGTCTATCCTCACGAGATATTTCCCATAAACTCTTACAACGAAACGCACGCTCAGTTCTCGCGCATCGCGACGAACGTAAATCACAAAAACGTAAAACCTACGGAAAGAACGTCCAACGTTTAACATTTCCAAAACTTATCGCCGAATCTTTTTCCGCGACTGTAATTTTCTTCCATACCTCAGAAAATTAATCTCAGGACATATCCTAACTCGCGCAGATGTATAAAACTCTCATCCGAATCCTCACTTAAAACAGACGCAGTAAGATTTTCCATCCGCGGGTAAAATCCTACTCGTTTTTCCAAAAACAAGAATAATCCAAAACTCGTTATTCTAAGACCACAGAAATCTCCTCATACTTAAAAGAGTATCACGACCCGAAAGTCTGTGCCTTTCCAGCGCACGAGCACAAAACAGACTCCTTTTCAGCAAAAATCTCATTAATGTGACGATATTCACAAAACCGCCTCACCAAAAACCCTAAAACTCGTAGCCGACACTAGAGTTCCTTAGAAAATTGTACAGTAAAATTACGGGTCTTACACTACCCGGACCGGATGCAGGTCCGGTCCGGTTTTGACAATCTTGATTTTGACAAATAATAGCACTAATTTAGTAGCGCTTTTATAGAAACTAGCCACCACCCGTTTGTGTAATCGATATTTTTTTTTATGTGTAATCGATATTCTGTATTGTGCAAATATAAATAATTATTTAATCTCCTTTTTTATTAGATTTTGTTAATTGATAACTACGTAACCTCCTTTTTTTGTTGTGGTTAGTTATTAAGAAGAAAAAAAAATTTGTTTTTTACTATAAAAAAACTGAAAACCTAATTTTATGTGGAAATTATTTTTTAAGGGTAAAATTGGAATAATAAAAAAGCCATCCCAAAAATTTGTATCCCTTTTATATATTAGTATAGATTACTTAATCTCTTTTTTTATTGTAATTTGTTAATTGATAATTAAGAAGAATTTTTTTTTTTACTATAAAAAAACTAAAAACCTACTTTTATGTGGAAGTTGTGCTTAGCTATTAAGAAGAAAAAAAAAATATTTACTAAAAAAATTGAAAATCTATTTTTTTATGAAAGTTATTTTTTAAGGGTAAAATTGGAATAATAAAAAAGTCATCCCGAAAATTTGTATCCCTTTTATATATTAGTATAAATGCTATTAAATATGTCATTCAAAAATTTATATTAGCACTTTAATTACTATCAAAAGTGTTATTGTAGATAGTAAAAATTTTAGCTAATCAATAAAATGAAATAAATAGAGAACATAAATTGTTAGGTGCAGGATAATGGTCTTATTGAAGAAGTCAGTCCCTCTATTGTAACAGATGAAATTAACAACTTACTCACTATGATCCCCTCTAGATTAAAAATTGAAAATGCAGTCTTCTCTTTGAACAAGGATGGTGCTCCCGACCTGATGGCTTTGGAGCCTTTTTTGATCAAACATATTGGAAAATTATCCAAGATGATGTCACTGATGATGTATTGGAGTTCTTTGATACCAATTGGATCATGCCAAGCTTTAATGCTAATACAGTGGTACCATTAGTCAGTTTAGACCAATTGCAATGACAAATTTCAAATTTAAGATAATCTAATTATTGCTAATAGGCTTGCCCAAATTTTGCCCAACATTATCTCAAAGGAGCAAAGAAGGTTCATTAAAGGCAGACAAATCAAAATTGTATTTGTCTAACTTCTAAAGTCATTAACTTGTTAACTTTTTTTTTGACACTATAAGTTTAACTTTTAAAATAAAAAAAATGGAGTCACAATTCAAATTCTCATTTCTCATAACTATTTCATCTAGGAATATTTCTATCATAAGCACACCCACAAATTTATATATAAGCACGTACATAAATAACAAAAACTAAATCATAAATAATTTCACATTAGTAATTGATATTGACTATATATATGCAGGTGTTCCCTCTCTATTTCCATGCATGTACGTATGATTGATTGGCAATTGAATACCGCAATTTTGGTAGGTAGCACATTGCCCTCGTGGTCACAAATATAATGTAGCACTAGTTTTTGAGACCCGTGCATGTAGGGGTGTAATTGGACCGGTTTGGATCGGTTTTGAATGAATCCGATGTTCGAACCAATGACTCCTCGATTGGTTCGGTTTGGTTTGGATTTTAGTGTTTTTCAAAAATGAATCCGAACCAAACGCATCGGTTTGGTTCGGTTTGGTTCGGATACTTTAATCGGTTTTTTCCGATGTATTTCATGCTATTATTTTTTCCCGATATATTTTTTCCCATAAGCTCATCAACTACAAAATACAATTCTTTTCGCTTAAGTTCATCAAATACATAATACAACCATATTAAAATTAAGTTCATAAGTTCATCAAATACAAAACACAACTATATTGAAATTAAGTTCATAAGTTCTTCAAATTATAAAGTGCAAAAAAAAATAAAACTTTAAATATATTCCCACTTAAATCGGAAAAAATGAAATAAATTAAAACAACGCTTGAGAAGTTACCATTATGAGGGTTTGAGATGAGAGCAGCAACATGACGTGAGAGTTTGCGTAGTGTTGAGAGAAGCTTGAGGATGAGGTGATGTGAGATGAGAGCAGCGTTTCTGAGTTTGCGTTTGCAGCTGTACATGTTTCTAAGTTTGCGTTTTTAAGTTAGGCCAAATTTTATTTTAATTTTTAGAAGTAATTAGGCCAGTTGTAGTTTTTGATAGATATGACATGCCTAAAAAATAATTTAACATATACACTATATATTGGTTTGGTTCGGTTTGTCCATTGGATCTGAAAAATGGATCCGAGAACCGAACCAAACCACTTCGGTTTTCAATTGGTTCGGTTTGGTTTTTGATCCGAACCATAAATATCGGTTTTTTTCGGTTTGGATTGGTTTGGATCATCGGTTCAATTGGATTTTTCTGATCCGCTTACACCCCTACGTGCATGGGTGTATTGACTTTTATTAATAAAATATTTTTTAAATATAAGTTAAGTCATTGTGTTCTTTTTTGTAAAATTTATTAAGTTACTAATTTTTTTATTGAAGTAATTGTTCAGTGTATGATTTTTTGTAATAAATTATAATTAACAATAACAAATATTTATTATTCAAATCCTATTTTTATTAAAGCAATTTTCCCGTGTATGATTAATTTTTTTTTATTAAAGCAATTGTCCCGTGTATGAATTAAAGCAACTGTCCCGTGTATGATTAAAGCAATTGAGTAATATTTATTATTCAATTCCTTTTTTTATTAAAGCAACTGTCCCGTATATGATTAAATTTTTTTGATTAAAGCAATTGTCCCGTTTATGAATTTTTTATTCAATTCATTTTATGTATCAGTGATAAATATTTTATCTTGTGTTTTTTTATATTTATTATTGATGAGAATTCATTCTTTTGTTGTTTTTTAAAATAAAAAAAAAAACTATTTGTGAAAGCTCATGTCCATTGATTTTTTTTTATATTTAAGATTGATATTATACTAAAGTATAAAATTAATTTATGATAAAATATTTAGAAAAATGTTATAAAATATTATTAAAATATAAGTGACGTCATTATGCTCATTCTTGTAAAATTTATTAAATTAATATTTCTTGATTAAAACAATTGTCCCGTGTATGATTTTTGTGTAATAAATTAAAATTAAAATTAATAAATATTTATTATTCAATTCCTCTTTTTTATTAAATCAATTGTCCCATGTATGATTAAATTTTTTTATTAAAACAATTGTTCCGTGTTAATTCGTAAGCTTTTTTGACGCATGTTAATTCATAAATTTTCACTAACAAAAAATATATTTTTATAAACTTTTTTTGTAAGACCCAAGATTTCATTGTATAGTTGGTTTAAGGAATATTAGGGTTCGAGGGGTTCGTGTGACGAAACATCGTGTAATTATTAGCTTTTGCTGTAATTGAGCCTGTTTAGTGCTCGTGCACTGTATTTGTACAGACTTTGGTTATGTGATCCTGTTGCTTGAATAAGAAGTTATATGTGATTTCAGAATAATAAGTTGTGGATTATTCTTGTTTTTGGAAAAACGAGTAGGATTTTACCCGCGGATGGAAAATCTTACTGCGTCTGTTTCGAGTGAGGTTTCGGATGGGAGTTTTATATATCTGCGCGGGATAGGATATATCCTGAGATTAATTTTCTGAAGTATGGAAGAAAATTACAGTCGCGGAAAAAGATTCGGCGATAAGTTTTGGAAATGTTAGACGATAGACGTTCTGTCTGTAGGTTTTCTGTTTTGGTGAGTTTCGTTCGTCGCGGCGCGCGAGAGCTGAACGTGTGAGTGTTTCTATGAGGTTTTGAGTTTTATCTCAAGTGGATTTGGTTTGGTTTGATCCAATGGCTAGGGTTTTGTCTTGGCATTTTGTTTTTGATCCAATGGCCATGAGTGAGCAAGAGCCTTGTAATAGTAAGGAGGTTTAGTGGCTTGGTCACTTAGAAAAACATCACCAAATCATCTCATTCTTTCTCTCTTTCACGTGTGACTCCATTTCTAACTTCCAACCTTCACAAATTTTCCATTCCTCACCATTTCACTCCATTTCAAGCTTTGGAGCTTTGAAGAAAGTTGTAGAGAATCACTTTCTTAAGGTAACCCTCTATTCTCATCTCTTAGGTTGGTAGACTATTAGAGTTTAAGAGCTTTTGGGTTTATGTTCTCATGAGGGTTTGTTAGAAAATGTTACTTTACATGGTTTTTGTTCCATGAATGTTGTTCATGAGGTCTAGAGAAGCATGTGTAGGCTTTGTTGTTTTGTTTTCCATGAGTTGGTGAAAAATCTCATGAGAAAAGTTAGGGTTTTGGTTGGTTTATGTATTGATCAATTACATGAGGTTATGTTGTAAGGTTTTGAAAAGAAAAGTTGTCTTTGAACCTTTGGGCGAAAGGGAAATGCGTTGTATGGTTTTGTTTTGGAAAATCCGATGAAAAATATTTTGAGGTTTATGAAAATATTTCCTAAGTGTTTTGGGTAGTGTTTTGGGGTCAAAATGGTTTAAAACTATTGTGACATGTGGTGTCGCTTTTTACCTTGAAAACATGTTTGAAAATGATTACCGGACGGTTAAGGCCCGTAATAAAACTTGTGCTTGGATTTGGTTTTGATTTTGGAAATGAAAATCAAATAACTTGCACTCGAAACAACCAACATGCTTTCGGAAATGTGTTGCTTGCTTATGAAAATGGGTTGCTTTTATGCCTTGAAAAGATGTTGGGAACTAATAGAATCAAACTAGGCTTGGGGTGGAAAAAGGTGGTGTGAGTTGCTGTCTTTTGCTGTCATGACAGGTGCAACTCGCTGAGCGAGTGGTTACTCGCCAGGGCGAGTGTCACAGGTCCTGACAACACGCCAGGGCGAGCTCCAGAGCGAGTAAGACCAGTACTCTCTGCCTTCACTCGCCACCAACTCACCAGGGCGAGCTCTGGAAACTAAAATTTTGGATTCTGATTTCTAAACTTGGTTTTTAACTTTCTAATCCCTTTTTATTAATTTATGGAAGTGGTTGGGATTGGAAACGAGTTTTTCGGGTACTCGGAAAGTACGTAGCTTATAACGCAAGAAAACGGCCATTTTGCATTTCAAATTATTTAAGACTTTTGGCAATTGTTTTGGGTCCTAAAAATAGTACATATAACTCATGGGGGGCTGATCAATACGGTAGTTTTTGGTAGAGAATCCGAAAGAGGGATTTTACCTTAGAGAACCTTTGGGTTTTGGGGTTCTAGAGTCCAAATCATTAAGGATTGATTGGTTATGGTTTTGATTGAATACTTTGCTTGTTTTAGGAAGCAAGTAAGTGTTGTGCGATCGTGTGATAGTTGAGTGCTTGACGAGGTAAGGGCTCCACTTTATTTCTGTCTTTAAATGGTTACGACATGCTTTGTTTTGCTGTGTGTGCAATTGCTGTGTGCTTTGGCATGTTTGTATTTATGTATTCTCGTTGATGAGAATGTGGTTATAAATATGTGTGCAATTTACATATGATTGAGAAAATGTATGTATGTTGTGATGCTTGTGCATAGGCTTTAGGCTATGTGAATGTTTGCATGAGCATATATGAATGCGTGCGTCAGATAGGACTACGCGAGGATTTTGTCTTGTGTGACTATCCCGTATATGCCGAAGAGAATATATGCCATGCATTTCATAGTTGCGTGCCTAGGTGTATGTCTGTGTGACTTTGCCTACGTACCGGGCGTTTGACTGTGTGGCTTCGCCAAATCCTTCTGGATTTATATTGAGTTGGTGTTTGTCTGTGTGACTTCGCCTGGTGTTTGTCTGTGTGACTTCACCTGCCTTGTGTGGCAATTTTAGTGCGGGTACGTATATTTCTGTGTGGCTTTGCCTACCCCACGACTCTTCGAGGAGAGGTTAATATTCCGGAAAATTCATGCATGTGACGAACCAGTAATCGGTTGTCACACCCATTGTAGAAGTCTGCATTAGGCTTGGTGATTTATTTATATAAACCCGTTGGTGGGAAATACTTTTGAGTTAAAGAGCTTTCTCTTGTGTTTCGTGGAATTATTGTTATGTGTACAATCTTTCGCACCGGATATATATATACATACTATATATTTTGTGGTGACTCTTTCTTTCATTTGCGGGCTCATCCCACCCAGATGATGGGTTAGGTCGTGGTGACGACGGTGGCTGTTCCAGGCCCCAGTGAGCGGTTGGAGCTGTAGCCTAGAATAGTTAGACTATGCGCCGGTGTGTTTTGTGCACCGTGCTTTTTGGTTAGCATAGGATTTCTAACTTGTTTTGGTACTTAGACTTGGATTGTAATTATTCAGGAAATACACTTTGCTTGTCGAAGCACCTTTTGGTAATGAGTTCTTTTGTATATTTGAATGCCGGTTCATTTAAAAACTATTATGCGCACTTTGAGTGTTAGTTGAAAAAAAAGAAAAAAAAAAAAAAAATAATGCCCTTTTTGGCTTTCGAAAAACGGGGTGTTACATTTTTCATGAACTACCTTATAAAATTTATAATAGGTCAATCCAAATGAGTTCATTTTGTGTAATAAATTAAAATTAATAAATATTTATTATTCAATTCCTTTTTTATTAAATCAATTGTCCCGTGTATGATTAAAAAAATTTATTAAAGCAATTGTCCCGTGTAAATTCGTAAGTTTTTTTTACGCATGTTAATTCATAAGTTTTCACTAACAAAAATTGTATCTTTATAGACTTTTTTCATAAACTACATTATAAAACTTATAATAAGTCAATCCGGATGGGTTCACTGTGTTTTTATTTCTATTTTTATGTTCTTTTATTTTTAAACTCATAAATAAGTATCTTCTTTTATTAGGTTCTTCTATTTTTATTTTTTATATATAAGTTGTTATATGTTAGATTGAGTTATCATTCAAAAAAAAAGTTACTATTTTTTCATTAAAAAAAATTGCACTATTTTGTATGTGTATCTTTTATATTGATTTTTGTTCCTATTTTTATGCGTAATTTTATTTTAAATTAATTTTTTTTTGTAAAATATATTTGATTAATATCTTTTTTTAGAGGTAGTTTCCGATGCTATTTTTATGGAAAGATTTTTTATGCTTATCTTTTTTTTCTTCCTATTTTTGTTTTGTATCTTTTTTTAAGTTTAGAGTTAAAATTACATTTAAGGGCATAAATTCTAAAATATTATTAATCTTGATTGGACAAATTTGATATTTTAGTAGTAGTTCCTTTTAATATATTGTAAGTAGATTTATCATGAACGACATGCATTCCCCCACTAGAGGTGGAATAGGCAGGCCAGCGTACGGGATTTTATGTTCTAGTCTACATAGGTTCAGATTAGACTGACTTATTTTTTAAAATAGAGAAGCCTAAAACTTTTTATAAGCCTATTTAGTTAAATAGATCTGGCTGCAGGCCATTAAAAAGGTTTTTTAACCTATTAGGCCGGCCAATTTAAGTTAATATAAATAATAACTTTAATGATATTATTAGTTATACATTAAAATTTATATTTTGATTAAATTATAAATTTATTTACTTTTTCAGTAGTTTAAGATTATTAATCTACATTAGTTTTTCAATATATAAATGTATTATTATAAACTAGAATTGAAATATGATGACATATATAGTCAAATTCTCTAAAATATCATGTTAAATATCAAAAGAACGTTAGTTTATTAGTTCATAAGTATTTTTAAATACAAATAAAATTATTTATTTGAATATGTTCAAGTGAAATAGGCTTTTAAACAGACTAAATGACCACATTAGACTTTCAAAAGGCCGGCTCATGCCTAAAAGATAGGCCACAAGTAGGTCAGGCTCAGGCATTGGCAAAGTCTAACTCGACCTACCCTATTCCCATTTCTATCCCCCGAGTAGCACACATATGACTGAACGGTAAATTTTTCAGACAATTTACCATTATACTGACTATGTACCAAAATGTAAGTTACTTTGGTCATTTCACACAAATTAAGAAAAGTAATCATTGTTGTATGGAAATGAGAAATTATGAGTTAGTTTACAAAATTGTCCATTATTAATGGTATGAAAAAAATAAATTGAAGAATTAAAAGAAGAAAGTGAAATAAATAGTTATGGGTATAATAGAAAAAAGAGCATTAAATGTTTCATTGGTAATGTAATGTGACATATAATTTGGTATAAAATTTTTTCTCAAAGTGACTTACATTTTGGTACGAAGGGAGTAAGTAATTTCGGTCATTGATTTAAAATTAGACGGTTTAGATTTCAATTCAATTTTATAAAGTGAATCAATCTCAACAATGATTGAATGGCGGACAACTATCTGATTCCTAAACATTTATCTAGTTTATTATTTTATTTTTTTATTTATAGTTTATTATAATAATTATTATTTTACTTTTATTATATATTCATCAAAGTTGAAAATACGAAGCCACTTTGAATGTGTATCCATACAAACCTGTTTAATTTCTACTATATATTATAGAGTTTAATGGATATAAGACAGAGTATAAAAACATTACGCACTCAACCAATCATCACCATGATTTCCGCCACGTCACCCCATTTTACCCCACATTCTTGATGTGATATGAAAGATTACATCATTTTCATTGGTTGTTGATGTAAAATTAATTTACAACGACTGTGCATATTTATTAAACTCTATATTATATAGCATATCTAACTTTTTCTCATATGCACAATTTGTCTAAAATACCAAAATAACTTTTTATCCATCAAACATCGCACAACATAAAACTTGTCCAATACCTTAAACGTTTATCATGTACCTGTTTTATCTTGAACTGTTCTATATTGTTTTGTCTAGTACTTAGAATTTGCAGATCAAATCCAACGTGGATTCCATACATACCTGTTTAATTTCTACTATATATTATTCGTAACCTCTATAGCTTTTAATAAGCCTCTTGTTACTTTGTCAACAACAACAAAAAAGCCTCTTGTTACCATATCAACACAAAGAGGAAAATATATTTATCAAGAAGAAATGGATAACAAAATCATAGGAAAAAAAGTGCACTGTTTGGTGTTAGCATATCCAGCACAAGGTCATGTAAATCCAATGCTTCAATTCTCAAAACTTTTGCAACATGAAGGAGTAAAAGTGACATTAGTCACCACCCTTCACTACCGCAAGACCTTGCAAAGTGTTCCACCTTCCATTGCAATTGAAACCATTTCTGATGGATTCGATAATGGCGGTGTTGAAGAAGCGGAAGATTACAAAAACTATTTGGGTCGATTTTGGCAAGTAGGACCAAAAACTCTTGCTGAACTTATTGAAAAACTTGGTATATTAGGTGACAAAGTTGATTGTGTTATTTATAATTCATTTTTTACTTGGGCTCTTGATGTTGCTAAGAGATTTGAAATTATTGGTGTTTCTTATCTCACTCAAAATATGTCGGTGAATAGTATTTACTATCATGTTCAAAAAGGAGAGCTTAAAGTTCCACTCATAAATCAAGATGAGATTTCACTTCCTTTGTTGCCTAGATTTGAAATTGAGGACATGCCTTCATTTTTCTTAACCGAAGAAGGAGAGAATCAAGTTTTGCTTGATATGGTTGTGGGTCAATTCTCTAATATTGACAAAGCTGATTGGATTCTATGCAATACATTTTATGAGATGGAAAAAGAGGTACATGAAACTAAACTTAGATATCTCTCACATATATAATACACACAAATATAAGTCCTCTGTTTGGTTTTCTACCATTTTCATTTCTCCTTTTCAAAAGTATTTATGTTATGTTGACAACTCATGGTTTCTTAATAACTTCATCTAATCACTGTTATAAACAAAAAAATTATATTTTAAATTTTTTGAAAAATTAATGTATTTAATCTACAATATATATACCAGATATATAATAATAATTAGAGGGAGTTTGTATTTAGAGATTAATGACTGATAATAATGATGGTTTACTCTTATCTCTATATAGATTATTACAGATTTGGGTCCTATTCAATTTTCTCTCCTTTTCTTAATTTAATGATTGTTAAATTACAAAGAATAAAAACATATATAAGAAGAGAGAGAAAATAAGTAAATGAGTGCTTAAGATCTAACACATGACCAACATGAGAGGAAAAACTTGGAGAGGATCCACATCCGACTATTACTACCTCGGAAACAGATTTGACGCTATAACAACATCCTGCTGTAACAAATATGCACTGTTCGATCTCAAATCAGCAGTTCATATTGTTTTGAGTTGTAAAACTATATATGAAATCTGTGTCGTACGATCATAATTAAACGGTTCAGATTTCTAACAGCAGGAAACTGTCAAAAGTTTACCGTAGGAAATCCGGGCCCTTACTACTCATATCTTAGTATTAAGGCAAAAAAAATTTAGTAACAATTATTGGAGTGTTTTTTTATTGTTTTCTTGGACAAATCAAAGCAAGGATTGAGTGTGAGAGGGAAAACATGTCCAATGATTGTTTACTTTGATCCCAAAGAATCATGGTCACCAATTTGTTTTGATTGCTGCATAATTTTTAAGAATACAGTATCTCTTTAGGGTGCACTTTTTCTTTAGTGGCCTCTCAATCACTCTCTTTTTAAATTATTGTTTATATTATTAAAATAATAGTCTTGCTAACGAATGTTCAGGGGATCTCTTTAAGTATTCTATTTTAAAAAATTCTTTAATCAAAAACTATAATTTTCAATACGTTGATTTTACAAATTTCCATAAAAAATCTATTAAAATTTATTATCTAAGATCTTAAAAAGTGTCCCGAGGCCGAGATGCGTTGATTTTAAATTGTTTGTTCCCATTATTTCTTTATTTATTTATTTTGTGACTTGTATAAAATTATTGTAGATAGCCGATTGGACAATGAATATTTGGCCAAAATTTAGGCCCATTGGACCATCAATACCATCGATGTTCTTAGATAAACGACTAAAAGATGATGAAGATTATGGTGTTGCACAATTCAAGACTAATGAAAAATACATGGAATGGCTAAACGATAAGCCAAAAGGTTCGGTTGTTTATGTTTCTTTTGGAACAATGGTAAGTCTTGATGAGGAACAAGTACAAGAAGTAGCTTATGGTTTGAGAGATAGTGGAAGTTACTTCTTATGGGTTGTTAGAGCTTCTCAAGAGACTAAGCTTCCAAAAGATTTTGAAAAGGAGTCAAAAAAAGGCTTTGTAGTAACATGGTGCTCTCAACTAAAAGTTCTAGCTCATGAGGCTATTGGATGTTTTGTAACACATTGTGGTTGGAATTCCTCATTGGAAGCATTGAGCTTAGGAGTTCCAATTATTGCGATACCACAATGGTCAGATCAAGCCACCAATGCAAAATTTATTGTAGATGTTTGGAAATTTGGAATTAGAGCACCAATTGATGTTAAAAAAATTCTGAGGCAAGACAAATTGAAGGCATGTATTTTGGAAATAATGGAGAGTGAGAAAGGCAAAGAGATTAAGAGCAATGCCACAAAATGGAAGAATTTGGCTGTTGGAGCTTTTGGTGTGGGTGGAAGTTCTCAAAATAGTATTGTAGAATTTGTGACCAGCTTGTTCAATGCAGTGCATGGACTCACCAATTAATAAATCTAGTATTTGTGTTATTTACTCATGGGTATTAAAAAAAGTAGTTGTTGCAGTAATAATTATGTCTTAAAAGAGTGTGACTATTACTAAATTACCCTTATTGACTTTTTACATCTATATCTATATTATATATAAATGAGACCTTACTCATGAGAATGTGACACGTGGCATTTTACAATACAATTATTTATTACATTAATTTTTAGTTAATATTTTATAACGTTATATTTTTAATTAAATACTAACATAAATAATATTTATATTATTTATTTCAAAATGTTACATTTTAATTAATTATTGATAACGTTACTTTTTATATTAAATATTTTTTATATTTATTTGAACGTTACATAACAATTTTGTCGGTTACATATATATTTTTATTTTTATATTAATGTTAAGTTGTAACGGATATTTTGTCATAAAATCATATTTATTTTTTGTCTTTCTAAAGTTATCTATAAATACAAATCATTTTGCCACAAAAACTCACAAAGTTTCGAAATCATTTTTGCCTACTTCAATTATCGCTAAACATGACTCCAAAAATTAACCAAATTTCCGAAATCAACCAAAGCAGTGAAAGTTTGAATATTGTTGTTCGTGTAATTCAGATGTGGTTGGTTAGTGGTATGTCAAGCAACAGTTGACCATTTTCTTTGGATATGATATTAATGGATATCTATATTATAAACAAATGCAACCTTACTCATGAGAACGTGACACATGTCATTTTACATTACAACTATTTATTGCATTAATTTTTAGTTAATATTTTATAACGTTATATTTTTAAGTAAATACTAACATAAATAATATTTATATTTTATTTCAAAATGTTACATTTTAATTAATTATTGATAACGTTACTTTTTATATTTTATATTTTTTATATTTATTTGAACGTTACATAACAGTTTTGTCGGTTACATATTTTTTTTATATTAATGTTAAGTTGAAACGGATATTTTATCATAAAATCATATTTACTTTTTGTCTTTCTAAAGTTATCTATAAATACAAATCATTTTGCCACAAAAACTCACAAAGTTCCGAAATCATTTTTGCCTACTTCAATTATCGCTAAACATGGCTCCAAAAATTAACCAAATTTGTGAAATCAACCAAAGCAGTTAAAGTTTGAATATTGTTGTTCGTGTAATTCGGATGTGGTTGGTTAGTGATGTGTCAAGCAACAATGGACCATTTTCTTTGGATATGATACTAATGGATTCAACTGTAAGAAATTTTCTATAAGTTTAATTTTTATTTACACTAATTCTTGATTTTTTTTTTATGTATTATATTAATATATTGTCTTATTGTTAAGGGAAACAAAATACAAGGTACAATGTGTCGCACTCTAATTTATAAGTTTGAAAAAGACTTTAAGAAAGATAATGTTTACTCGATTACAAATTTTGGAGTTGTTGCAAAGAGTGGATCATACCGTGTTATTAGCACGAGTATAAATTAAATTTTCAATTCCACACGAAGGTAAAACTTTGCAACTCGAAAAAAGTTTCTTCTTGATTATGATACAGCATTTTCACTTGATTATGATACAAACTATCTTTATGGTAAGAAATAAACACTGGAAAATCCGATTCCAGTGTTTATTTTGCTTATTTATTTATACGTTGTATTTTACAATTTATGTTGGAGCTATTAATATAGATTATAGGATGCTGGAAAAAATGATTCTCTGTCCCCTGATATTTGTTTGATCCATGGTTCTAATGGATTGAGCGATGAAGAAGATTTTCTCAAAGTCACGCCAAAGATAACAATTGAGGGGTTGAAAGAAAGTCGTGGGGTTAGTTTTTTTGCTTAACAAAATAATTTTTTATATTCACTTAAAATATATGTAAAAATCATATATATTATTAATCGTATAAAACTTAATCATTATTTATTTCCTTAAATCCAGCAACCATCTTACATTGTCTTGGGAACAATCAAAGGCTTGCTTGATACACATGGGTGGTGGTACACTGCATGTGAGTGCAACAAAAAAGTTATTTTTGATGAGGGCATGTACTATTGTTCTAAATGTAATAAACATGTGGTCCATGTTAGCGAAATGTAACATATAAAAAGTGTATTCATTTTATTTTTCAAACACGTAAGATTATAAGTGTAACATTTGTTTTTTACTATTATTTAGGTACAAAATCAATGTCTTTGTAATTGATTCAACCGACTTTGCCACATTCGTCATTTTTTACCGTGAAGCAACAAAATTTTCCAAAAAAAAAGTGTTTCAAATGATTGAGAGTTATGCGGTAACGTATTTGAATTAGTCGTAGTGATGCAAAAAAAATTATATATGTTGTATTATCAATCTTAATTTAATAAGTGTATTTATATAGGAAAAATCGTCTGAAGTCCTACCCAAAGACATTTCTAGGTTGATTGATTCTACATTTTTGTTCAAGGTTGAGACTAACCTCAATAGTGACACTAGGTTTTTATAACATTCCTTATTCTCTCTAAACCGTTTGTGACACATGTATTTTTTCATTTAATTATTTATTGTATTAATTTTTATTTAATATTTTATGACGTTACATTTTTAATTAAATATTAAAATAAATAATATTTATATTATTCCAATACGTTACATTTTATTGAATAATTGACGACATTACATTTTATATTAAATACTAAAATAAAAAATATTTAAATTATTATGTTACAAATTAATGTAATTTCATAGGTTATAGGCAAATAAAATCAATATATTAAGCGTTTCTATATATTTTTTAATGCTCATAAACATATTTCGGTTACGTGTAATTTTCAATTATTATAATAAATATTTTTTATATCTATTTGAACGTTACATAACAATTTCGTCAGTTACATACAAATTATAATAAATTAAATAAATGTTTTGTTATATTAGAGTTTTAGCTGATATTTGTTTATTTGTTTATTTCTTAAATTGTTTTTATTTACAGTAATTAAATTCATATTTTGTCATATGTTATTTAGATGTGAAATAAAAAATGTGTCGGTTACATGCAAGTCATTATTAATAAAAGTAACGTTTTGATATATTAAAGCTTTAACAGTTATATTATTAAAAGTTATTAATTATTAATAAGAAATGTCGCAATATTTTATTAATTGTCATAAAATCATGTTTAATTTTGTGTTTCTATAACTCACTATAAATATAAGTCATTGCCACAACAAAATCCACAAATTCATTTCATTTTCATCCATATTAAAAAATTTGTATTGTTTTGTTTCTCTCATTTTTGTCTGAAAGCAATGTCACATATGAACGATTTTATTATTGACATATCATTAGGAAAACAATCATGGATATTGGTTGTAAGAGTTGTGCGTTTATGATGATTTATTATTTGTTATGTAGGGAGATTGGATTGGAGTTTTTGTGCGAAGAACATTGATCTGCAAGTTCAAAGACCAACTTCAAGGGGTATGGATTACAAGATATCCTCATTAGATGTTGGTCCTATCGATATTTGTAATTTTATTATATAACAATATTCTATGTTAATTGTATTTATATACTTCATACTTCACACTCGAAAGAAAAAATAAAAAAATTTCATATTTTGTGTGTGTGTGTGTGTAACTTGACCTAATATATGTGTCAATTTAAGTTTATGATGATAGTGTGTAAAAAAAAACCCAGAAAGTTGTGAAAGGGGACGAAGTTATTGACTTGAAGTGTATCTTCACTATTTTCTGTTAAAAATAGAATGTTTTCTTTAGAAGAGGCATGAGTAGTATCCAATGAAAATGTGGAAATGGACAAAAAAAATTATTAAAATAAAAAAATAGTTGTTGAACATAAATATGTTTCTTTTGAGTTTTTGCTTAATGTTTCTTCATTGAAATTTCAATTTATTATAAATTTATGTTTTCAAATATTATTCTTTATGAGATTATGTGTCAAATTACCTATATTATAGTTTCTATAATTTTTTTGGGTTTGATTGCATCTAAATTTTGCAAAGATATGGGTCAAAGAGACAGCAATACGGCGCATGAAAGATGAAGAAAATGTAATGAGAAGAGGAAGAAGAAATTAGCAATTTTGACAATTATAATTTTTATTTAGATTTAGTCATTCAATTTAAATAATCAGTTGAACTGGTCGTCAATAGCCATGTCATTATGTGACACGCGTGTCTATGATTGCTACCTTCAATTTTTTAATGATGACTAACGTCAGAGACCAAAATCAAATTAAACAATTTCAATCTTTCAATGGCTATTTCCTACAAAAAATATACATAGACGAAAACTAAAAAAACGAAAACTTATAGGGAAGAACTGCATATTTAAGCCTAAAATGTTTGACAAATTTTATGTTATATTAAAATAGTATCATATTTTTTTAATTGATCAGTTTATTCTTAATAAAATTGTGGGTAATGGATGCGAATATGAGTACTCTGATACCTCAAAAGTTCATATACAGGTACGAGTGTAAATATTGTTACCCACACATGTGTGAGTTATAACACAAACTTATTTAAAATTGAAAGGAACAAACTCTATAAAAATATCGATTTTGTGACAAAAAATGATCAGAATAACAAAAACATTGAAATTCAGTTCATAAGTTAACTTTCATTTTTTATTCTTCTTCAATTGTTGGACAAAATTAGAGTTATCAAAACGGACTATCCGGCATTCAATGGGCTGGCCCAGTTGGACTACGAGCCCTATCGGACCGGACCAACAAATCTATTTTTAAATACGGGTTTTTTCAAGGAATGCTAAAAAACTCTAAAAATATTTGTGCTAATATTTTAAGGCCCAAACCCTATATTTATTTGTGCTCAGTGGACCAGTGCATACGGGCTAACTCATTTTGACAACTTTAGAGCTGTTAAAATGGGCCGAGCCAAAAAACCCATATTTAAATTCAGACCTTTTCATGTTGGGGTAAACCCTTAACAAATCTGGGCTAATATTTTAATTTCTAATCCCTAAATTTATTCCGGATTTACAGGCTGGTCTATATGAGCTAGCCCATTTTGATAGCTCTAAAATTGTATCTCGAAAAAAGTTAATGTCGTTAATGCTAACATGACAATAAAAAAAAATCATTAAAACAACAAAAATACTAAAACATTCACTACCATCTTAGAAACATTATATTCAAACATTTAAAAACAAATAAAAACTATTACTTACTTATGACTGAAAAACAGATAACATAAATAGCTATATTACAAAGAGATAGAACTATGTAAAAGTTCACAATTTGCGAACTGATCCAATGACCACAATAATTTTAGTTTAGAGTTAAATATATTTTATGTTCCATAAAATATATCAACTTTTATTTTTAGTCCCTCTATAAATTTCCTTTGAACTTTGGTTCCACTAAATGTTTTGTTTTAAATTTTAATCCGTTCTTTTTTTTATCGGGTTCATATTGCATGCTCAAAGCGACTTTAAATGAATCTAAAGAGTTGTTTTTTTCTCAAGAATGACAAGTGGACTCATATACAATAGGTCTCCGCAAAAAATAAACACATACATTGGTAATTATCCGCAATAATGAACGGGTATGGGTACTTTAGTACCCACCTCTCCCCCATACTCGCATATTATATATATTTACATTTTTTATTTATATTATTATATAAAAATATAAGTATATCAATTTTAAAAAATATAACACTACTAAACTTTTACGAATTTGCAATTAAAAAATGTGTATTTAGAACATAATGAATATATCAACAAAGATATATATGAACATTAGTATGATTAATAATAATTTTTTCTATAATTTTCAAAAGTCAACAATAATTTTTTTTTATAAAAAAATTAATAATATTATAACGATATCTTATTTTTTAATTGATCAATTTATTCTTAATAAAGTTAAAGGTAATGAGTGCGAGTATGGGTACTCTGATACTCAATGGTACGTGTATGATACGAGTAAAAATATTGTTATGCACGCGGATATGATTCAGGATCTATGAAACATGTACACTCCTCAGATTAGTTGTGTTCTATGTCGGACACCAACACTTATGATTACATTTAATTATATTATTTTTTCAAATTATAATTGATGTTAATTTGTTAGTATCTGTGTCGTGTCTAAGATCCATATGTATATTCGTGCTTCAAAGATATAATATATGCATATATTTAGAACCGAAAAAAATGTTAATTATCCGTGCTTGGCACGGGATGCATTCTAGTTCTAAGATAATAAATAAGGGGTGTGTTTGAAAAAAAAAGTGTAATAAATGCATCTAGAAATTTATAAAGGGTCTTGTATTTAAAAATAGGGTCATGTTAACTTGTGCACAAAGGGCACATGTTAAGCTACCTAAAAAAAAAATATAGCATTTAATAATACAAAGAATTTAATGTTTAGTGAATTGAATACACCACAAGTTCAATAAATTTTTTCCACATTTATCTTCTTAAGATATGCCCTTAGGGCACATGTTACCATTCTCCTTGAAAATAAACTTTGTTTGTAAACGGGTCCTAGAAGGATTTGAGTACCTTCATTTATAGTACTCTATTTAGTAATTTTGTTCGCTTGTCGTTTATTTATTTTTGTTAAATAATTGTTTGGAATCGGGATGTATGTAAAGGGGGGCAGGCAGTGGCCCACTTATATATGTATATAATATATTTTCTCTGTCTCAAAATATAAGCAAAAGTTGGTCAATAAAAGTGAATATATTTAGTCTAAATCCTTAATCAAATACATCAAATTTATTTGACTCATTTTTACTTATATTTTGGATGGAAGTAGTATATTACTAAGTCTCATATGATAAAAATAAACACACAAAAAAATAATACATATATACGAGGAGAGTGAACATAAATTTGTTTCTTAAATATACTGTATAAGATGTTGTCAATATAGTGGATTGAAATTACAAAAATATATATTATTAGTAATTTTTTTTGGATAATTTGACTAACATAAAACATATTTGAGGATTAAACTAACAAATGAAACATACATTTGAGAATTAAAATGACTAATAAAAAATATATTTAAGGATCAAATTAATTATTCTTAATATTAGCATAGTATAAATATATTAGTCTTTCATATGCAAATTTGCTCAATGGAGTTAATATGGTGTTGGATCTTGTTATCCTTGATAGTAAAGAAGTTAGTGGTAGTATACCAGGTGTAACGGTTCTGGTATTTGGGAGATTGGGGAATTGTGACATCATAATGTATGAATTATGTTAAGCTTTTGTCTTTTCTTTTTCTTTTTTTTTTCTTAAAAAAAAAAACAACAATATAATACAACAACAGATGATGCAAATAGATGTTACAATCACTCATTTTCCTAATAATAATCCAATATAAATGACTGAAATTTTATCATAAATAAGAGTTGTCGACAATTTAAGCCGCGAGATTATCGACTCATTAGGCTTATTCTCCACTACATACTAAGACTAAGACCAATAATAACATAACAATCAAAGAATTAAATAGGTGTTCTTTCAAAAAAAATAAAAAATCAAATAGGTGATCATTTGACAATACAACTTTCACCGAAGCAGGTGAATTTGGAGAAGAATGGAATTGTGGCTTTGAGCTACTATTTGATTGTGAAGATTGTGCTGAATTTGCAGTTAAATTCTTCAAACCGTGTAAGTCAGGTGCGTCAGCTACAAAGTCATTAATAATAGTTAGTATTTATTTATAAACAATGTACACATAATTGAAATAGTTGAAAATTAACAAAAAAGAGTAGTACATAGAATGAATTAATTACTTACAGTCACAAGGGAGTGATACTCCACAAAGAGGGCGCAACTTGATCATCTTGGTGGCATTATTATTCAACATTGGATAATTGTTAAGTTCCATTTGATTATCGCAAATGCAACTGGAATCAAGTGCTACAAGAGATTTAACAATAGAACAACATGGTGATGATCTTGAAATATAAGGCGATCAAAGAAATATGGTTTCTACCCCATGCTTTGATCCATGTTGCTCGGATGTCCACTTCAATAGTTAGCCTCTTTAATTTGTCAGTGAGTTCTTCGGGTACCTCCTCTTCCTGAGTTGTCTCTATCTCTAGCTGCGTCATTTCATTCTCAAGCTATTCTATCTCTACCTTTACTTGTACTTCTTGAACTGGAGTCGGTGGTGTAGCTTATTTATCTTTCCACTCGAGCATGTAGCATACTTCCCTCTTAGTTTTGGAAGCTTTGATAGTTCTTTCCTCCTCTTCACTTCTTAGAGTCAACTCGGCGAGCTCCACATTAATGAGTGCCCTGCTAGTTGCTAAGAATGGTCTTCCAAGAATGATGAGATGCTCTTCGTCTTCTTGGATATCCAGGATCATGAAGTCTGCTGGAAATACCAGGTCTTTGACTTTCACCCAGACATCCTTCATTAATGTTGAGTATTGAACACTAAAACTTTTCTAGAATATTTTATTGTTTATGGGTGTAATCATTTTATCTTGTTTTGTTGGTAATGTTTTACTTGTGTAAGTGAACAAAATATCTTATCATGTCAGCAAAGTATAGGCTGTGTTTTGCTATGTATTATGCTTTAAATATGTAAGAAACTTGAAGTATTGTATTGAAGCATACCAAAAACTAAAACTGTCTTCTCTCCCATTTTTCTCCTCTATTTTTCTGGTTTTATTGTGTATGGTTCTGCTGCCATTGCATGTTCTAACAGTGGTATCTAAGAGCTGTGTTCTTAAAGGTTGTGGGTCAAAACAAAAAAATTGAGTTTAAATGAGTAATCAAGTGAGTTCAGGCAGCAATGCTGTTTTTTCTACTCCTCATTTTTCTGGGGAAAATCATCACATATGGGCTGTCAAAATGAGGTCATGTTTGAAGTCTTTTGGCTTATGGGAGCATGTGGAACAAGAAAAGGAAGTTCCAGAATTGAGAGCTAATCCCACAATAGCTCAAATCAGACAACATGAGGAGGAGACATTGAAGAAGGAGAAAGCAGTTTCATGCTTGCATTCAGCTTTGGCAGATGATGTGTTTACTTGCATCATGCATCTCGAAACAGCAAAACAAATATGGGATGAGCTGAACGAAAGGTATGCTGGTGATGAAAGGGTAAGGTCCATCAAGCTATTAACTCTTAAAAGAGAGTTTGAAATGCTAAAAATGAAGGAAACAGAATCTGTCAAGGAGTACACCTCTAAGTTGTCTCACTTGGTGAATCAAATGAGGCTTTATGGTGAGGTTGTTGATGATAGTAAAGTGGTGGAGAAGATGTTGATCAGCTTACCCGATAAATTTGAAGCCAAAGTTGCTGCTATTGAAGAATCATGTGATCTCAAGAAGCTAACCGTTTCTGAGATGGTTAGTAAATTGCAAGCTCATGAACAAAGATTTTCTATGAGGATGGATGATGCAACTGAAGGAGCATTTCAAGCCAAACACAAAGGGAAGCAATCTGGTCAAAAAAATCAGAACAAGCAAAACTACAAAAGAGTTGGTGATCAAAAAGGGAAAAGTAAGGAAGATGGAAGTCCAAGTGAATTTGTAGCTAAGGACAAGTTTCCTCCTTGTTTAACTTGTAAAAGAACAAATCACTTGACCAAAAATTGTTTTTATAAGGGGAAGCCTCAAATTCAATGTAACTATTGCAAGAGATGGGGGCACAGAGAGAAGTTTTGTCGATTAAAGCAAAACCAATCTCAACCACAGCATGCACATCAAGTTAACTTCACCGATGAGCAGTCCCAACATGAAGATCACTTGTTTATGGCTTCTCATGAATGTAGTTCAGCTTCAAAAGATGTATGGTATGTTGATAGTGGGTGCACGATTCACATGGCGAAAGAACCAAGTCTTTTCACTTCTTTGGATAGAGCTGTCCGAACCAAAGTAAAGCTTGGAAATGGAGAAATTGTTCAAGCTGAAGGAAAAGGTACAGTTTCTGTTCACACTAGCAAAGGTCCAAAATTTATTGATGATGTTTTGTTAATTCCAAACTTGGATCAAAATTTGCTTAGTGTTGCACAACTAATGAAAAAAGGATACTCACTTTCATTTAAAAATAATGGTTGTGTCATTATGGATTCAAATGATTGTGAAGTTGTGAATGTTGAAATGTGTGGTAATAGCTTTCCAATTAGTTTGAATCAAGTGAATCAAACAGCACTTGTTTCTAAACATGATGATTCTGCACTATGGCATAAAAGATATGGTCATTTCAACATGAATGCATTGAAATTTTTGCAATCACATGATATGGTGAGAGACATGCCTCCAATAAATTCTATTGATGATTTATGTAATGCTTGTCAACTTGGAAAAATGCATAGAAAGTCTTTTCAATCGACAAATGGTACACGGGCTAGGAATAAATTGGAGCTTGTTCATACTGACTTATGTGGCCCTATGAGTATCCCTTCTTTGAGCCAGAACAAGTACTTCATTTTATTTATTGATGATCTCACCAGGATGACATGGGTGTATTTTTTGACAAGCAAAGCTCATACTTTTAATGTCTTCAAAAAGTTTAGAGCTATGGTGGAGTCTCAAAGTGGCTGCAAGATTAAAATGTTGCGATCTGACAACGGAAAAGAGTATACCTCCAATGAATTTAATAGATTCTGTGAAGATATGGGTATTGTCCATCAATTGACGGTGAGCTACACTCCCGAGCAGAATGGTGTTTCCGAGAGGAAAAATAGAACAGTTATGGAGATGGCAAGATGTTTAATTTCTGAAAAGAAGTTACCAAAAAGTTTTTGGGCTGAAGCTGTTTATACAACAGTGTATCTCTTGAATAGGCTGCCAACAAGAGCTGTTCAAGAGAAAATACCAATTGAAGCATGGATAGGAGTGAAGCCTTCAGCCAAACATTTGAAGATCTTTGGATCAATATGTTATGTTCATGTGCCAGCAGCAAAAAGATCCAAATTAGATGATAAGGCTGAAATGGGGATATTTTTGGGCTATGCATCAAGTTCCAAAGGTTATAGAGTGTACAATTTGATGACAAAACAGATTGTGATCAGCAGAGACCTTGATGTCGATGAAAATGCTTATTGGAATTGGGAAAATAATGAAGTTCAAAAGTGTGAATTGAAATCTACTTCTGGTGCTTCAAACAACCAACAAAATGCAGCAAATGGAGATGAATATGAGATAGCTGAATCTGATTCACCGGTGCTAAAGACCAAATCTTTGGCCGAAATTTATGAAAATTGCAATTTTGTGGTAAATGAGCCTTCTTGTTTTGAAGAGGCTTCTATGTTAACAGAATGGAAAGATGCAATGAAGGAGGAGCTGCTAGCCATTAATAAAAATGGTACTTGGGAACTCACTTCGAGACCCAAAGACAAAAATGTGATAGGGGTTAAATGGGTTTATAGAACCAAATTAAATCCAGATGGTTCTATTCACAAACACAAAGCAAGACTTGTTGTGAAAGGATATTCTCAAATGGCTGGAGTTGATTATGGTGATACATTTGCGCCAGTTGCTAGGCATGAAACAATTCGACTAATTGTTGCTTTATCGGCGCATAATGGGTGGAAAATTTTTCACTTAGATGTCAAATCTGCGTTTCTAAATGGAGTTCTACAGGAGGAAATTTATGTTGAACAGCCTGCTGGTTTTGTTATTTCAGGTCATGAAGACAAAGTTTATAGGCTTTCTAAAGCCTTGTATGGGCTGAAACAAGCTCCAAGAGCCTGGTACAGCAGAATTGACTCACATTTTCTACAAAATGAATTTAAAAGGAGTCAAAATGAGCCTACTCTTTATGTGAAAGACTGTGGCAGTGGGAAGAAGCTTATAGTCTCTCTTTATGTTGATGACTTGTTGGTTACAGGTGATGACATTCATGTAATTAACAATTTTAAGAAGAGTATGTTGCAGGCCTTTGAAATGACAGATCTTGGAGAGATGAAGTATTTTTTGGGGATGGAATTGCATCAACATAATGATGGTATTTTTATCTCACAAAGTAAGTATGCTAATGATGTGTTGAAAAAATTCAAATTAGAGAGTTGTAAACCCGTTTCAACTCCTCTTGCTGTAAATGAAAAGCTCTCCAAAGCTGATGGTGATGATAAGGCAGATGTTACACAGTATAGAAGCTTGATTGGGTGTCTTCTTTACTTGACTGCAACTAGACCAGATTTGATGTTCTCTACTAGTTTGCTTTCAAGGTTCATGCATTCACCAAGTGCAACACACTTTGGTGTAGGCAAGAGAGTATTGAGGTACATAAAAGGTACTAGTGATTTTGGCATTTGGTACAGCAAAAGTGATGGAAAGTTAGAGGGTTTTGTTGATAGTGATTGGGCTGGATCTGTTGATGATTCTAAGAGCACAACTGGGTATGTTTTTTCACTTGGTAGTGGAGTGTTTTCATGGAACTCCAAAAAACAAGATGTAGTTGCTCAATCATCAGCAGAAGCTGAGTATATTGCTGCAGCAGCTGCTTCAAATCAAGCTATTTGGATCAAAAAGGTATTGGCAGATCTGAATCATGGACAAATGGAACCTATTGTGCTATGGTGTGACAACAAATCAGCTATATCAATTGCCAAGAATCCAATTCAGCATGGAAGAACCAAACATATCAATGTCAAATTTCATGCTATAAGGGAAGCTGAAAAGAATGGAGATGTTCAATTGATGCATTGCAGCTCTGAAGAACAATTAGCAGACATTTTGACTAAGGCACTTCCCAGTGCTAAGTTCATGGAACTAAGAAGCAAGCTAGGAGTCTTCAAGAAAAGTTTTAAGGAGGAGTGTTGAGTATTGAACACTAAAACTTTTCTAGAATATTTTATTGTTTATGGGTGTAATCATTTTATCTTGTTTTGTTGGTAATGTTTTACTTGTGTAAGTGAACAAAATATCTTATCATGTCAGCAAAGTATAGGCTGTGTTTTGCTATGTATTATGCTTTAAATATGTAAGAAACTTGAAGTATTGTATTGAAGCATACCAAAAACTAAAACTGTCTTCTCTCCCATTTTTCTCCTCTATTTTTCTGGTTTTATTGTGTATGGTTCTGCTGCCATTGCATGTTCTAACAATTAAGCCCTCTACATAAATAGTGGATTAATCTGCTAATGTGAGTTCCCTTTTTGTACCTGCAATTGGTGTTATGAGTTGAAATTTCTCTGCCAGAGATAATGGCATTACATTCACACTTGAAGCCACATCACCTAATGCTCTGACTTCTGCTTCCTCAATTTGATAGAGTATGGTGACGCTTCCAGGATCTGTCTTCTTGATTGGCAGGTATGGTTTCGCCGCTGGTTTAATTTTGTATTCTTCTAGCTCGCTTAAGTAATCATCATCGAATTTCTCCATGGTTATTCCCAGCGTACTTTCGAACCACTCTTCGAACTCCTTTAGCTCTTTTTCATCGTACTCGCGCCCTGTGTTCATATCCTTCAGGACTTTGCACTCCTCCTTTGGATTGTCCACCGTGTTACCTGCAATATCTTTAGAAACATGAGTGCTTACCGATTTTGAGAGTTGACCAATCTGGGTTTCAAGACTTTTTATCGTCGCCCCCTGGTTGGCTACTATAGTCTGGATGTTTTCAAAGTTAGTCTTGCTCATGTTAGCAAATTTGTTGAGTAACTCTTTCAATGGAGATGGCTTTCTTGGTTGAGGTGCAGCTTGAACCTGGTTTCATGTCTGATCCCAGCGTAAATTTAGGTGTTTGCTCCAACCTAGGTTGTAGTTGTTTCCCATGTAATTTACCTGCTCCTCGCTCCCTCCTGGCAAACAATGCCCATTAGGGTGATCTTCTAAGCAGAAGTCGCAGACCCCTTCTACCTTTTTAACATTGGCTTCCTTCACTGCTTTCTCTTTATCAGCAAGTTGCCTCCTTAGTAACTCGATCTCTACTTTGTAGGCAATCTCCTGGTCCACCTTTAGAATTCCAGGCGTCATTTCAGCTCGATCATGAATCATGTTGTATTCATTCTGGCACATCTGCTCAACCAGATCCTTAGTCTCTGCATAGGTCTTTACCTTGATGGACCCACCAGATGAGGCATCTAATATCATGCGATGTTGCATTTTCATACCAGCTGTGAATAGTTGTATCTGTTCCATGGCACTAATGATGTGGTTATGACACCTTCTCATGAGTAGTTTGAAGCGTTCATAAGCCTCGCACAGCGTTTCAGATTCATGCTATTTGAAACTCAGAATCTTAGACTTTCTCTTCTGGAATAGTGTGTGTGTGAAGAATCTTTCCAGGAACTTGTCTTCAAGCTCCTTCCATGTTGCAATCGTTCCCCTTGGCAAGCATTGAAGCCAATCTTTAGCTGGACCTGTAAGAGAAAAAGCAAACAAACGCAGCTTCTTCTGGTCCTCAGAAACGTTTTTCGGCACCTTCTGGATCTGACATGTCTCTTAAAACATTGAGAGATGATCCCAGGGATCATTGTTGGTGTTGGTGTAAGCCCTAGAGGCCAATGACTTTAGTACTTGTATCGAATTAATTATTAATAATATATTGTTTCTTTTATTAATAATCAAAGGCATTTTCTTTATTATGTTTGTAACGTTCAAAATAATGAAGTCCCTAGAATAGAAAGTCCGTTTAATATTAAGTGTGACTTAATCATGAGATTACATTAAACATAAAGACGCTATTCTTAAAGTATCCATAGTCAAGCTTTAAGGTGAAAAGGGATAACCTTAAAGCATGAAGACTATTATGAAGATAGACTGATGATCGCATCTCATGGATCATGGGATAAGGAGTTATCAAGTCTTGACATAGGTATAAGAAATATTATGAGTAATATTTATACCGGATTGATCCGCTATGAGAGTACTACATGCAAAGTTATGCAAAGTGTCATAAGTTACTCTCATGGTGATAATGGTGTAAACCGCCCTTAGACCTGAAACCACTTTGTACCCTAGATGTGGAGTCAAGTACTTTGTTGCTGATCTAACGTTGTCCGTAACAGGATAACCATAAAGGCAGTTGATGGGTACTTCATAAAGCATGCTGAGGGGCAGTAGTGACCTAGATGGAATTTGCCAATCCTGCATAACAGGATAAATGTCATGGGCCCAATATTGAACTGGACAAAGATGACACCAAGTAAGCTTTGTGTTCAATATAGACATAAAGGGCAAAGGGGTAATTATACACGCATATATTATCACTAAAGGTTATGTTTTGATCACATGTTAATTTCTCATAACTTGGGTAGCAATGATGTGTTGCTAGATACCGCTCATTGTTTATTATATTAAATAAAGGATTTAATATAATTGTCAACGTTATGGAAACCTACAAGGGTCACACACATAAGGACAGTCTAATATTGAGATAAAAAGGGAACACCGTAAGGTACGGTGTATGTATGTGATAAGGGTATCACGGTAATTTAAATGAGCAAGAACACCATAGGTTTTGGTGGGAGGGTGCGCACATGAGTAATATTACTCATGGGGGGCGCGCGCCCTAGTACATTGTTTCTTGTTGGGCTTTGCCCAATAAGAGATATCTTGGTGCCCAAGATAAAAGTTGTCTTAATGCACAAGACAAGAAATATCTATAAATAGAGATCTCTTGTCATAGCTCTGTTAGTTGTTGGTTAGTTGTTGTTGAACACACTAAAAAGCACAAGAATTATTTTAGAGTTAAAATAATTCTCTCTCTCTCTCAATCATTATTCTTGCATAGCCTTCAAACATAAAGGGCTAGCACTCTGTAAGACCCAAGATTCCACTGTATAGGTTTTTCTAAGGAACTTTAGTGTCGGCTAAGTTTTAGGGTTTTTGGCGAAGCGGTTTCGTGAGTATTGTCGCGTTAATAGAATTTTTGCTGAAATGGAGCCTGCTTTGTGCTCGTGCGCTGGAAAGGCACAGACTTTTGGGTCGTAGTCTTCTTTTGAGTATAAGAAGGTTTATGTGTAGTCAGAATCGCGAGTTTTGGTTTATTCTGGTTTTTGGAAAAACGAGTAGGAATTTTACCCGCTGTTGTGAAATTTTTACGATGTCTGAATTCCGTAGAAATTTAGATGGGAGTTTTATATATCGGCGTGAGTTAGGATATATTGTCAGAATAATTTTCGAGAGTGAGGAAGAAAATTTCAGTCGGGGAAAAAGATTTAGCGATAATATTTGGAAACGGTTTACGACGGACGTTTATTTGGTAGATTTTATATTTTTGTGATTTCCGTCCGTTAGCGAGGTGCGACTCGTTTACGAGCGAACGCGAGAGCTGAGATGTGAGGAAGCTTAGAAAATATCTTGGAAGGATAAGCTTAGAATTGATCCAATGGCTAGGATTAAGTCTTAGAAACTTTGCACTATTTGATCCAATGGTTGTTTGGCAAACAAGACCATTATTTAGTAAGGAGGTTTGTGCTTTGTGGAACTTAGAAAAAATCACAAAACTTCCTTCTCTTCTCTTGTTTGGCCGTGAGCTTTCTTTCTCTCTTTCACCATTGAGAAAAATTTCATTCCTTCACCAAATCACTTGATCTTAGGCTTGTTGGATCATAGGACTTGCAAGGAATCATCTCCTCTTAAGGTAACTAGCTTTATCCTTCTTATTGTTGGTTAAATTCCTCATAGATTAAGTTATGAAAATTGTGTTCTTGAGAAGAAAATTTTAGAATTTAGTTTTAATTAGTTTTGGTTCCATAGAAGTGTTCTTGAGAGTTTATTAGTACACTTGAGTGAAGCATGAGAAGTTTCCCATGGTTGATTTATGTTTTCACAAAATTTTTAGTTAGGGTTTTAAGAAAAATTTTGAAAAGATCATAAACTTGGATTTTGTTTTGTGATTTGATTTTTGATGTTAGTTTTACGCTTTGTGGCAAAATGGATGTTTGAATATAAACTTTGTTTTGAAAAATAAGAAAAAAATTTATTTTGGTGTTCTTGAGCGATTCGATGAACATTTTTTAGGAAATTTCGTTTCGGTTCTCAAAGTAGTCAATTGAGCAATGGGAATGCCTTTGCAAACTAATAGATGATTACTAGGGTTTTGTAATGAAAAAATTTTAGGTGTTGGCCTTATTTTTCCTAGTTTGTCCGTGGCACCATTTAAGGGAAAGGGAAGAGTTTTCAAATTTTGTTAAGTCATTTTAGGAGGACTTAATCATGGTTTTAAAGAAATGATTGGGATATGGTTTGGTTGGAGAAGAAAATGTGTTGATTTTGTCTTAAGGAAAATCCATTCAAAATTGTCAAAAAGTGTAGTTTGATTTAAAATGATTTGGATTGTTCGGATAAATAATTTTAGGGTATTATAGGATATTACCATGCCTTTGGAAGTGGAAAATTTTGAGTGTTGGTGCCATTTTCATTTTCTTGGCCGTGGCCTATGAGTAGTAAGGGACCATGAGCTTTCAAAATTTTCTAAGTCCACAATGGTGAGAAATGATCATGACATTGGTGTGTGATCATAGGCTTTAAAAGAATGAGTATAGAGTTTTTAATTGGTAAGAAAAACTTGAAACTTGCGACGCAAGAAAACTCTGATTTTGTTGATTAATTTTTGAAGAGTTTTTGGTTTGTTTTCAAATGTTTTTGTAGTGTGAAAATGGGTTCCTTGAGGTTGAAAACAATAGTGGTCCTTGGTATGCTTTGAAAACAAAATGAATTTCTTGTAGCGAAAATAATGTCTTTAACTTCGTGAATTTTTATCGGATTGGGAAGAACTTGGAATCGCTAGGTGAGAGAGTTAGAAAGTACCTAAAACCCCCCGAGACTTTTGAGAGCAAGTTTCGTTTCGATAGGATAAACGAGGAATATTTTATTGATGTTACGCTACATTTATTTTAGGTAGTGTGTGTTGTAGATTTTCGCGAAATTAAAGTAACGGAAGCTTGCTGAGGTAAGGGCATCACTTTATTCCTGTCTTTCACTGAGTTATAACATGTTTGTTGGTTATTTTCGGTGATGCGTGTTTGTGTGCTTGGCATGTATATATTATGTATTCTCGTGATGAGAAATTGTTTATAATACGTGTGTTGTTTACATATGATTGTGAGAATATATGTATGTTGTGTGATTGTCTTACATATGATTTTGCGAAATATATGTGTTGACATGTGGTTGAGAATTACATATGTTGGATGATATGTAATTTGTGCATTAGCATAGATAAGAAGTATCGTATGCTCATGCACTCATAGTTGGTATTTGATGTAGGTGATTGTACCAGGTGATATCCCGCCTTTAATTGAGCCGGTATTTGATCTAGGTGATTGTACCCGCCGTTAATTGAGTCAGTATTTGATCTGGGTGATTGTACTCGGGGTATTCCACCAAATTGAGTCGGTGTTTGATCTAGGTGATCGTACCCGGTGTTATTCCACCGTTAAATTCCGGAATTCGTGCATGTGAAACAGTCCCGGGTAGGGTGATCACAATCATTGTAGAGTCTGCATTGATAGGCTATGTGTGCATTGGTTTATATAAGCCCGTTGGTGGGAATTGCTTTTGTGTTAAAGAGTTTTTCTCGTGTATGTGGAAATTTGTTATGTGTACATCTTTCGCACCGGTTATATATATATATACTTTTATTTTGTGGTGACCCCTTTCAATATTCATTTGCGGGCTCCTCCCACCCTAGATGATGGTGATCTATCAGATACCGTAGGTCGTGAGGACGACGGTGGATTCTTAGGCCCTCAGTGATCGAGTGGAGCATGTTGGTTTAATTAGTCTATGCGCCGGTGTGGTTTGCACACCGTGTTTTTTGGTTAGGCATAGGATTCTAACTTGTGTTGTTGCACTTGTACTTTGAGTACTTAGACTTGTGGATTGTAAATTATTCAGGTGAATACTTTGCGTCTCGGATGCACTATATATTATATATGGGTTCGTTTGTAAATTTAATGCCGGCTCACTGTAAAATATTTTATGCGCAACTCTGTTGTTTGTTAAAAAAAAAATAAAAATGCCCCTTTTTAGGCTATGAAAAACGGGGTGTTACACACTCTATTGAAGGTGACTGTTCGTGTGGACTAGTTAGAGGCGTCGGTGACTTTCATCAACGCTCGTGATCATCATCATTGTTCGTGATTTAAGGTTCTTCTCACAAGAGGTAAAAACTCTAAAACACGAATCATGCTCATTCGTAAGGATCCAAACTAAGGAAAATTTTTATATTCCGCTGCTTTTCGAACGCTATTTTCCTTCAGTGGTATCAGAGCCACTTACGAACCCATGATTTGATGATTGTTTAATTCATGAATTTTGTTTTAATTTGATTAAAACACCTAATAAAGATTAAAATCGAGTAATTAAAATTTGGCATCTATTTGTGTAAAAATTGATGGTTGACATTGAAATGACTTCGGAATCCGACAATTGTATGGTGAAGCAGCGATATGTTAATCGTCATAAGTTTATACAAATAAGAATGATCAAAACTTATATGTGATATAAGTGATCATGATGCAAAGCGGTGTATTTGATACATCGTTCATAATTTCGTTCATTAAAACATAATTATGAAAGTTATTTGATATTGAATTGATTCATGTTCAAATGCTTTGGAATCCGACATTAGTATGGTGAAGCAATGACATGTTAATCAATCATATTGAATTTCGGTCATGAAAGGTTTTGACGGCACGAAATTATTGCATTAGGATTCGCGAAAAGAAAAAAAACTAGGGTTTTTCACGGACCCGCGCTGGGCGCAGGACATGCTGCGCTAGGCGCAGCTGGCAGAATCAAAAATTGGTTTTCAGCTGCACACCTGCGCAGGGCGCAGGGCAGGCTGCGCTAGGCGCAGCTGACAGCTGCAATTTTGATCGTTCGCCGAAATTTTAATTTTTCATTAATCTACACGACT
This sequence comes from Trifolium repens, assembly GCA_030408175.1. NCBI lineage: Eukaryota > Viridiplantae > Streptophyta > Magnoliopsida > Fabales > Fabaceae > Trifolium > Trifolium repens. The sequence continues at coordinate 20,518,086 of CP125848.1, forward strand.
TAAACTAATAATAATAATAATAATAAATATGTTTATTGTTATGTTTTTGTGATGATTGGTTATGGCCTGAGTTTACTCTTTTGTTTTAATTTGGGATTTTAAATACGGCCTGCGTGTCGTGCCTCTCTAAATTTCTAGATGTAACTTCTTTTCTCATCTTACTCCCTCGTATGTAAAACGAGTATTCTTTGATGTAACATTATAATAGAATTACAATAAGAACAAAGGAGGACAGCCATGAAGATGATGCTTGGAGAAGTACATCATCGTTAGGCTAGTTTAGGGTTCTCTCATTGGCTTGAGAGAACACTTGCGATAGGAGGCCATAATCATATCATTTTATATTATTGTATGAATGTATGTTGATGCATGTGAGAGCGTTTAATATGTTAAACAAGCCGGTGAGATCAAACTAATTAAATATCCCTCAAGAGACACATAAGAAATTAATAAAGAAAATGTAGGTTCGCCCACCGCGGAGTGCATTCTCTTTAATAATAAAATATGTGAATATTAAGTTTACGTTTTCCAAGCTTTAGAACTCATCAAGACTAGTATCGAACTATGTAGGTTCGCCCACCGCGAAGTGCATACTCTATATTGGTAAGGTGCGATGGGATAATTGTAATATCCAACTTCTAAAGTAAGGGTCAAACTTAACTTAACAAATATAATGAGATTATATGAGTTTAAGAAGCAATGGTTGGGAATAATTCATAAGATGAATTAGAATAAGGAGTTATTCACCCAATTGATATATTCAAGAATTGTATGAGATACAATTGGAAGGAGTTCCTACCTAAATAACAAAGTGAAATATGGATCTTGAACCACTAGAAAATCTTCCAACGGGATTTTCCGAATCAAATGATGAGGGTCATTTGTTTTGAGTAAAATAGTGGGAGCATATTTAATTAAAGACCTAATTAAATAAAATGATACTTATATTTTCACTTCTTTATGTAGATAACCATGTCATCAAACACATCAAACAACATTTTGCGATCAATCCTTGACAAAGAGAAATTGAATAGTTCAAATTTTCTTGATTGGCACCGTAATCTGAGGATTGTCCTCAAGCATGATAATAAGCTGTATGCCTTAGAGGAACCTGTTCCTGAGGAGGAGCCTGCTAATAATGCTCCTAGGGCTGAAAAGGAAGCTTACAAGAAGCATGTTGAAGATGCTAATGAGGTTGCTTGCCTCATGTTGGCTACCATGAATTCTGAGCTACAAAAGCAACATGAAAACGTGAATGCTGTTGAAATGATCGAACACTTGAAAACTCTATATGCGGAGCAGGCCCGTCATGAGAGGTTCGAAGTTTCAAAATCCCTTTTTCAATGCAAGTTAAGTGAGGGATCTCCGGTAGGTCCTCATGTGCTCAAGATGATTGGGTATGTGGGAAATCTTGAAAGGTTAGGATTCCCTCTTGAGAAAGAACTTGCAACTGATCTCATTCTGCAATCGTTGCCGGATAGTTTCAGTCAGTTTATCCTAAACTTCAATATGAATGATTTGGATAAAACTCTTCCTGAATTGCTAAGCATGTTGAGAACTGCCGAGCAAAATCTGAAGACTAAAGGGAAATCTATTCTAATGGTTAGTAATGGAAATAAGCATCACAAGAAGCCCAATAAGCAAGGTGGTAAGTGGAAAGGCAAGGGAGTTGCCAAACCAAAACAAACTGCCCCTACTTTAAAACCTAATGGAGGCATAGCAAAAGAAGGCAATTGTTTCTATTGTGGTAAGACCGGACATTGGAAGAGGAATTGCCCAAAGTACCTGGAAGATAAGAAGAAAGGAGTAGCTCCTACAACTTCAGGTATTTTTGTTATAGAAATTAATTTATCTACTTCTACATCATGGGTATTAGATACTGGATGTGGTTCTCACATTTGTACCAATGTGCAGGATTTAAAGGAGAGTAGAGAATTGGCAAAAGGTGAAGTGGACCTACGAGTTGGCAATGGAGCAAGAGTTGCTGCTTTAGCTGTAGGGACTTATAATTTAGCTTTACCTAGTGGTTTAATAATTCAGTTAAAGAACTGCTATTATGTACCTGCCATTAGCAGGAATATTATTTCCGTTTCTTGTTTGGACAAGTTTGGTTTTTCATTTATAATAAAGAACAATTGTTGCTCTATTTATTTAAATGATATATTCTATGCTAGTGCTCAAATGTATAATGGACTATATGTCCTTGATCTTGAAACACCAGTCTATAACATTAATACTAAAAGGATGAAACCTAATGAGTTGAATCCAAGTTACCTTTGGCACTGTCGTTTAGGCCATATAAATGAGAGACGCATCTCCAAACTCCACAAAGATGGACTTTTGGATTCTTTTGATTATGAATCATATGACACATGTAGATCTTGTTTAATTGGAAAGATGACAAAAACCCCATTCACAGGAAAAGGTGAAAGGGCTAATGATCTTTTGGCACTCATACATATTGATGTGTGTGGACCATTAAACATACCTGCTAGAGGTGGTTTTTCATACTTTATAACATTTACCGATGATTTTAGTAGATATGGATATGTGTATCTAATGAAACACAAATCTGAATCCTTTGAAAAGTTCAAAGAATTTAAGAATGAAGTGCAAAACCAATTAGGTAAGAATATTAAAACTCTTCGATCAGATCGAGGTGGTGAATATTTAAGCCTAGAATTTAATGACCATCTTAAATAATGTGGTATAGAATCACAACTAACTCCTCCCGGAACACCACAATGGAATGGTGTATCTGAGAGAAGAAATCGAACCTTGTTAGACATGGTGCGATCCATGATGAGTCATGCGGATCTTCCAAACTCCTTCTGGGGACATGCCATATTGACAGCAGCTTATACACTTAACCACGTTCCATCCAAAAAGGTTGAAAAGACACCATATGAGATATGGAGTGGAAAGAAACCACATCTGTCTTTCATGAAGGTTTGGGGTTGTGAAGTCTATGTAAAGCGACAAATTACAACTAAACTTGAATCCAAATCTGACAAATGCCTATTTGTAGGATATCCTAAAGAAACAAGAGGATACTGCTTTTATAATCCTTCTGAGGGCAAAGTGTTTGTCGCTCGAACTGGAGTCTTCTTGGAAAAAGAATTTATTTCCAAAGGAATCAGTGGGAGGAATGTGGAACTTGAAGAAACTCAAGAACCACCAAATATTGGGCAAACTATGGAGGAACATGAGCAGCAACCACAAGATGTTGTGGAAGAACAACCTTCTCAAGTAGAACAAGTTCAGCGTAGGTCAACCAGGATACGTTACGAACCTGAAAGATATGGGTATCTCATAACTGAACAAGGTGACGTATTACTCATGGATCAAGATGAGCCTGTAACCTACCAAGAGGCCATAACTGGTCCTGAATCTGAGAAGTGGCTAGAAGCCATGAAATCTGAAATGGATTCCATGTACACAAACCAAGTTTGGAACTTAGTAGAGCCTCCTGTAGGAATTCGTCCTATAGGATGCAAGTGGGTCTTCAAAAAGAAGACTGACATGGATGGTAAAGTACATACCTACAAAGCAAGACTGGTTGCTAAAGGATATAAACAAATTCATGGCGTTGACTATGATGAAACCTTTTCACCAGTTGCAATGCTTAAATCTGTTCGGATTTTACTTGCTATCGCAGCATATCACGATTATGAAATATGGCAAATGGATGTCAAAACTGCTTTCCTTAATGGAAATCTCTTTGAGGATGTGTACATGACACAACCTGAAGGATTTGACAAACCAAATGAAGCTCATAAGATATGCAAGTTACAGCGATCAATCTATGGATTGAAGCAAGCTTCCAGAAGCTGGAATCTTCGTTTTGATGAAACTGTAACAAAATATGGATTCATTAAAAATGAAGATGAACCTTGTGTCTACAAGAAGGTTAGTGGGAGCATGATCGTTTTCCTAGTGTTATATGTAGATGACATATTACTAATAGGAAACGATGTCCCTACCTTACAACAAGTAAAGACTTGGTTAGGGAAATGCTTTTCTATGAAAGATCTTGGTGAAGCAGCCTATATATTAGGAATAAGAATCTATAGAGATAGATCACGAAAACTACAAGGCCTAAGTCAGAGTACATATATAGATAAAGTGTTAAGACGCTTTAGCATGCATGATTCCAAGAAGGGATTCATACCAATGCAACATGGAATATGTCTTTCGAAGACACAGTCCCCTTTATCTAAAGAAGAAAGAGAACGCATGAATGAGATTCCGTATGCATCAGCAATCGGATCTATTATGTATGCCATGTTATGTACTCGACCAGATGTCTCGTATGCTTTAAGCACAACGAGCAGGTACCAATCTGATCCCGGTAAAGCTCATTGGATAGCTGTCAAGAATATCCTTAAGTACTTAAGAAGAACTAAGGAAACATTCTTGGTATATGGAGGTGAGGAAGAACTTAGGGTTGTAGGGTACACCGATGCTAGCTTCCAAACCGACAAGGATGACTTTAGATCGCAATCTGGTTTCGTGTTTTGCCTAAATGGTGGCGCTGTAAGCTGGAAGAGTTCAAAGCAAGAGACAGTTGCTGATTCTACAATTGAAGCCGAGTATATTTCTGCCTCAAGTGCTGCAAAGGAAGCTGTTTGGATCAAGAAGTTCAAAACTGAACTTGAAGTGGTCCCTAGCATTGTTGATCCCATTAGTTTGTATTGTGATAACAATGGTGCAATTGCACAAGCTAAGGAACCTAGATCTCACCAACGATCCAAACACATACTTAGGCGATTTCATCTTATTCGAGAGATAATAGATAGAGGAGATGTGAAAATATGCAAAGTAAATACACTTGACAACATTGCTGACCCACTAACAAAGCCTCTTGCGCAGTTGAAGCATGATGGGCATACTAGGTCTATGGGTATTAAAGTAATGCCAGATTGGCTCTAGTGCAGTGGGAGATTGTTGGTGTATGTCATACCCTAATTTTGCCCCATGATATTTTTCACACTTTTGCATTTATTAGAAAAAAAAGTCAACAAATTCAATTTTTTAAATTGAAAAAAGTCAAAGTTGGCACAAAAATAAATGGAGTCATTTTTATTGCATGGTTTTTGCATGGCATGATCATAAAAGGCTATATTTACCATTTTGCCCTTCCATTAATTTTTATTTTCTTATTTATTATTTATTTTTAGTTAGTTACTTGCGTTTCAAGAAACCTTTTTAACATCAAATTTAAATCCCTTTTCCTCATTTTTAATCCATAACCATGTCGCATAATCACATTTCATCATCATGCATATTTTTATTTTTATGTTTATTTTTATTATTTTATGTGGTGTTTTTAATTTGTTATTTGTTCCCAAAAAAAATAATCAAAAAGCTACCAAAAATTTCCAAACCTTAACACATCATCATAAGCCTAGAACATTCCATTCTTACTACACCTCATCATCAATTTTTGTTAGGAATCAAAGATCAAAAAATAGTACACAAAAAATTAAGGAATCTCATTTCTACCCTCACTCATTCTCCCTAATCACAATGCCACTTGACCTAAGAATGATCCTATAAATAGCCTCATTAAATTCAGTGCCTAGGGTTGGAGAATAGAGAGAAAACGGCGCAGCAAGAGCACCAAGAACAAAGCTCCATTTTTCTCATAATTTCAAAAATTCCAAAACTCAAAATTTCTCATCAAACTTAGAAACAACTCATCCAAACACACTTACCATACACCCAGAAGAAAGAATCAACTGTTTGTTGGTGAAGAAAGTGAAGGAATTGAAGGGTAGAAGAGCTACGGTGGCTAGAAGAAAGTTGAGTTTGAATCGTGCTTCTCAGAGACCTATTCAGGTAAATCTTGACACCATTCAACTCCATTTCATGTTTTGATGCTTTCTAGGTTGCTAGCTTATCCCAATTCGTACTGGTTTGATCATTCCTTTTTTGTATTCAAGTTATGTTTCGCATCGTTTTGCTTTGTTTAAGCTGTTTCAGTTAAAAATATTTGCATATTTGAAATCTACGTGAAAAAACGAAGAAAACCATGTAAATTTTGTTGATTTTCGTAAAGGTTTGAGGAACTCCGGTGACCGGAGCCGTCGCCGGCAAAACCAGAGTCACCGGAGAAGAAGACCCATCCGTTACTCCTTCCCCTTCCTTTTTTAAATCTCAGCCATTGGATCCCCCTGTTGGTTTATGTGCGTTGATTTGAACTTTAAAACGGAACCGTCAGATCTCATTTAAATGAGATCTGACGGTGAGGATGTTGATGGCGCGCGTGTTTGCGCTGCACCAAATCATAGCTGAGACGTTTTTTTTTAGTTTATTTATTTTTCTTCTTTGATTATTTACCAGCCGTTGGATGGCGAGGAGAGATCTGGCGCGTTGGATCCTTGTTGATCCACGCGCGTTGGATCATGTTGACTGTTTTAGTCAGCAAATCCAACGGATCCGAGCCTGAGGCGCGTGATAAGCCTTGATGCTGCGCCACACCCAATCGTTTTTGTTTGACTTTTCTTTTCTGCTGACTTGGGCGTGGACTTGGGCCTGGCTGCCCAGACTTGCTTTCTGCACCACCCAATCTTGTTATTTGCACCCCCTCCTTATTTATTTTTTAAGTAAATTTCAGCTTATTTGCAAAAGCACTTATGTGACTTATTAGCTTATTTAGGCTTATTAGGTCACTGTTTATGCTTATATTATATTAATTTCATTTGTGAATTTTTCTAACTTATTTAAGTGATTGTCTTTGGTTAATTGGTTTTGAACCTAAAAGTGAATAAGTGCTTATTTGAACCAAAAGCTCTTTAGCTTATTTGGGTCAATGTTTAGCATTAGATTATATAATTTTCCAGTATTCATAGTTTAGAACTTGTGACTTTGCTTTCTTAAGTTGTTGGTTTTTAGCTTATTCTCGTAAGTGCTTAAGTTGGGCAAATCACTTGTCTTTGAGTGCTTTTGGCCATTTTTTCTAGCACAAACAAATTTGTTTACTCTTGTTTAGCTTATATTAACCTCTTTTATTTGCTATTACTTGTTCATGCATGTTTATGCCTAATTAATTCATTGTTCGCTGTATTGTTCATGCATTTGTGTTCATTATTTATTGTTCATGCATTTGATTTCATTATGTGATGTTCATACATTTGCATTCATTTTAATATTATATGCATTGATTATTATCATTGTAGTATCTCTGTCTTCTCATACTTCTTCTGTTCTATTATGTCTTATGCCTGGACTTTTCATCTCTTTTCATAATCAAACTTAATCAAACTTTTTACAATAACAAAGATGAAAAAGGGGGAATTTAGCATTTGCTTCTTTCCGCTCCGGATGACTTGGATCCTAGACATTTGACTAGTGATCGCAAGATGTTCTCATCTTAATCCAACTCTAAAACTAATCAACCTTCGTCTTTTCCTTTTGGAATAATTTCTTAATCAAATTAAATCAAGATGTTCATAATAACAAAGATGAAAAAGGGGGAATTTAGCATTTGCTTCTTTCCGCTCCGGATGACTTGGATCCTAGACATTTGACTAGTGATCGCAAGATGTTCTCATCTTAATCCAACTCTAAAACTAATCAACCTTCGTCTTTTCCTTTTGGAATAATTTCTTAATCAAATTAAATCAAGATTTTCATAATAACAAAGGTGAAAAAGGGGGAATTTAGCATTTGCTTCTTTCCGCTCCGGATAACTTGGATTCTAGACATTTGACTAGTGATCGCAAGTTGTTCTCATCCTAATCAAGCGTTAAAACTAACCCCACACACTCAAACTTCTTTTCAGAAAAACATGGATATACGCTTTATTCATTCCTCTGACACATACACAGCTTACGCCTCTAAGTAGAGCATACAAGCGTCGTTGTATCAGCGGAATGCGAAATAAGCAACATCCGTTATTCAAACTTTCTTTTTTACAATGGATATACGCTTTATCCATTCCTCTGACACATACACAGCTTAAGCCTCTAAGTAGAGCATGCAAGCGTCGTTGTATCAGCGGAATGCGAAATAAGCAACATCCGTTATTCAACTCTTTCACAATGGATACACGTTTTATCTATTCCTCTGATACACACACAGCTTAAGCCTCTAAGCAGAGCATACAAGCGTCGTTGTATCAACGGAATACGAAATAAACGTTATTCACTAAAATCAACCAACCACACAAACATTTTTTATCAGAACTACGTGAGTTTTGAATTTCCCATTGCACCAGGGAATACGTAGGAGCGGGCTCCTACAACCGTCAAACTCAACTAATAAAAGCTTTTTCTTTTAATTTATTTGGAAACGGAGTAGAGATTAGTCAAGCGATAGAGTAATTTAATTCATACCTGCGCTGACAACCCTAAACCACCTAAACGGTTCCCATCGAGTACGATGGATGCGAGAGGTGCTAATACCTTCCTCTCGCATAACCAACTCCCGAACCCGCCACGGTTCTTCAACCGTGTTTACCAAGGTTTTCGTGGTGTTTCCCTTTCCCCTTCCGGGATAAATAAACGTCAATGGCGACTTCATTGTATGAAAATGGAAGTAATTTTCCAGCCCGCTACAGCTGGCGACTTCACTGGGGACTCTTGAGAGTTAAGCCTAATTTAGGCGGTTTATTATATTTGTCTGCTATTTCCAGGTTTGCAATATCTTACTCTATCTTTTGTTTTCTGTCAATTATATGCTTGGCTGGCTGTTTCTCTTCTTCTACTCATTCTTTTTTCTTTTTTTGCCCTTGCGGCGTAGTTACTTTGAGCAGCTCTACACCCGAGCTTGAGAAAAGCTTAAGTTAAGCTAGGGGTTGTTATGTTGGGCTCCTAGACATTTGACTAGCGAGCGCTGACATAATCGCCCCGCCTAAGGTAGATCCTCTTGAAAATGTTGGGTTCCTAGACATTTGACTAGCGAGCGCTGATGTTTTCTTGTTGGGTCCATGACCTTAGGGACCTTTTTACCGGTCTAGAACCAAACCTCATTATTAGGGACCTCTGTTTAGAACCCGAGAGATTCCTCTTTGGACGCGTTTGCCGTGCAATAACGGCATCGTTTCCAAAGAGGTGATCCGTGATTTAACCATATCAAACTTAGAACGACATGTGAGAGGGATGGGTTGCAGGTAACTTTGAGCCTTTCAAACCTCAGAAATAATAATTAAACCTCTGCTTCACCGCGACAGAATATGCTACAAAAGTGCATTCATGCATCCATTGCATTCATGCATTCATTCATGCAAAAATATTTTTGCATAACATTTCAAAAAATGATAAAGCATAAAAGACTTTTACATGCATTTTGCATTCATACAATAGATCATTATCTCATCCTCACCCGTTCACATAAACAGCTTCATTTCCGACACTGATACCTGACTCAAAGTATCTCAAGAGAATTATGGAAAACATGCAAAAGTAGATTGATGCCTTGAGAGGTGATGTGGACCAAGTGACTGACAAGTTGGACCGTGTTTTGGAAATACTAGCTAGTCTCATTCTGCCTTCAAGAGTAAACGCTGCAACAGTAGGGGCAAATCCTTCAATTGGTTCCCCGTTGTCAAAAGTGGTGTGGCCTTCATTCGATTCATCACCCGGATATACTTCTGCAGTTGGCAAAGTCACCCAAGGGTCAATGAGTACCAACACTGAATTCATGGTCGGCCAGCCAAGAACTTATCAGGTCCAACCCAGGTTTGCTATGTCTCAAAGTCTAGAGGACCCCAAGAACGCTCATCGAGGTGATAACTTTAAGGGAAAATCGGTTGTATCCCCGAGTGAGGAGACTCACCAAAGGTTCAAGGCAATAGAGGACAAGCTAATGATGATGGAATCATTCTTGCCCAACAATGTCAACCCACCTCACTCTCGCTCAACGGTGCCAGCTCGCACCCCATGCTTCAATCATCAGTATCCAACAGTTGCTCAACCTCAACAATCCCGAGGGTTTCCAAATCAGGCAATACAGATGCCTTTCCATCACCTCCAGTCAGGACAGTTCGCACAAAATCCGGGACAACATCAGAATCAGCCAAATGCCACTAAAAAGAGAAAGGTATTTGATTCCATCCCAATACCCTATAGTCAGCTTTTTCCACATTTGGTGCACAATAAGATGGTAACTCCAAGAACTCTGAAACAAGTGACCGCGCCTTTTCCGGCTTGGTACAAGCAAGGATCCACATGTGAATACTATTCTGGGGCTGAAGGGCATACTATTGAAAATTGCAAAGCCTTCAAGCACGAAGTCCAGAGATTAATTGATCAGAAACTATTGACTTTCAAAAAGGGAGAGCCCAATCGTGAAGGTTAATCCATTGCCCGGTCATGTAGATCCATCTGTGGATGCCAGTTGAAGAATCCAAGGATTGAATCAAGCTACAAAAGTTATCATTTAGGCTGTTACCTTTTTGCTAAGTATTTACTTACAGTTAAACTTTGTTTGTTTGAAATTTTAATCTTAATGAAATAATAATGCATGTTTTGAATCCATTCTTTCATGTTCATTCAATTTTCTCTCTTCTACTTCACAAAAGCAAAAATATATATACTTCTCATTTTATTTCTTTCTTTATCATTTCTGTTTGAACAAAGATTGGAGAGAGGATGATGAAAAATGAAATAACCAAGTTGCTACAGTATGCTTTCGAATAAAACTTTGCTGATGATGTAAGGCATTGTTTCAAATCCCCAAACACCGGAGAAATAAGGAAGATAATCCGTAGTCACCCCCTTTGAGCCTAGAAGTTGGTGTTTCTTTCTATACGAAAAAACCCGCTATATTAACCCGGGGCAGGGTAGTGTTCAATTAATTCGACCATGCGTTGGAGTTTCAAGAGAAAAGCAAAAAATAATAATAAGGTATTCCTCATCCCCCATTACAAAGGCAGTCACAATTCGCCAAACAAAATCAAAAAAAAAAAAGGAGAAGAAAGAAAAGCCCGCTAAGTCAAAACCTCAAAATGGCTTAGGCAAAAAATTAGGGTATCCCGCTAGACTAAAAATGCAAAAAGAATAGTCTAGGCAAAAGTTAGGGATTGAAAAAAAAAAAAAAATGATGATGAAAAAGCGAAGGTCGCCAAGATTCACGACAAAACAAAATCATGTGACCAAAACAAAAGTCAATGTAACTGCCACAAAAAAAGGGGAAACGCATCTTCGGTTCTCGAGCCATCATATTCTCACCGTCACAATCTCAAAAACCTCTTGGGACTTGAACACATGAGTGGAGTTAATTGAACTTAGGACTGAAGATCATCACGAAGAATGGGATGGGATAAAATCAAACTTTGAGCCTTATATCCTTTTATTCATAAACCGTGAACCAGGCCACGTTACAACCCTCAAAAGACCTAATTGAAGCAAGGTTTATTTTGAAAGCATACAGTAGCAAGGTTGCGTTAACCTGACTCACAAAAATCTTTTGTTAATATCATACTCTCACACTTTCTTCCACCATATACATCCAATGTACATAAATATCATCTCAATCTCAATTTCAAAACTTGCATTAAAATTGCATTAGAATTACTATTTCAAGCAAACAGATTTAGCTGCAAGTCTGCGCTTAACAATAAAGAAGTTCCAACTCTGAGTTGATACCGAGCAATCAAGAAGAACCTTGGATTAATCTGGGGCAACTATCTCATGACTTCCTTTAACCTTGGGGCACATCCCTTTGAAAGGTCATTCAGCACAGACAGAGTGTCCTAAGATCGCATCATGGAAAGCGGTATCGAAACCCAGATTTCAAGGACCTAACAAATCAGTGTTTAAGGGCAAATCACCTTGGGGTTCTGCCAATCAAGAACAAACTCTTGTGACTAGGGGAAGATCACTTGAAGATCCTACTGACCTAGCCAAGCATGTTTCAGGAATGGGTCTGTATAGGGGCAAACCTCTCAGAGAGGGAGAACCAATATCAGTAAGTTGGCCAAAAGAAAAAAGCTAAATACTTCAAATGCCCAACAGACTGGGGCAAGACAATATACACAGGGGCAGGTTCTCCCTATATCTTCAAAGCTACTCAAGCAAAGCCTGATGAACATCTGCAACCGTTGGGTCCGGAACTGGTGTCGGGGATCAACATCAAGCCATCATTCCACAAAAAACCTTGATACCTGAAACACTCCCACCCTCCATAGGGGCATCAGTCATCGTCATGCATGCAAATAAGCGTCATGCATTAGTCATGTCATTTCATTCATGTAAATCATTAACATGCATTGATCACGTCATTTCATTCAAGCATCAGGTATGCCCCATACCACATATCCAATAACCTCATAACCAAATAGCCAAATCAAACATCCACAATCAAGAACCTAATCTTGCATTGACAAGTCCAATGATTATTGGCACACCTTCAAAGTCCAATCATTACTGGCAAACACCTTCAAAGTCCAATCATTATTGGCACACCTTCAAAGTCCAATCATTATTGAAAGTCCAATCATTATTGGCACACCCTCAAAGACCAATCATTATTGGCATCCACTCAAAATCCAATATCCAATGGAACCCAAATAAAACCCAGTGTTCATTAACACCCATGTTGAAACCCGACTTCCAATAGCACACAGTCATTTCATGTCATCATTAATCATGCATTTCATTTCATGCATAAATAATCATGATAAATATGCATTCGTAAAGCAGGTTTAAAGGTAACTCCTCGCAGAATACAGCTTTTGGTCACTTAATCACAAGAAAGGCAGTCTGACCTTCTTCCCCGGCGAGTCGGTTGATAAACTGTCTCCTCAGCAGATTAGTTGGAAAAATCTCCTCCCCAGTGAATGGCAGATTTTCTGGAAAAATTCTTCTACAAGACATCAACTTTGTCCGGTTCCCCAATAGGAATGACAACAACCTTGTCCGGTTCCCCAACAGGAATGACAACAACCTTGTCCGGTTCCCAAACAGGAATGACAACAACCTTGTCCGGTTCCCAAACAGGAATGACAACAACCTTGTCCGGTTCCCAAACAGGAATGACAACAACCTTGTTCGGTTCCCCAACAGGAATGACATCAACTTTGTCCGGTTCCCCAACAGGAATGACATAAACTTTGTCCGGTTCCCAAACAGGAATGACATCAACTTTGTTCGGTTCCCAAACAGGGATGACATCAACCTTGTCCGGTTCCCAAACAGGAATGACAACAACTTTGTCCGGTTCCCAAACAGGAATGACAACAACCTTGTCCGGTTCCCAAACAGGAATGACATCAACCTTGTCCGGTTCCCAAACAGGAATGACAACAACCTTGTCCGGTTCCCAAACAGGAATGACATCAACCTTGTCCGGTTCCCCAACAGGAATGACATCAACCTTGTCCGGTTCCCAAACAGGAATGACAACAACCTTGTCCGGTTCCCAACGGGAATGACATCAACTTTGTCCGGTTCCCCAATAGGAATGGCATCAACTTTGTCCGGTTCCCAAACAGGAATGACAACAACCTTGTCCGGTTCCCAAACAGGAATGACATCAACTTTGTCCGGTTCCCCAACAGGAATGACATCAACTTTGTCTGGTTCCCAAACAGGAATGACATCAACCTTGTCCGGTTCCCAAACAGGAATGACAACCTTGTCCGGTTCCCCAACAGGAATGACAGCAACTTTGTCCGGTTCCCCAACAGGAATGACAGCAACCTTGTCCGGTTCCCCAACAGGAATGACAACAACTTTGTCCGGTTCCCCAACAGGAATGACATCAATTTGTCCGGTTCCCCAATAGGAATGACAACGAGCATCTTCAACCTTGTCCGGTTCCCCAAAAGGAATGACAGCAAACATCTTCAGCTTTGTCCGGTTCCCCAAAAGGAATGACAGCAAACATCTTCAGCTTTGTCCGGTTCCCCAAAAGGAATGACAGCAAATATCTGCAGCTTTGTCCGGTTCCCCAAAAGGAATGACAAGCAAACCTCCTCAACCTTGTCCGGTTCCCCAAAAGGAATGACAGCAGGTATATTTGAGTTTCCCTAATAGGAAAGCTAAAACAGGTATACTCGATCCACTTATCTTTCATCAACATTCATTTCATAGCAAAATTAGGGCATTCTGTATTTAATTATCTTTTACCGCAATAATACGAATACCGAGATTATCCGCATTCTTACGGTCCAAGCTAATTAAATAGGGGCAGCTGTCATACCCTAATTTTGCCCCATGATATTTTTCACACTTTTGCATTTATTAGAAAAAAAAAAGTCAACAAAGTCAATTTTTTAAATTGAAAAAAGTCACAGTTGGCACAAAAATAAATGGAGTCATTTTTATTGCATGGTTTTTGCATGGCATGATCATAAAAGGCTATATTTACCATTTTGCCCTTCCATTAATTTTTATTTTCTTATTTATTATTTATTTTTAGTTAGTTACTTGCGTTTCAAGAAACCTTTTTAACATCAAATTTAAATCCCTTTTCCTCATTTTTAATCCATAACCATGTCGCATAATCACATTTCATCATCATGCATATTTTTATTTTTATGTTTATTTTTATTATTTTATGTGGTGTTTTTAATTTGTTATTTGTTCCCAAAAAAAAAATCAAAAAGGTACCAAAAATTTCCAAACCTTAACACATCATCATAAGCCTAGAACATTCCATTCTTACTACACCTCATCATCAATTTTTGTTAGGAATCAAAGATCAAAAAATAGTACACAAAAAATTAAGGAATCTCATTTCTACCCTCACTCATTCTCCCTAATCACAATGCCACTTGACCTAAGAATGATCCTATAAATAGCCTCATTAAATTCAGTGCCTAGGGTTGGAGAATAGAGAGAAAACGGCGCAGCAAGAGCACCAAGAACAAAGCTCCATTTTTCTCATAATTTCAAAAATTCCAAAACTCAAAATTTCTCATCAAACTTAGAAACAACTCATCCAAACACACTTACCATACACCCAGAAGAAAGAATCAACTGTTTGTTGGTGAAGAAAGTGAAGGAATTGAAGGGTAGAAGAGCTACGGTGGCTAGAAGAAAGTTGAGTTCGAATCGTGCTTCTCAGAGACCTATTCAGGTAAATCTTGACACCATTCAACTCTATTTCATGTTTTGATGCTTTCTGGGTTGCTAGCTTATCCCAATTCGTACTGGTTTAATCATTCCTTTTTTGTATTCAAGTTATGTTTCGCATCGTTTTGCTTTGTTTAAGCTGTTTCAGTTAAAAATATTTGCATATTTGAAATCTACGTGAAAAAACGAAGAAAACCATGTAAATTTTGTTGATTTTCGTAAAGGTTTGAGGAACTCCGGTGACCGGAGCCGTCGCCGGCAAAACCAGAGTCACCGGAGAAAAAGACCCATCTGTTACTCCTTCCCCTTCCTTTTTTAAATCTCAGCCATTGGATCCCCCTGTTGGTTTATGTGCGTTGATTTGAACTTTAAAACGGAACCGTCAGATCTCATTTAAATGAGACCTGACGGTGAGGATGTTGATGGCGCGCGTGTTTGCGCTGCACCAAATCATAGCTGAGACGTTTTTTTTTAGTTTATTTATTTTTCTTCTTTGATTATTTACCAGCCGTTGGATGGCGAGGAGAGATCTGGCGCGTTGGATCCTTGTTGATCCACGCGCGTTGGATCATGTTGACTGTTTTAGTCAGCAAATCCAACGGATCCGAGCCTGAGGCGCGTGATAAGCCTTGATGCTGCGCCACACCCAATCGTTTTTGTTTGACTTTTCTTTTCTGCTGACTTGGGCGTGGACTTGGGCCTGGCTGCCCAGACTTGCTTTCTGCACCACCCAATCTTGTTATTTGCACCCCCTCCTTATTTATTTTTTAAGTAAATTTCAGCTTATTTGCAAAAGCACTTATGTGACTTATTAGCTTATTTAGGCTTATTAGGTCACTGTTTATGATTATATTATATTAATTTCATTTGTGAATTTTTCTAACTTATTTAAGTGATTGTCTTTGGTTAATTGGTTTTGAACCTAAAAGTGAATAAGTGCTTATTTGAACCAAAAGCTCTTTAGCTTATTTGGGTCAATGTTTAGCATTAGATTATATAATTTTCCAGTATTCATAGTTTAGAACTTGTGACTTTGCTTTCTTAAATTGTTGGTTTTTAGC
The DNA here is from genome assembly GCA_030408175.1 of Trifolium repens. NCBI lineage: Eukaryota > Viridiplantae > Streptophyta > Magnoliopsida > Fabales > Fabaceae > Trifolium > Trifolium repens. Next base: position 20,534,170 of record CP125848.1, read on the forward strand.
TTATTCTCGTAAGTGCTTAAGTTGGGCAAATCACTTGTCTTTAAGTGCTTTTGGCCATTTTTTCTAGCACAAACAAATTTGTTTACTCTTGTTTAGCTTATATTAACCTCTTTTATTTGCTATTACTTGTTCATGCATGTTTATGCCTAATTAATTCATTGTTCGCTGTATTGTTCATGCATTTGTGTTCATTATTTATTGTTCATGCATTTGATTTCATTATGTGATGTTCATACATTTGCATTCATTTTAATATTATATGCATTGATTATTATCATTGTAGTATCTCTGTCTTCTCATACTTCTTCTGTTCTATTATGTCTTATGCCTGGACTTTTCATCTCTTTTCATAATCAAACTTAATCAAACTTTTTACAATAACAAAGATGAAAAAGGGGGAATTTAGCATTTGCTTCTTTCCGCTCCGGATGACTTGGATCCTAGACATTTGACTAGTGATCGCAAGATGTTCTCATCTTAATCCAACTCTAAAACTAATCAACCTTCGTCTTTTCCTTTTGGAATAATTTCTTAATCAAATTAAATCAAGATTTTCATAATAACAAAGGTGAAAAAGGGGGAATTTAGCATTTGCTTCTTTCCGCTCCGGATAACTTGGATCCTAGACATTTGACTAGTGATCGCAAGTTGTTCTCATCCTAATCAAGTGTTAAAACTAACCCCACACACTCAAACTTCTTTTCAGAAAAACATGGATATACGCTTTATCCATTCCTCTGACACATACACAGCTTACGCCTCTAAGTAGAGCATACAAGCGTCGTTGTATCAGCGGAATGCGAAATAAGCAACATCCGTTATTCAAACTTTCTTTTTTACAATGGATATACGCTTTATCCATTCCTCTGACACATACACAGCTTAAGCCTCTAAGTAGAGCATGCAAGCGTCGTTGTATCAGCGGAATGCGAAATAAGCAACATCCGTTATTCAACTCTTTCACAATGGATACACGTTTTATCTATTCCTCTGATACACACACAGCTTAAGCCTCTAAGCAGAGCATACAAGCGTCGTTCTATCAGTGGAATACGAAATAAAAGTTATTCACTAAAATCAACCAACCACACAAACATTTTTTATCAGAACTACGTGAGTTTTGAATTTCCCATTGCACCAGGGAATACGTAGGAGCGGGCTCCTACAACCGTCAAACTCAACTAATAAAAACTTTTTCTTTTAATTTATTTGGAAACGGAGTAGAGATTAGTCAAGCGATAGAGTAATTTAATTCAAACCTGCGCTGACAACCCTAAACCACCTAAACGGTTCCCATCGAGTACGATGGATGCGAGAGGTGCTAATACCTTCCTCTCGCATAACCAACTCCCGAACCCGCCACGGTTCTTCAACCGTGTTTACCAAGGTTTTCGTGGTGTTTCCCTTTCCCCTTCCGGGATAAATAAACGTCAATGGCGACTTCATTGTATGAAAATGGAAGTAATTTTCCAGCCCGCTACAGTGTAAGCCCTAGAGGCCAATGACTTTAGTACTTGTATCGAATTAATTATTAATAATATATTGTTTCTTTTATTAATAATCAAAGGCATTTTCTTTATTATGTTTGTAACGTTCAAAATAATGAAGTCCCTAGAATAGAAAGTCCATTTAATATTAAGTGTGACTTAATCATGAGATTACATTAAACATAAAGACGTTATTCTTAAAGTATCCATAGTCAAGCTTTAAGGTGAAAAGGGATAACCTTAAAGCATGAAGACTATTATGAACATAGACTGATGATCGCATCTCATGGATCATAGGATAAGGAATTATCAAGTCTTGACATAGGTATAAGAAATATTAGGAGTAATATTTATATCGGATTGACCCGCTATGAGAGTACTACATGCAAAGTTATGCAAGGTGTCATAAGTTACTCTCATGGTGATAATGGTGTAAACCGCCCTTAGACCTGAAACAACTTTGTACCCTAGATGTGGAGTCAAGTACTTTGTTGCTGATCTAACGTTGTCCGTAACAGGATAACCATAAAGGCAGTTGATGGGTACTTCACAAAGCATGCAGAGGGACAGTAGTGACCTAGATGGAATTTGCCAATCCTGCATAACAGGATAAATGTCATGGGCCCAATATTGAACTGGACAAAGATGACACCAAGTATGCTTTGTGTTCAATATAGACATAAAGGGCAAAGGGGTAATTATACACGCATATATTATCACTAAAGGTTATGTTTTGATCACATGTTAATTTCTCATAACTTGGGTAGCAATGATGTGTTGCTAGATACCGCTCATTGTTTATTATATTAAATAAAGGATTTAATATAATTGCCAACGTTATGGAAACCTACAAGGGTCACACACATAAGGACAGACTAATATTGAGATAAAAAGGGAACATCGTAAGGTACGTGAAGCGGCGGGAAAAATGCGCGGGCGGAAATCGCTCGCTGGACAGTAAAGTCGCCACCGAAGTTTTATTTTTAAAAGGGGGAACGTCGATAAACCCCTTTGAGAACGAGAACAAGGTCATCGCGACCAAGTTTCGGGTTCGGGAGTCGGTTATGCGAGGGGAAGGTATTAGCACCCCTCGCATCCGTTGTATCCAACGGGAACTGTTAATTAGTTTGGCGCATATTTAGGTGTTAGTTTTTATGTTTGTTTTTTATTGTTATAAAATAATATTTACAAAGAAAAGCAAAAGTAAAAAAATGATTTAAAACAAAAAATGGGTTTTTTATTAGTGTGCTTGACGGTTGTTGGATTCCGCTCCTACGTATCTCCTGGTACAATGGAGAAATCAAAGCTACGTAGTTCTTTAGGTAGAAAATGTTTGTGTGTTGATTGATTTTATTCATGAAAATGATTTGGGTCGCGCTTGGGCGAAAAAGAAAAAAAAACGGACTTGCACTTTGGCGATGATATCAGTTTTTTTGAGAAAAAAAAGTGAACGCACATGGGCGTGAAAAAATTTGTTTGGTGCGTTGGAATTGATTTTAAATGGAGGACAAATATCCGAAGAAAGCGAGATGTCTACCTCGTTTCCGAATATTCAGGGTAGCGTCGGGTGTCTACCCAATTTTTCCTTTCTTACTCGCATGAAAAATGTTTTATTTTTTTGATATTTTGAACAATTTAATTGTTTGAGATATTTATTTTTTTTTACTTATTTTTGGGTTATATTTAAACATGATATGAACAAAACTTGAAATCAAAGGGGAAAAAGATAATACAATTTTTTTTGATATTTTTGGTATTTTGATTAAGAGGAGCAAAGAGACATATTTTTGGAAGTTTTAATAATATATAAGAAATAAAGATGCATTTTTTTTTTTTATGATTTTTGGTATTTTGCAATTTTTAAACCTAAGATATAACATGGAAGTAATGTGTAAATAAAAAGATTAAATGGCATAAAGTAGAGCAACTAAATTAATTAAGAGATAAAACTAAATAAAACATGAAGTGCAGACAGTAAACCTGTGGGGTGTGAAGAGAAACAGATTTAGGCCCAGTTGGCCAACCAAAAATAGAAAATAAAATAAGAATAACAGCAAAAATGATAAAAAGATCTTTACCAAGAGTTGAACCCATGACCTCTACATCCTATACATGCAACACTAACCACTAGGCCACATGGAGCACACATGTCATTTAAACAACTTTCATTATTTTTAACTTAAAAGTGATTTTAAAAAAAACAGCAAGACTCGATCAGACGCCCCTGATTTAATCAAGAGGGCTTGTGATGGGCAGATCTGGGACGTTGGATTGATCAAACGTCTAGCATAACGCAAGTGTTCTCTAATCCCATGGACAGACACGCTCAGGATCGGAGTGACCATATATACCCCACCTTCACAGGTTTTCATCATTTGGAACAAAAATTCTCTCTCTTCTCCCTATTCTCTCTCACGCTCTCTCATCTCTGTCTCACCATATTCTTCAAATGTTCTTCATTCATGAAGAACAGGGATGATCTTCATCCCTTCAGGTGGGATCACCACCGTGATGGCCTTACACCGGCGGCGGAGCCGCCGTCCCCCACCGTGCCGGAACCAAAAAATTCAAAAAAAATCACTCAAGTCAAACTCAATTCTCTTTTTAAACCCTTTTGAACACAAATCAAAACATCAAAACACGAAATCAAACAAAAATCAAGAAAACTCAAAAACCAAAAAAGACTTAGATCTATTCTGTTAAAGTTCTTTTTTTTTTTTTTTACAGCAACCAACAAAAAAACCACAACTTTGTATATAGGAAACAAAAAGTAAAGGTAAAAGGGTGACTAACCCTTGAAGTTTCCTTTTTTTTTTTTTTTAAAAAGAAGTTGTTGTTCTGCTCTTCTCTTCTCCTTTTCTTTCTCTTTAGATTTTTTTTTGTTACTAATTTTTTGTGTTCTTTGATTCTGCTGTGAGTGTGGATTTGTGACTGTTTTTTTTCTCTATCAGTGTGTGTGTTGTTACTGATTTTTCTTTTCAATTTATAGACCAAAGCATTGGATTTTTTATTTCTTGGTTTAAATAAAAATCAGACCTTTTATGTTCTTTTTGCTGAGGATTTGATCTCTGCAAGGCTCAAGAAGATTGTAATGATGTATTGTGCAGAAGTTCTGAAAAGTGAGAAGGCATGCTCTGCTGTTGCTGTAGTTCAGATCTCCCTTTTTTTGTCTTTTGTCTTTTGTGTTTGTTTTTTGTTATTTATTATTATTATTATTATTGTAAATAAAATAAAAAAAAAGGAAGGAAAAAAGAAAGAAGGGGTGGGGAAGTACGGGTGGCATCAGCCACCACATTTTTTTTTTTTATTATTTTTTTTGTTTTCTACTTTTGATTTTTTTTTTTGTTTTAATAATAATAATGTAAAAGAAGTTGAGAAAAATAAGGAAGAAAGGGAAAAGGATAGACATCAATGTGTTGTCTTTTTTTTTTGTATTTCTACATTTTGTTTTAAAAGCTAATAATAATGATGATAGAAAGAGAAATTAGCAAGTAATTAATAGTGATAATGGTGTATAAATGACACTAATGATAAGAGGAAAAGACATATTTTTTTGAGATTTTTTTCAAAAATATAATTGAAAACCAAATTGACATATTTTTAAGATTTTTTTCAAAAATATAATTAAAAACCAAATTGACATATTTTTTAGATTTTTTTCAAAAATATAATTAAAAATCAAATTGACATATTTTTTAGATTTTTTTCAAAAATATAATTAAAACCCAAATTGACATATTTTTTAGATTTTGTGAAGAAATTAAGAAAGAATAATTTACGCAATAAAAATTAAACATTATAAAATAATTTTTGATTGATTTTTTTTATTAAAAGATAAAAATAAGAAATTCAGCAAATTGATAAAATAAAAAGAGTAAAAATAAAATAAAACAAAAAAAGATTAAAAATAAAATTCGTTTATATAAAAAATAAAAACTAACAATTCCAATGTGGAGGGAAAAGCCGGGACAAAATTGGGGTGCGACAGCTGCCCCTACTTAATTATTACTTAACGTAGAGGTTGTGAATACCAGGGGTATTCGCGAACTCTTTGTGAAGTGTAATTAAGTATGAAGGACCCAAATTTTGTCCCTAGAGAAGAAATATGTGAAACAACGGTGACATGCCTTCACTTGGGAAGGGTTGATCAAATCCAGCCGCTCATGCTAGAGGTAGATCTCAAAAGATGAAGGTGATCTTATTCAGTCGCTTGCACTGAAGGTCGATCCCTGAGGATAAAGATGGTCTTATTCAGCCGCCTGCACTGAAGGTCGATCTGTGAGGGTAAATGTGATCTTATTCAGCCGCTTGCACTGAAGGTCAATCTGTGAGGATAAAAGTGATCTTATTCAGCCGCTTGCACTGAAGGTCGATCCTTGAGGAAAAAGGTGATCTTATTCAGCCGCTTGCACTGAAGGTCGATTCATTGGGAAAGGTTATATGATACAATTGTCGCTAGGTGGATCTTGGAGAAACGAAAAATGATAGGATATGATCGTCGCCAGTCTGACGCTGGTGAAATGACAAATGGTATGAAATAATCGTCGCCAGGTGGATCTTGGTGAAATGATAAATGAGATGATCGTCGCCAGTCTGACGCTGGTGAAACGATAAATGATATGAGATGATCGTCACCAATCTGACGCTGGTGAAACGATAAATGATATGAAATGATCGTCGCCAGTCTGACGCTGGTGAAACGATAAATGATGAGATATGTTACTGGGTAGACTTACTGTGGGAGTTTTAACTGGGGAGTTTTAGTGGTTGTGAGTAAATCCACTGGGGATTTTGAGAAGAGGTTCGCTGAGCGATTTTCAACGAAAACTTACTGGGCAAGTTCTTGAATGAGGTTCACTAGGGAACATGGCTTATCACCTGCTTGGGGATTTTAAATGAAGTTCACTGGGGGAACTAAAGGGTAACTTGTTGAGGAATACTTGATTGAGGTTCATTGGGGAATATGGCTTATCACCTGCTTGGGGATTTTAAATGAAGTTCACTAGGGGAACTAAAGGGTAACTTGTTGAGGAATACTTGATTGAGGTTCATTGGGGAACGTGGATAACTCACTATGGAGTGTAAGAAACTTTATAGGTGGATGTATTTCATGGGGACATGGATGATACAATATGCGATGCATGCTAACGAATGTGTATAATATGATGCATGTAGTATGATGACTTTTGAGATAAGCGAATGACATGTTGGACTTTGGTTGTGATTGGGTGCCGAGCATGGTTGGGCTTTGGGATTTTATGGATGAGATGGTTAAGATATGGCATTTGGGGGGTTTTCGATCCTTCGACATTCGCAACACCAAATGCCCTTGAACCTTCAATTGGATGGCCTGCTGGTGGAGTTTTTCACATCTTGTGCTCACATGGGCAGTTGATATGTTGTGTAGCTGTTGATTGTGCTGCAAAAGGGGATCCAATCATGGTTGCTTTGAGAATTTTGCGAGATATATCTCATTGGAATTGTTAATTTCCTTTAGATATTTACAAATCAAAGTTATCACGATTTCAAAAAAAAAAAAAATTTTAAAAAAATTTCAAAGTTGTATCATAAAAAAAATAAATAGCATTTGTTGGAGATGAAGAATGACAAAGGTAAATAGAAGGATGCATTTCATTGATGGTCAAACATAATTTAGTACATGGAATGGTAGCACACTAAAGGTGTAACTCCACAAAATGAGTAAGAGAAATGAAAATGGCAAAAGGGAAAATACTGGAAATTCTTATTGAGTCATGATGACCGCTACATTCTTAATAACTCTTAATCCACAAAACCTTGTTTCTGAGAATGGCGAAAGAATTGGTTCTTCAGTTGATGTTAGGAGTTGATTCTTCTGATGCAGTTACTTGCCCTTTTTTCCTTTCCCAACTTTTGCCTAAATCGCCTTTTCAAGTTTTCGACTTAGCGGGGTTTTTTTTTGTTTTTTATATCCCTAACTTTTGTGATCACTGTCGTTTCGTGATCAAAATAAAGTTTATTAAGAAAGTAGTACAAGGCAGTTAACCTTGGTCGTCTCTCAAGGACTCTAGTTCGAAGTTTAACAATTATTAGAATCAATATGAAATTATAAATAACAAGGGGGTTTTTGGTTTATGAAACACAGATTATAAAGAGTAGTGAAATTGAATTAATAAAGAACAATCAATCCATTGGTTTAGGTAACCTTGTTTATCATCTATCACAGGTTCTCACAAATTGTTCATTCTAGGGTTCATGCTGTGGTTGATTACAAAACTAATTTAGCAAGCGAAAATCAGTTTTATAAAGAATTCGTTGATCAAGCGTCAAACGTGTTCAACTAACTATGGTAATGAGCAAGCGTCATCGAAGACATGGTTAATATCATAACAATATTCGATCAACCCTTTTTACAAGCGAAAAAGCATATATTAACTTTATGTTCAAAATAATTCAAACAAGCGATGAATTACTTCGAACAATCTAAATGATATGAATATGATTAGAATAATAAAGCATCAATTCTATCAAATTCATACATAAGGAACAGACACAAAAATTAATATAAGAACAACATTAACGTAATGAATGAATTGCTATTAAACCAAACCTCAAGAATCAAGAACAAGTTCCATACACCAATGAATCGAAAGAGAGATTAGTTCTCCATAAGCAAGTGGCTGCTCTAGTGTTTATTATTTCGTGTATTACAGCCTCCCTGTTCTAGGGCGAAAACTTGGTTTAAATAAGCAAAGGAAACGGGCTTTAAGAGCCTCGGGTCGAAAAATACAAGTTTGACCCGGTTTTGAATTATTAACAAAAAGTCTAGAACATTGACATGTACTTTTGACTATTTTGCGCTCCGAATTGACTTTTGGCTTCAACATGAAAGTTGTAGCTCGCTTTCTTATCTTTCCAACGCATATTTGCACGCCTCATTTGGATACTCCTAGCTCAAGTTACGGTCTGTGCAATGAGAAAGTGTCAAAATGTTATTAAATCCGAAAATTAGTCAAATAAATTCATTAAAGCTCAATTGTGACCCATGACCTAGAAACATAATAAAAACTTAATATTATAGTAGAAACACTATTAAAATGCTAAATTATAAAACTAGAAAATATGTGCCAAAATGCACTGATCAAATTCCCCCACATTTATTCTTTTGCTCTCCTGAGCGAAACTAAAGATGAAACTAAAAATAAAATTTAAAAGTCACAAGCAGTCAACATACTCCAGGTTTCAAACTTCAAGCCTTAGGTTAAAATTCAAAGTTTGGTACAATTCTTATCTATCAACTTTCCATGATAATCTTGTGTGTGTGTGTGTATACTATTTCCTACTGTCAACCAAAGTAATGTCAAGATCCCTCTCTGAACTACCATTCTAAATGCTAAGCCGTCTTCCTTTTCCTATAATTTTTTATTTAACCATGATTTCAGTCTAGGGGGGCTATTTCTTTTCAAGAGATCCAAAGCTTTTCAATTTTAGTACAGGGGCAACTTCTTTCAAGCTTTATTACTTATTATTATTAATTTTTTTAAAGCTTTAGGTACTACTCCACCTTTTCACCTGACGGGATCTTACTTGTCATAAGTCCAACCTGTTACTCAGAGTAGGGCATCCTACACAACACTTGTTCCTCCAGTTTCGGGCACAGGAACTTGTTCCTCCAATTTCGGGCACAGGAACTTATTATCATTATTTTATTTTTTTAGCTCTCAAGAAGTTTCCCTTTTTCTTTAATTAATAGCAATGATCAGTCTATCTCTTACTTTAGCCTTACCCACACACTTAGTTCTAATCATACCCTCCATTATACTCAAATTCAAAGAACTTAGTATAAAGAATGTGTATTTCAGAGATTTATCTAGACATTACTAAGTTTGACAGTGTTCAAGCAGTTGTGCATTAAAGTTGCAAAGACTATCATGTCAAGTATCAAAACAAAAATTTCCAAAAGATTTCACCAACCCTACAACTATCCGCTCTTAGCCCTAGAACAAGTGACTACTCATGACAATTTATTATTTTTTTACTTTTTTTTTTTACATAAAGTAAATGTCCCTCCCCCACACTTAAACCAGACAGTGTCCGCAATGTAAGAATAAACAACAAGTGAGAGTAAAGGAATGAACACACCCGAGGGGCTAAGGTGGTATTGTAGCTTCCATGTCTGGTGGTTTTGGTGGAGGCTTGTCCAAGCTCCGAACACATGAAATAGGAAATAGTATATGACAAGGGAACTTGGGTGTTAGTAAAAAATCTGGTGGCTTAGGAGGAATATCCTGCACATACAGTAAACCTGCCATAACCAAAGTATGAAAATCATAAAATCCACATTTAGCTTGTGAGTCAGATAAAACAAGTGGAATAGATGCACAAATGGTGAAACACGGCTGCATGTTGCGTGGCTCAATATGAGGTTCCACCAACAATTTTTCTACTGTAGGCAATGGTTGCTCGCGGCAAAAATCCACATGCTTAATGTCAAATTCAATTGCTATTGAATTTTCTTGAAATTCTGCACAAGTGGTTGGCAGCATCAAAATATATTCACCTAAAATTGCTGCATTGATCTCATGACAGATGTTACATATACCACATTCACAAGGAAAAATTTCAGCAGATTTATCTACATCAAGAGAAGCAAATAATTCATCCAATGAGTTCATATTTTTTTTTTAATAAGACAAAAAACAAAGCAAATAATAATAATGAATATGATTTTTTTTTTAATATAAAATAAAATCAAAGTTTTTTTTAGAGAAAATATATTTTGAACTAATCTAATAAAAAAAACAATATCACCTAAAATTCTAATACGAGTTAAACAATGATTTTGAGTCCCCGGCAACGGCGCCAATTTGATCACTGTCGTTTCGTGATCAAAATAAAGTTTATTAAGAAAGTAGTACAAGGCAGTTAACCTTGGTCGTCTCTCAAGGACTCTAGTTCGAAGTTTAACAATTATTAGAATCAATATGAAATTATAAATAACAAGGGGGTTTTTGGTTTATGAAACACAGATTATAAAGAGTAGTGAAATTGAATTAATAAAGAACAATCAATCCATTGGTTTAGGTAACCTTGTTTATCATCTATCACAGGTTCTCACAAATTGTTTATTCTAGGGTTCATGCTGTGGTTGATTACAAAACTAATTTAGCAAGCGAAAATCAGTTTTATAAAGAATTCGTTGATCAAGCGTCAAACGTGTTCAACTAACTATGGTAATGAGCAAGCGTCATCGAAGACATGGTTAATATCATAACAATATTCGATCAACCCTTTTTACAAGCGAAAAAGCATATATTAACTTTATGTTCAAAATAATTCAAACAAGCGATGAATTACTTCGAACAATCTAAATGATATGAATATGATTAGAATAATAAAGCATCAATTCTATCAAATTCATACATAAGGAACAGACACAAAAATTAATATAAGAACAGCATTAACGTAATGAATGAATTGCTATTAAACCAAACCTCAAGAATCAAGAACAAGTTCCATACACCAATGAATCGAAAGAGAGATTAGTTCTCCATAAGCAAGTGGCTGCTCTAGGGTTTATTATTTCGTGTATTACAGCCTCCCTGTTCTAGGGCGAAAACTTGGTTTAAATAAGCAAAGGAAACGGGCTTTAAGAGCCTCGGGTCGAAAAATACAAGTTTGACCCGGTTTTGAATTATTAACAAAAAGTCTGGAACATTGACATGTACTTTTGACTACTTTGAGCTCCGAATTGACTTTTGGCTTCAACATGAAAGTTGTAGCTCTCTTTCTTATCTTTCCAACGCATATTTGCACACCTCATTTGGATACTCCTAGCTCAAGTTACGGTCTGTGCAATGAGAAAGTGTCAAAATGTTATTAAATCCGAAAATTAGTCAAATAAATTCATTAAAGCTCAATTGTGACCCATGACCTAGAAACATAATAAAAACTTAATATTATAGTAGAAACACTATTAAAATGCTAAATTATAAAACTAGAAAATATGTGCCAAAATGCACTGATCATTTTGCCTGGACCGCTCTTTCGAGTTTTCAGTCCACCGGGATGCCCTTTTTTGCCTAAGTCACCCTTTCGGGTTTTCAACTTAGCGGGCGTTCTTTCATTATTAGGCATAATATTTCTTGACTGCATCAGAGTTCACAGGGAGTGGAAAGTCCTCACCATCCATTGTTGTGAGAATCAGGGCTCCTCCGGAGAAAGCTTTCTTCACTACATAAGGGCCTTCATAGTTTGGTGTCCACTTCCCACGCGAATCCTTATGTATGGGCAAAATCTTTTTGAGCACTAGGTCGCCTTCTTGAAACTCTCGAGGTCGGACCTTTTTGTCGAATGCCTTCTTGAGCCTACTTTGATATAACTGACCATGACATAATGCTATCATTCGTTTCTCATCGATGAGGTTTAGCTGGTCAAACCTTGCTTGGACCCATTCAGCTTCTTCTAACTTGGTCTCCAACAAGACTCTCATTGAGGGGATTTCTACTTCGATGGGGAGAACTGCCTCCATGCCATATACCAGTGAGAATGGGGTTGCCCCCGTGGAGGTGCGAACTGAGGTCCTATAGCCATGTAAGGCAAATGGGAGCATCTCATGCCAATCTTTGTAAGTTTTCACCATTTTTTGAAAGATTTTCTTGATGTTTTTGTTTGCTGCTTCTACGGCTCCGTTCATCTTTGGTCGGTATGGTGAAGAGTTATGGTGTTCAATTTTGAAACTTTCACATAACTCCTTCATCATTTTATTGTTCAAGTTGGTTCCATTATCGGTGATGATCTTGTTGGGGAGTCCGTAACGACAGATTATCTCTTTTTTGATGAATCGAACTATCACTTGCTTTGTTACATTGGCATATGAAGCAGCTTCAACCCATTTGGTGAAGTAGTCGATGGCGACTAGGATGAATCGATGTCCATTAGAAGCTCGAGGTTCAATGAGTCCAATCACGTCAATGCCCCACATAGAGAATGGCCAAGGTGACGCCATTACATTCAAAGGAGTTGGAGGAACATGCACTTTATCAGCATAGATTTGACACTTGTGGCACTTTCTTGCGTAGTTGAAACAATCGGATTCCATGGTCAACCAATAGTAGCCAGCCCTTAAGATTTTTCTAGCCATTGCATGTCCATTGGCATGCGTACCAAAGGACCCTTCGTGTATTTCCTCAATTAGCAAGTCTGCTTCATGTTTGTCCACACATCTGAGAAGAACCATGTCGTGGTTTCTTTTGTAGAGCACATCACCATCCAGGAAGAATTTAGCTGATAGCCGCCTCAAGGTCTTCTTATCCCTATTTGATATGTTCGCAGGATATTCTTGATTTTTGAGGTAGACTTTGATGTCATGGTTCCATGGCTTGCCATCAGATGCCTCTTCAATTGATAAACAGAATGTTGGCTCGTCTCTGCGCTCCACCTTTATAAGTGGCGCTTCATTGTGAAACTTCACTTTATACATTGATGACAACGTAGCCAAAGCATCCACCACTTGATTTTCTTCTCTAGGGATATGATAGAAGGTGATCTCATCAAAATACTTTATTAGCTTCAAGACATGATCACGGTACGGGATCAACTTGGGATGACGGGTTTCCCATTCTCCTTTTACTTGGTAAATGACTAGAGCCGAATCTCCATACACTTCCAAGATCTTGATTCTCATGTCGATGGCAGCCTCGAGTCCAAGGATACATGCTTCATATTCAGCCACATTATTTGTGCAGTCAAAACATAGCCTTGCTGTGAAGGGGATATAACCTCCCTTTGGAGTGATTAGAACGGCTCCAATCCCATGCCCCATGACATTAGATGCACCATCAAATGCAAGCTTCCATCGAGCTCCTGGCTCAGGTCCTTCATCATCTCCTATGACCTTATCGTCATTTACAACCATAATATCCTCATCTGGGAAATCAAAGCGCATGGCCTGATAGTCTTCCACTGGTTGGTGAGCCAAGTGATCTGCTAGCACACTCCCTTTGATAGCTTTCTGAGTTATATGCAAGATGTCATACTCGGATAACAGCATTTGCCAACGGGCAATTCTTCCAGTAAGGGCGGGTTTCTCGAAGATGTACTTGATTGAATCCATCTTCGATACCAGCCATGTTGTCTGACAAATCATATACTGTCTCAATCGACGGGCAGCCCATGCCAAGGCGCAACAAGTTCTTTCTAGCAAGGTGTATCTAGTTTCACAGTCGGTGAACTTCTTGCTTTGGTAATAGATGGCATGCTCCTTCCTACCAGTTTCATCATGTTGCCCAAGCACACATCCCATAGATTCATCCAATACTGTTAAGTACATAATGAGAGGTTTTCCAGGAACGGGTGGTATTAGGATGGGTGGTTCTTGTAAGTATTGTTTGATTTTTTCAAACGCCCCTTGGCAGTTCTCATTCCATATGATGGCTTGATTCTTGCGCAACAATTTGAAGATTGGTTCGCAAGTAGCGGTGAGATGAGAAATGAACCTAGAGATGTAGTTCAACCTCCCAAGAAAACCACGAACTTCTTTTTCAGTACGAGGAGCAGGCATATCTTGGATTGCACGTACCTTGTCAGGGTCAACTTCAATCCCTCGTTGACTAACGATGAACCCAAGTAACTTTCCAGATCTGACGCCAAAGGTGCACTTAGCGGGATTGAGCCGCAGTTTATATTTCCTTAGACGTACGAAAAGCTTTTGTAAGTGAAAGATGTGGTCTTCTTCAGTCTTGGACTTGGCGATCATGTCATCCACATAGACCTCTATTTCTGTGTGCATCATGTCATGGAAGAGAGCCACCATTGCCCTTTGATAGGTTGCCCCAGCGTTCTTCAAACCGAAGGGCATTACCTTGTAACAATAGGTTCCCCATGGGGTGATGAATGTAGTTTTCTCCATGTCTTCCGGAGCCATTTTGATTTGATTATAGTCGGAGAATCCATCCATGAACGAGAAAACCGCGAATCTAGCTGTATTGTCTACCAACACGTCGATGTGAGGTAGTGGGAAATCATCCTTGGGACTTGCTTTGTTAAGATCTCGGTAGTCGACGCACATTCGCACTTTATCATCTTTTTTCGGCACTGGTACTATATTAGCAACCCATTGCGGATACTTCGCTACAGCTAGGAATCCTGCATCAAACTGTCTTTTGACCTCTTCCCTGATTTTAAGTGACATGTCTGGTCTTGTCCTTCTCAACTTCTGTTTTACCGGAGGGCATTCTGGCCGGAGCGGCAACTTGTGCTCAACTATCTGGGTATCCAATCCTGGCATATCTAGGTATGACCATGCGAACACGTCTGTGTATTCCTTCAAGAGTTCGACCAACTTCTCACGCTCTCTTGCTTTCAAAGATGACCCAATCTTCACTTCTCTCTTGTCATGCTCAGTTCCTAAGTTGATTACCTCAACGGGCTCTTGATTCGGCTGTATCTCTTTAGACTCTTTCTGCAGCAGTCTTGCCAACTCATCGGGAAGCTCATAATCGCCTTCACAATCCTCTTCAGCTTGGTTAATGGGGAGTTCAAGGTTATACGGGATTGTAGCAGTATCATGTTCAATAGGTTTATTCAAGGATCTGCATAATTTTTTTTATGATGATTTTTTAGAGGGATGAACAAAACAAGCAAAACAAACAAAACAAAAGAAAAATAATTTGCCATTTTCTTAAAAACAAATGCAGAAATTGATGAAAGAGTAATGGAAAACAAAATACTTTTTATTGATAATGATTCAACATTTGAAATAAAAGGGGTGCCATACAAAGTTATCCCTATGCCTTGGGCAGAGCAAAAGGATTTGAAAACATGATAAAATTACTTTGAAATAGAAAATATCTCTGGGATTTCAACAGCAGTCCAGTTGTTGAGGCTGAGATTCATAGAGCAACGATAGACCAAACAAGGCATCTTCCCCTGATCAGAAACATCTTCAATGACAGCTACTTGATCTTCATTGGCAAACCCCGCGCGGTAGAAAGTTTCTTGAATGTTACCAATGAGCCTCTTTGCAGCATCCTTCCTTCCCATAGATGGTTTGTAGCCCAACCCATACTTGTCTCTTTTCATAGGAATATCCCACAACTGCTCACAACCTTTGGAGCCTCCTCCTCTAGTCAACATCTTATCATTACCCAAAAAAGTAGCAGGGGCCTTGGGTTTCTTAGCACAAGTTTTCTCATATACTGCCACAGCATTGGCGACCTCCAAAGCTTGGAAAGAAGTTTCCAAAGATTCTTCGCCTGCTTCCACATATTGGAAGGAAGAGAGATGGCTTACAAAGATATCTTCTTCACCAGCCACAGTGATCAATTTTCCATCCACCACAAACTTCAATTTTTGATGCAAGGTAGATGGCACGGCCCCGGCCGCATGGATCCACGGACGTCCCAACAGGCAGCTATAGGCTGGGTTGATATCCATCACTTGGAAAGTGATATCAAAAGTGTGCAGACCTATTTGGATTGGTAGGCATACCTCTCCAATGACGGATCTTCTGGACCCATCAAAAGCTTTCACGATTAAAGAACTTGGCTTCAAATAGACTCCATCAATAGACATCTTGTTGAGAGTGGACTTTGGCAGAACATTCAATGACGAACCAGTATCAACCAACACTCTTGCAAGGACAGTGTCGTGACACATTGTGGATATGTGCAATGCCTTGTTGTGAGCTTTTCCTTCCAGGGGTAAATCTTCATCGTTAAAGCTTAGGCAGCCATCAGTAGTGATACTGGCAACTATCCCACCAAAACGGTCCACTGTAACATCTTGGGTTACATGTGCTTGATTCAACACTTTCAGTAATGCCCTCTTATGCGGCTCAGAGTTCAGCAGTAGCGAAAGGATAGATATCTTGGAAGGAGTTTGATTCAGTTGATCAACTATTTTGTATTCGCTCCTTTTGATGATTTTTAAGAACTCATCATCTTCCTTTAGTGCTGGCTGATCACCGGATTCCTGCCCCTTGTCTTGACTGGGAACTTCTTTCTTTTTATGGGCTTCTATTACTACCTCACCGGTTTCTCTTCTAAGCTTTTCAGGAGCGAAGATTCGACCACTTCGGGTCATTCCACTGCCTTCAGAAATATAGGAAATACCATCCACTGGTTTCACGTGTTCACCTTCCTTTCTTAATTCTGATTCATGAACAAATGCAGTTACGTCATAATTCCAGGGTAAAGCCTTGGAACTTTTGTAAGGAAATGGCGATGTAACACAAATGACAACAGGTTGCTTTTGGTTCATGAATGGCTGGATGTCCGTTTTTTGATAAATGATCTCAACAGGTTTTGGGACTCCTTTGTTGCTTTCAAAATGTGGCTCAATAACCGAGACATCATCCATCTTCTTTGCTAGACTAATTTGCAATATGCCTTGGCTCATCAACTCTTGTACTTGTTTTTTGACCACCTGACAACCTTTTGGACTTAAGGCGCATTCTTCACAATTTTCATGATTTCCTTTGATCAAACCACATTTGGCTAACTTGGTATGGATCATCAACAGAGGAGTTTTTACATCTTCAACACTCTTGATCTCATCAAAGTCATCACTTTCTTCCACAGCATTGATATTTGGGCCATTATAACCAGGCAGTGGATTGTTCTTTACATCGGGCCCTTTCTCTTTCAAGGACAAGCTTTTGTTGTTGATTAGCTCTTGCACCTTCTCTTTAAGTGCTCTACAATCTTCAATAGAGTGACCAATTGCCCCAGAATGAAACTCGCATTTGGCATTTGGATTATACCAATGAGGATATGGTGGTTCCAAGGGTCTAACATTCCAAGGTACCACCAAAGAGTTCTTTATCAAGAGTGGCCAAAGTTGGCTGTACGGGATAGGGATCGGATCAATCCGACTTGGTCGTTGATTGCTGGGAGGTCGATACTGATTCTGACCTGAGGTTTGACTCCAGTGATTTGGACGAGCAGGCTGATACTGAGGCCTTTGTATTGTTGGTTGCTGATATTGCACAGGTGCTGCTGCGGCAACATAACACTGACCTTGGTATGGTACTTGAAGAGCAGATGGATGATAGACACTTGCAGGCGGACGATAGAAATACTGAGGATCCATCATTACAGCATTAGCTTCTCCTTCCTTCTTCTTGGGGAAAGATGTTGGAAATTTCTTTGCAACTGCTTGACCATTTTGAGTATTTGGGATCTTTCCATTCTTTAGGCCCAACTCTACCATCTCTCCAATGACGACCAAATCGGAGAAACCGGAGGAGGTGCTTCCTATCACTTTTTCATAGTATGGAGCTTGTAGAGTGCTTATGAAAATTCTTACTAGCTCTCTTTCAGACAAAGGTGGCTCAACTTGTGATGCTAACTCTCTCCACCGTTGTG
The DNA here is from genome assembly GCA_030408175.1 of Trifolium repens. Classification (NCBI taxonomy): domain Eukaryota; kingdom Viridiplantae; phylum Streptophyta; class Magnoliopsida; order Fabales; family Fabaceae; genus Trifolium; species Trifolium repens. The sequence continues at coordinate 20,552,003 of CP125848.1, forward strand.
CATATTCTTTGAATGTTTCTGTTCCCTTCTTGGCCAAATCCTGCAATTGCATCCTATCTGGTGTCATACCCATGTTGTATTTGTACTATTTGACAAAGGCTTCGGCTAAGTCTTTCCATGTCCGGATCCGACTTTTCTCAAGATGCATGTACCAATTCAAAGAAGCTCCACTCAGGCTATCTTGGAAAAAGTGGATGAGGAGCTTATCATTTTGAGCAGCCGTACCCATCTTTCTACAGTACATGATCAAATGATTCCGAGGACAAGTCAATCCTTTGTACTTATCAAAATCTGGTACTTTGAATTTGGGGGGAATCACCACATTTGAGACTAAACACATATCAAGTGCATCCAACCCGAATTCACTATCCCCTTCCATTGCTTTGACTCGTTCTTCTAAAGCAAGAATCTTCCCTTTAGCTTCTTCATTCTCACCCGTTGGAGGTGGACGTCCATCTAAAGAAGATTCGCCACACTCTCTTTGAGGGTTGGAAGAATGGTACACCAATAGTGGATTTTCTACCGTGCCTTGAGGCATCGGAAGTCCAGTAGCAATACCAGTGTTCTCTTGTATCACAGAAGTTCCATTTGGGCGAGGTAGTGACACTTGAGTAGGACGAGCCTGAGATGGACCACTTTCAGTTGGGTTCTCCAATTACGGAGGTGTGTAGCCTGGAGGAAGACCAAATGGGGGCCAAATAATAGTTGCTGCAGGGGCTGGTTGTGGCTCAGAGGTAACATTCTCCACCGGTGGAGGCTGCGGGTTCTGTGCTCTGTTGGCAATTTCTTGGAGCGTTTCCATCATTCGATCGAACTTCACATTCAACTGGTCAATGTCTTGTCTCATGACTTCATGGTTCTCCACAATTCCATCCATGATCCTTTGTGTGTTTTTTCGAGTGTAATGCGAATGCCGAGGAGGGGGCTCTTGGACCAACTGTTTTCTCGGTTTTCTGGCTATGGTGAAATTCTCCTGGAGTTTTGAGGGGGAATGAAATGAGTCTATGTATGAAAACGAATGTATGCATATTATGGATGATGTTAATGCAAATGCATGAAAAAGTTTTTATTTTATTTTTTATTTTCTTTTCGGGAATTGCAAGGCTTTTGGTGTTACCGCAAGTATCTATCAATTACAAAGGTATTGAGATGAAAAGAAGTAGAAGTCACTGAAAACCAGCAAGGATTTTTATTCATAATCAAAGAGTCATACAAAAAGGAAGGTTACAAACATTTTAGATTTTCTTAATCTTCTCCCTAAAGTCTTTCATCATAGTCTTACAAAATTCAACAAAAGCAATGACTTCTAAAGGAGTGTTCAAGGAATGCATTGTTGCATCAGCTGCTACCAACTTTGTGGGGATGGTTTCAATTACATTATTGGCCAACTTTGCTAATCTTGAGAACATACTCTTCCAATGCACACCCTCGTGACGAAGTATTCGGAAAAGAGTACCACTTTCAACCGAGTTAACCAAGTTCACATAGCGACGTTCCCACTCTTCACTTTCCCTTTTGAGATTTTCATAAGCTTCTCCTTGACGATCACTGATCTTCTTGAAATCTTCCAAACTCTCTTGTGTCTTCTTCAACTCAAATTGACTTCTCACAAGTGTTCTTTCCACCGCTTCCCTTTGCAGCCTCTCACTCGAAACATATCCCTCATACTCATTCACCATGTTATGGAGATGTTGTCTTACATTTTCGAGTTCTTCTTTTAGCTCCTTAACATCTACTTGAGATTTTTCCCATTGACCTTTCAACTTGTAAGCTATACTCAAGAGTTCATCTCGCTCTTTGTTCTTGTGCTTGAGTTGAGAATTTGCTCCTCCCAAACAATCTCGCACTTTGCGTCCTTCGTCCTCCTCGATCCTCAGCCTTTTGTTGCTACCCTCGATGATTTTGTCCTTTTGGACTTTTTCCCACTTCAGCTCGGAGTTTTCTTGAGTAGCTTTGAGTAGACTGGCTTGCAACTCTTCTTTTTCTTTGTTAAGTTGTGCAATAGTTGCTTTGAGCTCATCTGCTTCCTCTATTGAGATAGGAATGGGCTCGGGGGATTTAGGTGGAATAGGGGCTTCGACAATGAATGGTAGTTTCACCTTTTGGACTCTTTCTTTGACCCACTGTCGGTAAGTCTCCTTACTGGCACCAACCCTGCTTTTCCACTCGCTCCCTCTCTTGTTAATTCTTCCCCAAGCCCGAATAACCTTTTGTAACATCACAGGATCCTGGGCGCCCATGTCATCTATCACAAGACATTCCAACGATTTCTCATCGGGCTTCTCCCACATAGGACGTCCCAACTGTCTTAGAGCCAAAACTGGGTTATAGTTTATGCATGCTTTAGACCCTATGAGTGGCACATTTGGAAATTCCCCACAGCTGATGATGATTTCTTTGATGTCGAGTTTCCTTGGATACCACCGGATCACATTTTTGGTAAGAGATGCCAAAAATTGAGACCATTCATACCTATCCATCTTCTTCAACTGTGATTGGTCCTTGCACAAGTGAGATGCAAACCAACAATAGAGTAAAGGGAAACAACAGATAATATTTCCGCCTTGCTTATCGTGACGCATGTGAAGAGCGTAGTACACATCGGCCAAGAGTGCGGGAACTGGATCTTTGTCTTTTGAAAGGACAGCCCAAAAGACACTGATTGCGGAGAAATCAACAAAGTTTTCAGATGATGGGAAGAGTACCAAACCATAAACAAGGAGAGCAAGCACGTTGTTGAAGGACTTCATATCTCGGGACGCAGCAAACTTACGTGCTTTTTCCTCTAGATAACTTCGGAGAAATCCGGGAACTTTCCCTTTAGTTGTCACATTGCTAGCAAATTCAAGCACTCCAATGTTTAGGGCTTCAGCCAATTTTTTAACTGTTGGAGGATGGCCAATTTCCACAAATGGACCCTTGCCCTTCAGAGGAATACCGATGATCCTTTCGAACTCTTCAAGTGTGGGTGCTAGTTGGAAGTCTTGGAATAAGAAACATCTCATTGGTGGATCGTAGAATTGTGCTAATGCCGTGAGAGCTTCAAATTGGACATCGGTGAACAAGAGGTCAAGGATGTTGCCATACTTGAAGATAAAAGCACTCCTTGAAATTGATGTTAACTTGGTGCTCAAATCTCTAAGACTTTCCAAATCCGGGAGCTTGACTTTCAATGGAAGAGTTCTTCTTTTCTCAGAGTTCATGTTCAATTTTTTAGACACTTGCAACACAAATTTAGCCTTTGCAATTCCCTGAAACAAACTTGTATGCTAAGAATGATATTTTTTTGTTTATGCATGAGGATGCAATGCATGGATGCTTTGCGTGAGTATAGATAATTGGTAAATAAAACTTAAAGGGAAGGCTCCCTAAGGGGGCTTAGTTCTATGTGATTTCTATATCAATGTTCTCACCAAGGATAGTTCTAATGGTTTTTGTTTGAATTAAGAACACCTAGAGTCATGGATGCATCTCGGAATTTTGCCATAATAACGGGTTAACCATTATATGACAACCGTTCACGAGTGCGACTCTTCTAGGCGGGGTTTGCACCAACTAAACGAGGTGTCTACCTCGAAAGTCAATACAAAACACCAAAATTTGAAGAGGTTCTAAGAAGAAGGTCCATAGAGTTAGGGGTCCAATTCAGAACTTCGTCATTATAACGGGTTAACCATTATATAACGACATTTCACGAAGAGGACCATCTCTAAGCGGGGTCTTCATGTTGACTAAACGAGATGTCTACCTCGAAAGCCAACACTACGCGAACCACCATTGTAACACCCCGTTTTCATAACGCAAAAAGGGCATTATTTTTTTTTTTTTCTTTTTCAACAAACGCTCAGAGTGCGCAAAATATTTTTAATTGAGCCGACATTAAATATTACCAACGAACCATATATATATCACACCATACATATATTGTATTCGAAAAAGCTAAGTGTAAACCTGAATAATTACAATCCATAAGTCTATGTGCTTACAAGCACTAACTAACCAAAAGAAGTTAGAAAGTCCTATGCTAAACAAAAAGCACAGTGCACAAACGCACCGGCGCATAGTCTAACTAAAACTACCACTCCCGCTCCAACACGAGCTCACTAAGGCCTAGAGCTGCCAACACCGTCCTCTCGACCTACATCGTCATCTGGGGTGGGATGAGCCCGCAAATGAAAGAAAGGGTCACCACAAAATAAAAGTATATATATATAACCGGTGCAAGAGATTGTACACATAACAAATATTTCCACAAAGCACAAGAGAAAGCTCTTAAAACATTCAACAAATCCCGCCAACGGGCTTATATATATATAGTGCACAACAAGCCTAATGCAGACTTCTACAATGGGTGTGGTACTACCAGAGCTACCACATGCAAATGAATTCCGGAATTACTAATCATAACCAATAAAACCGCAAAGGGTTAAGGTGGATCCACTCACGCAATCACACCCCGTGGTCCACTCACGCAACCACTTATTGTACTCAAAAAGATCCCGTAGGATTTTGGGTGGGTCCACTCACGCAACCAACACCCCGTAGTCCACTCACGCAACTACGCACAATGAATGCATGAGCATACGATTCCCTACATATGCTAATGCCACACATACATACCTCTCAAGCATATGTAACTAAATCATAGCAATTCATACATATATTTTCAAAATCATATGTAAATTGCACAAGTAATGTAAACACGTTCCCATCAACGGGCATACATAACACAAACATGTCAAACCGTTTTAAAAGACAGAATTAAAGTGGAGCCCTTACCTCGGCAAGCTTCTGTCAACAACACACGCTCAAAACAACACAACGCGCTTCCTTAAGGAAGTGATTCTCTACAACTTTCCACTAAGCTTCCAAGCTTGAAATGGAGTGAAATGGTGAGAAATGGAAAATTTAGTGAAGGTTAGGGTATGAGAAAGTGATGGCACGATGGAAGAAGAAGAGAGTGAGTTGTGATGAAATTTTTCTAAGTCTTACAAAGTCATAAACCTCCTTACTATTATAAGCTCTTGATAGCCAAACCACCATTGGATCAAAGTCAAAAGTCCAAGCTTAACCCTAGCCATTGGATCACTTTACTTTATGAGAAAGTCACAAGATTTAAACAACTCTCCCATAACAAGTCTCGTACTCAGCTCTCGCGCGACGCGACGAACGAAAACCACAAAAACATAAAACCTACGGAAAGAACGTCTAACGTTTAACATTTCCAAAACTTATCGCCGAATCTTTTTCCGCGACTGTAATTTTCTTCCATACTTCAGAAAATTAATCTCAGAATATATCCTAACTCGCGCAGATATATAGAACTTCCATCCGAAACCTCACTCAAAACAGACGCAATAAGATTTTACAACGACGGGTAAAATCCTACTCGTTTTTCCAAAAACAAGAATAATCCAAAACTTATTATTCTGAAACCACAAGTAACTTCTTATACAAGAAACAGGATCACAAGACAAAAGTCTGTACAATTACAGTGCACGAGCACAAAACAGACTCAATTACAGCAAAACCTCATAATTACACGATGTTTCATCACACGAACACATCGAAACCCTAATATTCCTTAAACCAACTATACAAGAAATCTTGGGTCTTACAATACTACCCCCCTAAAAGAAGTTTCGTCCTCGAAACTTAGACGTCGTCAAACAAACTGGGGTATAATTCCTTCATCTTACTCTCGAGCTCCCAGGTGGTATCTCCCGTAGCTTCATTCCATATTACCTTCACTAAAGGTATCTCTTTCGTTCTCAAACGCTTCACCTTCCTATCCGCAATCTTGATCGGCGGAACTTCAAATGACAAGTTATCCCTCAACTGGATGTCATCTGGTGTGATCACATGTGATGGATCCGGTGTATACTTCCGCAATTGCGACACATGGAACACGTCATGAATCAAAGATAGTACCGGTGGCAACGCGATCCGGTATGCTACCTTCCCAATCCGCTCCGTAATCTGATAAGGTCCTATAAACTTCGGAGTCAACTTCTTCGCTTTCAAAGCCCTTCCAACACCCGTTGTTGGAGTAACACGGAGGAATACGTGGTCTCCCTCCTCAAACTCTAAAGGCCTCCGACGCCTATCCGCATAACTCTTTTGTCGATCTTGAGCAACCTTCATCATTGCCCTTATCTTTCGGACCTTGTCCGTCGTCTGTTGTACCATTTCCGGTCCTACTATCAAACTTTCCCCATCTTGGTACCAACACAAAGGAGTCTGACATCTTCTCCCATACAAAGCCTCATATGGTGCCATTCCGATAGTCGAATGGTAACTATTGTTGTACGTGAACTCTATCAACGGCAACACGTCGTCCCAACTCCCACGATCATCCAGCACACATGCTCTCAATAAATCCTCTAGTGACTGATTTGTTCTCTCAGTTTGCCCATCGGTCTGGGGATGATAGGCAGAACTCAACCTCAGTTTCGTCCCCAACGCCTCATGCAAAGTCTTCCAAAAATGTGAAGTGAACTTTGGATCTCTATCCGACACTATACTTGACGGAATCCCATGTAACCTCACAATCTCAGCAATATACACATCGGTCAACCTTGCCGCCGTATCCGTAATCCTTACCGGTAGAAAATGAGCGGACTTCGTCAAACGATCCACTATCACCCAAATGGAATCATGCTTCCTCCTGGTCTTGGGTAAACCAGTGATGAAATCCATAGAAATGCTATCCCATTTCCACTTGGGGATATCTAAAGACTGCAGCATCCCTGCTGGTCTCTGATGTTCAATCTTCGCCTTCTGACAAGTCAAACACGACGCCACAAACTCGGCCACATCCCTCTTCATACCCGGCCACCAGAAATCTTGCCTCAGGTCCTGATACATTTTCGTTGTCCCGGGATGCATACTAAGCTTACTCTTGTGTGCCTCCCCTAGAATGGTGTTTCTCAAGTTCATCGCATCGGGCACACACACCCTACCATTACATCTCAAAATGTTGTCCGGTCCCACCTTGAAATCTCGGTTGGTTTCCCGAACAATCAAAGCTCTTTTCCCCATAAGGAACTCGTCACCTTGACAATTAGCAATGTCCTCCAACAAACCGTTCGAGATGGTAATCATACCCAGTCTCATATTCCCTAAGGCAAACTCTACCTCTAGGTGCAAGTCACGAAACTCTCTCAACAACTCTTGTTGACTAGCCATTTGCGCCGAACAAACCGACACACTCTTTCTACTCAACGCATCGGCTACCACATTAGCCTTCCCCGGATGGTATTCTAAGGTAAAGTCAAAGTCTTTCAATGTTTCCATCCACCTCCTTTGCCTCATATTCAACTCCTTCTGGTCGAACAGATACTTGAGGCTTTTATGGTCACTAAACACAACGAAAGTGCAACCATAAAGATAGTGTCTCCAAATCTTCAATGCAAAAACCACGGCCGCAAGCTCCAAATCGTGCGTCGGATAATTCTTCTCATGCACCTTCAACTGCCGTGATGCATAAGCCACTACTCTCTTGTGCTGCATCAACACACAACCCAAACCCTGATGAGACGCATCACAATAAACCTCATAAGGTTCATCTGACTGAGGTAACACCAACACCGGTGAAGTCGTCAACCGCTCCTTCAACAATTGAAAACTAAGTTCACACTGCTCAGTCCATGCAAACGGTTGATCTTTTCTCGTAAGTTGCGTCATTGGTGCCACAATCTTAGCAAAACCTTCAATGAACCTTCGGTAATAACCGGCCAAGCCCACAAAACTCCTCACATCAGTCACCGTCTGCGGTTGCTTCCATGCAAGTACTGTGTCAATCTTGGCTGGATCCACGGCTATTCCCTCTTTTGATATAACATGGCCAAGGAAATTCACCTCTTCCAACCAAAAATCACACTTCGACGGATTCGCATACAACTTTCTTTCCCGCAACACTTGCAAAACCATACGAAGATGCTCTTCATGCTCCTCTTCGCTCTTCGAATACACGAGAATATCATCAATGAACACAACCACAAACTTGTCCAAAAACGAATGGAATATCCGATTCATGTAAGCCATGAAGATCGCAGGTGCATTCGTCACTCCAAACGGCATCACCAAGTACTCATAATGCCCATACCGCGTCCTAAACGCCGTTTTCTGAATATCCTCATCTCGTACTCTTATCTGGTGATAACCAGATTTCAAGTCAATCTTTGAAAACACTGAGGCTCCCCTCAACTGATCCATCAAATCATCAATCCGTGGCAATGGATATCGGTTCTTGATAGTCACCTTATTAAGCTTCCGATAATCCACGCATAGACGAGATTTCCCATCCTTCTTCTTAACCAATAAGACCGGTGCTCCCCAAGGCGACACACTAGGCCTTATGAAACCCTTCTCTAACAAGTCCTCGATCTGACCTTTCAACACTACCAACTCGGCTGGAGCCATCCGATAAGCTGATTCCGAAATCGGACCCGTACCCGGTTGTAAATCAATAAAGAATTCCACCTCTCTACACGGAGGAAAAGCTGGAATCTCCGACGGAAACACGTCTTGGAAATTTTGAACTACTCGAATTTCCTCAATTCGGATCTCCGACGTCACTCCTAAACTAGCAAGTGAAACAATCTCTGGCTCTCCGTTACACATAATCACTGTAAGCTGATTGGCCGATAGGTATCTCCGCACACCTGGCTCGGGAAAGAAAACCAATTTCCGAGCACAATCTAGTATAACATAATGATAAGATAGCCAATCCATCCCGAGGATGATCTCGAGAGATGTAAGCGGTAAACACACCAAGTTGACCAGAAACTCCCTATTCTGAATTACTACTAAACAATGCAAACATGCAGTATTCACTACCAAATCCTTAGCAGGGGTCAAAACATTCAAATCAAATGGAAGAACAGAAACATTCAAACTCAACCGATTTGCACAAGCCAAAGAAATGAATGAGTGGGTTGCCCCCGTGTCAATCAAAGCAGTTAAAGAATTACCTGCAATGTGACAGCTCTCGTGAATGGCATTGCTAGCCTGCCCACTCACTTCTGTGCCCATACAGTAAGCACGTGCCTTTGCCGCAGGTCTGGTACCTTGTGAGCCTTGTGCCACATTAGCCGACGGCCCGGCCTTCGGGGCTTTGCAATCTCTAGCAAAGTGTCCCGGCTTCTTGCAATTAAAACAAACATGCCCCTGATTCCGGCATTCATTCGCATAGTGGCCCACTTCACCACACTTAAAACAGCCCTGCTTCCCGGTATTCTGACTGTCCTGATTCACCGATCGACCCTGTCCCTTGTTATACTGTGGACGGTCATATGGCTTACTGCCTTGTTTTCCACGGTTCTGACTTTGATTCGGACCACCAGAACGACTTGGTCCCCCAGCACTAAAACCACCCTGACGGTTCACCCTTTTGTTTCTCATATCTTCAACCTCTTGGCACTTTTCAACCAAGACTTGAAATTGCTGAATACCCAATGGCACAACCGCATCCTGCAGCTCGTACCTCAGCCCATCTTGGAAGCGACGACACATATAGACCTCATCTATCCCATCCCTAAAGAAGCGGAAGAAACGGGATAATGATTCAAACTTCTTGGAATATGCCTCCACATTCATACTCCCCTGTCGTAGTCTCAGAAACTCCTCACCATACCTTTCCCTTGCAGTCTCAGGGAAATACTTAGCCAGGAACCTCCTCTTGAAGTTCTCCCAGTTAATCTCCTCATATGCAATTTCCATAATCAGACGGGTGTTCCTCCACCAAAATTCAGAACCCCCAAGCAGCTGATAGGTAGCTAGAACTACCTTCTCCCCCTCCGGACAATGAATTGCCCCAAATATCCTTTCCATAGCATGGAGCCATAGATCCGCTGTTTCTGGACCTCCCTCCCCATTAAACTTTGGAGGGGCCTGCTGATTAAAACTTGCGAGAACCCTAGACCCAGCGGCCAGGATCTCCCTGTCGCGCTTTTCAAGGTCTCTCTGCGCCTTAGCATGAGTTTGCGCAGTTACCGCTGCTGCCATTGTATTCATGGCATAAGCCATCTGATGGATGTCCACCTCATCATCATCTCTAGCAGGTGCCCTTCTTGGAGGCATCGTTTCCTGCACATACCAATTCTCTTCGATTAGACCCTTATCCAAACATTTCTGAATTCCAACAGAAAACCTCACTCAACGGATTACTAACCCATAACCCGACACAGAACAGACACTAGAACTAACCCCACACTAGTTACGTTCTAACCGACTCTGAACTAACGACTCAAGTATACACTTTCCCTTTGAAGATTTAAAGCCGGGCTCTGATACCACAAATGTAACACCCCGTTTTCATAACGCAAAAAGGGCATTATTTTTTTTTTTTCTTTTTCAACAAACGCTCAGAGTGCGCAAAACATTTTTAATTGAGCCGACATTAAATATTACCAACGAACCATATATATATCACACCATACATATATTGTATTCGAAAAAGCTAAGTGTAAACCTGAATAATTACAATTCATAAGTCTATGTGCTTACAAGCACTAACTAACCAAAAGAAGTTAGAAAGTCCTATGCTAAACAAAAAGCACAGTGCACAAACGCACCGGCGCATAGTCTAACTAAAACTACCACTCCCGCTCCAACACGAGCTCACTAAGGCCTAGAGCTGCCAACACCGTCCTCTCGACCTACATCGTCATCTGGGGTGGGATGAGCCCGCAAATGAAAGAAAGGGTCACCACAAAATAAAAGTATATATATATAACCGGTGCAAGAGATTGTACACATAACAAATATTTCCACAAAGCACAAGAGAAAGCTCTTAAAACATTCAACAAATCCCGCCAACGGGCTTATATATATATAGTGCACAACAAGCCTAATGCAGACTTCTACAATGGGTGTGGTACTACCAGAGCTACCACATGCAAATGAATTCCGGAATTACTAATCATAACCAATAAAACCGCAAAGGGTTAAGGTGGATCCACTCACGCAATCACACCCCGTGGTCCACTCACGCAACCACTTATTGTACTCAAAAAGATCCCGTAGGATTTTGGGTGGGTCCACTCACGCAACCAACACCCCGTAGTCCACTCACGCAACTACGCACAATGAATGCATGAGCATACGATTCCCTACATATGCTAATGCCACACATACATACCTCTCAAGCATATGTAACTAAATCATAGCAATTCATACATATATTTTCAAAATCATATGTAAATTGCACAAGTAATGTAAACACGTTCCCATCAACGGGCATACATAACACAAACATGTCAAACCGTTTTAAAAGACAGAATTAAAGTGGAGCCCTTACCTCGGCAAGCTTCTGTCAACAACACACGCTCAAAACAACACAACGCGCTTCCTTAAGGAAGTGATTCTCTACAACTTTCCACTAAGCTTCCAAGCTTGAAATGGAGTGAAATGGTGAGAAATGGAAAATTTAGTGAAGGTTAGGGTATGAGAAAGTGATGGCACGATGGAAGAAGAAGAGAGTGAGTTGTGATGAAATTTTTCTAAGTCTTACAAAGTCATAAACCTCCTTACTATTATAAGCTCTTGATAGCCAAACCACCATTGGATCAAAGTCAAAAGTCCAAGCTTAACCCTAGCCATTGGATCACTTTACTTTATGAGAAAGTCACAAGATTTAAACAACTCTCCCATAACAAGTCTCGTACTCAGCTCTCGCGCGACGCGACGAACGAAAACCACAAAAACATAAAACCTACGGAAAGAACGTCTAACGTTTAACATTTCCAAAACTTATCGCCGAATCTTTTTCCGCGACTGTAATTTTCTTCCATACTTCAGAAAATTAATCTCAGAATATATCCTAACTCGCGCAGATATATAGAACTTCCATCCGAAACCTCACTCAAAACAGACGCAATAAGATTTTACAACGACGGGTAAAATCCTACTCGTTTTTCCAAAAACAAGAATAATCCAAAACTTATTATTCTGAAACCACAAGTAACTTCTTATACAAGAAACAGGATCACAAGACAAAAGTCTGTACAATTACAGTGCACGAGCACAAAACAGACTCAATTACAGCAAAACCTCATAATTACACGATGTTTCATCACACGAACACATCGAAACCCTAATATTCCTTAAATCAACTATACAAGAAATCTTGGGTCTTACAACCATCCTAAACCTAGGTTTTTTTAAGCTCGGGTATAGAGCTCCACTCAAAAGTGTTTTGAATAACATTGTCCAAGCATGATAATATATAGGCGAAAAAATAAATAAAGCATAAATAAAATAAAGCAAATAAAATAAAAGATAAACAAACATGAAAGGCAAATGAATTAACACCAAAAGCTAAACTAACTAACTAGGTTTAACTCACTAAAAAGTCCCCAGTGAAGTCGCCAGCTGAAGCGGCGGGAAAAATGCGCGGGCGGAAATCGCTCGCTGGACAGTAAAGTCGCCACCGAAGTTTTATTTTTAAAAGGGGGAATGTCGATAAACCCCTTTGAGAACGAGAACAAGGTCATCGCGACCAAGTTTCGGGTTCGGGAGTCGGTTATGCGAGGGAAAGGTATTAGCACCCCTCGCATCCGTTGTATCCAACGGGAACCGTTAATTAGTTTACCGCATATTTAGGTGTTAGTTTTTATGTTTGTTTTTTATTGTTATAAAATAATATTTACAAAGAAAAGAAAGAGTAAAAAAATGATTTAAAACAAAAAATGGGTTTTTTATTAGTGTGCTTGACGGTTGTTGGATTCCGCTCCTACGTATCTCCTGGTACAATGGAGAAATCAAAGCTACGTAGTTCTTTGGGTAGAAAATGTTTGTGTGTTGATTGATTTTATTCATGAAAATGATTTGGGTCGCGCTTGGGCGAAAAAGAAAAAAAAACGGACTTGCACTTTGGCGATGATATCAGTTTTTTTGAGAAAAAAAAGTGAACGCACATGGGCGTGAAAAAATTTGTTTGGTGCATTGGAATTGATTTTAAATGGAGGACGAATATCCGAAGAAAGCGAGATGTCTACCTCGTTTCCGAATATTCAGGGAAGCGTCGGGTGTCTACCCAATTTTTCCTTTCTTACTCGCATGAAAAATGTTTTATTTTTTTGATATTTTGAACAATTTAATTGTTTGAGATATTTATTTTTTTTTACTTATTTTTGGGTTATATTTAAACATGATATGAACAAAAATTGAAATCAAAGGGGAAAAAGATAATACAATTTTTTTTGATATTTTTGGTATTTTGATTAAGAGGAGCAAAGAGACATATTTTTGGAAGTTTTAATAATATATAAGAAATAAAGATGCATTTTTTTTTATGATTTTTGGTATTTTGCATTTTTTAAACCTAAGATATAACATGGAAGTAATGTGTAAATAAAAAGATTAAATGGCATAAAGTAGAGCAACTAAATTAATTAAGAGATAAAACTAAATAAAACATGAAGTGCAGACAGTAAACCTGTGGGGTGTGAAGAGAAACAGATTTAGGCCCAGTTGGCCAACCAAAAATAGAAAATAAAATAAGAATAACAGCAAAAATGATAAAAAGATCTTTACCAAGAGTTGAACCCATGACCTCTACATCCTATACATGCAACACTAACAACTAGGCCACATGGAGCACACATGTCATTTAAACAACTTTCATTCTTTTTAACTTAAAAGTGATTTTAAAAAAAACAGCAAGACTCGATCAGACGCCCCTGATTTAATCAAGAGGGCTTGTGATGGGCAGATCTGGGACGTTGGATTGATCAAACGTCCAGCATAACGCAAGTGTTCTCTAATCCCATGGACAGACGCGCTCAGGATCGGAGTGACCATATATACCCCACCTTCACATGTTTTCATCATTTGGAACAAAAATTCTCTCTCTTCTCCCTATTCTCTCTCACGCTCTCTCATCTCTCTCTCACCGTGTTCTTCAAATGTTCTTCATTCATGAAGAACAGGGATGATCTTCATCCCTTCAGGTGGGATCACCACCGTGATGGCCTTACACCGGCGGCGGAGCCGCCGTCCCCCACCGTGCCGGAACCAAAAAATTCAAAAAAAATCACTCAAGTCAAACTCAATTCTCTTTTTAAACCCTTTTGAACACAAATCAAAACATCAAAACACGAAATCAAACAAAAATCAAGAAAACTCAAAAACCAAAAAAGACTTAGATCTATTCTGTTAAAGTTCTTTTTTTTTTTTTTACAGCAACCAACAAAAAAACCACAACTTTGTATATAGGAAACAAAAAGTAAAGGTAAAAGGGTAACTAACCCTTGAAGTTTCCTTTTTTTCTTTTTTTAAAAAGAAGTTGTTGTTCTGCTCTTCTCTTCTCCTTTTCTTTCTCTTTAGATTTTTTTTTGTTACTAATTTTTTGTGTTTCTTTGATTCTGCTGTGAGTGTGGATTTGTGACTGTTTTTTTTCTCTATCAATGTGTGTGTTGTTACTGATTTTTCTTTTCAATTTATAGACCAAAGCATTGAATTTTTTATTTCTTGGTTTAAATAAAAATCAGACCTTTTATGTTCTTTTTGCTGAGGATTTGATCTCTGCAAGGCTCAAGAAGATTGTAATGATGTATTGTGCAGAAGTTCTGAAAAGTGAGAAGGCATGCTCTGTTGTTGCTGTAGTTCAGATCTCCCTTTTTTTGTCTTTTGTCTTTTGTGTTTCTTTTTTGTTATTTATTATTATTATTATTATTGTAAATAAAATAAAATAAAGGAAGGAAAAAAGAAAGAAGGGGTGGGGAAGTACGGGTGGCATCAGCCACCACGTTTTTTTTTTTTATTATTATTTTTTTTGTTTTCTACTTTTGAGTTTTTTTTTTTGTTTTAATAATAATAATGAAAAAGAAGTTGAGAAAAATAAGGAAGAAAGGGAAAAGGATAGACATCAATGTGTTGTCTTTTTTTTTTTTTTTTGTATTTCTACATTTTGTTTTAAAAGCTAATAATAATGATGATAGAAAGAGAAATTAGCAAGTAATTAATAGTGATAATGGTGTATAAATGACACTAATGATAAGAGGAAAAGACATATTTTTTTGAGATTTTTTTCAAAAATATAATTAAAAACCAAATTGACATATTTTTAAGATTTTTTTCAAAAATATAATTAAAAACCAAATTGACATATTTTTTAGATTTTTTTCAAAAATATAATTAAAAACCAAATTGACATATTTTTTAGATTTTTTTCAAAAATATAATTAAAACCCAAATTGACATATTTTTTAGATTTTGTGAAGAAATTAAGAAAGAATAATTTACGCAATAAAAATTAAACATTATAAAATAACAATTCCAATGTGGAGGGAAAAGCCGGGACAAAATTGGGGTGCGACAGTACGGTGTATGTGCAATGTGATAAGGGTATCACGGTAATTTAAATGAGGAAGAACACCATAGGTTATGGTGGGAGGGTGCGCACATGAGTAATATTACTCATGGGGGGCGCACGCCCTAGTACATTGTTTCTTGTTGGGCTTTGCCCAATAAGAGATATCTTGGTGCCCAAGATAAAAGTTGTCTTAATGCACAAGACAAGAAATATCTATAAATAGAAATTCTTGTCATAACTCTGTTAGTTGTTGTTGAACACACTAAAAAGCACAAGAATTATTTTAGAGTTAAAATAATTCTCTCTCTCTCTCTCATTATTCTTGCATAGCCTTCAAACATAAAGGGCTAGCACTCTATTGAAGGTGATTGTTCGTGTGGACTAGTTAGAGGCGTCGGTGACTTTCATCAACGCTCGTGATCATCATCATTGTTCGTGATTTAAGGTTCTTCTCTACAAGAGGTAAAAACTCTAAAACACGAATCATGCTCATTCGTAAGGATCCAAACTAAGAAAAATTGTTATATTCCGCTGCTTTTCGAACGCTATTTTCCTTCAGTTGGCACGTCCGTCGAACTGGTTTTCCCGCAAACCTGTAAGAACATTACCCTTAATATCAAAGTTAGCTGGGTTGGCTGGTTGGAACCCCAGTGAGATCGTATCTGTGTCAATCCTCTTGCAGTAATCTTCCATTGTAACTCTTTGTTCGTCCCCCATGGCTTTGGTGGTAGGCTCTTCTTCTGTGTTAAGATTACTGGATTTTGCAAGCTTGTGTGCCCGCCTTCTTTTCCAGAACGTTCTTTCGGGTTCAGGGTCGTACTTCAACTCCATAATACCTGTTATCAAGTACAACAAATGAATACCTTCAGTAGCACTGGAAAATTAAAATGGTAAAACTATTTTTGGTTTGTCTCATGTGTCTTTGTCACTATGAAAATTCCCAGGTAAGTGAGGTGGATCACAACGGATCGCTCGGAGACCTTGACTTATCCTTAGCCAGAATTTTCACAGATTAAAATCCACAATCATCAACAAGATTTTTTTGATTTTTCAATTTTTTTTTGTAGTTTTGAAATTTTTTGTCAAACTTAAATAAATCTAGTAAGGCTTTGTAAACACAATCCCCGGCAACGGCGCCAAAAACTTGACTGCAGTCTAGCAAGTGCACCAGTCTGTCGTCGAGTAATAATTCACACTCTAGGTGTCTAGAATGAGTTCGTATCCACAGGGATCATGCCAAAGCTTCACTAGCGTTATTTAAGTTCGTGATAGTTTGCATTCGCTTTGGTTTTTGAAAAAGGTTTTATAAAAGTAGCGTAATGCTTGCATAAATATAAATAACATAATGTATAAATATAGATTCAAGAAATATAGAGGCTAGGTATGGTGGTTGGACTTACTCCCTTCTTCATATTTGGCATGATCGGTGTATAACATAGTTACTTAGATTATGTTCGGCGGTGAATTCTCCTTGTTGTAGTAATACCTTACTGTTACACTATGTATATTAAAGTTTCCCTATGTTAATAACTAAGGTACCTACGAGAGCCTAACCTCGATGTGTTACATACCCTAATTACTTAGTGAGTTGTTTATACACATGCATTATTATCTTCACCAATTAACCTCTAGATCCTAGTATCGGGCTATTCATCTTCTAAGTGCTCAGTTCACACCTAGTTCATGATTCCTCCTCTAACCGCTCAGTTCACGACTAGTTCAGGATGTTACCATCTCTATACACCTAGCATTATTTACTACTAGTTCCGGACCATATTAAGTAAGAACCTAATATCAATTCTATGGGCGCTCCCGCTTATCCGGCCAAATTACGAGAAACGTTATTAAAGTGCAAGAAAGTAAATAACAAACATAATTACTAAATATCATTTATTATAACTTAGACTCAACCACAGACTCCAAATATTCATAGGGGAGTTCATCTTCTCCACCACAACCTAAGGCATAATTACAAAAGACTACATATTTAAATTACAAATTATAACCTAAATACAAAAGCCTAAAGAAAACATACCTTGCTGAGTTAGTTTTCCCGTAAGGGGAGAAAACTATGCCCAATAGAGCTCCTCTGAACCTCTCCTTATAGTAGAGAGTGTTCTACTATTTCTGATTGATTTTAACAATGAATGGGAGGCTCTATTTATAGTTTTCGTAATGGGCCTCAGCAAGGTCATCGCAGTACGATGGAGTCATCGTGCTGCGATGTGAAGATTCAGTTCAATTTTATAACTGATTCTGTGCATTTCATTAGCTTGGGCGCCAAGGTATGTCATTGTGCTGCGATGTAGTGCATCGTGGTGCGATGAACAGATTTTCTTCAGATTTATTTCTTCTATTTTCTTGGCAAGCAAGCAGCTCTCATCGTGGCACGATAGGAGACATCGTGCTGCGATGGAATGCTCATTTTCTTCACTTTTTGGGTTTTTTCTTGTCTTTTGGCATTTTGTACTCTGTCTTGATGCTTTTTCTTGCTTTTGTAGGTTTTCCTTCGTATTTGGGCCTGTCTTGGTCATTTTACTACATAATAATAATACTAAAAATACCGTAGAAATTCCTGTCATCAGCGTTCCAGGACTTATGAACGTAGAATTGAACATTGTTCGATACGACGAAAAGGCTGAATGAGGATCCTTATGAATAAAAGGCTAATGAAGTTTTGTCTTTTACTGGTTTCAGACTTATGTCTCATGGCTCTGTCCCTTCTGCCAATTCTCCCGGATTAGGACAACTAGGTTTTTCACTCCAGTTTCTTGCTTACAGGTCTGAACGTGTGAAAGTGTCGACGGCTAGCTGAGGCTAAGGTTAAACTTAATCTCTCGTCTCTGGATAACCAATATATACTTAAAGAATCCGTCTAGGTGATTGGTGTCACTAATAGGGTCCCTTAATTGTTATTCTCGTCGGGTCGGGTCTTCTACTGTCTGGTACTAAAGTAGTGATAAAATGTGGCTGGTTACGTCCGATCCTTGAACTGGGTAACTAGTTGGTTTGTAATGCTGATTTACTAACCTAAGGACAAGTGGGTGGACAATTCTCAAGTGCACGGTCAACCGATACTGCTAACTTCTTAGCTGAGTGGTTATATGTATGAGTTTTGTTTGGTTAGAAGTCGAACTGGTATTAACCTGATTTATCGGTCTCTAAGCTCTCTAGGGAATAGACTCAACGGATTAACTTTGTTGGTTAATTGTGCCCAAGGTAATTCCTGACTTACTGTTCCGCCTTAAGCTTATCCTATAATAGTTTGGTGCACTTACTGGTATAAGGTGGTATACTGACTCCTATTTATTGTCGTCCGAAGGTGGTATTAAAATGTTAGCTCAAAAGGATGGCAGTACGAGAATGCTAAACATATGAGTTCTGATTCAATTAACCCTATAGAGTTAGCTAATTGACTAATAACGCTGAAGTGGCAACTTATAGTAACTAAATAACGATACTTAGTATGTCTGCCTAAGGGTCGGGTACAACAATGAAATTTTCTAAGCGGCGTACTAACAACTCGGGATTCCTGGGATAAGGTGTGAACATCAAGCACTAACTACGAAACTGACTAGGTTTTATTACTGGTTTGGTTACCAACTAGTTCGCGGTGATACTTCCTGAATTGACATTAAGCGTGTACTGGGGTTACAAGCGATTCCTAACTGTTAAGCTATTCAATGTTTGAGTCTCTAAGATTTGTTTGGTTACTGCTAACGACTGGTGTGGTCAATAGAAATTTCTATTTGTTTAGTTTAGAAACTTGGCTCCTATTGGCATGGTAGAAATACTGTTGTAAGTCGAAGAGTTAGGTAACTTAGCTGAGAGCATTCTAGAGAGTAGTTTAGTAAGGCGGTATTGCAGGAATATTGGAATGTGCTGGGGTTCTAATTTCGGTTTCTCTAGCTCAAGTAGTTCATCTTGAAGTTTCTATTGCTGGGATGTCTAACAGGTCCACTACACTGAGTTACTAACTTTAGGGGCATAATAGTGGTGTTATTTACGACGTTTTCTCGAGTACGGTACTGCTAATAAAGGATCCTAATCACTAGACTAGTTAAAACTGAATTTCTAGTGGTTGAGTTTAGATATGGGTTCCTATTAAAAAGAGTGTACTCGTTCCATTGAGTACATCAAGGTTTAATAATCTTGGAATAGTCTAGTCGGGTTGGAATCTCAAAAATTAACGGACATGGATGAGGCCAAATTAAGTTTTACTAACACATGTGAATTTCCCGCTTGCACTGAACAACTATCTATTCAGGAAGGAGTTTTTGGTTTACTACTATTACTATTACTACTATTGAGTGTTACTCAGTCAATAGACTTGGCTGAAATTAGGCTCTCGGTAGGATAGGGTCACTTCTAGGTTCAGAGAGTTTACCTGACACACAGTGTCAGTTGAATATTGTCGTGCACTAAACACTTCAGTATAATGATACCCTTGTGTTCCTTGCTTGTTACACAACTTACTCCTGTGGCACCATTTGCCACCGTTCCAATATTCACTTTTTGAGTTCTTCCTTCAACGGCTGAGCCTCAATTGCACCTTCACTACGATCTTAATGCTGGAGTTTCAGAATTCACTTCTGTTCTAAACCATAATACTCTGCCTACCATACACAATACTGAGTTGGAATGACTCATGGCAAGGTCCGATACTGGATCGACCTGCTCTGATACCAATTATAACGCCCCAACTAAAATATCTAGAATATTTAGTCAAGACATAAATAAATGGATCTGAGTACAAGAAAATTTCTGAATAAATAATTAAGATACAACTTGGTACGAATACAACGTGAAGAACTGATAATTACAGCGGAAAGAAACTAAATTCCTGAGTAAACAAGGTAATAATAATAACAATGAGAAGATTAAAATCTTCAAGGCTGACAATCCAAGCTCAGCTCCAACTATCAGTCTCCTACCTGGTCCTTGCTCCGAATAACCTGTTTACCTAAAAAAAATTGATTTGGAGTGGGATGAGACTACTAAGCCTCAGTGAGTCCTACTACCCTCCTAACGGTGACTACACCGGGGTACCTAATCAGTCGTTTCATGATTATCTTAACATAACATAATAGCATAAAATAATGGTGTAACACAGATAAACAAACTCTTATTCATTTTAAACACAACGACACTCTGAGGTGAGCAGGTCTTAGAGGCCTGCCATATCCGTCAACCGATTCGGTCACGACATGCAGCTCACAATAACATATCCTGATGGATATTCCCATTGGGAATCCATAAAGCGACATCACAATCACACCTGATTGACTGATACTAAATTGTTCATACTACCATTATTTTCCAAAACCTGGGGAGCATACAACTTACTTAATAATCTAAGTTATACCCTAAAGATTATCTGTGATTAACATTCTGTTTGACATTATATTTATTACTATACTGCAAGTTATCTGATTCTAATGAGGATATAAAACGAGCGTTCGGAGTTGGTTAGAAAAATGAAGGTTGCGGGTCTGTTCTGCATAAGCTCGCTATGGCGAGTTACCAGCTCACCACAGCGAGATTATAGGTCCTGGCCTAAATCAACTCGCTAGGCGAGCAGAAGCTTGCCACGGCGAGTTTCATCAGCCCAAAAACCCAGCTCGCCATGAATGCTCGCTAGCAGCTCGCTATGGCGAGTTCATGCAGAAAGTGCCCTGTTTTGCAGATATCATTATTTTTCAAAAGTAACACCTACAATCCTCCATTAAATCAGTGCAGTAATGTAAAATACATAATATAAAACAGAATGGAGGGAAATTAGGGGATTTAATTCCCCTCACACAACATTTTCCTAATTTTCCGAAGTTATCATGTAAAGTTTGATTAAGGGGAAAACTAACTAAACTAGCCTAAGAACCCACTTGGAAAATGAAGCTTTAGCAATGATCCTAATTCAGCAACATCCACGAAAACTCTGCACCAGGATTCACTTGAAAATACCAATTTGAGTTCTTGGACAAAAAGGAAAGGAATGGAATTAGGAATATTCTAAAGTTTGCTAAGATTAAGAGGATGAAAACTGTCCTAATAACAGCTGAAAAGGAATCAGAAGGGTTAGGAGTAACTTACCAAGGGTATGGAACTAGCTACAGGAATGGGAAAACAACACAAGCACCAACAGGTGCTGCTCTGCGACGCTCGCTGCAGCGAGCAAAACAACTCGCCAAGCGAGTGCAGCGATTTTGCCAAAAACACCTCTGTGTGCTTGCTGCTGCAACATCAAGCTTCATCCTTGATCCTTAAATGTTCCTCCAGTCACCCACGAAGGGTTTTATCACACATGCAACATAAACACAGTAGAGATAAGGATTTGGGTTTTGGGGATTGATTCTAAAGAAAGAAGATTGAGAACCAAGACCATACCTTGTCCTTCATGAATTTGGGTAGGTGATACTTAGCAAACTTACCATAACACTCATGTTGCAGCTTGATCGGTCAAAATAAGGAAAATGAGGAAGGATTTATGTGTGGAATGGTTCACTAGAAGCTTGAATGTTCATGAGTTGGACGAATTTGATGCATGCATTGCCAATGGGAGGAGTTGAAAATTTGATCTTGGTTAAGGGGTGGTTTGCTGATGGTTTCGTGAGAGAGAGAGAGAGAGAGAGAGAGAGAGAGAGAGAGAATGAGAGCTAGGGGGAAGGTTGTTTTATTTTGGTTTACTGATTCCCAACAACTATACCCATTTCCACTATTTATTTCCTTTCTTAGTCACAAACGTGGGCCTCACATGGGGTTTTCTAAGCCTACTAGTTCCTTTTTATTTATACTCATGTAAAACTTGTGTGAAGGTTTGCCTCATATTGGTAATTATTCTAAATGCTATTATACGAAATGGTACTTGCGTCACTTAATTGTTCCCTAATGTTTATTCTCTTACTCCCAAAAATCCTCTCTAATTAATTTCTTCTATTAATTAAAGAAATTTGGGATGTTACAATGGGTAAGTTATGTATTACTAAAATTAACATTTTTTATATTATAATTTAGATATATTAAGTATAAAAAAATAAAAACTATACAAGTTTTAAAAAGATTATACTATTTTTGGTTTGATACGCTATTAGTGTAAATTTATTAACTTTAGCCGCATTCATATATTGTGTTTGAAAAAACATAACGTGTTCGTGCAAAGATTTGAGGGGATATGCATTTAGTTAGATATTATTATAGATCTAAGTCTGAGAGTAGGTGAGTATGTAGAAAGTGATGATTCTTCATAAATTAAAGGGGGTTTTATATACAAGTCTTAGGATAACAGCCCGAGCCAAAATACCATCGCCCTTGCCCTGGAGCCGACAATTCTGCCTTTCTTGGGGTGTATATTCCAGGAGGCTATAAGTTAGGCCTTATCCCCTAGGGTTAGAGAATTTGGTTAGTATTCCTCATATGTCCGAGAAAAAATATCTTGACCGGTCTTCATAGGTCTTCTTCTAATTTAGGCGAGCAACTCATCTTATTGTGTTGGACCCGAGCAAATGGTACCCCAATAATTGATTTGGTACAACATCTTTTATATATAAATATATGATGAGGGATCCGTTGACTCCAGGAGTAAGTCTTCCATTGACTTACTCTGTTTAATAACTCGATATCGACATTATATTTTTGAGATCCAATCGTTAAATTCAAAGATCTCATTGAGTAGATCAATTCCACAAATTTTTATAAAAATTCAAAAAATGTAGTTATGTATTTTAGACAATTGAAATTCAACGGTTTTTTCTAAAAGTTTTTCGTACGTTCAATTGAAGTGTTCATAAAAAATATCAAACAATTTTGAATTTTATAAAAATTTGTGGAGTTGATCTACTCAATGGGATCTTTAAATTCAACGGCTGGATGAAGAAATATAATGTCGATATCAAATTATTAAGGGGAGTAAGTCAATGGAGACTTACTCCTGGAGTCAACGGATACCTCATATATATATATATATATATTAAAGAGGATGAATCCGTTGACTCCATGATTAACTCTTCCATTGACTTACTCTGCTTAATAACTCGATATTGTAAGTGCACCAGTTCATCCTCATGTTTTAATAATTGTCAAAACACATGAAAATAGGGTAGAACATATTTTGGCAACATTACAAATGACTTGACAGCGAAAAACTTTTTAAAACTTTGAAAAACTGATTTTTAGGTATTTTGTATCGATACATAATCAGTTGTATCGATACATATGTCCTGAAATTTCTTCAGACTGATTTTGTGCTTTTTGTATCGATACACACGTCACTTGTATCGATACAAAAGTGGTCTCTCAGAGGCAGAGAGTTACCTGTGTATCGAATCATGCTTGCATGTATCGATACACACCTATGCCTCTCAGGAATCCAGAAAGAACATGATGTATCGAATCATGCCTGCATGATTTGATACATATCAGTCAAGATTTCAAGAAACTGATATATGTATCGATACACACCCGTGTTTGTATCGATACATAGGTCAAATCTTTCATTTTTAACGCTGGTCAAAGGGTTTGTATCGATACAAACCATCAGTTGTATCGATACATGTCTGTAAATTTTGCCCAAATTTGCTCAATTCTATTCTCTCTTTAAATAGCAATGTGGTGTGTCATTGTAACAGAGAGGAAACCAGTGAGAAAGTTCAGAAAACGCTTTGGGATTCAAATTGAGTGAAAATTTGGATCAAAGGTTTTATTCATCACAAGTTCATCATCTTCATCAAGTTTGCAATCAAATTGAAGTTTGAGTATTCGATCAATTCAATAGAGATTGCATATTTGTTTGATAACGTTCGGTACGGTTCGCGGTGAATCAGAATCGTGATCGGGTTGAATTGTGACGAAGGTTTTGGTTTCTCTCAAAGGGCTCAAGATCGTGCGAATCTTGAAGGTTCAACAACAAGAAGCGAAGGACTCAGCTGGACGATCGAGTGCGGATTTGCACGGGTCGGATCGTTGGAATCAGAGGGCGAAGCTTCGTTGTGTGTTGAGGTTTATTCGCATAGTTTACTCAATGTTTTAAAAACCGGACCGGAGGTCGAACCGGCATGGCTACTGGTTCAAGGGTCAACCCGTCGGACCGGTTCAACCGTTATTGAACCGTTTATATTGAACCGTTCATATAATTTTTTATTTCACAGCTAATAAACAAAATAACAGAGTAATATTAACAAACTAAAAAATTTAGAAATCTAACAAAAAAAAATCATAAATCCAAAATACACAAAAAAAAAGGTAACATTGAAAAACCAAAGTGAAAGGTGTTTTACGTGTGTTGGTAGTGGTAATACTCTATTTTGTTTTAACAAGTCTAATCTGTCAACTATAGCTTAGGACTATGAGTATTATGTCTAGTCTGTCAACAATAACTTGTATTGAAACTAGTAGACTAGTAGTAGTAACAATTACTATTAATTAATTAGGAAAATGCTAAATAGTGCCCCGGGGGCATTGGTTAAGGTTACTAAAAGTAGAATAATAATCTTGGAACATGTGCAGTCAAAGTGTTTAAAGTTTGAATAATGTTATTTTCAATGTAAATTTTACCTTTTTTAGTTCCTTAACTAGTGCCCCTGGGGCACTAGTTAGCATGACCCAATTAATTATTCATCTATACACACTCAATAAAAGCCTTCTTTGAGTAGAGACCAGCTAGCAAAAAGTTGTAGTACACCGATACAACAATTGTATGTTCCCACTTCCCAATAATATTATCAATAAAAATGAAAAATAAAATTTAAAACATGCCCATTTTAATATGTGCTGGGTTGCTTTGCTACTTGATATTGATCTTCAAATTCAACACTATCCCCTAGAAAGCAAACAACACTTCTTCTCAATTGTTACTAACACTACTTCTTCTTCTTCTTCTTCTTCTTCTTCTTCTTCTTCTTCTTCTTCTTCTTCTTCTTCTTCCTTCCATGAGTTTTGAGATGGAAGGTTATAACAACTTCACTTTTCTTCTTGTTTTGAGATGGAAAAGTATAACATCTTCACATTTCTTCTTCTTTTATGAGTTTTAAGATGTCATGAGAGAGAGAAAATACTGTCCAACAATGTTGTAAACGGGGAAAAAAGGAAAAAAAAATTGAAAATTATGTTTTTTTTAAGCCAAATCCTAAACCGGCCGGTTTTTCAGAACCGCCACCGGTTCACTGGTTCAACCGGTTCAGGACGGTTCCGGGCGGTTTTCACGTTTTTTGAGCGGTTCTCTTCTCTAGCGGTTCACAGCACCTATCCGGACCGGTGCTGTGACCGGTTCCCGGTCCAACCGGTCGAACCGGCCGGTCCGGTCCGGTTTTTACAACATTGAATAGTGGCCAATGTTTTAAGAACCGGACCGGAGGTTAAATCGGTATAGCTACTGGTTCAAGGGTCAACCGATCAGACCGGTTCAACCGTTATTGAACCGTTTATATTAAACCGTCATATAATTTTCCTATTTTACCTTATGTACTTAATAATAAAATTAAAATGACAGTGGATTTTACAAGTAAGCCCAATATGTGATGATAAGTGAGCCCATTTGTTTTTTATCTTGTCAATTTAATTAATTATGTTAGTAAGCAATAATAATAAGTGATCATATATATACACCCTAAACCTAGCAACACAACAACTCCATCTCCTTTTTCCTTTTCATGCGCCGCTGCTCTTTCACTGCCTTTTATTTCTTTTTTCTTTTTTACTTTTTTTATAACCAATGTCACTATGAGGGTGAAGGTGAAGGGCTAAGTGCAGTTCACTATAATAAAAACTCCATCTTTATCTTATTAGCTACAACATGTGGTGATAGAGAACTAACAGTGAAAGAGATAAAAAAAATCTCTGCATCTTTTCTTTTTCTTACAAACTCAACATGCTATATTCTCTTCTTCTTTCTTCATCATCTATCACATTCTAAGATTTAACTTTTTATTTTTGTTACTAAAAGGAAATTGTTGATGAGAATTGCAGTCTAAAAACTTTTTGGTTAAAAAAAGTATTGATAGATCTGTAATTGTTTTGTCTCTTTGTTGGTTGTTCTGTTTCTGCGTGAGAATTGAGAAGGAGGAAGAAAAATCTGGATTGGAGTTTCAAACACTATTATACTTTGTTGTTTGGAGTTTCAAATAAAAAAAGCACTTTCTTGTGTTGTAACAAGAGACTAAAACTGGAAAAAAAAAAAAAAAAAAAAAAAAAGAATTTTTAATTAATTTTGCGAACCGAGCGGTTTTCTAAAACCGCTCCCGGTTCACCGGTTCATCCGGTTTTCACCGGTTCACACCGGTTTTTCCGGTTTTTTCACCGGTTCTAAAGACTAGCGGTTCAGTGTGCCTGTCCGGACCGGTGCTTGGTCCGGTTCCCGGGTGAACCGGTCGAACCGGCCGGTCCGGTCCGGTTTTTAAAACATTGAGTTTACTTTTGATTCGTTATAGGGTTATAAGTTTCAATTGTAAATTGTGCACTTGTGTTCATCATTTTTTATCAATATACTCTCAAATAACCCGTTTGGTTATTTGGGGGGAGACGTACCCGGCCGACCGCGAGGACGACACGAAAGCCGGGGAACTCCCTAATCAAACTATTTGTGTCTCTCTCTCTCAATCTTTTACTTTTCATAATTTCGTTAATTTTGAATCAATTGAATTTTTCGTGTTCGTATTGGTACACCAAAAATTCAATTGCTATTGCTTGGTTGTGATTGGATTACATTTGATAATAACTTGCTTGGGGCTGATTTAATTCAAACGTTTATATTTGATTAATTTTGAACGCGATCATTTCCAAATCTTTTCATAATCGTTCCAAGGCTATACTACATTTCCTTTGATCAATCGGTGCATAGACTACCGATCATGTGGTGCTTCTGCGCGCACGATTGAAACGAAACAATTTTTTAAAAACCTACATTGTTTCAAGGATCACTTATTCAACCCCCCCTTCTAAGTGATAGCCAAGTAGTCTAACAAGTGGTATCACGATCCCGGTTCAATTTTGTTTACAAAATTCGGAGGATTGTGCCAATTATTAGAAAACATGGCTTTTGCACCGAAAGGGGCGTATAATAGGGCTCCTATATTCAATGGAGATCATTTTGATTATTGGAAAAGTAGTATGCACATACACATCAATTCTTTTGATGGTGAAGTGTGGAATGCTATTGAGAACAGTCTGTTTGTTCCAACAATCACCGACCTCAATGGCGTTGTCACAAATAAGCCTATGGCACAATGGACGGATGATGAAAAGAAAAAGGTCAATTACGATGCAAAGGCACAAAACATACTTATTTCATCCCTTGGGATTGAACAATTTTATCATGTGTCGCATTGTTCTACAGCTAAAGAAATGTGGGATACATTAGTTACTCATTTTGAGGGAACTAATGAGGTCAAAATTTCGAAAATAAACACCTTAACTCAAGAGTTCGAATTGTTTCATATGCAAGATGGTGAAACCATTGCGGATATGCAACAAAGATTTGTAAAAATCACCAACAAGTTACATGATCTAGGTAAACCAATCACAAATCAAGATGCTACTAATAAGATTTTGAGATGTCTTAATAGGTCATGGCAACCAAAGGTCACCGCAATCAAAGAAGCGAATGATCTTACAACTTTGAGTCTCACAACCTTATTTGGTAAGCTAACGGAACATGAACAAGTGCTTAATTTGTTGGAAAAGCGTGAAAAAGGTGAGAAAAAGGAAAAACACAACGAAAAGGAAAAAGAAAAGGATAAGAGGTCTATTGCTCTAAAAGCCTCAAAATCCAAGTCCAAAAAGGTTGAGCAAGTGGAAAGTAGCTCAAGCGAAGACGATTCCGATGATGAGGAAATGGGGCTCTTCGTTCGACGCTATAATAGATATGTGAGAAAGAATGGGATAAGACATTCCGATGACAATCTTAAGAAGTTTCGGAAAGATAGTGGTTACCGCCGGAAGAATGAAGATGATAGGCACTCCAAGAAAGGGGCATGCTATGAATGTGGCAAAGTTGGTCATTTCAAGCCGGATTGCCCTAAGCTCAAGAGAAAAGAGAAGGAGTCACCTTCATTCAAAAAGGGAAGCAAGGACAAAGGAAAGAAAGCTTATGTTGCATGGGAGAGCGGAAGCTCATCTTCCTCTTCATCATCAAGCTCTAGCTCAAGTGGTGAAGATGCATTGGCTAATGTGTGCTTAACATCCCATGATCGTAAGAAACTTGCTCCTAAAAAGGTAAATCAAAATCCCTCTAGCTCATATACGCTTTTAGAATATCATGAGTTGCAAGTCGCTTTTGAAAAATTACACAAAGAGACTAAAGAAGCTTTTCAACGACTAAAAGGGTTAATGCAAGTTAATAAATACCTTGAGGCAAAAGTTTCGGAAACGGAGCTTGAGTTGAAAGCTCTCAAAGAGTCTATGATTCAAAAACCTCTTGTGACTTTTGATAGTTATGGTAACGATAGAACCGGATGTGATGGATGCTTTTACTTGTCTAGAGACTTGCGAAAGTTGCAAGATAAGCTAAAAGAACCATCTAAGCCGGAGATTACTTTTGCGGTTAATCCATCTAAATTCAACAAATCTTTAAAACCTAGAAATAAAAAGTATAAAATTTGTTGAAAAGGATCCTAAGAAAAGTAATCCTCATATCGTTTGTCATTATTGTTGTAACAAGGGTCATACTATTGCAAAATGCCATGCTCGAAAAACCTTGGTACCAAAAGGCAAATTGCAATGGTTACCCAAGTTAAGCAATAATGTTGCTACTAACCAACTAGGACCCAACATGAGTTGGGGACCTACTTCAAATGTCTAAGTGTGTAGGAGAATGTCTTGAACTATTGACGAAAGACACAGACATCAATGGAGTTCAAGACTTACGAACAAGGAAAATGATGAGAAAAGCTTCAACTCAACACTTACAATGTTGTGGAAATTGATCACTTCCTCCACATAACACTTAAGGGAAGATTCTATTCTCTACATTTTCCTTTATATTTTTTTTTACTTAGCATTTGTATATTGGTTCATATACATACAACTTTCACCTTAATATGATATGTGCTTTGATAGTTGTCTAATCCTTCATTTCCAAGAATTTTGCTCAAAAATATTTATAAGTTTTTGAGACTCATACGTCTTAAATGGGGTTTTGACAAAAATCATTACAATTGCCATATTAAGTTCATACTTGGTTTGTATATGTTTGTTTTGTTCTTATATGTGACATTGTGTGCATACATAGACATACATTTTCATATGATTGATTTTGGTACTTTGATTCAACTATGTGGATGCCTTATCATGCATACATGGTTTAACATGTGTTCTCATGTTATAATGTGCTTTGGTATTTTGTTTTGCTCACATACATAAGAATGTACCTTATTGGTTATATGTGTTTCATACATACATGTTATTTGGAAGTCATAAAAATTATTTCTTCAAACTTATAAGTTCATGTGTTTTGAGAAAAATCGAAAATAATGCATTTTGGATCGATACAAATAAACACTGTATAGATACATGTTAGTTATTTTTCAAAATTTCAAAATGAACTGATATGTATCGATACATATGATTCTTGTATCGATACATAACTCTTCAGTTTGGACAAACAATATCTCATGTATCGATACATGCTCGCATGCTTCGATACATGCTTCAGAAAAACTAACTTGTATCGATACAAACATGATTTTGTATCGATACAAACGCGTGAAAACAGTTTTATGTATCAATCTTCATTCATTCATCAAACAACACAAACTTCTTCTTCTACCCGAAAATACCACCAAAAACCCTCATTCCCAATTCTCAAATCTCCCTCAAAACTCAACCAAAACTCACAAAACTTGACACTAAACCACTTCAAATTCATTACCCATTCACATTTCTTCATCAATTTGGTAGTTCAAGCTTCAAAATCTCCACATTCAAGACAAGGGTTTCTTCAAATTGAGTTTGTGAAAATTCTTCAAAGTTCTTCATCAACATTCAAGGTAACTCATCCTAATTCTCACTCTCGTAGAAATGGCACCTAAAAAGTCTAGAAGTGGAAAGGAAATAGGAAGTAGTAACGATGATGTTCCAAATTTTGGACTTAGGGAGGAAGAATTCGTTCATAAGGATTGTGTTACTACTTATATGAAATATTGTCGAACTACGAGTATTTTGCCTCAGAAATCTGTTAATACTGAAACACTTAGAAACTTGCGTCTCGATGATGTTGCTGAAATTCTTGAAAATGAACAACTTGATACTTTTTGTGATTTGCAAAGCAAATATAATGATACTTTGGTTAGGATATTTTATGCTGGACTACAGGAGAGAAATGGGGCTGAGTTTGAATTTCGTTGGGGACTTAAGACTTATTGGTTTAGTGCTAATATGTGGTTTGACTTGTTTGGAATGAGTACCAGTAGTAGGATAACCGGAGAAGATCTTTTGGCTTATACTGAAGTTAGCCAGTTTGATTATGATTCTAATGTTTTCATTTCCTCCATAACTAGAAATGGAAATATTCCGGAAACTATGGGAACCGGTAAATTAACTGTGACAGCTAGAGTGATTTATTGGATTGTAAGTCACATATTGCGTCTTAAGAGTGCAAGTTCTAGAATGGATAGGAAAGACATTGATCTCATGTTTTTGCTAATGGAAGATCGAAAAGTGGACTGGCCACTTTATATTGTAAGTAGGATGTTTGACTTGAGGAACTCTAGCCGTGATCAAAGCTTTGGTTACTGTAGTTTGATAGCTAGCATCCTGAAGAAGTTCAAGGTTGGACAAAACCTTCCCATTGAGTACACTACTCTTGGAAGGTTACAAAAATTTAGTGATACTCAAATGGCCAAAATGAACTGGGTATTGAATGTTGACAATGTCTATGTCTACAATGGTCAAGAGGAAGAAAATGTAGGCCAAGCACCTGCTCCAAGAGGTAGGAGACAAAGAAGAAATGATAGGCAAGGTGAAGGACAAGGTGAAGAAGGCGGTAATTGGAATGAAATGATGGGCATGCTAAGGAATATGAGCATGCAACAAACTACCTTCTACAATGAGTACACTCAGAATTACCAGACTCAAAATGCTAGAATTGAAGAGTTGTTCACCAACACCAATGAACTTCGAACCTATGTGACCACTCGCTTTGATGACATGCAAGCTCGAATCCAAAGCTACTACCAATCTAACCCTCCTCCTAACCAAGACAACATGGATGAATGATGATGATGATGATGCTTGATTAACTTTGTTTTTATTGCTTTTTATTTTCTTTTATCGCATGAACAATTTTATTTTGTTATTTCTTATGACTTCTTTTATTTCGATATGGTTGTACGGATAATTTTAATGTTGTCATGTTTAGACAACATTCACTTTGGTTTGTATGACTTGGTATGTTGGATAATTTGGTTTGTATGGATGATTTCTTATGTTTATGCATTTGTTGCATTATTTTGTTTATTTCGTCCCATATTTGGATATGTTGGTTGAATTAAAATGTCGATATGTTACGATATTCATGCGTTGGTTTTTGGTTTATTATTCTACATTCCATATTTGTCATGAAATTTGGTATTCGTCATTGATATATTTTGGCATATCTTTGTATGTATTTATATTGATTAGGACTTTCATCATATAGTGCATTTCGACAAATGTAAGTACACGATATGACTTTGGTTAAAATTGTTTGAACATGATACTTCTAATATGCCCTCTTCTTCTTTTTGATATTGTCAAAGGGGGAGAGATTTGGATGCACAAGCTAAGGATGAATAGCTAAAAGAAGTCTTGAATATTATCAAAAATGTCAAACGCATTATGGCATCAACTCAGGGGGAGCGTTGCTTATTGTTAGCCTTGGTGTTAATTGCGTCTGTATACATATTGCTATTTTATTGCATATTAGGTATAGGCTTAGTTAGCTTATGCATAGTTTTGACAATTGTCAAAAAGGGGGAGAATGTAAGTACACCAGTTCATCCTCATGTTTTAATAATTGTCAAAACACATGAAAATAGAGTAGAACATATTTTGGCAACATTACAAATGACTTGACAGCGAAAAACTTTTTAAAACTTTGAAAAACTGATTTTTAGGTATTTTGTATCGATACATAATCAGTTGTATCGATACATATGTCCTGAAATTTCTTCAGACTGATTTTGTGCTTTTTGTATCGATACACACGTCACTTGTATCGATACAAAAGTTGTCTCTCAGAGGCAGAGAGTTACCTGTGTATCGAATCATGCTTGCATGTATCGATACACACCTATGCCTCTCAGAAATCCAGAAAGAACATGATGTATCGAATCATGCCTGCATGATTTGATACATATCAGTCAAGATTTCAAGAAACTGATATATGTATCAATACACACCCGTGTTTGTATCGATACATAGGTCAAATCTTTCATTTTTAACGCTGGTCAAAGGGTTTATATCGATACAAACCATCAGTTGTATCGATACATGTCTGTAAATTTTGCCCAAATTTGCTCAATTTTATTCTCTCTTTAAATAGCAATGTGGTGTGTCATTGTAACAGAGAGGAAACCAGTGAGAAAGTTCAGAAAACGCTTTGGGATTCAAATTGAGTGAAAATTTGGATCAAAGGTTTTATTCATCACAAGTTCATCATCTTCATCAAGTTTGCAATCAAATTGAAGATTGAGTATGGGATCAATTCAATAGAGATTGCATATTTGTTTGATAACGTTCGGTACGGTTCGCGGTGAATCAGAATCGTGATCGGGTTGAATTGTGACGAAGGTTTTGATTTCTCTCAAAGGGCTCAAGATCGTGCGAATCTTGAAGGTTCAACAACAAGAAGCGAAGGACTCAGCTGGACGATCGAGTGCGGATTTGCACGGGTCGGATCGTTGGAATCAGAGGGCGAAGCTTCGTTGTGTGTTGAGGTTTATTCGCATAGTTTACTTTTGATTCGTTATAGGGTTATAAGTTTCAATTGTAAATTGTGCACTTGTGTTCATCATTTTTGATCAATATACTCTCAAATAACCCGTTTGGTTATTTGGGGAGAGACGTACCCGGCCGACCGCGAGGACGACGCGAAAGCCGGGGAACTCCCTAATCAAACCGTTTGTGTCTCTCTCTCTCAATCTTTTACTTTTCATAATTTCGTTAATTTTGAATCAATTGAATTTTTCGTGTTCGTATTGGTACACCAAAAATTCAATTGCTATTGCTTGGTTGTGAGTGGATTACATTTGATAATAACTTGTTTGGGGCTGATTTAATTCAAACGTTTATATTTGATTAATTTTGAACGCGATCATTTCCAAATCTTTTCATAATCGTTCCAAGGCTATACTACATTTCCTTTGATCAATCGGTGCATAGACTACCGATCCGGTGGTGCTTCCGCGCGCACGATTGAAACGAAACAATTTTTTAAAAACCTACATTGTTTCAAGGATCACTTATTCAACCCTTCTAAGTGATAGCCAAGTAGTCTAACAGATATCAGCATTATATTTATTCGATTCAACCGTTGAATTCAAAGATCTCATCGAGTAGATCAACTGCACAAATTTTTATAAAAATTCAAAAAATGTAGTTATGTATTTTAGACTATTGAAATTCAACGTTTTTTTCTAAAAGTTTTTCGTACGTTCATTTGAATTGTTCATAAAAAATATCAAACGATTTTGAATTTTTATAAAAATTTGTGGAGTTGATCTACTCAATGAGATCTTTGAATTCAACGGTTGGATCGAAAAAATATAATGCCAATATCGAGTTATTAAACGGAGTAAGTCAATAGAGACTTACTCCTAGAGTCAACAGATCTCTCCTCTATACCTAAATGATAAGTTAATATATATTATTAAATGTATGTATAAAATAATTTTGTGGAGCATAAAAATTAAACTTTTTTGCTTAAGTAATGAACACTCATAATATGTGAGTTTTAGGTTGCACAACAATCACACACCACAACACAACACAGCAAGCAAAAATATTTCTATTTTCTTACAATAATAATAAAATAAAATAAAATAAAATAAAATCATACATCACTATACATCATCTTTCGTTGTAAAAATTCTAGAATCATTTTAGAAAACTAGCAAAAATTTCAATGGATTTCAATTCCACTCCTTCCAACAACAACAACACAATTCCTGTCAATGGAACAATCCCTGTTTCATCCACCTTCGCCGCAACATCCACTACCCCTTTTGAAAACCCTCTTCCGGCCAACACTTCCGGTGACCGGAAACCGATCGCTTTATGGCCGGGGATGTACCATTCTCCAGTCACCACTGCTCTATGGGAAGCAAGGACTAAAATCTTTGAGAGACTTCTTGACCCACCAAGAGATGCTCCTCCACAAAGTGAATTGGTCACTAGAACACCTTCTCAGAGTAGAACAAGTATTCTTTATAATTTTTCTTCTGATTTTGTTCTTAGAGAACAATATAGAGATCCTTGGAATGATGTTAGAATTGGCAAGTTGCTTGAAGATCTTGATGCTTTAGCTGGAACCATTTCTGTTAAGGTGCCATGTCAATTTTTCATTTTTTTATTTTCTTCTTTTTTTAGCAATTTTTATAAGCTTTTGATATTTTTTTTAGAAATTTATTATGTGGGTATTGTTTATAATAGAAGTAAATAGTGAGTTTGGTCGCTAATAGTCCGTTTGGTTTAATAGAAAGAAAAATACGGAAACCAATGCATGAATTTGAACTAGAGTTAGTCCAAATTCATCCAATGGTTTGTGTAATTTTCTTTTCTTCCACTTTCTTTCAATCAAATCAAACGGACCCTAAATGTGTGAGACTGTATCAAACATCGTTAAGACATGTGTAAGGACCAAATTGACTTGCGCAAAATATATCTGATGACCAAAGTGACTAATGAGAGACACATTCGAGAATTTTTTGTTTTTTTAAGGACTATTGTGATAGCGTCCGACGACATTCAAAGAACATAGCTGTTTACTTTTTTATAAAATTATATGATTATATGGTTAAGTGAGGATGTAAAATTGGGTTGAAACTTGGTATTCAAAGTAGGTTGTGAGTTGATGACAAACAGTTTTGGTTTCAGTAAAAATGTGCATATATTAACAGATGTATTATTTCTGATTTTTTTTCAAGGTATTTATTTTAATTGATGTGTTGATAGTACTTGTAATATGTAATGTTCTCAAGTGGGGATACAAAATTATGATGAGATTGAAATTCAAACTAGATTGTATGTAGAAGCCTAGTAGGTCAGATGTAGTTTGATTTTGATAATTATTTTCATGAGTATTGACTTAACTTTCATCTAAATTTGGAGACAGCAAAAATTAAGTAAAATTTTGTCTTTTCTTTCATTAGGCTGAAAATGGTGTTTTACTAGTTTACTGTTATCTGGTGCAGTCGTGCAGAATGTTACCACTGTGATTTTTAATATACATTTCATGTACCTGTTTTTTTACTGTGTTATTATCTATATGTTTGTGGAATAGCATTGTTCTGATGAAGACAGCACAACCAGGCCACTTATACTTGTCACCGCTTCTGTTGATAAGATTGTACTAAAGAAGCCGATTAGTGTTGACATTGATCTCACAATAGTTGGTTCTGTTATTTGGGTTGGACGCTCGTCAATTGAAATTCAACTCGAGGTTACTCAATCCAAACAAGGTACATTTCTTAGGGCTCACGCATAACTTGTAATTTTAGTAATTGACATGTCCAAACTTAAACTACTAGTTTAGAAAACTGTAGTGGTTCACAGGGTTCGAAATAATTGAAAGTAACCATGTGTCGGGAATCGGGATCGTGTCAGTTTTTTACACAAGACACGTCTTCAATCTGAAGTGTCAGTGTTACATAGTCTAAAATATTAAACTACGCTTGGACAACAACTTATGTGTCTTTGTAATTCATGTAGAGGACAGTGGTTCAGACTCAGTAGTACTAACAGCCAACTTCATCTTCGTCGCTCGAGACTCAGAAACTGGGAAGGCTGCTCCAGTGAATCGACTTTCGCCAGAAACTGCACGCGAAAAACTTCTTTTCGAACAAGCCGAAGCAAGAAACAATTTGAAAAAGCGGAAAAGAGTAGGGGAAAAGAAAGACCACGAGAATGCGGAAGAAAAGAAACTTCGCGACCTATTGGCTGCAGGAAGAATTTTCTGTGACATGGCCTTAGCCGACCGAGACAGCATTCTTTTAAGGGATACCAGCCTTGAGAACTCCTTAATATGCCAGCCACAGCAAAGGAACATCCACGGTCGAATATTCGGAGGTTTCTTGATGAATCGTGCATTTGAATTGGCTTTCTCAACAGCATATGCCTTTGCAGGATTAGTTCCTTACTTTCTAGAAGTTGATCATGTTGATTTCCTCAGACCTGTGAGTATTTTCTTCATTCTTTTTAAAATATCGAAATTTGGCTGTTACGGCATTGTGTATTATATGCACAACTTGCACAATCTTTGAAATTAACCATTGCGCAGGTTGATGTGGGTGATTTCTTGCGTCTCAAATCGTGTGTT
Organism: Trifolium repens; assembly: GCA_030408175.1. Taxonomy (NCBI): domain Eukaryota; kingdom Viridiplantae; phylum Streptophyta; class Magnoliopsida; order Fabales; family Fabaceae; genus Trifolium; species Trifolium repens. Next base: position 20,588,821 of record CP125848.1, read on the forward strand.
CTGTACACTGAACTTCACGATCCAGATCAGCCACTTATCAATGTTGAAGTTGTTGCGCATGTTACGAGACCTGAGCTGCGATCTAGCGAGGTTAGTCTAACTGATCTGCACATTACAGAAACGATCTTTCATTAGTTTTGACGGCTACACTTGATTTGAAAACTTCCAAGTTATTGAAAACGGTTTCGGTTTTGTGTATTATGTAAAACACAGGTATCAAATACTTTCCATTTCACTTTCACTGTACGTCCAGAAGCAAAGGCTATGAAAAATGGATTTAAACTTCGAAATGTAGTACCGGCAACAGAAGAAGAAGCACGTCGTATATTAGAGCGTATAGATGCTGACAACTTGAATGAATTCTTCAGAACATAAAGAAGAGAAACAGAAATTAGCTGGTTATATGAGCGCAGAGAAGCTAAAAGAATTGCTCTAATATAATAATTCTAATGTCCAATTATTGAAGGCACGAGTTGCTTTATATATCTACTATCATTATATTTATAGGACTTGACAGAAGCCAATTTGTGCTTAGGCAACATATATATATGTAACTGATTCTTGTGTTTTAATCATATATTCAGTGGAGTAATTAAGTAGACGGAGATACAATAAATAAATGCATTTTTGGTAGAAAAAGTAATTAATACTTTATATGTGAGACACAAATAATATAAATGTGACACTTAAAATGAGATAGAGTAAATGAATAGGAAAAAAATCAATGAATTCTGTTGAAAAAATAACATCAATGATGGATATTGTGAGTGCCACAATTGTTAGGTGTATAATAAATAAATGAGTTAATTCAAAATTGTTTTTGGATATTGTTACTTGAAGTCTTAATCAGATTGTTATTTATGCAGTTTAAATTAGGAATCCACATGATATTGTTATTTATGCAGTTTAGTTACTCTTTTATTGGTCCTTTAGGCCGGTAGATGACACTAAACAATTTTTTTTTATATTACCCCCTCTTGTTTTTAGGAGAACGGGGTCCCGATATTTTAGAGTTTGATCTACAAGTTTGGTTAAAAATTGTTTCTATCAAGAATTGAATATGTTCTCTTTAACAGTTCGCTCTAAAATGAGTTTACTAATCACTTGAGTCTAATACATTGGTTAACTGCCATATGAATCCCTTCCTTTAGTTTAGCAAGGGGATCTATGTTTAAGAAAGAGTTTGTGTTTGATATGCATGTTCAAACATTTGTCATTTCTTTCTCTTTTTAAAATGCTAAAATGAAGTATATGGATTAGAATTTTATACTTGTAAAATTGTGTGAATAATTGTCTTTTTTACTGAAATTGAAAATAATTGGTAAATACTAAATATTCTTTAAATGGTATGAATAATTTGAAAATATTTATTCATCACTTTCACTGTTTCATAGATAAAGGAGCCTCAAATTTTGATCAATTCAAGTTCACTAAAATGACAGCCCATTTTGCTACCCTACATATTTTCGCGGACGCTCTATAATTTTACCGAAATACTCATATTTGTTGTTTAAATAGCGGATACCATCAAAAACACTCTACCATTGTAATGTCCGCTACTTAAGTAGCAGATGATAATTTTCAAAAATTACTCATTTTATGTCGTCCGCTACTTAAGTAGCGGAAGAGTAAAATGGGAAACACATAGGGCGCGCAAGTAACCAGTATGGCGGCAAAAGTAAATTTTCTAATTTCTCTAGTTTTGGGTTGGGCTTATGAGTACTTATGTATGACAGTTTCTCTTCCTACCCTCCAGCGTGTTTTAAAAAATTTCGGAAAACGTTTTCCAAAAATTTATCCTAAAAAAACTTCGAAACATGTTTTCCGAAATTTTTTGCATGCTAGGGGGAAAAAAAATATGGGGGGTGGGAAGAGAAATTGTTCTTATATGTAGGTCTGTTTCTCTTCTCCCTCTTGCATTTCTTAATATCTTATGACTCGTTCGAATTTCAAAATCCTGATGTTCAAAAAGGGAATTTTTTTAACGTTTAGAATTTAAAATCCGGACAAATTTGAAGGTTTTGAGAAGTGCAGGGATGAAGAAAAATGACTTTTACTTTTGTCATCCTATCAGTTATTCGCGCGTCTTACGTCTTTTTTATTTTACTCTTCCGCTATTTACGTAGCAGATATTATAAATTTGAATAATTCATGCGAAAAAAAATTAGTACAAAAAGAATAAGAAATCCATTTATGACTTAAAATTTGTTTATGCATTATGGAATATGTTGGAGTACTTGTTTAATTAACATGTATCTACTCTCTACAATCTAGTATAGTACGGAAAAGATCCTCCTCCATTATATTTCATTAAAAAGCAATTGTAAGGTGGGAATCTACGAGAAGAAAAATGTTATTTAGTAAGAATTTTTTGATGCAAGAAAGATAAGAATCTTATGTGGCAACATTTAATTGGTCAAATTATAATCACTCTATCTTCCATGTATGGCTACTTAAGTTTTAATTGGTCAAATTTCCTAATTTTATAGATTCTTCTCTTTCTTGCATCAATATTTCTTGCTAAATAGCAATGCTCTTCTTCATTTCTTTTAACTTTAAATATTGCTCTATATTTATAATCAAATAGTCTAAAAACCCACATTATTTCCTCAATTTTTTTCCTACTTGAGAGAATCCTTTCTCAGAAATTTAAACTTGGACCCCTCCAGTCAAATTCTCACGGGAGAGGATTTCCCGGTACAGAAAAAGGTTATCTCCCAAGTGTTGCCCAATGAAATTTGGATCTTTAGTCTTTTTGTATGGTCAAACTTGTATTGCAAGTATTAGTATGATTGAGATTTAAATTCTCTACATTCAAAAATTATACATTAACTTACATATACTAACAAATAGTGGAGAGAGATAATATAGTACTCAGTATGTGGTAATGACAAAATTAGCCAAAAAGAATTTAAATGTAGGTGTGATTGTTTTTTTTTTGACACAAAATGTAGGTGTGATTGTTGAATCTTTTAAATGCAATAAAGAATCCAAATTGCTACATGTCAAACTTGTATAACACGTTTTAGCCATCCAAGAGACTAATATGTTTTTTTAATTTTTGGTAAGTAGAGACTAACATGTACTTACTAGTAGAAGCTGATTTCTCTACAAGTTTTTTCAACAAAAAAAAATAATAAATAAAAAAGCATCTACAAGTAAGAAATTGCAAGGACTAATTTGATTGAATTGCATGAAGTAATAATTTCTTAGCACACGGGGCTTAAAAAAATTATGGTTAAGATTAAAATGTTCAACGTTACAATTTCGATTATCGATTTCATGATTCAGTCAATTTTAAAAATATTATTTGGGTTTGTGTCAGGCCTAATTCAGGGACTTTACTAAAATAAAATATTCAGGATGGAGTATATTTGAAAGAAGGAATTATATAATAGAAAAAAAAACAATGAATTATAATAAGTTTCATTTGGCCAATTTGAGACTAGAGAGTCTTCCAAAGCTCTAAGGCTTTGTTTGGGAGTTTTGAGAGGAAGAAAAGGAAAGGTTAAGGAGGGGAGGGGAAGGAAAGGGAGGGAAGGGATAAAGGGGGGAAATTCTTCCTCTTGTTTGGGAGTTGAAAAACCAACAAGGAATGACATAGGGGGGCTTATGTGATGATTTTACTATTTTGCCTTTTTTCTCTTAAAATCAATACATTGTGTTATACTATTTTGCCCTTGTTTCCGATTTTTTGCCGGGAAAAAAGTTCCCGAATTTTCCGGAAAAAAGTTTCCAATTTTTCTGAAAAAATAGTTCTCGATTTTTTTGGAAAAAAGTTCCCGATTTTTTGTCTGGAAAAAAGTTTTCGATTTTTTTTTCGGAAAAAAGTTTTCGATTTTTTTCCGAAAAAAGTTTTCGATTTTTCCAGAAAAAAATTTCTCGATTTTTCCGGAAAAAATTTTCCGATTTTTTGCCGGGAAAAAGTTCCCGATTTTTCCGGAAAAAAGTTTCCAATTTTTCCGAAAAAAGTTCCCGATTTTTTGTTGGGAAAAAAAATTTCCGTTTTTTTTGGGGAAAAAAGTTCTCGATTTTTCCAGACAAAAGTTTCCGATTTTTCCGGAAAAAAGTTTTCAATTTTTCCGAAAAAAAAGTTTCCGATTTTTTTCGGAAAAAAGTTCTCGATTTTTCTGGAAAAAAGTTCCTGATTTTTTGTCTGGAAAAAAGTTCTCGATTTTTTGCCGTGAAAAAAAGTTCTCGATTTTTTTCGGAAAAAAGTAAAAATGTTTCCTATTTTTTCCGGAAAAAAGGTTCTCGATTTTTCCATAAAAAAGTTTTTGATTTTTTGGAATGAAATTAGGCAAGAGTTAAAATTGGAATTTTGAATTATTATGGGTAAAATAGTCAATTTATATAGTTAACCTTCCAAAACCCCTCAATTTGGAGGAACTTTAAAATTGGATAAAATAAGCCTCCCAAAACCCCCAAAACCTTTCCTTATTTTTTTTAAACTCTCAAACAATGGTTGACATCTTTTCAAGCCTCTCCTTCCCCTCCCTTTTCCTCCAAAATCCAACTCCCAAACATACCCTAAGGTAACAACAAATACCAGTTTGAACAACTTTGTCAGTAAAAAGAAGTTTGAAAAACATATTTTATTAGCAAAGAAAATTGATTGAACAATTAAAAAATGATAGGTCCCCTTTTATCACGAGGCTTGGGGAAATTCTAATATGGGCACAAACCCAAATCATTTTCCCTTAGGCACACTCACAATACATGTAAAAAATTAAAGAAAAAATAATTAAAGTGATGTTGATTGATGTGATTATTTTATTTTTCTTTTAATTTTATTTATTTATGAGTGTGTGCCTAAATGTGATGTGTTAGGGTTGTGCCCAACCAAGACTTTCTCCGAGGCTTGAATTCCTTGAGCCCCTTGCTATAATAAACAATTGCATCCTCCTCGAAATGAAAGATTGCTTCTTTTTTTTTATATTTTGTCATTGATAAAGAAATCACAAAATTAGTTGCAAAAATTAGAATGAAGCTTTAATATATTATTATTATCTACACAATAGGATTAATATGAAGAAAAACCAAATAATAAAAAAAGTAAGTTTAGTACATTTTTTTTTGCTTTCACAACCAATTTAATCTGATTTGAGAGTTAGTTATAGCATCAAGTGGTTTCAGCCCCCCTCCCGATCGCAGTTGCGGGGGATCGAACTGTGGTCCTCTCTACCAAATTCAGCGCCAATTACCACTAAACTAACTAATGATTGGTAGTTTTGGACATATTTTAGTATCACCGTAAATTTATTAGAATCATTGTGTCACCGCTTTGTAACTTTTGCAAAATCACGATAGATCGTTGTAATTTTAACAAATTCATTGTGATAGTATCAAACATTACTCATGATAGCTCCTATATGCATTTGCTTACTCCACAAGAAATATAATCTAATGTATCAGACTAGTCAAAGGTTCACATTAGATTTTTATACAAAAAAACAACATTGCAGTTGAAAAAATCTTTTGCAAGCCAACATTTTGAAGTTTGATTGTTTGTTAATCCCAATTGATAGCAAAGATTCTCTCCAAATTGAAAAGCTCTATTTACAAGCTATTATAACAACCTTATAGAGTTATAGTACATATCCTACTCTCTTTTTCTCTATATAAATATAATCTACATAAACAGAAATATTTTAGCTAAGGTGATGGACTTTCATCATCTGAAGAGTTACTACAATCTTTCCTTCCATATAATCCGGGAAGAGGTTGCGGAAGCATTGGATTAACCGGAACAGGAAATTTATGAGCTGAACTAACCGCAGTCCGCTCGTTTACCATACCAACTTCTTTGCAGACCTTGTCAAGAACGGCTAAAAAATCTCTTACAACTAAGAAGATTCTGAATGGATGAGCTTCTTCCTTTGCTAAGTTTCCATGAAAATATTCAGTAATCTCCTTCACAAGAGTCAAAGTAACACTTTCTTGAGCTTGAATTTTCAGAATTTCCTCCTCCGCCATTCTAATGAATTTGTTCATCGATTCTGTGAATTTCTGACTGCTTTCATCAGATCCCAGCTTTTCGATTAATTGCACAATTTCAGCTATATCTGTAGTTCCTTTAGAAATTTTAAAGACATCGCCGCTGAGGGCTTCGGAATCCATAGTAGCAGCTCTCTTTACATTTGATAGTTCTGAACTCAGATTAGACACAACTTGTAGGCCTAGTCTCCTACACTTAACATCTTCGGTTAAAGTAGAGCTTGTAATTTGATTAGTACCAGAGAGACGAGCGCCTTCAGTTCTAATAATTTCCTGTACAACAAAATGAAGTAGAGTGGTTTTCCCATCCGCGCCTTTTACATCAGCCAATTTTAAAAGTGTATCGAGTTTGAAGGCCTCTGCATCACCGCGATTTGTTCCCACATTCATGCGGTTCCCGGTTTTAAGTACAGCCTCTAGAAGCTTCAAGAACATTCTACAATTCCGCAGCTCTTCGCAGGCAGCCTGCAAAAGCACCAATTTAATGCATGAGATTGGACAATACTAGATTGAATAGATTCTGCTTATCCTCGAATAAATGAATAAACCATTGACAGTTTGAGTTACTACCTCTAGAGTTTGAAATGATTTTCTAAGATACTCTACTTCAGATTGAAAATTGACCATGTAAAGCATTGCTTCAACCCTTTTAAATGCGAAAGGTATATCAAGCACTGCCTTCAAGAATTTCTCAGCGATATCAAGCTTAGTTGGTGAGTCATCTTTATGTTCCTTCAATTTACGCTCTTCTTCCTTGCTTGGTGCCATTTTTAACAAGCTTTCAAGTAGGTCTGCGCCGAGTGTATCACTACTACCTGAGAAAAAGTAAATTTAGTTTCAATATCAGTATCCAAGGTAAAAATATTTGAAGGTGGATGCTTGAATTACAGGTAATACTAACCATACCTTACAAACATGGACTACAAAACTAGGTGCCTAATCAATAACTACTAATCCAATACAAAAACTACAGTAAATGAAAGCCACAACCTAATGCAGGAATGAGAATATACCTTCTAAAAGTGCTTCACACACTTCTTCTATTGTGACATTAAGAGCCTTGAGCAAGATTGCAATATTTTGAGACTTTTTCGGATCTAGTACTCTTCCATCCTGATTTGGCAGGGGAAGAACAGACCATGGAGCAGCATCCTTGGGTTTTTGGTTTGATGTGTTCACTACAAACAATGTCTCAATCATTTCCTCATTCAATCTGCAGCCAACCCAATTCAAATTACTTAGTTCAAAAACACCAATTGCAGCAGATAGTCATATAAACAAGAATTGCTAATTTTTCAACTACTAAGCTATATACGGTCTTTCTTTAAGCTTATGAAAACAACTTATGACATATTATAAGCGCTTAATTAAGCTATTTATTTATCCAAACAGCAGCTAAGTGTCCCTCACAAGTCACAACTTAAAACCACATTCGCGAAGCATTCAAGACAAATTTATATCAAAATTAGTATGAAAAACTCCGACATGAAATGTTATATCTAATTTCAAGCAAATACTGAACTGTCTAAGATAAATCTGCAAGGCTAATAAAAGTAATCAACATAAAGATAGGCATAACTATTAATTAATTAGAACCGGGAATCTTACTTAAACGACATGGAATTCATCTGATCCCACACTGTTTCACGATCAGAGTTTGTTCTCACTTTGTCCCAATGCAATGGCTTCAATTTAGGTTTCGAACTCTCTTCAATTTCCCTTAAACACTCATTATTTGTCTGGTTTTGCAACACAAAAGGCCTTGAAGGAGGTAGTAACTCCGGTGGCATCAAACTAGATCGAGGCTGATCAACAATCGCTGAGGTTGCTGACATTTCCCAATGCCTCCTCTGCCGCGGCCGCGGCAGAGGAGGAGGAGGTGGTGGTTGTGAAGCAATTGGCTTTGAAGGAAGCGGAATCTCCCAATGTTTCCTCTGTGGCGCAGGCACGGCATAAGAAAATGTTCCCCATCTGTTTGAATTGCAGCTAAACCCTCCTCTTTCTGTTTCCGGCGATGAAAGTAGGGCGGGTGACAGAGGCAATGACGACAGACCGTGTAGCTTTAACCCATCCGAAACACTCGACATTCTCGGAGATTGATCAAAAGCTTGATGATGCATCATTTTCTCAGGTGAAGAAGGAAGAGAAAAAATTGAAGATGAAGCATTAGATTGCCTTTGTGGTTGTTCTAATAAAGAAGCATTCTCATTTTTCTCCATAAATCTCTCTTGTAATGACAATGATGATGATTTTGAATGTGCATTTGTTGATATAGAAGCCTTTTCTTTTTCCTTTTCTTTTTGTTCATCAAAATCTCTCTCTGGTGTTGAACGTGATGAAGAGAACGATGAAGAAGAAGAACTGTATTCCACGTGTTCATTCTGAATCGGTGATGAGGTAGTGGTTACGGTGTTGCGTGACTTTGTGGTTTCAGGTGATTTTTGTTGTGTACTCCGGGGACTGGAACTCGCCGGCAGTGAGACACTAACCGAAAGAGAATGCTCCGGCGAACCAAAAGAAGCAGAAGAGCATGAAATTGAGCTTGATTCAACGCTTCTTACGGCGGCAATGGCGGAGAATGTACGCCGGGAAGATGAACAAGTTCCACCGGAGCTTTCTCGGCCACCAAGAGAAGATCCTCTCGGCGAGTAAAATTCTTCATCTTCTTCGTCAGAGTCGCTCTCGTCACGCGGTGGTGGAGGTGCGGGAAGCCGAACTAATGGCGGAAGAGGACGAAGCTCCGGCGATTCAAGTTTCCGAGACACCGAACTTCCGCCGCGAGGAGCATCATCAATTCGGCGGGAGTTGACGACAGTTCCGAGGTAGAGAAAATCGGAGGCGTTTCCGGCAACATCACCGGTTGTTTCTACATTACGCGGGAAAAGCTCGAGGCTGCTGTCAGATCTTAGAGTTTTGGCGTCGATAGAAGTACGACGGTTATGGAAACGTCGACGGAAGTAAAGAAAAACGGAGATAGTAACAACAGCAGCAGCAATGGCTGTAGCAGAGAGTGCTATAGGGAGGAGTTTGTTAGAAGAGGAAGCTGGTTGGGGGGTGTGAGGAAGTATTAGGGCAGAGATGTTTGCTGGAAATGTAGCAAAAGTGAGTGGGGATGGTGGTGGTGGTGATAGAGGGTAGTTTGGGAAAAATGGTGATTGATTTTGGTTTTGGTTTTGGTTTTGGTTTTGGTTTTGGTCTTGATTTTGGCCTTGGTTTGGGTTTGGGTTTGGGTTTTGGTTTGGGTTTTGGTCTGGATTTGGGTTATTGTCATTAGTGGGAATGGTGGTGGAAAATGGGTGTTTGGGTTTTGAAGGTGGAGAATGAAGTGGTGGTGATTTTGGAGGGAGAGAGTTTAATGGAACAAAGGGTTCATGAAGGATTCTTCTATTGTTGTTGTGAAAGAGAAAATGTTGAGATGCTAGTGAGGAGGAGAAGAAGATAAACAAAAAGGATAAGAACAAGGTTTGCATTTTGTTAGTGTTGTTTGAAGTGAATAAGGGTTTAACTTTTAAGAGAGAAAATGGGAGATGTAGTAATGGAAGAAGAGGTGTGTTAGTGTTACAGTGTTAATAGTACTACTTTACTTTGTTGAAAAATGTTGAAAAGGCTGTGAACATGTGTGTGAAAAGAAAAGGTTGAAATTATTTATGATGATGATGGTACTGGTTTGAATAAGGGGAGTAGATTTTGGGGAGTGTGTGTGTTTGCCTCCAGCTAAGATTCTACTTGCTTGTTCTCTTTCATAGTGTTGTGTGTGTAAGCTCCTAGTACTGTTTTTGTATGTGTATGTCACTTACTCACTTTACTCCAATCATTGTCTTTTCTTTTTCTTGTTTTTATTATTAAAAAAAAATCTCTTTTTTCTTTTTTAAAATCTATTTAACATTCTCCTTCCTTTGGTTACTAGCAAAAACAAAGATTCAGGCAACAATCTTGAAGATTTTCTAAGGTATATTCAGGTATAAAATATTGTGTCAACAATCTTAAGTTTGATGCATTAAAAAATAGTAATTTAGTTTCTAAATTTTTAATTATCAATCAACTTGTTCTTAAATTTTAGAAATAGCTAAAATATTCTTGAATTTGAAAGACGTCAATCAATTACGTTTCTTTGTTATCTTTGTTAATGGCTATGCTGGCGTGAAATAGAAATGCATGATGTGGCGTAACAAGTCATCTCCAAGTAATAAAGGATCAATTTGATATATAATTTTAAATGTTCGAAAAAGAAAACTTTCATTTTTCTATTTTTCTTATGATTTTGCCGTGATTTTGAAGTCAAATGCGAGTTTCTTTGAAGCAACTATCCCTAGTTTCTATGGTGAAGTGAATCGATTTTGAAATTTATTATTGTGTGGCATATTTATTTTTTTCAACTTCCTCTATTATCATCTACTGATATGTTGTTATGTTGTTGATAGTTTACTGATGTTGTTAGGGCGAATACTTTGTTTAGATTGAAGAAGAAGAAGAAGAAGAAGAAGAAGAAGAAGAAGAAGAAGAAGAAGAAGAAGAAGAAGAAGAAGAAGAAAACAATTTGGCTCTATTACTTTGACCGGACCCATTTAAATCATTGATGCGATTTTGTTTTGCTAATACCTTTTTTTGTTACAAAAAACTTCTCTTCTTATTTTTTTTTCAGGTGTTACTTTTATTTTATTTTTTAAAAAGTTTCTAAAAACAATGTTTGTCATGAATTAAGTTTTCTTTAAAGGATCTTGAATTAATTAGAATGTAACTTTTTTATAAAATAAACTAAAAACTCATTGGTAAAAGTTCACCAAAAAAACTCATTGGTAAAATAAATAAAATAATGTAAGAAGTTTTAATATCAAATTTTAAATAAATTAAAATTCATATCCATTTTTGTAATTGTACATTCAAAATCAATTTTAGTTCAAACTATCCAAAATAAACCGATAAGAATCATTTTTAAGTTAATATATTCAAATAAAAATTAATTTACACTCAACTCACTTTTAACCAAAATCAATTATGTCAAACTCTCATATGTTCTGAATTCACAAGATATGGAGGTTATATTCATAAAAGGATTTATCTATCATGTACTCAACCCTTACGATTCATTTGAGATGACATTTTACATTTTTCTTATACTTTATCAAAGCACTAAAATTATTGAAGTGACTCCAAACTTCCTCAAATTGAACCATATCAACATTCAACAACTTGTGAATTTCTTCCACAATTGAAGTGAGAAAGAACAATTGAAGAATATGTGGTTAATATCTTCTTCTCTAAAATAAAATGTGCAACACCATTCAGGTTCATTAACAATAATACATATTTTTGCCAAAGCCATATGAGTCGGTAATTTCTCTAATAATAACCTGCACCCAAAAATGAACACTTTGAAAACAACATTATTCTCTCAAATATAGTTCAAAGCACACACCACATTATCATCAATTTCGTTGAAGCAACACAGTTTTGAAGGAATTGATAGGTCGATGCCACAGAAAATTGACCCATCTAATTTGTAATCCATCACAAGTTGTCGGGTTTGTCCTTAACCAAACTAACATCGGATAACAACAAGAGCTGGTATGTTGCCTCTGCTTCAGTGACAGAGAGCTCGCAACCCAATTAAAGCTCCGAGACCATCTACCATCCTCCCATGATCCCAATTCTGCAACTATAATGCCTGGATGAGAAGCTTTAAGATACAATGAGGGGAAAATATTCATAAAACAATATGTTCTGAGTCATCTGTCTTGCTAAAAATGAGTTTCATTACCTTGACCTAAAACTATGTTAACATTGGATCAGAACCAATCATTGTGCTCGACACCACCAATCTTCTTTACATCTCTCCACCAAATTGATTGATCTTTACAATCTCACAACTCGGTCGACATAAAATTACATTTCAACAATCCATACTTATACGTTAAAGGATATGATAATTATATCATATTCTGTTTTAATCTTTTGTTTGATGCACCAATGAGATGTGATAAATTATTTTCCTTTTTAATCATATCCTATCACTTATTTGTAATTTATATCTTGAGTTTTTCCTGGGTTAGAATTATCATGTCAACGAAAGAATAAATGAATCCTTATCTTTTTTCTCTCTATTCCTCTCTCTCTCTCACCCTCTCTCACACTCTCTTTCTCCCCCTCTCTCTCCCTTTCTCACACTTTCTTTCTCCCCTCTCACTCTCCTCTCTCTCTTCTCTCTCTCTCTCTCTCTCTCTCTCTCTCTCTCTTTCTCTCTCACTCTCTCTCTCTCTCTCTCTCTCTCTCTCTCTCTCCTCTCTCTCTCTCTCTCTTGTGTTCATTTCAATCTTTATGTTTGTGGACTGTTGATTAAGATCAAATATGCACCAAATGTTATCTTATTTATTATATTGTGTGCATCAAACACATGACATGATAAGTGTCTATCATGTCAATATTTTATCATATTCTTATCTAACTTTTTATCTAATTCTATTTTTATCATATTCTGACTATCAAACGGATCTTAAAAGCTTACCCCAAGAAATAGATAGTTCACTAATCCCCTCCATATCCATTTGTTAAGTAAAGCTTTATTTAAAGGATTTACTACTTTTCTTCTTATTTTAAGAAAGGATTCACTTTTGTATTTAAGAAGAAAAAAATAGGATTAATTTATTTGGTCCCAAAATGAAATTTTATAGTTTCTTTTTTTACGCAAATGAAATGTTATACTATCTCCGTCCCAAAATAAAAGAACTAGTTTGACTACTGCACGTATGCCAATGCACTATTTTAATTACTAATATCTTTAATTCTCTATTAGTAAAAATTATTAAAATTGGATATTTTGAAAATACTCGTCAAAACAAATCAAACAAGATCTTATATGCTTATATTTATATTTATATATTATTAAAAAAGTATAGGCAAAATATGATAAATGAATATTGTTATTTAATTAAAAGAGGGACGGAGGCAATAGTTATGTGTCTTTTCCTCTTTTGAAAAATACAGTTTTGTTGTTGCTTTAACGCCGCACATTAATTACAAATATTTCACTTTCTTTTTTTTTTCTCAAAAAATCTTTCACTTTCTAAAAAGAATAAATGAGTGCTTTTTAGTTTGACAAATGACAAAGAAAGAAATTCTAAACCTATGCTACTATCTACTGCTCCCTCCGTCCCATTATAAATGACCTTTTTTTGACTTAGTATACTATTCATTTGACCTGTTTTGACCTTATTTTTCTACTAATATATACATGCAAATATTAGCATATGAGATGTTGTTTGATTTGTCTCGACGAATACTTTCAAAATATACCATTTTTATAATTTTTAATAATATATAATTAGAGATATTAACGATTAAAGTTGTGCATTGGCAAACGTGTCAGTGGTCAAACATGTCATTTATTTTGGGACAGAAGGAGTAAATGCCTTAAAGTCCGGAGAGAGATGTATGGAAAAATTAACGATCAGGATAAAGATACGGTTGAAAAAAAAAATCATAAACTCTTTTTTGACTATTAGATTGGTTGCGGATTTATTTTTGAATTCATGCAAAACAGTTTATAGAAATAAATAAATTTTTATATATTATTATAATTTTGTAAATGTAATTTATAAAAAAATAGCTTATAGAAATAGTTAGTGAAATTTATAAATTAACATAAAACTTTATTTATTTGCATAAGTTATTTTGCATAAACTCAAAAATAAATTTTTTCAAACAGACCCTAAGTTTATAGTTTATAGAAAATAAGTTGATTTTTCGCGTAAAAAAGAGTTAGTGATTTTTTTTTTTTTGTCAAGTTGCATTGTGGTTAGAAAATATAGCCTTAAAGTAGATAAATGGAATAATCGGGGTATGAACCCTGATTCCCTATATATAAAATGTAATGTCCTATAAATTGAGCTAAATTCACGGAATAAGTTAGTTGATTTTTTATAAGTAAAGATTAAATCGTAAAAAGTATAAGGTGTATTCGACTTACAATTCGAAAAGCACAACTTAGATGCATTGAAAGTAGGCGAAGGGGTTGTTACCAATCAGAGGAAACAAAAGAAGATTTGCTAATTTAGTCCTATAATAGATGAATTAACAATGTCTCATTTAACCAATAATGTTATTTCTTAAACCCCAACAAGTGGTAGTCAACCAAATTAATTGATGAATCTTTTCCATTTTTTTTACATTTTACCACCGAACCGATCAAATTGAAGTATTCTCCATCCTTCATCAAGAGAATAAACTAGCGAATTGAATTTCTACTATTCGGTAAAATCAGCTTGCAATAAAATACCTTTGAATACTTCAAGTAATTAATGGGGAAAAATACATACCTAAGTTTTGGCATTTCCAATTCTTTAGTGGATTCTTACAGTTAAAAACTATATTAACTAAATTCAACCTAATGTGAATGTCAATATGTCATGTGTAACAGTAACAATTATGAGATATATTAGTTATTCATTAAATTCAACATTTGAATATGATAATGTGAATGTCATGTGTAACAATTGTTCTTATATAGACATGGGTTCTTAACCTTCTAAAAATAACTAGCATAACTAACTAGTGAAAATAATTCTAAAGGACAATAAAATTGAGATTAAACTCATTATAAATTCTATACAGAAATAGCACCATTGAAGTCAAAAATTGAAAAATTGTTAAATTCATGTTCCTCCAATATGCTTCTCTTATAGATTATAAAAATATATAACATGAATGTCCAATTTCCTTTATTTTTATCCTAATGAAAATTCAACTCCTAAGGGCTCTGATTGTTACCTTAATTTTTCTTCACTTTTTTTTACCAATCTCCCAAGTCTTAACAATTACACAACTAATTCACTTCTCATTGTTGCTAAGATTCTGTCACAATTAATTAATCACTCTTAAAAAGCCGGAACCGGATTATTGTTTGTAAAGTTTATGAGGATTACATGCTTTACACTATTTCTAAAACTCAACAAGAAGTAGAGAACAAATAATTGTAAAATTCCGAATTAAAACAGTCGCAAAATCATATTGTCTTCGCAGAAATCATTTCTTCGCTGAAGATGCCAGTTGAGTATGGTATTGCTAACATCATTATTGTGGCTTTGATGGAGTTGGAGATGACGGAGGCTTCAAATCCGGGTACTGCAAAGAAAGAAAAATTGTTGAAAGAGTTCTTATTTTATCTAAGAATGCAATCCTAAATGTAAGAAAGCAGTAAAAGGCACACTTCCTAAGTATAGATGTTCACTGTGTTTCCATTTCATGTTTTAGAGTCATAAGAGTCTTTTTAATAATAATGATATTGCAAACTAATAACTATGAAACCGAAACTTCTGAAGCGTTTGGGTTGTGAGGGAACTTGGATCAGAATATAAGGAAAACAAAAGATAAAAATAAATAGTTAGCAACTCACTACTTTCTTTTCATATCTAACAAGGTTTTCTATAATTGAAATCAAAATATCTGAATAACAACGTTCTTTCTAACCATCATTGCATGGTCACAAATGAATAGAATAGCAGTGGCTATCGATATCGTTTTACGTTGAACTGTTCTATTTGACTTTGAATTCTTCCATTGTGAAATTATTGTGCCTATATCAATGAGTTATAATATCAATATTCTTTCTAACTTCATTTTAATAACTGTTAGATTTGCCTATGAAATCTCAGCAAAGCTAGGAACAGCATAGCAGCAAAGCCTGGGCGCGGGGCGCAGACTGCCTGGTGCGAGGCGCAATACCTGGCCTGGGCTTGCCCTTGATTCTGTGAGCTGCACACGGCGCAGCTGGCCTGGCGCGAGGCGCGCGCACATGTGTATACAGTATATATATGTGACGCAGTTTTGCTGTTTTGTGTGTGAAAGACTAAGATTTTGCAGCCAACCATAAACTAGGGTTTATAGAGAAGAAACTAGTGAGTTGCTTTAGAAGCCAGGAGCAACTTCGGCAATGCGATTTTTCTAGGTTATTTATATCAACCTCTCTTGTTTTAAAATTTTAAATTCCTACATTTGTAAAGTGCTCATCCCATACCACTCAGTCCATTACAGAAAAGTCAACATTAACTGATTGGCGTTTTCTGCTTAAACCGTTGAACATGTACTACCTAGACATATGAAGGGCTACAATGAAAAAGGAAGCAAGAGCAAAAGAAAAAGAGAGAGTTGAGAATAACATACATTGGGATAGGGAGAAGAGGAAACCGCCGAACTGATTTTCACTTCCGGATCGGGATCTACAGACCTTTTCACATGACCATTTTCTGTCTCTTGGTTTCCAAGAGTGGGGATATCAGAGGATAATGCACTCTCACTATTACTATCATCATTTGGTTGAATGGCCCCATTTCCATTTGTAGTCAGCTGTTGTGGCGCTTTAGTCTTTTTCCTTCGGATTATATGCACAGAAGGAGGCAAAAGGGTATCCTGTATAGCCTGTGCAACAGCAAAGACCCAACATATGAACTATATTCCTTACTTAAAACATATTTTCACAACCAGATACATACAATAAGTTGACATCAAGTTGATGTGTGGTGTGGGAAATGAATTTCCAAAATCTGATAATTGAATCCCCAGTTTAAGAAATATAGTTTAATTTTAAGTTATTCTAACTACTTATATTCAATTTATACAGTTTTCTAAGGTTAAGAAAACTTTAATACAATATAGTTTAACTTTAATACATAGTCAGTGTAAAATTTTGTACACCATCAAATAATAACACCTAATTGTATAAATAATGCTTAAGATATTATAAATAAAGTCAGATGTCTTGTCCCGATGGGGGCAATGGAATATGCAGGAGTTGAGGTTCGAATATGGGATTCCCCACTTATTCGGCTTAAGGGGTGAAATTTTGGCCACTAGACTACATGACCAAAACATAAATAAATAAGTCAAATGTCCTTGATGATTTGATGATAATAATTGATTGATAGTGTAAAAAATATTTACATTGACAATACATACCAATTAAATCCTATGAAATATACGAATAGAATGCAGAAGGATATTCAATGCATTCTGGTAAAAAATAACAGGCATAAGAGAACAGAAGAGAAAGGACATACCATCCATCCTTGCTGGCCTCTAACTCCACCTTTGATTGCATAAGCTTCTTTGAAACCATTCTTGAATAATAACTCAGCAACTTTCATGGAATTACCGTCAAAACTACCTTACATTCAAAAGAGTAACAAGTGAGAATTTTTTGTCACGTGTACAGTACATGGTTAAAGAAAATGAAAACACTCCCATCAACAATGTAACTAACTCCTATAATCTTAGTCAGAGTTATATTATAACAAAATTATGAGTCTGTTTCAACTGGCTTATTTGAGCTTTTATACTCTCCTAAGCACTTGCGAAACTGTTCGGAACAACTTATGGAAACAGTTCAAGACATGTTCAAACTTCAAAAGTTATTTTCAGCTTATTTTCATAAACTCTCCAAAGATAGCTCATGAAAACAGCTTACAACCTATTCGAATACAGCTTAACTTTACTTTATCTTATGTTATAGAAATAATGTTATCCTATAGGCTGCAAATTAAGTTGTTTATCCAAACAACACCTAGGGCCCATTTGAAACAGTTTATTGTTTAGCTTATGCAAAACAACTTATGCAAATAAATAAGTTTTTATGTTAACTTATAAGTTCCCAGTACCGAAAGCTGTATTTTTATAAGCTATTTTTTTCATAAACTACCTTGACAAACCTAATAATAATACATAAAAACTTATTTATTTGCATAAGCTCAAAAATAAGCTAATCCAAACAGGCCCCTATTACACAGGACTCATAATTCAATTTCATCAAGATATACATTTCATTAAATTGCTACAAAACAAGTTTCATTCTTTACCTGTCTAAAACACAGACAACAGTATTTGAAGCATCATCCTTAAATCTCTCCAAAACTTTCTTAACAAACCCATCTTCATTTCCCTCAACAAACTCAACCTGCACAACATCCTTCTTGAACATCTTCAAACTAGGAGAAGCAAGAAACTTCACATTCTTCCTATCCCTTATATCCAACAGCTGAGAATCAGCATCATCACGTAGCTTCCTGAAAGCATCAATGGCTGAAACAAATTTATATTTCCTGAAATACTCTTCTGCTAAAGGGATACCAACAAGATAAATGAAGCTACAAGTAGCAACAAAAAATGGGTATCTGTTGAAAAAATCATCAATGGAAACAAGAATTGTTTCTAAGTTGATTCTTCCTGCATCTGATTCAGCTAAAGTTGGTGTTGAAGTGGATTCAACAGCAAGGGAATGAAGTGGAGTGAAGAGGTCAATTAGAGTAAGTGAAAAGCATGATTTTTTAAAGAGATTTTGAAGTGGGTTAGGAGAATAAGAAATTGAGGTTTTTTTTGTGGTGGATGAAGAAGAGTGGGGTGGATTGTGGTTAGAGAGAAGAGAGAAGGGTTTGGTGGTGAAGAGTTTTTGGGTTTTGGGGTGGGTTTTGGTGAATAGTGGATAAGAGAAGAGAAGAGAAAGAGAATCCATGAGGGAGTGGCAAATGTACATGCCAAGGTCTTATGAAAAAGGATAAAGAGATTAACATTATTATTATATATATGCATCATATTCTTCATAGCCTAGGTATGAAATTTTTAAATTTTATACTATTTTTCTATCAAATAATTTTTATATAATTCTGAGAAAATTATTTGATGGAAAAATAATATGAAAATATATCAACTTTAATTTGTTCACTAAAATAAAATATATTGTGTAATATATTTTTTCAACGTATGCTAAATAAGAATTTTGATTTTGATAAATGTTTTAAGACATCTTACAACTTAGGTCATTTGAGTCCGCTATAGAATTCTAATAAATTATTTTTAAAGGATCCATATTGTCATGGACACTCTCATTATAATATTGTTATATTTTATTTTGTATAATAATATGTTTCTTAAAACCTATACAAATATCTAACTGATGATAAATGATTGGACGGCAATGTCAAACTATTTTACATTTTAAATATATAGTACTTAAATTATTTAAAAATAATATGACAGAAATATATAGTGATTTAATTGGTTGAAAACTATAAAACAAAAGGGTTCTATAACGTATCAGGGAGGAATAATATATGTTTGCTTTTTGTAATAATCAAATATTTTGTAATAATCAAATATATGTGTGCTTTTTGTAATAATCAAATATTTTGTTTTTGGGAACACAATGGTCTCTTTTCGATGGGAATTTGAATTCTCATCATAGTTTATCACATTGTTGAAAATCAATCTCTTCCTCTAAATTAATTCTCATTGGTAAGTACTAAGTATAGTAATATTAATCATTGATATAATTGGCTTGGACTTTTGTTGGTATACAGTGGCTATCTGACAATAGTATGTTCCTTTTGTAAGACCAACCAAAAAAAAAACACTCTTATGAACCTTACAGAACATTTCCGATGAAAGATCCAAATGTTTTCTACATTTACATGAAGTCAGTTTCTGTTCTATACATGATGTATGGATTCTATACAACTAGAAATCGGTTTTGAAACTCATGCACATCATTGTTTTTTTTCCAAATTGCTAAGGACATCTTCCATGCATGCTTTGTAAACTTCCATGCCTGGAACATGTTTTGCAATGTCGAAGCCGACATTCATCCATTTCTTCCCCATTTCTATCTGACCCAACCTCACTGGTACCGCTGCTCGATTCCATGCAGTCATAGCAAGCCACTTTCCTTCTCCAATTGGATATTCACCTTCCTTCAAACCAACCATTATCCTATAGGCTTGCTTGTACATGCTATATACAAGATCATCATCTTTATCACCCTTGTGAATGCTAGCAATGGCTATAAGCCTGCGGACGACAAGAGCAACATTTTGATAATCTGGAACTGGCGATGAAAGGAAAGATGAGAGACACTCATTTAGAGCAAAGGTAGCTACTTCGTGATTAGATCGCGGTCCCTGTGAAGCATATAGACCTATCTGAAGAAGGTAATGTGGCTTGCAAGCCTTTGAACTGGCAAAACTTTTCACTGTGAAAAGTTGTGATCCTAAATCATTTAGCCTTCCATGTACATCATAAGCACAGAAAGTGTATATAAAGAAAAGGTCAGTTGCAATGGTATTGATTTGGCCATCATTAATAGAATTCCCAGCTGCAATTGACTTCAGCATCTGCATCCACATAAGATAGGAGCAAGATAATGTTAAACAAAATTCACAATAAAAATATTACTTAACAACAAATAACTTTTGATAGTAAAATGCAACTAATTTTATCCATCAATTCAGCTTAACCCATTTGAAAAAGATTAATGTATCAGGAACCATGTAATGAACAAAAGAACATTTCCATACCTGTCCCGCTCTATCTAGTAAAGTTACAGCTTGTTTGACTTCAGTTTCTGACATAGCAGTCTTCCTCTGAAATTCTGAAGCTATCATTGATGACACAGAAAGCACTAATGATTTACAAACCATGACATTGTTCTCATCATTAGACCCTTTAACTAGATCATAAAAATTTGATGCAAGTCTTAAGAACTCAGCAGACAATTCATAGTTCTTATCCTGTCCTGTTTTTGTACCGAAATTCCATGAAGTCACAGCAAACCAATTTCGCTCACGTCTTCCAACCTCTTCTTTTCCAAAGAAGCAGTCAGGACCAAGCTCAGATGCTCGTGTATGGGCGTGTTTTAAGGTTTTAAGAACTTTCTCTTCATTACCCGGTTCTTGTGATAGGACAGTGACCAAGGTGCGCATAACTGTTACTTCTGCTGTTGGCATGGACTTTCCTGAAGCATATAAGTTTAGCATAGTTGATAGAGAGGCAACAGCAACAGGTCGAGCACTGCAGGCAACAGCTTCATGGGCTGAAAGTGAGAGAAAATCTGGTTGGAAGTCGAGGCACGTAGTCATTGCTTCAATTTGAGCAATAGCACCTTGGTTGTCATTCTTTTGGAGATAAATTTTGTACTGAATTAAAACAAATGAAACGTTAATATGAATTCTCATGTCATTCTAATTATCAACATTGTAGTAAAGAGAAGCAGGTGAGCTTAGTTATAAGTCGTAAACAACTTAAGACATTGATTAGGAAATCAATGTAAAGTGTCTTCGTAAGATCCAATTGTAATCTATCTATAAGCAATGTGGATTTGTAT
This sequence comes from Trifolium repens, assembly GCA_030408175.1. Taxonomy (NCBI): domain Eukaryota; kingdom Viridiplantae; phylum Streptophyta; class Magnoliopsida; order Fabales; family Fabaceae; genus Trifolium; species Trifolium repens. The sequence goes on from CP125848.1 coordinate 20,609,957, forward strand.
GCAATTTTAGGCTAACTATATGTGTATATTACATGTGCGTGACATAGATACATGGATGTCAGAACCAATACACATGAGAGATAGAGAAGACGGTACCTTAAGAAAAGCGCAGACAACGTTGGGCTCAAGCTGCAAAGATGGAAAAACAAGGATATTATTTAAGTGAAAGTTAATGCAACAAATTTAAATTTCTAGTTTTCAACAATACCTTCTCAGCCTCATCTATGTATTCTTTGGCGCGATCCAGCTGCAAGAGACCAAGATGGCAGAGACACAAAACTCTAAATCCCTTAGCTCGAAGTATTCTGTTCTCTGTGTCATGTGGAATATATAGCATGGATTTTTCAAAGAGTTCTGCACTGGTCCCATAATCTTTTGACTGGAAATTGTCAGCACCACTGAAAATCAGAGATTAGTGATTTGACTTATTTCACTTGGAAATAAATGCAAATATTCCAAGGTATAATCATATGAAATGCAAATATTCATCAAGTAAATTTTAAACTCTTCCAACATGCATATTTCTGCTTCAGTGCTCTAGTGGATGCCATTTCTAGATGTCATAAAAAAAGAGATACACCAAAAGCTGCTGATAAAGACAAGAGCAAAACAAAACTAGTCTCCTAGGCAGCTTTAGTTGTACAGAATCTTTACAAAAGCCACATAAGGATCAACCTAGATAACTTAAAATGTACCAAGAGAATGAATGTGATAGAAACCAACTGATATATAAGAAAGAAATAGGGAAACTCCCCTTTAATTACAGAATGATATTGCTGAACTTCGAGGGTTTGCACCTCCCTAATGCCAAAATGGCCCCTTTCCAATCAAATTCCAAGTCGCCCTCTTTCCCAATCACCACTTCTATTTATAGTCTCTCTATATGGTAGTTATTTTCGATAAAAACTACCTATTCTAATCTAACTGCAGTTCCATATGACAGTTATTTTCTATAAAACCTGTCAACTAATAATAAAAAAAACTGCCTAATAATAATAACTAACAAGGCCCATTATTATGCTATCCTAATTAAGTCCCATATCTAACATAATGTAGATGGAAGTTACTGCTTTATTAGATAAACACTACAACTGCAATAATATTGTAGTAATAATGTATTTCACACTAAAACTGGATAGACATACTTATGGAAAAACTCTCACCTGATTCTACAATTTTTGCTGTATTTTGAAGATTAACTTTTTGCAGTTGAGCTAGGATTCGCTGAGAAAGTTGCAAAGAGCAACTTATTATTTATTTACTACTAGAATATGATTTGAATTGTATCTTTCTTTTTACTTGACATTAGTTCAGACTTCAGAACATGTGCTGAAGCTATGGACTAATAAAAAATAATTGTTTAATCAAACAGAAAAGGCAATGGGGAGACTCTTCTTGGCAAAATGTATTCAACACAAATACTCTTGCATCAAATCCAATAAACAAAGAAATGAACAACAATTTGCTTATATAGAATAATATCCTCTTAGATCAATTCAACTTCAACCAAGAAAGCTTTTCCATATAGCTCGGCAATTTCATAACTTACAAAAACTTTTGTCACATCCAACCACACAGTACATACTACATATTCTTTTGTGAAAACATTTAGGATGACAAAAACATTACGATAACAAATCCAAAGAGTTATATTTTTTAAGTTAATCCGTTTAAGGCACACTCCCACATTGTCACAATGCAAAGGGCACAGAACAAACAAATCACATTCAAATTTATACAACTATGCAGCTAGCAGAAGAAACAGATTAGGAATAAACCAAAGAGTAATAATAGTATCATACCAATTCCACAGAACAGCATGCATTGCAGTTCTATCCTTAGCAGCTTCCTTTTCTGCAAAAAGTGCCACCACCCTTTCATCAGACACAAGCTCAGCAACCACTTTAGCCCTCACTTTACTCCCTTCCCCGCCGCCACCGAGCACCCTACTCGCAACCCTCACCGCAGCACCAGCACTAACATGACACCTCCCTAATAGCCCTAAAAACACCCCTTTTGCCGTCTCCGCGCCCGCGGTCCCCGCTGCGCTAAAATAGGCCTCCACAGCAGAAACCCAAACACCTTCTGGAATCCCTCTATCAATCACCATTCCCCTCAATTCCTTCTCCGCTTCGCCGTGCCTCCCTAACCCTAACCAAGCCTTCATCGCCAAAACCGAAAGACTTGGATGATCATCACCACCTTCAGCAGAATCTCTCAAAACCTTCACACACTTAATCACACTCTCAAATTCCTCCTTCTGCAAATGAATCGCGGCAATGAACCTCAAAACCTTCCACCTCAACCCCCTAATTTCAACTTTCTCTTCCCGTGTTCTCGCTGCACCGAATCCCTTCTCACAATTTTCCAACGCCTCATTCATCAATTTCAGCGCCTCGCACAAATCGCGATTCCCTGCGTCTTCACTGTTTTTCGACAGCGAACATTTCCCGAACGCCATGAACTGCTTCGCAAGCTCCATGTAATCCTCGCACGAACCAGAGAGCATGTTCTTGCTTCGGTTCAGCAGCGCAACCGCGAGGTTAGGGTCCCGAACCTCCCAAGCAGTTCTGGACCGAGCAAGATTCAGATCCAGCAACAGTTTTCTCTCTCCGGCGTCGGTTATCGAAGCGATGTCAAGTTTTGAGACCAAATCGGTGGCTCGCTCGAAGCATTTAGCGGCAAGATCAAATTTCCGGAGGTTGTGCCATAACATACCAGTCTTATAATAGAACGACGCCGACTTGATCGCCGGAGAAGGAATTCCGGTAACATCACTGGCGATGGAGAGAAGGTCGGCTGTCAAGTGTCGGAGTTCCGCCTGATTTTCGCCGGCGACAGTGGATGATGAAGAGCGGATCGTGGCGGTGTTGGAGATGTCGACACATACGTTCCAGAGACGGTAACTGAGTTTCCAAATCTGGAGCTTCAGTGAGTTGGAAAACGGGGCGAGTTGACTCAGTTGCGTCAGGCATTGACGGAGATTAACGGTGAGTGATTCCGGTGGAGGTTTGTTGGCGGAGTGAGATTCAATTTGGTTGACAATTGACTCGATTTGAGAGAGAAGGTGGTTATCGTCTCTGTCTCCGTGAAGAGAGCGGATCTCCGGTGAGGATATCTCTGATATTCTCATAATTCTGGCGGGAACTTTGAATATCGAGTTTTTCTTTTTCAACTTTTGGCCCTTTTCTTTCTTTTATTGCTTTTTCATTTCATATATATCCTTTATTGTATCATATCAGTTTAATGGAGATGCAGTAACGGTGTAAAATAGTTTTACACTATCAGCCAATAAAAAATCATTATTTTGCCATGTCATATTAAGAAGATGGGGTGTAGTGGGGTGACGTTGCGGAAAATATGGTTGATATTGATTGACTGTGTAAAATTATTTTACACTGTTGGTGCATATACATTTTTCTCATATCATATTGCCTTCGATTAACCTCTTTTTTTTTGTGTGGTTGACATTTTTTCTTATTACTAAAAAAATCTGAAAACCATCTTTTATGTAGAAGTTATTTTTCAACGTATACAAATATTTGAATTTGTGTCAAAAAAAAAATTGAATAGAGTGAAGGGTAAAAATGATAATAACAAAAGTCCACACCAAATAGAATATTCTCTTTATGTATTGGTATAGATATAGAAGAATAATGCAATATCCTGTTAATTAAGTTAAACTCACAGAACAATAATTACAACATTTTAATATAATAAAATAAAATTAAAAAGGCATGTAAACTTACATGCATTGCTTTATGTGCAGTTTTTGCTGTTCCACTCACAAAGAAGTGGTTTTTTGTGTTTTTTAATTTTTAAAAAATAAAAGAAAACTGTTTTTCAATTTAAATAACTACCTCTTTGTGAGAGGAAAAGTAATAATTGCATGTATAGCAATGCATGTAAGTTTTGTCCAATAAACAATTCACCTCAACGATGATCATATGTTATCAATGTTACATCATTTAGGGGTGTTTGTTTTATGGTTGAAAAAAATATTCTTTCGAATGTAAAAGTTACAAATATAGATTTCTATGTTTGTTACAAGGTTAGAAAATTAAGTCACGAAAATAAAATATTTCCAGTAAAAAAATAACTTTCACTTTCTCATTATTTTAATCTCATAAAAATGAGTGGAAATAAAGGATTTCCACGAAAATAGTAATGAAATTGAAATAATTACCAACATACTCACTGCTACAAATAACTCCCAAGAATATAATTATTATTAACCAAATATTTTTTTATAAACACCTGAGAATAAAATGCCCATTACTATTTCTTGAAAAAATTATTCTTGAGAGTGAAATTCTCAACCGTGAAACAAATTTCCCCTTAAAATAAAAACAAAAAATGAGGAATTTTGAAATGGAGAATCAATTTTCAAACTGTCGAATTCTTTATATACGTAGGAATTAGAAATCAAACATCTAACTATTTGTTTAAGGGGCTCAAAAGTCTTAGCACTTAGACCAGTTCATATATTGTACTTTAATTTTATATCTAATAGTGATTTTTAGATTTTTTTTTTTTACATCAAAATGAATTTCATCAATGAAAGTCGACAATAAATTTAAGATCAAGAGATTAAAAGTAATATCTTGCAAACTACCTCTGAAAACACACATAGTGCCACTTATTCCTTGATATTTTTCGGATTTTGTGACTAAATTTTGGACACATCCAAGCTATTGAATAGAAACCCGATTTTTTTTCCAGCTTTAATGCAAAATTCAACGTCAGAACCTAAAACAAAGGAAAAACTCAAAAGAGAATGTTAGTTGGTTCTTACTTTTGCTAATTCTAATCAGAAGTCCCCGGGAACAGTGCCAATTTGATGCAGTAGATTAACCCTTGAGAATTAGTTCTCCATTAGAGCAGCCATTTTTTCTTTTCTAATTTCGTGGATGACAGTATGAATATCACTAGGGTTCTGAAAATTAGTTTAAATAGCAAGGGAAACGGGTCTTAAAGCCTCGGGCCGAAAAAATACAAGCTGACCCGGTTTTGGATTATTTTTATGAAGTCTGGAATAAAAACGCAAAATAACGACCCCTTTGCACTTTGAATCAGCTTTTGAGCTCAACATGAAAGTTGTAGAGTTTTCTCTTAGCTTTCCAATGCAACTTTCCGCGCCTCAATCCGACATTTTCAGCTCAAGTTATGATATGTGCAATGAGAAGGTGTCAATTACTGTTTATTAAGAAAATAAGTTACGAAAATAAAATAAAGCTATAAATAAACTTAAATATAAAAACACCCTAAAATAGTAAAAATAATAGAATAAACTATAGGAATACATAAGTACAATAGTAGAAGAATGTGCATTAAAATACACTGATCATGCTACATCTAATCGTTGTTGTCGTTCTGTTTGCGCATCAAATTTCACCAACCTGCCAATCCTCCAAATAATTTGGTAGAAGCAATCCCATCCCTTAGCACGAGGAAGGACTCCCAAAATCCTGAACCAGATTTGTCTCCCTCGTGATTTCTGAAGCCTACTCCAAGGATTGATCTAAAAAAAAAACTTTGTTCCATAATTCCTTATTTGTTTCAACAACTTTCAAAACACCTCCTCTTTACAGGTAGAAATTAGAATCTTGTCAAATCTTAAAAGGATTGCTATAATGTCTTGGAAACCTTCCATTGCTATCTTCATCTGAATGGATTCAGCCATACTCACCTCCCTAAGCGTCATTACCAACCAGATTTGGTCTCTGAGTAGGCAAGATTTGTTTATTGGATGATGTCTTCTGTCTATTCTTTGTTTCCCCACTCCCACCTCCAACCCCCAAAAGCTTCCTTGAAAGAACAACCCCTTTTGATACCCTCATGTTGATTTGAAGCCCCATTGTTGCTACCACCATGGCGTTTCTCACCAGTTTTTGCCTCACCCCCACCCTATTAGACCTAGGTAAATCTGCTCTGATTTTAAACGAGCCAACCCAAGTGCCTTCTATCTTATCAAGAAGGGCTTGAGCGTCCTTCACTTATGCCAATCGAGCAAACCCAAATCTTCGACCAAGCTTGTCACATTTTGCTGGAATGAAGACCTCCATTATTCTCCAATACCTAGCAAAAGCTTCCAAAAAATGAGCAACTTTAACATCATCTAGGAAATTGATTGCAAAAAAGTGGTTACGTTCTCGTTCCATTGATCTATATTCCTAGGAAAACGTGTTTGTTTCTTGTTTTGTTTTGGTTGAAATTTCGGCCCCCTACCTCCAACACTCCTTCTCTCTCATCTAAAAAAAACTTTAACAAACTATTATCAGTGAATTTTAAAAAAGTTTGAATCAAAATATTAAATTAATTAATGATGAAATACCTTGAATAATGTATTTCAATCATTTCTTAAATATCCACTATGTCATATCATGGTTTTTTGTTTACAATGGAGCTGAAGATCGAACTTACGACCTTTAGCATACTACCCAATCTCTTTACCACTAGACTAAACCTAATGATTTTCTATCATGTCAGGATGATAAAAAAATAAGATACAAATAAAGTACGAATTATTAACTATGAAATTATTTTTATTAGAGATGCCTATATAATAAAGTACGTATATTGGGCTTTCTATCTAAGCCCATAGGTCAAATCTAATAAACTAAGAGATGTGCTTTTCGCACCCCCGAGTTTTCTCCTTCACCCCTTGAAATGACCATAGTACCCCTCGCCATAAAAAAAGCGAGCACTTTTCGCACTCTAAGTAGCAAGTGTCAATATTTTATACTCAAATTGAACGCCGACACCCGACACCCCCCATGGATGAAAAAATCATGAAAAAAAGAGTTTGCATCCTAGAGAACGAGCACTGTTCGCATCCTAGGGAGCAAACTCTTTTTCCATAATTTTTTCATCCATGGAGGGTGCCGACGTCCAGTTTGAGTATTAAATATTGACACTCGATACTTAAAGTGCGAACTAAAACATAGTTCGCTACTTAAAAAGTGAACTCAGTTTACACTTTAAAAAGAACGAAGAGGACAAAAAAATTGACTTTTATAAGGTTCGCATGGTGTTGCGGTTTTGCAATCTTACACACTCGCTTATAGTGAGAGGTAAAAACGAAACACCGAGATGCTGGGGAGACTGGGGGTGCGAAAAGTAAATCACATAAACTAACCCTAAATCATACAGTCCATTATATATCACCCACCATCCCGTTTATGTTTCTTCTTTTCTTCTCTTCCACCTCGTGCCATCTTCCCCCGCTTCCGACGACTAAAAGCGGCGGACGACCTGTTCTCTGCCGAGTAAATTTTTTCAATCCTAACCGAGTCAACTCCATTACACCGAGTTAGTACCAACTCAAAAACCTAACTCTGATTCCATTCACCAATGGAAGGGTTAAAGGTTTCAGAAGCTAGTTTGATAGTTTACCTTCATCCTTCTAAAAGCAATCAAGTTTCAAAAGCTGTTCCTCGTGAACTCAGCACTTTGCTTTTCACGTAACGTTTCTTCAACCAATTAGTTAAAAACACTTTCAAATTATCATCATCGATTTTACTCTGATTTTTTATTCAATTTTTTTTTTGTCCGTGTTGTGCTTTTGCAGGTACAATGAGATATTCGACGGTGTCGTTTTGGCTTATGATATTAGCTCGTTAGACAAATGTGCGAAGATTCTTCCTGGTATTTATCCGTATTTCGGTGTTAATATGAAGCTCAATATGTTGCTTTTCTCTCCCAAGCCAAATATGCTTTTAGGTATTATTCTTAATTGCTTTCTCAATGTTAATAATTGTTTTTCATTTTTTGTTATTTAGGTTTTGGAATTTGCAAATAGTAAAAAACAAAAATCCCGATTTTGAATGCGGTCATACAATTTGGTCTTTCATATAGTAATTTGTAAGGACTAAGGACTAGTTTGACTGTAAGTGATATAATTCGCGTGCTAGTTTGATTTTAAGTGATATAATTTAGTGACTGATTTGACGATAAATTAGAGATACAAGTTAGGAGAAGGACCTAGTTGTTCGACATAGTATTTCGTAATTGGGATATTTTTTGTCTATTTGCAATTTTCAGGGGTGTAAGTGCTCGACCGCTATAATTTCAGGGGCAAATTGATGACTTACTCTAACAAAAATCAAGTTAGTTCAATTTTCTCAGTTTAGTTAATCAATTAATAGGGTTTTGTGTTGTGTTGTTTTTTCAGAAGGAAAGGTAGAGAAAATTACACATGACTCGATTCATGTTGTTGTGCTTGGATTTTCTGCTGCGATTATAACTGTGAAAGATATCAGGGCAGAGTTCATTTACAGAATGGTGAGTGTCTTGATGGAATGTTTTGGTATTTGCTGTTGTTATAGTAATCAGTAGAGGTGATGTGTTCTGTATGTGTGATTTTTCCTTTTGTAGAAACACGAGAAAGGAGTGTATGCGAGCAAATCTCACAAGCGACATGTGATAAAGAAAGATACCATGATACGATTTATGGTCAAGAGGTGACTTACTTTTAAATATCTCCAAATAAGATAAGATTAGATTTTATCAATGCACCTTTTCCTTGCAATTTCATGTTAATCTGTTTTTGAGATATAATGTTAGGTCTCTTGTTGCGTTGGTTTCTTTTGTCTGATCTCCACTCCGCGTTTAAATATGTGTAGTTGGTCGTGTCTTGAAATTTAGATATTTGAGTTAGTTCAGCCAATCAAATGGATATAGTAACCTTCCCTCTGTACACATCTGCAGAATCTGCAGACTGTAGTATCAATCCTAGTCGGTACAATAAAAAAGAACCATATAGATGTACATTTGTTTGAGTAGTAACTAATAATACTATAACCCTTTACCACTGTATTATTGGTTGTATTGGTAAATGAATTTATTCATAAACATTGGCTACCATATCAATTTCTTCTAATAACATTTATAGATCCATTTCCATGTCTTTGCATAAATCTACCATGAAGGTTTGCCTGTTCTTTGCATAAATCTTTGTCCTATTTTGTGTCTTGTCTGGAAACAAACTTAAAAGGTGCGCGCATACGTTGTGCTATAGTCAAACCCCAACTGCACCACAAAGTACAGAAGATATTACAGAATGACTAAATTTTGGTATCCTTAATCTTTCCAAAACTTTTAAAACTTTTGATATCTTTACTCTTTCCAAAATCTGCGGGGAATGTTGCTCCTTTGTCGATGTTTATACATGATAGTGCTCAAAATAAGGAGGAGGTGGCACGTGATCAATTGGTGCATTATCAAACTAAAGGGCCTAAAACTTTGTTAGTATATTCTAGATGGGGTAAGAAAGGAAATGGTGGATAGTTTGTTATGATTGGTGACGTGGTCAGGATAAGGGAGAGAGCACATAACCACTTCCACAATATAAGGAGTAGAGGGGAGAATGTTGAGACCTTACCTTGGATTATTTGTGAGAATCTGTTAGAATGAGCAAGCAGCAGTAGCTTGCTTGTAGGGGCCCAGCTCTGGTCAGAATCTAGGGAAAGAGATTTCCATTTTCTGTAATTACTCCATTGTTCACATACAATAAAGCTCTTATTTTCATTTGTTTTCTCTCTGTAACTGTTTTTCAGCTCTTTATAGTTTTGGTTCGTATCAATACACCCACATCCTGTCATTGCCAACTCATACACTCACATCTCATCTCTTCTGAAAAAGAGAGAAATATTCAAATAGACTATTATTGTTTACTCTTAATAGTAATATTTGTTTATTCATAATGCATTTACCTGTAAGAGTTTTATGTATGCTTCTGCTAGTTGGTAGCAGGGACGGAACTAAGTATGTCTCAAATGGGGCGGTCGCCACCTCAGAACATAAATAGTAATATAGTATACCCCTTATGTATATAGTGGTCGCCCCTGTCAATATACCAACCAAAAGTAAGTGTTCGCCACTGTAACATATTAAAAAATAAGCATACCTTATAAACTAGTAGTAAACTTCCTCCTTAAAAAAACAACAAGTACAATATTAAATAATTTTTTATTTAATTGTTATAGTTCCCCTAAAACAAAATTAACCGACTTGCTTAGTCCAGACTAGAACTCAGTCCAATGCCATTGTAATTGGCCAAGAAAAATAGTAATTGGCCATTGTAGTTCAGGTTTGATCGGTTTAGACCGTGACTGATATATATTTTATTTTTCATTGAATATAATTCCATATAATTATTGTTTTGATCCGACCTCAAGTCCACATCTTTGAAAGATTGTTCGCTTTGGGATTAAAAGTCACAGTTTTGTGCTTTGTATAAAAGGCGCTTCAGTGGTTTGAAATGTGTACTGGGTGTTCTATATAAACTACTCTTAATCTCGATTACCAAGCAATGTGAGATTATTTGGGTGTATCTGTACCAATTATCAATAGTATTAGTTATTTATTATGTGTCGGTGAACATATCTCATTTGGTAGTGGCAATATGTAAGGACTGAGTTTCGAACATGTGATTTTTCACTTATTCATTTTAACAGTGAAATTCCGGTCATTAAAATGCTTGACAAAAAAAGTCAATTATTGTCGTTCTTGTTTATAATATATTATATCTCGCCACCCTCGATAAATTTTTCTGGTTCCGTCCCTGGTTGGTAGCCTTCACTACAGGTTGAAAAACTACGGTGATTATGGTGTCTTGCCACTTGCTAGTTTCTTGTTCACTGATAGTATAACTACAAATTGTTTTACAATGACCCTGGATAAAATTTAAACATGGGTTATGAGTTGAACATTGACTCTGTTATGGTCCCTTGGTCTTGGATCGGTTAACACGGTCTTAGACGCGGGAGAACCTTTCTTTTGACTGGTCGTGAAGGCAGAAGCGGGCTCGTCCTAGACAGAGTCTCTTCTTGAATTCACAAGTTTACTTTTGATAATAATTGCTTGATTCTTATTCCAATTGTGAGTGCCTTTAAATAGGCTTACAATTAAACTAATAGAAATCCTAATTAAACTAAGATGATAACTAACTTATCCTAGATTTATTATCTTTTAAGTTTAAAAGATAATTATCCTATTTTAATATGATAACCTTACTGAATTTAAAACAAACTTCAAAAGATACTAATTCCTAACAACTTATCCTATTAATTAGGAAAAGATAATAATTTCTAACAACTTATTCTAACAAACTGAATTGGAGCTCTTCTTCCTTTGATACTGTTTTCCCACAAATGAGTCCATATCATCACTTCCCCTCTCGACATTGAGCGTGTCCTCAAGGTCAAATTCTGGATAGGCCTCGCGAAACTGATGAAAAGGTTCCCATGTTGCTTCTTCTGGAGTATTTCCTGCCCATTGGACTAACAATTCTCGAGTTCCTCGATTTATTCTACTGCGTAGAGCTGCCTTGGGAGTAGGTAAGGCCTTGCCATCGAACACCGGGGGTAAGTTGCCTGCTGAAGTTGGTGGAGGCCCTTTATATTCCTTTAGTAAGGACACATGGAATACATCATGTATTCTACTGTTCATTGGAAGCTGGAGTTTGTAAGCCGCAGAGCCTACCTTGGCCATTACTTGAAAAGGACCAAAAAACTTTGGTTGGAGTTTGTGATGTTTCTGTTTAGATACAGATAGTTGTCGATAGGGTTGGAGTTTTAGCCATACCCAAGCACCAATCTCAAAGTTTAATTCTCTATGTCCTGAATCATATGCATTTTTCATGCGTTGTTGAGCTTGCAGAAGTCTTGCTCGGGCATCTTGGAGGACTACATCTCGTTCTTGAATAGCCTTATCAACTGCTTCAATGCGAGTGGATCCAATAGTATATTGGAGTAGGCGAGGAGGATCTCTTCCGTATACCAATTTAATGGGTGTGGTTCCTAGTGATGTATGGTAAGAGGTGTTGTAACAGAACTCAGCCCAAGGAACCCAATCGACCCATTTGCGCGGGTAGTCACTAGTGAGGCAGCGAAGATACATTTCAATAGTTCGATTGACTACTTCTGTTTGTCCGTCGGATTGTGGATGGTAAGCAAAAGAGAAAGCCAATTTAGTCCCACTGAGGCGAAATAATTCCTTCCAAAATAGACTTTGAAAAACTTTGTCACGGTCAGACACTATAGACTCTGGCAATCCATGAAGCTTGAATATTTCTGCAAAGAAGATAGTGGCAACAGATGTTGCTGTAAACGGATGAGATATCGGTAAAAAGTGTGCATATTTGGAGAGTCTATCGACCACCACTAGTAGGACTGATTTACCATGGACTTTAGGCAGCCCTTCCACAAAATCCATGGAAATATCCGCCCAGATTTGTTGTGGGATTGGAAGAGGTTGCAGTAGTCCAGCAGGTTGGAGGGTCTGCCATTTATGGCGCTGACAAACTGAGCAATTCTGCACATATTCAAGTATAGTAAGCTTCATGCCCTTCCAATGAAATTCTCGTCTAATACGATGAAGGGTTCTCATGTTGCCTTCATGTGTCATGAATGGCGGAGAGGATAGTCGGTATAAGGGAAGAGGTCGGCAACATGTGTATCCTTTCTTTGAAGAAAATTAGGCCATCATGAATGGACCACTTAGGCCCCAACTTGCCTTGTTCAATGTTTTTCCTAAGTTGTAACAAGTCAGGAAGTGTTTCTGTTTCCTTGCGAATATCCTCCAAAATATCAGCATGAGGAAATGATATTGCCATCAGACTTTGGTCATCCTCATCTCGCCTAGACAAGGCATCTGCACTTCTGTTTAATTTCCCTGCCTTATATTCTACTCTAAAATCAAATCCCATTAATTTACTCATCCAATGTTGTTGTGGGGAAGTGGTTAGACGTTGTTCCAATAAGTATTTAAGGCTGAAATGATCCGTCCGTATCAGGAAATGCCTGCCCCAAAGGTAGGGACGCCAATGTGTTATAGCCTTGGCCAATCCTATCAATTCACGCTCATATGCAGCTAGTTTTAAGTGTCGGTTTGCTATTTTTCGACTGAAATAAGCAATGGGGTGTCCTTCTTGTTCAATGTTTTTCCTAAGTTGTAACAAGTCAGGAAGTGTTTCTGTTTCCTTGCGAATATCCTCCAAAATATCAGCATGAGGAAATGATATTGCCATCAGACTTTGGTCATCCTCATCTCGCCTAGACAAGGCATCTGCACTTCTGTTTAATTTCCCTGCCTTATATTCTACTCTAAAATCAAATCCCATTAATTTACTCATCCAATGTTGTTGTGGGGAAGTGGTTAGACGTTGTTCCAATAAGTATTTAAGGCTGAAATGATCCGTCCGTATCAGGAAATGCCTGCCCCAAAGGTAGGGACGCCAATGTGTTATAGCCTTGGCCAATCCTATCAATTCACGCTCATATGCAGCTAGTTTTAAGTGTCGGTTTGCTATTTTTCGACTGAAATAAGCAATGGGGTGTCCTTCTTGTTGTAGGACAGCTCCAAACCCGCTGCCGGTTGCGTCACATTCAACTACAAACTCAACATTGAAGTTTGGTAATTTAAGCACCGGGGCTGATGACAAGGATTTCTTTAATGCTTCGAAGGAAGTATCAGCTGCCGAATCCCAATGGAAGGCTTTTTTCTTTAACAAACTTGTTAGTGGAGCTGCTATTTCCCCATAATCTTTGATGAACTTTCGATAGTAACCTGCTAAACCAAGGAAACCCCTTAAAGTCTTTACAGATTGAGGAATAGGCCACTCTTTAATAGCTTGTATTTTTGCTGCATCCATTTCGACTCCAGCACCATGAATAATATGGCCCAAGTAAGCCACTTGTGACTTACCAAAATAGCATTTGGATTTCTTCAAAAACAGCGTGTTGGTCCTCAAAAGTTCAAACACTAGTCGAACATGATGTATGTGTTCCACCCAAGTTTTACTAAAAATTAAGATGTCATCAAAGAAGACTAGCACAAACTTACGTAAGTATGGCTGGAAGATTTCATTCATTAGATTTTGAAAGGTTGAAGGAGCATTTGTGAGGCCGAATGGCATGACCAGAAATTCAAAGTGTCCATGGTGAGTTCTAAAGGCCGTCTTCTCAATGTCTTTTGCTGCCATTCGAATTTGGTGATACCCGGATCTTAAATCTAGTTTTGTGAAATGTTGTGCTCCATTAAGTTCATCTAACAATTCGTCCACCACCGGAATCGGAAACTTATCCTTGACTGTTTGGGCATTGAGTTCCCGATAATCAACACAAAATCGCCATGAACCATCGTGCTTCTTGACTAAGAGAACAGGTGAAGAGAACGGGGACTTGCTCGGTCGAATAATCCCTTGTTGCAACATCTGAGTGCACTGTCTTTCAATCTCGTCTTTTTGAAAATGTGGGTACCTGTATGGCCTTACAACTACTGGTCCAGTGCCCGGATTGAGTGTAATTCGATGATCACAATCGCGACTAGGCGGTAAGCAAGAGGGTTCCGCGAACAAGTCTGCAAAGTCAGCCAATAATTTCTCTAAGATCGCAGTTGGGGAATTTTGTTCTTGCACCAGGTGCAGTCTGTGTTCTGCTTCTGCAGGTTTACCTTTCCATTCTATCTTCTTCCCATTCACTGTAAACTCCATTTTCAAGGAGCTGAAATCCCACAAAATGGGACCCAATGTACACAACCACTTAACTCCTAAAACCACATCAAATCCAGCCAGCGGAATGGTATAGAAGTCTGCTTGGAACATCTCCTTTGCCACTGAAAATGGTACAGACTTACAAATTCCCATACTCGTTATCTTCTCCCCATTTGCTACATATACTCGCAACCCTGATTTTTTCCACACATTTAACCCCAAACGTGGAATTAAATCTTCACGTATGAAATTATGTGTGCTTCCTGAATCGACTAAAACTGATACGGTGGTTCCAGCCACTTTCGCGAGTAATTTCATAGTGCAAGAGTCGTGATTTCCATTAATGGCATGTAGAGAAATTTGAGGATCTGCAGTAGTTTCTTCCTCTGATTCACTCTCATCTTCCTCGATCCCTTCAATCAAAAATAACTTTTTGCATTTATGTCCAGTTGTGAAGGATTCATCACAATTGTAACATAACCCCTTCGACCTCCTTTCCGCCATTTCTGCCCGTGTTAATCTTTTGATAATGGGTGCAGAAGAACCTGTTTTGTTATTACTTCCAGTTAATCTGGTCATTTGTCCTCCTCCTTTTGTTGTGCCTTTCTGGTTTGAGTTTGCAGAACCATTATTGAAGGTTCTACTCATATTATCCCGTGTTGTAAGTATCCCTTGTAAGCCCTTCAGTTTGCGTTCATATGCTCGAGCCATATTCATAGCAACTCCAAGATTTCCTGGTTGCTGAAGTTCAATATCTATCCTTAATTCATCAATCAACCCGGCAGTAAATAAGTCTACTTGTTGTCTAGGCTTAAGATCATGAGTTCTGGCAAGCAAGACTTGAAACTGTCGTTGATAGTCTTCCACAGATCCAGTTTGCTTGAAGTTGGCGAGCTCTCCCAATGGATTATTGCTCATGGGCGGTCCGAACCGTATATGGCAACATTCCTTAAAGCGTAACCATTCTATTCCGGGTTCTTCTTCTTCAATCTGATCAAACCATAGTTGCGCCTCTCCTATTAAATGAAAGGCTGCTAACCCCACCTTGTCTTCTTCAGCAATCCT
The DNA here is from genome assembly GCA_030408175.1 of Trifolium repens. Taxonomy (NCBI): domain Eukaryota; kingdom Viridiplantae; phylum Streptophyta; class Magnoliopsida; order Fabales; family Fabaceae; genus Trifolium; species Trifolium repens. The sequence goes on from CP125848.1 coordinate 20,625,516, forward strand.
TTGGTTTATAAAAAATCTGTCACAGCGTCTCAGCCACCCTAACGGGTCTCCTGTTCCATCATAAGTGGGAAATTCCATCTTGGAATAGCGAGGAAGCATGCTTCTCCCCATATGTGGACTGTTTCTGTCTCCATGTCCACTATTTCTCTTTCCTGCACCTCCTGAATTGGTGTTCCTTGGACTCTGATTGGCTTCTTGAACAATAGTGGCGAGGTTAGATATCTGCTCTTCTATCGATGTCTGCCTGATCGCCATCTCCTCCTCTAGAGCTGTTTGTCTGATCGTCATCTGTTCCATGAACTTCTTTATTGTTGATGCTAAATCCCCATCAGCCATGTCGGCTCGTGATACCAAATTGTTATGGTCCCTTGGTCTTGGATCGGTTAACACGGTCTTAGACGCGGGAGAACCTTTCTTTTGACCGGTCGTGAAGGCAGAAGCGGGCTCGTCCTAGACAGAGTCTCTTCTTGAATTCACAAGTTTACTTTTGATAATAATTGCTTGATTCTTATTCCAATTGTGAGTGCCTTTAAATAGGCTTACAATTAAACTAATAGAAATCCTAATTAAACTAAGATGATAACTAACTTATCCTAGATTTATTATCTTTTAAGTTTAAAAGATAATTATCCTATTTTAATATGATAACCTTACTGAATTTAAAACAAACTTCAAAAGATACTAATTCCTAACAACTTATCCTATTAATTAGGAAAAGATAATAATTTCTAACAACTTATTCTAACAAACTGAATTGGAGCTCTTCTTCCTTTGATACTGTTTTCCCACAAATGAGTCCATATCAGACTCCTATGATTAATTTTGGTGATTAATTGTTGCAGCTTTGATGAGGAAACACTTCAGGTTTATGGATCTCTGGTTCCAGATAACACAGGATGCATACATTGGTTGGATAAGAACTTGGAAGTTGTTTCTCATTCTGACAGGTTTTTCTCTTTTAAATAGTTGTCATGTGTAAAGAATATAAAGTATAAGTGTTTGTGCTTATCTATCTTAGAAAACTTTACAGGAGCACAAAAAAGAGAGAAAATGAGAGCAAACCATTAATGTCAGATAAAGATGCTTTAGATGGGGAACCGTCAACCGTTGACACTGTCCAAAAACTAAAAAAGTCGAAGAAGCAAAAAGTCAGAGAAGAATCTTAAATGCTGTATTGGAATCTTATTATTCTGTAATGCAACTTATATTCACAGGTGAAGTTTCTATTTTAATTAAAAGGATTATATATTATGCATAGAAATTTGATGATGTCTTGTTTGGTGACTTTGTTTCTGCATAATTTTTTTACATTTTTTATAGTAAAACATTTGCGTATATGTACATTGTTTATAAAGGTTAACGTGTGACGAAGGAAACATTGCGTATGCTGTCTGCAGCCCTTTATAATACTCTCTTAAACACCTTGAATCACAATAGGATTCCAACATCCCTGTTCAGGCTGGTTAGATTTGACGCCTAACCAGGAACCAAGTTCACCCCTAACATATACCTTTTTCGAGTGAAAAGAAAAGTGAGAAGAATTTATAAATTTTCTGTAAAGAGGAGGATATTTGTATTATAAAGTGTACCTCAATTTAAGTGTTTCAAAAGGAGAGAGCATAGAGTTTTAGGTCTAACTTAAGGTGTGTAGGACACAAAGGTAAGACCATCATTCCCTTTTAAATGTAGTGTTATAGACAGATAGATTATATATGAGATTATATATGTTTTTCTGTTTCTTTGTTCTCTCGAGGCATATAAAGGGACTTCTTTATTTTATGGCAACTGTAAACTAGGTCTTTTGCAAGTACAGTGTATAAAATTTTTCTTAATATTTTTAACTTAATGTTGTAATATTAAATATTGTAAACCTTAATGTCAAAAAAATAAATAAATTGTGAACCTTTGTAAAATAATTTCAAGTTCAACATAATCCATGCCGCAGTTGAGTGTTATGACTTATGAGCGCCCTTTGATGTTAAATTATTTAGCTCTGTAACACTACTGCGGCGCCCCATTCTAAATGCTACTTCTGAATCATAGTTCAATGATGACACATGTAGAATTGTACTTGTGTAAATTCAATTTTTTTTATACTCATAGCTCTATTAGATTTCCAGCATTTATATTTGTTTCACCTCATTCATTTTTTTTTTGGAGAATGGTCAATGCCTATATTCTGATTAATCGCAATTTGACAATGCAGAGTAGCTAAGTTTATGGTGGAAGAGTTTGGACTCCCCATCCGATGTTAAGTAAACTATTTTTTTCAAGGACATCCAACATAGAAAACAAATTGGCATGACATCATTAATGTGGTTTCAATTACAACACACTCTTTTCGCAATCTGCATGATGGCAATTTTATGAACCTTCCTTTTAGTTTAAAGAAATTTCAGGGTGCCATCTTTTGCTATTTGTAACAGCATGAATTCGTTTGGAATTGAGACCTAAAATTGTAAACTAACCCCTTAATCAGAAGGATGGCATGATTAGTGGACTGATTTATTTTGATTACATTTTTTCTTCTATCGGTATGATCGTCTCGGATGGATAAATACTGAAATGTTGCTGTTTTTTTTTTCATGGCCTTTTTTTCTGGATTTTCCCTTTGCTTTTGTGGCTGCTACTGTTTATGGCCCTGATATAAATGATGGCAGCTTGTATCTGATTGTGCTGTATCATTTTTCTCTAGCTAGTGGTCTAGGAGCTCTCCAATTTTTTAGTTTGTAGTTTTTTAGTTGAGTTTGAAGGTCTGAGTTTGAGTTCTCTTGAGGGAGAAAATGAATTTTCTAGATTGTTATCAAGTTCATAGTTTTTTTTTAAATGAATTTTTTAGCTTCTTATTTTTTTTATGATTTTAAAGCTGATTATCAAAGTGGTCCCTGCATACGTGGGAGGTGACGTGTTGATGATATATTTTTTGACAAAATTAAGGGTTAAGCCTTTTTTTCTTTAATTTGAAAAGGGTTAAGCTTTGTTGTTTGTTATTTATCATTGTTTTTTTTCTTTTCTTTTTTTAATTTAAAATTTGATCTCTTCCTTGCCCTAAAAATATCTTGTTTGTCTTAATTTAATACAACAAAATATATTTTGATTTTATGAAAGTTTTAATTGAATACCACAAAATTTAATTGAAAACCACAATTTCTTTTTCATTAAAAATTCATTTAAATTCCTTCAAATTGCAATTCAATACACACTACTAAATGTTCAATAACTATATCAAATGGAGGGGTTAAATTCTCAAAAGACTCAAATAATTATAATACTCTAGGCAAGTAAAGCAAAGCAAGATTCAAACCAAATGTTTGAGAACCCTCTAAGAAAAAGTTCAGCACTAAGAAAGAATTGTATAAGCACTCATTTTGCAAAAAGTATAAAGCAAGATAAATTCTTCACCATTATTATGAATAACAGCACCACAAGTCCACCACAATAATTATAATTTTTTTCATCACAATTAACCTTTATCGCGTTCTTATGTGAAGAGGACCAACCAATATCATACTGCAAATCCTTTTACCCCAGTTCAAATCCGGGTGTCGCCTGATCGACAAGAGAATGAAAATAGTTTATTCCGGTTTGTTGATACAGAATTTTTTGTATTTTTTTCAGAAGAAGCAAGTTTAGGGAAAGGGTTCTTGAGATTTGTTTATTAGAAGGAAAATGTTGAACAATATTTCTGGGGGTATTATTTAAGCAAATTATTATGGAAATATCATTATTAGAAGGAAAATGTTAATCAATGCTCTCGTGATATTAGTTAAGCAAATTATTATAGAAATTTCTTTTGAAAATTGTGTATTCAATTTTTTAAAAATGTAAAAGTTATCTTATCATTATTAGTTTTGTTTTTTATTTCTTTTTTTTGGCATACTTAATAAATGCCCCGGGCATAACCCTTATTATAATTTTACCCATGGCTATTGGTTACAAAGTACTGTAAAAAAGAAGAGAAGCTTGTATTGAGAAATTTCCTACACATAAAAGGAATTTTTTTGCACTATGTATGAGGCACTCCAAGTCAGATTCGAAAATTACATTATTCTTAATACTGATTTACACTTTACATCAAATATGGATTCATACTCTATTCTTTTTATAAGAGACAATTTATCTTTTAAGATTCGTTGGATAAATTATTGATTTAAATATAGATTAGATATATTATTTATTTAATGAATCTAATAGTAATTAATTTAAAGATTCAATTACAAGAATATATGTTGACACGTCAGAATAAAAGTTTAGATTAACGATCTATTTTGTTTGAAGTTTTTTTACCAAACATTCTGACGTATGATTTAATGTTTATTTTTCAAGTAAAATGCAATTATTTAATTTTTTTCATTCAATACTATTTGTTATTATAATTTAAAGTAAGAGAATTTTTTGGTGCGTAGTATTTTTCAGAGTGCATTTGATCTGCAAAAAAGTAAAAGATAAGATAATACAACTCTAACTGTATTATATTTGATTTAAAATTATTGTTGAAATTGAACAAATTGGGGTAGGAAATTGACCAATAACCTAAATTTTGATCCCTAGCTAAACTACAAGAATTTTTTGTCTCATATACAACTTGTCATATTACAGTAATATTTTATTCATCAAACATCTTACATGACAACAACAAGTTATTCGATCTCTTAAAAATCTCTTATACACTATCCTATTTTGTGTTGTTCCATTAAGTATATACATTTTACCTATCAAATAGACCGTTACTTTTTATCTTCAACAACTTATAGTAAATATTTAAAAAAATAGGGTTAAATATATTTTTTGTCCATATAAAATTATCAATTTTTTTGTTGATCCCTATAAAAAAATTATCATGTTTTGGTCCCTACAAAATTTTTATACATGCGGTTTTACTCTATGCAATTTTTCAAAATTTTAAAAATTGTTTAACTGTACTTGAACTTTTAAATTTTTGAATAATATTTTTAGACATCTTTAAAATACTATATTTCCCTTTTTTTTACCAAACTTTAGAAGTTTTGAAAATGAGGAGAATTAAATATGAACTTTTAAATTTAAAAATACAGAAATAAAATTAATGAAAATCTATACTTAAAAATCAAATTTTGAATTTTTTTTATTGAGAAACTTTTTATAATGCTATAAACATATTTGCAAATAATTATTCAAAAATATGAGTATTATTTTAACAATAGAAACTAAAATCACGGACATAAATTATATTTCATCTTAAAAATACAATAGAAATTAAATGATATTGCAGACCAAATATATAAATAATACTCTAATTCAATAAACCTTGAAAGAAAAGGTTGTTATCAATTATCAAAAGATCATCATTTGTTAATATTTTTTTTTTGAGCAGCATCGTATCTTAATATCTTTAGCTAAAGTTTCAGGTCCATTGAATTGTCTAATTTGATTCGGTGGTCAGTTCTGTCATCAAGTGTTACAACTCCCTCTTAATTATAATTGTGGAAAATAGAACTGTAATCCTCAATACCAAATCTAGCGCCAAAATCACCACTATATCAACTAGCAATAACAATCGGATATCTTTAGCTAAAGTTTGTTTATAATAAAGGAAATGACTTCTTTGATAAAGTTAAAGGGTACCAAAAGAAAAGTTTATTATGACAATGAGAGTTTCTTTCTTTGGTTAGGAGTTAGGACGGACAAATACAGGCCCCTGATTCTGATTTTGAGCTAAAGCGTGTAACGTAGTCAAACAAATCTGTTTCAAGTCTTCCTGGTCTCTTGTCTCTTCTCTCTCATCACCTCACCTTGGAAAACTAAAATCATATCCATCTTTGACTTGGTCTTCTTCTTCACAACACAGCACAACCCTTTTTGTTTCCTAAATTGGGTTTTGCTAATAACCCAGGTGAGTTTTTTAATACCCTTATGCCAAATTCATGTGATTTTTAATCTGGGTTTCTTCACTTTTTGCTTCTTTTCATTCATGCCAAACAAATTCTTACTGGGTTTCTAAAAAAAGTATTTTTTTTTCTTTCCATATCTGTATAGTAAACTGTGAATAAAGTCATAAAGGAAAAAAATTGTTGCTTTTTTTTTTGTTGCTTTTTTGTTTATGATTTACTTTGTTGTTGTTGTGAAGTGCTGAATTGTGTTGATGCTGTTTATTGATTTTTGTTTTAGGTTGTCTTCTTAGGAGGATTACAGTGCTATGCTATGGATTCTATAGTTTCTGCTGTGTATTGCATTAGATACCAATCTGAGTGAAGTATCTGAATAACTTGGTCTTGGCTTTTTTATGTGTGTGTTTGGGATCTTAGTGAAGATGGTTTTGAGTAGTAGAATTTTCAATACTCATGTTATTGTTAGTTTCTTTCTGCTGATTATTAGTTGTAGCATGACCTATGGTACTGATAGTGACATCGCCTGCTTAAAAAGCGTACACGAATCGCTAAAAGACCCAAACAATTATCTTGAAAATTGGAATTTCGACAACAAAACTGAAGGGTTTATTTGCAAGTTCAGTGGTGTTGAATGTTGGCACCCTGATGAGAATAGGGTTTTGAATCTCAAACTTTCTAATATGGGACTCAAGGGCGAGTTTCCTCGAGGCATTCGAAATTGCACAAGCTTAACTGGATTAGATTTTTCATTAAACAGCCTCTCTAAATCCATTCCAGATGATATTTCTAAGCTTGTCGCCTTTGTGACCACTCTTGATCTATCTTCAAATGATTTCACTGGAGTGATACCTTTGTCGCTTTCTAATTGTACCTATCTTAATAGTCTTAAACTTGACTATAACCAACTTACCGGTCAAATTCCTCCGCAATTTGCTCAACTCACGCGGCTTAAGATGTTTAGTGTTTCAAATAATCTTTTGACAGGACAAGTTCCAAATTTTGGAAATGCTGTATCAATTACAGAAGATAGTTATGCGAATAACTCAGCACTGTGCGGCGGTCCCTTGAAGTCTTGCACGAAATCTTCGAAGACTAACACTGCGGTTATAGCTGGTGCAGCTGTTGGTGGTGTGACTCTTGCAGCGTTAGGAGTTTCCGTTGGATTGTTCTTCTATGTGCGCCGTGTTTCATACAGGAAAAAGGAAGAAGACCCTGAAGGAAACAAGTGGGCAAGAATCCTAAAGGGAACCAAGAAAATAAAGGTAAGCTAAACACACAAATGATACATTTTCTACACTAGAAAACAAACAACAGTTTCTGACAATTTAATTTCTTATATAGATTTTGAGAGCAGAAACTTTTTTGTATATATTGTGCCTAATTGTGTTGAATTTCATACCAGGTTTCAATGTTTGAGAAGTCAATTTCAAAAATGAACTTGAGTGATCTCATGAAGGCTACTAATAACTTCAGCAAAAGCAATGTTATTGGGACTGGAAGATCAGGAACTGTTTACAAAGCTGTCCTTGATGATGGCACGTCACTCATGGTTAAGAGATTGCAGGAATCTCAACACTCGGAGCAAGAATTTGCGGCTGAGATGGCTACACTAGGAACAGTAAGACATCGGAACTTGGTCCCTCTTTTAGGTTTTTGCCTCGCCAAAAAGGAGAGACTTTTGGTCTATAAAAATATGCCGAATGGTACTCTTCATGATCAATTACATCCTGATGCCGGCGAGTGTACTATGGAGTGGTCTCTAAGGCTCAAAATCGCAATCGGAGCTGCCAAAGGATTTGCATGGCTTCATCACAACTGCAATCCCCGTATTATCCACCGAAACATAAGCTCTAAGTGCATCTTGTTGGACACAGATTTTGAGCCTAAAATTTCTGATTTTGGCCTTGCTAGATTGATGAACCCGATAGATACACATTTGAGTACTTTTGTAAATGGTGAGTTTGGTGATTTAGGTTATGTTGCTCCCGAGTATACAACAACTTTGGTGGCTACTCCTAAGGGAGATGTCTACAGCTTCGGAACTGTGCTTCTTGAGTTGGTGACAGGCGAAAGACCTACTCATGTGGCGAAAGCTCCAGAAACCTTTAAAGGAAATTTGGTAGAATGGATTATGCAGCTCTCAGTCAACTCTAGCCTAAAAAACGCACTCGATGAATCGTTAGTTGGGAAAGGTGTTGATCACGAGCTATTTCAGTTTCTAAAGGTTGCGTGCAATTGTGTTACATCGTCACCAAAGGAGAGGCCAACTATGTTTGAAGTATATCAGTTTCTAAGAGAAATTGGGAGTAGATATAATTTCATAACCGAGGATGAGATAATGGTACTTACAGATAATGGCGATGCTGGTAAGTTGGAAGAACTTATTGTAGCGCGATAGGGATATAAATGAAAGGTATTTGCGATCACATAGTGTATGCAATCATATTTTAATCTGTAAGTATCTCTTTCGTCGCGGTTCTGAAATAACTGTTATAATGTTAATGTGTTATTATATATAAATTTTATGGTCTAAATGAAGTTGTGTACCATCAATATTGAAACATTATGAATCATGGATGGCCATTTATATATAGGTGACTTTGTTTTAATCCTTAATTTAAAAATTGTTAATGTGATATATAATTCTTCTGGTTGCTCTATTTCATTTTACATTATGTTATTTATGCTCAAAGTTGACAAAGTTTGCATATAGGTGTGTTGGATAAGCAAAATAGTAAGCACCAGACAAAACAGTACATAGTATATGACAAGACATAACTGTATCGGGGAGAGATAGTGTTTTTTATGTTGGAAAATACAAGAGGTATTTTTGATAGTCTGTACTCTAGACAAAAAGTTGTCTTGTGATTTAGTGCTAAACAATTTTTTTTGTTTATGTTCAGTTCATTGCTACCTGTTTTGTCGAGTTCCACTACCAGTTTCTAAATGAAACATAATACAAAAAAAATTGTTTAGTCTAATCCTCGATTTTTTAGCAGATCAAATGCGTCATTTCTATATATTTTTGTTGACACGTGACAAACATATTCTTAGTGCTTCGACACTAATCCTCTCATTTGAAAGGAAAATCTAACAGAATAATATCATATAGTGATAAAACTTTGGTATTCCCAATTGATTTCATCTTGACAACATTGATTTTGGAAAGAAGACATACAACAATGCTTTATTTTGATTAAAATTGATGCTAAAATTATGGGGTGAATGAATTAATTGATGTGAAATATAACAAGAGGACACAGTGCTATCTAAAATTAAGTTGGCAATATATATACAACCGTAAACACCGCCAAACAAATTGTCTGTGTTTTATTGTTTTAGGTCCAACAGAGAGGCCTTGTAGGTTTACACAAAACAAAACATGCTGTGAATAATAATAATAATAATAATTATATTATTATTATTATTATTATTATTATTATTTTGAATTACATTTGTTCAAAGTGAATTTGTTTACTAAGTGAGTAAATAATAGTATATGCTTTAATTTACTTACACCGTCAATTTAAATGTTTTACAAATTGAATCATTCACAATTGTCACTCAACTAAAATCGTTTAAATTGTATTATATTATTTTTAAAATCATTCATATGAGTGAATAAATATGATGGTCGTTTAAAGAACATGCACTGTTAATATAAATTAATTTTACATTGACAATAAATAAAAATGTTTCAATCTTCTATATAAACTTGGTGGAGGGATATGACGAAAAATATAGTTGTGATTGGTTGACAGTGTAAAATATTTTATATTATCGGTGCATATTCTTTTTCCTCATGAATATGATGGTTGTGAATTGCTTTACACTTGGTGTTTGTTAAATAATAGACTTCCAAGTTCCAAACAACAAAAGACAATTTAGCTAGAAGCGTGGTATCATCAACTCAGATTCTTTAACATGTTTAGGAGGTTGTGAACAAGAAGAAAATGTCCAATAATTCTTTAGTTGTGGATTTTGGAAACTTGTGGAGTTGTATCCTTACTTGGTTGAGCCGTTCTTGTGTATTTCTAAATGATGTTATTATGCATATTCAACAATTTTGTGGGTATTATGGGTTTAGAAAGGAGGTTAGAGACTGTTTTCAAGTTATTTGATTGGCTTGTAGGAGCCTTAGAAAGAAAAAAAAATTATTGACAATTTGAGTAGAAGAAATCATCTTTGGTGCGTTTTTTTTAAGTAGCATGGTAATTAGAAATTTCAACCTTTAAGGTGGATAATTAAAATGACCGGATTTAAACTCCGGTCCTTTGTATATATAATATAATATTCTACCAATTGAGCTAAGCTCACACGACTCTTTGGTGCATATTCTAATAAAATAAAAGTCATGTTAAATAGTGCATCCGATGCATTTGTTAAACATAACAAAAATAGAAATAAAATATAAAGTTAATATTGATATAGATAAATTTTTACACTTTCAATATATTGAATGTACAAGTTTCAAAACAAAATTTCCTTTTTTACGTGCTTAACTAGTGCATTGGGTGCACTATTTATCATTTTTCATATGGTGGCAAAGTTTAAGTTATTATACTTTCCGATTTTTCTTGGCGTTTTGCTTTTTGGTTTGTAAGTAATTTTTCACAATTTTTATACAATTTTACATTATTTTATTTAGTCAAGTAATTTAGATCATAGTATTTCACCTTTTAAAGTGAATAAATGGAAGTATTGAATCTTTTGTCAAAAAAAATGAGAGTATCAATCCCAATTCTTACATATTACATGCAATATATCTATACTATATGAGAACGATAATGGATTCTCTCCATTTTGTTTCCTAAATTTCCTCAATTATTCTCTCCATTTTGTTTCCTAAATTTCCTCAATTATTCTCATATCTACCTTTCAATTCAACCTTTTTTTTTTTTCTTTTCTTTTACTCTCTCCTCCCAAATCAATAGCTCAAAAAAAAATTATCCTCATGTCACTTGAGAGAGTCCTCTCTCATAATTTGTTTACTTTTTCTAAGAAGTTTGTTTTACACGGTCAAAATTAAATTCATAATTTATTTCCAAAAAAATCTCATAGTTTATTTGTTTGGCATGATTTATCCTATCATTGTTATTTTAGTTCTTCAATATTTTTAACTCATGTCATATTTTAAATTATTGTAATTAAACCTTTCAGTAAATTTCCCTTATCAAGTATTTTCAAATATTCATAAAAAACAATTTTCAAATCCTTTTCATTTCACTAAATAATCAGAAGGTTTTAGCATAATAATAGATTTGAAAAATTTAAGATGAAAAAAGTTGACAAAATTCAAATGATTTATAGCAAATGAAGCTAATGTTTCAAAAAGACACATTACAAAAATTAATAGGACACATAGAAATACGGGTTCAATTTAGTTTTGTCTCTTCTTAAATACAATACTTTTATGCTTTTTGTGATTTATCCTCTTCAAATTTTTATCTTATATAAATCATGTTATAATAATCTTAACCATTGATTCAATTTGTTTCTCTTTCTTCTTAAATACTCACCAAGAGAAATGAAAAAGCAAAATTAAACTCCTAAACCAATGTTGGGAACCCAGAAAAACTAAATTTTCAAACTGTTTTGAGCACAAGCACTGATCACATTACCAAGTCTATAAAATGCAAGCATTGTCCAACTCAAGAATCCAAGAATTGAATCACAACATACTTACTTCGAATGAAATGCAACCTAACCCCTCAATTCTCTACCAAGAACTCCAATCTTTGAAATTAAGAGGAAATAAATTGTGTTTCAACACTAAAATATGAAACAAATAAAGACTAAAATATGACCATTTAAGTAAACTTTGAGGTTTCAACACTCAACAGCCAATGTATTTCAATATTAATCCAATCAATATACGCAACACTCAAGAAGCAATGCAATGCAAAAGAAACAAAATAGCATTGCAAACTATTCAAGTCTGCTTTATTTGCCAAGATACAGTGCTTACTGCACCACAGAATCAAATGTCTGAAAATTAAAACTCCAGGTTCTATCAGCATATACTGCATAAAAATGGATGAAAATTCTATTATTTTGAAGTAGCGTCTTTCAGATATGCAATAAGATCAGCACGTTCTTGGGGCTTCTTGAGACCAGGAAATACCATCTTTGTCCCTGGGATGTACTGCATAAGGATAAAAGAATACGCAAATTAGAGACATACTTGGTCAAAACAGTTTTTCAAAGTTACCATATCAATATAACCATAAGAAATTAACAGCTTATTCTTAGTAGAAAACACGATCTTGAAATGATATTGTACAAAGAAGAATAAAATGAATATTAACAACCCATTTATGTCATCTAATAAGGAACGCTGAAATAGCAATCAATGTTGTTACCTTCTTGGGGTTAAGCAAGTAATCATACAAGGTCTTTTCTTCCCATTCCACAGCCTTGTTCTTGTTAGCCGCAGAATAAGAATATCCAGGAGTTGTCCCGGATTGCCTTCCAAACAAACCGTTCAGATTGGGTCCTAAGGTCAGCAACCAACAAGGCAAACATTATTATCATTAGAATATTACAAAATGACATTAATAAAGGAAAGGGCACATCAATTCAGCAACATTCTTTAAAGTAAATACACAAATAGATAATTAAACGTAGTAGTCTATTAGATTTTCTTCAGGAATTGTAACAACAAAAAAAAAGATTTTCTTCAGAATTCAAATAGTGCAAGACATTACATGAGCTAATTTAAGATCATGATATCTTTGATGTTCTACAAACTACATGCTAGCCTTATATCAATGATTTTTTTATCGATTATACACGAAGCAATAGGGGAAATGCTCGTTTAGATTGACTTATTTTTGAGCTTATACAAGAAGGCTAATATGAATTTAAGAAATTCAACTAATGAAATAATGAAAGAAGCATATGAACATAGTGTTAAGTTGGTTGTAAATACAGAGGAACGGAGCAAAATACATCCGGGCACAATTTTGACTAACCAACAACATTGGGGTGAAATGGAAATTCGAGAATATAGTAAGTTCATAAAGTTTTGAATGCATTGAAAAAAAAACTTTACAATAAATATCACAAGTTTTTCTCATACAAAAATAAGGTTATTTACGCTCTCATCTCTCAATAAAAACGAATAACAGCCGAACCCTCTCCTGACCTCATTTGAACCAAACATTCAGAACATATCAAGTGTACAAAACATTTTCATAAAAAACAAGTTTAAATATGATTTTAGTCACTACAATTATAACATTTTTGTTTGATTCAATCCTACAATTTCAAAAATTGTTGCTTTAAGTCCCAACAGTTTTGAATTTGCAAGGACTGAATAACAAAAAAAAAAACTTAGAGGACTGAAACAAAAATCCTATAATTGCATGGACATTGACTAAAACCATATTTAAAATTAAATCTAATAAATAAAATACTTCAAATTTTGTTTTATACTATATTATATTTATAAAAAAAAAAGAAGCTTATACAGCTTAAATATAAGCAAAAGTTTGTCAAAGAAAATACAAATCGATGTATTTGGTCCAAATTTTGGACTTTGACGAACTTTTACTTATATTTAACACCGGAAGGAAATACAAGTCAAGGCTCCTCAAGTTAGCATCACAAATTCGTTAAGAACAATATGAATTATAATTCAAAACAAAATAAAAAAGTTGAATCACAAACCCTAAACATTTCAAGCATCAACAGAAATTAAACCGCAGAATAAAACTATGTAAATCAATAACATTTCAAGCATCAACAGAAATTAAAAAGCAGAATAGAAAATAATTACATCCTATAGCATGATCTTGAAGAAGCAAAGCACAGAAATGATAGAAAAAAATGAACATAGATTAGGTTTTAGAAGTAACATATATAAAATAAAAGTTGCGAAAAACAAAGGAGAAAACGAAAAATGAACACAGGATGCGTAGATCTGAGAGTTAGTTGAAGGAGAAAAGAAGAATATTAGTAAACCTTGTTTGTGACCGGCGCCTTTGTCGACGGTGTGGCACTGAGCGCACTTAGTTCTGAAGATCTTGTCACCGGCGGTAGGGTTTCCGGGAGGTGCTTCATCGAAAGTGGCCATTTGAGAAAGTTCGAGAAGGAAGCAGCGTGTCGCGGAAGAATTGAATTGAAATGAGTTGGGAATATGCTCTGCGAATGAATGTGGACTTTAGGAGGACCCCTAAAGTTATTGAAAACCAACACCGCCTCTCTGGAGCCACCCAAAATATTACTGTATTATTTATTTATTTATTTCACGCCATTTGCATTAAAAAATACTCTAAAAAACAAAACATTATACACTTTTTTTTAAGGAAGTTAAAATGAAACCAAAAAAAACTAAAAAAAAAAAATTACAAAGAAAGAAAATTCTCATTGTGTTATTCTTAAAAAAATCATGAACGTCTTTTGGAATATAAGTATAAGTCAAAAAGTCGGCATCTGAGGAGGCTTCAAGTATAGAGAATAAATTTGCACATTGATTATATTCTTTAAGTGTGTAATAGAGAGAAACATTGATTTGAGAGAACAACTTCTTTATATTTTGGGTCAACACAACATGAATATAATACTTAGTGCTTTTTTGGTTAGGCGTTTGCCGCCAACAAACACACATTTTTAGCTATAAACGTGATTTTTCACTTTTTGAATATGTTTGCCTTTCTCTTTTCAAATCAATTTTGCGCTCCAAAATCAATTCTATGAGAAGCTCCAAATCCTAGCTTTTGCGTCAACCCAAAATCAATTCTTCTTTACTGTTGGTTGACAGCTAAAAAGTTGATCCCTTTTTTCCTTCTTTGCCCTCACCTCCATGGCTGTATCTCTCTTTTCCCTTACATCTAACTCGTTTTTTCTTCTTCTTCTTTCTTCTACCTCTTGTATAACTCATTTCAGTTTCTATTGTTGAAGTATTGTTTTATGTAAATAATACCTTTACCGTTAAGCTTTTCTTAGTTTCATGTAATTAGTATAATAAACCCAGGATTAGTGAATAAACCAATAGCTGTGTATTAGTTGCTAGTGCAAGGCTGCAATTATATAACTCTGTATTCTTCATTTGTTCAAATTAATGAGAATACTCTTCTTCATTCCAATCATTCAATTTCTCTCTCCTCTAACCGTTTCCTAACTACCTCCACATGGTATCATCACACTGAGATCCAAACGCTTCCGCTACTCACCACGATGCCGCCGCGTGTAGTCCCTCCGCCGCCGGTGGATCCCTCTTCTGATCCTTTTAATCCTTTCTACGTCCACCTTAGTGGTGGTCCCTCCTCCGTTAAGGTCACGCCGCTGCTCAATGGTTCGAACTACCATGCCTGGGCGAGATCTATGCGACGTGGGCTCGGAGCCAAACTCAAATTCGAGTTTCTTGACGGCTCAATTTCGGCAGCAATCGATGCTTTCGATCCGTCGTATCGTGCCTGAAACCGTTGTAATATGTTGATTCATAGTTGGTTTATGAACTCCGTCGATCCATCGATTGCTCAGTCAATTGTTTTCATGGAGAATGCATCTGATGTCTGGCTCGATCTGAAGGAACGCTTTTCCCAAGGCGATCTCGTTCGTCTTTCCGAGCTTCAGCAAGATATCTATGCCCTCACTCAAGATTCTCGATCAGCAACTGCTTTCTACTCTAATTTGAAAACTCTTTGGGAGGCATTAGAGATTTACATGCCTATTCCCAATTGTACCTGTCCTTTGCGATGTTCTTGTGCTGCTATGCGCCTAGCTAGGGATAATCATCGTCTTCTTCATGTCATGTGTTTTCTTACTGGTTTAAATGACAATTTTAATGCTGTTAAGTCTCAAATTCTACTTCTTGATCCATTACCCTCTATTACAAAAATTTTCTCTATGGTTTTTCAATTTAATCGACAAAATGTTTCCCCTAATCTTGATGATTCCAAAGCTTTGGTAAATGCTTATGATAGCCGCTCTCATGGTTATGGTAATGGTAAATCTAGTTCCTCTGCATCTGGTTCTAATCGCAATTGCACTTATTGCCACAAGTCTAATCACGTGGTTGAAAATTGCTTCAAGAAACATGGAGCTCCTCCTCACATGCTGAAGCAATATCCTAGCTATGCACATAATGCTACTACTGAAGGGGGTGATATTGGTGGTAATTGCTCTTCAGCAGCATCACATGACAGTAAGGGTGTGTCTGTGGCTCCTACTCTTACTCAAGATCAGTATGACAGACTTTTGACTCTCATTTAGGCTTTTTGACTTTTATTCAAAATTTCTAATATACAAACAATGATAAGAAATTCCAAGTACAAGATTATGCTTTTGAATTTGGCAGAGTTTCAGTTCAATCCATTCAGAGTCGACAAAAATCTTCAAGTCTTCAGCTCCCTTATATAGGCCAGCAAGAAAAGAGTCGTTGGTGATGACTTTGCACTATCTTAGAGTCTTTAAGAAACTCCAATAAAGACGTTGGAATGTTGCCTCAAATGGATACCGTCATTGCTAAGACATTTGAGATCCATTGTGGAATATGGAAGTATTCGTTCATTCCCTTTGTCCAAGAAGATTTTTTTATTGTTCTGCACATGACCAGTAGATGACAAACATGACTCTGACTTTGACAGTGACAATTCATAGGCTTCTGATGTTGATGCGTCCTTCAAACTTGTCTTCAGGTGTTCAGATTCTAAGACCTTAGAATCCAAGACATCTGAGTTTGATGGTTTCAGCTTCTGATCCTTGGGCTCTAACATTCAGAACTTTAGCTTCTCTTCATAATTTCTTTATGCTCTTTATATTTTCTTTGAGATATAAAATTCTTAATTCTCCATAAGAATTTTGTTTTATGGTCATGCACACTTGAACATACATTAGCATATCCAATTTGTACTTTAATACTTTGTTATCATCAAAATCAAAGAGGAATTGTTCATAAACCAATTTTGTTCCAACAATCTCTCCATCTCCACGAAATCAACATCACCCCACCACCATGTTCTCATGTTCAAATTTTTCTCACAACCATCTCTAGCAAGCCTTGCATGATTATTTTCACTTCAACCCATCACCATAGCAATAATGTAAGCAAAGGTTTCAATTTAATTCTCCTTCCCTCACTCTTGACCGATTATCACTCACCCAAAACCCCCAAATTTTGCTGTTTCGAATCCATGCTTGCATGTGCAAGATTGTACTCAAGTTCAAGCTTTTGGAATATTTGTGAAATTAAGGTAAAATGAATGAAACTTCCTCTCTTTATTCTTTCTGTTTTGTACCAAAGCCCAATACCCTAAATGATGGAAAAAGAGATTTTATAAGTTAATATTGACTGGTTTTATCATTAATGGATTATACATGTTTGATTCAACAAGTTTACATGAAAGTAGTAGAAATTACTGTCAAACCCGTATGGACCTATTGTCAGTAAATTAATCATAAGTTTTGTTACACTAATCATTTTGACTTGAAACCAAAACCATTGGAAAGAAGACAGAAATTGACACGAAATGGCCACTGGAATTACGAAATTTCATTAAGTATAATAAGAGGAATTTTGCTTGCAAGATTGATAAATTATCCTGCCCTGTTTTCGTACCAGCACCCACATTTCCGTTAAACTGGACCAATTGGATAGTTAACTCTCAAAACAAAAATTGTATTTGTCATCTTGACAACCTAAGCTTTCCAATGAAGGGTCGTTTACTCAAAACGGATGTCGTTTGGTATTTTAATTAAATTGTGAAAGTTAAGGTATTGTTGCTATGTTGTGCAGAAAAAACTGGTTATAGAATCCACTTGTTCTAATTGAGAATTTCACTTTTTGCCGAACCCCAGGAGTGTCATTGATACCTTGCAAAAGAGATGAGTTAGACTTAGAACCGGAGTTGGAATAGAAGACTCGACATTGGAAAGGGTAGAAGAACGAAGTTTGGATTATCAAATCACAACCGTCTTATCGGCTAAATTTGAGGTGAGTTCCTTCAGATAGGAAGCCCACATATTTTAGTACAACAATCCTCATTTTAATTAGTTGTATCTACTGATTTTCTATAGTAATTTGGATGAGGGTTAGATATTAATTTATGAACTAGAGGGGTTAGTTCTAACTTTAGTATTTTATGAACTAGAAGAGTTGGTTCCAACTTTAGTATTTTAGGACTTGTAAAAGAAATATAAGTAAACAAATTAAGTAATAGCTCCCCCAAATATTAATGCTTGTGTTAGGTTTGTCTGACTCTATTCCACTAAATTTAAATTGATGTTTAGAAATTGATCATGAATATATAGTGGACTTTGGGCCATACACATTGATTTTTCAGTGCTAAATTACTTGTGAATAATATGTTAAGTTGTGGTCTTTAATAAAATTCTACACAACGAACGACAAGACGAGGTTTGACCGAATGCTCTAGCCCTGAAATATGGGAATTTAGCCGGGTATGGAAATTTCTTGAGACTACTCACCTCAAGCTATTTCGTAAAATTAACTCAGATAATAATTTGTGTTACACTTTATATGAATTGTGAAAAGAAATGAATTATAAGAATCTCTTTGTCATGATCAATCGTAGACTGACTACTAATTGATAGATTATAGTCTCCCCAAGATTGCGATCCATTTATGGATAGTAGTGGCAAAATATGACTTATATGTAGTTGTTCGATGACTATTGATCAATTAGGATTAGTACTAATTAGGATATGAATTGATAGGTAGTTTCCCTGACTACTAACACCCTAGGTGTAGGTGGAACTCACTGAGGCTTAAAGTCTCATCCCAATCCCTTTTATTTTTTATTTTTTCAGATAAGCAAGTCGGTTTAATCAGGGTAAGAAAGAGATTGAAGTAAGGACAAACAAGGCAAAGGACTACTGAAGAAATTATTTATCTGTTTTAGTTCTCTTTCATGCATTAATAGACTTGTTTATTGGAATATTCTATGTACAAATTTGTAGTTCTCTTTCATGCATTAATAGACTTGTTAAATACAATTCGTAGTATTCGCAACATTCGTGCCGTAGTATAGATTGTATTTGTACAAATTTATTCTGTAATTTTAATGTATCCAGTTTCAGTTATTAACATCTCAATCGATATTCTAGATAAATCGACTTGGGGTGTTATACAAGGACTAATGAGTAACAATGTATAATTTGATTCAAGGAAACTTATATCAATTTTATATGAAAAAGTAGTGGTGATGATTAAAATGATTATGCTGATAATGGTGATTATCTTTGGATTTTAGGACTGTCTTTATGATCAAAGCAAGCAAGTGATTATTGATTTGGTTTGCCCAGATTTTAAAGACCAGCAATCATCCAAGATAGATAATGAAGAAGAAAATAAGAAGGGAAAGTCTAAAGGTTTGTGCTATGACTATGAATGTGGAAAATCCGGGCACTTTATGCCGGAATGCCCACCACTCAATAAAGGCAAAGAGAAATCCAAATCCTCAAAAGAATAGTCAGAATAAGAAAAGAGTTTATGTGCTTGGGATACCTCAAGTGAAGCATCAAGTTCTAATAGTGCAAAAGCTCAAGTGAGGAAGAGGAAGCCAACATGGTACACATCGGCAAACCTCCTACTGAAGACAAGGAAGAACTAAGAGGACAAGTAAGAGGTCACAACTCTATTTATCTTAGTGGTAACCCCTCTTATGATGAACTTCGTGAAGCTTTTGATGCTTTACATGAACAAACTCTTATGGCTTTTAAGAAACTTTCCGAAAAGAGGAGATTAATCTCTATTTTGAGTCGAAAGTCTCCGATGCACAAAAACAATTAGAAGCCTTAAAGTTGTCCATGGTAAAATCAAAAGAACAAATCGAAAAAGAACAATGATCTTGGTTTGGTTGTAATACTTGTTACATTTGGCAAGGAGAAGTGAGAAATCTTCATGCCAAACTTGACAAGGCACTTGTTCCAAAAGTAACTTTTGTTATTAACCAAAAATCGTTTGATAAGCCTGTGAATAGGCCATATAAAAAATACAAATTTGTTGAAAAGAAGGAATATAGAAAAAGAACAAGAGTCATAATCGTCATCATTCTATTGTTTGTCACTATTGTTTTCATAAAGAACATACTATTGCCAAATTGCAGTTTTAGGAAGTTTTTGGTTCCTAAAGGTGTTATACAATGGATTCCTAAGTGCAACAATGTTTCTACTAACCCCAAAGGACCCAATTAAGATTGGGTACCTATTTCAAATCTCTAAGCTTGTAGGAAGCGTCTTGAGGGAAATGAGTTTTTCAACTTGGTAACGTTCAAGACATGTAAAGGCATATGAATGGATATGATGCATTTCTCAAAGTCTAGAGTTGATGGATTGATCACCGTTCAACCAAGGACAAAAGGGAAGTTTCCTCTTTCATTTCTTTGCTTGTGGTTAGCTTAGATTTTGTGTTTTACATGCATATAAATGTATATATCATTGACATTCTATTGATCAAGAGTCTCTCTAATTGTCCATTTCCAAGAGTTTTGCAATGAGATGGTAATAATTTCGATAGACCTATATGTTTACAATGGCAATTGGATGAAACTTGTGATCCAATAGAATGTCATTCCAATGTATTCTTTTTGTATATGTGATTTTGTGCACAATGTTTGCGCATATGCATTTATGTTTATCATACATCATACATATATAAAAATACAAAAATTACGTTATTTGAAATCGATTCAAAACTGTACAGGTTCATATCTTTTCAATTTTTTTTGTGTGAATTGGTGCATGCTAAAAACATGAACGGATGCAAGTATCTAGGAAGGAATTCAGTGGGAAGTTTGAACCGATACATGTATGTATTCATGTATCGATACATGTTTTCTGAATCATTGAAAACTTAAAGAGTTGAACCGGTGCATCATTGGATGAGCCGATTCAACATTTCCATAAATCCTATGAACCGGTACATACACGTTTTGAACTGATGCATCTGCGTATTTTCTGCATTTTTATTTGATTAATTGAAATGATCTCATCCATCCATCTTCACTTAGTGCATGGTAAGGCACTACACCCTACCACACACTAACCAATCGTGTTCTTGAACCCAAAATAAGTGAGTGAACCGATTAATTCATTCTCATGCCTCTTCTTCAACCTCTCACACCTCTTACCTCCATTAACATCCAATCACCCAAACGTCAATAAAAACTCAAGATTTCTGCACATTGGGTACCGAGAATCATCAACAAACTTCTATTCACACTTAATTTCAAACTTCAAGCAAATTATCGGGAAATTTTCATATTCTTGAAGATTTCAATTTGGGATTGTTGAAGTTGGATACGTTGAAAGTTTAGAGTGTTGAAGCTTGATCTAATTCAAGGTAACATCTAAACCTCTCTCTTTGTTAACATGTCTAAGGCCATACAATCTAGAAATGTCTTCCATTTCAAGAAGTATCTTCATTCATATATGGTAGAGAAATATGAAAAAGTCTGTGCTGATAGAAATGTTGTTCCTCAGCACTCTGTTGGCTGTTTTCACTTGGATAACATGCATCTGGAAGATGTGTCTGAACTATACTTTCCTTTCAAGGCTTGAACAAATTCTTGAGTAATAATGAACATTATAATGAAAATCTAGTTCAGGTGTTTTATGCTAGATTACACTCTAAAACAGAACACGAGTTTAAGTTTCGTTTTGGGTCCAAAATTCATACCTTCACTAAGGATTTGTGGGCAACGTTGTTCGGTCTCAACATCTTCATACCTTCTCTATTCTGACAAAGATGAAATATAGTACGGTGCTACTAAGTTTTTGAAGGAATATACTAAAACAAGACAAGTCCCTCATAACTACTTAAGTAGTGGTGCTCTAAAGATGAAGTTTAGAGTGCTACATTAGATAAATACTCATGTCATTCGTCCTAAAGCCAATTCTCACTCTCGTATCGACCATGATGAATTAGATTTATTACTGCTGTTGGAAAAGAAGAAAAAGATAGACTGGCCTCACTACTTCATTGAAAGGATGTTTGATCTTCCCAATGATATAAAATGTCTTGCTTTCGGATATTGTAGCACGATTTCCGACATACTCACCCATTTCAAGATAACTGACGGTGAGTCTATTCCAACAAAAACCGTAGTGGATAGGCAAATATTCTCTACAAGAACTATGTCTGGAATGCATTATCATCTTGATAGCAAATCTTTGCCCATTGTTTGGGTGTTTCGCACCCCCTTTGGTGATATGGTTCCTCATGATCAACCATTTTTTACTCAGTTAGAGGAACCAATTCATGACAATGAAGGGAACAACTCTAAAAACAAAAGTAAAGCGGTTGATGATAACATGTAAGTGGAAACTGTTCAGCAAGGTCACTAAGGCAATTTGGAACATGGTACTATGGTAGTGGAAGTGCTTAATTAGGTGAACACAATCGAAGGTTCGGGGGAGTTGGCCAAAGATCGAGGACTGGTGAAGAACAAAGGAAATTGAAGAATGAAGATTGGGTTCGTGATCTTGGTGTGCAAGATCGGTTGAGATTAGGATTAGCAATTATTGTAACAACTTTAATTAGCAATTATGATTAATTGCTTCGAATTCACTTTAAAATTCTAGTTGAAAACTTGTTGCTTGTTGTTGTTGTCGAGATTCACGCATTTCAAGTATTTGTGAAAACGCTTGATTGAATATTTTCAAAATAAAACCTCAACAACGAAGAGCAAGTGTTCGATGAAAGTTCTAAACGATTTTTCGATTCTTCACTTTGTTGAAAACTTGTTTATTGTTAACATGCATGATCGAATTAATTCATTGATCATATATATATTTGATTAATTCGTCATCAAATTAATCAACTATAATCTTTAGTATCTTATCATTAATCGAATTTATGCGTTTTTCGATTTATCCGCATTGCCTCTCTTATCCAATACGTTTGGGTTAGACGTGACTAGCACCGCTTCCGAGTCGTACTCTTTTTTGTAAAAACTTTTTGTATCCATATAAACACCTCTTACTTTTTCTCACACATATTAAGAGAAGTGTTCAGTAAGATTAATGGGTTCATTTTTTATCCAAATCTTCCTAAAACACCCTTTATAGGTTAATGTGTATCACTTTAACTTTTCGTATTCCAAGATAAAGTAGTAGTATTAGGAGAGTGGATTGTCTCCATTAAATCTGCAGTTCATTTATAGCCACACATTGAAGAGAGAGAAAGTGTAATAAATATTACTCCCTTTGTTCCAAAATAAATGACTTGTTTGACCACTGACACCTTTGCCAATGCATAACTTTAATCGTTAATATTTCAAATTATCTATTATTAAAAATTATAAAAATGGTATATTTTGAAAGTACTTGTCGAGACAAATCAAACATCTCATATGCTAATATTTGCATGTATATATTAGTAGAAAAATAAGGTCAAATGAATAGTACACTAAGTCAAAAAAGGTCATTTAAAATGGGACCGAGCGAGTATAAAAAGAAAATAAACAAGGGGTGACCAAATTTTATGGTGTGCTCGGTAGGAGAGAAATTGAGAAAAGAGAAATAAAAACACGGAAACCAATGCATGTACTTGGATCAATGAACACTGTTCTCCCTCCAGTTAATATTCACACTAGAGGGGATCCATTCTCATAGTATTAGTTAGGGATATCTTTGGAAAACTAGTAATAAATGCACCTAGTAAATTGTATAAGGGCTTATATTTAGGGAAATTTTTTTTCCTCCAAAGGGAGTATAAAGTGTCTGAATAATATCCTTATGATGATTTCATTTCTAATCCCTGTTTATGTGTTATGTGTTGGGATCTTGGGAGTCCAGAAACTCAGGTTGAGGATACCGGAGGTGAAGAGCAGTAGCCGAGCTATTGCCTATTGGTGTGGAGATGACGTATTGCCTCTGCTATATCTATTTTCTATCTATTTTTGGGTTTTTTTTTTAAGCTAAATTAACCTACCTAAATTGGCATCAGAGAGAATCGAACCTGAGACCTTGGATTTTATTTTATTTTATTTGATTTAGTGTTGCTTTGGTGTTGTAACATCGGGAGGGCGTAATACTTATTTTACTTACCTCGTTTGTTGGATATTATGCGTGTTTTGGATTCTATGGCTTTGATATTCTTTCACGTTGGAATTTATGTTATGAGATGAGATACATGAACCTATCATATGTTTTTAGTTTTGGAGAATATTATGATTTATAAAATTAAAGAATGCATGCTAGTTATTAAGACATGTTTTATTTTTCGCTGCTTATTGATCAAATATAGATGATGCATGTTAGATGATTGAATGTGCAACGCCTTGATTGATTAAGTGCTATTTATTTAAGAATTACTTTTACCACCCTATTTGGGTGCGTCCTACGAAATGACCAAAATATCCCTGTCTGTGGCATAAGTCACGGAAGTTGTCAGTGCCTTAAGAAGCGAATTTGATAAAAATGGAGGCTTTTCCCATGCATCAGGAAAATAAACCCCTACGTTATTTACAAATCCGTTACCTAAGGCACAAATATGCATTTGACAGTAAAAAAACAGAAACAGACCTTTGGTGACATAATGCAACATATAACAACATTATATATTTAAAGCAAGATTGAAACATTCTAACATGCAAAAAAAAAACAATTCATTCAATTAATATTACATTACATTTCAAAGAAAACTACATTTAATTATTATTACATTTCAAAGAAAATTACATAAACTAAAACTCTATTCTATTAGATTAATCATAGTGATCAATCTTCTAGGGCTGGTGGGGAAAGCCCAAAGCACCCGTTTCCACCACCACCTCCTTCGACTCCACCACCCCTTCCTCCATTGGAGAAAACCCAAATCGCATTGGATTTGTTCCGATTAATCATAATGATCTTAAGAGGACTCAAAAAGTCCCTCACCGATTAACATAATGATCTCAATCGCCATCAACAAAGAAGGTCCTAAGATGATTATGATTAATCGGCGACGGACATTGAGGCCGTTTACGCCTAACATTAACTAAAACTACAAAAAATTAAAACTATAAACAAACAAAAACTAGAGAAAATATGGAGAATGAGAGAATGACAAAAAAATGAAAAAATGGTTTCAATTTATAGAATTTTTGCTTTAATCCCCATTGGCTAACCATATAGCAGCCACTCCCTCATTGGCCACCGTCCTTGACCATTGACTATTGCCAAAATTATGATAATCGTCCATCCGTGACTTAAGTCACGGAAGTGTATTCAATAACTGCATGCCTTGAATCAAACGCCTTCAACGTCTTGACCATTGACTGCTGCAAAGACTAGATACCACCGTTCATCCGTGGCGTAAGTCATGGACATCATGCGTAGGGTGTCCGTGGCGTATGTAACGGATGTGCATACGGACAGAAATTTTTTGTGGTCTGGCACACACCACACATGTATAAATAGGGGGTTGGGGTGAGTGTTTTAATTCACTCTCTTTCAATCCTTCCTTCATTCACTTACAAAAAGAAAGAAAACCGACGAAAATAAATAAATAAATCGCATCCAACAATGATAAATAAATACACCAATCGAGTACGATATAAAATTTACCGACGAAGAATTATGTGCCCATTCACTAACACACCAAATGACCATAAATTGAGCAAACTAAAAGTACGGAAAAGAGAAAAAAATTTATAGAAGAACAGAGGTGGGAGAGGTGATCATTTATGGAACCAATTTTGCAATTTATAGGCAATATGGCCGAACACATGGCTAATTAGAATTGGCCACGTGGCAGCCCTTTGACTGAAACATGAGCGCATTTACCACCGATGATTAATCTGTGACTTGCGCCACGGAATGCACGCGTAAGGTGTTCGCGACTTATGTCACGGATGCGTATTTCACAGAACAACAAAAAAATGACAGAACAGAAGAAGAAGGAAGTGGTCCAACAAATTCATTCATTCTTTCATTAAATCATCAGACACAAAAACTACATACATTAAAATATTACATCCAGTATTTTCGTTTCCGGTCAAAAAACGATATAAATATTACATTACAAGTTGAAATTTTTAGTAGAAATTTTCAATAGGAAACAATTGTGGTTCTCCTCCTATTATATAATTGTAGGCGATAAAATGAGAAGTTTGGCTCTGGAAGCACTGACGGATTTTAAAGGCTAAAGCTTTCCAACATTCTTCCCATCGAGCAATTCAGCAGTAGATTTTTTTTCGGTTAGTCATAGAGTACCCAATAATTAGGACATAAATGTTAAAATTTTTCCTAATATTTTGTGGGCTACAATCAATTGTAGTTTTGGTTTTATGAAAAAGGGGTTTGATGTTATTTAATATGATCCATATGATGATGCTTAATCCCGACAAACGTGATCAGTAATAATGGGCTTCAGACACTGATTCGAATTTGTGTAGAATAAAGTGTAGGCCCAACTCTAGGGTCCATGATGGGTGGTACTAGGTTTGATATCTTTTGTATATAAGATTGGATAGGTCCCCTTTGCCGTCTCGCACAAAAACACAAGGTACGCTCATTTGTGGCTCTTCCCATCAAATTCCACAAAGACCGGAGCATGTGATCAGGCAAAGGAAGACCGCATCTAATATCGATAGTTTTGATATTGTTGATTCCGATAAACATAATTGTTAATCAAAAAGTAAGTGTGTTCTAATTTCGTATAATATATTGATCTCTAAATTTTAATTCTTACATGTGGTATCAGAGCCTAATATTATATGAGTTGGAACCCTAATTTTTGCTGAATTAGCATTTGTTAAAAACCATGATTTGATTTTGGGTTTATGATCGGGTACTACTATTCTATCTTTATATTGGTTTTTAATTTGATTGTTCAGTGTTGAATTTGTTGGAACTTCATTTGTGCTTTATGCTTATCAATCCTTTTGTCATTGATCTATCTGTACTTTATGAATGACTATTTTGTGTCGGATATATAATTCTTTGCAACATATTAAGCATAAGCCTTACTGTTGAATCCTTGAACAAGCCACTGTTTCTCCAAATCTATGTGGTACGCTTACTATATTTCGGTGGATATATATATATATTTCTTATGCCAAAGTTTTCATAGAATTGAGAATAATAAATTAATATGATTTGTTCCTTTTTCTTTATTGTGGGATTCAATTCTAAGGGTACATCGCCAAACCTTAGTCGTTTACTACGCCATATTTTATTCATGGAATCCTCAGTTTGAATTTTGCAGCTTTTGGTTAATTCCTTATTCATATGAACCACCAATGGTACTTTCCTTTGATAGATATTATTTCTTTAAAGGAATCATTCACTGTTTTTTTTTTTAATCAAGCAATCGTTTGACAGTATTCTACTATGTCTAGAAAAGAGATAGGATTATTTTTCAGAAACAAAATTTGCTTAATATCACTAGTGGAAAAAACACTTATTAAATCATACATTTTAAATCAGATGCTATCCACCTGATTTAAAGGCTTGAAAATTGTGACACGGAGGGGAGGTCTTTAAGTGAATACAAATTAAATCAGTTAGCCTAATTTAAAAAGAATTATTTATAATTAAAAATAAAAATAAAAAATCGTTCCCTCTCTTCTCTGCGAATCCCATTTCATTTCCCTCTCATTTTTTCATCATTTCACAAAAACACACTGAATTGTTAAAAAAAAAAAAGAAGAAAAGAACACAAACACTAAGAAGTAAGAACCCTAATCTGCGTCTCTCTCCAACACACACGGAAAAGGGCTGACGGCGGCGCGCGATTGTACAAAATAGGGCTGACGGCGACGATTTCTCTATTCTGCGACGATTTCTCTCGGCGCGCGATTGTACAAAATTTGGGCTGACGGCGAACTCATCAGACCAAGGTTAGTTCAAGTTTCATAGCTACCTCTTTAGTGATGGCATTAGTAGCAGCAACATAATGATTTATAGGGAGAGAATACAGTTCGTTCTTGAGAATCAGTTCAAGTTCCATTTAATTTTTGGTCTTTTCTTCATTCTTTAATCTCAAATTGTTTTGTCATTTGTTTGTGTTTTGTAATATTTTCTGTCATAGTTTAATTTGAACTTTGTGTGTGTGTGATATTGTGTGTGAACTTATGAATAGACAAAATTTTATTAAAGTGAATTTCTATGCACCAGAAGTACAAAAGAAATGGTATCTAGTGTAGTAGTTAAAACTGGCCGGTTCTACTTTTTATTAAAGCTATGTTAAAGAAATTTTTTGTTTTGTCATTTGTTTTGTTTTGGTTAGGTTATTGTTAAATTATGAGGGTTAAGTTATTGTTACATTCCTTCCCCAATTTATAGGGGCTGCTATGTTAATTTATGTTTTGGTTAAGTTATTGTAATGAGTTATATAAACAAGCTGAAAATAACTTTCATAAGTTCTTCCAAACAATTTTACAAGTGCTCATGCCGATAGATAAACTGAAATACGCTAATGACCCTTTGTAGTAGTTAAGTTGTTTCTATCACTGGCTTATCTTATTTTAACTTGACAGTTTCAGTTTAAGGTTGTATCTTAAAATCCTTGACCAATTTGCTTGTCGAGTTTTGCTTTTTATGTATTTTTCAACAGCTTAGTATATAGTTCAATCCTTGTGTTATATAGCTTCAATTCTAGAAGAGTGTGACTCAACATGGGTTGTTAGCATTCTGTTTGTTAGGAAGGATCTAGTGTATTGGCTCTTATTTCCTTCATTAGTGGTTTGTTGATTGTGGTGGTCATTGGAGTTATCTTAGATGTGTTATGGGATAACTCTTGATTGTACTCTAACTTATATAATTATTTTTTTGTACTTCTGGTAGCTTGTTATTGCATTTATTTTTTGCTTTTTCAAAAAGAAGTATTTGATTATAAAGACCACCCCTATTTTTTTTCTTCAGTAGTTATGGATCGTAGTTGGATGACTTCCAACCGTTTGAGTGAAGAGTATGAGGAAGGAGTGGACAAGTTTATACAATTTGCCTTAGAAAAACTTCCTAATAATAACGGAAGGTTTTATTGTCCTTGTATGAAATGTTTTAATTGTTCCAAGTTACATTTTGAGTTGATAAAAAGTCATCTTATTTGTCACGGGATTAACCAAAGTTATACCAAATGGAAATGGCATGGCGAGTCGGTAACCATGCCAATTGCGTTGAATTCAAATGTAGTCGATGTAGATATGAACGATCGCCTAGACGATATGATCCGTGATATAGGACCGGAGTCTTTCCAACGAGCACATATGTATGATACTTTGCGCAAAGACAGAGAAGAGACATTGTATCCCGAGTGCACTAACTTCACACGGTTGTCTGCGGTGCTAAGATTGTTCAACTTGAAGGCGAGAAATGGATGGACAGATAAAAGCTTCACTGAATTGCTTGAGTTGTTGAAAGAAATGCTCCCAGAAGGTAACACATTACCCAATCGTAACTACGAGGCGAAGAAGATATTGTGTCCGATGGGTATGGAGTATAAGAAAATACATGCTTGCCCTAATGATTGTATATTATATCGAAATGAGTTCGAAGAATTGAAGAGCTGCCCCACATGTGGATTATTACGCTACAAAGTGAAGGACAATGATTCCAATTGTGATGAAAACATACAACATCCCCCTGCGAAGGTGTTATGGTATCTTCCAATAATTCCAAGGCTCAAACGATTGTTCAATAATCTAGATGATGCAAAGAATATTAGATGGCATGCAGAAGAGAGGAAATGTGACGGGTACATTCGTCATCCGGCTGATTCTTTACAATGGAAAAAAATTGATGCTTTGTATCCGGAATTCGGGAATGAGCCTCGAAACCTTAGGCTTGGACTTGCTACAGATGGCATGAATCCATATGGAACCTTAAGTAGCATCCACAGTTCATGGTCCGTCCTCTTAATTATTTATAATCTACCTCCTTCGATTTGCATGAAGCGCAAATACATTATGTTATCCATGATGATTTCGGGCCCAAAGCAACCGGGAAATGATATTGATGTTTATCTCAGTCCATTGATCGAAGACTTGAGAATGCTTTGGGAGGAAGGTGTTCATGTGTTCGATGCCCATTCTCGTGATTATTTGACGTTGCGCGCGATGTTATTTTGCACCATCAATGATTTTCCTGCATATGGGAACTTGTGCGGCTATAGTGTGAAGGGGCATTCAGCATGTCCCATATGTGAAAAACACACCAAGTACCAACAATTGAGGAACGGAAAGAAAACCGTCTACCTTAGGCATCGGCGTTTTCTCAAACGTAATCACCCATATCGTAGGTTGAGAAAAGCATTTAATGGAGACCCGGAAAATGAAATTGCTCCGAAAGCCTTAACTAGAAAGCAAGTTTATGATAAAGTCAAAGATGTTAGTGTTATATTTGGGAAGGGCCAAAAACAGACCGCTAAGAAAAACATATGGAAGAAGAGGTATGTGTTCTTTAATCTTCCTTATTGGTCGAGTCTAGATGTTAGACATTGCATCGATGTAATGCATGTCGAAAAAAATGTGTGTGATAGTGTAGTTGGAACGCTTCTCAACATTCCGGGCAAAACAAAGGATGATGTGAATGCTCGTCTGGATATGGTTGAGTTGCATATGAGAGAGGAGTTAGCTCCACATTCAGAAGAAGGTAAGCGAAGATATTTGCCTCCGGCATGTCATACTTTGTCAAAAAAAGAAAAAAAAAAGCTTTTGTGACTGTCTACGGAGCGTAAAAGTTCCACAAGGTTACTCTTCAAACTTCAAGAGTCTTGTCTCATCGAATGATTTGAAATTAGTTGGTTTGAAGTCTCATGATTGTCACATATTGATGCAACAATTACTACCAGTGGCAATTCGTGACATATTGCCTAAACAAGTTCGAGATGTCTTAACTAGGTTATCCTTATTCTTCAATTCTATTTGCAGCAAAGTCATTGATCCTAATAAATGAGATGATATGGAAAATGAGGCTGCAATTATCTTGTGCCAACTAGAGATGTATTTTCCTCCTTCTTTTTTTGACATAATGGTTCACTTAATTGTTCATTTAGTGAGGGAGATTAAGTTGTGTGGTCCTGTTTATTTGAGGTGGATGTATCCAGTTGAACGATACATGAAGATTTTAAAAGGGTATATGAAGAATCTACGCCATCCCGAAGCATCTATTGTTGAAAGATATGTCGCAGAAGAAGCTATTGAGTTTTGTTCCGACTATATGTCAGAAGCGGAAACAATAGGAATTCCTAAGTCTCGTCATGAGGGAAGATATGCAGGCAAGGGTAGACGAGGTTTAAAACTTAAGAGCATGGGGCGCGCAGAAGTACTTCAAGCACAATTTTATATATTAAATAACACTGACGAAGTTCAGCCTTACCTTTCTGCTCATAAAGCCATTGTCAAGGGAAACAATTCTAGAGCGAGTGAAAAATGGTTAATGAAAGAGCATAACAAGACTTTTTTAAAGTGGTTTAAAGAAACCATTTTAAATGACGATTCAGCTTCTGATACATTAAAGTGGCTATCTAGCGAGTGAAAAATGCATCTTCTGTTTTGACAGA
Organism: Trifolium repens; assembly: GCA_030408175.1. Classification (NCBI taxonomy): domain Eukaryota; kingdom Viridiplantae; phylum Streptophyta; class Magnoliopsida; order Fabales; family Fabaceae; genus Trifolium; species Trifolium repens. The sequence goes on from CP125848.1 coordinate 20,656,836, forward strand.
ACAATGCTATTGGATTGAGTATGTGCACTGTTTAGTTGTCATGGAATCTTTGTAATGGGAGCCTAATTATGTTGCTTTGTTTTGTTGTAAGTTGATTGGTTTGACTTAGTTTTGCATTCGTAGCTTTGATGAGCAATATTCTAATATTATTTTATCATTTATTTAGGTATTTGGAGACTCGACACCATTTGATGAGGACGAAGTTTCAAATATTCAAGAACGTTGTGCAAATTCGATTCTTGAATTTGTATGAAGTAATTTGATTAGGTAAAACATGACAATTTTATTATGTTTTGTAGAATTATGCACCAATGGTTTTGTGGTGTTTAGGTCCTTTTGATAGCCTTGTTTGTCTTTTTGTAATATGGAGGATTTTGATCCTGTGTCTGCTGCATTGTAACAGGAGGATTTGGTGTTTTATGCTTTTAGTAGTAGCCTAAGATTGTTTAGCTTTGGTGCATGTTTTGGTATAGTAGCCTAAGATTGTTTAGGCGTGTTTTGGTAGTAGCCTAAGACTGTTTAGCTTTCTTAGGCGTGTTTGTGCTTTTGTTTGGAGCCTAAGATTGTTTAGTTTTAGTAAGAGATATTTAGTTTTTGTGGTACTTTTGGAATAGCATTTCATGAATATTATGTAATGTAATTAATTACAATTTGGTGGTATGATAATTGATTTTATGATATTATTTATTGAATGTTGTGTATGAAGTATTGATTTATTTATAATCATACATATATATATATATATATATATATATATATATATAAATAGTACAATGTTGTAGGAGAATCAGGGATTAAAAAAAAAAATAGTTTATGCTTTTAAATCGGGCTAACTGACTTAAAATAAGTTTTTGAGTTGGTTGAACCGATTTAAAATGTGGATTTTAAATCGGGTCATCACGATTTAAAAGGTTTAAAAGATTTTTGAGTTTTTTCAAAATCGGGCCACCTGATTTAAATAATTTCAAATACATCGGCTTACCCGATTTAAAAACTTTTTTTAAATCGGACCTATATCCGATTTAAAACCAAAAAACTTACTAAGTTGGCTGTTACTAAATCGGATGAGGAACCGATTTAAAAAGCCTCCAGGAACCGATTTAAAAAGTGATTTTTCCACTAGTGTATGTGAATTATATAATATCATATGATTGAGTTTGATCCAGTTTTGTTATATGCGCTTGTGTGGATGCAAAATATTGTTCATGACCTATTTGTTTACAATCTCTGTAATTGTTATTATTTAATTACAATTTAAAGTATGTTATATTTTGAAATAATTGGCTGAACTTAATAAGAGAAAAATTCAATTACTGGAGATTTCAGTACGACACTGTGAAATATCAAGGTTTGGCGATTTTGATGCACGTCATAGTATTCGGCTATTCTATTTTAATCCATTGTCTATTTTTATGGAATTGTGCATCATTTGATCAAGTTAATTGGCTGCCTTTATAAAATGGTGCAGTTTAAGGTGGAAAGAGATATTAATTTTCCCATGACGGGAAATGAAATTTGTACCATTGATATAATGATTATTTTATTTAATGACTAAGATTTAAGAAAGGCAACCTGCAAAATGAGTTAAAAAGAGGGTCCCCACATTTATATCCTCTTCTCAATAAACACTCATCCTTTCTCCACATCCAATTTTCTTCATTTTTTTTTTCTGCAGTTCTATTTTAGTACCACCACCACCATTTCATATGTTTTTGAGTATTATTTGTATGAGTTTTTTTTTTCTTTTGACTAAATTTGTATGAGTTTTCTAAAATGTATTATTTTTTGTTTTGATTTTTACGACAACACACAATGCGGATGACAACATAATATTTTTTTTTTACAGTTTACAGAACATAATCTTGAAAGGCAAATATTGAGTTGAAAGGCAAATATATATTATTTCTTCAGTATATACTCTTTTATGTAAATTATCTTTAAGGAATAATTTAAGAAAATTCTAATATGAACTAGTTTAATAAGTGGCCCATTATGCACCAGTATTTAAAAATATTTAATTTTTTTTTTATAAATAAAATATTTAAAATTTTAATGATGATATATGTTATTGTTCAAAAGTATAATTTAATGGTTATTTTTATTTTTATGATTAAAACAATGATTTAATTAATATTGGTTTGATTAAAACAGTAGATAATAGATATGTAACTTGTATTCAAATAACGTCAATCATTATTATTTTTTAGCCGTAAAAACAAAAAAAGTTATGATTTTATATTTTTAAAAAATATTATTGTAGTCGTTAGAATTTCTAATAATTTAAACATTAATCCATATAAAAATGGTCCATCCAATTGACCAACAATTTAAAGTGAACAAAAATTCCACGATGAGTGGTGGTGGAAGTGATCTAAGAACACTACTGGAAACAAAAATGGACAGTCTCATTGATTTTTTTTCTTCATATTACTTTAAAATATAATAATGGTCAATACTCAAGAGAGAGAAAAATATTCATTGACTATTTAACAGGTTAACCACCACATGCCAGTAAAATGGATAGTTTACCATCATGGGAAAATTAGTATATCTTCCCACCTTAAACTTATACGAAATTTGTTTGATTTTGTTTTCCTTATTCTGTGATGCTGTTATAGTTAAACTTAAGGTTGTCAGAACCGGACCGGTCATCGAATCAGTGAGCTTACCGGTTCAAGGTTCAATGGTCGGACCGAGGTCGGACCGGAGTCAGACCGTTTTTAATTAAATATATAATTTTTATATTTTAAATAATATATAATAATAATAATAATAAACTAAAAGTTAGACAATATGTATAATTTTACACTATTAAAAATTGAAGTTCATATAAAAGCTTATAATTGTATAATTTAAATTAAAAAAAAATAGTTATTGAGAAAATTGGTTGATTTTTTCTTTATATTTATTTTGAATTTGTTGGTTGTTTACAATAAATATAAATTTAAGTGTGTTTTGTAAAATAAAATAAATATGCCTTTTTTAATCTCATTACAAATTATTAATAAAAAATAAAGTTACATGTGTTTTGTAAATAAAAATAGAGTGTCTTTGTATATGAACTACTCTATGAAGTCTCACATTGGAGAAATCTCATACTTGAAGTCTCTCACTATGTTATAAATAAGCTTTTGTTAGGATATTTCTTAGTGCATTTGAAGTCTTCCATTTGATTGGTTATCATTTAATGTGACTTTTAGTGGTATGAGATTGACCCTACTTAATTTGTGGATTTTTTAATTTTTTCAATTAAAAAAATAAGTAAATTTTTTAAACCGGTTCAGATTTTGAACCGCCGATTTTTTCCGGTTTTCGGCCGGTTTTTTCTGGTTTTTGGTCGGTTTTCCGGTTCATAAACCGGTTCATGTGCAGACCGGTTTTGCGGCTGACTCGGACCGTATGCAGGTCCGGTCCCGGTCGAACCGGCCGGTCCGGTCCGGTTTTCACAACCTTGGTTAAACTAGAGATAAATCCGTGCGTTGTACGGGTTCGATTGAAATATATACTTACAATATTTTTACAAATAAAAATAATAATTATGATAATTATAAATATATATAGTTAAATCATTGGAGGATATTATTTTAAAACATGATTATATTTAATATAATATTGATGTATGGTAAAAAAAAAAGATTGTCTTACTTCAAAAAAAAAATGATTGTTTAGAAATATGATAGTTTAAAATATTGTAAATTTGTTTATTTTTTATTTTTTTTTGTATACTAAAGTTATCATCTATGCACAGCTGCGGAGATTATTCCTCTCGAGGTAACTGAAAATTATTTAGGGGGTTAATCTCTTCTGATAAACGTTAATAAATTTTTGGTTTTAGTCCTTATATTTTATTTTGTTGCAAATTAGTTCCGGCATGTGCAAATCTTTTTTACTTTAGTCCCTAAAGCTAAAATCCGCAGAAAAATTCGATGGTTTCCTACGGATTTTGTTTTAAGGGACTGAAACCAAAAAATTTAAACTTACAGAGACTAATTTGCAACAAAAAAATACAGGGACTAAAACAAAAAAATCACGAACTTACTGTTTCTAACTTAACATTAAAGTTTAACTTAACATATTTCTCTTTCAAAAAATGATAATTCTCTATTCAATTTATACATGCACCTTATAAGATTGGTTGATAATTTATTTTTGGTTTAAATGCACTTTTGGTCCCCCTATTTGTGAAGGATAAAAATATGTGAAGGATAAAAAAGAGAAATAAATAAAAACTCTAAGACATAATTGAAAATATCACCCTAAGAGTTCTTTGGAAAAAGTGATGATAATCCAAAATGATCACCCCAAAAATTCTTTTGTTTCAATCAAACTATCATTATCATATGTTAAAATTTAGTAGAAAGTTAAGATAAATAATAGGTTTAAACATCATTTTCGTCCCTGTAAGTTCATAATTTTTTGGTTTTAGTCCCTGTATATTTTTTTGTTGAAAATTAGTCTCTGCATGTGCAAATCATTTTTATTATAATCCCTAAAGCTGAAATCCGCAGAAAAATCTGCAGGAAAATTCGTTGGTTTCCTGCAGATTTTAGTTTTAAGGGACTAAAACAAAAAATTTGAACATACAGGGACTAGTTTGCAACAAAAAAAGATACAGGGACTAAAACAAAAAAATCACAAACTTACAGGGACGAAAATGATTATTAAGCCTAAATAATATAAGAAAAGCACTATGATATTTGGTACATAGACTTCCCGAGTATCAAAGATGCAACAAAGACAAAAATAATCAATTTAAGAATAACCTAAATCACTATATAGAAACCAAAAAATAGTAAAGAGGTGAATAGACATATAGTACAAAATTGAAGAGGTGTCATCCAATAGTTGTTTGAGGAAAGTGATGAGGACCCAAAACTCAAATTTTTACTACAAATATTTAGTATTTGTGCACAAAACCACATATTTATACACATGATGGTTGAAGATAGAAAAAATTAGAAGTTTAAAGATTTGTATGGTAAAATGATTAAATATATAAATTAACAAAAAAAATGGTAAGTAACCAATTTATTAATACATTGAGTGATTTAATGATCATAGTTAAGGAATAAGAGTTATGGAATTGGAAATAGTGAAAAAAAAAGTTATGGAATTGAAAAAAGTAGTAGGACAATAGTAATTAATTAATAAAAATTGTAACTAATAAATTTATTCATATAATTTATTTGATAATTTGCAACTTGCCTAAATTCTATATTGTTATATACATATTTATAATATATTAGAGGGAAGTTTCATTTTTAATTACCAAATGTTTTTATTTAGTTTTATATGTAACACATAGAGGGAAGTTTCAATTTTAATTACCCGTAAGTTAATTTTATATGTAAATTTGACATATATATATATATATATATATATATATATATATATATATTAACTTCTTGATTTATAATTCTAGACTATATATAACTCTATAATAATAATAATAATAATAATAATAATAATAATGCATTTCCCTCTTGATTTAATCATTCCACATGCATGGTTTATTTTTTATGTTTCGCGTAGTATAATTGAAAAATGATTTACACTAATTAAAAAATAGACTAGACTATTTAAAAAGACATATATCTATTCATTTTCTTTTTATAATTTGATTTTTTTAATTAATATTTTTAATTTATGTTATAGGTTGCATTTGCTACTTATTTAAGTTTCTTTGTCATTTGAACTTTCACATTCATAATTAGTCACAAAAAAAAATAAATATCAATCTTAGCATTTTTTGTTTAATTTTTTCTTTATGCAAAAAAATATTGTGAGAAACATATAAGTTAAATAAAAAAACAAAATAAAAATAGTAAATACCTAATATTTGGTTATAGAAACTCTTGAATTATTCTATTTACTTTTTCTACTCTTCCCAATAGTTTTTATCTTTTTTTTTTTTTGTGAACATCAATTTAATTATTTTTTTTGTGAACAAAATTCTATTCTTTTTTCTTGGTAGAAAACAAAATTCTCTTTATATTTGTTTAAATAATGGAATGGGTTAAAATATATAAAATCAAATACAACAATTAAACAAATAAATATCTTTTGACTTTTTTTATTGCTACTAAGCTCCGGTTAATTGGTATGTGTTCATATATGGTAGTTTATCTCTTTCATCTTTTCGTCACATTCCTTGAAATTGCATATCAAATAACATAGCAACTTATTCTCCTCAATGTAACTTAAGGTCTCTTATATTTAACTAAAATGCAATTCTTGAGCTGATATATCGACTTCTTTTATAGTTTTCTTTCAAACTTTTATGTTTTTTTTTTTTATAATTTGCTTAATTTATTTTTTTTGGATTTTTTCCTTTGTGAAATTTATATCCCTTGTTTTATATTTTATTTTGTCTCTCAATTATTTAATAATATGTACATACTTGTACTTTCTTAGTTAGGTTTAAGAACTTTTAATAATGAGTTTCAAAGGTCTCCAAAAAAAAAAAGAGAGAATAAAACAAAAAATCTTGGTTGTTGGATATCAAAAAGATTGAGTGAACTTTAAATAAATCTCAATAATTGGTTTCTTGTAAAATTACGCACTGCATGACGTAACTATTAACTTTAAATAAATATCCATAATTGGTTTCTTTAAATAAATCATTATTTGATACTTCTTGTAAAATTATGCACTGCATGACGTAACTATTAACTTTACTCCTCTATGAAATTTAAGGTCTCTCATGTTTATTGAAAATACAACTCTTGTTTTGATATCAAATTTATTCTTATGGGATACATCTCAAACATTCACTTGGTACATAAATATATCTTAACTTTTATTGGTCGGAACATTATTTTAGCCAGTTAATTACTTGGTTTATCTTCTTTTTAACATGCTAAATTCTTAAATAAATAGTAATCAATAAAGATTTCACTAATATATTTTATTAAAAGCAAATATTAATAATCTAATAAAATGGTCTATATAGTGCTCTATAATAGAAAAAAGTTTTTTTTTATGAATAAAAATAATAACAATAATTAAAAAAGTAACCGATAAAAATGGATTTTTATAACATAAAGTCAATTGAGTTTGTAACTTATAGGAAACTAAAGAGTTTGTAAAAAGAATGCAGTATGTTGTTTTAGAGCGGACATATAAGCTTTAAAGTCGCCACATAAAATTGGAGCTTAATTTTATAGATAGACACAATTCTCTATTCTCTAACTCATGTCAGATGGGTACAATGGAAGTTTAGAAATAATACAAGTTTTGCTTATAAAGAAATATTGATGATAGTAACCTGAAAAATATAGAAAAAGTTACAGGAAGTTAATGAGGGGAATTAAATAATTACAATTTATAAATACAAATAAATTACAATATTTACCTTAGTATACAAACTTCTTAATGATTGAGCCAAATACCTTTCATAGTAAGAGTAAGCCTACACATCACATAGCACCACAAAAGCATGAAATGAACCATATATATCAATTTTTTGATGCATAGAATATTAATTGCTATTATATTTGGTTTTTGTAAACACAAACTTTCGGCATATACTTAATCCATTTATCTCAATGTGGCAGAAGCACTTAATGTATTTACAATGTCAATGATTTTACATTAAATTTCGAAAATTATGTTCTCATGGTGGTGGTGGTGGTGATGAGTAGAGCTATTGGATTATATAGATCTCTCTCACTCAAGACTCAAGTAATTAGAGCACCATAATAATGTCTTCAAGGCTTCCTTGTTTTTAATTGGAATTTGTAACCGAAGAAGTTAAATTGGGTTGTGGCAATTTAAATCGATATATTTTTCCGTTTGTAAAAATATAGAATATTAGCTAGTTTCATGAGAATATTTTTTTTATTAATTTTTTTTTGGTACAGTATTTTTTTTATTAAAAATACAGAATATATATTTTTTATTAATTAACAGGGCTATTGCATTTTTTGTTGTGGGAAAGATCTTATAGCAACCAAATGAAATAGTCTCGTAATCTTCTTTTGTTCGGGATTTTATTTTTTTTAAGTGGAATTAAATGTGTAGTGATGAAAATCAACTAAATTCAAGTATATAGTAATAAATAGACAATAGTTTTCTACAAAATTAAAAAATTGATAGACAAATGTTTTGTAACAACATTAAATAAGAATATACATATAGTACTTCACAAACATATTGCAACTAATTTTCTATAATTCAATAATATTTAAACTATTACTATTATTTTATATTATTATATAAGAATAAATTGATTATTTATAACATATGTAGACCAATATATATTATTATTAAATTTTTTAAATCTTTCTTGGCGTAGAGTTTTAACATGTATAATTTGTGAGATTTTATGTGTGATTCCTTCTATTTCTTATATGTAGTAATGGTTACAAATATTAATTGGGAGTTACACAATGAAGTAGATGTGGAAATAACAATAATTATAAGATCATTTTAGTATTAATTTTTTAATTTTTAATCATCCTCGGTGTATATAGAGTTAAACTATATAGAAAATAGAAGAGCCACAAATATTAATCATCCTTATTTTATTGATTTTAAAAAATAATAGATTAAATGTGAAAATAATAATAATTAAGCTTCTCTAAAATATGCCACATAGGTAAAATATGGAGGTCTAGGAATAACATAAGTCATTATTATTGTAACATATACTTACATACTGTCATTTTTCATTGACTCTGAGCATAAAAAATGCAATAAAGATAAAAATAGAAGTCTCTTTTCTATTCTCTTCTCCCAATTCACATGAAAAAAATGTCATATCTACATTGAAAATTAAAAAATTAAGTTAGAAAAGTAGGCTAACAAACATTATATCAATAAAAAAAAAGGATGTCTTAAATTTTCACATAATGTAAGAGGAACATAGTTGCTATATAGAAACTAATAAATTATGAAGAGATGAAAAGATCAAGAGGAAAAAGAGAAAGAACCTATAAATCAAAATTGAAAAGCTATCATCCAATAGTTGCTTGAGGAAAGTGATGATGAGAAATCATATATTTATACACACAATGCAGATTAGGGATGGGAAAAGATAAATTTATTTGTCATAGTTAAGGAGTATAAGAGTTAAAGAACATTAAAGAATGGTAGTTTAAAGGTTGGTGTGATAAAGTTATTTTTTAAAAGAATAATAGCACAATAGTAATTAATACACAATATAACTAAAATATTTTTCATAAAATTTATTTATTTAGCTGGTTAAACAAATTTTTTTTGCGGGTAATTTTTTTATTTGGTTTATATTTACTTAATAAACTTTTTCAAATTATAATTACGCATGCATGGCTTATTTTTTATGTTATAGTGTAAAAGAGGAATGAGCACATATAGCTATTCGTTTTTTTTAATAATATTTTTTCATATATTGTTACTATTAATTTATGGTATATATTACACTTGCTACTAATTTTCTTGTCACTTGAACTTTCACATTCATAATTATCAACATCAATTGTAGCATTATTGTTAAATTTTGTAAAAATAAAATAAATTAGGAGCCATTATTATTGTAACATATAGATAATTACTTTGGAGGATGAATGGACACACAAAATAAATTGTGGGGCAAATTCTAAATAGATATAAGAAACTTTCTTAAGCATGCCACATAGACAAAATGGAGGTTTAGGAGCTAATGAGGAGCTTTCTTTTATAAGTAAAAAATAAATAAATAAATAAATAAAAGATATTGATATATGGGCAAATTGCTATTTGGTCTCAATTCAGCATTAATGAGTTTAAAATTGATTTTATTTCATAATCGATCAATTTGGTATTTTTATTTATGGAATAAAATTATGATTTTATTGATTCCCCAAATTTTTTTTTTATAGATTCAACTCAAGAATATTTATTTAATATAAATATCACATTCTTAGTTTGGGAATGAGATGATCTCTATATATTTGGTGATTATTGTGAGAATTGTATATAATTATAAATCATGGATTCTTATGATTTGAGCCTAAAATATTATTTGTGAATTTATTTTAAAGTAGTAACACAAATGTAAAATATTTTATTAAAGTGTTACAATTGGGATTTTATTTTAGGTTCAATTTTGTTAATTATGACATCAAATATTATATATGTATTGTCTTGTTTTTATATATAGGTGTTCAATCGTAAAATATTACTAATAATATTTTTGAGCAATTATTAAGGCAATTGAAAATTATCCTTGCATTGACTTCTTGTTATATACTCCAATTTTTTAAAAAATTTGACTCTATTGTTCAGTGGGAGTATTTTAAGTTTAATATTTTGAGAGTTCTATTCTAGATAAAATGCAATCCATTAATTTATTTTAAATCAATTTTTAAAATAATTTGCAATTCTCCTTTATATCACTTAAGGAATGTACATACATTTTGATGTGTTATTACTTGACATGTTAATTGTGTGATAGAGAAGATAGTTGAATATCTGTATAAATATTTTAAAATCTTAGATTGACAATTCAACTATAATTTTCTACAAGTGGGAGTGTTTAACATGTCAACTATTAATAAATGTTTATAAGAGACTTAAATTGAGAAAATAGTCTATTTATTTATTAAAGTTAGACACTATTGATTTTATATCCTCAGTTTGATTTAGAATTGAAGTCTCTTAATTATTTTCCGCTGCATAAATTATTTAACTATTACATTATGAGTTGACTGTTTAACAGTAATGATCTTTCTCCCTAATGCATTGAATGAACCAAAACATGTTGAGAATGCAAATTAAAATAATACGTGCCAGTTTAGATGCATTTAAATGAAGCATAATTTTTACTAAGTCGTGTTCTGACAAGAGATATTGATTCCTATGCAAGAGATTTCATGCGTTTGTATAGGCCGTTACCATCAAAGTGGGACCACTTATATTGATTGATGGAATTTACTTTGTAGTTTGAGGAATGTTTTTAATTGTGACATGTGATTTTCTGCCTAAAGGTGATGATTATATGTTGTAAATAAAAATTAATTTGAGATGAAGTTATTGGAGAATGTATTAGCGGAGGAATTTGCCTGCCTAAAGGTGACAATTTTCAAAGTTCAATGTATACTCATTGATTAACTCATCTGAGGTTTTGACTGAGGCAGACATTGACCTTAGTTTGTGCATTCTACCTAAATGTGATTGTACAATTATATTGGCCTCTAATGATTATCCTAATACAATATGGTTATAATTCAATAATGAATTTCTCCACACATAATGATTATATTTCCATTGAAATGTTGATTTTAAAATTATAAGAAATAAAACAAGATTTGGAGAATAAGCTTATGATTAATATGGAGAAAAACCTGAATAGAAAGAACGTTTGGACAAGTGGGAGATAATTTACTACTCGAGTGTCACACTGATTTTATAAATTTTTATATTATTAATCCCTTAATCAGGAGATTTAGGTCCGTTGTTTTCAAGGGTAATATTTCAGACACGGACATTGTAAGTTATATTTCAGACACGGACATTGGGAGTTTGAAAAGAATTAAGATTCTTTTGACATGCTTGATTAGAGCGAGTTTGAAAAGAATTAAGAGTCTTTTGATATGTTTGAGTAGTGAGAGTTTAAATTTTATATTATCTCCTTTATAATATTGAAATTATTTTAAATATGAAAATATTACAGCTCAGTGTTATTCGGATCACCATGCTTATGATAAACACTATTTTGGAGCTGAGGCATTACATAAATAAATTAAAGCTCGGTGTTGTCGGGATCACTTAGCCGGTAATCAACACTATTTTGAGCTGAGGCATTATGTGCAAACATAAATAAATTAAAGCTTAGTGTTATTAGGATCACTTAGTCGGTGATCAACACTATTTTGGAGCCGAGGCATTATGGTATCTTAAGAACCATGTAATTTATCTGACGTTGATGCATTTGAGAGAAATTATGTCTAAAATATTGGAGCTCGATGTTGATTAGATTATTATACCGCGGTAGTCAACATTGTTTTGGAGCTTGGACTTGTGGTATCTTATGGAACATAGAATTTCTCTGGCTATAAGGCATTTGAGAGAAATTGAGGACTGACGAAGAAAATGATAGTATGGTTGTTTGATCACAGACATATCATTTTCTCGCTACACTCTACACGAATGACTAGTCGACGGAGTTTGGTGGTATTTGTAACCATGGAAGGTGTTGTATCAATAAGGATATAACTACCGTCATGATTCGATATCATTTAATTTTTGTCGGATGGAGTCTTAATCAAGTGTTGCATCTTGGGATCACTCGTTTAGTGACCGGTCAAAATTAGGAAATGTGTTATCATCCCGAGAGTCGCTTTCAAAATATTTTTTCAAATTAAAATACACAATTGATTTTGCCCAAGTGGGAGAATGTTAGAATTTTTCCTAATATTTTGTGGGCTACAATCAATTGGTTTTATGAAAAACGGGTTTGATGTTATTCAATGTGATCTAATGTGATCTAGTTGATGATGCTTAAGCCCGACAAACGTGATGAGTAATAATGGACTTCAGACACTGATTCAGATTTATGTAGAATAAAGTGTAGGCCCAACTCTAGGGTCCATGATGGGTGGTACTAGGGTTCAGATCTTTTGTATATAAGATTGACTAGGTCCCCTTTGCCGTCACGCACAAAAACATACGGTACGCTCATTTGTGGCTTTTTCCATCAAAGTCCACAAAGACCGGAGCATGTGATCAGGCAAAGGAAGACCTAGTCTAATATCGATAGTTTCGATATTGGCGATTCCGATAAACATGATTGTTTATCGACAAGTAAGTGTGTTCTAATTTCGTATAATATATCGATCTTTTAATTCTTACAATAAAAAGTCCCACGTCGATTAATATAGAGTACCCAATCATGACGAATTAACACACCGATGGGTACTCTATGAGTAACCAACAAAGAACTTTGCGGCCAATTACACATGAAATAACAAAAGCTAAACAAAATAACATCACAAAGACAAAAAAACATTACTAAAAGAAGCAAAAAAGTTTATAAGAGAAGTGGGGAAGATGTGACCACTTCAGGTCCTGTTTTGCCATTTATAGGCATTTTGGCTGCACACGTGGCCAATTAAACGTGACAGGCCTTTGACTGAAGCAGTAATTACTGACCATCGACGAATCCGTGACTTACGCCACGGACGTGCGGTGAAAATTGCCCATTTTTACTCTTTTTTTTTACATCTGTGACTTAAGCCACATAAGGTATTTTGGTTATTTTGTAGGGCGCGCGAGTAAACCTTAAAGTGGCAAAAGTAATTCTCTTATTTAATCGTAAATGCATGACGGGGTTTTAAGGTGTTACAAGGCCCACTAATTACACCCGCTTAATTTTAGTTTTACCAAATCACTATGCATACCTACTTTTTACACCCTACTTCCCTATTTAACTAAAATGCTATTTTCTCGACTAAATGTCTCGAAAGTAATTTATATCTTTATATTTTCTTATATAACCTCGAACGAATTCATATAACCAAATCTTCCGAAAAGAAATTCACATCTCTACGTTCAAACTAATTCCAACAAAATCAATATTTTTTCTCTCATATCTTCTCAAACAAATTGCAACAAAATCTATATTTTTCTCTCCTATCTTTTCAAACAAATTCCTACAAAATCTTCCTCTTTATCCTCATCAACCAAAATAAATTCCTAACAAATAATATTATCCTAACGCAATTATTTTCATCCTATCTCTAACTAAATAAATTTTACACCGTTTTGTATTGCAAATATTCCATTTATTGATTTTACTTTAAAGTTGATCAAATTTTATCCTATTCTTAATAATTAATAGTATGATTTTAATTTTGATACATGATGACATAAATTTTTCATGTATTTTTATATGTAATTAGCAGTAGTCTAGAGTTTTTAGGCCAGAAACAAGCGAATTCCTAAAACGTCAAGCTACTTGAAAAAGTAAAGAAAGAAAAATGCCAGAAAAGAGTCAAAAACAGATATACTCAAAATTGCACGCCATCGTGGTCACGATGACTCCCATCGTGCCACGATAGGAACCGACTTAGTGCCCAAGAAAAGAAGTAAATCTTCTAATTTTTGAAGTGTATCTGACTCCATCGTGACACAATGGGATCCATCGTGGTCACGATGGCAGCGAAGTCCGTTAAGAAAAATTATAAATAGAGCTCTCCTCATTCATTGTTATTCATTCAGAAGTTGAGAATCCTAAAGTACTCACTAGTGCTAAGGAGGAGGAGCAAAAAAGGCAAATGAGCTCTCTACGGGAATAACTTTCCCCCTTCAACGGGAAAGGTAAATTCCTCAGCAAGGCACCTACGCCATTGGTATGCATAGTCTTATATTCTTGTAATATTTTATTATGTAATTAGTAGCATAGAAACCTTAGGGTAGGAGGAGAGATGAACTCCCCAATGAATGCTTGGGACATATACATGGCACAATAAAAGTTATATTTAGACTCGGTTTTTGGAATTAATTGTTTTCTATTTATTTACGCTTTAATTACGTACTTTTAATGTCTGGCCGGATAGAGAGTACACTTTTAGGACATAGATCCCGAACAATGAATGATAGGGTTGGCCTCCAGAGACGGCAACATTCTACATTGCTCGCGCCAGCCTGTAAAAATGGAAACACCAGACACTGCTCGCGGCAGCCTGTAGAGACTGGAACAGCCGACACTGAGTCGCTAGTAGCTAAGATTAATGTGCGATCATGACTATTATAGAACGGATTGACGCATGGCTAAGATACGTGACAACATGGAATTAGGCAGCCGGGAGTGTCGTAGTTATTCAGAAGTCCATAGCGGTCTATAGTATTTAGGGTAGTTTAATAGCTATCAATAAAGATGCGCCAGCTATAAAGCAAGATTAGGGGAGGGATCCGATTCGACTAGCTGTCCTCATACTTCGAATCAAAACTATATTTATATTTATGCACAAGCATATCACTATTTTCAAACAAAACCTTTTTCAAAACCCAAAGCGAATTCAACTATCGAACTTAAATAAAACTAGTCGTACTTGGAATGATCCTTGTGGATACGAACTCATTCTAGATACCTAGAGTGTGGATTATTACTCGACGACTGACTGGTTCACTTACTAGACCGTAATCAATACACTATCACGCCAAAAGTTTTACACTGTCGAAAAATTGCAATTGATCATAAGTATAATTTGATATTTTTTTTTACACACACGCATGCGCACGCGTGCACTCACACACACACATGGCAAGCCATAAAAATTTTCAAAACTCCGCTACGGACCTCCCAAAAATTTTAGTCTAGCTCCACCACTGCATATAGATGAATGTTGATTCATGTTTGTGTTAATTGATGGTGTAGACAATTCTAATAGAACCGACATCAGGCAACATGGTAAAAAACTCAGTATTTATGGCAGCCAGGAAGGGATATTAGATAGTTTTGGCCATGCCCTCTTGCTCAAGATTGGAAAGAAGGGTTTGTATGAGGGCATTTGGACCTGAATTGATTTTCACTGATCCAACCAAAGGAATGGGAGGGACAATAAAAAATGTATACGACCTTTTGGAATCCACACCAAATGCTTACATGCTTCAACAATTTCTCAACCTGCCAATACTTAGGTAAGGTTTACTAAACTCAACTTAAATTACCATGGTTGAAACATTGTTGTTAAATAGTGACACAATAGTGCTATATTGTAGTGGAATTTGAACAAATCACTATTGTCTGGCGATACACTATTCAAAACAATGGTTTGTAATCTTTGACTGTGAAAACACATATATAAAACTATGCTTATGTTGTAATGTTTGGTTAAATACAAATCCGAAATATGATAGTTTGGTTAGTTTATATATAATTAACTTTCCAATGAGGATATAGGTGCATTTTGAAACAACATGTCCCGAGATATGGGAGGAAACAAATGAACAAGAGTACATATTTGTTTTGGAAATGGGTAGCGGTGGCATAGTTTTCGATGTTGTATAATATCTTAAATCACAAAACCTGAATGTTAAGACGACTTTCTCTACAAATCACAATTAAAATTACAAACTAAAGTGTGTTGTTAGATACTCTTATTGAATCCTTTGAATTATTTTTAAGCATATTAGATATTTTTAAGTATTGTGCTGAATGGTGGTAAGCCTGCTAAAGATCATTTTGTTTCTTTGATTACTCTTTTACCGTATTATGTGATAACTTTTATACATATCTTAAATAGGATTAACATTTCTTAGTCAGTTTTGGCATTGGTAAAGTGATTAAAATTAAAAATGTTAAAGGCAGTTAAATAAGCCTAGAAAGTAATGAAAATTGATATTGCAAATTATGATGTTGTAATATATATAGGTCCTCATTAGATAACTGGAAATGATGTTGGGTTTAAACCAAATACATTGGACATAGATGTAATGGACAAAGTTCTTGAAGTAAGTACTTTACTTTCTTCTACATAGACCCTATGTTAGTCTGTTCAATAACGTTTTAATAAATGACTCGGTACAATTTTTTATTTTTATTTTTTACCCACATTAACTTTTGTTTGGAGGGATAAATTTTTTATTTTCCCAATGCTTTTTAGTGCGGTGTAAAATTATTCAAATATTACATTAGTATAATTTGATATTTCTTTTTACACGCGGATACGCACGCACGCGCATGCGCACATGCGGACATTAACATAGACACACATATGGCGATCCATAAAAAATTTCAAACTCCGCCCTCCCAAAATTTTAGTCTAACTCCGCCACTGACATAGAGATTTAGCTTGAATGCTTTGTGTTTTTACTAACTGTCACAAACTTACGTTGTTGTAGGTTATCAGCGAAGATGTGGTTAACATAGATAGGAAATTGGCCTTGGAAGAAGGACTCATGGTAATCTTGAATTGACAATTTTGTACACTTCTTAATTACTTGGCAACAAAATGTTTATGTAAGAAGCGTAATATCGGTCGTCTGATGAAATAAAATAAATAGTCGATATACCGCGTTAACCGTGTGATACAGTTACAACATTGAAGAACAAAACATTTTATGGACTAATAACCGATGTTGCTATTTTTTTTAATCTTTTACCATATTGTTAATTGGAGCATGTTTTTCAATGTTTTCACTTTTTCAATGCAAATCTGAAGAAGAACAATTCATTTTTCAGCTTATTGGGAGGATTCCACTGATTTATCTTAACAAAGTAACTGAAGGATGTGGAGCTTATATTGCTGTTAAGCAAGAGATGATGCAGCCTACTGCTAGCATCAAAGACAGGTTACCGTACACCCTTTCTATTTCAAATATTCAATTTATTCATTCTACATTAAATTTGATCAAATTTGATCATATTCTTAATTATTAATAGTATGAGTTTAATTTTGATACAATATCACGCCAAATGTTTTACATTGTTGACAAATCGCAATCGTTCATAAGTGTGACTTTAGAAGTAGCTATGGTTGAAGTGAAACATTTTTATTGATCTGACGATTATCATTGATCGATAGTGTAACAATTTTTTACATTGACAGTGTATATCAGATAAATCATAATAGTAACTATAGTTCAAGTTCTAACATAACTTCAGTGATATTCATATTGAAGTTCTAAAATAACTGTGATTTTCTTAAATTTGACAGACCGATGCTTGCTATGATGGAAGATGCTGGGAAAAAGAATCTGATAACTCATGGAAAGGTTAGTTCTTTTGAATCGTGAAACTAATTTTGCTCGGTTGGTAACATATAGAGCAATAATGTTGATTCATGTTTGTGTTAATTGATGGTGTAGACAATTCTAATAGAACAGACATCTGGCAACATGAGAATCAACTTGACATTTATGGCTGCTATGAAGGGATATAAGATGGTTTTGACTATGCCCTCTTACACAAGCCTGGAAACAAGGGTTTGTATGAGAGCATTTGGAGCTGAATTGATTCTCACTGATCCAACCAAAGGATTGGGAGGTACAGTAAAAAAGGCATACGACCTTTTAGAATCCACACCAAATGCTTACATGCTGCAACAATTTTCCAACCCGGCCAATACTCAGGTAAGTTTAACTCAAATTAACTTAAATTACTATTTTTGTTTGAAACATTGTTGTTAAATAGTGCCACGATGGTACTATATTGTAGTGGAATTTTAACAATTCACTATTGTCCTACGACACAGTATTCAGAACACTGGTTTGAAATTTATGACTATGAAAAAACTTATATAAAACTATTCTTATGTTGTGCTTGTGTAATGTTTGGTTAAATACAATTTTGAAATATGATATTTTGATGAGTTTATATATAATTTACTTTACATAGGGGAAATATGTGCATTTTGAAACAACAGGTGCTGAGATATGGCAGGATACAAATGGACAAGTTGACATATTTGATATGGGAATAGGTAGCGGTGGCACAATTTCTGGTGCAGACAATACCTTAAATCACAAAATCCGAATGTTAAGGTGACTTTCTCTACAAATCACAATTAAAATTACAATCTAAAATGTGTTGTTAGATACTCTTGTTGAATCCTTTGAATTGTTTTCAATCATATTAGATATATGGAGTGGAGCCATCTGAAAGTAATGTGCTGAATGGTGGTAAACCTGGTAAAGATCATTTTGTTTCTTTAATTACTGTTTTACCATTTTATGTGATAACTTTTATACATATCTTAAATAGGATTAGTGAGTCTCTATTTAACATTTTTTAGTCAGTTTTGGCATTGACTAAGTGATTAAAATTAAAAATGTTAAGGGCAGTTAAATAAGCATAGGAAGTAATGAAAATTGATATTGCAAATTATGATGTAATATATACAAGTCCTCATTAGATAACTGGAAATGGTGTTAGGTTTTAATCCAAATATATTGGACATAGATGTAATGGACAAAGTTCTTGAAGTAAGTACTTTACTTTCTTCTACATAGACCATATGTTAGTCTGTTTAATAAAGTTTTAATAAATGAGTCGGTACAATTTTTTTATTTTTATATTTTACCCACATTAACTTTTGTTTGGAGCGATAAATTTGTGATTTTCTCAATGCTTAATGCAATATAAAATTACTCAAATATTACATTAGTATAATTTGATATTTTTTTTACACGCACGCACGCGCACGCGCATGCGCGCACATTAACATACACACATTCATGGCGATCCATAAAAAATTTCAAACTCCGCCCTCCCAAAATTTTAGTCTAACTCCGCCACTGACATAGAGATTTATCTTGAATGCTTTGTGTTTTTACTAACCGTCACAAACTTACGTTGTTGTAGGTTAGCAGCGAAGATGCGATTAACTATTTCTGTATTGCAAATGAAATTTTTATATTGGCCTCGAAAGGACTCATGGTAATCTTGAATTGACAATCTTGTACACTTCTTAATTACTTGGCAACACACTATTTCTGTATTGCAAATGAAATTTTTATATTGTAACTAATTTTCTTTTTGATTATTCTAGGTTGGCATATCCAGAGCTAACATAGTTGCTGCACTTAGATTTGCTAATCTGCCTGAGAACAAAGGCAAACTTATTGTTGTAAGAACAATTTTCGTTAAAACTCATAACAACATGAAGCTATATATGTAAGGTTAAATGTCATTTAATCATCGGCATTATGTCAAAAATGAAACTCTATCACAATAGAATTTAAGATTTAGTAAAAGGATGCTTATGATTAGTAAAATGAACTCTATATATAGAAGATATGTATATAACAACTTCTATCAAAATAATAAGTTACGAAAACTTTGAAAAAAATAAAAATAGAAGAACATAATAAAAGAAGATACATAGAAAAAAAA
Organism: Trifolium repens; assembly: GCA_030408175.1. NCBI lineage: Eukaryota > Viridiplantae > Streptophyta > Magnoliopsida > Fabales > Fabaceae > Trifolium > Trifolium repens. The sequence continues at coordinate 20,676,631 of CP125848.1, forward strand.
TTAGGCCTACTTATATAAAAAAAGAAGATTATGTCTACAATAAAAGATTAAGTGCCTTTTGAATTTGGCTTATTTTTGAGCTTATGAAAATAACTTAAGCATATAATAAAATTTTATGTTAATTCATGAGTTTTTACCGACAAAAATTGTATTTTTAAAAGTTATTTTATCATAAACTACCTTGAAAAGGTTATAATAACTAACGTGCCTAACGGACATGTTTTCACACATATATATTTTAAAAACAAATTTAAAAACATAAAAACTACCTGTTTTTTTTTTCTTAGTCAAAAAATAAAATTTTATTTTCTTTCTTAATTTATACCAATATATAAAGAGAATACCCCATTTCGCATGAACTTTTATTATTACCACTTTTGCCCTTCACTCTATTCAAATATTTGTATACATTGAAAAGTAACTTCCACGTAAAAGTAGATTTTCTTTTTTTTTTTAGTAAAAAGGAATATTTTTTTTAATAACTAAGCACAACAAAAAAGGAGATTAATAGTATTTTTTTTAGTAAAAAAAATATATCTTTTTCTTTCTTAATAGATAAGCACAACAAAAAAGAAGGTTAAGTAGTTATCAATTAACCAAGGACAATAAAAAATGAGATTAGTAATTATCTAGATTAGTAATTCTCCATGGCAATTCTTTCGCTTCCCCATTGGTAGTGGTTTTGAGCCATGCTTTCGATAAGCTGATGTGCTTCACTGAAGTCCTTATCCATTAGTGCACCGCCAGCTGCGACATTTATTGTCATTCTTGTGTTATACAAGACACCATTGTAAAATATGTGGATAGTCAACCATTCTTCGAGTCCATGATGTGGGCATAGCCTAATCATTTCTTTGTATCTTTCCCACGCTTCGAAAAGTGACTCGTTGTCTTTTTGTTTAAATCCATTAATTTGAGCTCTTAACATAGCAGTTTTGCTAGGTGGGAAGTATCTAGCTAAGAAGACTTTCTTCAACTCGTCCCAAGTAGTGACTGAGTTGGATGGTAGGGACTGGAGCCAAGCTCTATCTCTTAATGAGAACGGGAATAAACAAAGTCTTATAGCTTCGGGACTGACACCATTTGCCTTTACGGTATGCGCGTATTGCAAGAATAAGGACAAATGTAAATTGGGGTCGTCCGCGGGGTTTCCGGAGAATTAGTTTTGTTGTACGGCTGACAACAATGAAGGTTTAAGCTCAAAGTTATTTGCTTCCATAGTGGGGGCAGCGATGCTATTGTGCGGTTCTTCTTGCGAAGGAATAGCGTAAGACCTTAGTGGTCGTTCTTGTGGTCCTTCAGCCATTTCTGATTCTCTGTCTATATCGGGAAGAGGGATCTCTATTTGATTTTCTAAATTTTTTACGTCTTAGAAGACGTTCAGGTTCGCTAACTAATTGCTCCAATCTTTCGCCTCTAGAGCGAGTGCTTGGCATGCAACAAGCGAACTAATTTGGAAAAAATAAAAAATAAAAATAAAAATGCCTTAGTCTCTACGGTGTAACACTGGAGTTACGATATCGACTAAATTAGTCCCCGGCAACGGCGCCAAAAACTTGATGCGGAATTTCTGCAAGTGCACAGATATGCCGTGTAGTTTTAAAAGATTATCGAACCCAAAGAACCAATAATCGATCTACCGTTATCTAATGTTACGTTGTAAATCTAGACTTAATATGAATAAGAAAGGTTTAAATAATAAAATGTTTTTGGATCTTGTAATAATAGAAAAGCGTATTGCTAGAATTTGATCTTAGTTGCATTTGGGGGGTTCAGTACTTAAATCGTGCTTGACTACAAATTTTAGTTTTCGAAATTATATTGATTTAAAAACACTAATCTCAACTCTCGCAAATTTTGACTAGCGTTATAGATTATAAAGGTGATGCTTAACTCTCGTCCTCACATCCGCTATTAACGTACTCTTTGAAAATCAATATAATTTAATTAAATTCTAATTCCAACTTTCATTGCAAACTAGACTTAATGTTCAGTTTTTACTATCTAGTAGAAATCTCACGCTCTCGTTCTCTTGATTTTTAATTTAGTTAATTCTCGCTCTCGCGACAAATTATAAATCTTGTTTTAATTAAAAACTGCTTAGAAAACTATATCATTAATCCTAAATAGCTCTCGCGGATTCTAGAATTAATGTCCAATTTTTACTATCCGGTATAAGCCTCAACTCTCGTCAATGTTGGCCTATACCTTATTTAATTTTTACTCTCGTAATAAATTATAAAAACGAGTCATTAAAAATTGGATATAGAAATATAGTCACACTACTTAATTAATTACCGAACCCCTAATAGCTCCTAATTACACATCCTAACAATATTTAAATTAGCTAGACATAACTAAAACTAAAGACATAATAAATAAATAAACAGAAATAAAAATAGACATAATCGAATAAAGCAATAAAAATAAATAAAGAAAATAAACAAAGACAATAAAAAAAACAAATAAAATAAGAATCTGAATTAAAAAGAAACTCCGAGTACTGACACCGACAGCGTAACAACAGTAATAAAATTTTAAGACTAAGAGATTATACAAAACTAAGAACTAAAATATAGTTCTATGTTTATCTCTCAAAGTTGGTGTATCTAAAAAAGTGTATAGAAGGGACCTATTTATACTAGTAGCTAACAGACGCGCGTGTCCGTTGGATTTAGTTGTGCAGGACGACACAGATTGAGCTGGCGCGCGCCACACTTATTGTGGGCTTCTGCCGGCCAACAGATTGGTTGTGACGGGCTGCACATGTGTGGTCCAAGTGCTGCACGTGTGTGGCCCTGTTTTCGTCCGTTTTCGCTCCTTTTCGATATGTTTTCGCTCCTTTATAATAAAAAATGAGGAATTAGCAACGATTTATAATTGAAATATTATATTATTTTAACTAAATAAATAGTGTATTTTTGGTGTTATCAGATTGATCGTCAGTCTCTCTTGGTCTTTGTTTTGGTGGTCCTTATTTCCCATTTGCGATACCTTAATCCGCGGTTCCTGTTTGTGATACTTTAATCTGCGGTTCCCGTTTGTGTTACTTTAATTTGCGAGTACCGTTTGTGATGCTTTAATCCGTGTGCTTCCCGTTTGTGATTCTTTAATCCGCAGGTTTCCCGTTTGTGATGCTTTAATCAGCGGGTTCCGTTTGTGATGCTTTAATCCGCGGGTTCCGTTTGTGATGCTTTAATCCGCGGGCTTCCCGTTTGTGATGCTTTAATCCGCGGGCTTCCCGTTTGTGATACTTTAATCCACGGGCTCCGTTTGTGATACTTTATCCGTGGGTATTTTTACATAATTTGATACGGATTCATTGCTTCGGCCGATGTTCTACTACTTTTTTGGTTGATGCTCTTAGTTGGATATGCTATCAAAGGATTTAATTTATTTTCAGGGTTAATTTTGTAACAAGCTTAAAGCTTAGTAAGCTTTAGCTTGAAGGCAGGTGTTAGAATAGGAAAATATCTTTTAAGATATGCATTACTTTTATATTTTAGTTTGCTTAGAAAATATTTAAATAATTAGGTTTGGTTATTCTCCTACCATTAAGAGATTTAGTTTAGTTTTAAATATATTCACTTGGTTATAAATACCAAGTAGTATCATACTATTTTATTTTGTAAATATTCTATTTAGTTCATTATCAATAATATTTATATTTTCTTATTATTTTTCCCTATTCTTTCATCTAAATACCACAAATTCAACATATTGAAATATGGAGGTCGTACATTTTCATCAAATTTTTGAGGTACTCATGACAATGAAGCAGGACTAAGCAGAACAAATATTAATGATATTGTACAAGGTAACTCCAATTCTTTTACCACAACCTACAATCTATCTACATATACTATATTCTATACAAATATAGAAAGAGAATACTCCATTTGGTGTAGACTTTTCTTATTGCCACTTTTGCCCTTCAATCAATTAAATTTTTTTGGACATAGATTCAAATATTTGTATATGTTGAAAAATAACTTCTACACAAAAGTTAGTTTTCAGTTTTTTTAGTGAAAAAAAAGATTTTATTTGTTTTCTTAATAACTAAGCACAATAAAAAGTAGGTTAAGTAATTATCTATATTAGCACAATAGAGAATGTCAATCACACAGACGTGCCCGTTTGGCCGCTAGTTTTTAATCAATTGTTTTCAATTCACGATCTTTAAAATTACAAAACATATGTGTTTTTAGTCCCTAAATAGAACTAAAAATAAATTTAACCATTTTTATGAATAAGTGTAACAAATTGCTTTAAAAAAGTGTAACAAATATCGCAAATTATCTCTTGTTGAAAAAGATTATAACGCCCCAACTAACTTGTCTAGAATATTTAGTCGGAATATACATAATTAAATCTAACACATGGCAAGAAAAGCTAGATAAACTCAAATAAACCAATTTAAACAGATTCATAGCACAAAACTCAAAATCAAAGAACATCTAACTTACAACAAGAAACTCAATGCTATCGCTATAACAAGAAATCGAAATTCAACCTCCCTCTAAATAAAATCTGGAATCTGATACATACAAATCATTAAATGTTAGTTTCAATTCTTAGTTAAACAAAACATGAATAGAGTCTAAAATTGAAAAAATCAATGCTATCACAATATCACTATACCTCAGATTTTTTCACATGCTCCATGCTCAGGAGTTTCTCTGTTAACATTTTAATCAACACAAATTAAAACAATAAACTAGAATGAACTAGAAACTCACTTTTTTCCATAAAGATTGAAACTTAAGAATGAGTAAAACTTCATATCTTCTATCTTTTGTTACGGTTTTTAAATCTTCTTGTTTCCTCAACGTCAAATATTCTCTTGATTGTGGGAGGATGATTATGAAATTGGTGTAAGGGACAAAACTTACATGCATTATAAATTAACCTAGCCTATTTTTTTACAATTCTTAGTTAAGAGAAAACAGAGAGTAGAGAGAACAAAAATGAGAGAATGTTAGGGACATTTTACAAAGCTACAGTCTCCATTATATCCTTTGTCCTTTATGTATGCAGAGTTATATGATCCCTTCATCAGTTCTCAATTCAGTCCCTGGTGTGGGATCCATATTTATGAACTAGTCCCTAATTTCTATACTTTTTTTTTAACTTTCTCCCTACATCTTATGTACCATATAGAGAATACAAAATGTTATTTTATTAGTATTCTTTCTTATGTTAAATTATAGGGTAAATAAGTGTTTACCTCTGCAAAGTAGGCGAGTTTTGCTTTATCTCTGCAAAAAATGACATGTCTCTTTTACTTCGATTAATGACTATTTATATATTATGTCACATGTGAATTTACTGCTTACGGTTAAAATTTTGTCCAGACTCTCTAACATTTTTGGCTCCGCCTATGTAAAGGACATCTACATGTTGGCATATAAAAGAAAGAACTACATTTAAATATTATATAGGTATTGATAAAAGATAAATATAATCAATAATTAAAAAAAGCATATATTATGCCAAAAAGCATTATAACAAGTACCAAAGAAACTCCATAGTATACTTTCGGCAGCACTAATAAGTAAAGTACCACATGGTAGCAGACATAGATACAACTTCAAGAATGATTTGTCGGTGGCATTTAACATGCACAAATTGAAAATTTGTGCACCATGCACAAGTTTGGATCAACGGTTAGATTTTGTACTTCTAATAAAATTTAGCATACTTCTCTGTATTAGATTACATGTTCTTTTTATAAAATACAAAAAAAATACAAAAAAAGTTGCATATCCTTCCCTCTTCCTCTTCCCCACCTCAGGAGCACTTGAAACCTTAAAATTCAAGGCCACCGTCACATGGAGTAGTGGTATGAAATTATGGAGTAATAGAACCAAAGCAACAATAACCCTGACCCAGAATCCCTGTATAGAACAAAGCAACAAAACAGAAAGAACCAAAGCAACAAAACATTAAGTTGTCCTGTATAGAACAAAGGATAATAATTTTGATGAGTTTTTCTAGGAAAAAGAAAAGAGACAATAACCATTGTTGGTGTAAACATCTGAAAATGTTATGATAAATATAAAATTTGCAGTAGAAATAGAAATGTTGAAAATATTCAGATCTTGGAGAATCCAAATGTGGATCTCAAAAACAAAATTTCGATTAAGTCTTAGATCTAATTCAGACGGTGGAAAAATTGGCGGAGTCTTCCATTTTACTGTACTGGAACATTGATTTGAAGTTTTTTCCATGGATTGAGGAAGGAAGGAGCAACGCGGTGGGAAAGGAAGGAGATGAAAGAAAGTTCGATTTAATGTGGAAGGAGCATGATAAGTTTTCATGTGAGAGTGAAATCTAACCGTTGATCTAGACTTGTGCATGATGCACAAATTTTCAACTTGTGCATGTTAAATGCCACCTGATTTGCCATTGCCAAATTGATCAACCAAAACCAAACAGCACAACCAAAACAAACAGCAGCTTCCATTAAATTCCAAATCAAAATGTCAACATCAAAGCAGAATAAATCTAAAACACGTGAATGTAGAGCCTCATTATTTTATTTCAGAATAAAATAAATGTTTGAAGAAACATGTCAAAAGGAAACAAAAAAACCTGACGTGTGAGGCTGACGAAGGCGGACGAACTTAGCTTAGGGTTCCGTTTATGAGTTTCTAAAATACGCTAACGCATTTTGACGCTTTTGTCATTCTGTTTTGACGTGTGCTTGTGTTTGTGTGGGCTTGGATTCATATTTATTTTATTTTTATGCATATTTATTTATTTTATTTTATTTTACTATGCATACATATCTTATTCTTTCTATATTCTATAATCTTTTTTTTTCCTATTTTTATGCATCGATTCATATATAATCTTTTTATTGTTTGTATTTTTTTTACGCGTGTTTCTATTTTTTTTATATAATCTCTTTTACTAAACTTTTTTTTTCCCTATTTTTATGCATAAATTTTTATATTTTATATTTTGTTTCTATTTTTATGCATATTAATAGAGTAAAATTACAAAATTACAATGAAGGATCAAAATTTGGAATATTATTAAAACTAATAAGGACAAAAATTGATTCAGAAAGAGGAATTTGTTTTACCTTTCTTGCTTATGTTTTCCATGTCTAGTAGTTGTTTTCTCTCATTGAATTTGCCAAGGCTGAAAGAAAAATATTTCAAAGCTAATCACAAATTTTCTTCAAGAACTCCAGTAATAGATACAAAACTCATATATGCTTTAAGTTCATAACCACATATCTATATTTCAAGTCATGCAAAAGATGTATGAAAGTAAATAAATATTCCTCAAATATGAATAATACTATGAACAAAATGAGAAAAGGATTAAGAAGAGAGAAACAAATTGTTAACTGCAGTCTGCTAGTTTTAATTGTTTTCATTATGTGATCAAAGCATTCTTACCATACTTTAGAATTTGTCAATCCTATTTTCTTAATTTTTGCGGATTCACTTTCGTTTGTTTGTTTGACAGATATGGTGATCTATATACTGAAAATAATGTAGCTATTAGTGCAACTCACACTCATTCTGGTCCTGGGGGTTATCTTCAATATTGTGTGTATATTATAACATCTTATGGATTTGTGTGTCAGTCCTTTGTGGATACAATCAAAACAATTAAAACTAGCAGGAATCAAAATTAAACTACCCTCATAATCAAGCAACCACAATTTTTAACCAATCATAGTAACTTTACCTTGCTTTCAACCTCTCAATTACTTTAATTGTCACAATTTGTGAAGCCATACAAGCATCAAGGTTCACAAACACAACCCTATTACCCTTCGAAGCTGCAACAATAAAAGCACGAGATCGAAACCTAAAGTGAATACCAGATGCAAGCTGTTCCTTTTTAGCATACCCCATCAAGTTAACATCAGCAGCAGAACCAGTAATATCATAGCTTCCAAGACCAACCAAATAATCTGAACCGTAATACACAACATTAACATCACTCTTCAGTAGCAAAAAAAGTAATAAAATAGTCCAAATTCTCATTTTTTGCAAATACCCTCCAAACATTCAAATCACAAAAACCACCAATTTTTCAATCTCAGCAAGTTCTTCTCATTTTCCTACACTAAACAAACCAACAACAACAAAATGAATCACAAAGTGGAATGAATATGAGAATTACATATGCTATGTGCATGATCGGAACTACATATTACAATTTCATAATCAATGAATCGCATACAAAAATGTTAGTAGACCTCCTATTAAAAAGGTGTATGTAAGGCATAAGTTCAGAGGCCCGAGCAATTAGGCCCGAACAATTAGGCCCAATTTAGGTGGTTAGTTTTCTTTAAATAGAATAAGAGTGACATTTTACTGTCATTGGTTATTGTTGTATTGGGTGTGGTTTGGGAGATTCTAGGCTCTCTAAGTCCTAGAGGTATTCAAGGGAGATAATTAGCAATTATTACTAGTGTTACTGTTACTGTCTTTTGGTAATCCAATCTGTAACTGTTCTTGATCTATCAAGGCAGTAGCTTTTACTAAATAATAAAAGTATCTGTCAGTTACAATTCATATCAGATACATATTCTACCCATCTCTATCACTGGTATCAGAAAATCGATCCTTTTCCCCTGTGTATGGTCCAAACACGCAAACAAATGGAAGCAAGATTAGAATTTCTTGAACGAGCATATGAGGATTACAGGGCCACGCGTGATGAGGTCAACAACTTGCGACAACAACTTGAAGTGCAACAGGCTGAAGCGCAACGCAGAGTTGAAGAATTAAGCGAAATTGTTCAGGGTTTGTCAATACGCCGTGAACAGGGATCGCCGTCGTTCTCGTCGCAGCAGATTCACAACACAGAGGACAAATGGAGGAAGTTAAAAAATCCCTATTTTGATGGAGAAGATGCTTTTGGCTGGACAAGTCGTGTCGAGCGCTACTTTGAATTGCGAAATGTAACTGAAGCGGAGAAAATTCAAGCAGCCATGGTAGCGATGGAAGGGAAGGCATTGACATGGTACCAATGGTGGGAGTTTTGCTCTCCTAATCCCACATGGGAAGATTTCAAGGCAGCTCTTCTTAAGAGGTTCCAACCTTCTATGCTTCAAACTCCTTATGAATTGTTGTTGAGTTTGAAACAAACAGGGTCCGTGGAGGAGTATCGTGCACAATTTGAATTGTACGCTGGTCCATTACGTGCTGCAGAACCAGAATATCTCAAGGGGATTTTTCTGAATGGCCTCAAAGATGCTGTAAAGGCAGAATTAAAATTACACCCAGTCTCTACGTTGCCGGAATTGATGGATTTTGCTCAGCGCATTGATGAGAAAAATACTCCACTGAACCCAAGCAATTCACTCGCCCCAAAAGGAGGAAATTTCACGAGGAATTTCCCTTCTAATCGCACAGTAACAGTGGATGCGAATAAGAGTTCGTCTGCTAGACCAGCCATCACTTCTGCCGCCACCAACGATGCTAATTCAACATCCCAATCCACACCTTTTCGTGCCAGAGTATTAAAGAAACTGACTGATGCAGAGTTACAAGACAAATTTGCTAAGGGTTTATGCTATCGTTGTGATGCAAAATTTTCACCGGGTCATAGATGTGCAAACAAGCAATTTAATGTACTCATTTTGGATGGGGATGAGGACGAGGCTGAAACTGTTGACCAGAAACCGGAATCTGATAGTGATCTTAATTCTCTTCAATTATCTATGTTTAGCATGCCAGGTCTTACTTCCAAGAAAACAATCAAATTATGGGGGGATTTGTTGAACCGTAAGGTGCTGGTGTTAGTGGACTGTGGGGCTTCTCACAACTTTATTTCCTCAGTTCTGGTGCTGAATTTGAACTTACAGTTTACACCAAATTCTTCTTTCACAGTTGAGGTGGGTGATGGAAGAAAAATTCCTTGTGTTGGGGTGTGCTCACAATTGTCAATCACTCTTCAAGGACTGCATGTTCAACAAGATTTTTATGTATTTGAGTTGGGTAATGTGGATATTGTACTAGGCATGGAATGGTTGGCTTAACTTGGCGAGGTCCGTGCCAATTTTGGAGAATTACTTCTCAAAGTTCCAACTTCATCCGGTTTTCATGTTTTGCAAGGAGATCCTACTTTGTCAAGAGCACCAGCCTCTTTAAAAACCATGTACAAAGCATTGCAAGCTTCAGGAGACGGCTATTTATTGCAAGTTGAGGTTGTCACTGACGAATCTGACCAACACAACACGGTTCCCACTTGGTTAACAACAGTCTTGGAGGATTTTCAGATTGTTTTTCAAGAAATTCAAGGGCTGCCACCATCAAGAACACATGACCATGCCATTGTTTTACAAGAGGGTGCTGCAATCCCAAATTTACGCCCTTACAGGTATCCCCATTACCAAAAGAATGAAATTGAAAGGTTAGTGACTGATATACTTAAGTCTGGAATTATTCGGCCTAGTGTCAGTCCATTTTCAAGTCCTATCATACTTGTTAAGAAAAAAGACGGGGGTTGGAGATTTTGTGTTGATTATAGAGCTTTGAACAAGATCACTGTTCCTAATAAGTTTCCGATTCCAATTATTGACGAGTTATTGGATGAATTGGGAGGAGCAGCCATATTTTCTAAATTGGACCTAAAATCAGGTTACCACCAAATTCGGATGAAGGAGGAAGACATTCCAAAAACTGCTTTCCGCACTCATGAGGGTCACTATGAATTTATTGTCATGCCTTTTGGTCTCACTAATGCACCTTCCACTTTCCAAGCTTTGATGAATGAGGTATTGCATCCTTATTTACGTAAATTTGCTTTGGTATTCTTTGATGATATATTGTTGTATAGTAAGGATGCAGAGCAACACAAACACCACCTTGGAGCTATTCTGACTTTGCTTAAAGAGCACCAGTTAGTAGCCAACTATAAATAATGCACATTTGGCCAACATCAATTATAATACCTTGGTCATATAATTTCAGCTCAAGGTGTTGCTGCTGACCAAAAGAAAGTGGATGCTATGCTTACTTGGCCAAAGCCAAAGGATTTAAAATCGTTAAGGGGTTTTCTTGGCTTGACTGGTTATTATCGCAGATTTGTTCGTGATTATGGAAGCATAGCCAAACCCCTCACTCAATTGCTAAAGAAAGACAACTTTCTTTGGAACGAAGAGGCACAACTTTCATTTGACACCTTGAAGAAGGCCATGGCTGAATTACCAGTTTTATCTATTCCAAATTTTTCAGTTCCTTTTGTGATTGAGACTGACGCTTCTAACACAGGGTTGGGTGCGGTACTAATGCAACAGGGCAGACCAGTGGCTTTTTTAAGCCAACCATTGTCAGAGAGTGCCTAAAGAAAGTCGGTCTATGAACGAGAATTGATGGCTATTATGTTTGCAGTTCAAAAGTGGAGACATTGCTTGATGGGCAACCATTTTATCATCCACACTGACCAGAAAAGTCTGAAATTTCTGCAAGATCAACGTGTTTTGGGTGAGGATCAGTTCAAGTGGACTTCTAAATTGATGGGATTTGATTTTGAGATCATTTATAAGCTTGGCCATGAAAACCGAGCTGCAGATGCTCTCTCCCGTCGCATGACTTATGCAGCTATTTCTATGATTCATTTTACTGATTATGAAGAGTGGGAGGCTGAGGTGATGCATGACAAGAAGTTACAGGCCATTATTCATGATTTGATTGCAGATAGTGCTAGTCATCCCAATTACTCTTTAAAAAATCGGAAGTTATTTTACAAAGGGAAGTTGGTCTTGCCTCGTAACTCTTCCAAGATTCCAACTCTTTTACAAGAGTATCATTCTTCCCCAATTGGTGGTCATTCCGGATTCTTTCGAACATACAAAAAATTGGGAGCTTTGGTGTATTGGGAGAACATGAAAAAGGATATTCAGCAATTTGTGGCCTCTTGTGAAATCTGCCAGCAAAATAAATATCAAACTCTGTCTCCTGCAGGTCTGTTGCAACCTCTTCCCATTCCTACTCAAGTTTGGAAGGACATTTCCATGGATTTTATTGAGGGCTTACCACAGAGTCACGGTAAAGATACTATCTTCGTAGTGGTGGATAGATTTACAAAGTATGCACATTTCATAGCTCTCAGCCATCCTTTCACGGCCAAATCAGTGGCTGAAGTCTTTGTTCAAGAAATTGTGCGTTTACATGGATTCCCCGCCACCATTGTTTCTGACCGCGACAAACTCTTCCTAAGTCATTTTTGGACTGAATTATTCAAATTAGCAGGAACCAAACTCAAGTTCAGTACAGCTTAGGCGTGCAAATCTTCAGATCGTCTTCAGTCTTTCAGATGCACTACAATTAAGAGTTAGTTTTAAAACAAATTTGTTTAAAAACAACCTCCAACTCAAAATGGATGAGTGATAATTCAAATAGCAAGGTAGTGGAATTGAAGATATTTGCCAAAGAAGGCAACTACAGCTATCACAATTGTACGAGTAAATTCCAGCTGGCACCTTATCTCTCTGCAACGGTCATCATCTTCCTTCAAGTATAAATAGAAGACTCAAATGGAAGAAATGACTACTGTTCTATTACTGCGTTTAAGGCTCTGAAGCATTCTGACATCATTTGTTTAATCTGTCATTCAAAGTCTTAAAGCAATTTGTGTTGTATTTTGTAAACACCTCTGATTGTATATCAAGTGTCCATAAACATTCATTCTTAGTTTTTAAGTTTGTTTGTGAAGTCTCTTGTTAAGTGAAAACTTGAGCAACTGAGAAGTCTCTTGCAAGAGTGCTTGAGCAAGTTGTAATCTTGAATAGATTATAGTAGAAATCTCTTGTTAGTGACAAGGGGACTGGACGTACCTTCAAGTTGTGAAGGGAACCAGGATAAATCTTTGTGTCTTTCTCTCCTTCTCAGCACCCTTTACCTTATTTGTGTTATTATCCGCTGCTAATTAGTTTTAAGTTAGAAAAAGATTTAAATTTCTAAAACACAATTCAACCCCCCTTCTTGTGTTTTTCCACCTTCAATTGGTATCAGAGCCTGATTGTTGCCTAACTCACCTAATAGTGAAACAGTAAAGATTCAGGAGGAAAAACATGTCTGCTGAGAAGAGCAAGAACAACAATGAAGTTGGTTTTGACTATGATTCTAATTCAAGAGATAGAAGATCTTCTGATAAAGTTCCTTTCTTCAATGGAACTGAAACTGGCTACCCCTTCTGGAAAACCAAGATGTACAGTCACATCATGGGTATTGACTGTGACTTATGGGACTTGGTAGAAGATGGAGTTAGTTTTGAAAATATGGACTTAGAAGGAGTAGTCAGCTCTCTAAACAGGAAGTCTTTTACACCTACTCAAAAGTTAGAATACAAGATGCATCATAGTTTAAAAGGAATGATGACCAACGCCATCTCTCATGATGAGTATCTTAAGATTGGAGATAAAAGAACCGCAAAGTCTATTTGGGATTCCTTGAAATCCAAGTATGAGGGCAACAAACAAGTTAATGAAGCAAAGGCTAACTTGTTGGTGCATCAGTATGAATTGTTCAAGATGAAGGATGGAGAGGATATAGAAACGATGTTTTCAAGGTTTCAAATCCTACTATCTGGACTACAAGTATTGGACAAAAGTTATACTGAAGCTGATCATGTAAGAAAGGTGCTCAGAAGCTTGCCACCTAAATGGAGACCAAAGGTGACTGCTTTTCAAGAGTCTAAGGACTTGGATACTATATCCCTAGAAAGCATAGTTAGTTCTCTCAAAAGTCATGAAATGGAGTTAATGACTGATGAGTCAACTAAGAAGATAAAAGGGATTGCCTTAAGCTCCAAGAGCTCGTCAAATGCTCTGAAGGCTAAGGTAATAGAATCTGAGGATGAAGCCTCTGAAGAGAGTCAAGAAATTGGGTCGGATGAAGAGGAAGAGATGGTGCTGATGGCTGCGAAGGTCTCACTGTTGGAACAAAAGAGGTTCTGACATGATCCAATTAAGTTTTGATGATAACAAAAGTATTAATATACAATAGGGTATACTAATTATTTAATCCAAGTGTGCAGATATTCAAGTTAATTTTTATATTCATTTAAAGCACATTGGAAGCTCTGATATGGCAAAGCAAACTCTGATCAGAACTTGAAGACATCAGAAGATGCATATTTGGTTCATCAGAAGATGCAAATTTTTATTCATCAGAAGATGCATATCAGACTCTGATAAAGAGCAGTGAGAGCCGTTTTTGTCAGAAGAACATTCTCTGCATCAGTGATTATACTCTGACATTCCAAAAGCTGATGGAATCAATCTTATCCACAGAAAAGTGACGTTAGTACTATTGTACGAACTCTTTACCTGATTTGGATAAATCTTTCCACCCAAGATTGATCGCATACAAGGTTACCTGATTTGGATATCAAAGGTACTATCCTACAGCTGGCGCAATCTCACTGTATCTAATTCAAATCAAACACGCTCCACCTTCTTCTATAAATTGGAGCAAGTTTGAAGCTTTGGGATATATACTTGAACAATTTGAAAAGAGCTGTTACTCTGCTAAATTCATCCTAAAGCACAAAACTGGAAATACAACTTGAACTCATATTCAAAATCCAAGACTCCAGTTTCAGCTTCTGTTAATTCATTAGTTGAACCTTAGAATTTTGTATTAAGATTCTAAGTTAAGTCTTGTATCAAAAGTTGTATTTAATTTGTAACTGAACATTGATCTTTATATCAATTGTTCAGACTCTGTCTTTTTCTAAACTTGTGTATTGGAAGTCTCTTGCCTGCGTGCTTGAGCATTAGGAAGTCTCTTGTTTGTATACTTGAGCATTGGAAGTCTCTTGCTTGTGTGCTTGAGCAATTGTAATCTTTGGTGATTATAGTGAACTCTCTTGGAAGTACAAGAGGACTGGACTACTCTCGGATTGTGAGAGGAACCAGTATAAAAATCTCTGTCTCGATCTTTCTCTCTTTCTCTCTTCCCTAAAAGTTACTCGTAATTGTGTTTTGTTTTCTAATCCGCTGCAACCTCTGATAAGTTCTCTGTAACTTAGAAGATATTTTTTAAACTACCCAAAACACAATTCAACCCCCCATTCTTGTGTTTTTCACACCTTCAATTGGCATCAAGAGCCCGGTTCTGTTTTTAATCACCTAACAGTGAGACAGTTTTCTGTTGAAAAACACTATGACTGAGACTCCAAGTGGTAGCTTGAAAGCAGTTCCTCATGACTATGATGTTGAAGATAAGTCAAGCAACAAAGCACCAAAGTTCAAAGGAGATGCATCTACCTTTTCCTGGTGGAAAGATAGAATCTACAGTCATCTTATTGGTTTAGATGATGAGCTTTGGGACTTGGTTGAAGAAGGGGTAACTTTCCAAGGGCTAGATGAAAAGGGAAGGCTATCTGTTGAAGAAAGAAAGAAGTTCACTCCTACAGACAAGAAACTTTACAAGAAGCATCACAAGGTTAAGGATCTTCTCATTGGATGTATAACTCATGATGAGTATCTCAAGATTACAGACAAATCCACTGCCATGAGCATCTATGACTCCTTGTGTTCCACATATGAAGGGAACAAACAGGTTCAAGAAGCAAAGGCTACTCTTTTGATCCAACAGTATGAACTCTTTAGAATGAAGGATGATGAGAATATTGAATCAATGTACTCTAGATTCAAAATTCTTGTGGCTGGTCTCCAAGTTCTAAAGAGAAGTTATACAACCTCTGATCATGTAAGGAAGATTTTGAGAAGCTTACCTTCAAGGTGGAGGCCTAAGGTAACAGCTATTCAAGAAGCTAAAGATTTGGATAAACTTGGCTTGGAAGAATTGATAAGTTCACTCATGAGTCATGAGATGGAACTATCTTCTGATGAGCCTCAGAAGAAGCTAAAATCTGTGGCCTTGCCATCTATTTCAGTTTCATCTAAGGCTCTGAAAGCCAAAGTTGTAGAGTCTGAAGCTGAGGAATCTTCCATAGATAATCAAGAGGAAGGATCAGATGATGAC
The DNA here is from genome assembly GCA_030408175.1 of Trifolium repens. Classification (NCBI taxonomy): domain Eukaryota; kingdom Viridiplantae; phylum Streptophyta; class Magnoliopsida; order Fabales; family Fabaceae; genus Trifolium; species Trifolium repens. Next base: position 20,692,599 of record CP125848.1, read on the forward strand.
TTCTTTGCACTCTTATCCAAAAACTTTCAAAAGTGGTCACTAAGGAAGGGCAGAAATTTTCAAGGCAGAGGATCTGGATCAAGATACAATACCAACAGGGAGAAGAAGGATGACTCCAAAAATTGTTTCAATTGTCACAAGCCTGGGCACTTCATGGCTGATTGTCCTGAACTCAACACCAAGGGTAAAGGAAGAAAGAGCACAATCAAGAACAAAGCCAAGAAGAGCCTAATGGCAACATGGGAAGATATAAATGAATTATCTGAGGACGAAGACTCTGAGGAAGCAAACCTAGCGCTTATGGCCATTGGTGAATCAGACAATGAAGATGATTCAGAGTCTGATACTGACGACATTGATGAGGTAATATCTAAAATGTCTAATACTCAAATGACCAAAGCTTTGAAAGATGTAATGGTGAAGTACATGGAAAAATTGAGTGAGTTAGATTTTTGCAAACAAAAAAATGAAACTTCTCAATGAAAATCTCACCCAGACTCAAGCAAATTATCAAAAATCACTCAAAACAATTAAAGTGCTTGAGACTGGATGCAGAACATGTCACAAACCTTATGACGAGTATGAAATCTCTCTACAAGAGTTTGTGCACCATAACATAGATAAGACTAGGGTAACTTCTATAATTCATGGTGGGCTCAGCAACTATTATAAAAGGCAAGGACTTGGTTCTCTTGCATGTCCTGATGTAGGAAAATCAAGTAAACCTGTCGTGTTGAGCAAGTCACCATCAGAATCTTATTCAAACTTCACTAAGGGTACATCAGAACCTCTGACTGTGTCTGGTACTCTTGCGAGCTTGGAACCACAAGATAAGGTATCAGAAGATGACTCATCTTCTGAACCTAAGTCTTCTAAAACTAAGGTTCCCCTCACATCAGTACCCATGTCTACTCAAGTTAAAGCTGTCAAAGTACCAAAGCCTGTTGATAAGCGAGGCACTAGTACTTCTAAGGCAAACTTGGTAACTGGTTCTCTGACACACTCAAGAGGAAAGTCTCAAAGACAACATAAGCCTAAACAATTTTCTAAAGGCTCAGTTGACTCCAGATCTTCTGATTATTCTAACAAGAAGGATAAGATTCTCAAAACTAACCAAAAAGGACCCATCAGAGTATGGGTACCAAAATCTGAAATAGTGTATGCTGCAGGTATGCACCCAAAGAAGAAAAGAAAGCTCATGGTATCTGGACTCTGGCTGCTCACGTCACATGACAGGAGACAAGCTCTTATTCCACACCCTGAATCAGCAAGAGGGAGGAACAGTAGGGTTTGGTGGCAACCAGAAGGGAAGGATCATTGGTATAGGTACAGTTGGTAATTCTTCTTTGTCAATTTCTAATGTTTGGTTAGTAGATGGACTACATCATAATTTACTTAGCATAAGTCAATTGTGTGATAGTAATTATGATGTTATGTTTAATAAGGATTCATGTACAGTAATCAGAAACTCTGATCAATCCATTGTTTTCAAGGGAAATAGAAAAGGCAATGTATACAAAGTAAATTTTTTCTGATTTAAAGGAACAACAAGTGCTTTGTCTTTTGACACTGAGTGATGAAAAATGGATCTGGCATAAAAGATTGGGTCATGCTAACTGGAGATTAATTTCCAAGCTTAGCAAGGACAATCTTGTCAGAGGTCTTCCAAAAATAAAATATCACTCAGACTCACTTTGTGGTTCCTGTCAAAAAGGAAAAATTGTCAAAAGTTCTTTTAAAAACAAGAACATTGTCTCTACCACTAGACCTTTGGAACTCTTACACATTGATCTCTTTGGACCAGTCAACACTGCTTCTATCAATGGTAAGAAATATGGATTAGTCATTGTGGATGATTATAGTAGATGGACTTGGGTAAAATTCCTGAGAAATAAAGATGATACATATGAAGTGTTTAGCATCTTCTGTACCCAAATTCAAAATGAAAAAGATTCCAAAATTTTGAAAGTAAGAAGTGATCATGGTGGTGAATTTGAAAATGAACCTTTTGAAAAATTTTGTGAAGAACATGGAATTCTCCATGAATTTTCTTCCCCTAGAACTCCACAACAAAATGGAGTTGTAGAGAGAAAGAATAGATCTTTACAAGAAATGGCACGCACCATGATGCATGAAAATAATTTAGCAAAATTCTTTTGGGCAGAAGCTGTTAACACTGCTTGTTATATTCAGAATAGAATCTATATTAGACCTATTTTGAACAAAACAACATATGAACTCTTTAAAGGAAGAAAACCAAATATTTCTTATTTTCATCAATTTGGTTGTACATGTTACATTCTGAATAACAAAGTCCATCTTAAGAAATTTGACTCTAAAGCCTGTAAGGGTATCTTCATTGGATACTCTGAACGCTCTAAGTCATACAGGGTGTATAATTCTGAAACTAATATAGTGGAAGAATCAATGCACGTAAAGTTTGATGACAAAGAGCCTGATGATAAAAAGTCAGAGCCTGTTAAAGATTTGTCAGGATCTGATGAGTCAGAAGATGAAGCTCCTGAGTATGATAACAACATAGAATCTATAGAAGACTCTGAAGCTCAAGAAGATGCACCTTCTGATGCTGCTCAAGAACATCAAACTATGGATGATAACTCTGAAGAATCTGATATTCCAAGGAACACATTCAAATATAAATCATCACATCCTGAAGAGCTCATTTTAGGAAACAAGAACAGTCCAAGAAAAACAAGGTCAAACTTCAGAATTGAAGAATCATTATTTGGATTAGTTTCTTTAATTGAACCCAAGACAACAAATGAAGCTCTCTCTGATGATGCTTGGATAATTGCAATGGAAGAAGAGTTAAATCAATTCAAGAGAAATGATGTGTGGGATCTGGTACCCAAACCCAAGTATAAGAACATTATTGGAACAAAATGGGTATACAGAAACAAATTGAATGAACAAGGTGAAGTCACAAGGAACAAAGCAAGACTTGTTGCACAAGGATACAGTCAACAAGAAGGAATTGATTTCACTGAAACATATGCTCCAGTAGCAAGACTGGAAGCAATCAGGTTACTTTTATCTTATGCAGTCAATCATGATATTACATTGTATCAAATGGATGTGAAAAGTGCATTTCTAAATGGTGTCATTTCTGAAGAAGTGTATGTCAAACAACCTCCTGGTTTTGAGGATTTAACAAACCCAGACCATGTGTTTAGACTAAAGAAATCACTCTATGGACTCAAACAAGCTCCCAGAGCTTGGTATGAGAGACTGAGTACTTTCTTGGTTGAAAATGGTTTTGTTAAAGGACAGGTTGATAATACACTCTTCAAAAAGACCCTTAAGAAAGACATTTTGATCGTTCAAATATATGTTGATGATATCATTTTTGGATCAACTAATGCCACTCTATGCAAGAACTTTTCTAAGATGATGCAGGATGAGTTTGAAATGAGCATGATGGGAGAATTGAAGTTCTTTCTTGGAATTCAAATAAATCAAACAGAGAAAGGAACCTTCATTCATCAGTCCAAATATATAAAAGATCTTCTGAAAAAGTTCAACCTAGAAGATTGCAAACCTATGAATACTCCTATGCATCCTACATCAAGTCTAGGCATAGAAGAATCTGAAGGCAAAGTTGATCAGAAACTGTATAGAGGTATGATTGGATCTCTTCTGTATCTAACTGCCTCAAGACCTGATATTTTATTCAGTGTATGTTTATGTGCAAGATTTCAATCAGATCCTAGAGAATCTCATCTCACTGCTGTGAAGAGAATCTTTAGATATCTGAAAGCTACATGTAACATTGGGTTACTGTATCAGAAATCCAATAATTACAAGCTGATTGGATTCTGTGATGCTGACTATGCTGGTGATAAAATTGAAAGAAAATCCACCAGTGGTAACTGCCAGTTTATTGGTGAGAATTTAATTTCATGGGCTAGTAAAAGGCAAACCACCATAGCTATGTCAACAGCGGAAGCTGAATACATATCAGCAGCTAAATGTTGCACACAATTACTCTGGATGAAATATCAATTGGAAGATTATCAAATCAGCAGTAACAATATTCCTTTATATTGTGACAATACTGCAGCTATTCACCTTTCTAAAAACCCTATTTTACATTCAAGAGCTAAGCATATTGAGATTAAACATCATTTCATCAGAGGTGTAATTGATTTAAAGTTCATTGAAACTGAAAATCAATGGGCTGATATCTTTACAAAACCTTTAGCTGTTGAACGTTTTGATTTTATCAAAAAGAATCTGAACATGATGGAAATCTCTGATTAACTTAGACTCTGATGAAAAATTGAGTTTATGAGAATCTAATAGTAATCAGAAGATGAAGTCATCAGAACCTTCTGTATCAGAAGTTGTGATGAGAATATCTTCTGACATACTATCAGAATCTGATTAGAAGGTAAATGGTTCTAGCGCGTAAGTAAAAAATCTTTTATAAAAATCCTTTCGTTTTCTCAAACTTACGTGTCAGTCATTTAACAATCTTCTAATACACATGTCTTGTTGCAAGAGGGTAAAGAAGTTGGTTAATGATGATTAGCATTTCATATTCCCAATTGTGGTAAAATACTCTACTACCCCTATGTATGTGTACTTGTTTTTGCGCGTAAGTTTCTATTTAAACACACTAACTGTTCACATTCACACTCTTGCACTCTCACAACCTACACTTTCATTCTTCTAAACCACAGAGATATTTCTTTCTTCCTCTTTAGTAACCCTAAAATTCATATCTCATCCATGGCATCCTCATCAACTTTCTTGAATAGAACATGTATGATCTTACCAAATGAATCCAACCCGACTGAATTTGCTAAAGATCAACGACCGTACAAATATGACGAAATCAATGTGGCTATTGAGAATCCCGTTGATTTAGAAAGCATAAGGGTAAACGGTTTCGCTGAAGTGGTAAACCTCTTCAAAAAGCAAGGTTTGGAATATTACTTTGATTTTCTCAATGGACCAACCTATACTGAATTGGTAAAGGAATTTTGGATGAAAGCTTCAGTCATTACAAGAGATGTTTATGATAAGAAAGTCAGGGAAATGATGGAAAAACACCCTGAATGGAAAGAAAGAACTCCAGAAGAAATGGGTTTGAGATCCTTTTACTCAACGGAGATTGAATCCTTCGTGGCTGGATTCCGAATCTCAATCAGACTCTGCCACATTCTTGAGGCTCTGAAGCTCAAGCGTGATGGTGTGATCATCAAGCAATCTGATGTAGTAGGTCCTGAAGTGGAGGAATATCTGTTCAAACCTAAGACCGATCCTAAGGATAAGTTTGAATGGACAGACAATTGTAAGATAATCTACAGGATCCTGATTGATAGTGTTCTGCCCAAGTTAGGAGGCACTGATCAAATATCAAGTGTTCAGAAGCTGTTCACCTACAATGTTGCTAAAGGAAATATTGTTGATATTGGAAGGCTTATTTTTGATAACTTGTGCATATCTATTGTCTCTAGCAAAGCTATTGTTAGACACTCAAGACTACTGAGCCACATGTTTGCACAGTGTGGTTTGTTGGATGCTGTTACTCCATATCTTCCTGGATTAGGTACCTTTCTGCTTGGTTCCAAGATTGTGAACAGTACTTCACTAAGGTATTTAAGGCTGGTGAAGAATAATGAGATAATTCATCCAACACATCCTCTGTTACTCAGAAACTCTGAGAAAGGCATTGGTGAAAGTTGGCTTGTGCATGTCAGAGATAGTGAAGCAAAGAGAGTAATAGAAGCACATGCAGATTTCATGAAAAAGCTGGGTGCTGATATAGGTGATGGAGAACCTACAAGACTTACAGTTCGTCAATCAAGGCTTTTGGAACAGCCTCTTAAGCTAGCACCAGTTAAGAGAAAGGCTGCCAAAAGTCCTGCTGGAAGAAAAGCTGCTAAGGCTCCAAAGACCACAGCTCCAAGAACTTCAAGGAAACCAAAGGTCAAGAAGTTGTTGTTGGATCTAACAGAAGAAGAAAAGGAAGAAGCTAAGAAACAGGAGGCTCTGGCAAAGGTTGCAGAGCTTAGTAAGAAAGAAGAGGCTCTCAAGGATAGTTATGACTGTGGTATAGAAGCATCTGCTTTTGATAATATGCACAAGAAGCTGCCACAAAGGAATGATCCTCATAATACACTGGAGCAACAGACTCTGTTTGGTCCAGCATTTGGTAAGTATTCTAATTTTATTGGAGGCAGCTCAGCATTTAGGGATTATTTTAGAAGGCTCCAATTTCCTTCTAAAATCAGTGTTAAACATGCTTTTGATAAGATTTTAAAAGGAGTTAATTCTGAGAAAGTCAATGACATTTCTGAGAATCAACCACCATCAGAGCAGTTTAACCCCATCCTATCCTACCCATCAGAATCTCAAATTAATAGTATATACTATGCTGCAGAACACGCTTCAACAAGCTTTGCACAAGTGATGTTAGATGAAGATTCTGATAAGACACCTTCACCACCTCCTCAAATAACCATTACTCACAAAGACATTCCTACCAAAACAACACCAGAACATGAACCAGAAAATCAACCCCAACCAGGAAATACTGAACCAGAGACTATCCAATCAGAACCTGAACAACAAAAATCATCAGAACCTGATCACGGTCAAGCATCAGAAACTCATCATGCTGATGAACATGGCCATGAGAAATCTCCACAACATATGGCTATGGATAAATCATTTGAGTTACCAACACCAATCAAGGCACATGTTCAACAGATAAATGAGTCTATGAATCTTGAAGTCATACAACGAACTCCTCCTAACCAATCACAACATCTCCAACACCTTCTGCAGGATCTATCTATGGACTGCATATTTTTCCCACCTCACCTACCCTCAAGAATCCTCAATGAACCCCTTGACCAAACACAAGATGGTATCTCTAGTTTGCTGCAAGCTGTTGACAAGAATCTTAGGAGAATATCAAGTGCAATTCCAACAAGGTCTATTAATTCAGCTCATATTGACAAAGAGTGTGACCTTATGGAAGAGCAGCTTGTGCTTATGATTCGTGCTGCTAGGAAGGCTTATACCACTGATTTGGAATTAAGGAATGAGATTGCTAGGAAGGAAGAGGAAGAGAGGCGTGAAAGGGAGAGATTGGAAGCTGAGGAAAGGGAGAGAAAAAGATTGGAAGATGAGCGTATAGAAAGGGAAAGGCAAGTTGCTGAGCAAGCTAGGCTAGCAGAGGAAGCTAGAAGAGCTGCTGAACAAGCAAGGCTTGAGCAACTGGCTAGAAATGCACCAGAGTATGCACAGCATGTATTGGAAAATCAGGAAGATCTCCAAAGACAGCTTGATGAGCATTCTTCCATGTTGGCTGCTATTATGACTACTCTTCAGAGCATCAATGCACGATTGCCTCAGCAACCTGATCAACCTTAACCCCTAGGATTCTAAGCACATGTTCTGATTATTTGTTTAATGTTTATCATGTTCTGATATCTGATTTGTAACTTGTTGAATATTTTCTTTTAAGTACTCTATTGGTTATTCTATTATCTTCTGTGTTCACTATTTATTCATATGTTTATATTATTTGTTGTCTATTTCTTTTATGCTTTCATAATTTTTTTTGAGACAAAAATCAACACAAAGATTTCACAGCTAAATAATGAGTTTATTCCCTTGAAAATTGTTGATTACATAAGTTTCTATCCAACTTTTCACTTGGATCCTACATAAAACAGCTAGTCCTAAATCTAGCTTATTTGAATCTAAGGGAAATGGAAGAGTTCACGACATTCTCTTCACTTCCTTATTGGGAAATCAATGAAAAGTGATCTCATTGATTATGAAGAGAAGTATTCTTCCTTGGGAGGAACGTATGTACTCAAGAATTCCTTCCAATCAGAATCCCATTCAGATTCTGACCCAGATAAGGATTCTTGTTGTTTAGCCTTGAATCTTGTTTGATATTTGACTCTGACAGGAGCAGAAGTTGATGCCCTCATCTTCTGAAGTTTCTTCTTAGACTCTGAGTCATGTTGAATCTTCACTTTCTTCTTCTTCTCCTGCACTCTCTTACTTTTGATCACTTTTCTATCCTTCTCCATTGTTGTTTTTTTTTTTTTTTTTCACAATGAAATGGAAGTGTTGAGTGAAATGACAAAGTTCATGGTCCTTATATAGTAGTTTCAAAATGGACAAGTTCTTGGTTCTTACGACAAGCCATTTAATTGGAGTAGTTGTAACCACCTTGACTGCATTGAAACTCTACTTTTGACCATTTTTTTTAAAATTGTCATTTATTTCTTGTCAGTTTTATCTTTTTGTTTAATGACAAAAGGGGGAGTAAGAGCTGTTATTAATTTATGAGATGCTAAACTGAAACCAAATTCCAAATTTTTATTTTTTGCGTTATTATCTATATACAATATGATTTTGAGGAAAATATCAATTGAAATTTGAACTTCTGATACATGGTACGTATAAAAGAAAATTGCACTTTTCTTTCATAGGTATCAGACTTAGGGGGAGAGCTTGCAAACCTAGCCTCTGAAAGTCTAGTGTATTAGTTTAAGTTCAAAATTCAAATGAATATTTTTAAACTGATTTAATTAATCATTGCTGAACTTAGGGAGAGCTTGCAAAACTCATCAACCTAAGAGATGCTTGATAAATTTTATCAACAACCATTGTAAATTAATACTTGGTTTGTCATCAATCAAAAAGGGGGAGATTGTTGGAACAAAAGAGGTTCTGACATGATCCAATTAAGTTTTGATGATAACAAAAGTATTAATATACAATAGGGTATACTAATTATTTAATCCAAGTGTGCAGATATTCAAGTTAATTTTTATATTCATTTAAAGCACATTGGAAGCTCTGATATGGCAAAGCAAACTCTGATCAGAACTTGAAGACATCAGAAGATGCATATTTGGTTCATTAGAAGATGCAAATTTTTATTCATCAGAAGATGCATATCAGACTCTGATAAAGAGCAGTGAGAGCCGTTTTTGTCAGAAGAACATTCTCTGCATCAGTGATTATACTCTGACATTCCAAAAGCTGATGGAATCAATCTTATCCACAGAAAAGTGACGTTAGTACTATTGTACGAACTCTTTACCTGATTTGGATAAATCTTTCCACCCAAGATTGATCGCATACAAGGTTACCTGATTTGGATATCAAAGGTACTATCCTACAGCTGGCGCAATCTCACTGTATCTAATTCAAATCAAACACGCTCCACCTTCTTCTATAAATTGGAGCAAGTTTGAAGCTTTGGGATATATACTTGAACAATTTGAAAAGAGCTGTTACTCTGCTAAATTCATCCTAAAGCACAAAACTGGAAATACAACTTGAACTCATATTCAAAATCCAAGACTCCAGTTTCAGCTTCTGTTAATTCATTAGTTGAACCTTAGAATTTTGTATTAAGATTCTAAGTTAAGTCTTGTATCAAAAGTTGTATTTAATTTGTAACTGAACATTGATCTTTATATCAATTGTTCAGACTCTGTCTTTTTCTAAACTTGTGTATTGGAAGTCTCTTGCCTGCGTGCTTGAGCATTAGGAAGTCTCTTGTTTGTATACTTGAGCATTGGAAGTCTCTTGCTTGTGTGCTTGAGCAATTGTAATCTTTGGTGATTATAGTGAACTCTCTTGGAAGTACAAGAGGACTGGACTACTCTCGGATTGTGAGAGGAACCAGTATAAAAATCTCTGTCTCGATCTTTCTCTCTTTCTCTCTTCCCTAAAAGTTACTCGTAATTGTGTTTTGTTTTCTAATCCGCTGCAACCTCTGATAAGTTCTCTGTAACTTAGAAGATATTTTTTAAACTACCCAAAACACAATTCAACCCCCCCTTCTTGTGTTTTTCACACCTTCACTCACAATGGGCAAAAAGGAGCAAGAAATATGCTGGGAAGTTTGGAGGATCTTCCAAAAGAACTAGTGCTTCTAAAGACAAGAAGGAAGATCAAAGCAAGTGCTTCAAATGCAATAAGCCTGGCCATTTCATTGCCGATTGCCCAGAGAACAAAAGTAGACCATCAAAACAGAGCTCCAACAAGGAAAGGTACAAGAGTAAGGTCAAGAGAAGCTTTCTGGCAACATGGGAAGACCTTGACAAAGACTTTGATTCTGATGCTGATGAGGAGGCAAACCTAGCACTGATGGCGACCACCTCTGACAGAGAAGACTCTGAAGTTGGTTCAGACTCTGAAGATGAGGAAGAGGTAATATCTAAACTCTCTAGAACTGAATTGATAGATTCTCTTATGGACGCCCTAAAAATTCTCACTAAAAAGGCAGGTGAGTGTACGATCTTAAAAAAATCTTACAATAACCTAACTGAGAAAATGAACATAGTAGTGGAAGAAAATGAGTCTCTAAAAAGTAGAAACTCATTTATGGAAACTCACTATGTTTATGATGATAAGGTTCCTCCAGAGCATGAATTTGCACTGCAGGAGTTTCTTATCAATGGGATGAAGAAAAGCAAGATAGCCTCTTTAATATATCATGTTAGTAGGAACAGAGGTGAGGGTCTTGGATTTTCGCATTTTAAAGATAATCCATTACTCTCTAAATCCTCTAACAATGACAATTCTAAACCTAAGGCTGTTTTTGTTAAAAGCCAATCAGAAGCAATAATTATATCAGAGCCTGAAAAGGTAGTTGTGTCAGAGGCTAAGAAACCTCAGACTCTGAAACCTTCAGAGCCTAAGATTTCTAAACCTCAGACTAATGTTAAAACAAAGACAACTCTGATATATTCTAAAGCAAAGTCTAAGAGTTATACAAAGCCAAAAAATTTTCAAAAAGGCTTTAATAACCCTAGAGCTTCTGAAAGGCCTAATAAACAAAAACAACCAAAGGCATTAAGGACTAACTCAAGAGGACCCCTATAAATATGGGTACCTAGATCTGAGATTGTGTTTGTAGCAGATTTGCGCTCAAAGAAGGCCAGAGCACCATTCTTGGTACCTGGACAGTGGCTGCTCACGACACATGACAGGAGACAAGCATATGTTCCAAACCCTGACTCTGAAAGAGGGAGGAACTGTGGGATTTGGAGGAAACCAAAAAGGGAAGATCACTGGTACTGGTACAGTTGGTAACTCTTCTCTCTCTATTAAAGATGTTTGGTTAGTTGATGGCCTAAAACATAATCTACTTAGCATTAGTCAATTTTGTGACAGTGGATATGTTGTTAAATTTAATAAGGATGCATGTATTGTAGTCAACGAGTCTTATGAGTCCATAGTGTTCAGAGGCCTAAGAAAAGGCAATGTTTATAAAATCAATTTGTCAGAACTCACAGAGCAGAAGATAGTATGTCTTCTATCTGTTAATGATGAGAAGTGGGTTTGGCACCAACGCTTAGGACATGCTAACTAGAGATTAATCTCTAAGTTCAGCAAACTAAGCTTGGTTAATGGTCTACCTAATCTCAACTATCATTCAGATGCTCTGTGTGGTCCTTGTCAGATTGGTAAGATTTCAAAAACATCTTTTAAAACTAAAAACATTGTCTCAACTTCAAGACCTCTTGAACTGCTTCACATTGATTTGTTTGGCCCGGTAAGTACTGCCTCAATCAATGGTAAGAAATATGGACTGGTCATTGTTGATGATTACAGTAGATGGACTTGGGTTAAATTTCTAAGAGTGAAAGATGATGCATATGAGGTGTTTACCATCTTCTGCACCCAAGTGCAAAGTGAGAAAAGTCTCAAGATCTTAAAGACCAGAAGTGATCATGGGGGTGAGTTTGAAAACGAACCCTTTGCAACTTTTTGTGAAGACCATGGAATTGTCCATGAGTTCTCAGCTCCTAGAACACCACAGCAAAATGGTGTTGTAGAGAGAAAGAACAGGTCTTTACAAGAGATGGCAAGAACCATGATGCATGAGACAAAACTTGCTAAGCACTTCTGGGCAGAAGCTGTAAACACAACTTGTTACATTCAAAATAGGATCTATATCAGACCTATATTGAATAAAACAACATATGAACTCTTCAAAGGAAGAAAGCCCAACATCTCTTATTTTCACCAGTTTGGATGTACCTGTTACATTCTAAACAACAAGGCCTACAAAAGAAAATTTGATGCCAAAGCTTGTAAGGGAATCTTTATAGGTTACTCTGAACGCTCAAAGGCATACAGAGTGTATGATTCTGAAACTAATATAGTGGAAGAATCTATACATGTCAGATTTGATGACAAAGAGCCTGACAGTAAAATGTCAAAGCAAAACGATAGTTATGCAGGTATTCCATATCAGTATAACAATTCAGAACCTGAGAAAGCATCAGAAGCGAATGAGATCTCAGAAGCTGAAGTGGAAGAAGCCTCTGAAGAAGCATCTCCATTAGAAGCATCTGAAGATCATAATGATGTCTCAGAAGATAATACCCAAACAAGTACTGAAACTAATGAAGCTCCAAAGAGAACATTCAAATATAAATCCTCACATCCAGAAGACCTCATCATTGGTAATAAAGAAAGTCCAAGAAGAACAAGATCTGATTATCATCAACATGATTCACTTATAGGACTCATATCTATGATAGAACCAAAGACAATTGATGAAGCTCTCTCTGATGATGGATGGATCATTGCAATGCAAGACGAGCTGAACCAGTTCCAAAGAAATGATGTGTGGGATCTGGTACCAAGACCAGCTCACAAAAACATTATTGGAACCAATTGGGTATTTAGGAACAAGCTAAATGAACAAGGTGAAGTGGTAAGAAACAAGGCTGGGCTTGTGGCACAAGGCTACAGTCAGCAAGAGGGCATTGACTTCACTGAAACATTTGCTCCAGTGGCAAGACTGGAAGCAATCAGGTTATTGCTATCATATGCAGTTAATAATGGAATAACCTTATATCAGATGGATGTTAAAAGCTCCTTCTTAAATGGTGTAATTTCTGAAGAAGTGTTTGTCAAACAACCACCAGGGTTTGAAGATTTGAAAAACCTTGAGCATGTTTTCAAATTAAAGAAATCACTTTATGGTCTCAAACAAGCTCCTAGAGCTTGGTATGAGAGGCTAAGTAATTTCTTATTAGAAAACGGTTTTCAAAAAGGTCAAATAGATAATACTCTCTTCAGAAAGACATCTAAGAAGGATATTTTAATCATTCAAATATATGTTGACGATATTATATTTGGATCTACTAATGCATCTTTGTGCAAGAATTTCTCCAAGCTAATGCAGGACAAGTTTGAGATGAGCATGATGGGTGAATTGAAGTTTTTCTTGGGAATTCAAATTAACCAAGGAAAAGATGGCACTTACATACATCAGAGCAAGTACACGAAAGAGCTTCTTAAGAAGTTCAACCTTGAAGATTGTAAGACGATGGCCACACCCATGCATCCAACATGCAGCTTGAGCAAGGAAGAGATTGGCACTAAAGTAGATCAGAAGCTATATCGAGGTATGATTGGTTCTCTACTTTACCTAACAACATCTAGACCTGATATTTTGTATAGTGTATGCTTGTGTGCAAGATTCCAGTCAGATCCTAGAGAACCTCATTTAACTGCTGTTAAGAGGATCTTTAGATATCTGAAGGGGACTACTAATCTAGGACTGCTTTATAAAAAATCCCTAGATAGTAAGCTAGTTCGATTCTGCGATGCTGATTATGCTGGTGACAGGATTGAGAGAAAATCCACAAGTGGAAATTGCCAATTTATTGGTGAGAATCTCATATCCTGGGCTAGCAAAAGACAAGCAACTATTGCTTTGTCTACAGCAGAAGCAGAATATATCTCAGCTGCTAAATGTTGCACCCAACTACTCTGGATGAAATATCAGCTAGAGGACTATAACATAGCTGAGAGCAGTATTCCTTTGTATTGTGATAATATTGCTGCTATTCATCTATCTAAGAACCCTATTTTACATTCCAGAGCTAAACATATTGAAATTAAGCATCATTTCATAAGAGATCATGTTCAAAAAGGTACAATAAATATTCAATTCATTGATACTGAACATCAATGGGCTGATATATTTACTAAACCTTTAGCTATTGAAAGATTTGACTTTATTAAAAAGAATTTGAACATGCATTTTATAACTGAAGAAAACTAGCTCTGAGATGCAAAATAGATTTAGGATCTGAAGCTCTTTCAGAACATCTAACAATTTAGAGTAACCTTTGGGTAGCTCTGAATGATTTAAGCTCTGAATGATAATAGGTTCTGATGAAGTGTCAGATAATGATGAGTTTGGCTCTAAACTAGACGAAAACGAAACGTTTAGTTCTAGTAAGTGTACAACAGTTGTCTGTACACGCGTCAGCTGTGATTAAGTACTTCTTACACGTGTCTAGATCCTGATGGGTGAAGAACAGTTAATGATGATTATGGCAGTTAACTCTATTATTTAATTTTTAAAACTGTTCGCGCTCCCTCCCAAGGCATGCTTTTTCTGTGTTTGTGTGCTAGTTGCTATATATAGGTCACTTCATTCACATTGCACAACTTTTACACAATCACTTCCTACACAACCCTAGACCTTACAGAAAATTCCCAAATCACTTTCTCTTAATATTCTGCGAAAATGGCCGCTCGATCATCAAATGAAATCATTCAAAAACCCTTCAACCCAATTCTACCACCAGTTATAGACCTCAAGTCTCAAGGAAAATTTGTTGTCAAAGAAAATCAAACAGACGCTGGTCCAGAAGCGTTCGAATTCATCACTGAGAAGTTCGTGGATTTCGAAAGTTTAAAGGTGAATGGAGTTGACGTTCAAAGTTTATTTTTCAATCAACAATGGAAAAACTACTTTGATATGCTGAATGGGTTTGTTTACTACGACATTGTTAAGTATTTCTGGCAGAAAGCAACAGTTTATGATAGAATAAGTGCTGATGAAGAAGTGAGAATGTTGGTTGATAAAGATAGTTCTCTAAGAGGAAAATCAAGAAGAGAACTAGGTTTGAAACCTTATAGAGGGAAGGAGATAAGGTCGAACATTCTAGGAATTAATGTGTTGATTACTCAGGAGCACATTGCCAAGGTTCTGGGCTTGGACAATGAAGGAGAAAATATTGATGATTATGATGAGAAGAGTAAGCACTTAGAAGCGATTAAAAAGGACTTATTTGAACCTGGCAGTTCAAATAGTGATTTTGGAAAGGCTAAATTCATGAAGCAGGATTTTGGATTTGCCTTCAGAATATTTCTGCATTCAATCATTACAAGAGAAGGAGGATATGACACTATTTCAATTCCTCACAGGCATTTCATCTGGTTTATGTACAAGAGGGTTAAGATAAACTTGGCAAAGATACTGTTTGATCACCTATGCTCAACCATATCTAAAAGCAGAACAAAATCAACCTCAGTCATTCATCATCCAAGGTTGATATCTAAGATCATACGCCAAACTAAGCTTGTTGATATCTTGAGTACCAAGGAGAAAATTAGAGTCTTCAATACAGCCAAGTTTGATGCTACTGTGCTGGTGAATATGAAAAAGAAAACTAAGGAAGAAATCAAGCAAGCTAAAACCCCTCTGCAAGCTGTGTATGAGGAATACTTCTGGTGTGATGGTTTCCCCACCATATCAGAACATGATAATGATGCTGTGATAAAGAATTTCTTGGAACTAGTAAGAATTAATACTGGAATAAGTGTACCCAGGAGTATGGTTGTTGGAGTGCCTAACTGGGACATTTTTAAAGGACCTAAGGAGATCACCAGGTCAAAAAGAAAGCCAAAGCCCATTGAGCAAGAAATTGTAGAAGAAGGCTCTCAAGCTCAACCTGAGAATGATGCTGAGCAGATGAACAGTGGTGCTGAAGGTTTGGTCACTAAAGGTAATGTACAAGTACCTGAGGGGCAGTTAGCCAGCATTGCTGAAAAATCAGCTGCTGAAGAAAAAGCTAGAATGGAGGCAAAAGCTGCTGAGAGAGCTCTGCAAAAGGAGAAGAGAACCAAGAAGAGACATGACAGGCCTTCAGCTTCTGAGAAAGATCAGAACCCTGCAAAGCCAACAAAGAGATTAAAGGCTAGAGCTTCTAAACCTCCAGGTAAATCCTCTAAGTCTAATACTTGTAGCATTCCTGTAGCTCAAGATTCTAATTCTCAAATTCCACCTTCAATTCCTCTACAACAAACCAAATCAGCCATTGATGAAACAAAACCTATATCAATGATTTTACCACATCAAACCACTACCACAACCTGTTTCTCCCTATCATCATCATCATCCTCATTCTTATCAGAAGGAACCCCTTCTGACTATAGTACAGACACTGCTGCTGTAATTAGAAAATCAACTCGTCACTTGAACAAAATTAAGTTGAAAACAGCCAAAGAGACTATAAACATCTCTCCTGAGGAAAATATTCATATAAATACTTCCTACCTTGATCAAGAAAACATTGCTATTAATCCTGATTCTCTTGATCATCTCACCTCTCATCTATCTGGAGATGCATTTATGCACTCTAATGTAACATTCCAGAGTTTTATTTAATTAAAGAGAAATTAAATGAAATGCTTAAGGGAGTTACTCTCAAATTACTAATCCAAGTATATAATTATACTAGTTTACTACCATGGTTTATTAGAAAACAAGAACAATTCCCTTGAACTCATGCCCCTCTCTCACGCCCCCACTCCTTCCCTTTATGCCCCCATCACTTGTATTTCCTTTATATAATAAACATGCAAGATAAATGGAAAAGTCAGTAAACACTCCCTCTCTCTTTTGTCTCACACGCCAACAACAACAAGAACAACACCTAGGTTGCTCTCAACTTTCTCTCTAAACCAAAACCACAACCCATATTTCTCAAATCAACAAGATCTTGCCTAAACTCACCTGCAGTCAAGAATCCCTAATCATTGGGTGATCATTAAGCCAAAACAAAGATTCATTCCATCATTTTCCTTCACTTGGCCGTGTTCCACCCTTTTATTACAATTTCTTATTTCATCTAGGAGAGGAATTGAGACATGGTAATCAATTCTTTTCTGTGGTTTGCTAACACTTTGGATTAAGCCTTCGATTACCTAAGGAAACAAGGTAAGAATTTCACTTTTCTTAAACTCATGAACTTTTCCCCCTTTTTGATCCAATCACTCAATCTCATTTCCACCCTTGAAATTCCTTACTGCATGTGTGTTATTCTCCTATAATACGGACCTAGAGACAACTGGAATGAATGGGTGATGTGGGAGGAAAGCATCATGAGCTGCGTGGTGGAGATGTTGTTGTTCTGCACAGCTCGCCGAGCGAGCAGACACTCGCTGTAGCGAGTATCACAGACAGCTGAATGTCTGTTGATTCTGTCATGCCTTCAACCTTGTGACCTTATCCAATCTTGGTAAGTTATTTTTGATTCCTCTAATTCCATTCTCAGCTATTATTAGGACAACTTCAATTCCTTGACCTTAGTAAGCTCTAGAATATTCTTAATTCCATTCTTTTCTTTTGCTCAAGCCTACAATTGGAGATTCTAAGTGAGTTCAGTGGCAGAAAGCTTTGAGTGGTTGTAGCTGAGCTTTGTTTCAGTGAAAAAGCTTCCGAGTTAATCTCATTACAGGTGGGTTCTTAGGTTAGTGTAGTTAGTATTCCCATTTATGAACACTTGCATGTTAACTTAGGTTTTAGGATAATGTTGTGTGAGGGGATTTAATCCCAATTTCCCCTCCATTCTGTTGTATATTATATAAGTTATTTTGCTGCACTGATTAAGATGAGGATTGTAGGTGTATTTCTGAGAAACTATGATTTTTGCAAAAACAGGGTATGTTCTGCATGAACTCGCCACAACGAGTAGCTGGCGAGTATTCATGGCGAGCTGGGTTCTGGGCTGATGAAACTCGCCATGGCGAGCTTCTGCTCGCCACAGCGAGTTGATTTAGGTCAGGACCTATAATCTCGCCATAGCGAGCTGGTGACTCGCCGTAGCGAGCATGCACAGAACTGACCTATATTTTCTATTTTCTAAATAAAGATTTCCACACTCGTTTTATATCCTCGTTAGAATCAGATAACTTGCAGTAATATAGTTAATATAATGTTGAACAGAATGTTGATCACAGATAATGCTTAGGGTATAACTTAGTTATTATTAGGCTTGTATGCTCCCCGGGTTTTGGGAAATATTGGTAGTAAGAATTAATTTAGCTTCGGTCAATTATGAGCGATTTTGTGATATCGCGTTATGGACTCCCATTGGGATAATCCATTAGGATAAGTTATTGTGAGCTGCATGCCGTGACCGAATCGGTTGACGGATATGGCAGGCCTCTGAGACATGCTCACCTCAGAGTGTCCTCGTGTCTAAAATGAATAAGAGTTTATTTATCTGTGTTACACCTTTATATAATGCTATTATATTATGATTAGTTATGCTAGAATGATACGACTGATTTTAGGTGCCCCCGGTGTAGTCACCTCTAGGAGGGTAGTAGGACTCACTGAGGCTTAGTAGTCTCACCCCACTCCAAACAATTTTTTTTAGGTAAACAGGATATTCGGAGCAAGGACCAGGTAGGAGGCTGACAGTTGAAGCTGAGCTTGGATTGTCCGCCTTGAAGACTTTATTTCTTCGTCTTGCTATTTGTTTATTATCTTGTTTACTTAGAATACTAGCATTTACCGCTGTATTTTATTTGTTATTCCTTTGTACTGAAGCAATCTGTATCTTGCTAATTTAATTAGTAAATTTTATTGTACTCAGATTCAGTTATGTATGTCTTGACTAAATATTCTAGATATTTTAGTTGAGGCGTTATAATTGGTATCAGAGCAGGTCGATCCAGTATCGGACCTTGCCATGAGTCAGAACAACCCTTTCCTAAATAATACAGACCCTTTGGATCTGAACTGTTTACGCTGAAACCATCGCGTGCTGAGTCTGATCAGCTCAGTATTGTGTATGGTAGGCAGGGTATTATGGTTTAGGACTGAAGTGAACTCTGGAATTCCAGCGGTAAATCCGCAGTGAAGATGCAATCGAGGAGCAGTCGCTGAAGGGAACTCTTATAAGAGAATAATGGGACCGTGGCAAATGGTGCCACAGGAATAAGTTGTAGTAAAACAAGTGACGAAAGCAAGTGTACCCTATACTGAAATGTGTAGTACATAACAATAGTTCCACTGACACTGAGTGTCAGCTAGACTTCCTAAGACCAGAGGTAACCTCACCCTTATAGGATGAACTGCAGAATTATTCTTTCACCTTCTGTCTAACTCGCTTAGCGAGTAAATGCGCGCTGCAGCGAGCTTAGCAGGTTGCTGCTACTGCTTGTTGCTGCCTTACTCTCGGTTCAGTTGTTTTAATCATGGAGTGTAGCTTCCAGCCCTCTTCCATAATCTCACCATTCAATCTACTGATGCCTTAGTGTGGAAAATCCTAAACTTCCTTGTGAGTATAAGAGTTGTAGAGAAACTACGTTAGGAGATGATATTAGGATTAGGAGACAATAAGAAATTGGACTGAGAGTACCCTTTGTACCAGAAACCAGTAAGAATAGTAAAACTATTAGGAGCTTAATCATGACTGATGTAACGGTTAAAATCCTTGTAATCCGTATCCGTACCCGAGGAAGCATAACTAAGCTCGATTATGTAAAGGATCCTGAGTTAGCAACCTAGTGTAGGAAACCTGGTAGATATCACCGTACGAGTAGTTCAAATCGAATCGTTCGAAATCTAAGAAACCAAATTAGGACATAAGCACATTTCAATACCCCTTCATATTATCTTGTTAGATTAACCACTAGTATGCCATAACTAAGTTACTTCGACCCCTCAACCTCTAAACGACATTCCTACACCGCTCCTAAGAGTCAAACTTAAATTAGTAACACCATTTGAGGTTACCTTCTTACTACACCCGTCATTAACAGTAAAACCGAAAATTTTTAGGGACCCAAACTCATCTACAGTTAGGAATCCTTACTAGCCTTATCAGAATTCTTAAGTCAGAAATTACTAGAACATCATAGGATAGTTTATTAATCAAACCAGTAATATGACCCGAGCAGCTCAGTAATTAGTACCCGATACTAATACCTTATCCCAAGAATCTAGACTTGCTAGTATGCCACTAGAAAATTCCATCACTACACCCGACCCTCAGACAAACATAAATAACATCACCACCGAATAGTTAGAAACCAAACCGAAGATAGAACCTTGTCACGAAGGTATAACCTTGACTCACATCAAAGTTGAAATCTTCCCTAGCAATACCGACATCTAAATAGGATTGTTAAAGGCCGTTAGGTTAAGTATCCATAAACTAGTAACCCAGCAATTCTGACCTGCTGATTACCCCGGTAAGAATAGAGAAATCTTAGCACTTATACCTAGATAATTTCTTATCACAAAACCGACCGAGTAAACCCTTAGGATAACCACCTCTAGATGTCATCAATAGGATCAGCCTGACGCCCTATACCAGAAATTACACCGAACCATTACAGGTTAAGCTTTGATTAGTAATAACAATTGAGAGATGCATTAGCACAATCAGCCACCAAGGTCAACCCGTCTTAGCCTTGCCATTAGATAGTTTAGAGACCGATGATTCAGATTAATACCGGTTTGACTTTAACTAAACGAAACTCACACATATGACCACCAACTAAGAAGGGAGCAAGATTAGTAACCGTGCCTCGGGAGTTGCCCTTCAATTGTCTCTAGGTTAGTAACTCAATATTACAGACCAACTAGTTAGCCGGATGAGGTTTAGATTTGGCCAGCCATATTCTACCACTAGAATAGTACAAAATAATAAGGAACACGACTTGATAAATCCAATTCAGCATTAGATCGACCAGTCACCGAGTAAGTTATTAGAACCTTTAAAATAAGAGACCGGTAAGATTAGTAACCAGCCAATTAGAATATCATTTCGAATATTAAGATTAGATATAGGTGAGATAGAACCACCATCCAATGCGAAACCAATATTAATAGCAGGTTGTAGCAGACGTCAAACACCTAGATCAACCTTTAGGTATATGTTGGTTACACAGAAACAAGTAACTAAGTTTAACTTTAGCATTAGCCATCACCGACGCTCCCTCATAACTAAACCTTCCAAATTTAGAGCCTAGGTGAATCAGTTAGATGGACCACCTGTGAGAAATTGTCAGCGAGGATCATTGAGTGAAACGTAGTTGTCCTAGCCTGGGAGAACTGACAGGAGAATTAGAATTGTAGAACATGAGTATAAACCAGTGGAAGACGAATCTTCAATTGTCTATTTATCTTTAGAGACCCTTTTTCAGCTGAGTCTTTGACCCGAACAATGCCCAATTCAATATTCGCAAGTCTGGGAACGTGTGTATTCTCTAACCCGTCTAAGTCACGCCTCAGTTGGACAATTCTTCTCATGCCTCAACGGCTTGACAACCACGTGTTGTACCTAAATTCTATTAGGATGCAACCTTTCTAAATTCTCTCGAAGGCAGATGGTTAAACTAATAGCGATCAACGTCACTCTTAGGTAATCATATCATCTGTTCTCAGTTTCTTTTCAGTTGTGTTATCGGTATCTCCATCCTATCTGCGGAAGTCAATTAAGTTTGGACCAGCCCCGAAATCTGTGGAATTAAGTTATACCAGTGAAAGCAGTGTTAAGGATTCAAACCTGCTAACTCCGTGCTCCTGACCATGTGAGATCAGTGTGTTAACCTTGAGTGTTTCTGCCCGAACATTTCAACCTTCCAGAACTCAATTCCTGTAATCTTGTGAACTCAAGCGCTGAAGCTTGAACGCCTGAACTAGAAAATTTCAATTCCAAGTCTAGTTACCTGTAATCAGTAGTGTGAGTGTGGAAATCACTTGTCCGAAGTAATATACCAAACCCTTCTTCCTATCATTAGTAATCTGTTAAGATAATCCAGTCAACCGTTATAAGCCAGATTATTCAATCCAGTCTTAGCGTTACAATTCCGACCTTATGCTTTCAGCTAGCCAAGTTTCATACACTCGTTGCCAGCGAATGACTTCAAACAAGTGTGGCCTGTAACCTTGAGGAGTGATCAGAACCCAAGTTCGCCACGTGTTAAATGTGCGACTTAATCATCGTGTCGTGTCGAGATAGATAGAGATTGTAGGTGGGATTTTATCGGACAACTATAAGTTCGTCTGCGAATGAGTCTGACTCGTTGGCAGAAGAACCAGTAGTGTTTAGACAATTTTCCACTCGTTTTATATTTCGATCGATTCTGGAGTAATTTCACAACACGCGAAACAGAAGTACATATAACATGTCAAGCATGGTGGTGTTCAGGAAGGAGGACGACTATGACTGGGAGGGTGTGGATATGGCAATATTAACACCAGGCCGGATATCGACCCTCTACACTAGATGGAATTAGAACTAGTTCCATTGGGAATGGAAAAAAAAAAAAAAAGTATAAGAAGTAGTATAAAGCTGAATCAGAGTGCGCAGCACTGGAACCTTTGAGAATGTGAGAATGACCTTCAGCCAGTAACCTTAAGAGAGGAAAGTTTTATTCCAAGGGATTGAAAGTTAACAACTGGAGAATAGACGAAGCGTAGAATTGGATGCAGACATAAGCGACTTACCCTATCGTTGAACGAAGGAGTTTTGAATTTCGAGGACGAAATTCTTTAAGGGGGGTAGATTGTAACATTCCAGAGTTTTATTTAATTAAAGAGAAATTAAATGAAATGCTTAAGGGAGTTACTCTCAAATTACTAATCCAAGTATATAATTATACTAGTTTACTACCATGGTTTATTAGAAAACAAGAACAATTCCCTTGAACTCATGCCCCTCTCTCACGCCCCCACTCCTTCCCTTTATGCCCCCATCACTTGTATTTCCTTTATATAATAAACATGCAAGATAAATGGAAAAGTCAGTAAACACTCCCTCTCTCTTTTGTCTCACACGCCAACAACAACAAGAACAACACCTAGGTTGCTCTCAACTTTCTCTCTAAACCAAAACCACAACCCATATTTCTCAAATCAACAAGATCTTGCCTAAACTCACCTGCAGTCAAGAATCCCTAATCATTGGGTGATCATTAAGCCAAAACAAAGATTCATTCCATCATTTTCCTTCACTTGGCCGTGTTCCACCCTTTTATTACAATTTCTTATTTCATCTAGGAGAGGAATTGAGACATGGTAATCAATTCTTTTCTGTGGTTTGCTAACACTTTGGATTAAGCCTTCGATTACCTAAGGAAACAAGGTAAGAATTTCACTTTTCTTAAACTCATGAACTTTTCCCCCTTTTTGATCCCATCACTCAATCTCATTTCCACCCTTGAAATTCCTTACTGCATGTGTGTTATTCTCCTATAATACGGACCTAGAGACAACTGGAATGAATGGGTGATGTGGGAGGAAAGCATCATGAGCTGCGTGGTGGAGATGTTGTTGTTCTGCACAGCTCGCCGAGCGAGCAGACACTCGCTGTAGCGAGTATCACAGACAGCTGAATGTCTGTTGATTCTGTCATGCCTTCAACCTTGTGACCTTATCCAATCTTGGTAAGTTATTTTTGATTCCTCTAATTCCATTCTCAGCTATTATTAGGACAACTTCAATTCCTTGACCTTAGTAAGCTCTAGAATATTCTTAATTCCATTCTTTTCTTTTGCTCAAGCCTACAATTGGAGATTCTAAGTGAGTTCAGTGGCAGAAAGCTTTGAGTGGTTGTAGCTGAGCTTTGTTTCAGTGAAAAAGCTTCCGAGTTAATCTCATTACAGGTGGGTTCTTAGGTTAGTGTAGTTAGTATTCCCATTTATGAACACTTGCATGTTAACTTAGGTTTTAGGATAATGTTGTGTGAGGGGATTTAATCCCAATTTCCCCTCCATTCTGTTGTATATTATATAAGTTATTTTGCTGCACTGATTAAGATGAGGATTGTAGGTGTATTTCTGAGAAACTATGATTTTTGCAAAAACAGGGTATGTTCTGCATGAACTCGCCACAGCGAGTAGCTGGCGAGTATTCATGGCGAGCTGGGTTCTGGGCTGATGAAACTCGCCATGGCGAGCTTCTGCTCGCCACAGCGAGTTGATTTAGGTCAGGACCTATAATCTCGCCATAGCGAGCTGGTGACTCACCGTAGCGAGCATGCACAGAACTGACCTATATTTTCTATTTTCTAAATAAAGATTTCCACACTCGTTTTATATCCTCGTTAGAATCAGATAACTTGCAGTAATATAATTAATATAATGTTGAACAGAATGTTGATCACAGATAATGCTTAGGGTATAACTTAGTTATTATTAGGCTTGTATGCTCCCCGGGTTTTGGGAAATATTGGTAGTAAGAATTAATTTAGCTTCGGTCAATTATGAACGATTTTGTGATATCGCGTTATGGACTCCCATTGGGATAATCCATTAGGATAAGTTATTGTGAGCTGCATGCCGTGACCGAATCGGTTGACGGATATGGCAGGCCTCTGAGACATGCTCACCTCAGAGTGTCCTCGTGTCTAAAATGAATAAGAGTTTGTTTATCTGTGTTACACCTTTATATAATGCTATTATATTATGATTAGTTATGCTAGAATGATACGACTGATTTTAGGTGCCCCCGGTGTAGTCACCTCTAGGAGGGTAGTAGGACTCACTGAGGCTTAGTAGTCTCACCCCACTCCAAACAATTTTTTTTAGGTAAACAGGATATTCGGAGCAAGGACCAGGTAGGAGGCTGACAGTTGAAGCTGAGCTTGGATTGTCCGCCTTGAAGACTTTATTTCTTCGTCTTGCTATTTGTTTATTATCTTGTTTACTTAGAATACTAGCATTTACCGCTGTATTTTATTTGTTATTCCTTTGTACTGAAGCAATTTGTATCTTGCTAATTTAATTAGTAAATTTTATTGTACTCAGATTCAGTTATGTATGTCTTGACTAAATATTCTAGATATTTTAGTTGAGGCGTTATATCTAATCTGAATTTTCCAAATCACCCAATTAACAAATTTGTTAGTACCATCCTTGAAGAACCACAAATGACTCCTGCTCAAGCATCCCCTGTAAATGTCAATGCTTCTGAACAAGTCAAACCACCCACTCCTACACATTCTGAACTACAAGTACAATCACCTCATCATTCACCAGTTCATGATATTGCTGAACAACAACCTCCATCACCTCCACCTGAAGTCTACACCCCTGAACCATCTCCCGAACCTTCTCCAGAACCTATCTATGGCCCACTAAATAAACCTTTAGATGAAGAAGAGTTGGCTGAGCTTGTTGACTCTATCTTTAAGGCAGAAGAGCAAATTTTGAAAGATGCCATAGAAATTGATGATGAACCCCCTAACCTAAGCAGAATCAAAATCAACAATCTTAAGAGAAAGAAACCTGAACTAACCATTCCTTTTGACCCTTCCAAACATTTCTTCAACTCTGCTTCTGAACCCAATCTTGAGCTATTGAATAATGCTATTAGTCTTAGGCTCAAGAGATTTAAACAGATGAAGGAAGAAGTTCTTATCTTTCCTTCTGGCATTGATGCTGAAATCAGAAAGATGGAGTACCTGTTTGGTCAATCTTTGAGGATTCTAGGTACTCATCTGAAGAGCAAGATACAAGGTAGGGGAGCAACTACATTAAGATGTTTGTTTGATATTGCTGAGAGGTCAAATGCTCCTCGTCTCACATGGTATAATCATGAAGAGGAAATTGCACGATTGGCAGCATTGGAAATTAAGAAACTAGCAAAGAGTGCATTTGAAACAGCTCAGAAGCTACTCCGAGAAGAAGCTTATTATCTTAAGCTTGTTGAAGCTGAGCAGGCTCGGATAGCTGCTGAAGCAGAGTAGAAGAGGTTAGCTGAGATTGAACACAAGAGGCTGGCTGATCAAGAGGCTTTCAATCTGTTGGTAAATATGGGTGTGCACATTGCTACTATTGAAACCAACAAGATTAAGGAAAATGAAACTGCTAAAGATATTGAAATGTTTGAGCAGATTCACTTTGAAGAAGACATTGAAATGCCTGATCAGAACCAAGCTGGTGAAGCTTCTGATAAAGGAAAAGTTCCTATTATTGACAAAACTCCTCCTGCTTCTCCAAAACTTGAACCAGGTCCTTCATCATATGCTATTTCTCCTGCTGTTCAAAGTGCTTTAGACAACATAAGAAATGAGTTAGCTGAAGAAATCAAAGATGAGATCGATGTTCTGAGAGTTGATTTGAGAAATGATTTGAGATCTGACATCACTGCATCTGAACAAGCTACTCACAAGAGGATGAATGCCATGATGGAAACTCTTCTTAAGGCCATTGCAGATATTAAGAAGCCTTAACCCATATTTGAGCACTTGTTTATATTGTTTTTTCTTATTGGCTCTTGTGTAATATTTGGATAATTTGTCTTAATTCAATATTTTTGATATCCATATATGAGTGCGTGTACTTGTGTGCTTATTTTGCCTAGTTTTTCAAAATTAAAATGCATATTCATCGCTTATGTCTGGTGCTCATGTGGGTACTGAACCTAGTGCAAGATGTTGAAGAGCATTTTGATTTTTAACTTATAGATATTAGGATTTTCAAAACCTAAGGTATCCCCCACATCAGTACTCCTGTTTACTCATGATATAGCTTCTTAGTATTATCGCCTGTTTAATAACGGGGCACCAATACCGAATGAGACGTGTCTGGTAACTGGTTTTCTGACATATGAAAATGAATATAAAGTAAACATGCTCAAAGGAAAGAAATTAATAGCAGGAGAAATTTATTATTATTATAGAAAGGTTCTTTATTACATAAGAATATGAAGCACTACTTAGACTTTGGCTGAGACTCAGAAGCCTCTGACTCTAGACTCTTAAGTTTCTCTTTGAGAAAAGAGAGCACGTCTTCAGCAGTCTTCTGAACTTCAACTGGATAATCTTCGTATGTAGCATCATCATCATATGTCCATAAGAACTCTTCCATATCAGAGCCCAATTCCTCATCCTCTGATTCTGTTAAAATCAACTCTTGCTTGTTTCGTTCATAGCGCAGCCTGTTTTCTTCGCAGCGCCAGGGCTCTGCTTCCTTCTTGCTCTCTTGCTCTGAGCCTGAAGCATCCTTGGTAACCTACTTTTCCATTGTGTGTTTTTCTTTTGATGTTACTTGATTACTCTGTGTGAGTAAAATGAGAGGAATCATCCCTTTTTATAGTGCCACCAAGCTCTCTTGTCCAGATGGGAGTCAACAAAATTCATTTAATGAATTTAGTTGTCACCACTTTATTGACTTGACTGCATTAATATATGGTGCGTTTGACTGCTTGGTTTTCTGTCTCTTTTTGATTGATACCAAAAGGGGGAGTAAGGATAGCGTTAAAATTAATGTTGATTGATTCTAATTCTGCCCAAAAGATCTGAAACTGTTATGTTTACACATTTGAATCAATTTCTTATCCCTTCTGATTCCTTTCTAACTATATACTTCACTGAAAGGGGAGAAAATTTAAGAACCTAAAATGAGTTTTCATAGATAATGTAAGAGAAGCTTGCAAACCTCCTCTGAACGTTATTGGACTCTGAGAAGCAAAGCTTACAAACCTATGCTTCTGAGAGTCAAATATGAAAATTTAATTTAAGTCAATAAATTAACTCTTAAACTGTTTTAATTAATTATGGATAAGACTTAGGGGGAGCTTACAAACCTTACCCTATGAATTATCAGACTCAGGGAGAGATTGCAAACCTTTGAAACCTGAAGTCAACATAATTTAATTAAATCAACAACAATTGAATTTTAATGCTTTAGTTTGTCATCATCAAAAAGGGGGAGATTGTTGGAACAAAGTGGGTCTGACATGAACTTCTAATATTTGAGGTGGTTTTGATGATAACAAAGTATTAAATTTGCAATTGGAATTACTAATAATTATTCTAGTGTGCAGAATTACAAGTTAAAATTAGCTCAGAAGCACTATGAATAATAGCAGAGAAGCCAGTTAAACAAGCTCTGAAAGCACATCACTGTTCATCAGAAGCTTAAATTTTGCGTGCTGAAGAAAGTGATTCTGGGGATAAAAACAAGGCTCTGAAGTCATCAGAAGCTAAAGTCCTCAAGAAGCTATGACAACAGCACCTGAAGCAAAAAGAATTTACGTCACTCAAGAACTGACAGAATCAGAATCAATGATTGAAGAACAATCTACTTCAAGACTCTGTCACATCCACAGGAAGGAATATTCGTTGGTACAACGTTAACCTTATCCATAAGTGGAGCGCAATTGAGGATCGTACTATTATACAATTATTACTCAAAATGGATGAGTGATAATTCAAATAGCAAGGTAGTGGAATTGAAGATATTTGCCAAAGAAGGCAACTACAACTATCACAATTGTACGAGTAAATTCCAGCTGGCACCTTATCTCTCTGCAACGGTCATCATCTTCCTTCAAGTATAAATAGAAGACTCAAATGGAAGAAATGACTACTGTTCTATTACTGCGTTTAAGGCTCTGAAGCATTCTGACATCATTTGTTTAATCTGTCATTCAAAGTCTTAAAGCAATTTGTGTTGTATTTTGTAAACACCTCTGATTGTATATCAAGTGTCCATAAACATTCATTCTTAGTTTTTAAGTTTGTTTGTGAAGTCTCTTGTTAAGTGAAAACTTGAGCAACTGAGAAGTCTCTTGCAAGAGTGCTTGAGCAAGTTGTAATCTTGAATAGATTATAGTAGAAATCTCTTGTTAGTGACAAGGGGACTGGACGTACCTTCAAGTTGTGAAGGGAACCAGGATAAATCTTTGTGTCTTTCTCTCCTTCTCAGCACCCTTTACGTTATTTGTGTTATTATCCGCTGCTAATTAGTTTTAAGTTAGAAAAAGATTTAAATTACTAAAACACAATTCAACCCCCACCCCCCCCCCCCCCCCCCTTCTTGTGTTTTTCCACCTTCAATATGCAGGACATTTTTATAGGAGGAACCAACACAAGTGCAGCAACAGTGGTTTGGGCTATGACAGCATTGATGAACAATCCTAGAGTCATGAACAAGGTTCAAATGGAAATCAGAAACTTATGTGAAGACAAAGATTTTATAAATGAAATTGAAAAGCTTCCTTATCTTAAATCAGTGGTCAAAGAGACACTGAGATTATTCCCTCCAACACCATTACTAATTCCAAGAGAAACTATACAAAATTGTAACATTGATGGCTATGAGATTAAAGCAAAAACTCTAGTGTATGTTAATGCATGGGCCATAGAAAGAGATCCTGAGAATTGGGAAGATCCTGAACAGTTTTATCCTGAAAGATTTTTTATGAGTTCGGTTGATTTTAAAGGGAATAATTTTGAGTTTATACCATTTGGAAGTGGTAGAAGGATGTGTCCAGGATTGAACATGGGAGTGCGCACTGTTGAACTTACACTTGCGAATCTTGTTCGATCTTTTGAATGGAAATTGCCTAATGGTTTTGATAAGGATCAAGTGTTGGATACACAAGTGAAACCAGGAATCGTTATGCATAAGAAAAATGATCTTTATCTTGTTCCTAGGAAAAGAATACCATAGTCTTTTGTACTATTGACACTATATTCTGTTATGTGCTTGCATCAAAGTTTCTATTATTTACTAGACTAGATGAATTGTTGTGGTTTCAATAGTAAGAGTTTGTCTTGAATAATGTCTTAGAATCTACTATTAAATTGTTGTAAACTTGTGGTGGGTGAAAATAAATGTCAAATAATTTAAGATTGAACTACATTGTGTTGGGTGATCTATAATGAACATAATTATTTAACAAGTTTGACCCGGCCTGTATGGGCCATGTGGGTTAATGGGTCAACCCATTAATTTTATTGAGATAAGATTGAATATAAGTGTAAATAATTTTTAATTTAACACTAAATATCAATTAAATTCTAATTTGATTCATGTAAATATAAATTAATAAATTTAATGATTCATATATTAACAGTTTTAAAAGTTATATATATATATATATCCAATTTATTAAGCTTACGTATTTAAATATATTTTTATTAATAGTGTTTTAATTAGATGTTTTTTTTTATGTTTTATTGCAAAAATCACATAATTTTTCTGTACCGGGTCGACCCGAAACCCAATGTGCTAGCATGGCCTAACCCAAATTCATATGGTCTGAATGAGGAATATTTTTTTCCACCCCTACATTTATACCTTTACCCCTACAAATAAAATTAATTTCCAATTTTATCCTCCTACTATTTTCCACCCGCTCACAATTTTTCGTTACTTCATAAGTTTTCAGGAACCAAAAACTATACCGGAACAGTGAAGCAAAGGAACATTAGAAACAGGGGAACGCATATTTTTTGGATTTGGGTTCAAATGAAATAAGCCAAATAGAAAACAAAAAGGTAATTGAAATCATGATCTGAAGACACGGTAATATATAGATCGATGAATGAAATTGCTATAATTTAGATTGGAAAAATTGGGATGAAGAAAGGAACAAAAGAGTAGATCTGAAAATTCGTCGTTTTACCAAAAATCTTTTTCAACCTTTTTTGGATTGTAAATTATCTTGTATTAATTTCGGAAAACTTTTGTACACCGGAAATATTTTGTACGGGTAAACACAAATGATAGAAGGGGTAAAGGTATTTTGTACCGGGAGTAATGCTAGCAACACACCTTTTAACACACTCTTACTAACACACTCTCATTGATTGGACCACATCATCAAACTTTTTAACTTTTTGTTTGGTTACCGGTTATTAACCTACTAGCATCAAAATACTTTTAGTTTTTTTACTTTCTTTTTTTTTTTTTTAATTTATTAGACAAAAAAAACTTTCATCCAAGCATCCTCTGCAACTTCCACAAAGTCCATGTCCAAAATCTAGGCATTCTTCCTCCCGTGAACATTGAACCATTTTTATAATCCCTTCACCATGAACATTGTATCCCTATATTTTGCAAAACCCCAACAACAAATCTCCACTCCATCAAATCTCACTACCTAAAACTACAGCCCCTTCTTAAAAAATTCCATAGTCCATAAAAATACCATGGCCACACTTGGTAGTGAAGATCTGGGTAATTGGTAGTGAAGATCGAACAATAAAATAATAAAATTAAAATATACTTTAAAAACAATTAAAATAGGCAAATTGGTTCTACCGGTTAAAAGGTAATGGTTCAGAGAAATCAGATGATGTGGCCCAATCACTTGTGTTGTGTTCAAAAGAGTGTGTTTAAGGGTGTGTTCCTAGCATTACTCTTTGTACGAGTACCAAAGTCACATTTTGTGCGATTATTAGAGCCATGAGAAAAGGTGATTACAATGGTTTGAAATCCAGAAGCATCTTCCAATAGGATTCATAGCATCTATATGTTTTGTTTTTGGAGGAGGATAATGATGTAATGTTTTGTCTAAATCACCATATTTCCCTCTCAAATCACCCAATATGTAAAATATTCCCTCTCGATAATTCTCACCATTAGTGCCATTATGAACTAATATAAGAAATTGTCCATGCCTGCCATGACTACATCCTAAAATAAGAGAGAATGGACCCATTGGGTCTAACAAATACAGTAATTTAAACTTGTGACTTACGTTACGTTTGAAAATTTGTGTCATTGGAATCTTTCATTTCCATTATTATGCTCACTATGTGTACTACTAGTAACTAGTAATGACAACGTTTGTTTGGTTTAGATATATTTTAGGGTCTCGTGCAGGGACCGATCTACCTTAAGGCCAAGTGTGGCCATGGCCACACCAAATTTTTTCAATTTTTTGTATACATATGCATGCATGCATACATGTATGTATGTATGTATGTATGTATGTATGTATGTATGTATGTATGTATGTATGTATGTATGTATGTGTAGAGTTAAATATATTTTGTCCCGTGAATTTAGCTCAGTTGGTTGGGACATCGCATATATTATGTAGGAGTTGAGGTTGGTATTTCGGACACTCAATTTATTCACTAGATAACTAAATAAATAAAAAAGTTAAATATATTTTTGGTATCTATAAAATAGTTACATTTTAAATTTAGTCTTTACTTAATTTTTATTAAAGTTTTAATCCCTAAAAAAATATCATGAACTCAAAATTAATCTCTACTATTAAGAAAACTTGTATTTTTGAATGATTATGTCTTAGGCATGTTTAAAAAAAAGTTCATCTAGAAAAAAAAAAGAACACAAAATATTTGATTTTTGGGTCGTAATTTTAATTACATTTTAATTACGTTTATCTTGAATTGTTGTCATTTTAAAAAGTCATATTTAAATACATATCATGTCAAAAAATGATAAATAAAGAGAAGTACAATTATTTAGTGTTGTAAATTTCCACTTGCAGAAGTTAAATTTTAAATATGGTGAAGAGAATACTATACTTTTAATATTTCTTGTCTCTATTTTTTTTTGTTTTTTTAGCTTTTTCTTTTTGTCCCAAAATTTTAGTTTTTTTAAAAAGTAAGAGTAAAAACAACATAACATTTCAATATTTATTATTTCTTAATCTATCTGCGAAACTCTAAAATAACCAAAAATTTGAGACATATATTTCATGCTTGAATTCAAAATTATCATTTAAAACTTTTGATGCTGATAAATTTTGGCCACACCTAAAAAACAATCCTAGATCTGTGCCTGGTCTCGTGGAATAATTCTGACAGTAAAAACAAACTCAATAGATTTGAAAACACTTCTTGTGTTTGACACTTGTAGGCAAAATCTTGGTAAATAAAATTGATTTTGAGATTTGATAAATTAATTAGAAACATGCATGTGTGGATTTAACTGGGGTTTTTTCCCTCGTGGGATTGACGACTGTGGCCAAATATGAGAGAGCGTATTCTGAAAATCAACATATGTTCATACCTTTTGCATTTGACACTTTTGATTTTCTAACACTGGAGGCCGTGGATGTTGGTGTCTCACAAGTCTCAAAATGTTTTATTTAAAAGGATTAATTTTGCCATCCAAAAAGGGTTAGCGACACAGCTTGTTGCCCGTTTACCTTCCATTAAAGTGTAATTATCTCTATTTTTATTTGAAATATTTAATATGAAAAGGTCAATTGATTTGAGAGTCATAAATAATTCTAACAACAAAAAGAAAAGGTCAATTGATTTGAAAAGTCTTCTTGCGTTTGATAGGTAGAATTAGTTCTAATAGATGTATAACATGTTTGGATAGATGTTCAATTTCTTTTTCTTGGTCCCCACACTGTTATTTTTAGTCAAAAATAAAATAAAATAATAAGCTTCGATCATTTAATAATAAAAATAAAATAATATAGTAATTAATAAGTTCAATCAGAGGTCATTGTAAGAATTTTAGTTGATAGATATATTATATTTTATATGTAGGGTTGGAGTTTTAATCCGAAATTTTTCATTTATTCACCTAATAGGTGAACTTCTAACTATTAGAGGAGTAATTCATGCAATTCATGCAGTAACTTTTAGTAATTTTTATTCAGACTTTTCTAAACATACGCATAATTTAAGTTTGATGGCACATGTGAGAGGAGTAATTCTTAACTCCTAGTATATTTAATAAAATATTTTTTAACAATTGTGAATCCAATTTTAAAATATTACTCTAAAAGAAAATGTCTATGGTCAATTTATTTGTTTGTTAGAACGAGACAAAAATGCACTCATGTCAATGGAAGTCATACCACTTGATTTCCATCTAAAACATGATGGAGCTTATAAATTTGGAAAATAGAGATGCAATTTGTAAGGTTGCATCATGGGGTTTCTTGTGCTTCTTTCTCTCTTGCCAATCTTTATTCTGTTCATCATCCATATTATACTCAAAACAAAGAGTACTAGAAGAACATCATCAATTCCACCACCAGGTCCTAAACCACTTCCTATCATTGGAAATCTTCACCAAATTGACCCTTCATCACCACATCAATCCTTATGGAAACTTTCCAAAGACTATGGTCCTATCATGTCTTTGCACCTTGGCTATACCCCAACCATAGTAGTTTCTTCATCAAAAATGGCCAAAGAAGTAATGCGAACCCATGACCTTAAATTTGCAAGTAGACCATCTTCCCTAGGACTAAGAAAATTGTCTTACAATTGCTTAAGTTTGGCTTTTGGACCTTATAGCCCTTATTGGAAAGAAATGAAAAAACTTTGTGTTGTTCATCTCTTTAGCGCTCAACGTGTTCATTCTTTTAGACCCATTAGAGAAAATGAAGTGGCCCAATTGATTAAAAAGGTGTCACAATATGATGGTGATGAAAAAGGTGTGAACTTGAGTGAAACAACTATGTCTTTCACAAATACACTTATATGTAAGATAGCTTTGGGGAAAAAATATCTTTCTGATTATGAGGAAGAAGTTGAATTGGGAAGTGAACAAAGGAGAAGTTGTTATGAGTAATTCAATTCATCAAAATGCTGTTACTTGTTCTCTAAGTAATCTTTCTAACTACTTTGAATATTAGTTAGTTAGGTTTTGTTTGTACCATGTTTTGTGTTTTAGATTCAGTTAAGAGAATATAGTTAGTTAAGGAATTAGTTAGAGTTGGTTAGAGCTTACTTGAAGTGCAAGTAAAGCTAGGATATATAATGTGTATTTGTGAAATGGTTTAGCCTAAGGTGCTTTAATAAAATTCCTATTTTTTCTCTCATCTTCTCTAATCTTTCTCTTAGCATTCTTCTTCCATTAAACAAAGTGTGTGTGTGTTCATGGTTTGTTCATAACCATTTCAATTTCCAAAGTGAAGTGTGATTGCTTGATAAGCAAGCTATTGCTGCAAGTGATAGCAGTAGTTGCAGAATTGTAAATTCTGCTCTAACATCTGGTATCCAGAGCTCCTGGTTCGTTTCTTGGGGTGTTTCTTGAAGTGAAGTGAAGATGACATCTCACCCTAATGGCCATTTCCCTGCAACTTTTCCAATTTTAAACTCAAAGAACTATGATAATTGGTGTAAACAAATGAAGGTGGTGTTCTGTTATCAAGATCTTTGGAATCTTGTAACTGAAGGTGTTTCATCAATTGGAGAAAATGCCACGGAGGAAGAAAAGACTGCACATAAAGAGCTAAAGAAGAAAGATTTCAAAGCTTTATTCATAATCCATCAATGTGTTGATGGTGACAATTTTGAGAAGGTTGGTGACTGTGAATCTTCAAAGGAAGCTTGGGATATTCTTGCTCAATCCTTTGGTGGTGCAGAGAAAGTGAAAGAGGTAAGGCTTCAAACTCATAAGAGACAATATGAGTTACTTCAAATGGAAGATTCTGAAACAGTTAATGATTTTTTCACAAAAGTCACAAAACCTTTGAATCAAATCAAGAACTGTGGTGAAGTAATTACCACCAAGGCAGTGGTAGCCAAGATTTTGAGATCTTTGGCCCCAAAGTTTGATCATCTTGTAGTGGCTATAGAAGAAGCAAAAGATTTATCAACTTTGTCCAAAGAGGAGTTACTTGGTACCCTAGAATCTCATGAGCAAAGAATGAATGAAAGAAATGCAGTCAAGGCAAAATCTGAAGTTGCCTTGCAGGCTCAGTCAAATAAAGCCAAGAAGGGTAAGGGAAAATGGAATAAAGGGAAGGGAGGTAACAATAGTGCTGGGAATAAAAACTCAACTCAAGAAACTAGTTCTTCATCACATAAGGGTGGCAGAACTAGTTACAATGGAAATCATAGGGGTGATAGAGGTGGAAGAGGAGGTAGAGGTGGTTACAAGAAATTTGATAAAAGTAACATTCAATGTTACAATTGTCAAAAATATGGGCACTTTGCTGATGAGTGTAATGGAGAAAAGAAAGAGACCCAAGATGAAGATGCAAAGCTGGCTAAGCAAGAAGAAAATGAGACTTTGTTGATGGTAACCCTGAAAGAAGAAAGTGAAAGCAGTCAAGATCAATGGTATTTAGATACAGGTTGTTCTACTCATATGACTGGCAGAAAAGATTGGTTTGTGAAGATCAATCATACATCAAAGAACAAAGTGAAGTTTGCTGATGATTCAACACTTGCTGCTGAAGGAATTGGAGATGTAGCAATCAGAAAGAAAGATGGAGGAAGTGCTCTAATTTCTGATGTTCTATACATTCCAGGTATGAAAAGCAATTTACTAAGTGTTGGTCAACTGCTTGAGAAAGACTATAGAGTAGTGATGGAAGAAAAGATTATGAAAATTTATGATTCAAATGGCAAGTTAATTCTGAAAGTTCAAATGTCAAACAATAGAACATTCAAAATTGAACTTGACATTATGGAACATAAATGCTTAGCTACAGCTGAAAAGAGAAGTGAATGGTTGTGGCACTATAGGCTAGGTCATTTAAATTTCAGAGACCTTAGCCTCATGGAAAGAAAGAAAATGGTATCTGGCTTGCCTAATATCAAATTGCCAACAGAAGTATGTGAAGAGTGTGTACAGGCTAAGCAACATAGAAGCAGCTTCAGCAAAGATTCAGATAGAAAAACTACTGAATTACTTGAGGTAGTGTACTCTGATGTATGTGGACCAATGCAGGTAGACTCAATTGGTGGTAACAGGTATTTTGTGACCTTCACTGATAGTCATAGCAGAAAATTGTGGACTTACCTAATAAACAAGAAAAGTGAGGTGTTTGAAGTGTTTAAAAGGTTTAAGTCAAGTGTAGAGAGGCAAAGTGGTTGTAAGCTCAAAGTTCTAAGAACAGATGGTGGTGGTGAATACAAGTCAAAGGAGTTTACAACATTACTTGATAAAGAAGGTATCTCACATGAAGTAGTTCCACCATACACACCTCAGTCAAATGGTGTTGCTGAGAGAAAGAATAGAACCATTATGAATATGGTGAGAAGCATGCTCAATGGTAAGAACCTACCTAAAGAACTATGGGGTGAAGCAGTATCTACTGCTACATATGTACTGAATAGGTGTCCCACTAAAAGGCTCAATGATATCACTCCTGAAGAATGTTGGACTGGTAACAAGCCTAATGTTAATCATCTAAGGGTATTTGGCTCTGTAGCATATAGGCATGTGCCTGATCAACTCAGAAGGAAGCTTGATGACAAGAGTGAAGTGATGATACTAGTTGGCTATCACAATACTGGTGGATACAAGTTATTTGATCCAGTCAAGAGAAACATTGTGATAAGCAGAGATGTGTTAATTGATGAAGTAAAGAGATGGGATTGGAGTAAGGATAAGGAGATACAAACAGCCAGCATCATGTGTGAAGATAGTGAAGATATTGAAGATAGTGCAGTACCTACTCAAGCTCAAACTGGCAGCTCAAGGCCACAAAGACAAAGACAAATGCCTGCTAGATTACAAGACTGTGATATAATTGCTGATAATGAAGTAAATGAAGAGGGTGATCTTGTGCATCTAGCCTTTCTTGCTGATTCAGAACCAGTCAATGATAGTGAAGCATTGAAAAATCCAAAGTGGATAGCAGCAATGAAAGAAGAGCTGAAGTCAATTGAAAGCAACAAAACCTGGTCCTTAGTTGAATTACCATCAAATAAGAAGGCAATAGCAGTGAAATGGGTGTATAAAGTGAAGATGAGTCCACAAGACCAGATAACAAGATACAAAGCTAGACTAGTGGCAAAGGGGTTTCTTCAAAAGGAAGGAATAGACTATGAAGAAGTGTTTGCACCTGTTGCTAGAATTGAAACAATCAGACCTGTAGTTGCTTTAGCAAATGCTAATTATTGGTCAATTCATCAAATGGATGTTAAATGTGCTTTTCTAAATGGACCATTAAGTGAAGAAGTATTTGTGAAGCAGCCACCTGGTTTTGAAGTAAAGAATCAGTTAGCAAAAGTGTATAAGCTGCACAAAGCTCTATATGGCCTCAAACAAGCTCCAAGAGCTTGGAATAAGAGAATAGATGGTTATTTGAATAACATAGGCTTCAGCAAGTGTGTTGCAGAACATGGTGTTTATGTGAGAAAAGATCAAAACAAGGGAGTAATAGTACTGTGTCTCTATGTTGATGATCTATTGATAACTGGAAGTAATGAGTCATATATTGAAGAATTTAAGAAACAAATGATGAGAGAATTTGAAATGACTGATATTGGTCATTTATCTTATTTTCTTGGTATTGAATTTGTGAAGTGTAGAAAGGGATTAATGATGCATCAGAAGAAATATGCATCAGAGATTCTGAAGAGGTTTGATATGGTAAATTGTAATCATGCAATTACACCATCAGAACTTAGACTC
Source organism: Trifolium repens (assembly GCA_030408175.1). Taxonomy (NCBI): domain Eukaryota; kingdom Viridiplantae; phylum Streptophyta; class Magnoliopsida; order Fabales; family Fabaceae; genus Trifolium; species Trifolium repens. The sequence goes on from CP125848.1 coordinate 20,730,774, forward strand.
CAGCTATCAAAATGTGAGAATGAAGATAGTGTTGATCCAACAAAGTTCAGAAGCCTCATTGGATCATTAAGGTACCTGTGTAACACTAGGCCAGACTTGGTTTACAGTGTTGGTATTGTGAGTAGATTCATGGAAAATCCTAAGGTATCACATCTTGCTGCAGTGAAGAGGATACTTAGATATGTGAGAGGTACAACTGATTGTGGAATTCTATTTCCAAATTGTGATATTGGTAAGGAATGCAAGTTGATTGGATTCACTGATGCCAGTTGGTGTAGTGATCTGGATGATAGAAGATCCACTGCCGGCTACATGTTTTTCATCAACATTGCACCTATCTCACGGTGTTCTAAGAAGGAACAAGTTGTAGCCTTATCATCATGTGAAGCTGAGTATATAGCAGCTTCAATGTGTGCCACTCAAGCTACATGGCTGAAGACATTGATTGAAGAAGTGACTGGTGTTGATTCAGAAGCAGTTACAATCAAGGTGGATAATGTTTCAGCTATAAACTTAGCCAAAAATCCAATATCACATGGCAGGAGCAAGCACATTGAGCTGAGGTATCACTACTTAAGAGATCAAGTGGCAAAGGGACTGATAAGGCTAGAGCACTGCAGAAGTGAAGTTCAAATAGCTGATATCTTGACCAAGAGTGTTCAAGAGACTTAGAGACATGATGGGTGTGTTAGCATTAGATGAAATGAATTAGGTGATGTGTTATGAGTAATTCAATTCATCAAAATGCTGTTACTTGTTCTATAAGTAATCTTTCTAACTACTTTGAATATTAGTTAGTTAGGTTTTGTTTGTACCATGTTTTGTGTTTTAGATTCAGTTAAGAGAATATATTTAGTTAAGGAATTAGTTAGAGTTGGTTAGAGCTTACTTGAAGTGCAAGTAAAGCTAGGATATATAATGTGTACTTGTGAAATGGTTTAGCCTAAGGTGCTTTAATAAAATTCCTATTTTTTCTCTCATCTTCTCTAATCTTTCTCTTAGCATTCTTCTTCCATTAAACAAAGTGTGTGTGTGTTCATGGTTTGTTCATAACCATTTCAATTTCCAAAGTGAAGTGTGATTGCTTGATAAGCAAGCTACTGCTGCAAGTGATAACAGTAGTTGCAGAATTGTGAATTCTGCTCCAACAGAAGTAGATTGCAAATTTTACTTATTAAAGTTCAAGCTTTGTTGATAGAATCAAAGGAACTCTTAGGAGGCTCGATAAAACTTTCAAGGAATTGAATTTTTTTTTATAGTTTTCACCACCAGTTTAATATGATTCGGGAGTCAGTTCTGACATCAAGTGGTTCCAGCCCCCTCCCGATCGTAGTTGCGGGGGATCGAACCGTGGTCCCTGCTACTAAGTTCAGTGTCAATCACCACTGAACCAATTAATAATTGGTTTCAAGAAATTGGATTTGATATACCAAAGAATCATTGATGACCATTTGGATAATTTAGGAAGGCCTAAAAGCAAGGAAGAAGAAGTAGTTGATATCATTGGTATATTATTGCAGATGATGATTGATCACTCACTTTCTTTTGAGCTCACTCCTCACCACATCAAAGCTTCGCTTATGGTATGAATTAAACTCATCCTTGTCTCGTTGAAATAATTTGACCTCTAGTTTTAGATTTTTTTTTTTTTTGGTTTCCCACAAGTTTTTCTTCAGCCTCCATGGTACAATCTTGTTTTTGACACTGTTTAGTACTAAACGTGGACCCCTTTCCAAACTAAAATTTGAACTTTGGTTCATTTGTGAGAAACTAGTCAATTCTGCTAGACCTAGCACTGGGAAGAACTATTAATAATTTAAGAAAGAGAAATTATTTGATTTTTTTTTTACACATAATATTTGATTTCTTAAAACTCATAAATCAACAATTCGTCTTCAGAAATTAAGACCCCTATTTAAATTAGGGTCATGCTAACCGGTGTTCCCGAAGCACTGGTTAAGGATACCAAAAGAGAAAATTTTAAATAACACTTTTTACATTTTTGAAGAGTTAACCGCACAAACTCCAATACTATATTACTACATTTGGTTCTTTAAACAGTGTCCCGGAGATACCGTTTAACATTTTCCTTTAAATTATATAGCTTACCAAAAGTAATCTCCCAATAGTGCGACTTATTGTCAAATTAGTTCTTACAAATTAACAAGGCTAAGTTTTCATACATCATTTAAAATTGGGATTTTTTTTTTGTCTATTCGTAAATTTCTGTGTAAATACATGGAAGAATTTGTAATTTACTCCTCATATATCCTATGCAGTGATGTAGTGTCTGCAAGGAATCAACCACTAATATTGTCTTGTTTCATCTCTTTCTCTAAAACAATACTATAATTCAATCAAATATGTAATTAATTGCAAAAGTATTATGTTTTACAATTCAATTTTTTTTAGATGTTTTACAATTAATTAGACTCACAAAATGATTATGTGCCTAAAATTATTTTTATATGGATTTAGATTGTGTGTAATGTGACTACATGTAGTTAGCCACATTTAGACTATCTTATATCTTCATCAGTCTAAATGTTGTTACAAAGATTCATTAAATTAGACCACCAAATAAGTTTTATATATGTTGTTGTATTATTGTTAAATTACTCAATTAGGAAATAAGTCGAAAATTTGGGGTGAGAAAAATCATTTGTAATATTTCAATTCATCCGTCTACGTACATATCCTACTTCAATAAATAAGATAATATATTGATTAATAGTTAAGTTTATGTAGAATATATATATATATGCAGGAGCCTTTGTTTGGCAGAGGAGAAATAGGAGAGAAATAGAGAGGAGAGAAAAAAAAGCACGAAAATCATTTTCGTGCTTTTTTTTCTCTCCTCTCTATTTCTCTCTTATTTCTCCTCTGCCAAACAAACCCAGGAGGAACCGACACAAGTGCAGCAATAGTGGTTTGGGCTATGACAGCATTGATGAACAATCCTGGAGTCATGAACAAGGTTCAAATGGAAATCAGAAACTTATGTGAAGACAAAGATTTTATAAATGAAAATGAAATTGAAAAGCTTCCTTATCTTAAATCAGTGGTCAAAGAGACACTGAGATTATTCCCTCCAACACCATTACTAATTCCAAGAGAAACTATACAAAATTGTAACATTGATGGCTATGAGATTAAAGCAAAAACTCTAGTGTATGTTAATGCATGGGCCATAGAAAGAGATCCTGAGAATTGGGAAGATCCTGAACAGTTTTATCCTGAAAGATTTTTTATGAGTTCGGGTGATTTTAAAGGGAATAATTTTGAGTTTATATCATTTGGAAGTGGTAGAAGGATGTGTCCAGGATTGAACATGGGAGTGCGCACTGTTGAACTTACAATTGCGATTCTTGTTCGATCTTTTGAATGGAAATTGCCTAATGGTTTTGATAAGGATCAAGTGTTGGATACACAAGTGAAACCAGGAATCGTTATGCATAAGAAAAATGATCTTTATCTTGTTCCTAGAAAAAGAATACCATAGTCTTTTGTACTATTGGCACTATATTCTGTTATGTGCTTGCATCAAAGTTTCTATTATTTACTAGACTAGATGAATTGTTGTGGTTTCAATAGTAAGAGTTTGTCTTGAATAATGTCTTAGAATCTTACTATTAAATTGTTGTAAACTTGTGGTGGGTGAAAATAAATGTCAAATGATTTAAGATTGAACTACATTGTGTTGGGTGATCTATAATGAACATAATTATTTAACAAGTTTGACCCGGCCTATATGGGCCATGTGGGTTAATGGGTCAACCCATTAATTTTATTGAGATAAGATTGAATATAAGTGTAAATAATTTTTAATTTAATACTAAATATCAATTAAATTCTAATTTGATTCATGTAAATATAAATTAATAAATTTAATGATTCATATATTAATAGTTTTAAAAGTGTTATATATATATATATATATATATATATATATATATATATATATATATCCTTTTTATTAAGCTTACATATTTAAATATATTTTTATTAATAGTGTTTTATTTAAATATATTTTTATTAATAGTGTTTTAATTAGATTTTTTTTTTATGTTTTATTGCAAAAATCACATAATTTTTCTGTACCGGGTCGACCCGAAACCCAATGTGCTAGCATGGCCTAACCCAAATTCATATGGCCTGAATGAGCTAGAGCTAGAAAACCCAATTGTATTTGGGTTATGATATTTGAGACCTAACCCATGAAGATTTCTCTTTAGACCTCTCGCATTTCTTTTTTACTCTCTTTATTGATGTTTTTACCCCTTCAAGGTATTTCAGTTTTTACGAAGCAAATTAGTTATAGGTTCGGTTTTTTCCATTGATTACTTCAGTTCGTAAAAACCAAAATTTAATGCTCAAATTTTTACACAATTTCGAGGGGCAAAATGAGATTTAATGAGGGTAAAGAAACGCGAGGGGATGAAAATAGAGTTTTGAACGAGAAGGGCTAAAATCACTTGATACCAGAACTGACCCCCGAATCAGATTAAACTGGTGGTGAAAGAAAAAAACTAAAATAGAATTTTGATTGAAAGTCCACTTTTTATTACCACAATACCCTACTTACCCTATAGATTCAGAAAAAGCTACTGACGTGCTGCTTTTCTTGCAGGTGGCGACACTACCAGTTCCACCATTGCTGTGTAGGCGGCGCCAACTTAGTAAAGAAAAAAATTGGTCACAACTTTTTTACTTCTTATTTTTATGTGACAAACAAGTAATCAAACCCATCCAACAAAGTAGAAATGGTTGTCCAAAACATCTTCATTCCATTATTATAAGTATAAATGGAGAACTCCTTTAATTTGATGCACTAGAACGGATCACAATTGACTCTCACATATCTCCAGACTTCAACAGATGATTTTTCAGATTTTTCACAAGGACATCCATGGTTATGTTGTGTTCTTCATCCATCTGCATTATAGTTATAGCAACTTAGAATTTCACATTATTCTAATATTACAAATTAGAGAAATACAAACTATAGCTATAGTTAACTGATATATTTTTTAAGTGTTCAAATTTACAAAGTAACTGGATTTTGATTTATTTTTTAAAAATGAACCAACACCCACAAAGATAAGTTAAAAAAAGTATATGATGTTAAATATACTTCTCTTACAAGTACCATTTTACTTTGAACAAAGATCCACAATTAGAATTTATCAAAATATTATAATAGCCAATTTAAGCTAAATTACATTTTTATTCCTTAAATTTATTTTAAACTTCATTTTAGTGCGTCAAGTTTTTTCATTCCGCTTTAGTCTCTTAGGTTTTAAAAAATTGGCATTTTGATCTCTTAAAAATTACAAACATTAAGTACTTTAGTTTTTTCTATTAGTTTTTCTTTTATTAAGCAAAAACTGAATTATAAGAAATATAAAGGGTGCCCAACCCTTACAATTCAAATACGACCATTTTAACTGCTTTGAAAGCAAGCTAAATGATTGTTACATCAATTAGAGAAAACTAATTTGATATTACTACATCGGTCTATATATCAAAACCACTAAATAAAAATAATTTAGTCCACTAGGGTGGTTACATCGGGCTCCTCTAAACAAAATATTATTTCGCATGCGCTTAATACACTATGGTGTTGCCAACCATATAATGTGCTTGAAGCACTTGTTGAATTAGATTTTCCTTTGAATTGATCAAATATTTCCTATATCATATTAAGTTTTGGTTATGACGTCTCACCCAACAAAAAGAAGAAATGGAAATAAGAGAACCCTTGATTGACTCAAATGAAAAACTAGAATAACAGACCAAGTGCTACATTTGCAATTTTAAGAGATTAAAGTAGAATAAAAAGAAGGTTAAATTACATTTTTGCCTCCCTAATTCAGAAATAGTTACTTAATTAAACTCCTAAATTTAGTCCCTTTTGTGAAAAGATGATCCCCATTGAATATGATTAAGTCAACGTACACGTGAATAATGTCTCATATGTCACGTCAGCATACCTTGCCACATATGTTGATGTGATATGTGATTCACCGCTCACATGGTCATACAAGCTATTTTGGCATGTGAGTCACCGTACACGTGACAAAATATATTGATGTGGCATGTGCGTCATTATTCACATGTGCGTTGAGTTGGTTAAAATTAATGGGGACCAATTTTTTGCAGAAGGAGTTAAAGTTTCGGAGGAAAAAGTGTTACTAGAAGTGTAGTGGGAGTAATACACTTAAAATGAATTAACTTAATATTTTATTGGATTAAAGAAGATAGTTTCATACCTGAGCAAAAATGTTGATTACAAGAATAGAAGCACCGAATGGTAAGATGCTACTAGAAGTTATAGTGAGATTGAACTTTTCAAGCAATTCATGAATTTTGAGCACTATGTCCTTTTGCTTCTCACAGTGAATTCTAATGAGCACTTTCTTTTCTACAACTCTAGCTTCAATCTCGAGCAATGATTCTGAGTACTTCTTTTTATTTGATGAAGCTTTTGATTTCCATTTGAATATTTCTGAATTTACTATGTTTTGATTCTCCAATTCTTTAATGCGATTCTGTAGCTGTTTCGTGTAACTCACAGCTTCACCAAGTACATAACACTTGTCCATCTATAGTTACAAATTACAATATTATTATTATTAAGTCATATAAGAAACTAATTAACCTTCCTTGCCAAAAAAAAGAAAAAGAGCTCAACATGTTTGTATAAGACAAGTGTTTTTTAAAATTAAACAACATGACATGATATGTAATAATGGCTAATGTTACGGTGGACCACATTCACAAGTGGTCCACCGTGGATAAGTGATCTATCGAATACAAATTTTATAAAATTTACTGGTAGATTGAAAGTTTATATTTTATAGATCATTCTTAAAAAAATTTAGAAAAATTGAAAATCATTTGATATTTTATTGGGATTTATTAAGATTTACAGTATTTAATAAACCGTTAATCTTAATGGATCTCAATAACATATCAAATGATTTTCAATTTTTCTAAAATTTTCTATAGATGATCTATATAATATAAATTTTCAATGCAACGGTGAATTTTGTAAAATTCATATTTGTTGTAGCATTATTCACAAGTAATCTATCATGGACCACTTGAAAAAGTACTCCATATTAAAATTTGCCATATAATAGATACATCACTGAACAATAATTCTCAAATATGTATATAAAAGTCAATGAAAAGCATAGGTGCAGTATGAGCTGGAGCTTGATACACATACCAATGTAATAAAAGCATAAGTTGAAATATTATTTTTGTCTATGTTTGCGAAATTTTAGTTTTAATCCATATATTTTTTTTGTTGTAAATATAATCTTGTTGGTTTTAGTCCCTCCCAATTATATTTGTAGTTAATTGATAACTAATTAAATTCAATATATTACCATTTTAATAAATTTTTAAAGTCAAATTTTGTTTATATATATATATATATATATATATATATATATATATAGATATATATATATATTAATTAACTAATATTTTGAACCACTAATTAAAAGCATAAAAAGAATAAATTTTATATTAAAAATTTCATTTTATATATTTTAAAACGAAACATATTTTAAGATAATTTTACTACATTTAATTTCTTTAGCTAGTATTCAAGGAAAATATTAATTAACTATGAAGCACGGACACCAGACACGATAAGGACACTGACACGGCGACACCAATAATAATTTAGAAAAATGACATAATTCAGTGTAATCATAAGTATCGTGTCGGTGTCGGACACCGACACAGACACATCTAATCCGGGAAATGTTCGTACTTTATAGTTAATTAATATATTTTTTTTTTGTTTTGTAACTTTCATCTAACAGTGTTTTGTTCGAACAAGTCCATCTGACAATGTCTATATCATATATCATGATTTTTATAATTATTCATTAGAAAAAGACAGATGAATTTATGAACTCGATCCCCACCTTAAGATGAAAATATATATATATATATCATCTAAAATATTATGAGTGCATTTGAATTGATTAATGAACAACTTAAATTTGTCTATATCACACGTAAGTGAGTGCGTTTAAGGTAAAGAATTATTTTGGTATCACATAATTCTTCTAAGCGTTTTTTCTTTTGGCAAGGTTTTGAGTGTTTAGTTTCTCATAAAAATAAAATTTAAATTAATTTATGATATGTTTACATCTATAATAAATTTATTTGATTTATTATAACAAAGAGATTAATTTTGTCTACAGTATAAAATTGTGAAGAACTACGTTGGATTGTTAGAAAATTGTGAACAAAAATGAATCTTCACTCTAGAGTTTATTATAATAGTATTACTATATTTCTTTGTTTTTAATAATATCTCTTTCTTACTGTCAAAAAATAATATCTCTTTCTTCTTTGCTCAAAAAAATAATATCTCCTTTTTCTCCAACTTTAAAAATTATTTTTAGCTTAATGTATTAATAATTTTTTTGGAATTGGTTATAAAAAAGTTTATTCTTATAAATTATAGTTATTATAAAATCATTTTATTTGTTAATGAGTTCAACCAAGAGGGAGTAGGGTTTAGCGGATAGATTCATACTTGACGAACAATATCAAAAAAAAAAATTTTGTCAGGTAGCCTTGCGGCAAAAAATTCACCACTTAAAGGTGAATAAGTGGACATATCGGGTTCGAACCCCGGTTTCTACATAAATGTGCAATGTCCTTTATCTATTGAGTTAGGCTCATGAGGACAATATCAAAAATCTTTATTAAAAGAGATACGCATATTTAGTGAAAACGTATGAAAAAAATAAAATAAAGAAGTCATAGATGAAGCTAATTACCTTTTTCAAGCCGGGTATCATGGCTGAAAGTGCTATGATATTCTCAGTTAATTCCCTTCTCCTTTTCCTTTCAGCCATTAAGTTATCTTGTATTGTCTCACATGACCTTCTAACCTTTTTTGTTACTTTATCTTTCACTATAGTCCTTCTTTTATGTGACATCGGTTCAACAATTGAGTTATCAAAAGATAAAAGGTATGAAGTTGGAGGAGAACCAACACATGATGATCTTTCCAAAGACATGATTGAATTGGAGCTATTACTTTTGTGGATTAATGTTTCATTTTCTTGATCACACATTAAACTTGTCTCATCAAAAGACAAAATACTATTTGTGGGGCTAGTGGCAATACCTGCAGAAGTTGTACCAATGTTTTGGATTTTATTTGAACAAAGATAAGATGAGGTTTCACATTGTGGTTGCTCAAGGATTATATCTTTGAGAAACTCTTGCTCATCAAATGAGTTACTACTTTGATTCAAGTCTTCATCTTCCATTTCCTATGACAATTAATTCATTCAAAGAGGGAAAAAAATATTATATATACATGTACCAACAATATCAATTTTATATATAATTAATATATATAGTCAAATTATGTACCATATGAAATATAGTTTACCATATAGGAAATCAAATTCTCCAATGATTCCTCCATCTTTTTTGCAAAGTGAAGTGAACTACCACTTTGCATAAGCTTGACATAAAGTTGCTAAGTGTTGTAACTTATATAGTGAAATTAATATTATATGCAATTATTTGTGCCCACTTGATTCACGTTTTAGATGGAGTGGTCTTGGCCACACATGACGAGACCATTTTTTTGTCTTATTACGACTCTTTGTTGAAAATTATATTAGATCTCTTGATTTGAAAATTATATTATAGATCTTAAGTCTTAACGAATCTAAATGAAGATTTTATTTTATTAAATATTACTATTTGAGATGGTTGATAAATGGTAGAATTATAAAATTTTAACAACTACACATTATGAATTATGATTATAAACTAATTAACCACAATAATACAATGCAGGTACTCCAGCGACTAATTTTTTTAAGAGCCTCCACCAAGTCACTCTTGGTTAAAGAAAATACAAGATGGCAATAAGCAAGTGAGAAATTAAATCGATGGAATATATTAATAGCCATATAATTATTTAATACTCGATCCCTCGCTATAGCAACAATGTTTTAAATTGTTTGCGAGTTTGGAGGGAGGAAAGTAACTTAAAATAAATAAAAAAGAGGAGATGTGAAGAGTTTTGATGTGTTGAAGTAGTATTGGATGAGGACTTTGTCTCTATAAATATTATAAAATTCTTTTTTAGTTCTTATAAAAAATTTCAACAACTTTCGGTCCTAAAATATTTTCTATCATAATTTTTATTCCATTTTTAAATCAACTCATATGTATCATTTGAAATTGTGATTTTCTTTTTTGAGCTTAAAAGAACAAACAAAAGGTTGTGATGAATTTCAACAACTTTCGATCCCCTAAAATATGTGACGTCATAACTTTTTGTTTGTTTGTAAATCAACTCACGCATATCATTCAAATTTTGATTTTTTTTTTTGAAAGAAAGGTGCTTATAGCATTTCATTAGCAATATAATGTTCAATACAATGGGGTACATCAATATAAATCGTGGGACTAGGCAGAGAAGGAGGCAACCCGCGCTAAAACGTGAGCTACCTCATTGGCTTGTCTCCTGTTAAACTCAACCCGAGAGTTTGTGAAGAAAGTATAAAAGAGTCGTCTATTCTCAGACATAAGTTGTCCGAATTCCGTGACATCCGGCCGATGATGATGGAAAGCATTTGTGACCATTTTAGAATCTAAGGCGAAATCAATGTGATCCATATGCATATCACGAAGCCACTGAATCGCGAAGAACAATCCCATGGCCTCACCAAGTGGAACTGAAAGCCTTGGGGAAAGATGAAGAGTTTTGGCCAAAACGAAAGTGCCTTCGGCGTCCCGAATACACATCCCTATACCGGTCCTATTAAGGGACTCAGAGAAAGAAGCATCAATGTTGCACTTCAATCTACCTTGCTGAGGGTGTTGCCATGTCGTAGTGGACAAGGTTGGCGAGGCCGGGCCGTTGTGCATTCTCGTACGCCCATGATGCAGGGCTCTGTGAGGTGACGTGTCTTCAGTGACTGAGTTAGCAGAACTCCAGTCTTCGATCAGATGAAATGCTCTGTCTACCACCTGGGCTACTGTTTCATCGGTACCTTGCCAAAGTTTGATATTACGATGTTTCCAGAGACTCCAGAGAGTTACTGTAAAACGTTGACAGTCATCATTATTAAAAAATTGTAGAAGCGTAAACATGGTTTCGGTCAGTGAGCTCCCATTAGTACGAGACTGTTGGATGTCAGCCCATAAGCCAGTCTGTTGCCAAACCTGCACAGAAAAAGGACAAGTAAAACAAATATGATCAAGATCCTCCTCTGAATCGTTGCAGACAACACACGTCAGAGGACATTGGACGCCCTTATCTTGCAGTCGCCGCCTGGTAGGAACCACATTCCTACAGATACGCCAAATCAAATTTTTTATCTTAGGAGGAGTTTTTAGACGCCATATACCCTGCCAGAACCCTTCCTGACGCAGATGGGAGGAGTCCGTAAGAACTTCAACACACAATCTGTAAGCACTCTTGACCGAGTAAAAACCATTCTTCTCTACTCTCCAAATTAGTCTGTCCTCGCCGACTTGTTCTAACAAAGGAGTGTTTAGTATCTGCCTAGCAATCTCTGGGCTAAAGACCTGTTGGACGACCCCCAAGTTCCAAGTTTTAGTAGTAATATTGATGGGACTTTGAACTGAGGGACCGGTGGGAATTTGAGACAGATCGTGGTTACCTTCGATACAACCTCCGTCGGCGAGCCACGGTTCACACAGGATATGGATAGACGCACCAGAACCAATACACCAACGAGCTCCACCTCTCACAATGAAGCGAGCCTGAAGAATACTGCGCCAGACATAGCTGGGATTGTGTCACAAGGAAGCGGTCAAATAAGTACCATTGGGAAAGTATCGTGCCTTGAAGATACGCGCAACAAGGGAATTAGTATCCGTCTGGAATTTCCAACCTTGTTTGCCAAACATCGCTAGATTAAAAGCCGTGAGATCTTTGAAACTCATCCCACCGTGAGTCTTGTGCATAGCCAGCCTCTCCCAAGACATCCAGTGTATGCCTCTGCTGTTAGGACCACCACTTCCCCACCAAAAAGAATTCATCATTTTCTCTATACCAGTAATAATAGTGGCAGGTAAAAGGAATATACTCATAACATAAGAGGGGATCGCCTGAAGCACCGATTTGATCATAACCTCTCGACCAGCTTTAGAAAGACATTTACTGCTCCAAGAGTTAATCTTTTGCCAGACACGATCTTTTATAAAAGAAAAGACAGTCGTACGATTCCTACCAATTATCGAAGGTAACCCGAGATACTTGCCAGTTCCAAGGACAGCTTTAACCCCCATGATAGCAGTTATAGACTGCCTCAATACATGTGAAACGTTCCTACTATAATATATTTCATATTTGGGGAGACTGATGGACTGACCGGAGGCTGCCTCATACAGGCTAAGAATGTTCTTCATAGTTTGGGCCTGCCTGTCACAAGCTTTAAAGAAAAGAAAGCAGTCATCAGCAAATAACAAATGGGTTACCCGAGGGGCACCTCGACAAATAGCAGTACCTGTAAGGTCGCTTGTGGTTTCAGCACGGCGGATAAGGGAAGAAAGCCCTTCAGCACACAAAATAAACAGATAAGGGGAGAGGGGTCCCCTTGTTGGAGTAAGCCCTAAGAGCCAATCTATTTTCATAGTATTTGCTTTAGGACTTTGAATATAAATATGGCATTTCTTCATTATGTTTGTAGGAGTCCAAAATAATGAAGTCCCAAGAATAGATAGTCCGTTTAAAGAAATATTAAGTGTGACTTAATCATGAGATTCTATTAAACATAAGGACACTATTCTTAAAGTATCCGTAGTCGAGCTTTATGGTGAAATGGGATAACCTTAAAGCGTAAAGACTATTATGAAGATAGACTGATGATCGCATCTCATGGATCATGGGATAAGGAGTTATCAAGTCTTGACATAGGTATAAATATTAAGAGTAATATTTATACCAGATTGACCCGCTATGAGAGTACTACATGCAAAGTTATGCAAAGTGTCATAAGTTACTCTCATGGTGATAATGGTGTAAGCCGCCCTTAGACCTGAAACCACTTTGTACCCTAGATGTGGAGTCAAGTGCTTTGTTGCTGATCTAACGTTGTCCGTAACAGGATGACCATAAAGGCAGTTAATGGGTACTTCACAAAGCATGCTGAGGGACAGTAGTGACCTAGATGGAATTTGCCAATCCTGCATAACAGGATAAATGTCATGGGCCCAATATTGAACTGGACAAAGATGACACTAAGTATGCTTTGTGTTCAATATAGACATAAAGGGCAAAGGGGTAATTGTACACACTGATATTATCACTAGAGGTTGTGTTTTAGATCACATGTTAATTTCTCATAACTTGGGTAGCAATGATGTGTTGCTAGATACCGCTCATTGTTTATTATATTAAATAGAGAATTTAATACAATTGCCAACGTTATGGAAACCTACAAGGGCCACACACATAAGAACAGGCTAGTGTGAAATTGGAACACCGTAAGGTACGGTGCACCTCAGAGAATTAAGGAAATATGATAAGGGTATCATGGTAATTAAATAAGCGTATCATAATTTGTTATGAAAAAGAAAGCACTCATGTGTACATGACACATGGGGGTGCGTTTCTTAAAAGATTTATTTAATTAAAAGGTTTTAGTATAATTGTGGTCCAATGACAAATAGTTTGTCTTGGTGCACAAGACAAGTGGTTCTATAAATAGAATACTTGTGAGAAAGAAAATCACTTGATGAAAATCAATTGCTAAAACCCTAAATCCTAATTCCTCCCACCTCTCACTAGAAACCTTCATTCTTGGAGCTAGCACTCTTCTTGGAGGTAGCCGTTCGTGTGGACTAGCTAGAGGCGTTCTTCGTAGACATCAACGCTCGTGATCGATTTTGGTTCGTGACTCAAAGTGTTGATCACCAACCGTTCGTGAAAGAAAGGATTTTCGACAAAAGGTAAAATCCTAAACACAAACTCATGCTCATTCGTAAGGATCTCTAAAGGAAAATTTTTATATTCCGCTGCTTTTCTATTACTATTTTCCTTCAGTGGTATCAGAGCCACTTACGAATCCATGAGATTGATGTTTGTTTATTTCATGAATTCAGTTTTAATATGATTAAAACGGTTAATAAAAGATTAAAATCGAGTAATTAAAATTTGACGATTGTTTGTGTATAAATTGGATGATTAACATTGAAACGGCTCCGGAATCCGACACTTGTATGGTGGAGCATGCGATATGTTGATTGTCCTAAGGTTACACGAACAAGAACGGTCAATACTTACATGTGATGTAAGTTTTGTGTATGAATTGGGTAATTAACATTGAAACGGCTTCGGAATCCGACACTTGTATGGTGAAGCATGCGATATGTTAATTGTCCTAAGGTTACACAATCAAGAACGGCCATAAACTTATATGTGATATAAGTGATCGTGATGCAAAACGGTGTATTTGATGCATCGTTCATAATTTCGTTCATTAAAACAAATTATGAAAGTTATTTGATATTGGATTGATTCATGTTCATTTGCTTTGGAATCCGACAGTAGTATGGTGAAGCAATGACATGTTAATCAATCATATTGAATTTCGGTCATAAAAGGTTTTGACGGCATGAAATTATTGCATTAGGATTCGCGACAACACAAGGGTTGTGTTGTCAAAGAGGTGCTGATTGCGTGTCTGCGCTATGGCGCAGGGTATGTTGCGCTATGGCGCAGCGACCAGAGAGACCTGCGCCATGGCGTGGGGCAGGCTGCGCTATGGCGCGGCTGGCATCGGTTGATTTTTGATCGTTCGCCGAAATTTTAATTTTAATTAATTAATCTACACGACTTAAATTGATAGTAATTATAAATATGTTTATTGTTATGATTTGTGATGATCAATTAAGGGTTGCACAAATGTTGTGTCATTAAAATTAGGATTTGCAAAACGTATCAAGTGTTGATGCGAAAAGTAGATGATAAATATATTTAATTTTGAAATCGTTTCAAAATTCTAGAAATATCTTTTAAAATTGTTTTAAAAGATAATATCATCAATTTTGGAAATATTTTATTCAAAAGGGTTTTGATTAAATAATTTTCCATATTTGACAAATATATTTAATTATGAAATCGTTTCAAATCTCTAGAAATATCTTTCAAAATTGTTTTAAAAGATAATATTACCAATTATGGAAATTTTTTATTCAAAAAGGTTTTTGATTAAATAATTTTCATATTTGGAGAATTGTCAAAAGATTTAATTCTACTTTAAAATAATGTCATTTATTTTAGCAAATTTTGATTCGAAATATTTAATTGTGAATTAAATATTTGAATCAAACTTACCTGATTTGATCAATCGCCGAATTTAATTAATTATGAGACTTTAATAATAAAAAAGTTTGTTTGTTATTATTATATTTGATGATCGGTTATGGCCTTAGTTTATTTTATTGCATTTGGTTTTTAAATACGGCCTGCGTGTCGTGCCTTATCTCTATTCTCTATATTCTCTTCTCATCCACTCCCTCGTATGTAAAACGAGTATTCTTTTATATTATTATGTAATATTATGAAGAAGAAGAACAATGGAGGTCAACCTTGGAGATCATGCTTGGAGAAGTATAGATCGTTTTAGGTTAGATTAGGTTCTCTCATTGGCTTGAGAGAACAAATGCGCTAGGGGCCATAACTGTTTCATTTTATTTATTTATGTATGTTGATGCATGTTTACTTGTATGTATGTTGAAGCATGTGAGTGTCGATTTATATGATAAATAAGCCGGTGAGATCAAACTAATTAAAATCCCTCAAGAGACACATAAGAGATTAATAAAGAAGATATGGGTTCGCCCACCGCGAAGTATATTTCTTTAATAATAAAATATGTGGATATTAAGTTTATGCTTTCCAAATTTTAGAACTCATCAAGACCAGTATCGAACAATGTAGGTTCGCCCACCGCGAAGTGCTTGTTTTACATTGGTAAGGTGCGATGAGATAATTGTAATATCCAACTTCTAAAATTAGGGTCAAACTTAACTAAACTAAATATAATAAGATTATATGAGTTTAGAAGCAAGAGTTGGGAACGATTCATAAGATGAATTAGAATAAGGAGTTATTCACCCAACTGAGATATTCGAGAATTGTATGAGATACAATTGGAAGGAGTTCCTACCTAAATAACTGAGTTTTGTGTAATCCGCCCACCGCGGACTTAGAACAAAGTGAAATATGGATCTCGACCCACTAGAAAATCTTCCAACGGGATTTTCCGAATCAAATGATGAGGGTCATTTGTTTTGAATAAAATAGTGGGAGCGTATTTAATTAAAGACCAAATTAAATATGATTAAGTCATAATATTTTACATATCTTTGTAATTAGAAATACAATACATATTAAGTTGTCCTTATGAAGGACAAGATTTTCAGAAAGGAGTTTCTGTATTGGTACAAATTGATAATTGTTCTCAAATGCGAGAAAACTATAAGTCTTGAACTATAAACTGTGAACAACCTACTATAACTAGATTGGAAAAGGGATACTTGTTAGAAGCATCAAGTTGACGTCTAGATATAGAATATATAATAAATGATGTGATCATTTAATCTCAAGTAAGATCTTTTGAAAGAACTTTAAGAGTATGATAAATTTCTCAATGGATCAAAGAGTTGATCATAGGTTCAATCCAACAAATTATAATGGAATAGATATAGACAAAATTGTTTTGAATATCTACTGGAATTTGTTGAGTTGAATGAGAATTAATTTGCACTATCAAAGATTTGAGATATAATATAAATAAGATTTATATTCCTCTTATTTGAATAGTACAAAATGGTTGTCAAATTAGAACGGCTATGGTTAGACCATTAAATAAAAATGACGTAAATAGTTCTTGGAAGAGTCAAACCAAAAGTATGAAGTGAGACTTCAATAATGCACATATTGTTATAGAAAGTCAAAATTTCTATTTCTACATCAAAAGTATATGATACAAGATGTTGAATCTCAATTTTTCGAAAATAGAGATGCTTAAAGAATTAGAACATTGGCTATAATTTTAAGTCAACCCATATTTAGAATGAAAATTGTTTCATTGATAATGAGATCTTATGCAATGACTTAAAATCGAGTTTGAAATGGAACACAATAATTGTTATTGAATTCCATCTAGTAATAGAAGTAGCAATTGTATATCTTGTATTGACAATATATGAATTGTAGCCTTAAATGATAAGACAAGTAATGGTCCTATCATTTAAGCAAAGTCTTCTATACTATTACTCCAAGTCAAGTAATGGACTAGGGTTCCATGGTCTTGATAGGGTTATCTATAACAATCGTGATAAGAGCCAAATATGATTTGGACCTTAAATATATCAAGAGCATTGTTGTTTAGTACAAATATTCGATGTGTCAATAAAATAACGCATGACCTATTTGAACAATATACATGAGATGTATGTCGACCACTAAACATATTTGGTATATTAAGTTTATTTTACTTCATTAACATTGATGATTAAAATCATTAGATGTTGGTAGGTGTATGACACCAATTAGAAATCTTTGAATTTGTCAAAGAAATTCAACAATGAAGAAAATAGAACTCGACAAAAGTATTTAAGTTATATGAATGAGTCATATCAGTAAATACTTAATTAAAGGACTATAATAACTATTTTATCACATCATGTTTGACATGATTTAAGGATAGTTTAATTATATATTGACTCTTTCTATAAGTCTCTTTACTTATAATTAATCTTCACCCACAATTAGTTCCCTTTTAAAATGATCATAAAGACACCATATGCGATATGGAGGTAAGAGTACCAAGTTTGTCTTTATGAGAATTTTGGATTAAAATTTATTAGATAAATCTAAATTCCAAATGAATGAATGAATAAGTGGAAATATCCTAAAGAAAGGGATATTGGTCCTATATCACTCTTAAGGACAAAAGGTTGTTTTGTTGCTAGGTTTGAAATATTCCTCTAGTGGGAGTGTGTCTCTAAAAGAGACAGTGGGAGTGATATAGAACTTGAATAAATTCAAGTACCACAAAACGTATTTATTTAAAAGGGAATGCAAACCGGTTCCTCAAGGTTGTTGAAGAACCATTGTTTTAAAGTTGCACAAATCCAAGATAAGTCTAACATATCACATATGGCTACAAGGTATGGTTTATCATGACTCAGCAATGTGATATGATTCTCATGGAAGATGAGTCTTTGACTTTCTAAAAGGTCGTAAGACGATCTAGATTATGAGAAGTGGCTAAATGCCATGAAATCTCATACAGAATCCATATACACTAACCTTATGTAGATAATGGTTATGTCTTCAAGATGAGTAAGACTCATACGATGAAAGTGAGTATTCTTTTTGAACACTGATATGGATGGTATTAAGAATACCTTATAATATTTGATTGCTTCTGCCAAATGTTGTACTACATGTTTTGTAAAGATGGATAACAAAGTTGCATTCCTTAATTGGAATGACCTCATATATATGTGTTGGACATATACGTAAGGGTTTTGTTGATCCAAATGATACTATAAAGGTATATAACTTGTAGCTATCTAAATTTTGATTAGATAGAGTTCTCAGAAAATTAAATTATTGTTTGTTCCTTTTTATGAAGTTTTATGAAAACAAATTAACAAGGACAAACCTATCTAATTTTGATTAGATCGAATAAATTTGAATATTTGTTCCTTTTGAAAGTTTTGTGGAAAACAAATGAAGGACAAATATAAATCTTGTGCATACAAAGTTTTAGTGGGAGTGATAATATCTGATATCATATTAATCATCAAGACATTGTTCTTATACATGTGAGACATGACTAGGAAAATAACTCTTGATGAAACACTTAGGCAAGAATTCCTAAAGAGTTAGGAATAACCTATGTACCAAAATTGAAATTAGTGTTTGACACTAACTTACCTTCAAGAATATCCCTAAGGACCTTAAAGGAACTAAGGCTTATTTCTTGAAATAGATAGGTATGGGAAGGATCATTATAAGGAAGTTATAATGAAGGAAGTTTCCATACCAATGTATTGTATATCATGGCTGAATACAAGCATTGAAAGCTATAAGATAAGCTTCGTAATATGTTTGTTTCAGTTAAATAAGTTGAGTATTTAAGATTGGATCGTTTGACTCATGATTGAGCTAAAGCTATGTTTCCGGTGTTACAAGTCACATTAATCACATTAGTGATGGTAATAGTTTAATCTTGCAAGAACACTTGAGAATAGATCTCACCGACGATTCATGAATATACTTAGACACTTATATATTTCGATAGAGATCGAAATAGAACGTTGGAAGATACGTAAGATACCAACATAGGAAATAGTTCCTTATCCACTAACAAAGCCTCTTGCGCAGTTGAAGCGTGATGGGCATACTAAGTCTATAGGTATTGAGAGTAACCTAGATTGGCTTTAGTGCTAGTGGGAGATTGTTGGAGTAAGCCCTAAGAGCCAATCTATTTTCATAGTATTTGCTTTAGGACTTTGAATATAAATATGGCATTTCTTCATTATGTTTGTAGGAGTCCAAAATAATGAAGTCCCAAGAATAGATAGTCCGTTTAAAGAAATATTAAGTGTGACTTAATCATGAGATTCTATTAAACATAAGGACACTATTCTTAAAGTATCCGTAGTCGAGCTTTATGGTGAAATGGGATAACCTTAAAGCGTAAAGACTATTATGAAGATAGACTGATGATCGCATCTCATGGATCATGGGATAAGGAGTTATCAAGTCTTGACATAGGTATAAATATTAAGAGTAATATTTATACCGGATTGACCCGCTATGAGAGTACTACATGCAAAGTTATGCAAAGTGTCATAAGTTACTCTCATGGTGATAATGGTGTAAGCTGCCCTTAGACCTGAAACCACTTTGTACCCTAGATGTGGAGTCAAGTGCTTTGTTGCTGATCTAACGTTGTCCGTAACAGGATGACCATAAAGGCAGTTAATGGGTACTTCACAAAGCATGCTGAGGGACAGTAGTGACCTAGATGGAATTTGCCAATCCTGCATAACAGGATAAATGTCATGGGCCCAATATTGAACTGGACAAAGATGACACTAAGTATGCTTTGTGTTCAATATAGACATAAAGGGCAAAGGGGTAATTGTACACACTGATATTATCACTAGAGGTTGTGTTTTAGATCACATGTTAATTTCTCATAACTTGGGTAGCAATGATGTGTTGCTAGATACCGCTCATTGTTTATTATATTAAATAGAGAATTTAATACAATTGCCAACGTTATGGAAACCTACAAGGGCCACACACATAAGAACAGGCTAGTGTGAAATTGGAACACCGTAAGGTACGGTGCACCTCAGAGAATTAAGGAAATATGATAAGGGTATCATGGTAATTAAATAAGCGTATCATAATTTGTTATGAAAAAGAAAGCACTCATGTGTACATGACACATGGGGGTGCGTTTCTTAAAAGATTTATTTAATTAAAAGGTTTTAGTATAATTGTGGCCCAATGACAAATAGTTTGTCTTGGTGCACAAGACAAGTGGTTCTATAAATAGAATACTTGTGAGAAAGAAAATCACTTGATGAAAATCAATTGCTAAAACCCTAAATCCTAATTCCTCCCACCTCTCACTAGAAACCTTCATTCTTGGAGCTAGCACTCTTCTTGGAGGTAGCCGTTCGTGTGGACTAGCTAGAGGCGTTCTTCGTAGACATCAACGCTCGTGATCGATTTTGGTTCGTGACTCAAAGTGTTGATCACCAACCGTTCGTGAAAGAAAGGATTTTCGACAAAAGGTAAAATCCTAAACACAAACTCATGCTCATTCGTAAGGATCTCTAAAGGAAAATTTTTATATTCCGCTGCTTTTCTGTTACTATTTTCCTTCACCCCTTGTCTCAATCCGCGCCCCGGTATAACAGGGCCCACCTTCTCACCATTGACCAACACCAAGTAGTCCACTGATTCAACACACATGACCATCCAGTGCACCCACTTGTCGCTGAAACCCATACGCACCAGAACAGCTCTGAGATATTCCCAGCTCATACGGTCATACGCCTTACTGATATCAAGCTTAAGAGCAACACAGCCTGCTTTGCCAGTGGTTTTGGTTTTCATGTAGTGTACCACTTCTATGGCCACCATAGCATTATCAAGGATGGACCGCTCTGGAACAAAAGCTGATTGATGATGCGAGACACACTTAGGGAGAACCTGTTTCAGTCGATTAGCTAAAACTTTAGCTATAATTTTGTATAACACATTGCATAATGCAATGGGTCGCCAGTCTTTCTTGGTACTCTGAATATTGCCTTTAGGAATGAGGGCAATATTAGTAGTGTTGAGCGTTGATGGGAATTGCCCAGAATCAAGCCAGTGGCAACAGTCTTTGAAAATATCGTCACTGCAAAGACCCCAGAAGTGTTGGTAGAAGCCCGGGTTGTAGCCATCAGGCCCAGGACATTTGTCAGGATTCATAGAGAAAATAGCTTCCCGAAATTCCTCTTTGATAAAAGGACTTGTGAGTAGAATATTGTCATCATTAGTTACTGTCTGACTGATGGTGTCTATTACCGGTGTCATGTGGCTGGGCTGCTGCTGGAATATATCAGAGAAATAATTTTTTAAAACAGAACATAAAGCATCAGAGTTAGTAACTTTAATACCGTTGTCGTCCTCTAAGGAAAGAATCCGATTAGCTTTCCTCCGAGCCGTGGCTGAAGCATGAAAGAATTTAGTATTCTTGTCACTGTCTTTGTACCAGTGCTTCTTTGCACGTTGTCGCCAGTAAACATCATCTTGCAGCATGAGTTGAGACAAATTACGACTAACAGCCGCAATTTCAACTTGCTGAGTACCTGTAAAGTTGTTACAAAGGGAGGTGAGGCGTTGTCGACAGGTAGCAATCGCTTTCCAAATTTTATGACAATGAGTTCTACTCCAATCAGAAAGGTCACCGGCACACCTGTCAAGACGAGTAACAACAGAATCATTTCCTGAGAGAGCCCACCTCTCTGAAAAAAAGTCATGAAAACCTGGTTCAAATTTCCAGGCATTCTCAAACCGGAAATTGCGTCGGTTATGATGAGGGCGAGCTATCGGAGAACATTCAAGAAAAATAGGATAATGATCAGAAGCAGGAGCTACAAGATTTTCCAGCTTAGCATTACGAAAAAGAGCAAACCAGTTATTATTAGCAAGAGCACGATCAAGTCTCTCCTCAACAGCACGGTCAGTGCCTAAATACTTGAACCAAATGTACGTATATCCCTCAACCGGAATATCTGATAAACATGAATCCAAAACAGCCTGTCGAAAGCCATTGATTAACCAAGGCGAACGCGCGGTTCTACCTCGCTTTTCGCTGGCATCCATAATGTCGTTGAAGTCACCGAAAATACACCAAGGTAAAGAGGATTGGTGTGATAAAGTACGCAAAAAGTCCCAAGAGGCACGACGATGACCTCCGTTGGGATAACCGTAGTAACCTGTCAAACGCCAATTACCCCTGTCGGAGTCAATGATCTTAATAGAAATATGATTTTGCGAATAATCAAAAATTTGACAATTAAGAGAGGAGTGCCAAAACATTTCAAGTCCTCCACTACGACCCACACGATCAACAGAAAAAGAAGAATCAAAACCAAGAACATAACGAATTTCCTCTATTTTATTATTGTAGACTAATGTCTCACTAAGAAAGAGGATGGCAATTTTATGATGCCTAACTAGGTACTTAAGATTGGAAACTGCACTCGGGCTACCTAAACCCCGGCAGTTCCAACTGACGAGATTCATGGTTCTCGGCAGGCCTGAACTTCAGGTCCTGCCGTTACAAAAGTTACATCATACATAGGATTTTCATGAATAGAAATTACATCATTCACCCCAATTCCTATACTAGTGCCTACTGTGCCCTCTACCCCATCTGTCACAGATGCAGCTTCTTGAGAATCATCCTTTGCTCTCTTTCTTTTTTTCAGGTCCACTCCAATTTCATCATTTTCAGCAGCTTCCAAATAGAGAGTATTGCCACCATGTGGCTGGTTGTTTGGCTCGGCCAGCAGGCCCATTACCACAGTTTGAGATTGAGTCATGTTGCTGACACCCAGAGAGGAAGATTCAGTAGACATATGAGGCATATGGGAAGGACCTGCTCCATTTAAATTCCTACCTGACTTAGCCAAGGCTTGCTTTTGAGTACTCAGAATGCCGCTCTTTATAGCCGAAATTTCTCTCTGAACCGCTATTAACCTGCTATCAAGATTACTAGCAGCTGGCGTGGGATGAGAATTAGATGTGTCATGAGGAAAAGCACCTTGAGTACCTGAACCAGAACCAGTCGCAAATTGAGATCGAGACGGAATAGGATCCTGCAGATATTTGTTAGTTGATGCTGTACCCATTCTTTTAATTAGAGGGCGAATATGATCGCCCTATTCACGGACACCATCATCCTGCTCCATATCGAATAGCTTCGGACAGTTCTTATCCGTATGGCCAAGAACACCACACAGAAAACAGAAAATACCAAGTTTCTCATACTTAAACAAAATTTCCACAAAATTACCTTCATTTGCGCACACTTTCCAGCGTTGTTGTAGTGGATTAGTAACATTAATCCGGACTTTCAGTCTCATGTAAGTGCTGTGAACAGTGTTTCAGTGATCATACTCTTTCAATTCTCCGAGAAATCGACCCACTGATTGTCCTACCTTTGGTTGGATGAAACCAAAAGGCAGATTGTGAACCTGCAGCCATATGTCCAGACTATTCAGATCAACGCTAGCCGGAACAATACCAGGAGCAATCCTTTCAATCACCAGATTATAACTATCAAATAGCCATGGCCCTTCGTCGAGAACTTTTGCCGCATCCAAACGATGGTTGAATTGAAACAGATATCGACCGTTGTCAGATTGCAGGATCGATACCTTTTTTCCCGGTTTCCAGAAATGTCCTAATCGCTCCTTAAAGTAAGCAAATCGGACCTGTTTGTCAGTGAGAACCCAACCTATGAGGCAGTGGTCGAGAATCTGGACGGTGGATGGATCGGTGCCGAGATTCACTGTTAGGCCTTCATCAGAGAGAGAAAGACCCTCCAGAGAGATGTTGGAATCAGACATGGCGGCGGTGAGTAGGAGTATGAAGTGTGAGATGAGGATTAGAGGGAGAAAGTAGCGGTGGGTTTGCATCAACTGTAAGGAGATGAATGTGGTTTGTGTGTAAGGCCTTGGGGGAAGCAAAATAAATAGGAAAAGCATCTAGGTTACACGCACCAGATGAGAGCAGATCTTCTCACACAGGGTAAGGCCCAGAAGAGGCGGCGGCCCAAAACAGAGTGGCGGCGCTGGCTTCACCCTAGGAGAGCTCGAGAAGAAGATTTTAGGTATCATATATCATTCAAATTTTGATTGTTTAATAATACATTATAAAAATATCTCTAGTAAAAGGTTAATTTTTTTCCTATTATGACACTTTTATTACACAAAGTTAACACACATACTTTACTATTCCTTTATACCTTACTATTTCTTTATTTTAGGGGTTAGAATGGAAAAAATACCCTTGTGTATGAATTTGTGTGTCATAATAACATTTCTCTTTTTATTTTCTTTTTCTTTTTTCAAAGGGACGATGAGTAATTTTTGCAAGTGTACTAAAAGTATTGCCAAGTAATAATATTTAGCGTAAATAGGCTTTTACCTCTGCAAAGTAGGCGAGTGTTGTTTTACCCCCTGTAATTTTTTTTAGATTAACCTCTGTTTTTTTTTTAGATTACTCCCTGTAATTTTTTTTTGCAGTGTATTTTACCCCATGTGTTGAAAAAAAAAATTGGCAGGAGAGGTAAACTACACTGCAAAAAAAGAAACATTATAGGAGGGTAATCTTAAAAAAAGTTACACGGGGTAAAATAAAACTCACCTACTTTGCAGGAGGTAAAAACCTATTCACCCTAATATTTATAAGTTCCTCTTCACATGGATTGCTTATTCAATAATTAATTTAAATAGATTTAGGTAGAATGATAGAATTGAGGGGATTTAGGATAAGTAAAAATAGTAACAATAATAGCAATAAAGATAAAGATTGACAGACGAAATAAGATGAGAAGATGGTTAGGTTATTTCAAATAATTTTCCTACTATCACGACGAATTAACTATAAAATAGTAATAATCAATTTCTTGTCTTTAGATGAGTTGAGGAAAAGGACGAGGATACAAGGAGTTCACAATTTTTTTCAATAGTAGTTCACAAATTTTAATATGGTTTTAAACTAGCTATAACCATTACTAAATTAGATAACAACGGTTTAAAAACCAAACCATAAATTTGGTTCAACTTGGTTTGATTTATAAAATGACATCAAGTACCTATATTCGTCAAGTACCTATATGTTGAGATAAGAACAATATTAATTTACTTTTGCTTCGGTCCCTCATAAGATATTTATAGTATCCTCTTTGCATTGTCAAAATCCTTAATTTTAAATTCATTATTTAATTTCTCATCGAGACTCTCATGCTACACTTACTTGGGCACAAGCCTAAATAAAAAAAATTTAGGCACACACTCATTAAAGTAAATATAATATACTTATTTAAAAAGTACACATTATTCATTTTATTTTACTTTTATTTTTTCAAGATTATGAGTGTGTGCCTAAGTCATTTTATTTGTATTTGTGCCTATCTAAGAATTGGCCTGGATCTCTTTATTGTAGCAACTTGTTACATTCTAGAATTGATAGAATTTTATCAAATGCTGGTTCAAAACCAAGAAAGTTGCGGTGTAATACAAGTTCTCGCTCGAATCTGGGAGAATATGTTAAAGTTTTGACGGTGGTTTCAGTCGACAAGTTTTAAAGACTTATTACAGAAATTTGGAGGTTGTTGCCAAGGGGTGAGGAGGTGAAGGTGGTGGTTGGAGAGTATTCTTCAGAGGAGTTGAGAAAAACGACGAAGACACATGTGATTCACGGATTAAGATTCCCTGCAGTTTGATTTTACTGTTTTTTCCAAAGTTACCATACAAAGCTGCCACTATTTATTATTTTTGTTAAAAACATAATCTTCTCTCTCATGTCATAAAAAAGTTTTCTTTCACACAAAACTTAACTTC
Organism: Trifolium repens; assembly: GCA_030408175.1. Taxonomy (NCBI): domain Eukaryota; kingdom Viridiplantae; phylum Streptophyta; class Magnoliopsida; order Fabales; family Fabaceae; genus Trifolium; species Trifolium repens. The sequence continues at coordinate 20,756,970 of CP125848.1, forward strand.
ACCCTACTGCAGAATTTTATTTTTCCACAGCAGGAAATCCAACTTCACAGTTTTTTTCAATTGTAGTTCACAAATTTTAATATGGTTTTATTTTTAAACGGTAACCGAACTGAGTTGCTATTAATAATTGATTAAAAATCAAAATAAACCATAATTTTGGTCCAACTTAGTTTTACACACCAACTGTGTACACATTTTTGAACCCCTATTAAAAAACAATTAATATCTTATTAATAAAATATTAATCTATAAATCTTCTAGAATTTGACCAGGATCTATAGTATTAATATTTTCAATTTTATATATGCATAATTGTCACAAGGCACTTTTTTAAAAGGCAAAATAACATTGAGATGCGAAAGATATCAATTTTATCTGTAAGTGAAGATCTTTATGAGAATTGTTCTATTTGAGAATCTGAAAAGAGGTTTGGGGATGCAGATCGATAAGAAAGTTTTTTCGGAAGAGATTTGATAGTGGCGATGTTATTTTATCTCTTACCTACTGATACTTCGTTCCAAAAACTTTATTAAAATAACATTTATAAATGTTAATTTAGGTACTTTATAAAAAAAATAATTATATTTTCACACAATATATATATTTTTTTGTTTATTTTACCTACTTTATAAAAAAGTATTAAATAATTAATTACTCCTGTAATGTTGATGATTTTTTTTTCTAGTTTATTCTACCTCCCTATCGATTTTTTTTTTTCAACACATGGCGATAAAATAAAATAGAAAAAATATTCGTTAACAGTACAGGAGATAATCTCAAAAAAATAAAATAACAGAAGATAAAATAAAATTTGCCTACTTTACAGGAGTCAAAGTTTATTTACGGCTAAACTATACATTTGGTCCCTTACGTTTATTTTAGGTTTCAATTTGGTCCCTTACGTTTAAAAAGTTTCAATTTGGTCCCTTACTTTATTTTAGGTTTCAATTTGGTCCCTTCTGTCAGTTTTTGCACATGTGGCAGACGGTTTGCTTACGTGGCAGACGGTTTGCATACGTGGATTGACACGTGGACACATGGACACGTCGACACGTGTCCAATTGAAACAGTGGAACAGTAGAATCTGACGGAAGGGACCAACTAATGCAGACGTTGATAAAGTAAGGGACCAAATTGAAACTTTTTAAACGTAAGGGACCAAATTGAAAACTAAAATAAACGTAAAGGACCAAATATATAGTTTAGCCTTTATTTACCTTTAATTTTAAATTCACAGTGTGCACAGTGGCGGAGGCAGAAAATTTCTAAAGCCGGGGCAAAATATCAGTTTTAAATAAATTTTTTAGTATTACACCGAAAAATTTTAATTTTGAATAAAATATCTCAATTTTGTCCTAAATTAATCTCTAAAAATTTCAATTTTGTCCTAAACTAACCCCTAAAATACCAAAAAAATTAAGATATTATTACACCGAAAAATTTCAGTTTTGAATAAAATGTCTCAGTTTTGCCCTAAATTAATCTCTAAAAATTTTAATTTTGCCCTAAACTAACCCTTAAAATACCAAAAATTTTGGTCGAGCCCGGGCAAGTGCCCAGACTAACTGGGCCTTGTATCCGCCACAGCTGCATGTTAATCATCCATGTTGCGTAACCGTGCTTTCGGCACACTTGACCTTTCTTGTGAGTTGTGACGGTGTATTTTTCCAAATTGAGTTATATAGTTTTAATCATAATCACATACAAACAAATAACAAACATCAAATGTCATGACTTGTAATAAAAGAACAATATTTTTAATTCAGCATGCATATATGTAACAACCCGTTTTTCAAAGGCCAGAAAAGGCATTAATTTTTATTTTTGTACACATCAGAGTTACGCATAAAAGATTTTAAATGAGCCGGCATTCAAATATACAAAAGAACTCATTACCATAAGGTGCTTCGACAAGCAAAGTGTATTCCTGAATAATTACAATCCAAGTCTAAGTATTCAAATACTTACAACAAAACAAGTTAGAATCTTAAGCCTAAACCCAAAAAGCACGGTGTACAACCCACACCGGCGCATAGTCTAACTAAGCTAAAGCTCCAACATCTCACTGGGGCCTTGAACAGCCACCGTCGTCACCACGACTTAACCCATCATCTGGGTGGGATGAACCCGCAAATGAAAGAAAGGGTCACCACAAAATAAAAGTATATATATATATATATATATATATAACCAGTGCGAAAGATGTACACATAACAAATTTCCACATACACAAGAGAAAGCTCTTTAACACAAAAGAATTTCCCACCAACGGGCTTATATATATAATGCACACATAGCCTACAAATGCAGACTCTACATGATCGTGACACCAATCACTGGCTGCCACATGCATGAAATTCCCACACTCGTAGGTCCAACCCCTACTAACAATACCAATGGAAACCCCGTAGCTCTCCCGATCACTACGAACCATTAGAGTGGGCTCTCCCGATCACCACACCCTACCATAAGTATCAATAGAATCCCGTAGCTCTCCCGATCACTACAAGGATTAGAGTGGGCTCTCCCGATCACCACACCCCATAGCTCTCCCGATCACTACGTATCGATCTCAACAAAAATCTCGTAGCTCTCCCGATCACTACGAATAAAAAGGTGGGCTCTCCCGATCACCACACCATACACGCAACTACCAAATGCATGAGCATACACTTCCCCATATATGCTAATGCAATGAATACATACCTCTCTAGCATATGTAAACCAAACATAACAACATACATACATTTCTCATCGTATGTATTCTAAACACCTGTTCATACATATATTCTCATAATCATATGTAAACAGCGCAAGTATTGTAAACACTTTCTCATCACGAGAATACATAACACATACATGCCAAGCACACCAACACACATCACCGAAAATAACCAAACATGTTGTGACTCAGTGAAAAGACAGAAATAAAGTGATGCCCTTACCTCGGCAAGCTTCCGTTAACCTTTCTCGCGAAATTCTACAATTCACGCTACCTAACATATAAGCAGCGTAATATCAATAAAATACTCTCACTGTATTCTATTGAAACGAAACCTAATCCCAAAACTCTAGAGAGGTCTAAGGTACTTTCTAACACTCTCGGATAGTGATTACGAGTTCTCCCTATAGTGATTAAAAATTCCCGAAATTAAATACACTATTTTTCGCTACACGAAAATATTTTCGTTTCAAAACAAACTATGAAATACTTTTGTTTCCAACACCAAAACAATCAATCCCACACACTAAAACCATTTGAAAACAACCCAACAACTCTTCGAGAAATTTCACAGAAAATAAAGTTTTCTTGCAACACAAGTTACAAGTCTTTCTTACCAAATAAAATGGTCATAGCTCATTCAATTTTTATCCGATCGAGACGAGCCATACGCCGAAATCTTCGTCTCGAAAAAAAGGATTGAATGATCAAATTTCTATGACAAAATATAACATTTAAAATGGACGAAAATGCCCTTCCAGTTTCAGCCAGAATTGGAATTATTCCAAAACTATTGTTTTTCAAAATCAAACATAGTGTAAAACACTTAAACCGTTATTAATTTCTCAAAAGTGATCAAGCTCTTACACCAAAACCATTTCAAATCAAAGCATAACACTTTTCAAAACATTACCAATTAACTTGTTTACTTAGAACACAAGTTACTAGTTTTCTTTCAAAATAAAACCACATTAATTCTTCATTTTAAAACCTTGATCATGCCTTCCCATAGGGCTTAAAAATTTGAAATCCCATTGTTATACCCACATATAGGCCACGGCCAAAAACAACAAAACATGGTTAGCATCCAAAATTTTCCATTCTAAAACCATAGGATTTATCCTTTAGTTCCCAAAATCATTGTTTTGAACATCCAACACATTTTCATAACACAATCCACAAACAAGAAAATTGTCAATAACACACACAAAATAATTTTTCTTGTTTTTCAAAACAAAATCATTTATCTCATATCCAATTTCCTTAAAAGTCTAAAAACAACATCATTAACACAAATCACTAACTAAAAGTTCATGTTCATGATCAAGAGAAATTTTTCATCAAAACCCTAACAAGAAATTTTCATATATGTTCATCCATCCATGGAAATCCTCACAACTAAGCTTAAACATACTAGTGAAGTCCTCATGAACAACTTTCATGGAACAAAAACCAATTAAAACCAAGTTTCTAAGAATTTTTCTCAAGAACACAAACAACAAAACTCCAAACTCTAGGAGCTTGAACCAACAAAAAGAAAGGAGAAGGTTTGTTACCTCAAGAGGAGATGATTTCCTTTCCAACTCTATGATCCAACACACTAAAAATCCAAGCTTTTGGTTAGAAATGAAGAATTTATGATGAAGCACACAAGGGTGGGAATGCCACGGCAAAGGGAGAGAGAAGAGAGAGTTGTGCAATTTTTTCTAAGTTCATAAAGTGATCCAAAAGTCTTACTAAATTATGGTCTTGTTGCATATCCACCATTGGATCAAATAGTAAAAAGGTTTCAAGACTTAATCCTAGCCATTGGATCAATTCCAAGCTTATCCTCACAAGATATTTTCTTTCTCATGAGAAACTTACGCCTCACATACGAGTCGCGCCTCGCTAACGGACGGAGATCACAAAAATATAAAATCTACCAAATAAACGTCCGTCGTAAACCGTTTCCAAATATTATCGCTAAATCTTTTTCCTCGACTGTAATTTTCTTCCTCACCCTCGAAAATGATTCTCAGGACATATCCTAACTCGCGCAGATATATAAAACCTCCATCTAAATTTTTATGGAATTCAGAAGCCGTAAAATTTTACATCAGCGGGTAAAATTCCTACTCGTTTTTCCAAAAGCGAGAATAATCCAAAACTCGTTATTCTGACTACACATAAACCTTCTTATACTCAAAAGAAGACTACGACCCAAAAGTCTGTGCCTTTCCAGCGCACGAGCACAAAACAGACTCCATTTCAGCAAAAATTCCATTAATGCGACGATACTCACAAGACCGCTCCACCAAAAACCCTAAAACTTAGCCGACACTAAAGTTCTTTAGAAAAACTATACAGTGGAATCTTGGGTCTTACAATATCAAATGTTATATAGTCCTGAAATTGTTGGAAGAAAGTTTTTGGTAGGTGAAAAAGGAGTTAAGTATTTGGGAGAGGATATAAATATTTTCAAAGGGAAGACTATTTATATTATTGAGTATAATTTTTGGTTTGATACAAAACTCAAGTACATCACATTTATTTATATTAATGGCATTCTTATATCAATATTAATTAGGATTTTGCCATCGCAAATTTAATCTAGTAGTTATAAACTACTCTCTAGAATTTTTTCTAATATTCTATAAAAGTCTTAACTTATCCTTATCTTCTAGAAGTTGGACCTACTACAACATAAATTTGGGCTTTAAATTCCTAAGGCCCAAAAATTAGCAAACCCAAAACTTGATTATGCTACTCCAAATAAATATCTTAACTTGACACAGTCTTCACGCTTGAGAGGTTTGGTGAAGATATCAGTTGCTTGGTCATGTATCTTCACTCCAACTTCACATTGTTGGTAGAAACACACTCTCTAATATAGTGATTGTAACAGCCCGGACCCCACCACCTTAGGTGGTCCCGACACTACCACCTCACGGTCTTCTACACCCCTCTCTCTAGTGGAGTTTTTGCCTTCCGTGGAATCGAACCATTTTACCCTGGGGTTCAAGTACATGTTCCATCCATTCCCACTACCAATTGGGAGTGGGAATGAATTGAACATGTACTTGAACCCCATGGTACATGGTTCGATTCCCACGGAAGGAAAAAACTCCACTAGCGAGGGGGTGGAGAAGATCGTGAGGTGGTAGTGTCGTGACCACCTAAGGTGGTGGGGTCCAGGCTGTTACAAAAGGGAATGGAATGAACAATATACTTATTCCCAGGTGCATGTATTCGATTCCCACGGAAGACAAAAACTCCACTAGTGAAGGGAGATGGAGAAGATTGTGAGGTGGCAGTTCCGGGACCACCTAAATTGGTGGGGCCCGAGCTGTTATAGAGATAGCGTGTGTCAATGTGCTTACTTCGATTATGGAAGATTGGATTTGCCAAAACTATTTCTGACTATATTGTCCACGAATATCTTGGTCGACTCTTTTTGTGGCAACTACAACTCCTTTAACAGGTTTCCAACGAATATCTTGTCCAAGAAAATATCATGACAAACACATGAAGTCGCTGCCACGTACTCTGCCTCACATGTGGGAAGTGTGGCAATCGGTTGTTTCTTTGACATTCGTGTGAAAGCTATGTTTCCAATGTAGAAAACAAAGCCACTTGTGCTTTTTCGATCATCCACATCTCCTCCCCAGTTGCTATCGTATATCCAACAAGCTTGTAATCATCAGAAAGAGAGTAGTACAAGCCTAACTTTGTTGTACATTTGATGTAGCGAAGAATCCTTTTTGCCGCCTACAGATGAGTTGTTGGATGTTCCCTGTATCGACTGACAACTCTGACCGCATACAAGATGTCAAGTCTCGTGCATGTTAAATATCGTAAGCTTCCAACCAACCTCTTAAAGAATGATGGATCCACTCTTTCTCATTCATCATGCTTCGACATCATGATTCCGCAAAGAGAGCCTTTTTGTCTCTCTTCCTTGAGTCTCTCAAACTATCCTTTTGAGTTTGAGAAGAAGTGCCTTCATTCCGGGTCAACAAAGCGTTTCTCAACTATCTCCCACACGTCGTATACGCCAAGGAGAGAAATCATTCTTAGACTCCAATATTATCGTAGTTGCTCATTTTGAGCATCGGGACTTGGAAAGGAACACTGTTATTCGCCATCTTTAGGAGGACTTTCAAGCCCTGCTAGGCTGCTACCACTTTGGTGGACGGAAGTTTTGGGTAGGTGAGAGGACATAAAACTTTTGAAAGGGAAGACTATTTGTATTATTTGTGTTTATAATTTTTGGCTTGATACAAAAGTCAAGTACATCATCTCTATTTATAATAGTGGCATCCCTAAATCAATGACTAGCTTTTTGCCACCACAAACTTAATTTAGTGGATATAAACCACTCTCTAGAATTTTCTCGACTATTCTACAAAAATCTTAACTTATTCTTATTTTCTTGGGAACTCCATGGATTTCTCTAGAATAAGCTTCTAAAAGTTGGACCTACTACAACACAAATTTGAACTTTAAATTCATAAGGCCTAAAAATTAACAAACCCAAAATCAATTTACATATTCAACAAAAAGTACGAACTAGACTTTGCAAAATTTGAGTGTCAGACCTACTCAAAAAATTTAAACCATAAACATGGTTCTTACCTAATAAAACTATAGTTTTAATCTTTCTTTACAAGGTAGTTTTATAAGCAAAACAAATTATAACTTGAGGGTACAACAGGTACACTAATCCAACACATTTGCATAATGCAACCAAAACGGGTTGAGTTTATATAATTTCTTCTAAATTTCTTAATCGAGACCAAGCTAATTAATTTTATTTTTTTGCATAATGCAACACATATCTCTAGCCAGGGATCCACCATGAGGGCAGTGGAATCAGCTGACCTCACTTATCTATTGTATTTTTAGCTAATACTATTTATTATTTATGCAATGTGACTCCACATATATGATATTGTTTTAATATAGTCAATTCATTACATTACAACAAATATAAAACTAATAATATCATGTCAAAAAAAAAAAAACAAATATAAAACTAATAAGAATAATTTATAATATTAATAAGTGTTTTAAGAGTATTGAAAACCAAAAGAAGTAATTTTGTATAGAAAAAAGAGTTGTAATTATTGCAACTGCGATCGGAAGGGGGCTGGAACCACTTGATGCCAGAACTGACCCCCGAACCAGATTAAACTGGTGATAAAAACCAAAAAAAATATTGTAATTATTACATTAATATAAATAAACAATTTATATTATTTTATGTTATAATTTTGATCACACTTGTAACACCCGTATTTAATTAAATAGGATTTTAATATGTTTATTTGTCTATTTACTTAATTACTTGAATAAATGTGTTCCTTGATTTTTATCAATAGTTATGCATTAGCTAAATGAAGGGTATTTTAGTAATTCCCTAGGATCATTAATTCTATTTATTGATATTCACTAAAAACCTTTTATTTAGGATTAGATGAATTAATTGGTTAATTGTGAGAAGTAGTAGAATAGTGGCTTATGTTACTTACTAGAATATTGATGAAATTGGACTTATGATGAGTGAGTGGGCTAAGCCCAATAGAAGATAATAAGATAGAAGGGTATAAGTGGTAATTTAATTACCATTAGGTTAAGATAAGAATAATAGAAAGATAGAATCATAAGATAGAAAGAAGAGAAGGAGGTAGAGAGAGAAGAGAGCAAAACCCTTTTCTTTGAAGAAGAAGAAAGAGCAAGAGGAAGAGCTAGAGGATTGAAGGACTAGAGAAATCAGATTTCTTAAGGTATGAGAGTAGTTTAGTTTCTCAAGAGTGATTAAGAGAGGGGGAGAAAGTCTTACTCTCTCCAACCCAATCCTCTCTCACTCTTTTCTTTGGGTTTGGGTTGATTTTTGAAAATGAATGATTTTATGTTATAGATAGATTACTCAAACGATTTGATGAAAGAAAAACTACAACTTTTGGTTCAAATTATGGGAATTTGCTAAATGTTTGTAGGTTTTGAGTTTTGATGATAAATTGATAAAAATGACATCTTGAATGTGTGAAATGTTGTTAATTGATGAAATGAGCTGTACTTCTATGTTTAGCATGATTATATATGTATAAAGTTGTTAACTTTTCGAATTGATATGTTGAAATTGCAAGAATTTGAACTGTTGCAGTAAAAACCCGAAAACAGGGTGAACTGGTACTGTCAAGCTCGCTGCAGCGAGTGCAGGGCGAGCTGGCAGCGAGTTCACCTGTGAGCTCTCTGACTTAGCTCGCTGCAGCGAGTGTGAGCTCGCTGAGCGAGTTACTCAGGCTTAAAATTTGTGTTTTTCTTGAAAATATGAGATCTATACTTATGCTATGTTATGGTTATGATCCTATGGTTATATTATATCATTAATATGTGTAATTTGACTAAATTTGATGGAGATGATGTACTTAAGGTTGAAGTGCATGATTATGATATTCTTTTGAAATGAATTTGATTATATTCATGAGTTAATGATTACATTCATGCATTCATTTATGCATGATGAGCAGGTGTTTTAGTGAGGTGACTAAAACACGGAATATTTTGACAAGGTGGTTAAAATATAGTTAGAATAAGTTTTCTAACGAAATGACAAGGTACCTTCATACATTAGAGGAATGCTAGGGAGCATTCATGAACTTCTTGCATTAGTTTGCATTAGGAGATGAAGTTGATTGTCTATGTGTTATGATTTGGTAAATGACATTCTTGGTTATGTATTGATTTGTTATATGTCATTGATATATAGATTGATTTTATTAATTAATAAGGTTGTATTGTATTAATGTTAATTGATACTTGAGCTATATACAACTAGTGAATGAGGTTGCTTATATGATATGATTATTGCATTTTCCTTATCTATTTAATATGAATGTATAGTGTTCGATACACTTGCATTATTTTGCGGGATTCTTTACTAACTCTCTGTTTTGTGTAAATGCTGAACCTTTGGGGGTTCAGGTGTGCAGGGTGAGGAGTTAGCATCGACGGATTAGCGTTGTCTGCGCTTGTGCTTGCTAGTGGTGAGGAGACAAGCTTTATGCTTCTCCTAGTTAACCTTAGTTCTAGTTGGTTTGTAATAAGTAGGTGCTCTGATATTTGTAACATCGAGTCGGGTAGACGTTTTTCCTTATTCGAATGTTTTGAGCATGGATTATTCTTATGGTTGTTTGAACTATGCTACTTATTACATCTATGTTGATTACATGGATAGGTTGATACTTATTTATCTATTTTGCTAGAAATTAAGTTGATGTATGATGATTATGTCTTAAGATGCATGAATATAATTTGGATATCCATTAATATATATATATATATATGATGCATACATGTATAAATGGTTTTAGATTGTACACCTTGATTCTATATGTATTTAATTAATTTAAAGTTAAGTAATTGTTATATATGGGTTAGGGTGTTACAATAGTTGGTATCAGAGCAAGGTCGATTCATGTCGGATCAGTTAGGCTTAGAATTACCCGTGTGTGCAACATGTGTAGGAGACACTGTTAGTACTTAGTTCTAATGTTAATTGGATTTGATTGGTTATCCAGGTGATGTCTCAAAGGGCGATTGCGGATGCCTTGACCATGATGGCTAATGCCATGGCTCAAGAGGCGACAAAAAGAAATGCCGAGAGGGTTTCTCATGAGAACCTTAGAGGCAATGAGGATGAAGCAAGATTGGAGCGTTTCTTGAAGAACAATCCACAAGTCTTCAAGGGTGGACATGATCCCGATGGTGCTATCAAATGGTTGGAAGCTATGGAAAGAATTTTCGGAGCAATGAGGTGCTCGGAAACACAAAAGGTGACCTTGGGAACTTACATGCTCCATGAGGATGCTAGCTATTGGTGGAGAAATGCAAGCCAAAGGTTGGGATTTGGCAATGCCGTCATTACTTGGGATAGCTTCAAGAGAGAGTTCTTGGTCAAGTATTTTCCATCGGATATAAGAAATAGGAAGGTGGTTGAGTTTATGGAGTTGAAGCAAGGAAACATGTCTGTGGCGGATTATGCGGCAAAATTTGAAGAGTTATGTAGGTATAGTCCTCATTATAACACGGTTGAAGCGGAGATGGATAAGTGTGTGAAGTTTGAAAGCGGACTACGTCCCGATATCAAGTTGCTTATTGGTTTCTCGGAGATTCGGAACTTTGCCACTTTGGTGAACAAGAGTAGCATTTGTGATAGAGATGCAAAGGCCAAGTCAAACTACTACAAGAATGCAAATGATAAGAAGGGAAAAGAGGTGAATCGTGGGAAACCTTATGACAACAAGTGGAAGAAGAAGGGTGGTGAAGGTAGTGGAAAGAAGACTAACGAAGGCTATGACAAAGAGAAGGCTAAGTGCTATAGGTGTAAGAAGCCGGGGCACATGGCTTATGAATGTAAGGAACCGATTAGTTGCTACAATTGTGGAGAGTTGGGTCACAAGAGTCCGGAATGCAAGAAGCCAAAGAAGGTTGCCGGAAAAGTGTTTGCTTTGAGTGGAGACGGTGCGGATCAAGTGGACAATCTCATTAGAGGTACGTGTTTTATCTATGGCACTCCTTTAATTGCGATTATTGACACCGGAGCAACACACTCATTCATATCTATTGATTGTGCAAAACGTCTTAATATACCTATGTCTGATATGCCTAGTCGTATGGAAATAGAAACTCCTGCTAGTGGTTCTGTGACTACTCAATTTGTGTGTCTTAAGTGTCATGTTGATGTGTTTGATAGATCTTTTGGTATGGACCTAGTGTGTATTCCACTTAGCAATATAGATGTAATCTTTGGTATGAATTGGTTGATATTTAATCGTGTTCATATTAATTGTTGCGAGAAAACTGTTGTATTTCCTAAATCGGAGGAGAGTTCACTATTGATGAGTGGGAAGGAGATAAAAGAATCCTTGAAGGAACATGGAGAATTATTTGCAATGTTTGCATCTTTGAAACTAGACGGTGGTGTGGAGATTAGGGAATTACCAGTGGTGCAAGAGTTTTCTGATGTGTTTCCGGAGGATGTGTCAGATGTACCTCCTGAGAGAGAAGTGGAGTTTACCATTGATTTGGTGCCTGGAACAAGTCCTATTTCTATGACGCCATATCGAATGTCGGCATCAGAATTGGGTGAACTAAAGAAGCAACTTGAAGAGTTACTCGAGAAGAAGTTTATCCGACCTAGCGTGTCCCCTTAGGGAGCACCAGTTTTGTTAGTAAAGAAGAAAGAGGGGAGCATGAGGTTGTGTATTGATTATCGGCAATTGAATAAAGTGACTATCAAGAATAAATATCCACTTCCGAGGATCGACGATTTGATGGACCAATTGGTGGGTGCTTGTGTGTTTAGCAAGATTGATTTGAGGTCGGGATATCACCAAATTAGAGTTAAATCGGAAGACATACCGAAGACGGCTTTTAGAACTCGTTATGGTCACTATGAGTATGCGGTGATGCCTTTCGGTGTGACTAATGCACCCGGTGTTTTCATGGAGTATATGAACCGGATTTTTCATCCATACTTGGATAAGTTTGTGGTAGTGTTCATTGATGATATTTTGGTCTACTCTAAATCGGAGGAAGAGCATGCCGAACACTTGAGAATAGTACTAGAAACGTTAAGAGAAAAGAAGCTTTATGCGAAGTTGTCGAAGTGTGAATTTTGGTTGAAAGAGGTGAGTTTTCTTGGCCATGTTATATCTAACGGAGGTATTGCGGTGGACCCTTCTAAAGTAGATGCGGTGTTGAAATGGGAAACCCCGAGATCGGTTTTTGAGATAAGGAACTTTCTTGGTTTAGCGGGTTATTATCGGAGATTTATTGAAGGTTTTTCAAAGCTAGCCTTACCGTTAACTAAATTGACTTGAAAAGGTGAAGCTTTTGTATGGGATGGTCTTTGTGAGAAGAGTTTTCAAGAATTGAAGAAGAGGTTGACATCGGCACCGGTTTTGACCTTACCGAAAGCGGATGAACCATTTGTTGTGTATTGTGATGCTTCTTTGATGGGATTAGGAGGTGTGCTTATGCAAAATGGTAAAGTGGTTGCTTATGCTTCTAGACAACTAAAAGTACATGAGAAGAATTATCCAACGCACGATCTTGAGTTAGCCGCCGTTGTTTTTGTCTTGAAGGTTTGGAGACACTATCTATTTGGTTCTAGATTCGAGATTTTTAGTGATCACAAGAGCTTGAAGTACTTATTTGACCAAAAGGAGTTGAACATGAGTCAAAGGAGATGGTTAGAGTTCTTAAAGGATTATGATTCCAAGTTGAGCTATCATCCCGGAAAAGCGAATGTTGTAGCGGATGCTTTGAGTAGAAAATCTATGCATATGTCGAGTCTCATGGCAAAGGAATTGGATTTAATTGAGCAATTTAGAGACCTTAGTGTGGTTTGTGAAGTGACTCCTCATAGTGTCAAGTTGGGAATGTTAAAGCTTACTAACGATTTTCTTGATGAAGTAAAAGATGGTCAAAAGGGGGATTTGAGTTTGGTGAACCGTTTGACTTTGATTAACCAAGGGAAAGAGACCGACTTCAAATTGGATGAGAATGGTATTATAAAATTTCGCGAAAGAGTTTGCATACCCGACATACCGGAATTGAAGAGGAAGATTTTGGAAGAAGGACATCGAAGTGGGTTAAGTATTCACCCCGGAGCTACTAAGATGTACCAAGATCTAAAGAAGTTGTTTTGGTGGCCTAGTATGAAGAAGGAGGTGGCGGAGTTTGTATATGCTTGTTTGACTTGTCAAAAATCTAAGGTGGAACATCAAAGACCTTCCGGATTGTTACAACCTATGTTTATACCCGAGTGGAAGTGGGATAGCATTGCAATGGACTTTGTAAGTGGGTTACCAAGGACTACAAAGGGAAATGACTCTATTTGGGTGATTGTGGATAGGTTGACAAAATCCGCACACTTTATTGCTTTTAAGACCGGAACTTTGATACCGAAGTTAGCGGAGATTTATGTGGAGCAAGTTGTTAAGTTGCATGGTATTCCTTCTAGCATCGTGTCGGATAGAGATCCGAGGTTTACTTCTAGATTTTGGGAGAGCTTACAAGAAGCCTTAGGAACTAAGTTGAGGTTGAGTTCCGCTTACCACCCTCAAACGGATGGACAATCGGAAAGGACAATCCAATCACTCGAAGATTTGTTAAGGGCTTGTGTTTTGGAAGGAGGAGGTAGTTGGGATGGCTATTTACCATTAATAGAATTTACTTACAACAATAGTTTTCACACTAGTATTGGAATGACACCTTTTGAAGCTCTATATGGAAGAAGGTGTAGAACTCCTTTGTGTTGGTGTGAGGCGGGTGAAAAGGTGGTACTTGGACCGGAAATAGTTCAACAAACAACGGAGAAAATTAAGATGATACAAGAAAAGATGAGGGCATCTCAAAGTAGGCAAAAGAGCTATTATGATAAAAAAAGAAAGAATGTGGAGTTTAAGGAAGGAGATCATGTTTTTCTAAGAGTTTCGCCAACTACCGGTATTGAACGTGCTTTGAGGTCAAGGAAATTGACGCCAAAATTTATTGGACCTTATGAGATTCTTGGAAGAGTAGGGGAAGTGGCTTATCGGATTGCATTGCCACCATATTTGTCAAATTTGCATAATGTGTTCCATATATCACAATTGAGAAAGTATGTTCCCGATCCAACCCATGTGATAGAGGTGGATGACATCCAAGTGAGAGAGAACCTTACGGTTGAAGCTATACCTTTGAGAATAGAAGGAAGGGAAGTGAAGAAGTTGAGGAACAAAGAAATTGCATCGGTTAAGGTAGTTTGGGGAGGACCGGCCGGTGAAAGCGCTACTTAGGAGCTAGAGGATGAGATGAGGAGGTCATATCCGGAATTGTTTCAAGGTAATTTTCGAGGTCGAAAATTCTTTTTAGGGGGGTAGAGTTGTAACACCCGTATTTAATTAAATAGGATTTTAATATGTTTATTTGTCTATTTACTTAATTACTTGAATAAATGTGTTCCTTGATTTTTATCAATAGTTATGCATTAGCTAAATGAAGGGTATTTTAGTAATTCCCTAGGATCATTAATTCTATTTATAACCTTTTATTTAGGATTAGATGAATTAATTGGTTAATTGTGAGAAGTAGTAGAATAGTGGCTTATGTTACTTACTAGAATATTGATGAAATTGGACTTATGGTGAGTGAGTGGGCTAAGCCCAATAGAAGATGATAAGATAGAAGGGTATAAGTCGTAATTTAATTACCATTAGGTTAAGATAAGAATAATAGAAAGATAGAATCATAAGACAGAAAGAAGAGAATGAGGTAGAGAGAGAAGAGAGCAAAACCCTTTTCTTTGAAGAAGAAGAAAGAGCAAGAGGAAGAGCTAGAGGATTGAAGGACTAGAGAAATCAGATTTCTTAAGGTATGAGAGTAGTTTAGTTTCTCAAGAGTGATTAAGAGAGGGGGAGAAAGTCTTACTCTCTCCAACCCAATCCTCTCTCACTCTTTTCTTTGGGTTTGGGTTGATTTTTGAAAATGAATGATTTTATGTTATAGATAGATTACTCAAACGATTTGATGAAAGAAAAACTACAACTTTTGGTTCAAATTATGGGAATTTGCTAAATGTTTGTAGGTTCTGAGTTTTGATGATAAATTGATAAAAATGACATCTTGAATGTGTGAAATGTTGTTAATTGATGAAATGAGCTGTACTTCTATGTTTAGCATGATTATATATGTATAAAGTTGTTAACTTTTCGAATTGATATGTTGAAATTGCAAGAATTTGAACTGTTGCAGTAAAAACCCGAAAACAGGGTGAACTGGTACTGTCAAGCTCGCTGCAGCGAGTGCAGGGCGAGCTGGCAGCGAGTTCACCTGTGAGCTCTCTGACTTAGCTCGCTGCAGCGAGTGTGAGCTCGCTGAGCGAGTTACTCAGGCTTAAAATTTGTGTTTTTCTTGAAAATATGAGATCTATACTTATGCTATGTTATGGTTATGATCCTATGGTTATATTATATCATTAATATGTGTAATTTGACTAAATTTGATGGAGATGATGTACTTAAGGTTGAAGTGCATGATTATGATATTCTTTTGAAATGAATTTGATTATATTCATGAGTTAATGATTACATTCATGCATTCATTTATGCATGATGAGCAGGTGTTTTAGTGAGGTGACTAAAACACGGAATATTTTGACAAGGTGGTTAAAATATAGTTAGAATAAGTTTTCTAACGAAATGACAAGGTACCTTCATACATTAGAGGAATGCTAGGGAGCATTCATGAACTTCTTGCATTAGTTTGCATTAGGAGATGAAGTTGATTGTCTATGTGTTATGATTTGGTAAATGACATTCTTGGTTATGTATTGATTTGTTATATGTCATTGATATATGGATTGATTTTATTAATTAATAAGGTTGTATTGTATTAATGTTAATTGATACTTGAGCTATATACAACTAGTGAATGGGGTTGCTTATATGATATGATTATTGCATTTTTCTTATCTATTTAATATGAATGTATAGTGTTCGATACACTTGCATTATTTTGCGGGATTCTTTACTAACTCTCTGTTTTGTGTAAATGTTGAACCTTTGGGGGTTCAGGTGTGCAGGGTGAGGAGTTAGCATCGACGGATTAGCGTTGTCTGCGCTTGTGCTTGCTAGTGGTGAGGAGACAAGCTTTATGCTTCTCCTAGTTAACCTTAGTTCTAGTTGGTTTGTAATAAGTAGGTGCTCTGATATTTGTAACATCGAGTCGGGTAGACGTTTTTCCTTATTCGAATGTTTTGAGCATGGATTATTCTTATGGTTGTTTGAACTATGCTACTTATTACATCTATGTTGATTACATGGATAGGTTGATACTTATTTATCTATTTTGCTAGAAATTAAGTTGATGTATGATGATTATGTCTTAAGATGCATGAATATAATTTGGATATCCATTAATATATATATATGATGCATACATGTATAAATGGTTTTAGATTGTACACCTTGATTCTATATGTATTTAATTAATTTAAAGTTAAGTAATTGTTATATATGGGTTAGGGTGTTACAATACTTATTAATATTTATGGTTCCGTCCCTGTATATCGTTAAAGATATATTATTCATTCTTCCATAACATTTAAATTGTGGCAAGCCAAATCAAAATTTTCCCCTTCAATTTTTTCCCCTTCAATTCAACTAGTTTTGAGAAATTGGAAACTTTGTCCAATTCGATCTGGAAAGTACCTAGCTCCACCCACGTTAAACATAATGCACGTTACCAAACTTTCCTAGCAAAACTATATAGAAAAGAGGCCAATTGTTTTGCTTCTATTGATGAAATATAAATACCACTAAAATTTATATTAATTGAATTTGATGTTAAAACTGACGCTTAAATCAGATTAAACTGATAGTGAAAAAATAAATTATGATGCAAAACTATTTTGTGATGCATAAATAAATGAGAGATAAAATATCTTATATTATGTATAAATTAGTTTCCACTTTAGATAAATAAATTTCACGGTTAAATCAAATAAATTATAGTAAAATTTATTGATATATCCATTAGTATAAAATAACTATGCTACAAAATTATTTTACTTGTACATGTTAAAATATAAAACCTAACAAATATGTGTGCAACTTTAGCCCTCTCTCTAAAACACACCACAAAAAATGTGTTAATTGAGTCGATCTATTGCTTGTTAGAGTGGTTAGAAGTAGTAGTTGAAAAGGTACGTATATGAATATTTTAATGCCATAAATAATTGAAGACTAAAAATTCTTTTAAATATGTGGATCTCATTATTAATGGGTTCTATGAATATTTAATTGTGTCTATCTCTTTTATAAATAAATAACAAATGAAGGATAAAAGTTGGAGTAAAGCCAAACTCTTTTCTAAGAGCACTTGTCAAGCAACTTTTATTTTTAACAAAATTGTTAAGCAACTTAATATAGAAATATTATTCTAAACAATTGTATATTCAACTTTTTAAAATGTATTTTTAGGACACACGGCTAAAAAAACTAATTTAAATGGGTTTTTATATCATGTATAAATTTGAACATGTTAAAATAGTAAGTTTATATTAGAACTTGTGTATTTTATATTAAATATATAACTATTTAACAAATAATTATTGTTTTAATTACACAAACCAGAAAACAATGGCATTGTTTATTCTAAACTTCACCAAAGTTTCAAAACGTTTAAATTGGCAGCAGAACAATGGGAACAATTTTATATATATATATATATAAATAATTATAGACAATTACATATGAATTAAAGGCAAACAGACAACAAACTGTGCTGCTAACTTTTTTTAAATAGCAAAACCAATTTGTGCAAATATGAATAAAACATATAGCTAATACCTAAAGGACAACATAAAAAAGAGAATTCTATAAAAAATATAAAATATAAAAAAGAGAATATCTCATATTAAAAGTTGAGCTTTTTGCTACTTAATAATAATATTCATATACTAATAAGACAAGTACCCAACAACAAAAATACTAATAAGACAAAATAAGATAAACCGACAAAAATGAAAAGGAAAACAAAAGCAATAAAATAATGACAAAAAAAGAAAATGAAATAGAATGGGGAAAAGGAACCATGACCGTGAATAATGGTCAGGTTCTTATTAAACGAGGTGGGTTGTGGCAAAGAAAAATATATAAAAATTGGAGAAATATGATAATTTTGTATTTATTTTAAAAGATAGAGAAAAAGGTGAAAAACAGTTTTGGCTAAAAAAAGAGGCTTAAACAAAGGCAAAGAAAAAAAAAATGTAAGTATGTTACTTAAATTTGACATATAATTACAACAATAAAATATGCGGAGGGATCAAATTACACCGGTATAACATTACAATGTTATACCGCTCAATAATGCTTTAACGAATTCAAATTTTACAAAATTTACCGTTGGATTGAAAGTTTATATCGTATAGATCATCTATGTTGAGTTTTACAAAAATATAAAATCGTTTGACATGTTTTTGAGACCCATAAAGATTAAACGGTATTCAATAAAAACACATAAACCGTTAATCTTGATGTGTCTCAATAACATATCAAACGATTTTAGATTTTTGTAAAACTCAACATAGGTGATCTATACGATATAAACTTTCAATCCAACGGTGAATTTTGTAAAATTTGAATTCGTTAAAGCGTTATTGAGCGGTGTAACATTACTCAAATGTTACACCGGTGTAATTTGATCTCTCCCTACTAAATATATATATTATAATTAAATTAAATATATAACATGTTTAATAACTTTAAAACTTTCAATCTTTGACACTTACTACAAGAAAAACATAACATATTTACTCTCAAAAGCCCTAAAAAGTGATCAACACCGCCAATATATACAAACTTATTAGTGGCAAATAGCGGTCAAAATCGGTTGATAAATTGTTTGTCAATAAATTTATTGGCGGCCAAAACTAGAAACTTTCCCAAAAGGAAATCACGTATCTGTGGTGGCTTGAACTGCTAGAAACTTCTAACATGCCATTTATGTTATTGGCAGATCAGACCACCACAAAAGTGGGACGAATTCAAATTTTGAATTTATTGGCAACCCAAATTGCCACTAAATTCTTTTATGTTGTCTGCTTCAAACTTTCTTGGCGACTTAGGCTGCCAATAAATGCACATCAAATTTCCTTTTTTAAATTTATTGGCGGCTTAGACTGCCACTAACTATAATTAATATTTTTCAAAAAATTCTTTTATTATTTTTATTACATATTTAATTAAAAGAGATTGAATTTAATATAAAAATATTAATAAATTATATATTTTAAAAAAATAAAATAGATTTTTTAATAAAAAAAATATTTTAAATTTTTAATAAAATAAATATAAAATTTAATAAAATACACATCAATTAAATATAAAACAACTTAATGTAGACAATGTTCATAAAATACAAAATATTTAATTATTTACGAATCTAAAAAAAAATATCAAACGAAATACAAAATTTCAATCATAGTATCCTCCTCCAAATTGATTTTCACCGCTTCCACTTCTTCTTTCTCTCTTCCCTCCTCTTGGATTCTGGAAATTGTTAAAAGATACATAATAAAATTGCCATCTTCAATCAAATCTAAAATACATAAATCAAAATTAAATTCAAATTATGTGTGATTAATCTCACGTTAATTTTATTTATTTTAAAAATAATTACTTTCTTAAAGTTAAAATATGTTAAAAAAAAAATTAAACCAATATGTTACCAATAAATAATATGATTAATTTTTTTAATTACTTAGTTTTCTTTTAAAAACAATAATTAAATTATTTTTCTAACACTAACAACAATAAAAATAATAAATAACAATTAAACTTAAAATTAGTGCACAAAAATAAATCACTAGACTTTAATAATTCAATTTATGTTATAACGTTTTTAGCAACCCATCCAAATTTTTTTTAGTTGGCTCCGCTATTGATTTCATGCTCCTCCCTACTTATTGACGCTTTTGGCCATCACTCTCGGTCTTTTTTTTTTTTTTTTTTAAAATCGCAACGCTTATTGGCGGCTTGGCCACCACTATCTACAATTTACTTTTTAAAAACACAACTGATATTGGCTGCCGAGACCGCCCCTATCTACAACGTATAATTTTTGAAAAACACACTAAAGCTATTGGCAACTTAAGCCACCACAAAGGGTCTCGTCCTTCTCTTTTTTTAGGAACACTTACTAGCGGTTTTGACCGTCACAAAATGTCACTTTTTTTCTTTTAGGAATACTTACTGGCGGCTTTGGCGGCTAAAAGTGTAACATTTTTTTTAAATACATAGCACTTATTGAAGGTTTTTTCTTAGTTATCAGGGGCTTAAACTCTCTATAAGTTATTAGCGTCAAAACTGCTAATAAATATTTTGTTTTGTTTGTATATTGTGATTTTACTGTAATGTGAGACGTATGAAAAATCTTCAACTAGAAAAGGAGATTTCAATTTGTATATTTCTTTTGGACTAAAAATTATATTTATGTATTAAAATTGATGGAATATATCGAATAATACTTATTTAAAACTGCTAAAAATTGAAAGAATAAATATGGGAACAAACTAACAACAACCATGTTAATAGTGTACAATGGAAAAATGCTTACAAATTTGAGAAATTGAAGTGTTTAGATTATCCATGTCTCTTAATCTACAACATTAATGACGTTAAAGTTATTGATTGAATATGCACTCAATCGAATATAATCTGTTAATTATATAAACTAAACAAACACTGCACTAAAACAGGAAAATAAAATAACGTCATATCAAGATGACGTTCAATATAATATTGCACTAAGACGACAAATCACAAAGAGAAATACTAAAAACATTTTTTTAAAAGGGAAAGATAAAAACAATTTGGATTATTCACCATGTTAAAAAAACGTGTTTAATGAAACTTTATAACCTTTTCTTATAATAATCCCAATGATTGTACTCTTTTCAAAGTAATGATCGATATGTAATATTTTAATTTTTTTGTCATTTTTAAGGCTCATAATGGTCCATGTACAGGCAAACAACCAAAACAAGAATCACATTTTTCTATTATGCTTAAAAAAACAATTTTCTATTAACCTAGACTAGATCTGTGTAGGCCTTTTCATCAATGTTACATCAATCTTTTGCCTCCTTATGAAATAAGTAGGAATTTTAATTTTAAAACTTCAATTGTATTGGATTTAATTTATAAAATGTCTATGAGACAGAATAAATTAAAAGAAGGAAAAGAATTAAATAAAAATTATTAAACTTGTAAAAAAAAATTATTAAACTTTTTTTCCAGCAAGCATTTTATGAGATAAACATTGTTCATTACCTTAAATTGTGTACTGTGTTATTTTGTACTGTATTGTTCAGTTAAATACTTCTCTTTTGCATATCAATTCAAATAGTTCTTGAGAAAATAGTATATGTACAGATAGTGTGCACCAATTTTACACCATCATTCAATATCAACTGTATAGTCCTCCAAATCACTCCATTACATCCCATTCAATTGTATGACATAAACAAATGCTTAACTTTTATTGAATATCAATATAAAATTAATTTACAGTATCAGAGCATATTCACTAAACTCATAATTCTTTAATATTGCCAAGAATCCATATGGCAATAATGGCATATACTTGTGCAGATACCCATTAAAAAGCCAAGGACCTCAAAGTACAGTAAACAAGGAACAAGTTTTCTGTATGGCCACGATCATAAATCAAAATAAAAGTGAAAGAAATAGTTACATCATTTAACATTTAACTATTTTCTCCTTTATTTTTTTTTTAATTTATGCATTTGTACCTAACATAATATTTCAATCACATTTAGATCATTTTAAAAAATAATTTATAGTGTTCTTAATTTAAAAAAGAAAAATATGCCATTCCCTTACTTCTCATCTAAAAATCAACTTGCAAACAAAGCCTAAATAGATATACTGGCAGTACACAATAATTTTACATCGATATTCATTAAACGTCTTATATCCCGCCAAATCACAAAGAAATTTTGAAATTCGTTGTATGACATGTTAATTTGATAATTTTCTATTGAATGATGGTGTAAAACTATTTTACTATAGGTACATGTCCATAAACTATGTGATTGTGCCTAAGTAAGTTTACTCATAAATAAGATAAAAATGATAAAGTTAAATATTTTTTCTCCATTTAACTTTCCTCACTCCAATTTTAAAGTTAATTTAATTGCAATATTGATTCTTCTGATTTAGAACTTTTTTTTTTTCGACGGTTGATTTAGAACATTTGTTAATTTAGGCCGTTTAAGTTTTTTGAACAAATAAATATGACTACTCTGATATCTTGTAGTTTTGTTAGGTGCATATTCAACAACCAATCATTTAATGCCATGTTTTTTTTTTTAAAATTCACTATTACAAAGTAAATCTTGTTTGTTTTGTAGCGAGTTATCGGTTGGTTCATTTGTTACCATGTTAGTAGTCAGCTTTACTCGCCATCCTCAAGAGATGAATTTGATTTTATTGTGTCTCATTTCTAATTTGTTTTGATGCTTGCAGCTTTCTGACATCATTTTTTTTTTGCAATTTAGTTTTAGACTCCGTGTTGGGTTTATTGGATTGTGCATTTGGTGTTAATTTGTCTGTTTTGCATTTGGTTTATCCACCAGATTTTATAGGGTTGTAATTTTATTACCACTTTATGTAAGTTTATGATTGTTGTAATACCCTTTTAGGGTTGATCTTTACAATTTTGTGTGGTGGTTAAGTCAAATTATGTCCCCCAACTATTTATATTCCCTTTTATATTTAATATATTTATTTTTACAAAAACAAAGTAAACCTAAACTTTAAATTAGTTTTGCCTACTAGTACAGTACTTAACAAAATTCTATGGTACCAAAGAATTTTCCATATATCTATCAATTTAAAGTGGTGAGATATATTTGTCTTTGAAAAATTGAAGATCATTTATCCAACAGGTAAACAAGTACACAAACATATAAAATATATTTTACCTACAATCTTCAAAAGCTAGGTAAAGTTGTAATGTCATAATTTTGACAACCGCAGTGATTTTTTAGATATGTGGCGATGACTGAGATAGAAGGGATCATTGCCAAATGTAGAGATTGGTTTAAATCAATGGATTGTCTGCAGTTACTACGTACTGTTGAAATCAATTACAATCGTCTGATCTTAAATAAATGGGAGAGATTGGTTTGTTTGTAGTGATTGTTTTGTAGTGGTTTGTAGACATTGGTTGGTACTTCGTAGTGATTGCTCAGATTCATTACTGCGTGAAACTGTGGCATTAACAGTAAAGAATCGTTATCCAAACTTATCATCTAAACTCCAACATGGGTTTTTAACCAAATGAAACTTTAGGTTTTAAGTAAAATACTTGTAAATGAGAAAACTCATCTTGCTAAAAGGAAAAAATATATATGCATCAGTACATGATGCAAAATCTGTAAGAGAAAAGGACTAAAGGACTATGTTAACAAAAATATCAAATATTATTGTATGAGCTTTAGACCTCATGACAGCTCCATCAATACTATTTAATAGGCACAGTAAAATTAAAAAAACATCACAGTTGAAATTAAAGCCCTTAAAAAATACAGTATTTGTTCTTCACTAACAAACTTCTTTCAGAGCAATTCATATTATTTTCAACAACCAACCTCTTTCACTTCAATTTGAAAGGGTAAAGGCAAAGATAACAAGAGAAACAAGATTCTAGAAACATCCAGTGAAAGAAGTAAGGCGAAGGTAAAATGTTGCATCGATGTTAAGTTTAAAACGAAACCAAATTGGAAAGAGACACTTTGATTAAGTTAGCCAGCCATGGGGTGGTTAGAAATATACTCGATAGCGAGATGACAAGAGTCAATTTTATCAGCTTCCTTATCTGGGATTTCCAGCTTGAACTCCTCTTCTAGTGCCATTACGATTTCGACGTTGTCCAAGCTATCCAAACCCAAATCTTTCTGGAAATGGACTTCTGGAGTCACCTGAGAAACCATCAAACCCCAAAAAATATATATTATCTGCACTGTTTAGAATATTCAAGAAAGTTGCATGACCAAATACGCAAGGTGAAGAAACAAAGAATACAAACAAATTAAAACGGATGCTAGCAGCATCTTTCTACAGAAGAATATTTGAGTACAAGAGTAAGGAAGTGCAAGCATCTAGGTAGAGGATGAACAATGATAATAAACATTTAAATGGAAAAATAAAAAGGATTAAAAGGATACGTTATGTTAGTGTAAACTAGTTTTACTCGGATCCAATACAAATCCACTAATAAAAATCCACTATTTTGACCGTTCATTACTCCTATGCTCATAAGATGTTTTCAAGCAGCGGTTAGAAAGTAGTAACACTCAGCTGACATGAAAACTCCAACTCTGTCAAATGATATGAATGGGGTGGATAATAGAATGTGAGATTAAACAGTCAAAGATGGTGAATTTATTTACTTTCCCTGCACAGATTGTATTTGTAGTGACGGAGGACCCATTGTTATTGTCGTGTAGAACTGTGAGCTACTAAATATTGGGCAATTGCGAACTAAGAATGCTCAAACTGTAACCAGCTTGTGAAATGAATTTGAATACAAGGTAGATTGTGAAAAAAATTAGTAGAAAAGTCACCTATGAAATCAGAAAGCGAAGTGTCTATATACAGATTGTACTCGATGGTTTAGCATTGCAAAGTCGTGAAGTGTGTGTTGTGAGCAACGAGCAGAAGACTATATAGCACCGACACTTAAGATTAAAAGTGTTTGTGGTGTCTGACACCAACACATGTAGTTACATTCAAATATTATATTTTCTTAAATTATTACTATGTGTTGATGTGTAAGTGTTCATGTCTGTATCTGTGCGTCATAGGCAGCTTAAGGATTTCGACAATGTAGCTTAAGTGAAATGTAGAAGGATAAGCAATTAATATAGATGATAAATGAGATGGAGGGTCCTAAAGGAAGGCATCAAGTCGCCGAAATAGAGCCCTTTGGCAGGGAGGACATAAAACCTCAAAAATTATTTATCTCTGTAATTTCTGAATGCATTTACACCTTCCTCCTTGACTGTTATCCATTAAATACCAGCAGCAGGAGTGTTTCAGTGTGAATAACAATGAATAGTGTTTATATATTTGGAACCATATAAAAAATTCAGAGTCTAAATTTTGGGATTTTGTTACTTGATATTATCTAGACTAAAAAATTATCTTGAGATCATGTCCTTATTTTTGTAATTTACAATTGTCTTAAATCATTTGGTGTTGGCAGATGCACACATTGTGCTGCTGCTGCTGCTGCCTGTTTGTAATATGGTTTGTGTTTAATATCAAATAAAGAATCCCGTCGGAGCTATTTCAGTTTCTATTATGAGTAAAATATCTAGCTCTGAATTTTCTGATTTTCGAGGAATTACTCTATTAATAGCTGAACAAGGGTTGTGGGAAAAAACTGAGGGTCTATTTAGTTTCAGAAAATGTTATCCATTCTCAATGCATGCTTTCACTTTTAATTACAAAAAGTTTTTTACCTGTTTCAAATACAAATCCTTAAAAACAAGAAATAACACGAAAACAATGTAGTATTGTTGTAATTAGAAGTGAAAACAGGAAATAAAAACAAAAACATTCAATTGTTTCTCTGTTTCCTATACAAATATTTGTATACAAGAAACAAGGTGAAAACAAAATTGATTTTGCAATTAAAAGAGCAAACAAGAAGAAAAATTGAAACAAAACTTTTTCTGAAACCAAACAGACCATAATTATCTAAGTTTGGGAATGTTGTTACTATATATTTTGGTCAACCATGTTAAGAATATGACGAAACTTTCTACGATGAACATATATTACATGTATATCAGTGTCGTTTCAACTTAAATCTATGGAATAATTTAAAAATAAAAATAAAAGGTTTAAATATTACTTTTGGGAACAATGCCCGAACTAAAGAATTAACCTCTCACCTCTCCATTTAACACTGAAATTTACGTGTTGCTATGCCTTGTAGAAATTGTAAAAAGGGGAAATTATGTGATGAATGGATAATAGGAATTCTTTATTGGTACAGAATATTCAGGTATTCGAGACTCGAGAATATTGATCTAATTAATATCTTCTACTAACCTTATGACTTCTTTATATACAAAAAAGCCTAACATCAATCCTGTAACTGTCATAATTCACTAACTGTAACCAGTTGTCTACTATTTCGACGTTTCCTCCTATTTTTTCTACTACTGTACACCTTCCTAATAGGACATTTCATTCCCCTATATTAATTAATCAACTAATGACCATTTTATTTTAACCCGGTGAGTATAGGAAATGGGTTAAAATATGAGAATCCAAAATCCGTTCAACTCAATATTTGGTAATAAAAACTACAGTAATATAAAATCCAAATGTAAAAGCAAATACTGCGGCCAAAAATGTACAAGCAAATATGTTGAAATAAAATTCCTCTATCAAAATTCCATGTAGAAAAGAACCTATCTAACCCTTCCAACACACCACAATGATAATATGCTCATTTAGAAAAACATCGAATGAAATCTTAATTAAAATTAAGCCAAACTGATATTGCATCTCAGTTGAATAATGCCGCTATATTATCATCTGAAAACTGCATTACAATTTTCTCTTGCACATAAATATTCTTGACTAAATCTTATAGCAATTCTGCACATGACATAACAGACACTGCCCAGATGGTTGGTTAGTGAGCTAAATCTACAACTTTTGGGATAACCCATTCGAATAAATCGACATAATAACCATTTGAAAAAAACCCATATCTCATTTTCCACACAAATTAATACAACAAATACTCCCAAGATCGTTTTTGAGTTAACCTTTCAAATTTTCTGAAGACCATTTTGGCTAAATCAACAGAATAACAATTTGGAATACACATTTCACATCTCTCACACTCCTTAACATTACAAAACACCACCCCAGATAATTATTAAGTTAAATTTCCAAATTTCATGGAAAAAAACCTTTTAAATTGGTCAACAAATTAACAATTAGGGTTACCTATTACTAATTTCTCACAACACTACCCAGATAGTTATTGATGTAAAAATCCAAACTTTGGGGCAACCCAATTAGACAAATCAACAAAATAACAATTGGGAATGCCAATTTCTAAGTATTTTATGCAATCAAGACTAAAAATGATGCAAAATGAAGCGATAAATAGGAAAAGAAGAGACCTTAGAAGGATCCACTTTGGGGAAATCTTTGACAACAGAGAGAACTCGATCGACGACCTCTTCTTTGGTGAGATGATCGTCGTGTGAAGACATGGAGCGAATGGAACCATTCCATGGTTGCAATTTGGGATAAGCTTGGAGTGGCACACGAACATGGCGGAGTATGGCTGCTCTGAGTGCCATTTTTTTTGTGTATAGATCTCTCTCTGTTTGCAAAGGAGTGTGAGTGTCTTAGAGGCACGATAGAAGAAGGGTTCAAGATGCTCAATTATATTTATTGCATAACTTTATTTAATGTTAATATTTTTTTTTAAAAATTTTGTGTTAAAATAAAAAATAATCTTTAGCAAAAATTAAATTAAATAATCTTATAAAAATTAATAATATTTTTTTAAAACAATGTTGAAATAAATTTTTTAAAATGAAGGGAAAATATTTTAAATTTCCGCTTGGGTTGACTTATTTTTGAATTTATGGAAAACAATTTATTCAAATAAATGTTTTTATAGATCATTATAAATTTTTCAAGATAGTTTATGATAAAACAATTTATAAAAATACAATTTTTGTTATGAGGTGACGAGCTGAAGAAGATGGTTAATTGAAGCTTCTATTACAACAATGGCGGTGCTACGACGAGGTGTGTGTGGTGGAGGGTGGTGATGATTTTAGATTTATTTATCTCAATTATTTCTTCTTTTTTCTTTTTTTATGAAATGTTCATCTCAATTCAAATCTGGGATTTTATATCTGATGATGATGTGCGAAGTGAACTGAGAAGAGAATTGTACATAATTATATTACTACAATTCGGTCTTTATATTTATTTAATTGTCATTTGTAGTATTTAATGCTTTTTATTTTTTATTTTTTTTGTCAAGTAACCTAAAAGCTTGAAATTCCACCCTTAAGATGAATAAGTGGAACGATCGGGGTTCGAAGCCCGATCCCGCGCATATTCGTGAATTGATAAATTAATATACATATTCGTGAATTGATAAAGATACTAAACGAGTAATAGTCATTCTTTTTGATTGGAATTGAGATATTTGTTCAATCAAATAGTTTAAGGCTCTGTTTGGTAACAGTTTTCTGTCACGAGCTTATAGCTTATTTTACTGACTTATAGCTTATTTTTCAAACGCTATTTTAAGTAGCTTATGAGCTTATAGCTTATAGCTTATCATTTTTTCTTCCATTTTTACCCCTATTATTTTAACTAAAATCCATCTTTATCCTTTCTAATTTATTTTAATTTAAAATAAAATAATTATGTACTTAAACACTAAACCATTTCTTGCTAATAAAAAAAGCCAATGTTTCTTATATGTATTAATGTGTATATATACAATTTCCATGGTTTTATTTTCATATACGTATATACACAGTACAACGTACTTCATTTTTATATGTATTAATGTGTATATATACAACTTCCGTGGTTTCATATACTTATATATAGACTCTAAAAATATACGTAGATATACACCGTGCAACGTACTTTATTTTTATATGTATTAATGTGTATATACAACTTCCATAACGTTTGAAAATAAACTTCCAAGGACTTAAAAATTAGTTTAATAATATTAAAAATATTATATTAGTAAATTTAATTTTTAAATTCTATTATAATTTAAAAAAACAATCAAAGTATGTTAAATATTAATTTAATATAAAATTTATTATAAATTAACAATACCCTTTTATGTCATTTTACATTATGAGCTACTTGAACCGCTAATTTTACCAAACACTTCAATTAGCTTATCAGCTATAAGTCATCAGTCATCAGCTATCAGCTATAAGTCATAAGTCACCAGCCATCAGCTAGCTTATCAGCCAACCGCTATTTTTACCAAACAGAGCCTAGGTAGACATATTGACTTTTGATTGTAATTTGTGACTTAAAACGAATGTTTTCATAATTTCAAACTCGTCTAATACATTAGAGTGTTGTTATTAGTGAATAGGGTTCTGATTCAAGAAACTAGTCTTTACTATTTCGTCGTGCTATGAAGAATGAATTGTAATATATGATCACAACTACCCAATAGAAATAGGGATGAGATTCAAAATTTCCCATCTTATATGTACAAAAAGTACTAGTCTTGAGAAGTTGTGTTTAGCTTTGGATATAGTGCTATTGAGAAGTTGTATTTAGCTTTGTATTACTCATGTACTATGTCCGTCCCATTTTATTAGAGTTATTTTGATTAAATGGTATTATTCACTTATCATAGTTTGATCATACTTTTGTAATAATATATAGATATAAATATAAACATATAAGATCTTGTTTGATTTGTTTTGAAGAGTATTTTCAAAACATCCAATTTTTATAATTTTTACTAATAGAGAATTAAAGATATTAGTAATCAAAAACATGGATTGGCATACATGCAGTAGACAAATAATTCTTTAAATTTGGGACGGATGTAGTATATTAAAACATTATACCCTTCTAGCCAAAAAAAAAAAACATTACCCTTTCGAGGTCATTATAACTTCTCACTTCGATATGATAAAGCAGTTATTAAAATCTATCCTACATAGTCTTTTACTTATAAAAGAAAGCTCCTAATAATGATTCAATATGTTATGTACCACAAAAAAAAAAAATTTAGTTTTTCCAATATATAGCATTAATTAGTTTTATTGAAAAAGATAAGAGTAATTGACAAATGGTATAATCGACAAAATTTAAACTTAAATTATCAAAAAGACAAATAATTTAAAACAATTTTTTTTCTAAAATGACAAATAAAGAGAAACAGAGCGAGTAATTGTTATGGAAAAGATTTTACATTTTTATTCTCTTTGTTTTATTTTTATATTTGGTATTTTTTTGGGTACATTTTGTATTTGGTATCTGTTAACGAAATACTTATTTTAATTTATCATATATAATTATTTGCATTTTCTAAAAATGTCATAATAAATTTTTGGGTTAAATAGTGTTTACCTTTGTAATGTTAATGAATTTCAATTTATCCCGTAATATTATTTTTTCAATTAATTGTTCAAATTCGATTATCAAATTTCTATTTACCCCGGCATTAAACATGTTATGATGAGGAACTAAAATAACATAACCTCAAACTTACAAGAGTTAATTAAAGATATACTACATGCAAATTACTATTTCACTGTAAATGTTCTCATCATGTATTTTCCAACAAATGTTAGACTCTCTCCGGTTATTTTATTTTTTTTGTCTTAGTTGAAGTGGTAAACCAATGGAAATTAAACTCACATAATTGAGAGATCCATGGTTCGAACAAGGGTCATGACGCCCGGCCTAACAATTTCAGCATATTTTGCCAGTTGAGCTAACAATTTCGGCATATTCCAGTTATTATTATAAGCAAAAACAACTCTTTTACATTTATTAAAAAATTAATGTATGTGGTCTATAATAGAGTCTAAATATATTAAATTTTTAATAAATTTAAAAAAGTTTTTTTTTCTTTCTTATAATAGTGATGGGGAGAGTATGAATTTTCTCTCTCCAAATTTCTCGATAAATACACTGCCATCCTCTCCAAACACAGCACACTTCATTGTAACTTCCCCAATACATCAAACATGGCTTCAGCATCCACCATCACCTCCACCTTCCTCACCAAAACCCCAAACTCTACCTCTTTCTCAGAGAAATCCTCCTCTTTCAACCAATCCCTTAACCTTGGATTCAAACCAAGACACTCTGTCTCTGTTTCAGCATCAGCTGCACCTTCACCACCACCATCCTATGATCTCAATTCTTTCAAATTCGCTCCGATCAGGGAGTCTATTGTTGCACGCGAGATGACTCGCAGGTACATGACGGATATGGTCACACATGCTGATACCGATGTTGTCATCGTTGGTGCTGGTTCAGCTGGTTTATCATGTGCTTATGAACTCAGCAAGAATCCTAACGTTAAGATCGCTATCATTGAACAATCCGTTAGTCCTGGTGGTGGTGCTTGGCTCGGTGGCCAACTCTTTTCTGCAATGGTATCACTCTCATCCAATTATTTTCATTTTCCTCTGTTTTGAATCCATTCCTGAATTATTATTACGTTGATGTTCATTTATATTTTTTTTTCTTATTTGTTGTGTGATCATTGCATTTTATTAATGAGATTGAATTATGAGATTTCGATCATGATTCAATGAGATCTTATAATTTTCATTTTAACTTAATTTACATTACATAATATTCATGTTATTAAAAACTTAAGAAACTTATTTAATTTTCAATTTCAACATCTATATTGAATCATGATTGTCTGGTTTGTCAACTTTTTGACGTATTCATGACAATTGTGATCGTTAAATTGAAATTGGATGATTCAAATCTCAAGCTCGGTCATTTTTATTTAAACAAAATAAATCAAATTCTATATGGAAATTCAGACAATCTCGATCCAACGATGACTAATTGTTGTTCTGGAAACGTCAAAAAATTGACTATAGGGAATCCGCGATAGATAGGATCCTCCCCATTTCTCAAAGGAAATGGAGAGGTTGATTTGGGGAGATAGACACAAAAGTAGTGGGACCCACTTAATGATAGTGAGATCTATTTGGCTATGAAGCTCATTAGCTCACTATCTACTTTTTGTATCCATTTCTCTCCAAATGAAACTCTCAATTTCTTTCGAGAAAATGTAGAGGGTCCTAACTTAGAATCCGATTTGAACACTTATGTTGCCTTTTGTTAAGTTTATGTTTTTAAATTTAAGAAACACTGAATTGCTAAAGGAAAATCGACCAAAAATTGATTTTGGAGTTCCATTTATATTATATTAGTATGTAGAAATTTGTTTAATCTTAACCAAGGGATGGATAATATTTCTTGTGGTTTCATATCAATAACTAGGACTTAGAAAAGAACCAATGAAACATTGAACATGATGAAATTGAAACCCAGATTATGTAATGATGATGATGATATATATGAATTGATGTGCAATGCAGGTTGTGCGTAAGCCAGCACATCATTTCTTGGACGAGCTTGAAATTGAGTATGACGAGCAAGACGACTATGTAGTGATCAAGCATGCTGCTCTCTTCACTTCCACCATCATGAGCAAGCTACTAGCAAGGCCAAATGTGAAGCTTTTCAATGCTGTAGCTGCTGAGGATTTGATTGTGAAGAGTGGAAGAGTTGGTGGTGTTGTCACTAATTGGGCTTTGGTTTCATTGAACCATGACACTCAATCCTGCATGGACCCTAATGTTATGGAATCTAAAGTGGTTGTGAGTTCTTGTGGCCATGATGGTCCTTTTGGAGCCACCGGTGTGAAGAGGCTCAAAAGTATCGGTTTGATTGATACCGTTCCTGGAATGAAGGCCCTCGACATGAACACCGCTGAGGATGCTATTGTTAGGCTCACTAGAGAGGTTGTTCCTGGTATGATTGTTACTGGCATGGAAGTTGCTGAGATTGATGGTGCTCCAAGAATGGTAAAATATTCACCTTTTCATATTCTAGTAGGGTTGTTTTATGAGTAGGAATCAAACTTGATACCATATGGTTTACAACACTCACACACACTGCGCATCAACCACTTGCGCTAGACCACAATGATTTTATATTCAAATAGTTAAATACCACTAATAAGTTTGTGGCGTTTTCTTACTATTTTTTATGAGATATTTTACATGGCATAGTGGCATAATGATAAAATGATGGGTCCAACCCCAAAGTATATTACTGAATAGGTATTCAAAATCATGTTTAATGAGACAACTCTCTTTTATCAAAGTGCCATGGTCCCTGCTAACTTTATGTTCAATTATTTATCAAATCTTTGTTGTCCTTTCTGCAATTCTTCTTTTGGTTATTACTTT
Source organism: Trifolium repens (assembly GCA_030408175.1). NCBI lineage: Eukaryota > Viridiplantae > Streptophyta > Magnoliopsida > Fabales > Fabaceae > Trifolium > Trifolium repens. Next base: position 20,790,308 of record CP125848.1, read on the forward strand.
TTCTGTGTGCGGATAAATCAAAGTATTTTTCCACACACAATTGCCAAGACTAATCATTCGAAGTAACTAAAATCCAATTAAGAGGTTAACCTCTCCTAACATATATTTTCTATACGCAACAAAGAGGAATTGAACTCCTGACTAAAATGGTTAAGAAACTCAAATATCTACCAGTATAGAATCAATGAGTTAGTTTGATTTGTTTGTGTTTTTAGAAGATGTAATATCTTGTTTTCATATATTAGTATCATTTGACTTTTATTAATTGTTTTGGTGTTGAAAATGCAGGGACCAACATTTGGAGCAATGATGATATCAGGACAGAAGGCAGCTCATTTGGCCTTGAGAGCACTAGGACTTCCTAATGCAGTGGATTCTGCAGGAAAAATTCACCCTGAGCTTGTTCTAGCAGCTGCTGATTCTGCTGAAGTTGCAGAGGCATAATCAATGTTACCATTAATTAGTTAGTAGTTTTTTCTGAGTGCTAGTAGCCAGAAATAATATGGAGGCATAATCAATGTTCACTCTGAGATTGTCTTTGTTGTTAGTAGTGATGATTGGCTAGTTGATGCAACTCTGTTTGAGGTTTTTTGTAAGCAACATGAATGAATGTGTTTGCCAAATCCTTGCATTTCTTTCTCCTCCAATAATATTTATTTATTATCTAATCAAAAGGAAAATACAATTAACTACTGCTAAGGAAAACAAGTTCACCCAATATCTTCCTCTAATAAAATGAAAATGCCTAACAATGGAATGATGGAGAGAAGTTATAACCAAGAACGAGAGATAAAGGATGGAAATTGACAGTTGCCTTTGCAATTCATTTCATTTCAAAGATGATGAGATCCCAAATTTTCTGCCCAAAGAACATATGGACTCAATTTACATTAGAAGTAGTGTGGTTTTAGATTTTTAACATTTTTTTCATTAAAATGACAAATAAAGAGAAACAGAGGGAGTAATTGTTATGGAAAAGATTTTACATTTTTATTCTCTTTGTTTTATTTTTATATTTGGTATTTTTTTGGGTACATTTTATATTTGGTATCTGTTAACGAAATACTTATTTTAATTTATCATATATAATTATTTGCATTTTCTAAAAATGTCATAATAAATTTTTGGGTTAAATAGTGTTCACCTCTGTAATGTTAATGAATTTCAATTTATCCCGTAATATTATTTTTTCAATTAATTGTTCAAATTCGATTATCAAATTTCTATTTACCCCGACATTAAACATGCTATGATGAGGAACTAAAACAACATAACCTCAAACTTACAAGAGTTAATAAAAGATATACTACATGCAAATTACTATTTCACTGTAAATGTTCTCATCATGTATTTTCCAACAAATGTTAGACTCTCTCCGGTTATTTTATTTTTTTTGTCTTAGTTGAAGTGGTAAACCAATGGAAATTAAACTCACATAATTGTGAGATCCATGGTTCGAACAAGGGTCATGACGTCCGGCCTAACAATTTCGGCATATTTTGCCAGTTGAGCTAACAATTTCGGCATATTCCAGTTATTATTATAAGCAAAAACAACTCTTTTACATTTATTAAAAAATTAATGTATGTGGTCTATAATATAGTCTAAATATATTAAATTTTTAATAAATTTAAAAAAGTTTTTTTTTCTTTCTTATAATAGTGATGGGGAGAGTATGAATTTTCTCTCTCCAAATTTCTCGATAAATACACTGCCATCCTCTCCAAACACAGCACACTTCATTGTAACTTCCCCAATACATCAAACATGGCTTCAGCATCCACCATCACCTCCACCTTCCTCACCAAAACCCCAAACTCTACCTCTTTCTCAGAGAAATCCTCCTCTTTCAACCAATCCCTTAACCTTGGATTCAAACCAAGACACTCTGTCTCTGTTTCAGCATCAGCTGCACCTTCACCACCACCATCCTATGATCTCAATTCTTTCAAATTCGCTCCGATCAAGGAGTCTATTGTTGCACGCGAGATGACTCGCAGGTACATGACGGATATGGTCACACATGCTGATACCGATGTTGTCATCGTTGGTGCTGGTTCAGCTGGTTTATCATGTGCTTATGAACTCAGCAAGAATCCTAACGTTAAGATCGCTATCATTGAACAATCCGTTAGTCCTGGTGGTGGTGCTTGGCTCGGTGGCCAACTCTTTTCTGCAATGGTATCACTCTCATCCAATTATTTTCATTTTCCTATGTTTTGAATCCATTCCTGAATTATTATTACGTTGATGTTCATTTATATTTTTTTTTCTTATTTGTTGTGTGATCATTGCATTTTATTAATGAGATTGAATTATGAGATTTCGATCATGATTCAATGAGATCTTATAATTTTCATTTTAACTTAATTTACATTACATAATATTCATGTTATTAAAAACTTAAGAAACTTATTTAATTTTCAATTTCAACATCTATATTGAATCATGATTGTCTGGTTTGTCAACTTTTTGACGTATTCATGACAATTGTGATCGTTAAATTGAAATTGGATGATTCAAATCTCAAGCTCGGTCATTTTTATTTAAACAAAATAAATCAAATTCTATATGGAAATTCAGACAATCTCGATCCAACGATGACTAATTGTTGTTCTGGAAACGTCAAAAAATTGACTATAGGGAATCCGCGATAGATAGGATCCTCCCCATTTCTCAAAGGAAATGGAGAGGTTGATTTGGGGAGATAGACACAAAAGTAGTGGGACCCACTTAATGATAGTGAGATCTATTTGGCTATGAAGCTCATTAGCTCACTATCTACTTTTTGTATCCATTTCTCTCCAAATGAAACTCTCAATTTCTTTCGAGAAAATGTAGAGGGTCCTAACTTAGAATCCGATTTGAACACTTATGTTGCCTTTTGTTAAGTTTATGTTTTTAAATTTAAGAAACACTGAATTGCTAAAGGAAAATCGACCAAAAATTGATTTTGGAGTTCCATTTATATTATATTAGTATGTAGAAATTTGTTTAATCTTAACCAAGGGATGGATAATATTTCTTGTGGTTTCATATCAATAACTAGGACTTAGAAAAGAACCAATGAAACATTGAACATGATGAAATTGAAACCCAGATTATGTAATGATGATGATGATATATATGAATTGATGTGCAATGCAGGTTGTGCGTAAGCCAGCACATCATTTCTTGGACGAGCTTGAAATTGAGTATGACGAGCAAGACGACTATGTAGTGATCAAGCATGCTGCTCTCTTCACTTCCACCATCATGAGCAAGCTACTAGCAAGGCCAAATGTGAAGCTTTTCAATGCTGTAGCTGCTGAGGATTTGATTGTGAAGAGTGGAAGAGTTGGTGGTGTTGTCACTAATTGGGCTTTGGTTTCATTGAACCATGACACTCAATCCTGCATGGACCCTAATGTTATGGAATCTAAAGTGGTTGTGAGTTCTTGTGGCCATGATGGTCCTTTTGGAGCCACCGGTGTGAAGAGGCTCAAAAGTATCGGTTTGATTGATACCGTTCCTGGAATGAAGGCCCTCGACATGAACACCTCTGAGGATGCTATTGTTAGGCTCACTAGAGAGGTTGTTCCTGGTATGATTGTTACTGGCATGGAAGTTGCTGAGATTGATGGTGCTCCAAGAATGGTAAAATATTCACCTTTTCATATTCTAGAAGGGTTGTTTTATGAGTAGGAATCAAACTTGATACCATATGGTTTACAACACTCACACACACTGCGCATCAACCACTTGCGCTAGACCACAATGATTTTATATTCAAATAGTTAAATACCACTAATAAGTTTGTGGCGTTTTCTTACTATTTTTTATGAGATATTTTACATGGCATAGTGGCATAATGATAAAATGATGGGTCCTACCCCAAAGTATATTACTGAATAGGTATTCAAAATCATGTTTAATGAGACAACTCTCTTTTATCAAAGTGCCATGGTCCCTGCTAACTTTATGTTCAATTATTTATCAAATCTTTGTTGTCCTTTCTGCAATTCTTCTTTTGGTTATTACTTTTTCTGTGTGCGGATAAATCAAAGTATTTTTCCACACACAATTGCCAAGACTAATCATTCGAAGTAACTAAAATCCAATTAAGAGGTTAACCTCTCCTAACATATATTTTCTATACGCAACAAAGAGGAATTGAACTCCTGACTAAAATGGTTAAGAAACTCAAATATCTACCAGTATAGAATCAATGAGTTAGTTTGATTTGTTTGTGTTTTTAGAAGATGTAATATCTTGTTTTCATATATTAGTATCATTTGACTTTTATTAATTGTTTTGGTGTTGAAAATGCAGGGACCAACATTTGGAGCAATGATGATATCAGGACAGAAGGCAGCTCATTTGGCCTTGAGAGCACTAGGACTTCTTAATGCTGTGGATTCTGCAGGAAAAATTCACCCTGAGCTTGTTCTAGCAGCTGCTGATTCTGCTGAAGTTGCAGAGGCATAATCAATGTTACCATTAATTAGTTAGTAGTTTTTTCTGAGTGCTAGTAGCCAGAAATAATATGGAGGCATAATCAATGTTCACTCTGAGATTGTCTTTGTTGTTAGTAGTGATGCTTGGCTAGTTGATGCAACTCTGTTTGAGGTTTTTTGTAAGCAACATGAATGAATGTGTTTGCCAAATCCTTGCATTTCTTTCTCCTCCAATAATATTTATTTATTTTCTAATCAAAAGGAAAATACAATTAACTACTGCTAAGGAAAACAAGTTCACCCAATATCTTCCTCTAATAAAATGAAAATGCCTAACAATGGAATGATGGAGAGAAGTTATAACCAAGAACGAGAGATAAAGGATGGAAATTGACAGTTTCCTTTGCAATTCATTTCATTTCAAAGATGATGAGATCCCAAATTTTCTGCCCAAAGAACATATGGACTCAATTTACATTAGAAGTAATGTGGTTTTAGATTTTTAACATTTTTTTTTGTAAGTGATTTTTACATATAAGTTTATATAAATTAAAGGGTTAATAAGCTTTTACCCCCTGTAAAGTAGGGGAGTTTTGCGTTACGCCCTATAATATTTTTATGAGATTTGTAAGACCCAAGATTCCACTGTACAGTTTTTCTAAGGAACTTTAGTGTCGGCTAAGTTTTTAGGGTTTTTGGTGGAGCGGTCTTGTGAGTATCGTCACATTAATGGAATTTTTGCTGAAATGGAGCCTGTTTTGTGCTCGTGCGCTGGAAAGGCACAGACTTTTGGGTCGTAGTCTTCTTTTGAGTATAAGAAGGTTTATGTGAAGTCAGAATAACGAGTTTTGGATTATTCTCGCTTTTGGAAAAACGAGTAGGAATTTTACCCGCTGTTGGAAATTTTTACGATGTCTGAATTCCGTAGAAATTTAGATGGGAGTCTTATATATCGGCGTGAGTTAGGATATATTGTCAGAATAATTTTCAAGAGTGAGGAAGAAAATTACAGTCGCGGAAAAAGATTCGGCGATAAGTTTGTGAATTGTTTTTATTAAAAGGTTTATGGTAGAATTTTTTTATGTTTCCGAAAAATTTATCGGTACGCGAGATACGACTCGTTTAAGCGCGAGCTAGTGGGAGGATAAGATCACATAAGAAATATTTAGATATTTTGTGAAGAGGTGGATGGCTAGGATTAAGTCTTAGAACTTTCACTATTTGATCCAATGGCTCACAAGTAGCAAGACCATTACTTTAGGAGACTTTGGAGACTGCTTTTTCCCTATGCATAAATAAAACCCAGACTTTTGGCCCATGGTCTTTATTTATCAATCTGAACATTCCTGCGCTTTCAGAATTTTGAGTTTCGACTTTCTCCGTTTATTGGAAAAACGAGTAGAAAACTGTACCCGCTTCTTAGAATTTTACGGTTTCTGTTTTCCGTCGAATTTTAATTGGAGACTTTATATATCGACGCGAGTTGGAATCTAGTTTCGGAATATTTTTGGGAGCTGAGGAAATAAATTTCAGTCGGAGAATAAAGTTTAGCGATAATATTTGGAAACGGTTTACGACGGACGTTTATTTGTGAGATTTTGTATTTTTGAGATTTCCGTCCGTTAGCGAGGCGCGACTCGCCGAGAGCAAACGCGACGAGCTGAGTAGCGAAAAGGAGATATTTGTTCAAAAAGCAATCATGAGTTTTGATCCAAAGGCTAGGGTTTTGTCTTGCAAGTTGGTTTTGATCCAAGGGCCTAGATAAATAGTAAGGAGGTTTAGCAATTTGGTCTTAGAAGCAAAAATCACAAAACACTTCTCTTCTTTCTCTCTTTGCCGTGGCTTTCTTTCTCTCTTCCAACCTTGAAAAAAATTTCATTCCTTCACCATTTGCTTGGATTTTGGACTTGTTGGATCAAAGGGTATTTGTAGAGAATCATCTCCTAAGGTAACTAATCTCTTATATTCTTTTGTTTGGCTCAAAAACTCTTAGATTTTAGGATTTTGAGGATTATGTTCTTGAGAGAAAAATTCTAGAATTTAGTTTTTATTTAGTTTTGATTCCATAGAAGTGTTCTTGAGAGTTTCTTAGTACACTTTAGTGAAGCATGTAAGTGATTTCTATGGTTAAATCTTGTTTTCACAAAGTTTTGTTTAAGAGTTTTGAAGAAAAAAATTGAAATAGATCAAAAACTTTGATTGTGTTGTAAGATTTTGGTTTTGAAGTTAGAATTGAGCTTTTAAACAAAATGGATTGTTGAATATGAATTTTGTTTCGAAAAATAAGAAAAAAAAAATTTCTCGTGTTCTTGAGCGACTCGAAGAACACAATTTAGAAAAATTTTATTTCGAGTTTCAAAAAGAGTCGGGTATACGATCGAATATCGTTACGAGCTAACAAATGTGGTTAGGGTTTCAAATGAAGAAAAATTGTGTAGGATTGCCCTTTTGCCTCATTTGGCCGTGGCAATCATATAGGGTTCGAGGAATCGAATTTCGAAAATTGTTTAGAGGCAAATTGTTTCCCATGATCATTGTTTAATTGTTTGATTGGTTATGGGATGTTTTGTAAAGAAAAATGATTTCTTGCCTTAAGAAAAACTTATTTGAGATTTTTCGAAAATTTGCGATTCGACTCGATAATTTCTAAATCGCTTTGATAAGTGCTAGTTAGGTATTATGGGATATTACCATGCATTTAGAAGTGAAACATTTTGAATGGAAGGGTGTTTTGAAAGAAATTGGCCGTGGCCTTTCTCTTGTGTGGGGGAGAAATTTCAAAATTTTTCTAAGTCCACAATTGTGTGAAAATTTTGTATGTGTTGGATAATCTTAGTTTTGAAGAAAAATGAGTATAGGAAAGGTTGTTAGGAAGAAAAAAATGTGTAACTTGTAACGCAAGAAAACTTCGATTTTTCATAAAAATATTTTTGAAAAGTTTTAGTTGTGTTTCAATTGGTCTTGTTGTGTGTGAAACAAGTCCTTGAGTTGGAGGAATCCAAAATGGTTTTAGTTTATGATTTGAAAACAAAATGAATTTCGTGTTATAAAAATAGTGCAATTTACTTCGTGAATTTTTAAACACTATGAGAATAACCTGAAATCCTTGAGGGATAGCTTTAGGAAGTACCTTAGACCCCTCTGGAGTTTTGAGAGCGAGTTTCGTTTCGATAGGATAAACGAGGAGTATTTTATTGATGTTACGCTACATTTATTTTAGGTAGCGCGTGTTGTAGTTATTCGCGGAATTAAAGTAGCGAAAAGCTTGCTAAGGTAAGGGCACCTTTACTTTTCCGTCTAATATATGTATGTCTGGTTCTGGATTGTTGTGAATGTTTGGCATGATTATATTATGTATTCTCGTGATGAGAAGGTGTTTTGTATCGCATGTGTGATTTACATATGTTTGAGAATATGTGTATGAATATGTGATTGGCGTGCATATGATTTTGAAAAGATATGTACATATTATGATTGTTTTACATACGCTTGAGAGGTATGTATTTTGTTGCATTAGCATATAAGGGGAATCGTATGCTCATGCATTCATAGTACGTGGTTATCGGGAATGGACCACGGGGTGCGACGACCAGTGATTGGTGTCCTCCTTATTGAGTTTGGTGTTGTCCGTGTGACTCACCCGGTGTTATCCCACCGTGATTGTTTTGGTATTGAGTGCGTGACTCTACCTGGTGTTATCCCACCACTAGTAGGAGGTGTTATCCCACCCGAGCCTACGACCTTCTGCAGAGGTTTATTCCGGAATAATGCATGCATGTGAAAAAGACCCGGTTAGGGTGATCACAATCATTTAGAGTCTGCATTGATAGGCTGGTGTGCATTTCAATACTGTGTGCAAGTATATGAACTGCTAAGTGTTTATTCGCTTTTATATATACATGCTATTTGCTGTTGTGTTATGTGTGGTGACCCTTGCAACATTTCATTTGCGGGCTCCTCCCACCCCAGATGATGCTGTAGGTCGTGAGGGCGGCGGCTGCTCAGGGCCCCAGTGAACTCGTGTTGGAGCTAGAGTTTAGAATTAGACTCTGTGCCGGTGTGGTTGTACATCGTGCTTTTTGGTTAGGCATAGGATTCTAACTTGTTTTGTTGCACTTGTACTTTGAGTACTTAGACTTGTGGATTGTAAATTATTCAGGTGAATACTTTGCGTCTCGGATGCACTATATATTATATATGGGTTCGTTGTAAATTTAATGCCGGCTCACTGTAAAATATTTTCCGCGCACTCTGTCTCGTGTTTTAAAAAAAAAAAAAAATAATGCCCCTTTTTAGGCTTTGAAAAAAACGGGGTGTTCCAAGATTAACCTCCTACAAAATTTATTTTTTTGATTTACCCACATTTGTTGACGTGACGGGCAAAAAGTCAAGTTTTTAGCAAAAAAGGGTAAGTAAAAAAAAATAAATTTTGCAAATGAATAATCTCATAAAAAAAATTACAGGGGATAACGCAAAACTCGCATACGTTGCAAGAGATAAAAGTCTATTAACCTTAAATTAAATTTATAACAAAAATAACTTCAACTTTGCATGATGTAGTAGCTAAGAACCCATAATTTTTTTAAAAAAATTCGGCCCTTTAAACAACTTTGTTGTGCCCATAAAGCCATGAGAGAAAATAGTCGTCTCATTAGATAGTATGATCATTAATTTCAAAAGTGAAACTTATGCAAAAATTCCAAATGTGTACTTCTCACTCAGTGTTGTTTAACGGGAAAATCTCTCAGTGTTGTTTAACGGGGATCGAGGGAGTACTTCCCACTCTATTATGTCTCTAAAACAACTTAAACATATATAGAATTTTCATACTCAAATAAATAAATAAAATTAATCTCAAACAATTGAAAAAACATAGACAACCTCCTAAATAAAATAAAATAAAATAAAAAAGAATATAGACAACATTAAAAAAAAAATAGAACATAAGCAAATGAATATTATTGAAAAAAAAAGTTATCATGTGTTTGACAATAAACCTGATATATATTTTCCATAAAGAGTCGGCTGATGATGAGTAAGCAGACAACCATCCATCAAAGAATTATGGTATATATTTTAATTTTATGCAAAACTATGCTCTCAAAAAATCTAAGACATGAAAAATTATATAGCATATTTTTATATGAGTCAAAATAGATGGACATATTTGAAATATAATAAAGTTTATAATTATTTATATTTATAAGATTCCTATATAGTCTCATGATGAAGAGAAGAGAAAAAATTTCTTAATAGTATAGAACGGAAAGTGATAAATATTTCTCGTTCTACACTTTTTTTTTTTTAACCAAAAGAGGTGGTTGCAAAGAGCAAACCACCCTAAAATATATTAAACAAAGGAGAGAAAATAAATACAAAATGGATGGGACCAAACCAAAACTTCATTACTATGAACATAATCTAAAACAAGGTATACCTAACTTGTTTTTATCAAAACAGTCCCTAATAAACAAAGGAGCAGCATGCCAATATACAATAGAAGCTAGAGTCAAACCATGATTTTCCATGAGATCGGCTACTTGATTTCCTTCCCTAAAGATGTGGGTTACAATACAATTCATGCTACTAACCATGTGTAAAACATTCTTCCATCTGTTTCTTAAAACCCAAGGGACTTCTCTATGTGGACTTTGAAAAGCTGAGACCACATGAGTAGAATCCAATTCAATCCAAATGTTGTGCCAATCATTTTGAAAGGCAATTTCAATTGCCCTCATTGCGCCACATAACTCAGCAAAATATGAAGTAGCCAGGCCAAGAGGTTCAGCAAAGCCAAGAACAAAATCAGATGAGTGATTCCTAAACACTCCACCATATGATGCACTACCAGGACAACCAACAGCAGCACCATCAATGTTACATTTCAACCAATCAAAAAGAGGTGGTTGCCAAATTACCTCTAACAAATAAGATTGTCTCGGCTGATGTATGCTAATTGAGAATAATTTTAAAAAAGTGAAGTCTCTCATAGAGCTAGAAGAGGATTTAGCAGTGTTGTTACCTGTTAAAGAAGTGTTGGATATGATCAAAGCAATAGCAGAATTCCAAGGTATCAATTTATTGTAGAATCTGGCCTGATTTCGGACAAACCATAAAGTGTTGATCAAGTTGATGATGGCAGCAGTAATGGTGACTTTGCTTTGAGGGGACCAATTTAAATCACAAAGCTTCCATATATCTTGCATAGAGGTGAATTGAATAACCATGTTCAAACAGCCAGCCAACCAAGACCAAGTTTTAACAGCAAAACCACATTAAAAAAAGATATGAAAAGTAGTTTCCACATGGCTTTTACAAATGCTGCACATAGAGGGCAAATAGCAACCTCTAATCAAAAGATTCTCATCAGTTGGAATTTTATCATACATCAATCTCCAAACAAGAAGAGATTTTGAGGGGGGGGATAGCAGTATTCCAAATCAATTTTGCCCAATGAACATCATGACAATTTTGCATTTTGAAGAGATAAGCTGCCTTGAGGCTCAAGTCACCTGAGTCAGTGAGCTTCCAAAGCAAATGATCCTGATCTGGCTCTAAAGGGATAGAAACTTGATTAACCACATAATTCAAGTTACTAAAAACTTGAGTCAACTGTGAGGGCAAATTCCAATGACCATCAACTAGATAGTCACTAACTGTAGAAGTCAATAATAATCTAGTTTGAGCTGGTATGTTATAAAGATCAGATAGAGGTGTCCCACACCAATTATCATTCCAAAAATTGATTTTCTCAACATTACCAATAATCCAAATAGTATTATCCATCAATACACCAACCTCCTCTTTGACACTACTCCAGAGAGATGAAAAAATGTGATGATGAATAGGTCTGTTGTTTCTGAAAACTCTATCTTTCAACAATCTGGCCCAAGAGCTCTGAGAATTTATAAGAGACCAACACAACTTAAGATTAGTAGCCTTGTTCAACTTGGAAAGGGATCTGAGGCTCAAACCCCCTTTAGAAAAAGGCTTGCAAACATTCTTCCAGGAAACAGTCACCAACTTTCTCTTTTCTATATCTCCACTCCATATGAAATTTCTCATATTCTTCTCAATATCTTTAAGCAAAGACTCAGGCCAAGAATAGATTGATATACTGTAAATGAGCATGCTTTGAACCACAGCTCTCACCAATTGCACTCTGCCAGCAATGGAAAGAAGTGAAGCTTTCCATGCTGAGAGTTTCAATTTTATTCTATCTGCTATTGGCTGAAGATGATAAACTCTAGGTTTACCTTTAAAGATTGGAACACCTAAGTAATTGAAAGGCAATGACCCTATAGAGAAGTTAAGAAGCTGAACCATTAACTCCAACCTCCTTGGGGTTATAGAACCAGAAATGATTGTGGACTTTGAATTATTTATGACTTGACCAAATTCAAGAGCATATCTATTAAACAAACTTTTTAGCTCTTTTAAACCATTCAAATTTCCTTTACAAAAGATCATCAAATCATCAACATAGAATGAGTGAGATGGGACATGAACATTTCTTGTACCTTTGATGGGATTAATTTTTCCTTCAGCAACAAGCTTTGAAATTTGTCTGCTTAATACATCCTCAGCTAAACAGAACAAAAGAGGTGAAAGGGGATCACCTTGCCTCACACCTCTAGTGCAATTGAAATATCCATGTGATTTACCATTAATTGAAACTGATAAAAAAGCAGATTGAAGAATAGTGTGTATCCAATTACAAAACACCTCATTGAAACCAAAGGATTTAAGAACTTTCAAGAGAAAAGACCATTCCAATGTGTCAAAAGCTTTTCTAATATCAATTTTAAGAGCTAAGTTACCTCCAAAAGATTTGTTATGAAGAAGGTTTGCAGCTTCAGAAGCAACACACAAACATTCTTTGATATTTCTGTCATGGATGAAACCCTTTTGTTCTTCAGAGACAAGAAATGGCATAATTGAAGCTAGTCTATCTGCAATAACTTTGGATGTTATTTTGAACTTAAAGTTAGCCATAACAATAGGTCTATAATGATCAATGGTAGAGGCTTCAGGGTATTTTGGCAAAAGGGCAATGATGTTAGAATTGTAACCAGGTAAAATCCAGCTAGAAGTAAAAAACTCTAACACAACCTTGATCACATCATTCTTAATTGTCTCCCAGAAAAATTGAAAGAAGAAAGCTCCAAATCCATCTGGACCAGGGGCACTATCTTTGTTTAATGCAAAAACAGCAGCTTTAATTTCATCATGTGAAGGAAGTATAGTCATAACTGCATTGATTTCCTCAGTAACCAGCTTAGGAATTACTTCTTCAGCAAGCAATGAATCTTGCAAAACAAGGTTAGTACAAAATAAATTTTTATAATAATTTACTACATGTTCAGCTATTTGGTTTTGATCACTGAGCACTTGTTCACCATCTTGAAGGGTGGTTATGGTTTTGGTTGAGGTTTTGATTTTGGCTAGTCTATGAAAATATTTGGTGTTTCTATCTCCCTCCAAGTGCCATTTAACTCTAGCTTTCTCCTGCCAAAAAGCTTCTTGCTTATTCAATGCCTCTTCATAAAGTGTACTGGCAACTCTTTCATCATGCAACAAAGTGTCAGAATGGCCATTTTGTTGGATTTGATCTTGCACCTGTTGAAGTCTTTGCTCAGCAGAAGAGACTAGATTGTGTACATTGCCAAAACAATCCTTATTCCATGACTTCAATCTGTCTTTAAGTAACTTTATCTTCTTGCTCAAGATAAACATAGGGCAACCTATAACAGAAGTATTCCAACAATCTTCAACAACTTTTTTGCATTATGGATGAAGGGTCCACATTCTCATAAATTTGAAGTTAGAAATAAAAGGCAGGGAGGTTAATTGAGCATAAGCAATAAGGGAAAATGGTCAGATTTTTGCCTTGTGAGGGTGGAAACAGATGAAACACAACACATATCCAACCAAGATTGGTTACACACCATTAAATATTTCTCGTTCTACACTATAACATCATTAAATATATATCATGCAAAAAAAATTAAATTTCATCGTAAAATTTTAAACAATATATTTTTTTTTTGATACATTTTAAAAAAAAAATTTGAAACTGTAGTAATTTAAAATAGGACAAACACTTGAGATAAAAAAAATTTCATGTTTTAGAAGGGTGAAGCGAGTCCAATATATGAAATGAATTCCTGAAAAAAAAAACGACGTCGTATCCTTGAAAGAGCTGCCCTAGTCAGTCAGCGAAGAAAACTACATCCTTGAAAAATTGTTTAAAATTTTACGATGAAATTTATTTATTTTTGCATGATATATATTTAATTTTTTTTGCATGATATATATTTTAAAATTGTTTAAAATTATTTAAAATTATTTAATTTTGCATTAATTTTTTTTGCATCATATATATCTTGAAGTTTTGAATGATAATATTTTTTTTCTTGAATTACTTCTTATTTTATTCTTTTACAAATGTTTATGATATTGTTGCGATTTTTTGATTTTTTTTAAAAATTTTATTGACGGGGCATTTCCGCCAACCCGCCATGAAAAGGGGCAGAGATGAGATTTTCAACCCACCACCATTAGTTAGCCCGCCCCACTCCACCCCTTTTTAAACGGGTTAATGATGGGGCAGGACGAAACGGGGCGGATTGACCCGTTTTGCCATCCCTTATGTTTATGTTGTAAAAAAAAATAAGTCCCTCACCAGTGAACCACTAATCGTAATCGTTAGATTAAAAAATGACTATATGATATCATTAGTTAATATTACACTAGATTGAATCTCCCTTTTGCTCTTTTCCAGATCTCCACAACATTGTGAACCCATCTTTGTATTTTGTTGAATTGGATTCGCGATTGTCTCTGTCTCATGAATTTGCCTCCTTCACCCTCTTCCTCTCATGTTTAAAGCATTGAAATTATTAGAAACATCCATGATATTAGTATAGGTCAGGATTACAATAGTAGGGTTCTTAAATATTTTTTACAAAATTAAGTGGGGTTCTTAATTGTTTTAACCATCACCAACACAATTTCCTGGTCACAAAATTTCATCAGGAAAAAATTCTTTAAAATTCAATTGCACAAATTCATACCAAAACTTTTTCAAAACTCCAAGTTTTAAATCCAAATATTCGATCAACATTTTTTGAAGATTTTTAAAATTCAATTTCATATGATAACAATAGTTTTAAGGTAAACAAAGAAAGAGAAAAGGAGTAAATTGTTGTGATTTGGGAGAAGATGAATAGTTTTTTTTTGACAAAGGGAGAAGATGAATAGTTTTTTTTTTTGACAAAGGGAGAAGATGAATAGTTAGGAGGTCACTAATTGACAATTTGACGGGAAGAGAGATGAAAGAAGAAAATATATTTTGTGTGCATGATACATCGTAAGATCTTGTGACCTTTTTAATCCAACGGTTAGGTTCAGTGGTACACCGGTGAAGGACATAATAGAGCCCTCATCCTAGAAGCCACCTTTTGATTATTTTGCAAACCTCGGGATTTTTTATACCAGGACAATAAAAACGACGACGTTTAAAATTTGCAGCAGAGAAACACGCACAAGTGATGGAACTGAGTCAGAAAAATAGCCCCAAATCAGATTCTCCAACTCAATAGAATCGCGCAAGGCAGCAGCGAGGGAGCGAGCAATCATCATCAGTCATCAGAGTTGAAACAAACTAAGGTTCATACTTTCTAAATCTCCTCTCTACTTTTCTCATTCATTTCTTACCCGCATCCCAGATCCCAACTATCTTCTTCATAATTGGATCGGAAATTTTTAAGCCATTTCGTTGGAAATGCGATTTCATATATATAATAATCATTTCGTGTATGATTTTACTAAATCATACTACTTCCATGGATTCTTGAATTGCTTGGAGTTACTCACAATTAATTATGAAACTAAATGGTAATAGCATTCTATCATATTTTGCTATCAAATTATTCTTATTACTGTTGTTGCCGTTGTTATAAGATTTTCAAATTTTTATTTTGCTTAATGTAGATGAATTACTATTAGCTAGCTGTGTTTTTCAATTACAAATTGGTTTTTCATTTACGAATTGGAAAATCAATAGATGCTTGGTTCGCCATTTGCAAGTATTTCCAAATGATGTGAATTTACTATCTTGATGGAGAATCTCTATAGATGTTTTTGGTTTGGATTTGGATGCAATATTTAATGAAGTTTGTTTTATTCTTTGGGTGCGTTTGTTTTAGCCTTAAAAAAATAGATTTTTTCTTTGTATTTTTTAAAAATGGATTTTGTAAAACCGTTTTTCAAAATATTACAAGTTTTTTTAAATTTATTTTTCCTAAATCGAAACACTAATTTTGACATCATATAACATAGACATACATTATTGAAGAACAAAACATAGTCAAAATCACAATTTTTTGAAAAAGTTGTATTCCAAAAATGATTTTTATGAAAATCTATTTGAAATAGCTTCAAATTAAATGATTTTTTTGAAATTTTGATATCCAAAAAAAATTTCAATAAAATAATGAAATGCCTAAAATCACATTTTAAGAATAACTATTCAAACCAAATTTTCATTTGAAGCTTTTATAAAAAGTTTCTTTGTAAATTTTTTTTACACAAAATTATGTAACACTATAAAATCTATTTTCAAAAAAATCGAAAACAAACGGGCCCAGCTTTTCATTTGGTGAATGGATTTAGTTAGAGTATGCTTGCTATATAATTTCATTGGGAAAACGGGCAAGGTATTAAAGAAATAAAGTATTAAACCAAAATATATAAAAAAATTATAAACTTAACCTATCACTACTTAAATTTATTCTATCCTACTTAAATTCTGTTTGGTGCACCAATAGAAAATGATAAACTTAACCTAGCATTGATCATATCTTATTGACTGTTTGTTATTCTAATCCTTATTTTGGGCTGGGTTAGCAACATGATAGGATTGTATTAACCAAGGTAAAATCATCAAATTTTGCAACAATTATTTTTAGAGATGATTGAACTCTGTTTTACAATTTTAACTAGAAATAAACCCGTGCGTTGCACGAATTCGATTAAAATGTATATTTAAAATATTTTTATAAAACAAAATAATAATTATTTTGAGAACAGTTAATAAAAGCTAAGCGGATACTTTATATAGAAGATTTCACATGTTTGATGATATGTATCATAATTTATTTTATTTTGGTGTATCTTTTATTCTATTTAATAGGAGCAAAGACAATCATGCTTGCAAAATTCTTTTGAAACATAGATGAACATCTATACTAAAATTAGTTGAAGTGAAGCTCTGGTTAATTATATAATGTGGTTAATATATATGGTGGTTCTGTGTTTTTCATCAATCAATTTTGTTGTGTTAAAAAACAAAATCAATCGATCTTGTTTCGAAAATTAGATATTAAATAACACAGTTTCTTACTCTCCTCTAAGTAAGGTCTCATATATTTAATAAAGTGCAATTCTTATGCTATAATATTGATTTCTTTGGAGTTTCATATCAAATACTTGTGGTTAATATATATGGTGGTTTTGTGTTTTTCATCAATTGATCTTGTTGTGTTAAAAAAAATCAATTGATCTTATTTCGAAAATTAGGTATTAAATAACACAATTTCTTACTCTCCTCTAAGTAAGGTCTCATATATTTAACAGTGCAATTCATATACTATAATATTGACTTCTTTGGAGTTTTATATCAAATATTCACTTGGTGAAATTTTATCCCGACTTTATTGGTCTAGATTTTTTTATTCCATTGTTAATTGGCTTACATTTTTTTTATTTACTTAATTCATATTTTTTGTTTATATTTTCCTTTTTCTTGTTGAGATTTATTGTTTGTTTTAGTCTCTTTTTTTAATAATATTTGAATCAATATAAATAGTTTTTGTCTCTCTTTCTTATTTCACTCCACAATATAGTAGAAGTAACTCTTTTAATTGTTGGTGTGAAGTCATACTCACTAATAATATCTTTAAATTTTAAAGATTCGGATTTTTTACTACTTGAATTAATTTATTGTTCTTCATGAAATGTTGCATGCTCTATGTTTAATAAGAACCCTGTTTTTTTTTTTTTTTTTGAGGTTTTGTATTTTTATTTATTTAGTTTTTGACATAATAGAATTAATTAATTTAATTTAATGAAGAAGAAGGAAAAAAAAATAGCAAAGGAAAAGAAAAATTAGAAAATGTATGGGAGATGGAGGGTACAAAATGCGCGCACGATTTTTTTTTTTTTTTTGATAATCATGAGGGCCTAAGCCCGAAAGGAAGAGATTACATCAAGATTAATCTAGGAGTAGAGATTCCTAAATTGTCTGCATCAAACAAATTCTTAATAAAGTCTGGACAACAAGTAAACAATTGACTATTATCTCTACTCATACATCCATAATTAGCCAATGCATCTGCACATTTATTTGCTTCACGGTAAGTATGTCTCACTTCCACTTCCCAATCCAAAGCCATCATCTTGGATATTTGTTCTACAAGCACACTACCTGCAACATTTTGCAAACGGCCTGTTCGAACTACGATTTTACTCTGTGAGACCCATACTTGTGTTCAGTTACTCATGTTTCGTGACACTATCCATTTTTTGTTTTTGTTTCTTTGTTGAGGAAATCATTTTTTACATTTGTTTCAATAAATAAATAAAAATATCTTCGTGAAATCACATTTTATATACATATACACGATTCTAAATTTCAAAGATTCACATATTTATCTCTAATAAACCGATTGGTTTGAATGAAAGAAAGTAGAAGAATTTTTTTTTACAAAAATTAATAACTGAACTTGGACATAGAGTTTTTTTTTTGACCAAAATTTGGGCATAGAGTTAATCCAAACAAAAATGATATTTTGACACAATATATACACAGAGACACTTTAATAATATTTTGGATCTTCATCTGTAATTCAATTTTATTCATTGATTTTCATAATTTTCTTTCATTCTACTTTCTTTCCGTCAAACCAAACACACTTTAAGAGTGAAGTTTTAGTTACTAAATTATTTGACTCATTGACTTATGTCCCATTATCCATTTAGTTAAAGAAATAATCTGATTATTTTAATTTAAAAGATTAATATTAATAAAAAATATTTTCAATGTCATTATATATTTATAAATTAATTTTAATTTTTATCCAACACTATAAATTTAATAGTTACCTTATTCATCATAAGTTAATTTATCAGCTATATACTACTTTTATTGAATATATCCCAATAAAAATAGACTCGGGTATAAGTACAAAGCTCATATGGTTAGAAAGTCATTCTAAGATGGCTTTGGAAGCCGTCTGTAATCCTGATATAATGCTGTAGGATTTGAGAAATCGTTGGAGTAATTGTTTTTCTTTAGGCTAAATATTCGCACATATTTCACAAAGGTAACGCATGTGCTGATAAACTTGTAAGTGAAGGCCATGTTGCTGCAACTTATACGCGGTAGGTGTCTCTTCCTACATGTATTAGAGATGAGCTCCTACGTGTTGAACTCAAGTTACCTAGTTAGAATTATGCGGGTCTATTTTGCTTGTCTTGCTTTCTTGGGATACGGCCTAGTTCCCCACCTTTTATACATATATGAAAGTAAAGAAAGAGAAATATTAAAAGTATTAATGTCTGAATTTTTTTTAATGTCTAGATTTTTTTAATTTATAAAAAAATAACTAATTACCAATTTTAAATTCTAAAAAAAATAAAAAAATTACCTGGTCAAGCATAAAATATAAACCCGTAGAGAAATGAGAGAATAAGTAGAAACTTATAACTTCTGAAGAGTTAATTTTTAACAACTTGCAGGTGTAATAGTAACTTACTTTTAATTGTTGGAATCTGGTCAATTCTTCTCTTTACAATTCCTTTATTGGGAAACCCATATCTCATAGTATTTTTTTTTGTAAGATATGTCATAGTATAAATGAAAATAAATGAGAAAAAAAAAGTAGCATTGATTTATTCGCATGCCTTGCCTTTTAGGGTCCGTTTGATCTGCAAAATGAAAGTACTGGACAGAACAGTACAGAACAGTACAAAGCAGAACAACACAAGACAAACATTTACGATATTAAACAAATTTTGTCTTGTATGATATTTGATGGAAAAAATGTTATTTTGGTTATTTAGAAAAGTTGTGCCGAGGACAAAAAGTTGTCCCATGGTTCAATGGGGGACAAGAATATCTGATTTTGTCCAGTCCCTTGACCTCTAGTTTGTCCAGTACCAGTGACAGTTTTCAAATCAAACACAGTACAACAGAAGTTGTCCTATCCAGTCCTCTGTTTTTTAGCAGATCAAACGCACCCTTAATTGAATATATGATTCCCAATTCCATAGTATTTTGTTTCAATTTTAATACTAACTTAATTTCAAGAGTTTAATTTGGATTTTGGTATTATAAAAAGAGGGTTTAATTTGGATACAATTTGGATACAATTTCTTCCTAGTAAAATATGCCTAAAATATTCTAAGTTCTAACTAGGTGATGCAGTTTTTAAATGATTAAATAGGAAGTCGAGCTTCAAGAGAGTTTGAAATCATAAAAGAAGTGATAAAACAAAAACCCTAAACTCCCCTTTGGGTATTGACCCAATTTCTTGATATAAGAAAAATTAAAAATTAAACCTGGCAAAAACAATATTATATCGATGTGTCATCCAACTTTGGACTATCACATACGACTCAATAAAATTGAAAGAGCGAACTATGTAAAGTTGGCTTGGTGGTTGAGGTTGCAGAGTTCAAGAGTAGAATGATAAGAGTGTGGTCTCATATTTGATTTTCACCTCTGAAAAAAATTAACAAATTAACACATCTTTATTCTACTTTTTGAGCTCGCCTATTTTTGCTTTTTTATAAATTAAATATCTCAACCGTTGATTGGGTATAACCAAGTGGACGAATTTTTTCCAAGAATTTTAATTCAATTTTTTTGTATTGTCAATATTTAAATTATATTGTGTTTATAAATTAAAAGAAAGAAATTGAATTGTATGTAATATTAACAGTGAACATTTTTTTTTTTTTTTTATCAAAGGAAAACCATTATATTAACGAATTAAGGGGGGTACACAGAGCCTATATCTTTTTGGATATAGGATTTGATACATATAGGATAAGAATCAGTCCAGTCCATGTTAGGTTCTGTCTCAGCCCACTTAGCTAATTCATGAGCAGGGCGATTCATCTCTCTCTTTACCCACGAAATCCTTGAGTTAGGGTTTGCTTGGAGAAAATTCACACATCGTCGAACCACGAACCCCCATCCTCGTCGTACATTATCTCTTCGAAGCACAGCATTAACAAGCGTTTGGCAGTCGAGTTCGAAGGTTATCGCAGTTTCTCCGTATTTCTCCGCCATGTCAATCGCATCATTGAGCCCCATCGCTTCTCCAGAAATCACACTCTCCGAGGGTTGATGCAACCGGGTAGCAGATCCAACGACGCTTCCATCCGATCGCCTCAGAAGCAAGCCGGAATACCAATGGCCATCACTGCTAAGGTGAGCATCCACATTGATCTTCCGGTTACCTCTTTGCAATGGATTCCCACTAATGTTGTGCCTGCTATTCCCAGTTGGATCGGACCTGTGACTCGTGCGGTTAAGGATGTTTACTTTTTGATACTCATGGAGCTGGCTTATGGCTTTCTGGCTGACATCATGTGGAGGTAACTCTTTATTCTGGAAAACTTTCTGATTCCTGGCGTACCATATGCCATAGATAGTGGCAGTGATTTGTTCTAGTTGTAGTTTATCTGCATGCTTTGTGACGAACTCGAACCAGTCAAAAAAATTGTTGAATTTATTGTGTTGTTGGTTAATACTGAGGGTAGAGCTAAACCAAACATGCTTTGACCATTCACAGTCTAAGAAAGCATGGTGGACAGTTTCCACTTGGTGATAGCATCTAGGACACATAGGATCACACCTAACTCCCTTCTTGAAAAGATTACTCTTTACTGGTAAAGCCCCATTGAGGATCCTCCAAATGAGGTGGCTATGCTTAGGTGGAACAGTCAGAGCCCACAATTTCTTCCATATATCATCTTGAGAGGTAGAAGTGCTAGGAGAGTCTCTTGCTTTGTTGTTTTCCCAATCCATGATAGCCTGGTAGCCTGTTTTGACAGTATAGTTGCCATCTAAAGTCCCTGGCCAAGTAAGGACATCATTATAGGCTTTGTCCATGATGGGGATTTGAAGAATTTTCTGGGCTTCAATGGGTAGAAATAGTTGATTTATGAGACTATCATTCCAGCTGTTACTATTCACATCCATTAAATCATGTACCTTATTCTTGTCAGTTTGGAAGGGTTTGTTGCTCCAAGTAGAGGTGCTGCCCTGTTGGTGAATCCAATTGTCCTCCCATATGTCAACATCCATTCCATTCCCAATAGTCCAATAGCACCCTTTCTTAAGAACCCAGCTGGCCTGAAGAATACTTCTCCAAGTAAAGCTCATGTTCTGCTTTGGCCTAGCTTGTAGAAATGGTTCATTGGGAAAATACTTAGCTTTTAGTGCCTGAGCAATCAGAGAACCAGGTTGGGTTAAAAGCCTCCACCCTTGCTTTGCTAGTAAGGCCTCATTAAAAGCTCTGAGGTTTCTAAATCTCATGCCTCCTTTCTTCTTATGGTTGCAAACTGATTTCCATCTAATCCAATGAATTTTCTTAGTGTCAGTAGTGCTACCCCACCAGAAATTACAAATGAGTCTCTCAAGTTGCTCACAAACTCCTTTGGGGACAAGGAGGCTACTCATAACATAAGTAGGGATGGCTTGAGCCACAGCTTTGATCAGAGTACCTCTGCCAGCAAAAGATAGGTTTCTTTCTTTCCATCCTTTTAGCTTTTTCCAAATTCTTTCCTGAAGAAAATTAAAAATCTGACTCTTTGATCTACCTGCAACAGTGGGCATACCTAGATAGGTGGTGAAATGATCCTTTATACATATAGGCAGAATCTGAGTGATTGTAGTTCTAGTGGCAGCATTGACCCCTTTACTGGTGACCATCTCAGATTTGCTGTAGTTCACAAGTTGCCCTGAAGCTCTTTCATAAGTCTGGATGATAGATGCTAAGACATTAACTTCCTCCTTTGTAGCCCTACAAAATAAAAGGCTGTCATCAGCAAAAAATAGGTGACTAATCTCTGGGGCTCTAGGAGCAATTTTAACACCATGAATAAGGTGATTCCTTTGAGCTTGAGAAATAAGTCCAGATAATACATCAGCACAAATAATAAAGAGATAGGGTGATAAAGGGTCCCCCTGTCTGAGACCCCTTTGGGGAAGAAAATCTCTGGATGGTTGGCCATTTATAAGGATAGAAAAAGAAACAGTAGTAACACATTTCATAATTGTTTGCACTAGGGCTGTAGGAAATCCCATTGAGGTGAGAGTGGCTGCAAGGAAATCCCATTCAACCCTGTCATAGGCCTTGGCCATATCTGTTTTTATGCCAACATACCCATTTGTTCTGTTTGTATGCTTTAGGTAATGGAAAATTTCAGAGGCTATAAGAGTATTATCAGTAATAAGTCTTCCTTGAATGAAGGCACTCTGATTGGGGCTGATGACATCTGGAAGGATTGTTTTAAGTCTGTTAGCAATAGTTTTGGTGATGATCTTCATGGTTACATTGCAAAGAGAAATGGGTCTAAAGTCACTAGGTGTAGAGGGGGCAGGGGTTTTAGGGATAAGACAGATATAGGTGGAGTTATAATTTCTGGGGTCACCACCATTATTCAGCACATCCAAAACCATATTTATAATCTCATCACCCACAATATCCCAGTAGTTATGGTAAAACAGAGCAGGGAGGCCATCAGGGCCAGGGGCAGCAAGAGCCTTCATATCCTTGATAGCTTGGTGCACCTCAATTCTAGTGAACTCTTCACTGAGATCTTTTTTCATATCTGGGGTTATCTTCCTTTCAACTACCTTAACAGCTTCAGGTATGTTGCAAGTGCCTTGACTTTTGAATATATTCTGGAAGTGTTCTAGAAAGACTTTTTCAATTTTTTCATCCTCATAATGTATTTGTCCCTGGGCATCAGTGATGGATTCAATTCTGTTCTTCTTCCGTCTAATATTAGCCTTCATATGGAAGTAGTTTGTGTTCTTGTCCCCATGTTGGAGCCAAAGGGCCCTAGACCTTTGTTCCCACCACAATTCTTCATTTTCAAGGAGCTCATCCAACTCTTTTTCTTTAATTCTAATTTGATCAATCACCTCATGTGCCCCCTGCTGGCTTTTGAGCTGAAGAAGATCCTCTTGGATGAGTTTGATCTTCTTGGGGATATTCCCAAAGGTTTTAGAGCCCCAAGAGTGGAGTTTACCAAGGGTGTGCTGCAGTTTGTGTTGCAGAGGGCCTCTGGCTTGTTTCCAATAAGTTTTAACCAGCTGGGTGTGTTGAGAGTCCCTAGCCCAAAACTGCTCATATCTGACAGGTCTGTGCTTCTTGGACTGATGGCTATTATTACAATAAGCTGCAAAATTAAGCATCATAGGTGAGTGATCAGATTTATATCTAAGGAGGTGATGATTAGAGTGATTAGGAAAGCAAGTAAGCCAATCATTATTAGCCAGAAATCTATCCAGCCTAGCTTTAATGAGCTGTTTTCCCTGGTTCCTATTATTCCAAGTGAAAATGTCTCCTTCAAAACCTAAATCCTGCAAACCACACAAAGTGAGAGTGGATCTGAACCTGGTAGTAATATTATTATCAATAGGGTTGCCCCCATATTTTTCCCTGCTAGTAAGAACCATGTTAAGATCACCAAAAAGAAGCCACCTACTGTTGGTAGCATTATTAGAGAGATTTTTAATAAGGTCACAGGTAAGGTGTTTATTATGGTGTTGGGGATACCCATACAACCCAGTGGCTCTCCAACTCGTATTATCATTATTGTTGGTGACAATAGCATCAATATAGTTAAAATCCATATCTATTATATCAATTTTGCAAGTACAGTTATTCCAAAGAAGTAAAATACCCCCTGAGCGACCTCTAGCCCCATTACACATACAATCAATATTATAAAAGCTGTAAGAAGCAGCAAACTTAGCTATTTGAGTCTTAGAAGGGTTGTGAAGCTTTGTCTCCATAAGGTAAATGATATCAGGCTGGTTGTTGGTGATGATCTTCCTTAGAGCTCTAACTGTCTTGGGATTACCAATCCCTTGACAGTTCCAGGACAAGACTTTCATGGCATCTGGCTGGCTTGAATCCCAAGGCCTGCCATTGATTGTTTGTTGTATGTACTGGCTGCTGCTGTAGTCAACTTTAGCCTTTTTGCTTGGTTAGATTTGTCCATAGCCTCATTTTCACTTGCACTGACTGGCTGACTGTCTGTTACCATTTCATCAACCTGTGTTTGATCCTGATCTCTGTTTGTATATTGTCCTGCTCTGTGGGTTGAGTTTCTTTGGGGTGATTGATTGTTGTTAACACCCTGGTCCTTGTTAGTTTGGGGCTGAATTTTCATATCTGCTAGTTTGGCAAGTAGAGATGCAGGCACTGGTGGACTGTATTTACCAAAATCTGGTGAGTGAGATGGGTTGCTATAGAACTTCTGATCTTTTATTTCCTGTTTCCTTTTACCATACTGAGTAGACCGGATCCAGGGTCCCATAGGAGCCATTGTGTCCATGTTTAAAGGTGGATTTCTGCACAGCTTGTCCATATATCCAATGAAGCCACAATTGAAACATACTAGGGGTAGTTTTTCATACCTGAAATCTACCCAGCAAGTCCCATCTGTAGGATTTCCCACATGTATACCTGTAGGTAATGGTTTGTGGATACTTATGGCCACTTTGATCTTTATTATTGTCTTCTTACCCGGATACTCGTACAGATCTGCTGCCTCCACTTCCCCCATTAGAGAGCCTAGGTGCATTCCCATAGCTTTTGTTTTACAATGGGGGGGAAGTCCCCATAATTGAATCCATACCGGGACATGATCAAAATCCAAGGTTCTTGGGTCAGTTTCTCTATCCCATGGCTTAACCACCAGCCATGAATTGCGAAAAATCCACGGATTGCCCCATAGGATACGATCTTGGTCCGCTGCATTATCCATAAAAAATTGCAGAATCTTGCCTTCAGTTTCTTGGATCTTGAGCCCTGGCGGAGATCCCCATATGCTGTCTAGGCCATTTTGGATTGAACCCACATGGATCGGTTTATCAGAGATTATCTTTCCCAATATACTGCTTTGGCATGCTTTAACCCCTTCTTCAACAATGTTTTCAGGGTAATAGCTGAATTGAGGGAATGGTTGATGTTGGTTGGCATTGCTACTTTCAGGTATATCCTGGTTAGAGGATTTGGGAGGGTTTTCATGGGTCTGATTATGTGTGGAATTGAAGGCATTGTTGTATGAGGTAGTGGTTGGTATTGATATGTTGCTGGTGAGGGCAGTTTTTTGTATAGCATTCTGTTGATGATTGTTATGGTGATTCTGGGTATTATTTTTTTGGTTCGTAATCTGGTTCATGGTGATGTGATGTTTGTACAAATGCAGGTGCAATGATGAGAACGTAAGAAGGAGGGTAGAAAGATGGGAAACCAGATGCAAGATGATGGAAAACAAAGACAAAGAGGGTTCAGAAACTAGAGAATGAGGACAGAGAAAAAAAGAGGGGAATCAAACCCAGTGAATATGCAGCAAAGAAGGTGGTTCTTCCACAAGGGAGATAACAGCTAAGGATGAAAATCCAGATAGAGAAGAGATCCTTCAGAATAGAAACGAAGAGGAATCAAGGAGATTCAAATGCAAGCCAATTCTTGGAGCGATTCTTGGAGCGATTCTTCAATAAACTTTGAAGATTAAGAATTCGATCAAGTTTGATCTAGCACAGTGAACATTTTTTTAAGTGTACTGTTTCATTGAAATTTTATATTATCTTTGCAAAATTTTGCACAAATTTTAAATTATTTAATGTTATATATTAAGACCCAATAAAATTTACAGTTAAACTATAAAGCACATAAAATTTAACTTTTGATGGGTCCAATAACACATAAAATAATATATAAAATCTTAATAAGAATGGCTTTAGTCAAGGTTATGAATGTATAGAAGAAAGCAAGTGTCTCTCCCTTTGCCCAATTGCTATCAATATTTCATCCATGTCAATAATAGACGGTGCCTACCTTTTTTGGACCTATGCCGTGTTCAACACTAAACTAACCTTAAAATTCAATCACCAAAGAAAAAAGGAACATTATAACCTTAGAATTACTTGATATATATGGCTCACATAATCCCATACATTTATAGTCCGTGGAAAATTATGGACCACCATTGATTGCTATTCCTATGATTTCATGAATTTGACCAGCCCTTGATTAATCACGAGGATAGGTCCCATTTCCATGCACGTAAATTAATCATATATAGCTGTTATGAGATACTAGAAATAAACCCGTGCAATTCGATTAAATTTATATTTAAAATATTTTAATAAATAAAAATAATAATAACTATAATAAGTATAATTATACATGTAGTATATAGTTAAATGATTGATTAATATTATTTTAAAATATGATTATATTTAATATTAATGTATGTTAAAAATAAAAAGGTTGTTTAGTAATATTATGAGTTTTTTTATTGATTTGTATCGCATATTTTTTTTTTATATACTAATGATATTTTCCACCCATTATTGTGAAGATTAATTCTTTCGAGGTAACTGCAATTCATTTAAAGGGTTAATCTCTTCCGATAAACATTTCACTTTAAGAATGAATAATATAGTTTACAATGAATCTCTCATAATATTTTATTTAATAATGTAATCATGGTATAAAAATTTAGTTTTCTTTATATGAATTGTAGTTGTATAGACGTAATTCATTCTGCTTATATATATATATATATATATATATATATATATATATATATATATATATATATATATATATATAAAATGGTCATGAGAAAATATAAAATGATTAATATATGGTGTTTTTTTTATGATATAATATCATTCTTTGAAAATTACGTATCAAATAGTCTAACAATATACTTTTCTCTAAGAAATTTAAGGTCTTTATATTCAACGAAAATACAATTCTTGTGTTGATATATTGACTTCTTTTAAAATCTCTTTTCATATATTTATTGGGTGGGATTTTATCCCGGATTTATAAGTCCTAGTTTTTTTAGTTTGTTACTTGGTTTGCATTTATTTATTTGCTTCATCAGTTTTTGTTTCTTTTTTTTGTTGAAGCTAGTTTATGTCCCTTCAAATTTTTTTGTTAGTTTTTTTCTATCTTATTTAACAAATAATATAATTTTTTACACCCTTCTTATTCAATTTGAAGTCTCTAACAAAAACTCGATTTATGTATTGATATATTGATTTCGTTTAGAGTTTTCTCTCAAACTTTCCCAACTTTTATTGGTCCAAATATTTTTATTATGTTGTTTGGTTTACTATTTTTTATTTGTTTAATTCTTTTTTGTGATGTTTATGTCCCCCAAATTTTTTTTGATTTATTTTGATTATAAAATTTACAAAAACATTTGCTTCTGGGTGTAGATTTTTTTTGTCATACTATTTAATGATAACATCTTTGAATTCTAATATTTAGTTTCATTAACTTAAATTATTATTACAAATTTATCTAAGAGCACAATATGGTGGTATCTGCGCAAGAGATAAAATATTATTTAATTTTAATTTGTATAATTTTTGTCCACATTGTAATCCAATCTTAATTACATTTTTTTACAATTAATTAATAAGAACCGGAACATTTGTATAAATAATTAAGATATTTGTTAGTGTAATTCGATAATAATCATCAAATTACAACACATCTCTCTTATGTAAAATATTTTCTGCTACAAAATTAAAATGATTTATTATTGTTATAAGACACTTGATCTTATTGTAAATAACAAATGAACATGGATTTGTGGTTTTATTTTTGGTTACTTCAAAAGATATATTTACATATAAATGAATAATTGTGTGATTGCAAATTATATGTATTTCAAAATGACGATTTTGTTGTTTTAAGAATTTTAGTATCATTCCGCTAAAAAATAAGTGATATTATTGCATGGCAGTAAGTAAAAATTATGCCTTCAAACTTGTTCGATCGTTAGAGGCAAGATGACATATGTTGGTATTGAAATTTTTTAACTTTTTCAAATATTTTATTTCTTTCTAAAGAGTGTAACATGTAGAAATGTAACTATTGAATTCAAACAGTTTTTGAGTTTCATTCATTAAAATGCATGTAAAATTTAAAAGGTGAGTAACAAAAAAAAAAATACTTTGTTGAAGAAGAACCATCTCAAACATGTTGTTGATCATATCTAAATTTAGCAAAGTTAGGTTGATTTCTACGACACATAATCAACGAAACAAATGACATAAAAATTAAGAAAAAATAACCTTCAAATTTTAATGTTATGACAACTACCTTTACGAAGAGATGTGATATATACAACTAAAAATGACCAAAACTTGTCCATTATTTTCTTGAGAGCAGAGGAATATATTCACTTCCACGATAATATCATTTGCACAATGATCATGTGAAGTACTTTTCATTTTTCACAAAAAAAAAAAGATGTCAAAGTAATGATTAATTCTAAGAACACTTGAAAAGCAATGCAACTGAGGGTCACACCAGTTTCTTCTAACTATCATTTTTCATTGGCTTCTCGAGCATCAACCATGCAATAAAGATAAAAATAGAAATCTCCCTTCTCTTCTCTTCTCCTAACTCACATGAAAAATTTGTCATATCTACATTAAGAAATTTAAAAAATAAGTTAGAAAAATAGGCTAACAAACATTATATCAATAATAAAAATAAAAATAAAGATGTCTAAATTTTTCACACAATGTAAGAGAAACATAAGTTGCTATATAGAGACTAATAAATTGTGAAGAGATGAAGAGATCAAGAAGAAAAAGAGAAAGAACCTATAATACAAATTTGAAGAGCTATCGTCCCATAGTTATTTGAGGAAAGTGGTGATGAAAAATCATATATTTATATACACAATGCAAGTTAGGAATGTGAAAAAATAACATTTCAAAGGATTTGTATGATAAATTTATTTGTCATAGTTAAGGAATAAGAGTTAAAGAATATGAAAGAATGGTAGTTTAAAGGATGGTATGACAAAGTTATTTATTTTTTAAAAGAATAATAGCACAATAGTAATTAATACACAGTATAACTAAAGTATTTTTCATAAAATTTATTTATTTAGCTGGCGAAACTTTCTTATGGGGTAATTTTTTTATTTGGTTTATATATATTTAAAGTATACTTTTACAAATTATAATTACGCATGCATGGTTTATTTTTTTATGTTTGATAGTCTAAAAGAGGAAGGAGCACATATATCTATTCATTTTTCTTTTATAATTTTTTTTCATATATTATTACTATTAATTTATGCTATATGTTACACTTTCTACTAATTTAAGTAAGTTACTTGTCACTTTTTCACATGCATAATTATCAACATCAATTGTAGCATTTTTGTTTAATTTTTTTCAAAAAATATTAGTAGCCATTATTATTGTAACATATATTTGGAGGATGAATGGACACATAAAATAAATTGTTTGGCAAATTTTGATTAGATATGAGAAGCTTTCTTAAGCATGCCATATAGGCAAAATGAAGGCTTGTAACACCCAAACCCATAATTATATAAATTATACCTTTATAATATAATATTTGAAAATACGCAACAAAAATAAAATTTGATTCACAAAAGGTTTGGTTCGAATATTACATCGTACACATAAAAGCTTACTAATAACTTAATTAGTAAAACAATTATTGTACAAAAAATAAGTTTCTAAAAAGATACATCCTTAACTACATTGAAATAAGAATAAGACTCAATATACATTATACAAATGATCCCATCCCCGTGTCACATCAGAGCGGAGCTTCGCCGACGACTCGGTCACAAACATAACCTGAGAATCTGAACCCCCAAAGGTTCAGCACATACACAAAACAGAGGGTTAGATAATATAACCATAAAAAGAAACTAAGTGCAAGAACATACTTAACACTTAGGACATAACATGCTTATGTCTAACAACTCAATCCATAAAACATACATTATTCTCATGTTATTCATATCTCATCATCATAAGAGTACAACACATCACAATAATCATACCTACTTAATCAATAGACAAGTATACATAACATCATCATTTATCAATCATTCATCACACACCTCATAATACATTTAATCATTCATTCAAGTTAAGGATCACCAATCAATGCCAATTACCAAGTATCACATTTAGTCACATATTCCTAATGCAACTAATGTCACAAATCTCATGTCATGTCACCCTAGACATAACTATATGCATGCGGTACCATTCACCTCATATTAGGATAAACATATATCCCGTTCACCTCATTTTCAGTTTCAAGTCATGAAGGACTCACCACAAGTATATTCAGTTTCAAGTCATGAAGGACTCACCACAAATATTTTCAGTTTCAAGTCATGAAGGACTCACCACAAATAGACTCATGAATGCATGAGTGTACATATACCACATATGATGACACTATAAACAATCACCTCACAAAATATAGTACCACACAGCCTATATTCACCTCAATTCACCTCATATTATCATCATTATGGACATACATTCAAGCACATATCATACATCAACCATTAAGTTATTGCAATTCATTATCATCATCAACTCATCAACACATCATCATTACAATTCATTATCATAAAGCATCATCTTAATTCATTTAGAATCCAACATAACATATTATTAATTAATCCCTAATCACCACATATCATTAGTTAATCAACATGAATCATTAACTAAGTCTCACACCTCATAAATCATCATACATCATTACTAATTATCTATCATCATCATTAACATAATCTCATCTCAACATACTCATAAATCATAGTTAATTAGCATGTACAATAACACTTAACATC
This sequence comes from Trifolium repens, assembly GCA_030408175.1. Taxonomy (NCBI): domain Eukaryota; kingdom Viridiplantae; phylum Streptophyta; class Magnoliopsida; order Fabales; family Fabaceae; genus Trifolium; species Trifolium repens. Next base: position 20,821,729 of record CP125848.1, read on the forward strand.
TAAGTCAATTATAAGTTATCATCTTTTCACATATAAATGTATAAAGGTTGTAACTTTAAGTATCTAACATCATTTATAACATAAAAGTACAATTATAGACATGAATCAACAACCAAAAGGCAAAATCATGAGATTATTCATGCATTTATTCAAAACTTCATAACAACATAAAGTCCTTCACAAACATCTACAAATTCCCATTTCAAAATCCCAAGATTCATAATTTCATATTGCAATAAACTCAATAATCAATAAATCATGCAAAGGTACCATTTTTATTCAATGAAAACACCCACCCAAAAGAAAAGAGTGTAGAGAGTTTGAGAATGGAGAAATAGACATTCTCCCCTCTCTATGCTCACTCTAATTATATTATCTAAACCTCAAACCTTTGATTAGTTGGATACTCTACTCCTCCATTCCTAGCTCCAATCCTTAAGCTTAAGCTCCTCTTTGTTCTTCCATTAATCATTATTTTCTTCCTAAACAAGCTGCTATACTCATAACTCGATTTCTCCCACCTCAGACCTTATTTCGACGATCCCCACGGTCAAAAGTTGCGTTTGGGTGTTGTGAACCTACCCTCAAAATTTCGTCAAGATCCGACGGTTAACGAATCGAAAAATCAAGTTTTAGTGAGGCTGTTGTAAGGAATACGAGATTTGTTTCTCTACTCTCATTCTTTCTCTATTTCAAAACCCTCTCTCATTTCTCTTTCTTCCTCCACCAAAATTTCTGACAAATGAGCTTCTCACTCTAATTTTCCCCTTTTATAACTAGGTTACCACTCATCAATTACCAAAACACCCTTACTAATTTAAACTAGGCCCAATACCAAAGCCCAATTCTCAATCTATTATAACCTTACTCTTTATTACTCATCTCATTCTATTAATAAATGAAAACCTCATAATTAATAATAATTAACTCCTTCTAACCCTAATTAAAGGCTCTCAACTAGATTAATGATTCTAATAGATTACTAAACTACCCTTCACTTAGCCAGAACATAATTATTCATAAAATCACGAAATCACATATATTCAGTTAAATAAATATATAAATATATAATCACACAAAAATCCTATTTATTAAAATACGGCTGTTACAAGGCTTATGAGCTATCTTGGAGCTTCCTTTTATTAGTAAAAGAAGGAAGCTCCTACATAGCTCCTAGGCAAGTATTGTGCTTACGTGACACTCAAAAAAAGGTTTTCAATCTCTACTAAAATTTTACCGTCATCTTTTTTTTTATATAATTAATAATAATATATCTACTTATCATAATTAAATTGTAAAACCTAATATTGGAAGTTGGAGAAATATATCTATCTATAAGTTACTATAATTAATAGAGATATATAGATAACCCCTTTTGTGAAAGCTGAAACAATCACCCCTTTTAATGTGTTTTTAGTGCCAAGCCTTTTCAATTCTACAATAATAATAAAAAAAAGGTTTGCGAATTAATTAAAAAACATTTAGTGCCAAGCCTTTTCAATTTCTTTTAGTGTGTGTATATATACAATCCCATTCTAGCATCAGCATGACAGATTTCTATTTGGAAGGGTTATTGGAAGGATTATTAGTGTTGGAGAAGAATGGTAATTTCTTACAAATTTTGTTATTTTATTGTGTGTTTTCTTTTTCTTCATATTCAAACGAAAAAATATTTTCGATAAAAATAATTGTTTCAGTTATTCCAAAAGAAAAGATATTGATCAGGTATTAGCACACTATTAGCCCATATTTTTACTAAGTAAAAATATGTTCTAAATGTATGATTAAAATAATTATGTTTAATTGTTTTAAAAGTCATTAAATATGTTTGGTTTTCATTGCCAATGAATTTAATGATCAATTATGCATGAACATACAATAAATGTTCTATTATTGAACAGTCCTTCTGAATTGCGTATTCTTCTTCAGGATCCTTTCGATTTGGTTGAAGCGTCAGTAGGGTCGAAGTACCCAATAGTGCAAGATTAAATTGTGGACTTAGCGAAATATTCAAGGAAAAACATTGTTACTTCGACTTCGATAGATATAACGGTTAACTCAGAAGATAAGAAGGGATTCAAATTCAAAATACGTGTCAAAGACACGCGTCCTCTCTGTAGTTATTTAGGCGTTATTAGCAGTTAGGAATTAGTGTCTATAAATAGCCTAGTTATGTGATCGAAAAAGGGGTCACAATCTATATACAAAAATCCTGTCAAAACTCAAAGTATCCATGTTAACGAGAGAAACGAGTTCGAAAGGGAAAATGTATGCAATGTGTACCATTTATTCTTCTGTAAACATTTATCTTTGAATGCAAATTTACAGTCTTTTCATTTCTATTTAAATCAATCTTTATTTCGACTCATCTTTCCCTCTGTTTATTCAATTGAATAAACATTCTTTCTTGTATTTCAAGTCATATAAAAACATCTCTTTATGAACATAAGAACAATAATGAATATCATTCACTTTGAAAATATAAACAAAAGCACTATGTCCCGAGATTTACTAGTTGATCTCTCTTGTAATAATCAAACTAGCGTTGTTTACCAAATTTCACAGTAAACAAATTGGCACGCCCAGTGGGACTGTGTGCTTTGTGTTTAAATTTTCTTCAAAGTTTGTGTAGTTAATTTGTTCTGCATTTTAAATTGTTTCCAAAAAGTCTTGTGTGTAGTGTATGCTTTTGAGAAACGGGAAATCACTCCCTGAAATGGTTAGACCACCACCCAGAAACAACCCAAGACAAAACATGGATGTTACAAACGGAAACAATAGTAACAGCGGTTCAAATCCTTCAACCGCTTCGAGCGTTTCAGAGGCTATAATCTCTCCTGTAATCAGTGAGATTATGCCCAACGCTAGTGGGGCAACAGTTTCTGCCCCAACGTCTTCTGTGGTAAGTACCACAATGACAATGCCAACGTCTATAGTGGTACCTTCGACTACTACAGAACCCATTTTGACTTTCTCTCATGCCATGGAGAGGAATATTTCTCCAAATAGGTCAGATGTTAATGGGGGTGGCGCTGGTTCGTCCACTTTTGCATTGCCTTTTTCCCAATATATGGCTCAAGGTTCCAGTAGGAATTACCCATATGGTATGCCTACAAGCATGATGCAGGGTTTGCAAACAAGTGCATCATTATTCACGGAGTCAGCACCAGGCGTGTTTGTGCCTAATAATCAGATAGTTTCTGGGTCTGCTGCTCGAAATGGTAACCCCTCATTAACCAACAATGCCTTGAACGCTTTAAGGCAACAAATGGATGAGAGTAATCATGATATGGTCAATATGTTAACACAACAAATTGGTACAGTATTTAACCCATTAATTCAAAATACAAACCAAAGTTACCAATTATTGGCCAATCAAATGGGAAGAATTGCTGATTTCTTTGGGGCTCCTCAAGTCCCTAATCAACAAGTTCCCCAAATTCAAAATGTGGTGCCTTTGCAAATCGCACAAGCACCAAATAATGCCGTTATTCCTGCACCAAATAATGTTGTAAACCATTTAAACCAAATCCAACAACCAGTGCCAGTGGTCGAGCCACAAGTGCAAATTCAGGCTCAGCAACAGGCTTTGCCCCAGGTCGAACAAAATCCTGGAATTGTGTTGGTAAATAGGAACCAAAATGCTGATGATGTAGTTAGAAATGTCCAGAACAATAACTTTGCTGGAAAAAATAACATAGCCAACTTGGTCGAAACCATCCTGGCACAAAATGGTTTAAATATAGGCATGCATAGGCCTCATTTTGTCTCTACCTTGTCAGAATATGTGCTTCAAACAGAACTACCAAGGGGTTGGAAGATCCCAAAATTCACTAAATTTGCTGGAGATACCAGTGAATCTACTGTTGAACACATAGCAAGATACTTAACTGAGGCAGGGGATTTGGCAAATAATGAGAATTTAAGAATGAAGTATTTTCCAAATTCTCTAACAAAAAATGCTTTTACATGGTTTACCACTCTCCCCCCACATTCAATTTTCAATTGGAATCAATTGGAGAGAGTTTTCCATGAGCAATTCTACATGGGACAATCTAAGATAAGTCTCAACGAATTAGCAAGTGTTAGGCACAAAACTCCTGTGTCTGTAGATGATTATTTGAATAGATTCCGTCTACTTAAGGCTAGATGTTTTACTCAGGTGCCTGAACATGAATTGGTCGAAATGGCTGCTGGTGGCATAGACTATTCGATCAGAAAGAAGTTAGATACTCAGCATCTAAGAGATATGGCCCAATTGGCTGATAGGGTTCGACAGGTCGAACGCTGGAAAGCAGAAAAGGCTAGAAATTCTAAGTATCATAAAAAGGAAAAAGTTGCCTATGTGGAAACACATGATAGCGACCAAGAATATGATATCTCTTATGAGGATGTTGAACAAGGGGAAGTAGACCAAGCAGAATTAAAACCTGGTCCCCCTTACATTTGTAAACTTTTAAAACCTTCAAATGGGAAAAATCCTGTTGAACCAAAAAATGATAAATATGTTTCGAAAACTTACACTTTTGACATAACAAAATGTGGAGATTTTTGATTTGTTGGTTACTGATGGCCAAATAGTGGTTCCAAAAGGTGTTAAAATACCTCCATTAGATAAGAGAAAGAAAAGAGGTTACTGTAAATATCATAATTTTCTTGGACATAGAACCTCACAATGTGTACTTTTCATGGACTAGGTTCAAAAAGCTTTGAACGAGGGAAGACTCAAATTTGGTGAAAAGCCCAAAGCCACAAAGGCAGATCCTGAGCCTTCGCAAAATGCTGATACTCACTATGCTGAACCACAGGCTATAATGATGGTCGAAGCCATGGAGATTACAGAAGTACAAAAAATCCCTGAAGAGGAATACTTCGAGAAAATGAAGGTGGTATATCCTCGTGCTGAAGAGGATTTGATTGACTTTCTGAACATATGCAAGCTAGAGAACAAAGGAGTGATGCTTTGTGCTCGTTGCAGTGCTGTTTGTGATAAGGAGGCTATTGCAGGCCTTATGAAGTTCCAACCAGTGGCAAATAGGCAGGGGGAAAACCCAAAACAGCCTCATGACAAAGGAAAGGGCATTCTAACTCGACCAAATAATATGGTCCAAACTGATCGAAGGCCTACTTTCCTTCGTTCTGGTTCGATCCCTGTGGAACGCTGGATGCACCAAGGGACCATAAAATTCAACAAAGGTGCAATGGAAGTTGGTGGCTCCAGTGGCACCAAACTAAGCTACTAAGAGGATGTTAACAAATACTCTTACAGGAATAATTATAAGGGTAAACATCCAATGACAAGGACTCAATGGCGTAGATTCCAACGCCAGAAGAAATTGGCTGCAACTAATCTTCAAACAGGCCAATATAAAGAAGTGGCTAGAAGGCCAGCAAAAGAAAGGATCCTTCCTCCTATAGATGAAAACAAAATGGAAGATGATGATCTGCTGGACTCTGAGCCAGATTTTGATGTAATATGTGTGGTTTCCATATTACCATCAGAATATGATGTTCATTCAGAAGTAACTGAGCTCGAAACTGATTTCAACCAGTTAGAAATGGCTGACCCTAAGCCAATATGCTATTATGTAATGAACAATGGCTGTATCGAAGAGCAACAGGCTACATTCGAAAGGCCAGACTTAGGCATGAAAAACCACCTCAAACCCCTCTTCATCAGAGCAAAAGTTGAAGGAGTTGGAGTTAACAAAGTGCTGATAGATGGAGGAGCTGCCCAAGATTGGCAAATATGACTGTGATTTGTCAGCCCATAACATTGTTTTGTCCAACTATGAAGGCAAAACAGGACATTCAAGGGGGGCAATTCAAGTAGATGTTGATGTGGGCAGCATAGTTCGACCAACTCTGTTCCTAGTGGTTGAATCCAAGGCAAACTTCAACTTACTGTTGGGAAGAGAGTGGATTCATGGAGTGGGAGCTGTTCCTTCGACCCTTCACCAGAAGTTGATACTTTGGAGGGAAGATGGCTGCGTTGAAAATATAGAAGCTGATCAAAGTTTCTATATGTCAGAGGTTGATACCATAAATCAACAAACCTTTGACAAAAATTTGGCGAACATTGCGCCATGCTATGATAGAGAGAATGCTTTCACACCTTCTGATAATGTGATACATTCTGTCAAACTCCACCCAACCCAGGGCTTCATATGGGAAAGAGAGGAAATAGATGATGTGTCCTCAGAAGATGGAGTTGCACCACCATCTGGGTGGAATGTGTACGAGGATTACTATGACTGAGTCCAATGCATGGGCCAGGATTACGGCTTATATGGCCGAAACTAAGTTAAATACGGATTTGGAAGCTGATGTTCATCAAAATATGGCTACAGAAGCCAAGGTCGAAAGTGATGGCATTTCTATGCCACAAACACAAAGGCTTGATTGCATCTATGATGAAGAACCCCTGGGATTCGAAAGGGATCCACTGAATGAAACTCCTAAGATGCAAACTCAAGACCCTTTGGAGGAAATTGACATTGGAAATGGCTCAGTGAAAAGGCCAACCTACATTAGTGCCAATATTAGTCCTGATTTAAAAGGAAAATTGGTACTACTTCTCAAAGAATTTAGTGATTGTTTTGCTTGGGATTATAATGAGATGCCTGGACTCAGTAGAGAAATGGTCGAACTTAAGCTACCAATCAAGGCAGGTAAAAAACCAGTAAAATAATTACCAAGAAGGTTTGCACCAGAAATCATGTCCAAGATCAAGGAAGAGATCGAAAGGCTGTTGAAGAGTAAATTCATCAGAGCTGCCAGGTATGTAGAATGGTTAGCAAATATAATTCCTGTTATTAAAAAGAATGGTACACTTAGAGTATGCATATATTTTAGGGACTTAAATAATGCTACACCTAAAGATGAGTATGCCATGCCTGTAGCAGAAATGTTAGTAGATTCAGTAGCAGGCTTCGAGTTCCTGAGTATGTTAGATGGTTATTCTGGTTACAACCAAATATTTATTGCTGAGGAAGATGTATCTAAAATAGCATTTAGATGCCCTGGTGCTTTAGGCACTTATGAATGGGTTGTTATGCCTTTTGGGCTTAAAAATGCTGGTGCCACTTATCAAAGGGCAATGAATTCCATGTTTCATGATTTTATAGATACATTCATGCAAGTTTACATTGATGACATCATCATCAAATCCTCTTCTGAAGATAGCCATTTGCTATATCTTAGGCAATCTTTTGAAAGAATGAGGAAACATGGATTAAAAATGAATCCATTAAAATATGCTTTTTGTGTGCATCTCTGCTGGGAAAGCCTATATCTTAGAGACAAAGCCTCCTTCGACCAAAAAACAACTTCAATCTCTGCTGGGAAAAATTAATTTCTTGAGAAGATTCATTTCGAATCTAAGTGGAAAAGCCCAGGCTTTCTCACCATTACTTCGACTCAAGAAAGATGATCCATTCAAATGGAATGAAGAGCATCAAAAGGCTTTTGATGACATCAAAGAATATTTAATAAAGCCTCCAGTTCTAATGCCTCCTAGTAGGAATAAAGCTATGAAGTTGTACATTGCTACGTCTGATAAGACAATAGGAAGCATGTTGGCTCAAGAAGATGATAATGGCATAGAAAATGCAGTTTATTACCTTAGTAGAGTTTTAAATGATGTAGAAACTAGATACACTGCCATAGAAAAACTTTGTCTTTGTTTATATTTCTCTTGTACAAAACTTAAGCATTATATAAAGCCTGTTGATGTTTATGTCTATTCCCATTTTTATGTTATTAAACATATGCTAACTAAACCTATATTACATAGTAGAATTGGAAAATGGGCATTAGCATTAACTAAATATTCATTAACTTATAAACCTTTAAAGGCTGTTAAAGGCCAAATTGTGGCTGATTTTATAGTAGATCATTCTTTGGTCGAAATGCCACAGGATTATGTGGATATTCAGCCATGGATCCTTTACTTTGATGGGTCCAAACATAAACATGGAACAGGAATTGGAATTTTGATTATATCACCTACTCAAGTTCCAACTAAATTCAAGTATAAGATAAATGAACTTTGCTCTAATAATGAGGCTGAGTATGAAGCCTTAATTACAGGTTTAGAAATACTAAACGACTTGGGGGCAAAGAGCATTAAAATAAGAGGTGATTCTGAATTAGTATTGAAACAATTAACACAAGAATATAAATGTGTTAAAGAACACTTAACAAAATACTTTGTTATAGCTAGTTCTTTGTTAGATTGTTTCGATCATGTAGATATTGAACATGTACCTCGATTAGAAAATCAAGAAGCAAATGACTTAGCTCAAATTGCTTCAGGACACAAAATGTCAAAAGAAAAGTTGACACAATTGATCGAAATAAAAGAAAAAATGGTTTTACAAGAACCAATATCTGAACAATTGTCAATGCCAAAACTTGTGGGGGCAGATACTATACCACAAATAAATGGTGAAATGGAAAATCCCCTAGAAAATTTTCAAGTTTTTGCCATTGACGACTTGTCAGATAATGATTGGAGAAAGCCTATAGTAGACTATCTTAAGAATCCAACGGGAAATGTGGATCAAAAGGTAAAGTATAGGGCTTTAAGCTATATAATTTTTGAAAATGATCTTTTCAAAAAGACTTCTGAAGGAATTTTGTTAAAATGCCTTAATGAAGCAGAAGCATATATAGCAATCTCTGATGTTCATAGTGGTACCTGTGGTTCTCATCAAGCAAGACATAAAATGAAATGGCTCTTGTTTCGACAAGGTCTATATTGGCCTTCTATGCTGAAAGATTGTATAGAATATGCCAAGAGTTGCCAAGAGTGCCAAAGGCACTCAGGAATTCAACATGTGTCTGCAAGTGAACTGCATTCAATAGTGAAACCATGGCCCTTTAGGGGTTGGGCTCTAGACCTGATTGGTGAAATTAAACCTGCTTCATCAAAAAATCAACGTTGTATTTTAGTTGGAATAGATTATTTCATAAAATGGATAGAGGTCATTCCTTTGCCAAATGTTGATCAAGAAGCAGTAATTAATTTCATACAAAATTACATAATCTATAGGTTTGGAATTCCTGAAACAATCACTACTGATCAAGGTTCAGTTTTTACTGTACGAAAGATGCAGGAGTTTGCCCAAGAGATTGGCTTTAGACTTTTAACTTCAACATCATACTATGCACAAGCAAATGGTCAAGTCGAAGCAGCTAATAAAATTATTATTAATTTGATAAAGAAACACATAGCCCAAAAGCCAAGAAATTGGCATAAAACCTTAGACCAAGTGTTATGGGCTTGCAGAAATTCTCCTAAGGAATCAACTAACACAACTCCATTTCGACTAACTTATGGTCATGATGCAGTATTACCAGTCGAAATACATTTGCAATTAGCAAGGGTACAAAGACAAATGGAAATACCTTTAGACCATTACTACCAAACGATGTCAGATGAGTTAGTTGATTTAGATGAAGAAAGGCTTAGTGCTTTAGAAGTTTTAACAAAACAAAAAGAAAGAGTTGCTAAAGCGTATAACAAAAAGGTTAAGTCTAAGTCTTTTAACATAGGAGAATTGGTTTGGAAAGTTATTTTGCCTATGGAAAGAAAAGATAGAGTCTTAGGCAAATGGTCTCCAAATTGGGAAGGACCATTTAAAATTGTTCAAGTTTATTCTAATGGCGCTTTTGAAATTGAGGAGTTAACTCCTGAAAAACGTACTTTGGGTATTAATGGAAAGTATTTGAAAAAATATAAACCTACTTTACTCGAAGTAAAAATAAGTGCAGAATAATACTTAAACATAAAATCGAAATGGCAATGAAGAATTAAAACTTGCCATAAAATATGGACTTTGTTCAAAGAACTACAACTAAAAAATCCAAACAGGATTGAATATCCAGAAATTGTTCGAAAGGACAACAAACTAAGGAAAACTATAAACTCTTAGTACAATCAGCGTAAATCTTCTTAAGGGTGGCCAGCTCCCTTTCGACCACAAGGTTTGAACTTTCCAGAGACTTAATCTCTTCACCAACAACTTCTGCTGAACTGAAAGCTTGAAGTCCTGCCCTGCCATGTGCATCAATCTGCTCCTGGGTCAAAGCTTTGGCCTCTTGTTCGATTCGAGCTCTCTTTGTCTCTTCATCAATGATCTTGCGCCTGTAACTAACAATTTGTTCCTCTAAGAGTTTGATTTGATCCTTATAGTGAGCAATATTGTCATCACACTCTTTAAGCTCTGAGTTGCCTTCGATCAGTTGAGAAGATAATTTGTCCACTTCAGCCTGAGCCTTCTGAGCTTTTTCAAAGAACATGGCTTGAGCTTGTTGCTGAGTAGCAAGCCTTGTGTCATTGTCAAGCCTTCTTTGCATTGCTTTGGCATATTGATCTACAATCGAACTGAGCTGGATGACTTTGCCTAGAGTTTCTTCATCAGTCCTAGGGTTATGCAGTTTCTTCAAAAAGGCCAAATGGCTATAAGCGCAAGCCGGATTCTCTTCGATCTGCTTTAACACATCTCTGTGGACAAAGGTAGTTGTAAGCTTTAGCAGCAAAGAGTCCTGGCGCACCATTAAGTCAATATCAGAGTTTGAAGGCGCAGAATCAGTAGTGGTGTGCTCGCTCAAAGTGGCGCTTTTATGTTGTCTCTTGGAAAGCAGGAGCCTAAGAGTGCCAGCAGGGTCTTATTTCTGCATGTTGGTGAATTCTTCTTCTTGTACGCCTAGGCTTGCAGAGAGCCTTGAGGTCGAAGAGACAGAAACAATATCTGGACCACCAGCTTCAGCTTCAGGCATAGTGTCAGAGTCATGTTGAGACTCTTGAGTCGAACTTGCTTGGCCTGATGTTGTAGAAATGCTGGGCATTGTATAATTAATGCTTGAAGTAGTGGGCTGAACCTTGGTGCCATCCCCTTCAGCGTTGGCTTCAGGTCCTCCTCCCATATGGCCTTCATTGAACGGCCCGTATTCGACCTTACCATCACCCAAAGGGTCTTGGTTGTTATCCTCCTTATTCTCTATTGGCACCTCTTGGGAGATTGTTTGTTTGTCCTCTTCAACAGGATCTTCCTTCGACTCATCCTGTAAACACAGAAAAAATCAGTTAAGATTAAAGAATGATATGAAAAATTTAAAATTAAACATAGAGTGAAGTATACCTCTTTGGCTTCAATCTCAGGACCAGTAAGGGGGTCACCTTCCTTCTCAGTGTTGGGGGCATCTTCACTTTTCTGTGTGTCATTTTGTTTCCCCTCATCAGTAACTTTTTGGTCTTTGACCAAAGTTTCTGATTGTGGCGCAGGATCACCCTTTGGCCCAGCAACCTCATCTTCTGCAGCTGTGACAGTTTGGTCTTGTTCGACCACGTCTTTCTTAGCAGTGCCACTTTGAGGAATTGGATTACCACCACTTTCACTGGAAGTGTGAATCTTCAGTGCTCTATGCACTTTGGATTTCTTGATGGCTGACTTTACCTTTACAACCACTTCAGCCCTTTTTCCCTCATTCTTCTTCTTTTTTCTTTTCTCATCCCCTTGATCCTTCGTGGGGGCTTGCTGAGCCTTGGGTTCTTCAACTTTCTTCTTCTTCTTGGCTTTTGCAGCCTCATCTTCCTTAAACTCTTGGGCAGAGGGTCCCCCTTCGCTGGGTCGCGAGGTCGAAGTCGAAGGTTGCTTTCTTTTTCTTACCAAAGGAACCTCTTCTTCCTCTTCATCATCATCCTGAAATAACAATATTATGAATGTAAAGGATGTCAAAATTTGATTAAGATATATTATATCGAAAAGAGCCAAAATGATTGGTGTGAAAAGGTTGGTTTTTACTTCCACATCCACAACAATGGTATCTTTGGTTTTCTTCGAACCAGCAGACATACTCTCAGTGCTGCTCTTCCCTTTTCCACTCTAAAGATATAAATAATCAAAGTTAAGAACATATATTCAAAGGGAAAAGGAAGAAAGTATGCAAAATAAAAACCTAAGTCACCTTTGGTTTTGAGGTTTCGACCTCTGTTTTAATCTTCACGCCTATGGGTTTCTTCACTTCGACCGAAGTTTTTGAAGACCCATCATCCTTCTTCACACCTTTGCTTAAAAAAATATATATTGTGTTAGTTAATATAAAAGGTATGAAGTATTAAATCATATGAAAATATATAAAGCATAAAGGTTAAGATTTTTTACCTCGACCTGAGACACTAATCTTTTTCCCAAGAGCTGGCACTATGAAGCCACTCTCCACCATCCCCAGCAACTGCTCTGCATTTCCAATCGAATGACTTGAATAATAGTCATTCCACCATTTGCTGAAGCCATCAGTGCAGAAGAAAGATGGTTTGAACTCGAAGGGTTTGAGGACAAGCTCATAAGTATCTATCATCTTCAAATATTTCCTATAAGTCTTCTCAGTGATACCTGTGCCCAACACCAATCGATCCAGCTTTTTAAAGAAACTCTTAGGCCTCATCTGGGACATGCCAAACTGCCTAGCAACACAGTTGGGTTGATAACCAACTAGCCCATACTGGTTGGCATTTGCCCCAATCCTCCAGGAGAGCACTGTTTGCTCCAAATATGCCCTCCATACCTCATTCACTTCGTCCTCATTGTCTGGGTCGAATGCAGGGAACTCTTCAACAAACCACGCTGCCCCATACTTACGCTCAACAAAAGGAGCATGGCGTGGAAGAAACTTGTCAAAATTCAAAAACATCTTCATGTGCTTCATGAAGAGTCTCCTTGTATCCTGATCTAGAGATCGAGGGGCCAACCTAACCAATCTTTGCCCTTCGACCTCCCTGGAATCCACTTCTTTTTGATAGTCAGAAGGCACTATCAACCCTAATTCCGTCTCAAATGTGGCATTTAGCCAAAGTTGTAAAAGCCACATAGGTCCAACCACTGAAACCTTCGATCCGTCCTTTGATGCTTTGATATCATCACTGGCATTACCCATTGCCTCATACAAACTTGTCAGCAATAAACGCCCCAAGCTGAAAAGCCTCCCTTCATTTATCTGCTGCGTCATGGGGATAAACATCCTAGCTACTTGCAGGGATTTCGAGCAGAAGACAAAGTGTGAGAGCCACAATGTCAAGAAGGCCACATGCTCTTCGTGTGACACTTCTTCCCCTTCTTTACCCATGTTCTCTGCTATATACTTAGAAAAGGTGTTCTCCCTATAATTCAGTTCGATCTTGTCCCCAGTCTTGGTAGGATCGAAATGATCACCATTAGGCCTAAGGCCTGTGATAGCAGCTACATCTAGAAGGGTAGGAGTTAAAATGCCACACTTAAATTGAAAGGTGTTTGTGGACTTTTCATAGAAATGAAGAGCAGCTATAAGAAGTTCTGGTTTGTACTTAGGACCGGTTCGACTAAACTGGATAAGAGGATAAATCCCATAGCTCTCCCAGGTACTCTTAAAGTCCTTTTCGACCCTATCTAACCAGGGAATGTAGTCCTTATGGGCTGTATAAGGAGCGACTCTAAATATCTTAAGGGCATTTTTCAAATACCCAAAGTTATAGGGATCAGATTCAAAGACCCTAGGGCCACAAGTAACATGCAAAGGGAATATGTCATTTACCTATTTTGAAACAGTCTCAGAATGAGATGGATAAGGTCCACAAAAGGCGTAGTCAACCTTCTTCACAGAGAAAGGGATCATGAGTTGAGTATTCCAAACCTTCCTCTCAGCCTCTATGCCTGATGGTTCAGGAACCACTTCTTCACCATCTTCGAGCACCCTCAAATCTTTCCACTTCCCAGCGACTGGAACTTCGTAATCTTGGTTCGAAGCCATTGTTGAACAGTTGAAGAGCTTAAAAGTGAAAAAAGGGTTTTTGTTATGAAATCTGGAAAAATTGTGTGTTTAGGGTTGAATCAGAGATGAATCAACGCGGAATCTAGTGTAGATGTGTTTGAACGGTTTGAAATTGCAAATGGTTTGAGAATCAGAGCTTGATTTTGCAGAAATCAAAGGATGAACAGTGCTGTTCGTAAAGAAAGCTTTAAGTTTTGGAAGTTGGTAAAAAGTGCTTCTTTGTTCCTTTGTTACTATTTATAGGGAAACGTGTCTGTCTTTAAAAATAAATCAAAAAGAAATTCAAATAATTTCTCTTCAACTTCTACGTGTGCCACATCATCCACTATGCTAAAACCTAGGAACAATGATGGATTGTGGGGATCAAGGTGACAGTTACTTCTGAATGTGACATAAACGCCGCCATTGGTAACAGTGTCAAGCACGTGGGTTTAAAATGCCTTTTCCCGTTCGACCACTTGATCGAAACAGGCATTTGGGGGCAATTTGTTAGCCCATATTTTTAAATGTATGATTAAAATAATTATGTTTAATTGTTTTAAAAGTCATTAAATATGTTTGGTTTTCATAGCCAATGAATTTAATGATCAATTATGCATGAACATACAATAAATGTTCTATTATTGAACAGTCCTTCTGAATTGCGTATTCTTCTTCAGGATCCTTTCGATTTGGTCGAAGCGTCAGTAGGGTCGAAGTACCCAATAGTGCAAGATTAAATTGTGGACTTAGCGAAATATTCAAGGAAAAGCATTGTTACTTCGACTTCGATAGATATAACGGTTAACTCAGAAGATAAGAAGGGATTCAAATTCAAAATACGTGTCAAAGACACGCGTCCTCTCTGTAGTTATTTAGGCGTTATTAGCAGTTAGGAATTAGTGTCTATAAATAGCCTAGTTATGTGATCGAAAAAGGGGTCACAATCTATATACAAAAATCCTGTCAAAACTCAAAGTACCCATGTTAACGAGAGAAACGAGTTCGAAAGGGAAAATGTATGCAATGTGTACCATTTATTCTTCTGTAAACATTTATCTTTGAATGCAAATTTACAGTCTTTTCATTTCTATTTAAATCAATCTTTATTTCGACTCATCTTTCCCTCTGTTTATTCAATTGAATAAACATTCTTTCTTGTATTTCAAGTCATATAAAAACATAAAAACATCTCTTTATGAACATAAGAACAATAATGAATATCATTCACTTTGAAAATATAAACAAAAGCACTATGTCCCGAGATTTACTAGTTGATCTCTCTTGTAATAATCAAACTAGCGTTGTTTACCAAATTTCACAGTAAACAAATTGGCACGCCCAGTGGGACTGTGTGCTTTGTGTTTAAATTTTCTTCAAAGTTTGTGTAGTTAATTTGTTCTGCATTTTAAATTGTTTCCAAAAAGTCTTGTGTGTAGTGTATGCTTTTGAGAAACGGGAAATCACTCCCTGAAATGGTTAGACCACCACCCAGAAACAACCCAAGACAAAACATGGATGTTACAAACGGAAACAATCGTAACAGCGGTTCAAATCCTTCAACCGCTTCGAGCGTTTCAGAGGCTATAATCTCTCCTGTAATCAGTGAGATTATGCCCAACGCTAGTGGGGCAACAGTTTCTGCCCCAACGTCTTCTGTGGTAAGTACCACAATGACAATGCCAACGTCTATAGTGGTACCTTCGACCACTACAGAACCCATTTTGACTTTCTCTCATGCCATGGAGAGGAATTTTTCTCCAAATAGGTCAGATGTTAATGGGGGTGTGGCGCTGGTTCGTCCACTTTTGCATTGCCTTTTTCCCAATATATGGCTCAAGGTTCCAGTAGGAATTACCCATATGGTATGCCTACAAGCATGATGCAGGGTTTGCAAACAAGTGCATCATTTATAAAGGTTGTAACTTTAAGTATCTAACATCATTTATAACATAAAAGTACAACTATAGACATGAATCAACAACCAAAAGGCAAAATCATGAGATTATTCATGCATTTATTCAAAACTTCATTACAACATAAAGTCCTTCACAAACATCTACAAATTCCCATTTCAAAATCCCAAGATTCATAATTTCATATTGCAATAAACTCAATAATCAATAAATCATGCAAAGGTACCATTTTTATTCAATGAAAACACTCACCCAAAAGAAAAGAGTGTAGAGAGTTTGGGAATGGAGAAATAGACATTCTCCCCTCTCTATGCTCACTCTAATTATATTATCTAAACCTCAAACCTTAGATTAGTTGGATACTCTACTCCTCCATTCCTAGCTCCAATCCTTAAGCTTAAGCTCCTCTTTGTTCTTCCATTAATCGTTATTTTCTTCCTAAACAAGCTGCTATACTCATAACTCGATTTCTCCCACCTCAGACCTTATTTCGACGATCCCCACGGTCAAAAGTTGCGTTTGGGTGTTGTGAACCTACCCTCAAAATTTCGTCAAGATCCGACGGTTAACAAATCGGAAAATCAAGTTTTAGTGAGGCTGTTGTAAGGAATACGAGATTTGTTTCTCTACTCTCATTCTTTCTCTATTTCAAAACCCTCTCTCATTTCTCTTTCTTCCTCCACCAAAATTTCTGACAAATGAGCTTCTCACTCTAATTTTCCCCTTTTATAACTAGATTACCACTCATCAATTACCAAAACACCCTTACTAATTTAAACTAGGCCCAATACCAAAGCCCAATTCTCAATCTATTATAACCTTACTCTTTATTACTCATCTCATTCTATTAATAAATGAAAACCTCATAATTAATAATAATTAACTCCTTCTAACCCTAATTAAAGGCTCTCAACTAGATTAATGATTCTAATAGATTACTAAACTACCCTTCACTTAGCCAGAACATAATTATTCATAAAATCACGAAATCACATATATTCAGTTAAATAAATATATAAATATATAATCACACAAAAATCCTATTTATTAAAATACGGCTGTTACAAGGCTTATGAGCTATCTTGGAGCTTCCTTTTATTAGTAAAAGAAGGAAGCTCCTACATAGCTCCTAGGCAAGTATTGTGCTTACGTGACACTCAAAAAAAGGTTTTCAATCTCTACTAAAATTTTACCGTCATCTTTTTTTTTATATAATTAATAATAATATATTTACTTATCGTAATTAAATTGTAAAGCCTAATATTGGAAGTTGGAGAAATATATCTATCTATAAGTTACAATAATTAATAGAGATATATAGATAACCCCTTTTGTGAAAGCTGAAACAATCACCCCTTTTAATGTGTTTTTTGTGCCAAGCCTTTTCAATTCTACAATAATAATAAAAAAAAGGTTTGCGAATTAATTAAAAAACATTTAGTGCCAAGCCTTTTCAATTTCTTTTAGTGTGTGTATATATACAATCCCATTCTAGCATCAGCATGACAGATTTCTAATTGGAAGGGTTATTGGAAGGATTATTAGTGTTGGAGAAGAATGGTAATTTCTTACAAATTTTGTTATTTTATTGTGTGTTTTCTTTTTCTTCATATTCAAACGAAAAAATATTTTCGATAAAAATAATTGTTTCAGTTATTCCAAAAGAAAAGATATTGATCAGGTATTAGCACACTGTTAGCCCATATTTTTACTAAGTAAAAATATGTTCTAAATGTATGATTAAAATAATTATGTTTAATTGTTTTAAAAGTCATTAAATATGTTTGGTTTTCATAGCCAATGAATTTAATGATCAATTATGCATGAACATACAATAAATGTTCTATTATTGAACAGTCCTTCTGAATTGCGTATTCTTCTTCAGGATCCTTTCGATTTGGTCGAAGCGTCAGTAGGGTCGAAGTACCCAATAGTGCAAGATTAAATTGTGGACTTAGCGAAATATTCAAGGAAAAACATTGTTACTTCGACTTCGATAGATATAACGGTTAACTCAGAAGATAAGAAGGGATTCAAATTCAAAATACGTGTCAAAGACACGCGTCCTCTCTGTAGTTATTTAGGCGTTATTAGCAGTTAGGAATTAGTGTCTATAAATAGCCTAGTTATGTGATCGAAAAAGGGGTCACAATCTATATACAAAAATCCTGTCAAAACTCAAAGTACCCATGTTAACGAGAGAAACGAGTTCGAAAGGGAAAATGTATGCAATGTGTACCATTTATTCTTCTGTAAACATTTATCTTTGAATGCAAATTTACAGTCTTTTCATTTCTATTTAAATCAATCTTTATTTCGACTCATCTTTCCCTCTGTTTATTCAATTGAATAAACATTCTTTCTTGTATTTCAAGTCATATAAAAACATAAAAACATCTCTTTATGAACATAAGAACAATAATGAATATCATTCACTTTGAAAATATAAACAAAAGCACTATGTCCCGAGATTTACTAGTTGATCTCTCTTGTAATAATCAAACTAGCGTTGTTTACCAAATTTCACAGTAAACAAATTGGCACGCCCAGTGGGACTGTGTGCTTTGTGTTTAAATTTTCTTCAAAGTTTGTGTAGTTAATTTGTTCTGCATTTTAAATTGTTTCCAAAAAGTCTTGTGTGTAGTGTATGCTTTTGAGAAACGGGAAATCACTCCCTGAAATGGTTAGACCACCACCCAGAAACAACCCAAGACAAAACATGGATGTTACAAACGGAAACAATAGTAACAGCGGTTCAAATCCTTCAACCGCTTCGAGCGTTTCAGAGGCTATAATCTCTCCTGTAATCAGTGAGATTATGCCCAACGCTAGTGGGGCAACAGTTTCTGCCCCAACGTCTTATGTGGTAAGTACCACAATGACAATGCCAACGTCTATAGTGGTACCTTCGACCACTACAGAACCCATTTTGACTTTCTCTCATGCCATGGAGAGGAATTTTTCTCCAAATAGGTCAGATGTTAATGGGGGTGGCGCTGGTTCGTCCACTTTTGCATTGCCTTTTTCCCAATATATGGCTCAAGGTTCCAGTAGGAATTACCCATATGGTATGCCTACAACCATGATGCAGGGTTTGCAAACAAGTGCATCATTATTCACGGAGTCAGCACCAGGCGTGTTTGTGCCTAATAATCAGATAGTTTCTGGGTCTGCTGCTCGAAATGGTAACCCCTCATTAACCAACAATGCCTTGAACGTTTTAAGGCAACAAATGGATGAGAGTAATCATGATATGTGTTAGCCCATATTTTCACTAAGCAAAAATATGTTCTAAGTGCATGAATAGAATAATTATGCTTAAATTATATAATTATTTTAATAGTCATTAAATATGTTTGGTTTTCAGAACCATTGAATTTAATGATCAATTATGCATGAACGTACAATAAATGTTCTATCATTGAACATTTCATTAAAATGCGTATTCTTCTTCTTTCAGGATCCTTTCGATTTGGTCGAAGCTTCAGTAGGGTCGAAGTACCCAGCAGTGCAAGGTTAACTTATGGACTTAACGAAATATTCAAGAAAAAGCATTGTTACTTCGACTTCGATGGATACAACAGCTAACTCAGAAGATAAAAAGGGATTCAAATTCAAATACGTGTCAAGGACACGCGTCCTCTCTGTAGTGTTTAGGCGTTATTAGCAGTTAGGAATTAGTGTCTATAAATAGCCTAGTTATGTGATCGAAAAAAGGGTCACAATCATTATACAAAATCCTCAGAAAAACTCTAAGTACCCATGTCAAAGCGAGAAACGAGTGCTCGAAGGAAAATGTATGTTGTGTGAACCATTTTTATTCTGTAATCATTTACATTTGAATGCAATTTACAGTTTTTAATCTCATTCCAATCCAATTATCTTTTACTTTCGACTCTTTCTTTCCTTCTGTTTATTCAATTGAATAAACATTCTTTCTTGCATTTCAAGTTATTAAAACATAAAAACAACACTTTATCAACATAAGAACAATAATGAATATCATTTGCTTTGAAAATATAAACAAAAGCGCTATGTCCCGAGATTTACTAGTTGATCTCTCTTCTAATAATCAAACTAGCGTTGTTTACCAAATTTCACAGTAAACAAATTGGCACGCCCAGTGGGACCGTGTGCTTTACGTTTAAATTTCTTCAAAGTTTGTATATTTAATTTGTTCTGCATTTTTAAATTGTTTCCAAAAGTTTTGTGTGTAGTGTATGCTTCTGAGAAACGGGAAGTCACTCCCTGAAATGGTTAGACCACCACCCAGAAATAACCCAAGACAAAACATGGATGTTACAAACGGAAACAATAGTAACAGCGGTTCAAATCCTACAACCGCTTCGAGCGTTTCAGAGGCCATAGTCTCTCCTGTAATCAGTGAGATTGTGCCTAACGCTAGTGGGGCAACAGTTTCTGCCCCAACGTCTTCTGTGGTAAGTGCCACAATGACAATGCCAACATCTATAGTGGTACCTTCGACCACTACAGAACCTATTTTGACTTTCTCTCATGCTATGGAGAGGAATTTCTCTCCAAATAGGTCAGATGTTAATGGGGGTGGCGTTAGTTCGTCCACTTTTGCATTGCCTTCCTCCCAATACATGGCTCAAGGTTCCAGTAGGAATTACCCATATGGTATGCCTACAAGCATGATGCAGGGTTTGCAAACAAGTGCATCATTGTTCACAGAGTCAGCACCAGGCGTATTTGTGCCTAATAATCAGATAGTTTCTAGTTCTGCTACTCGAAATGGCAATCCCTCATTAACCAACAATGCCTTGAATGCTTTAAGGCAACAAATGGATGAGAGTAATCATGACATGGTAAATATGTTAACACAACAAATTGGTATAGTATTTAATCCATTAATTCAAAATACAAACCAAAGTTATCAATTGTTGGCAAATCAAATGGGAAGAATTGCTGATTTCTTTGGGGCTCCTCGAGCCCCTAATCAACAAGTTCCCCATATTCAGAATGTGGTGCCTTTGCAGATTTCACAAGCACCAAATAATGCCATTATGCCTGCCCCAAATAATGTTGTAAACCCCATAAACTAAATCCAACAACCAGTGCCAGTGGTCGAACCGCAGGTGCAGATTCAGGCACAGCAACAGGCTTTGCACCAGGTCGAACAAAATCCTGGAATTGTGTTGGTAAATAGGAACCAAAATGTTGATGATATAGTTAGAAATGTCCAGAACAATAATTTTGCTGGGCAAAATAACATAGCCAATTTGGTCGAAACCATCCTGGCACAAAATGGTTTAAACATAGGCATGCATAGGCCTCATTTTGTTTCTGCCTTATCAGAATATGTGCTTCAAACAGAATTACCAAGGGGTTGGAAAATCCCAAAATTTACTAAATTTGCTGGTGATACTAGTGAATCTACCGTTGAACACATAGCAAGATATTTAACTGAGGCAGGAGATCTAGCAAATAATGAGAATTTGAGAATGAAGTATTTTCCAAATTCTCTAACAAAAAATGCTTTTACATGGTTTACTACTCTCCCTCCACATTCAATTTTCAATTGGAATCAATTAGAGAGAGTTTTCCATGAGCAATTTTACATGGGACAGTCTAAGATAAGTCTCAAAGAATTAGCAAGTGTTAGGCGCAAAACTCCTGAGTCTATAGATGATTATTTGAATAGATTTCGTTTACTTAAGGCTAGGTGTTTTACTCAAGTGCCTGAACATGAATTGGTCGAAATGGCTGCTGGTGGCCTAGACTATTCGATCAGAAAGAAGCTAGATACTCAGCATCTAAGGGATATGGCCCAATTGGCTGATAGGGTTCGACAGGTCGAACGCTTGAGAGCAGAAAAGGCTAGAAATTCAAAATATCATAAAAAGGAAAAAGTTGCTTATATAGAAACACATGATAGCGACCAAGAATATGATATCTCTTATGAAGATGTTGAACAAGGGGAAATAGACCTAGCAGAATTAAAACCTGGCCCCCCTTATACTTGCAAACTTTTAAAACCTTCAAATGGGAAAAACCTTGTTGAACCAAAAAATGATAAATATGTTTCAAAGACTTATACTTTTGATATAACAAAATGTGATGAAATCTTTGATTTGTTGGTTACTGATGGCCAAATAATGGTTCCAAAAGGTGTTAAAATACCACCATTAGATATGAGAAAGAAAAGGGGTCATTGTAAGTATCATAATTTTCTGGGACATAGAACCTCACAATGTGTGCTTTTCAGGGACTTGGTTCAAAAGGCTTTGAACGAAGGAAGACTTAAATTTGGTGAAAAACCCAAAGCTGCAAAGGCAGACCCAGAATCTTCACAGAATGCTGATACCCTCTATGCTGAACCACAAGCTATTATGATGGTCGAAGCCATGGAGGTTACAGAGGTGCAAGTGGAAAAAATCCCTGAAGAGGAATACTTTGAAAAAATGAAAGTAGTATATCCTCGTGCTGAAGAGGATTTGATTGACTTTCTAAACAGATACAAGTTAGAGAACAAAGGGGTGATGCTTTGTGCTCGTTGCAGTGCTGTTTGTGATAAGGAGGCTATTGCAGGCCTCATGAAGTTCCAACCAGTTGCAAGTAGGCAGGGGGCAAACCCAAAACCGCCTCGTGGAAAAGGAAAGGGCATTCTAACTCGACCAAATAATATGGTCCAGACAGATCGAAGGCCCACTTTCCTTCCCTCTGGTTCGATTCCTATAGAACACTGGATGCACCAAGGAACCATAAAGTTCAACAAGGGTGCAATGGAAGTTGGTGGCTCAAGTGGCACCAAACTGAGCTATTCAGAGGATGTTAACAAATACTCTTACAAGAATAATTATAAGGGTAAACATCCAATGACAAGAACTCAATGGCGTAGATTCCAACGCCAGAAGAAATTGGCTGCAACCAATCTTCAAACAGGCCAGTATAAAGAAGTGGCTAGAAGGCCAGCAAAAGAAATGATCCTTCCTCCTATAGAAGAAAACAAGATGGAAGATGATGATCTGCTGGACTCTGAGCCAGATTTTGATGTAATATGTGTGGTTTCCATATTACCATCAGAATATGATGTTCAATCAGAAGTAACTGAGCTCGAAACTGATTTCGACCAGTTAGAAATGGCCGACCCTAAGCCAATATGCTATTATGTCATGAACAATGGCTGTATCGAAGAGCAACAGGCTACATTCGAAAAGCCAGACTTAGGCATGAAAAATCATCTCAAACCTCTCTTCATCAGAGCAAAAGTTGAAGGAGTTGGAGTTAACAAAGTGCTGATAGATGGAGGAGCTGCTGTGAACCTAATGCCTCTATCTATGTTACCCAAGATTGGCAAATATGACTGTGATTTGTCAGCCCACAACATTGTTTT
Source organism: Trifolium repens (assembly GCA_030408175.1). Taxonomy (NCBI): domain Eukaryota; kingdom Viridiplantae; phylum Streptophyta; class Magnoliopsida; order Fabales; family Fabaceae; genus Trifolium; species Trifolium repens. Next base: position 20,844,793 of record CP125848.1, read on the forward strand.
GTCAAATTATGAAGGCAAAACAGGACATTCAAGGGGGGCAATTCAAGTAGATGTTGCTGTAGACAACATAGTTCGACCAACTCTGTTCCTAGTGGTTGAATCCAAGGCAAACTTCAACTTGCTATTGGGGCGAGAGTGGATTCATGGAGTAGGAGCCGTTCCTTCGACCCTTCACCAGAAGTTGATGCTTTGGAGGGAGGATGGCTGCGTAGAAAATATAGAGGCTGATCAGAGTTTCTATATGTCAGAGGTTGATACGATAAATCAACAAACCTTTGACAAAAATTTGGCGAATATTGCGCCATGTTATGATATAGAGAATGCTTTCACACACCCTGATAATGTGATTCATTCTGTGAAGCTCCACCCAACCCAAGGCTTTATATGGGAAAGAGAGGAAATAGATGCTGTGTCCTCAGAAGATGGAGTTGTACCACCATCTGGGTGGAATGTTTATGAAGATTATGATGACTGAGTCCAGTGCATGGGCTAGGATTACGGCCTATATGGCCGAAACTAAGTTAAATACGGCTTTGGAAGCTGAAGTTCACCAAAATATGGCTACGAAAGCCAAGGTCGAAAGTAATGGTACATCTGTGCCACAGACACAAAGGCTCGACTGCATCTATGATGAAGAACCTTTAGGGTTCGAAAGAGATCCACTTAATGAAACTCCTAAGATGCAGGCTCAAGATCCTTTGGAGGAAATTGACATTGGAGATGGCTCAGTAAAGAGGCCAACTTACATTAGTGCCAATATCAGTCCTAATTTAAAAGGGAGATTGGTATTACTTCTCAAGGAATTTAGTGATTGTTTTGCTTGGGATTATAATGAAATGCCTGGACTCAGTAGAGAAATGGTCGAACTCAAGCTACCAATCAAGGCAGGTAAAAAACCAGTGAAACAATTGCCAAGAAGGTTTGCACCAGAGATCATGTCCAAAATCAAAGAAGAGATCGAAAGGCTGCTGAAGAGTAAATTCATCAGAGCTGCCAGGTATGTAGAATGGTTAGCAAATATAGTTCCTGTCATTAAAAAGAATGGTACACTTAGGGTATGTATAGATTTTAGAGACTTAAATAATGCTACACCTAAAGATGAGTATGCCATGCCTGTGGCAGAAATGTTAGTAGATTCTGCAGCAGGCTTCGAGTTCTTGAGCATGCTAGATGGTTACTCTGGTTATAACCAAATATTTATTGCTGAGGAAGATGTATCTAAAACAGCATTTAGGTGCCCTGGTGCTTTAGGCACTTATGAATGGGTTGTTATGCCCTTTGGCTTAAAAAATGCTGGTGCCACTTATCAAAGGGCAATGAATTCCATGTTTCATGATTTTATAGATACATTCATGCAAGTTTACATTGATGATATCATCATCAAATCTTCTTCTGAAGATAGCCATTTGTTATATCTTAGGCAATCTTTTGAAAGAATGAGGAAACATGGATTAAAAATGAATCCATTAAAATGTGCTTTTTGTGTGCATGCAGGAGATTTCCTTGGTTTTGTGGTGCATAAAAAAGGCATTGAAATAAACCAGAACAAGACAAAGGCTATCTTAGAGACAAAGCCTCCTTCGACCAAAAAACAACTTCAATCTTTGCTGGGAAAAATCAATTTCTTGAGGAGATTCATTTCGAACCTAAGTGGAAAAGCTCAAGCTTTCTCACCACTACTTCCACTCAAGAAAGATGATCCATTCAAATGGAAGGAAGAGCATCAAAAGGCTTTTGATGACATTTAGGAATATTTAATAAAGCCTCCAGTTTTAATGCCTCCTAGTAGGAACAAAGCTATGAAGTTGTATATAGCCACGTCTGATAAGACAATAGGAAGCATGTTGGCTCAAGAGGATGATAATGGCATAGAAAATGCAGTTTATTATCTTAGTAGAGTTTTAAATGATGCAGAAACTAGATATACTGCCATAGAAAAACTTTGTCTTTGTTTGTATTTCTCTTGTACAAAACTCAAGCATTATATAAAGCCTGTTGATGTTTATGTCTATTCCCACTTTGATGTCATTAAACATATGCTAACTAAACCTATATTACATAGTAGAATTGGAAAATGGGCATTAGCATTAACTGAATATTCACTGACTTATAAACCTTTAAAGGCTGTCAAAGGCCAAATTGTGGCTGATTTTATAGTAGATCATTCTTTGGTCGAAATGCCACAGGATTATGTGGATATTCAACCATGGATTCTTTATTTTGATGGGTCCAAACATAAACATGGAACAGGAATTGGAATATTGATTATATCTCCTACTCAAGTTCCAACTAAATTCAAGTACAAAATAAATGGACTTTGCTCTAATAATGAAGCTGAGTATGAAGCCTTAATTACAGGGTTAGAAATATTAAAAGACTTGGGAGCAAAGAACATTAAAATAAGAGGTGATTCTGAATTGGTATTGAAACAATTAACACAAGAATATAAATGTGTGAAAGAGCACTTAACAAAATACTTTTCTATGGCTAGTTTTTTGTTAGATTGTTTCGATCATGTAGACATTGAACATGTACCTCGATTAGAAAATCAAGAAGCAAATGACTTAGCTCAAATTGCTTCAGGATATAAAATGTCAAAAGAAAAGTTGACACAATTAATCGAAATAAAAGAAAAAATGGTTTTACAAGAACCAATATCTGCACAATTATCAATGCCAAAACTTGTGGGGGCAGATACTATACCACAAATAAATGGTGAAATAGAAAATCCCCTAGAAAATTTTCAAATTTTTGCCATTGACAACTTGTCAGATAATGATTGGAGAAAGCCTATAGTAGATTACCTTAAGAATCCAACAGGAAATGTGGATCGAAAGGTAAAATATAGGGCTTTAAGCTATATAATTTTTGAGAATGATCTTTTCAAAAAGACTTCTGAAGGAATTTTGTTAAAATCCCTTAATGAAGCAGAAGCATATATAGCAATCTCTGATGTTCATAGTGGTACCTGTGGTTCTCATCAAGCAGGACATAAAATGAAATGGCTCTTGTTTCGACAAGGTTTGTATTGGCCTTCTATGTTGAAAGATTGTATAGAATTTGCTAAGGGTTGTCAAGAATGCCAAAAGCATTCAGGCATTCAACATGTGCCTGAAGTGAACTGCACTCGATAGTAAAACCATGGCCCTTTAGGGGTTGGGCTCTAGACCTTATTGGTGAAATTAAACCTGCTTCATCAAAAAATCAACGTTATATCTTAGTTGGAATATATTATTTCACAAAATGGATAGAGGCAATTCCTTTACCAAATGTTGATCAAGAAGCAGTAATTAATTTCATACAAAAGTACATAATCTACAGGTTTGGAATTCCTGAAACAATTACTACTGATCAAGGTTCAGTTTTTACTGGACGAAAGATGCAGGAATTTGCCCAAGAAGTTGGCTTTAGACTGTTAACTTCAACACCATATTATGCACAAGCAAATGGTCAAGTCGAAGCAGCCAATAAAATTATTATAAATTTGATAAAGAAACGCATAGCCCAGAAGCCAAGAAATTGGCATAAAACCTTAGACCAAGTATTATGGGCTTGCAGAAATTCTCCTAAAGAGTCAACTAACACTACCCCATTTCGACTAACTTATGGTCATGATGCAGTATTACCAGTCGAAATACATTTGCAATCAGCAAGAGTACAAAGACAAATGGAGATACCTCTGGACCATTATTACCAAATGATGTCAGATGAGTTAGTTGATTTAGATGAAGAAAGGCTTAGTGCTTTAGAAGTTTTAACAAAACAAAAAGAAAGAGTTGCTAAAGCATATAACAAAAAGGTTAAGTCTAAGTCCTTTAACATAGGGGAATTAGTTTGGAAAGTTATTTTGCCTATGGATAAAAAAGATAGAGTCTTAGGCAAATGGTCTCCAAATTGGGAAGGACCATTTAAAATTGTTCAAGTTTATTCTAATGGCGCATTTGAAATTGAGGAATTAACTCCTGAAAAACGTACTTTGGGTATTAATGGAAAGTATTTGAAAAAATATAAACCTACTTTACTCGAAGTAAAAATAAGCGCAGAATAATACTTAGACATATAAAAATAAAATGGTAATTGTAAACTGCCATAAAAACATGGACTTTGTTCAGAAATTACAAGATCCAACAAATTGCACAAAAAGGACAACAAATAAGAAAATAAGGGAACTATAAGCCCTTGGTACAATCAGCATAAATTCTCTTGAGAGTAGCCAGCTCTTTCTCAACCACAAGGTTCGAACTCTCCAAGGACTTGATCTCTTCACCAACAACCTCTGCTGAGCCAAAAGCTTGAAGCCCTTCTCTGACATGGGCATCAATTTGCTCTTGGGTCGAAGCTTTAGCCTCTTTCTCAATTCGAGCTTTCTTGGTTTCTTCCTTAATGATTTTGCGCCTGTAACTGACAATTTGTTCCTCTAAGAGTATGATTTGATCTTTGTAGTGAGCAATATTGTCATCACATTCTTTCAACTCTGCATTTCCCTAGATCATTTGAGAAGATAGTCTTTCCACTTCAGCTTGAGCTTTTTGAGCTTTCTCAAAGAACATGGCTTGAGCCTGTTGTTGGGTAGCAAGTCTTGTATCATTGTCAAGCCTCCTCTGCACTGCCTTTGCGTACTGGTCCACAATCGAACTGAGTTGGATAACTTTGCCAAGAGTTTCCTCATCAGTCCTTGGGTTATGTAGTTTCTTCAAGAAAGCGAAGTGGCTATAAGCACAGGCTGGATTTTCTTCGATTTGTTTTAATACATCCCTGTGGACAAAAGTAGCAGTGAGCTTTAGCAGCAAAGAATCCTGGCGCACCATTGAATCAATGTCAGAGTTTGAAGGCGCAGAATCAGTAGTTGTATGCTCGCTCGAAGTGGCTCCTTGATGTTGTCTCTTGGAGAGCAGAAGTTTAAGAGTGCCAGCAGGGTCAGACTTTTGCATGTTGGTAAATTCTTCTTCCTGCACTCCAAGACTTGCAGAGAGCCTTGAGGTCGAAGAAACAGAGATGATCCCTGAACCACCAACTTCAGCTTCAGGCATAGCATCAGAATCATGGTGAGATCCCTGGGTCGAGCTACCTTGGCCTGAGTGTGTAGAGATGCCGGGCATTGAATACTTGATGCTTGAAGCGTTGGGCTGAATATGGGTACCATCCTTTTCCACATTGGTTCCTGAGCCTCCTCCTACATGGCCTTCATTGAATGGCCCTGATTCGACCTTATCATCATGCAAGGAACCCTGATTATTATCATCCTCCTTGTTTTCTATGGGCATCTCTTGGGAGATTGGTTGTTTGTCTTCTTCAACGGGACTCTCCTTCGACTTATCCTATAAACACGAATAAAGTTAGTGAAGATCAAAAGGTGTTATGAAAATTTGAAATTGAAAATGAAGTGGAACATACCTCTTTTCCTTCGACCTCAGGGTCAATAGTGGGGTTACCATTCTTCTCAGCATTGGGGGCATTTTCGCTTGGTTGCGCATTATCTTGCTTCCCCTCATCAGTGATTGGTTGGTCATTGACCAAGGTCTCTGAATGTGGTGCAGGATTACCTTGTGGCCCATCAACCTCTTCTTTTGCAGTCTTGGTAGTTTGGTCTTGTTTGACCACATCTTTCTTTGAAGCTTTATTTTGGGGAGATGGATTGTCACCACTTTCACTCGAAACATGAATCTTCAGTACCCTATGGACCTTAGATTTCTTGATTGCTGGTTTGACTTTCACAGCAATTTCAACCTTTTTCTCTTCATGCTTCTTTTTCTTTCTCCTTTCACCCCCTTGATCCTTTGATGGGGTTTGCTGAATCTTGGGTTCTTCGACCTTTTTCTTTTTCTTGGCTTTTGTAGCCTCATCCCCCGCGACCTCTTGTGCAGATGGTCCCCCTTCACTAGGTTGTGAGGTCGAAGTCAAAGGTTGTTTCCTCTTCCTGACAAGAGCAACTTCTTGCTCTTCTTCATCCTGAAATAATGAAAGTAAATAATGTCAAAATTTATCTAAAATACACTATTTTGACAAAAGCCAAAGGGTTTTGGTATGGAAGGATTGATCTTTACCTCTGCATCCAAGATGACAGTATCCTTGTTTTTCTTCGAGCCAGCAGATACCGTCTCAATGCTGCTCTTACCTTTTCCACTCTAAGGACACAAATGATCAAAGTTAAAAATATATATCCAAGAAGGAAAGCAGAAAACAAAATTTTAAGGCTGAGTTACCTTGGGTTTAGAGGTTTCGACCTCTGATTTAATCTTCACCCCAGTGGGTTTCTTCACTTCAGTCGAAGTCTTTGAAGACCCACTATCCTTCTTTGTACCTTTGCCTAAAATATGTTATGTTAGTAAATGTAAAAGAATTGAAGTAGCAAAATCATGTGAAAGTAGATGAAACATAAGAGACCAAGTTTTTACCTCGACCTGAGACACTGATCGTCTTTCCAAGAGATGGCACTATGAAGCCACTCTCCACCATCCCTAACAATTGCTCTGCATTCCCAATTGAATGACTCGAATAGTAGTCATTCCACCATTTGCTGAAGCCATCAGTACAGTAAAAGGAAGGCTTATACTCGAAGGGTTTAAAACTAAACTCATAGTTCTCTAGCATCCTCATGTACTTCCTGAAAGTCTTCTCAGTTATACCAGTGCCTAACACCATTTTATCGAGGCTTTCAAAGAGGCTCTTTGGCCTGATTTGAGACATACGAAATTGTCTAGCTACACAATTGGGCAAATATCCAACTAGCCCATATTGGTTCGCGTTCGACCCGATCCCACAAGAGAGCACAGTTTGCTATAAATAGGCCCTCCAGACTTCATTTACTTCATCTTCATTGTCTGGGTTGAACGCAGGGAAGTCTTCGATAAACCACGCTGCCCCATACTTGCGCTCAACAAAAGGAGCATGGCGTGGAAGAAACTTGTCAAAGTTTAAAAACATTTTCATGTGCTTCATGAAGAGTCTCCTTGTATCTTGATCCAGGGATCTAGGGGCCAACCTAACCAATCTTTGCCCTTCGATCTCTCTGTTATCCACTTCTTGTTGATAGTCAGAAGGCACTATCAACCCCAGTTCTGTTTCAAAGGTGGCATTTAGCCAAAGTTGTAAAAGCCACATTGGTCCAGCTACCGAGACCTTCGATCCATCTTTTGATGCTTTGATAGCATCACTGGCGTTTCCCATTGCCTCATATAAACACGCCAATATTAGACGCCCCAAGCTGAAGAGCCTTCCTTCATTAATCTGTTGCGCTATGGGGATAAACATCCTAGCCACTTGCAGGGATTTCGAGCAAAATACAAAGTGGGATAACCACAGTGTTAAAAAGGCCACATGTTCCTCATGTGACACTTCCTCTCCCTCTTTCCCCATATTTTCTGCAATGTACTTAGAAAATGTGGCCTCCTTGAAATTGACTTCGATCTTATCACCAGTCTTGGTTGGGTCGAAATGATCACCAGTAGGCCTAAGGCCTGTGATAGCAGCTACGTCTAAGAGGGTATGAGTCAACATGCCACACTTAAATTGGAAAGTGTTTGTGGACTTTTCATAGAAATGTAAGGCAGCTATAAGGAGCTCTGGTTTGTACTTGGGACCAGTTCGACTAAACTGGATAAGTTGATAAATTCCATAACATTTCCAAGAGTCCTTAAAATCTTTTTCGACCCTATCTAACCAGGGAATATAATCCTTATGGGCAGTGTAGGGGGCAGCTCTAAAAATTTTAAGGACATGTTTCAAATACCCAAGGTTATAGGGATCAGACTCAAAAATCCTGGGGCCACAAGTGACATGCAAAGGGAAAAGATCGCTTACCTCCTTCGATGTGACTTCAGAGCGTGGTGGATAAGGTCCACAGAAGGCATGATCGTCTTTCTTTATGGAGAATGGAATCATAAGTTGAGAAGTCCAGATCTTCCTCTCAGCCTCAGTTCCAGAAGGTTCTGGAACCACTTCTTCTCCATCTTCAAGGATGCGAAGATTCTTCCATTTACCAGCAGTTGGTATTTCGAAACCCAGATTGGAAGCCATTGATGAACAGTATACCAAAGGTTGAAGAACGAAAAGGGTTTTTAGGAGATTTGTAGAAACTGATTTGTTTTAGTTGAAACAAGGATGAATCAACGCGGAATCTAAGGTTAAATCACTTGAACGGTTTAGAATTGCAGGTTGGTTGAGAATCAGAGCTTGATTTGCAGAAAAGAGGAAGATGAACAGTGAGTTCGTAAAGAGAGCTCTGAAGTTTGGAAGTTGGTAAAAAGTGCCCTTTTGTTCTTTTGTTTCTATTTATAGGGAAACGTGTCTGTCTCCAGAAAATAAATCAAAAAGAAATTCAAGTAATTTCTTTTCCACTTCTATGTGTGTCACATCACCCACTATGCTAAAACCTAGGAACAATGATGGATTGTGGGTATCAAGGTGACAGTTACTTCTGAACGTGACATAAGCGCCGTATTTGGTAACAGTGTCAAGCACGTGGGTATAAAATGTCTTTTCCTTTCTCGTTCGATCACTCGATCGAAACAGGCATTTGGGGGCAATTTGTTAGCCCATATTTTCACTAAGCAAAAATATGTTCTAAGTGCATGAATAGAATAATTATGCTTAAATTATATAATTATTTTAATAGTCATTAAATATGTTTGGTTTTCAGAACCATTGAATTTAATGATCAATCATGCATGAACGTACAATAAATGTTCTATCATTGAACATTTCATTAAAATGCGTATTCTTCTTCTTTCAGGATCCTTTCGATTTGGTCGAAGCTTCAGTAGGGTCGAAGTACCCAGCAGTGCAAGGTTAACTTATGGACTTAACGAAATATTCAAGAAAAAGCATTGTTACTTCGACTTCGATGGATACAACGGCTAACTCAGAAGATAAGAAGGGGTTCAAATTCAAATACGTGTCAAGGACACGCGTCCTCTCTGTAGTGTTTAGGCGTTATTAGCAGTTAGGAATTAGTGTCTATAAATAGCCTAGTTATGTGATCGAAAAAAGGGTCACAATCATTATACAAAATCCTCAGAAAAACGCTAAGTACCCATGTCAAAGCGAGAAACGAGTGCTCGAAGGAAAATGTATGTTGTGTGAACCATTTTTATTCTGTAATCATTTACATTTGAATGCAATTTATAGTTTTTAATCTCATTCCAATCCAATTATCTTTTACTTTCGACTCTTTCTTTCCTTCTGTTTATTCAATTGAATAAACATTCTTTCTTGCATTTCAAGTTATTAAAACATAAAAACAACACTTTATCAACATAAGAACTATAATGAATATCATTTGCGTTGAAAATATAAACAAAAGCGCTATGTCCCGAGATTTACTAGTTGATCTCTCTTGTAATAATCAAACTAGCGTTGTTTACCAAATTTCACAGTAAACAATATGGTCAATATGTTAACACAACAAATTGGTACAGTATTTAACCCATTAATTTAAAATACAAACCAAAGTTACCAATTATTGGCCAATCAAATGGGAAGAATTGCTGATTTCTTTGGGGCTCCTCAAGTCCCTAATCAACAAGTTCCCCAAATTCAAAATGTGGTGCCTTTGCAAATTGCACAAGCACCAAATAATGTCGTTATTCCTGCACCAAATAATGTTGTAAACCCTTTAAACCAAATCCAACAACCAGTGCCAGTGGTCGAGCCACAAGTGCAAATTCAGGCTCAGCAACATGCTTTGCCCCAGGTCGAACAAAATCCTGGAATTGTGTTGGTAAATAGGAACCAAAATGCTGATGATGTAGTTAGAAATGTCCAGAACAATAACTTTGCTGGACAAAATAACATAGCCAACTTGGTCGAAACCATCCTGACACAAAATGGTTTAAATATAGGCATGCATAGGCCTCATTTTGTCTCTGCCTTGTCAGAATATGTGCTTCAAACAGAACTACCAAGGGGTTGGAAGATCCAAAAATTCACTAAATTTGCTGGAGATACCCGTGAATCTACTGTTGAACACATAGCAAGATACTTAACTGAGGCAGGGGATTTGGCAAATAATGAGAATTTAAGAATGAAGTATTTTCCAAATTCTCTAACAAAAAATGCTTTTACATGGTTTACCACTCTCCCCCCACATTCAATTTTCAATTGGAATCAATTGGAGAGAGTTTTCCATGAGCAATTCTACATGGGACAATCTAAGATAAGTCTCAAAGAATTAGCAAGTGTTAGGCGCAAAACTCCTGAGTCTGTAGATGATTATTTGAATAGATTCCGTCTACTTAAGGCTAGATGTTTTACTCAGGTGCCTGAACATGAATTGGTCGAAATGGCTGCTGGTGGCCTAGACTATTCGATCAGAAAGAAGTTAGATACTCAGCATCTAAGAGATATGGCCCAATTGACTGATAGGGTTCGACAGGTTGAACGCTGGAAAGCAGAAAAGGCTAGAAATTCTAAGTATCATAAAAAGGAAAAAGTTGCCTATGTGGAAACACATGATAGCGACCAAGAATATGATATCTCTTATGAGGATGTTGAACAAGGGGAAGTAGACCTAGCAGAATTAAAACTGGTCCCCCTTACATTTGTAAACTTTTAAAACCTTCAAATGGGAAAAATCCTGTTGAATCAAAAAATGATAAATATGTTTCGAAAACTTACACTTTTGACATAACAAAATGTGATGAGATTTTTTATTTGTTGGTTACTGATGGCCAAATAGTGGTTCCAAAAAGGTGTTAAAATACCTCCATTAGATATGAGAAAGAAAAGAGGTTATTGTAAATATCATAATTTTCTTGGACATAGAACCTCACAATGTGTACTTTTCAGGGACTTGGTTCAAAAAGCTTTGAACGAGGGAAGACTCAAATTTGGTGAAAAGCCCAAAGCCACAAAGGCAGATCCTGAGCCTTCGCAAAATGCTGATACTCTCTATGCTGAACCACAGGCTATAATGATGGTCGAAGCCATGGAGATTACAGAAGTACAAAAAATCCCTGAAGAGGAATACTTCGAGAAAATGAAGGTGGTATATCCTCGTGCTGAAGAGGATTTGATTGACTTTCTGAACAGATGCAAGCTAGAGAACAAAGGAGTGATGTTTTGTGCTCGTTGTAGTGCTGTTTGTGATAAGGAGGCTACTGCAGGCCTTATGAAGTTCCAACCAGTGGCAAATAGGCAGGGGGCAAACCCAAAATAGCCTCATGACAAAGGAAATGGCATTCTAACTCGACCAAATAATATGGTCCAAACTGATCGAAGGCCTACTTTCCTTCCTTCTGGTTCGATCCCTGTGGAACGCTGGATGCACCAAGCTGTTAGACTACTCGGCTACCACTTAGAAGGGGGGTTGAATAAGTGGCTTCTTTAATCAACGGCAATTTAAAAAATTATTTGATTAAAAACAATGCGTGGAAGCACCACCGGATCGGTAGTCTACTTTGCACCTTTTGACCAAAGGAAAGATAGTATAGCCTTGAACGAACTAGGAAAATTATCGGAACGCTTAATGCAAAATATCCAAATTTAATTGATTAACAAAAACAGTCCCAAGCAAGTTATATGATTCGATATTCAAATTCAATCACAATCAAGATAATCGCAATTGAACCTTTGTGCACACTTACGAACACAAAATTCCAATTGACACAAAATATAAGCGAATTGCGTAAAGTAAGAATTTAAAGCGAATCGACAGACAAGAGATGATTAGGGAGTTCCCCGGCTTACGTGTCGTCCTCGCGGTCAGCCGGGTACGTCTCCCCCTAAATAACCAAACGGGTTATTTGAGAGTATTATTGATTAAAAACAGTTTGAACACAAGTGCACAATTTACAATGAATTCAATAAACCTATATTGACTCAAAAGTAAAACTATGCAAAACCTCAATCGACGAACGAATCTTCACCCTCTGATTCCAACGATTTTACCCGTGCAACTCCTTGCAACAATCGTCCAGCTGAGTGTAACAGCCCGTTTTTCAAAGGCCAAAAGAGGACAATATTTTTTTTTTTGTACACATCAGAGTTACGCATAAAAGATTTTAAATGAGCCGGCATTCAAATATACAAAAGAACTCATTACCATAAGGTGCTTCGACAAGCAAAGTGCATTCCTGAATAATTACAATCCAAGTCTAAGTATTCAAATACTTACAACAGCACAAGTTAGAATTCTATGCCTAACCCAAAAAGCACGGTGTACAACCCACACCGGCGCATAGTCTAACTAAGCTAAAGCTCCAACATCTCACTGGGACCCGGAACAGCCACCGTCGTCACCACGACCTAGCCCAACATCTGGGTGGGATGAGCCCGCAAATGAAAGAAAGGGTCACCACAAAATAAAAGTATATATATATATATATATATCCGGTGCGAAAGATGTACACATAACAAATTTCCACAAATACCAACAGAGAAAGCTCTTTAAACACAAAATAATTCCCACCAACGGCTTATATAAATAATGCACACAAAGCCTAATGCAGACTTCTACAATGAGCGTGACAACCAATCACTGGTTCGCCACATGCATGAATTCTGGAATCGTAGGTCCAACCCACTAAAGCCACGAGGGCAGGTGAAGCCACACAGACGCTATCACCGGGTGAAAATAGCCACACAGATGCTACCAGCCACACAGATGCTGTCAGCCACACAGATGCTGTCACCCCCTCATAAAAAAGCCACAAGGATCAGGTGATGCCACACAGACGCTATCACCAGGTGAAAATAGCCACACAGATGCTACCAGCCACATAGATGCTGTCAGTCACACAGATGCTGTCACCCCCTCAAAAGTGTAGCCACACAGATGCTAACACCAGGCGAACATAGCCACACAGATGTTATCGCCAACTAAGAAACGCATATACATAGGGCAGTCACACAGACACAGCCCCGGCGGAGTCACACAAACACATCCACCCGTGTAGTCCCAACTGACATACGCGTTCCATCCATGCTCATGCAACAATTACATATCACACAGATATATGTAAATCAAACACAACGACATACATACATTTCCAACCATATGTATTCCAACAACCTGTTCATACATACATTCTCATAATCATATGTAAACAGCGTAAGTATTTTAAACACGTTCTCATCACGAGAATACATCAACTAGACATGCCAAACACACAGCAAAGCATTACAGCAGAAATCCAAGCATGTCATAACCAGTTGAAAAGACAGAAATAAAGTGATGCCCTTACCTCGGCAAGCTTCCGTTAACCTTTCTCGCGAAATTCTACAATTCACGCTTCCTAAAATATAAGCAGCGTAATATCAATAAAATACTCTCACGGTATTCTATTGAAACGAAACCTATTCCCAAAACTCTAGAGGGGTCTAAGGTACATTCTAACACTCTCGGATAGTGATTATGAGTTCTCCCTATAGTGATTAAAAATTCCCGAAATTAAATACACTATTTTTCGCTACACGAAAATATTTTCGTTTCAAAACAAACTATGAAATACTTTTGTTTCCAACACCAAAACAATCAATTCCACACACTAAAACCATTTGAAAACAACATCCAAACTCTTCGAGAAAATTTCACAAAAATAAAAGTTTACTTGCGCTACAAGTTACAAGTTTTTTTCTTTCAAATAAAATGGCCATAACTCGTTCATTCTTTATCCGATCGAGACGAGCCATACACCGAAATCTTCGTCTCGAAAAGACGGATCAAATAGTTAATTTTCCAGGTCACAAAAACAATTTTAAAAGGACCTAAATACCCTTAAAGATTTCGGCCAGAATTGAAATCACACCTAAAACATTGTTTTCAAAAATCAAACATAGTTTATAATACTCAAACCATTATTAATTTCTCAAAAGAAACTCAAAAGTGATCAAGCTCCTACACCAAAACCATTTCAAATCAAAGCATAACACTTTTCAAAACTTTACCAATTAACTTGTTTACTTAGAACACAAGTTACTAGTTTTCTTTCAAAACAAAACCACATTAATTATTCCAAAGAAAACCATGATCATGCCTTCCCAATTATGGCTTAAAATTTAGAAATCTCATGGACATATACATAATATGCCACGGCCAAATTCTAAAAACAAGGCTAGTTCCCATTTTTTTTTCATTATAAAACCCTAGTAATAATCAACTAGTTCCCAAAATCATTGTTTTGAACAAACAAAGCATTTTCAAAACACAATCCACAATCAAAATAGTTTTCACAAAATTCTCAAGAACACTAAAATATTTTCATCAACTTTATCCAAAACAAAACCTAAAATCAAACATCCATTTTGCCCAAAGGCTCAAGGACAACATCATTTTCACAAAAATATAAATGCTATCTCATGTTCTTGATCAATAAATTTTCTTTCCAAAACCCTAACTATCTTTCTCATGAGATTCTCACCAACTCATGAAAAATTGAAATAACAAAGCCTAGCATGCTTACTAAACTCTCATGAACAACTTTCATGAAACAAGAATCAATTCCTAACAATTTCTCACAAAAATTTCTCAAGAACATAAACTAAAAATCCAACAAACTCCATGAGTTTGACCAACTAAGTGGAAAGGAGAAGTCTAGTTACCTTAGAGAAGATACTACTTGCAATTCCTATGGTTCCAACAAGCTTGAAATGGATCAATTTGGTGAAGAAATGAGATTTTTCTCAATGGTGAAAGAGAGAAAGAAAGCTCACGGCAAAGTGAGGGAGAAGTAAGAGTGTTTTGTGATTTTTCTCTAAGTCCACAAATGCTAAACCTCCTTACTACAAGTCTTGCTAACTTATGGCCTTTGGATCAAATAGTTTAAAGTTGCAAGATTCAATCCTAGCCATTGGATCAATCCAAGTTTATCCTCACAAGATATTTTCTAAGCTTCCTCACATCTCAGCTCTCGCGTTCGCTCGTAAACGAGTCGCACCTCGCTAACGGACGGAAATCACAAAAATATAAAATCTATCAAATAAACGTCCGTCGTAAACCGTTTCCAAATATTATCGCTAAATCTTTTTCCCCGACTGTAATTTTCTTCCTCACCCTCGAAAATTATTCTGACAACATATCCTAACTCACGCCGATATATAAAACTCCCATCTAAATTTCTACGGAATTCAGACATCGTAAAAATTTCCAACAGCGGGTAAAATTCCTACTCGTTTTTCCAAAAACAGAATAAACCAAAACTCGCGATTCTGACTACACATAAACCTTCTCATACTCAAAAGAGGATTACGACCCAAAAGTATGTGCCTTTCCAGCGCACGAGCACAAAACAGACTCCATTTCAGCAAAAAGCCTATTATCGCGACAATACTCACGAAACCGCTTCACCAAAAACCCTAAAAACTTAGCCAACAATAAAGTTCCTTAGGAAAACTCTACAGTGAAATCTTGGGTCTTACATTACTACCCTCCAAAAAGAAGTTTCGTCCTCGAAACTAAAGGTAAGAGTAACAACTCAACTAGTTATTACCATCACCAACACAACAAAATCCCTCAGGATTAGGTGTAGCCACACAGATGCTAACACCGGGTGAAGTCACACAGATACTCTCACCAACACACTGGCACACCCGTGCACCAACCGCAACTCTCAACGAGTTCACCACTCAAAAATTTCCTAGGGTCCACACACAAAATTTCCAAAGTCACTTCTTTTGCCTCCGCGACATAGCCTATTCCACTAGGCTCACACAAAGTGGTGACGGCTACCCTCCAAAAAGAAACACTGAAACTCTCTGCGCACCACCAAAGCTAGTAAAACTAGTCAATTCCAGTCAACATGATTCCGTCTATTATTAACAAGAGATTAAGGGTGATCAGTTCCTCAATTTGTTAACAGATAGTCGACAATCTTGATGGTGTCTTAGACCATTTTTACCTAACTTTAATAATGCTCCCTTCCAATTGTGCTTCAGGTCATCCGAGGCACAATGGTCCAACAATTTCTTCAAGGTTTTCCCACACGTTTCCCTTGATCTCTTACGAATCTCGATCTCGTCAATGAGACCAATTTGCCCAAAACACGTTACTTGGACTCTCATGCTTTCACTTAACTTTGCCATTAGCCAATTGTTTACCCTTTTTATATCCACATTCCACACACACACCGCCATGACATCCATTTAGGTGGTGCCTTTGAATCCTTACTACTCTCGCACAATCATAATTTTCCAAATTATGTGTGAGTCAATTCCTTTCGCCAATCCTTAATTGACATAAGCCACATGCTCGTGTGCTTCTCTCTTACTTACTCTTAACATAGCTTTCCAACGACTAACATTCCCTTTCAACCTTGTATTCGTAAGACACAACACTCAAAACACGTCGCTCAAGCTCTCATGATTCCACTCATGAAACATCCGTGGAGTATCATCCAATAGTAGTACAGTGCCACCACGACAATTACAACCAAAACTATTACACTCCACAAAAGTTGTCTTCTCTATCGAAGAACTTCACACTTCCCAAAAATTGGTTTCTTACACGTCCATATTACTTCCAAAATGGCACTATAATTTACTTCAAAATCAACATATCTTACTCATCCATCAAGCCATTGAATACATATCTCAAATCTTAATGCTTGACCTATCAAGAACAGCTACCAACGCACAACGCTTCACTATGATTTTATCCTTAGTACTTTGATACCCAAATCAAACTCTTAAACCTACTCTTCAAGAACTCTAAATACTCGTCGTACCATCCATTTAATCCTAATATACAATAAAGTTCCTTTCCACTATCAACTTTCATTGTCTTAGTATTCTTACTAACGGACTCCCTTTCTACTCAAACACAACATTTCTAGAAAATTGCCAAACATTGTCGTCCATGACCTGAATTTCTTAACGTTTGGTTACATCAACTCCTATAATTCCGTAATTTCAAGGTACTACTTGGTCCTTCAACCATCTTGGTCGATCAAAATCGTTAACTTATATGCCTATCCACACAGGATCTCTACTCAATCTTGACTAATCTTTTCAAACTACTCAATAAGTTTACTTTCTCTTATGGTTTACCTGCCAATAATTAATAATTCTGGCTTACACTACTAAAATTCTCAAGGTATTTCCATACCATACACCTCTAGTAGCACTTATCATCGATATACAACTCACTTTTCAAGGTTGAACTCCTCGTTCTTTACCTAAATATCTCTCCAAATACACAATTATCCAACAATCACTTTCCTAACGTTGTATCTCACATCGACATCAATACTTACTATCTCCCAAACTACGTATAGATTGTCACTTATCAATGTGATACTTGGTCTCCTACCTTTAATCATCACGAGATTCATCCTTACAAATCATAGTTTCGAATCTAATTCATCTCGCACACTTAAATTAAACCCTTAAGATATCCACCATTCGTATAAATGTCGTTTAACGCCACAAGGTTTTTGCTCCCTCTTGACGTACAACGTCCTTTAATTCCAATACATGTCACTCCAATGATTATCCAAACATCCTACTTGATCCCAATTGACATATCTGCATGCTCCACTATTCCACAGTGGTAACCTCTTCTTGACAGTCGAATGACTTCATCAAGTATCGTCCGAACTCACCAGAACGGATATCCAACACCTTCTTCAAAAGGTATCCCAATCTGATCCTTACTTGTAATCCTTTATCAGTCGACGTCCACACGTCCGTACTCAACACCTCCGGGTGACAACGACCCATGCAAATTCAAGTTCATCGAATTTCTTCCAAGAATCCTTTGTGGTTCTCGTCGCCTCAAGTCCATCCTCCTCGGACCACTCTGTCTAAGGGATTCAGAGACACTTGTCGACTAAATTCGACCAAGGCTCGGGGTTTCACAATTCCACTTACTGAAGCCTCACTCCCTGCATTACTTCGGTAAGACACAAACAAGTGTCTAAGCATATCCCATGCTAGACTCAAAACAACCAACCACATAACCCACAACACAACAAAAACAACCGCTAGAACTAACACAACTCTAGCTATGTTCTAACCGTCACTAGAACTTGTTCTAACCGACTCTGGACTAACTACTCAAGTATACACTTTCCCTTTGAAGATTTAAAGCCGTGCTCTGATACCAATTGTAACAGCCCGTTTTTCAAAGGCCAAAAGAGGACAATATATTTTTTTTTTTTGTACACATCAGAGTTACGCATAAAAGATTTTAAATGAGCTGGCATTCAAATATACAAAAGAACTCATTACCATAAGGTGCTTCAACAAGCAAAGTGCATTCCTGAATAATTACAATCCAAGTCTAAGTATTCAAATACTTACAACAGCACAAGTTAGAATTCTATGCCTAACCCAAAAAGCACGGTGTACAACCCACACCGGCGCATAGTCTAATTAAGCTAAAGCTCCAACATCTCACTGGGACCCGGAACAGCCACCGTCGTCACCACGACCTAGCCCAACATCTGGGTGGGATGAGCCCGCAAATGAAAGAAAGGGTCACCACAAAATAAAAGTATATATATATATCCGGTGCGAAAGATGTACACATAACAAATTTCCACAAATACCAACAGAGAAAGCTCTTTAAACACAAAATAATTCCCACCAACGGCTTATATAAATAATGCACACAAAGCCTAATGCAGACTTCTACAATGAGCGTGACAACCAATCACTGGTTCGCCACATGCATGAATTATGGAATCGTAGGTCCAACCCACTAAAGCCACGAGGGCAGGTGAAGCCACACAGACGCTATCACCGGGTGAAAATAGCCACACAGATGCTACCAGCCACACAGATGCTGTCAGCCACACAGATGCTGTCACCCCCTCAAAAAAAAGCCACAAGGATCAGGTGATGCCACACAGACGCTATCACCAGGTGAAAATAGCCACACAGATGCTACCAGCCACACAGATGCTGTCAGCCACACAGATGCTGTCACCCCCTCAAAAGTGTAGCCACACAGATGCTAACACCAGGCGAACATAGCCACACAGATGCTATCGCCAACTAAGAAACACATATACATAGGGCAGTCACACAGACACAGCCCCGGCGGAGTCACACAGACACATCCACCCGTGTAGTCCCAACTGACATACGCATTCCATCCATGCTCATGCAACAATTACATATCACACAGATATATGTAAATCAAACACAACGACATACATACATTTCCAACCATATGTATTCCAACAACCTGTTCATACATACATTCTCATAATCATATGTAAACAGCGTAAGTATTTTAAACACGTTCTCATCCCGAGAATACATCAACTAGACATGCCAAACACACAGCAAAGCATTACAGCAGAAATCCAAGCATGTCATAACCAGTTGAAAAGACAGAAATAAAGTGATGCCCTTACCTCGGCAAGCTTCCGTTAACCTTTCTCGCGAAATTCTACAATTCACGCTTCCTAAAATATAAGCAGCGTAATATCAATAAAATACTCTCACGGTATTCTATTGAAACGAAACCTATTCCCAAAACTCTAGAGGGGTCTAAGGTACATTCTAACACTCTCGGAGTTCTCCCTATAGTGATTAAAAATTCCCGAAATTAAATACACTATTTTTCGCTACACGAAAATATTTTCGTTTCAAAACAAACTATGAAATACTTTTGTTTCCAACACCGAAACAATCAATTCCACACACTAAAACCATTTGAAAACAACATCCAAACTCTTCGAGAAAATTTCACAAAAATAAAAGTTTACTTGCGCTACAAGTTACAAGTTTTTTTCTTTCAAATAAAATGGCCATAACTCGTTCATTCTTTATCCGATCGAGACGAGCCATACACCGAAATCTTCGTCTCGAAAAGATGGATCAAATAGTTAATTTTCCAGGTCACAAAAACAATTTTAAAAGGACCTAAATACCCTTAAAGATTTCAGCCAGAATTGAAATCACACCTAAAACATTGTTTTCAAAAATCAAACATAGTTTATAATACTCAAACCATTATTAATTTCTCAAAAGAAACTCAAAAGTGATCAAGCTCCTACACCAAAACCATTTCAAATCAAAGCATAACACTTTTCAAAACTTTACCAATTAACTTGTTTACTTAGAACACAAGTTACTAGTTTTCTTTCAAAACAAAACCACATTAATTATTCCAAAGAAAACCATGATCATGCCTTCCCAATTATGGCTTAAAATTTAGAAATCTCATGGACATATACATAATATGCCACGGCCAAATTCTAAAAACAAGGCTAGTTCCCATTTTTTTTTCATTATAAAACCCTAGTAATAATCAACTAGTTCCCAAAATCATTGTTTTGAACAAACAAAGCATTTTCAAAACACAATCCACAATCAAAATAGTTTTCACAAAATTCTCAAGAACACTAAAATATTTTCATCAACTTTATCCAAAACAAAACCTAAAATCAAACATCCATTTTGCCCAAAGGCTCAAGGACAACATCATTTTCACAAAAATATAAATGCTATCTCATGTTCTTGATCAATAAATTTTCTTTCCAAAACCCTAACTATCTTTCTCATGAGATTCTCACCAACTCATGAAAAATTGAAATAACAAAGCCTAGCATGCTTACTAAACTCTCATGAACAACTTTCATGAAACAAGAATCAATTCCTAACAATTTCTCACAAAAATTTCTCAAGAACATAAACTAAAAATCCAACAAACTCCATGAGTTTGACCAACTAAGAGGAAAGGAGAAGTCTTGTTACCTTAGAGAAGATACTACTTGCAATTCATATGGTTCCAACAAGCTTGAAATGGATCAATTTGGTGAAGAAATGAGATTTTTCTCCATGGTGAAAGAGAGAAAGAAAGCTCACGGCAAAGTGAGGGAGAAGTAAGAGTGTTTTGTGATTTTTCTCTAAGTCCACAAATGCTAAACCTCCTTACTACAAGTCTTGCTAACTTATGGCCTTTGGATCAAATAGTTTAAAGTTGCAAGATTCATTCCTAGCCATTGGATCAATCCAAGTTTATCCTCACAAGATATTTTCTAAGCTTCCTCACATCTCAGCTCTCGCGTTCGCTCGTAAACGAGTCGCACCTCGCTAACGGACGGAAATCACAAAAATATAAAATCTATCAAATAAACGTCCGTCGTAAACCGTTTCCAAATATTATCGCTAAATCTTTTTCCCCGACTGTAATTTTCTTCCTCACCCTCGAAAATTATTCTGACAACATATCCTAACTCACGCCGATATATAAAACTCCCATCTAAATTTCTACGGAATTCAGACATCGTAAAAATTTCCAACAGCGGGTAAAATTCCTACTCGTTTTTCCAAAAACAGAATAAACCAAAACTCGCGATTCTGACTACACATAAACCTTCTCATACTCAAAAGAGGATTACGACCCAAAAGTATGTGCCTTTCCAGCGCACGAGCACAAAACAGACTCCATTTCAGCAAAAAGCCTATTATCGCGACAATACTCACGAAACCGCTTCACCAAAAACCCTAAAAACTTAGCCAACAATAAAGTTCCTTAGGAAAACTATACAGTGAAATCTTGGGTCTTACACTGAGTCCTTCAATTCTTCTCGATTGATCCTTCAAGATATCGAACAATCTTGAATTCCAAGCGAGCAACCAAACCTCCTTCGCAAATCAACCCGATCACGATTCTGATTCACCGCGAATCGTACCGAACGTTATCGACCAAGCGTACAACTTCTATTGGATTGATCCCATACTCAATCTTCAACGATTGCAACTTGATGGAAGATGATGATCTTGTGAAGGATACACTTTGATCCCAATTTTTCACCCAAATTGTATCCAAAGTGTTTCTCTCAAAGCACTCTTGCTTTCTCACTGGTTCTCACTAGATTTTTCTCAGTTGTGTTACAAACAAAAGATCTCACACATTGCTATTTAAAGTAAAAATAGAATGAGCAAATTTAGGCATAATTTTTCTTACATGTATCGATACAAATGATCATTTGTATCGATACAAATGCTTTGACCAACGTTAAAAATGGAAATATTGACCTTTGTATCGATACAAACACAGGTGTGTATCGATACAAATATCAGGATCTTGAAATCTTGACTGATATGTATCGAAGCATGCAAGCATGATTCGATACATCATGAATTTTCTGGATTTTGAGAACATACAGATGTGTATCGATACATGCAAGCATGCTTCGATACACAGATGATGTTCTGTCTCTGAGAGACAACTTTTGTATCGATACAGACAATGTATGTATCGATACAAAATGCACAAAATCAAACAGAAGTAATTTCAGAACATATGTATCGATACAACTATGTATGTATCGATACAAAATACCTAAAAGTCAGTTTTTCAAGGTTTAGAAAATAGTTCTTTGTTGTCAAGTCATTTGTAATGTTGCCAAAATATGTTCAATCCTATTTTCTTGTGTTTTGACAATTATTAAAACATGAGGATGAACTGGTGCACTTACATTCTCCCCCTTTTTGATAATTGTCAAAACTATGCATAAGCTAAACTAAGCCTATACCTATTATGCAAATAAAAATAGCAATGTAATACAGACGCAATTAAAACACCAAGGCTAGTCATCAAAAAGGCTCGCTCCCCCTGAGTTGATGCCATAATGCGTTTTGATCATCTTTAGCTTGTGCATCCAAATCTCTCCCCCTTTGACAATATCAAAAAGAAGAAGAGAGCACATTAGAAGTAACAAGTCCAAGCAATTTTTAATCAATGATCACATCGTGCACTTACATTTGTCGAAATGCACTTTATGATATAGTTTCCTAATCAAAATAAATACATACAAAGATATGCCAAAATATATCAATGACGAATACCAAATATCATGATAAAACATGGAATGTAGAACAACAAACCAAAACCAACGCATGAATATTGTAATACATCGACATTTTAAATCAATAAACATATCAAAATATGAGACGAAATAAACAAAGCAATGCAACAAAAGCATAAACATAATATGATTATCCATACAAACAAAATTATCCAAAATAACATGTATGTATGAAACACATATAATCAACAAGGTACATACTTATGTATGTGAGCAAAAATAATACCAAAGCACATTATAACATGAGAACACATGTTGAACCATATATGCATGATAAAGCATCCACATAAATGAATCAAGTACCAAAATCAATCATATGAACATATATATCTATGAATGCACGCAAAGTCGCATGTAAGAATCAAACAAACATATACAACCAAGTATGAACTTAATATTACAATTGTAATGATTTTTGTCAAATCCCCATTTAAGATGTATGAGTCTCAAAAACTTATAAATATTTTTGAGCAAAATTCTTGGAAATGGAGGATTAGACAACTATCAAAGCATCTATCATATTAAGATGAAAATTGTATGTATATGAACCAAAGAACAAATGCTAAGTAAAAAAAAAATAAAGGAAAGGTAGAGAATAGAATCTTCCCTTGAGTGTTAGGTGGAGGAAGTGATCAATTTCTGCACCATTGCAAGTGTCGAGTTGAAGCTTTTCTCATTGCTCTCCTTGTTCGTAGGTCTTGAACTCCATTGTTGTCGGTGTCTCTTGTCAATGGTTTCAAGACAATTCCCTACATACTTAGACATTTGAAATTGGTCCCCAACTCATGTTGGGTCCTAGTATGTTAGTAGCACCATTATTGCCTAACTTAGGTAACCATTGCAATTTGCCTCTTGGTACCAATACCTTTCTAGCATGACATTTTGCAATAGTATGACCCTTGTCACAACAATAATGACAAACGATATAAGGATTACTTTTCTTATGATCCTTTTCAACAAATTTATACTTTTTATTTTTAGGTTTCAAAGATTTGTTGAATTTAGATGGATCAATCGCAAAAGTAATCTCCGGCTTGGATGGCTCTTTTAGCTTATCTTGTAACTTTCGTAAGTCTCTACGTAAGTAAAAGCAACCATCACATCCGGTCCTATCGTTACCATAACTATCAAAAGTCACAAGAGGTTTTTGAATCAAAGACTCTTTGAGGGCTTTCAACTCAAGCTCCGTTTCCGAAACTTTTGCCTCAAGGTATTTATTAACTTCCATTAAACCTTTTAATCGTTGAAAAGCCTCTTTAGTTTCTTTGTGTAACTTTTCAAAAGCAACTTGCAACTCATGATATTCTAAAAGAGTATATGAGCTAGAGGGATTTTGGTTTACCTTTTTGGGAACAAGTTTCTTACGATCATGAGATGTTAAGCACACATTCGCCAACACATCTTCATCACTAGAGCTAGAGCTTGATGATGAAGAGGAAGATGAGCTTCCGCTTTCCCATGCAACATAAGCTTTCTTTCCTTTATCCTTGCTTCCCTTTTTGAATGAAGGTGACCCTTTCTCCTTTCTCTTGAGCTTGGGACAATCCAGTTTAAAACGACCGATTTGTCCACATTCATAACATGCTCCTTTCTTAGAGTACCTAGCATCTTCATTCCTCCGACGGTAACCACTATCTTTTCGATACTTTTTAAGATTCTCATCGGAATGTCTTATCCCATTCTTTCTCACATACCTATTATAGCGTCTCACGAAGAGTCCCATTTCCTCATCATCGGAATCGTCTTCGCTTGAGCTACTTTCCACATGCTCTACCTTTTTGGACTTTGACTTTGAGGTTTTTAGAGCAATTGTCCTCTTGTCCTTTTCCTTTTCCTTATCCTTGTCATTGTGCTTTCCCTTTTTCTCACTTTTCTCTTGCTTTTCTAACAAGTTTAGTACTTGTTCATGTTCCGTAAGCTTGCCAAATAAAGTTGTAAGACTCAAAGTAGTAAGATCGTTTGCCTCCTTAATCGCGGTGACCTTCGGTTGCCAACACCTACTAAGACATCTTAAAATTTTGTTAGTGGCATCTTGATTTGTGATTGGCTTTCCCAAACTGTGTAACTTGTTGGTTATTTTGATAAATCGTTGTTGCATATCCTCGATGGTCTCGCCATCTAGCATATGGAACAACTCAAATTCTTGTGTCAATGTATTAATTTTGGATATCTTTACATCATTGGTACCCTCAAAGTGAGTTACCAATGTGTCCCACATTTCCTTAGCCGATTGGCAATGTGACACATGATAGAATTGATCAATCCCAAGGGATGATATTAAAATATTTTGTGCCTTTGCATCGTAATTGGCCTTTTTCTTTTCCTCTTCCGTCCATTGTGCCATAGGCTTATTGGTGACAATGCCATGAGCATCGGTGATTGTTGGAACAAACGGACCGTTCTCAATAGCATTCCACACTTCACCATCAAAAGAATTGATGTGAATACGCATACTACTTTTCCAATAGTCAAAATGATCTCCATTGAATATCGGAGCCCTATTATACGCCCCTTTAGGTGCAAAAGCCATGTTGTCTAATAATTGGCACAAACCTCCGAATTTTGCAAGCAAAATTGAACCGGACTCGTGATACCACTTGTTAGACTACTAGGCTACCACTTAGAAGGGGGGTTGAATAAGTGGCTTCTTTAATCAACGGCAATTTAAAAAATTATTTGATTAAAAACAATGCGCGGAAGCACCACCGGATCGGTAGTCTACTTTGCACCTTTTGACCAAAGGAAAAATAGTATAGCCTTGAACGAACTAGGAAAATTATCGGAACGCTTAATGCAAAATATCCAAATTTAATTGATTAACAAAAACAGTCCCAAGCAAATTATATGATTCGATATTCAAATTCAATCACAATCAAGATAATCGCAATTGAACCTTTGTGCACACTTACGAACACAAAATTCCAATTGACACAAAATATAAGCGAATTGCGTAAAGTAAGAATTTAAAGCGAATCGACACACAAGAGATGATTAGGGAGTTCCCCGGCTTTCGTGTCGTCCTCGCGGTCGGCCGGGTACGTCTCCCCCCAAATAACCAAACGGGTTATTTGAGAGTATTATTGATTAAAAACAGTTTGAACACAAGTGCACAATTTACAATGAATTCAATAAACCTATATTGACTCAAAAGTAAAACTATGCAAAACCTCAATCGACGAACGAATCTTCACCCTCTGATTCCAACGATGTTACCCGTGCAACTCCTTGCAACAATCGTCCAGCTGAGTCCTTCAATTCTTCTCGATTGATCCTTCAAGATATCGAACAATCTTGAATCCCTAGCGAGCAACCAAACCTCCTTCGCAAATCACCGCGAATCGTACCGAACGTTATCGACCAAGCGTACAACTTCTATTGGATTGATCTCATACTCAATCTTCAATGATTGCAACTTGATGGAAGATGATGATCTTGTGAAGGATACACTTTGATCCCATTTTTTCACCCAAATTGTATCCAAAGTGTTTCTCTCAAAGCACTCTTGCTTTCTCACTGGTTCTCACTAGATTTTTCTCAGTTGTGTTACAAACAAAAGATCACACACATTGCTATTTAAAGTAAAAATAGAATGAGCAAATTTAGGCATAATTTTTCATACATGTATCGATACAAATGATCATTTGTATCGATACAAATGCTTTGACCAACGTTAAAAATGGAAATATTGACCTTTGTATCGATACAAACACATGTGTGTATCGATACAAATATCAGGATCTTGAAATCTTGACTGATATGTATCGAAGCATGCAAGCATGATTCGATACATCATGAATTTTCTGGATTTTGAGAACATACAGATGTGTATCGATACATGCAAGCATGCTTCGATACACAGATGATGTTCTGTCTCTGAGAGACGACTTTTGTATCGATACAGACAATGTATGTATCGATACAAAATGCACAAAATCAAACAGAAGTAATTTCAGGACATATGTATCGATACAACTATGTATGTATCGATACAAAATACCTAAAAGTCAGTTTTTCAAGGTTTAGAAAATAGTTCTTTGTTGTCAAGTCATTTGTAATGTTGCCAAAATATGTTCAATCCTATTTTCATGTGTTTTGACAATTATTAAAACATGAGGATGAACTGGTGCACTTACACAAGGGACCATAAAATTCAACAAAGGTGCAATGGAAGTTGGTGGCTCCAGTGGCACCAAACTAAGCTACTCAGAGGATGTTAACAAATACTCTTACAGGAATAATTATAAGGGTAAACATCCAATGACAATGACTCAATGGCGTAGATTCCAACGCCAGAAGAAATTGGCTGCAACTAATCTTCAAACAGGCCAATATAAAGAAATGGCTAGAAGGCCAGCAAAAGAAAGGATCCTTCCTCCTATAGATGAAAACAAAATGGAAGATGATGATCTGCTGGACTCTGAGCCAGATTTTGATGTAATATGTGTGGTTTCCATATTACCATCAGAATATGATATTCAATCAGAAGTAACTGAGCTCGAAACTGATTTCAACCAGTTAGAAATGGCTGACCCTAAGCCAATATGCTATTATGTCATGAACAATGGCTGTATCGAAGAGCAACAGGCTACATTCGAAAGGCCAGACTTAGGCATGAAAAACCACCTCAAACCCCTCTTCATCAGAGCAAAAGTTGAAGGAGTTGGAGTTAACAAAGTGCTGATAGATGGAGGAGCTGCTGTGAATATGATGCCTTTATCTATGTTACCCAAGATTGGCAAATATGACTGTGATTTGTCAGCCCATAACATTGTTTTGTCCAACTATGAAGGCAAAACAGGACATTCAAGGGGGGCAATTCAAGTAGATGTTGTTGTGGGCAGCATAGTTCGACCAACTCTGTTCCTAGTGGTTGAATCCAAGGCAAACTTCAACTTACTGTTGGGAAGAGAGTGAATTCATGGAGTGGGAGCTGTTCCTTCGACCCTTCACCAGAAGTTGATACTTTGGAGGGAAGATGGCTGCGTTGAAAATATAGAAGCTGATCAAAGTTTCTATATGTCAGAGGTTGATGCCATAAATCAACAAATCTTTGACAAAAATTTGGCGAACTTTGCGCCATGCTATGATAGAGAGAATGCTTTCACACCTTCTGATAATGTGATACATTTTGTCAAACTCCACCCAACCCAGGGCTTCATATGGGAAAGAGAGGACATAGATGTTGTGTCCTCAGAAGATGGAGTTGCACCACCATCTGGGTGGAATGTGTACGAGGATTACTATGACTGAGTCCAATGCATGGGCCAGGATTACGGCTTATATGGCCGAAACTAAGTTAAATACGGCTTTGGAAGCTGATGTTCATCAAAATATGGCTACAGAAGCCAGGTCGAAAGTGATGGCATTTCTATGCCACAAACACAAAGGCTTGATTGCATCTATGATGAAGAACCCCTGGGATTCGAAAGGGATCCACTGAATGAAACTCCTAAGATGCAAGCTCAAGACCCTTCGGAGGAAATTGACATTGGAAATGGCTCAGTGAAAAGGCCAACCTACATTAGTGCCAATATTAGTCCTGATTTAAAAGGAAAATTGGTACTACTTCTCAAAGAATTTAGTGATTGTTTTGCTTGGGATTATAATGAGATGCCTGGACTCAGTAGAGAAATGGTCGAACTTAAGCTACCAATCAAGGCAGGTAAAAAACCAGTAAAACAATTACCAAGAAGGTTTGCACCAGAAATCATGTCCAAGATCAAGGAAGAGATCGAAAGGCTGTTGAAGATTAAATTCATCAGAGCTGCCAGGTATGTAGAATGGTTAGCAAATATAGTTCCTGTTATTAAAAAGAATGGTACACTTAGAGTATGCATAGATTTTAGGGACTTAAATAATGCTACACCTAAAGATGAGTATGCCATGCCTGTAGCAGAAATGTTAGTAGATTCAGCAGCAGGCTTCGAGTTCCTGAGTATGTTAGATGGTTATTCTGGTTACAACCAAATATTTATTGCTGAGGAAGATGTATCTAAAACAGCATTTAGATGCCCTGGTGCTTTAGGCACTTATGAATGGGTTGTTATGCCTTTTGGGCTTAAAAATGCTGGTGCCACTTATCAAATGGCAATGAATTTCATGTTTCATGATTTTATAGATACATTCATGCAAGTTTACATTGATAACATCATCATCAAATCCTCTTCTGAAGATAGCCATTTGCTATATCTTAGGCAATTTTTGAAAGAATGAGGAAACATGGATTAAAAATGAATCCATTAAAATGTGTTTTTTGTGTGCATGTAGGAGATTTCCTTGGTTTTGTGGTGCATAAAAAATGCATTGAAATAAACCAAAACAAGACAAAAGCTATCTTAGAGACAAAGCCTCCTTCGACAAAAAAACAACTTCAATCTCTGCTGGGAAAAATTAATTTCTTGAGAAGATTCATTTCGAATCTAAGTGGAAAAGCCCAGGCTTTCTCACCATTACTTCGACTCAAGAAAGATGATTCATTCAAATGGAATGAAGAGCATCAAAAGGCTTTTGATGACATCAAAGAATATTTAATAAAGCCTCCAGTTCTACGATATAAATAAATTAAAATATCATATTTCTAAACGATCTTTTATTTTCAACATATATTAATATTATATTAAATATAATCATGTTTTAAAATAATATCCCTCAATCATTTAACTATATATAATTATATTATCATAATTATTATCTTCATTTGTGAAAATATTTTAATCGAACCCGTGCGGGTTTATCTCTAGTATAATAGAAAAATTGTAACTTCTCACTCCCATATAATAAAGCACTTATTAGAGCCTATCCTACATATATAATTAAATTGGAAAATGGACATCAGCTTTATTTGAGTTTTCGTCAGCTTATGTTACTTTGGAAGCTATGATAGCAAATGACAACAATATTTTCTTATTTATTATTATTATTATTTTTTGGAATCTTGGTAACTTCTTTCAAAGTATTATTTGTCTTTAGAAAAAAATAAAAATTATTGATTTGAAAATCATTGATCGATTGAGTAGACTCTTTAAAACCATTTAGATACCAGATTAATTTAATTTATTCATAGTAGAAACGTGGAGATCTAGTTATTGTTACAAGAGAATGCCGTTTTATTTTTTGCTCACTATGAGCTACATGCATAATATTTGATCACACATTAAAAAGCTCCTAAAATTGAAGTTATAGGACCCCTTTTCCTCTGGCTTTCTTCCTCCCTTTGTTGAGGTTGAGCATTTGCAAAGTAAGACTGTTTCTGATTCTTTAATAGCCTATCAACCTCTTGAGCAGATCCAGGGAATGCAAGCTCTTTCACTGGCCTATGTATCTGGTTTAGCACATTGCTCTCCTCACCTTCAAATTTTCAATAACAATCAAAAAATGAAATTAGCTTTCTCATTCATTTAAGTAGAAGAAAATATTTTAATCAATGTTAACATGTATGAAGAATATAAATCACTACAAGAAATATGATTTTTGGCAGCGACTTTTTTTTGTTAAAAGTTGTTACAAAGATAGTTTTACCAGCGACTTGTAATAAATTTTAACAAAAAAAATCGATGCCAAAAATCATATTTCTTGTAATGAATAGGTAATATGTGCTAATGAATATAGTATACCTGCAAGGAAGTTCCTTTCATTGTTCTCAGCATTGATACCAAATCCAACTAAATAGAGATTTGATGAAGCACTCACAGCAATTGGATGACCTGCTGGAATTACAAAAATATCACCTGGAGACAACCTAGCTCTGTACCTTTGCACTTGTGAGCTGCTTCTCTCTTGTCTTTCTTCTTCTTCCTCTCTCTCATCTTCTTCTCTTTGCTCTTGTTGGTTTTCATTTCTTTGACCCACAAGTTCAAATTCTCCTTTTCCTTCTACAACTGTTACTATCACTGTGGCCCTTGAATTGTAGTGTGGCAACAAAAGAGA
Source organism: Trifolium repens (assembly GCA_030408175.1). NCBI lineage: Eukaryota > Viridiplantae > Streptophyta > Magnoliopsida > Fabales > Fabaceae > Trifolium > Trifolium repens. The sequence continues at coordinate 20,875,479 of CP125848.1, forward strand.
TCCCTAAAATTAAATTTGAAAAAAGAAAATCAGAAGTATATTTTTTAACAAGTTTTGCTAGCAACTTGTAACAATAAAAGTCGCCGCCAAAAATTATATTTTTTGTAGTGATTATAAATTAATTTTGTTATATTAATTATACCTTCTTAATCTCTACAGCGTTGACAAGTATATCCAAGTCTTGTAGTTGTGGATTTTTCTCAGGGGTGATCTCAAGGAAATTGCCAAACTTGTTGGAATATATAGGATCACGGTTTCCCAAATTGAATGGTTCAAATTCAGAAGATGCACTTCTTTTGGAGCTAGACTTAGCATTTTTGCTCAATTCCTCAATTTGTTCCCTTGATACTTTGACTATTAAATTTGCTTCTTGGCTTTGTTGCCTCTGCCTCCTATCCCTAGGGTCTCTTCTCTGTTGCGGCTCTTTCTCCTGCTCTTCTAAAAGGACCCTCTCTATCTCTTTATAATCAGCCTATAATTATAAGTATACATAGTGAATATCTTCACAAATTAAACAAAGCAAATGCATGTAAAATGAATAAATGATGTGTTGTATGCTTACATTAAATGAGGCTTCTAGAATGTTCTTGCTGAACGCAGATAAGAAAGATTGTTGATTTCCACTTCCAGATAGTAAGAAAGACTGTTAAAATGATCAATAACAATGGTATGAGATGAAATTGAAAATTTACACTACAAATTATTATAATATGTAAAATGTGAGGTTGCAAACCAATAGTGATGTGAGAAAAAGTAAGCTTATATTACCTCAAATTGACCGGGTCTGTTTATAGGGATGACAAGATCTAATACTCTAAGCTCTTCTTTGTCATCTCGGTTTGCCAAATAAGCAATGGTGCCAGCAGGGAGTTTGATGGTATCACCACGCTCAAGGTTGAAGGAGTATCTATCATTGCGATTCAACACTGTGAGAATGGCTCTTCCTGCAAATTCCAATTAACATTAGATTTTATATTAAGGTGAGAAATGTTTGTTCTTTGTAAAATAATAGGGTAAATAAGTTGATACCCTGTAATGTGGACGAGTTTTATTTTCTTTTTGTAATTTGTTTTTCTTTTGATTCGCCCCTTGTAAAGTAAATTTTTTTTGTTTCCCTCCTTGGCTGCAAGGAATTTGCACTTTTTAAATCGGTTGAACAGATTAACCGATTTAAAAAACATCACATTTTAAATCGGTTTGAACAAAATAACCAATTTAAATAATGCATCCCAGTGGCGAGTTCAAAAAATTCAGTATTGCAAGAGGCGAGTCAAAAGAAAAAAATTACAGAGGAAAAACAAAATTCGCCCGCATTACAAGGAGTATCAACCTATTTACCCAAAGTTTATAAGTTACTTGTGAAAAATATTTAATTACCACTTAGAACTGCAAGGATGAAATCAGCATCATTATGTTGTGGAAGAAAGAGAGTGTGAGGTTTAGAACTATACTCCAAAAGGCGGTAGTTTTCAAGATTCTCAAATATTTTAGAACGTTTGTCGAACCTTTGAAGAAGACGGATGTGACCATTTTCGTTTTCAAAAATAGTTTGGAAACGGTTATACTTAAACAAAAATGGGTTCTCTTGATCGGGTCTAGAAGGGTCACGAATTGAGGAGGCTAGGGAAACAATTCCCAACAGCATGAAAAGTAGAAATGGAGCTTTGATTGCCATATTGATTTGAATTATAATGTGACTTTCTGTTGATGATGATGAGATGAAGGATGAGTATTGAGTTCAAAGACTATTTATAGCTATAGAAATGAAAGTTATGTGATTAACATGCACGAACATTTGGCCATGGTGTAGCATGCATGTTGACGTGTGTTGTAGTGTACAAAATTTAGGTGGCAAAATGAAAACGACTATTGGAGTGGTGGGGTTTTTGTTTGAATTTGATGGAACCTAGACATTCTTTTAGAAAACAGAGGTGATTTATATATTTTATATATTTTGTCTTGTCAATTACCAATGGTTGGATTTCCGATCGTGCCACTACTACAATTATTTCCTTCTTGACAGATCATTTCCTAATTAAGATGTTAGTGCATGCATAAATCGACAATTATATTATTCATTCTGTTCTAATTTTTTTTTAGTTTTGTCTCAAAACTTTGGTATTTTTAATAAACTAAGGTACAATTGATGATATTTTATCATCTGTACCTTTATAAAAATTAGAGCATTCATTAAATAAACTTTTTATTTCTTAATAAAGTAAGGGTAACCAAAACTTAACTTATCAATTTTTATTATTTCTTAATCGTGTGCAAAATTCTAAAATGACCAAAGTTTTAGGACAGATGAAATATTATTTATCATGAGCTTTGACCCCTCTTTAATCACATATTACCTCATGTAAAAAATAACTGCAGGAAGTGCAATGTAGTAATCTACCCCTTAATTTAATTATTTTATCATATAAATTACTATTTACAGATTAAACGGATGGTCATAATTTCTAGTTAAAGAAAATGTGACTGAGAAGGATTGTATCCTCCTCGATTTTTAGAATTTTTAGTTATTTAGAGTTTAGCTATTTTCTAATTTATTTAATTATGAATTTGCTTGTGATGATGTGTGGTGTGTGCTTATTTAATTATTTTGGATGTGATAAATGATTTAAATATAATGAAATAACTTTACTAAGTTAAATGAGTGAACACATAGGGAGAAAATCAGACTTACCAAAAAATAGGGAGAAAATAAGACATTTGAAAAAAACAATATGAATTTAGGAAGACATGGGAAGGGAGGTGTATTTGAAGTAATCGTTGAAGCGGGGGAGTATGGGTTAGTAAAATGATAGAGAAAGAAAAAGAAAATAGGAATTGGGCCTAGAAATGCCATCAGGAAAAAGGGGGGTGTGTGTTGGAAAAGAGTAGAAAATAAAATACAGTAATAAAACTATATAGTCCTAATTTCGGTTACAAGAACGTTTACCAATAATAAGGATGTGAGAAATAATGGACGGTAGTAAGAGAAAACTATAGTCCTAATTCAGTTTAAAAAAAATATATCAATTTTCATTGACAATGGTCAATATGTTTACTATTGTATGTGCCTTTTAACCAATATGCTAAGAGATATCACAATTAAACATTCTCATCAAATATTTTGCCACTTGCCATTCCTCCAAGCATAACATACATCACTAAAAATTCTGCACTTTTATAAGCTACACTCATTTTACAGTCAAATGATGCTTATTCAATTGCTGCATTTGACAATTGCATTGATAATAGCCTCAACAAGTAAAACAGTTTTTTTTTTTTACTTTTCATATATTTATATTGCCACATTCAAGGGTACTATATTTATTGTGTATTTCTTCCTTTTATAAAGGATAAAAGAAGTCATCATTGATGGCGTGCATACCTTTCTCAGCGATCTTTTCGGTGTTACTTCCAAGTCCACTATCAAGGTCGGAATAACTAGATTGTGAGACACTTGGAACATAAACAAAAGGAAAAGCTTAATTAGTACATACATGATACTCATGGACGAAAAAGTATTTCTAATTGCACTTATTAAATCATTGTTCATTCCAAGAAATTACTTTGTTGACCTCCTAACTTTAAATTTTTTTAGCACAATTGCATACATGGCACAATACCAAGAAAGTATGCAAACTTATTCAAGAATGTCTTGCAAGAGGAAAAGATGTAAGCGATTGAAGTTGTTCATTTTTGAAGAGTTGCAAAAGCGATTTGATGATCAGACTCAGCATATATGTTTATCTTATTACACTATAACAAAACTGGAAAGCGATGCAATTGAAGAGATGTGATTGAAGTTATTATTGATATAACTCCAATTGAAGAGATGCAATTGCTCACATAAATGCTTATATGCTTATATGATGTCACTCTATTTAAGAAATGAAATGTTGAAATCAATATTGGTCAAAATAACTGTCAGTTAAGTATTTTCATGTATAGCAATTGTATCACATCAATATATTAATGAGGTTTTACAACTTAAAATGTTTTGACTGTGGAGACATATTCAAAGTTACATTGTGGGATGACTATTTTCAATATTTGAAAAAAATACAAGCATGCTACTCTTAAGCCAAACGTGAAAATTTTCACATCCATCTTGGTCAAACAATATCAAGGTGGCAAAACATACCATAATCAGACTCGTCTTTGGACCCATGCAAACAGGCCTATAGCATGAGGCTTCCAAAAAAAATGGGACCTCGAAAAAATAAATAATTAAGTAATATGTAGTTATATTGAAGGGTTTAAGTAGCAACAATAGTGATCTAGCAATAATAATGGTCCATCAAAGTAAAAATATAGCAATAAAATTATATCAATAATGGTCCAGCAGATCAAAATTATACCAATAATGGCCCCCGTGCTTATGCCTTGTTGTTCTACTACTTTTAAAGATTTTGTGTTATTAATATTTGTTTGTTCATAAAAATAAATGTTAAGTTCTTTTTAAAAAACACATTTATTTTTATTAGCTCGGGGCCTCTAAAAACTCGGAGACGACTCTGGCCATAATATTTCTTTTTTCATTGCTCTTTCATTTCAACCACATGTATATTTTATTTCCTTCTCTTTTAATCGTAGTATATACTTATATGTTATTACAATGTCATTATTGTGAGAGTGGATTCTCTCAATTGTAGAAAAACATTGAGAGAATAATGTGTAATTTAGACCATCCATTTTGGAAAAAGAGGATAAAGTTGGAATTAGAAAAAATGAGGAAAGTTGATTAAGGGATAGGATGTAAAATTGAGAGAAAAAATGGAGAGGATTCATTCTCCATTACCGCTAATGTTATGGATGAAAATGTAAATCTCCCTCGCTTTCTTTATGTGCAAATTAAATTTCAGTCAATTAACCGTCTGATTTTACAAATTTTAGTCAATTATACTTATGTGATGTGGTGTCACGTTGGCAGGTACCACATATTGCTATCAAAACAAAAAGAGTAAACAGAGCAGGAGATATTTGATAGACGTCTTATAAATTTATGGTATATTTAACAATTTTCAAATTTCAGAGAAATATATAACAAATTCTGTAATTTTAGACATTTTAATCGATTATTTTTTATAGTTGTGGACATTCAACGCATAATAGGTCTTTACTCTCCTGCAAAGTAGGCGAGTTTTGCTTTACCCCTGTAATTTTTTTTTATATTACCCCCTGCAAAATTTATTTTTGATTTACCCATTTGGATGTACTTTTTAAATCAGTTATTTTGTTCAATCGATTTAAAAAGTATTATTTTTTAAATCGGTTATTCTGTTTTTTTTTCCTGCCACGTCAGCAAAATGAAATAAATCAAAAAATAAATTTTGCAGAGATAATCTAAAAAAAATAAAATTATAGGGGTAAGCAACACTCATCTAGAGGGATAAAAACCTTACCCTTAAAATATATCCTTGAGTGTTTCAGAATATATAAAAGAACCCATACACGTGTTACCATTTTCAATGATACCTCTTAAACTATTGGTCATCTCATGATCTCATCACACACACACACTCAAAAAACAACTGTAATCGTTTTGGCTTCATTCACTCTTCAACCAAAGCCGCCACAATTTCCCTTTTGCAATCTTCAACAACCTTTGAATCCTATTCGATCCTTTTTATTTTCTCACAAAGAGATAGGGACATGAATGTTCCTTAAACCATCTCTTCTAAACCTCTCTTTTTAATCCTTCCAATTTCAACGTCAAAACCAATTCATCCCTTCTTCTCAACAACAACAACATGACCGGTACTTCACCTTCCTCTTTCATCTCAAAACATGTTGATTTTATCTTTTGTTTTCATTTCCTTGTCTTATTTGAATTAATTAATGAATCAATCAATGTTCTTACTTTTTAACTAATTCATTGCTTTTATGCTGATTACATGTTTATATTAATTGTTTGTGTTTTGGGTAGTTCTGATTATTCATAAATATGTGATCTTTAGAGAAGATTCTGATTCTATTATATGTCACGCCAATATTATTCTTTTGCTAGGTTTAACTTTCTTTTACATCAAATCAAATTACTTCAACATACAAGTAGCAAATTCATGTCATTTAAATGATAAGTAATTATTATTTAGAACCAATTTCATGTCATTTAATGTTAAAATGATACTTTACAGGTTCAAATTTTGGATGAGTAAATCAAATTGTGGGTTGACTTTTTCAATATCTCAAATTAGTCTCTGTCTATGTTAAATGATTTTCAATTAGGTCACTCCGTGAACATTTGTTTCACTTACTGTCAAATAAGTCATTGTCTTCATCCGCTTTATATCAAAAAAGTCTCAGACATTTCCAACTTACTGGCAAATTAGTCCATAACTTTATAGGATCAAATGTAGGATTAAATTTGTCTTTACCCTTCCATCATATAAATATCAATCATGAATGATTCTTTAAATTAACAATTATATTTTTCATAAGTTGTTAACTGCTAATTTATGTGTGATTTTACTGTTGTACTTTGTGTATGAGTTTAAGGTTCAATTTGAATTAGCTTTTAGCTCATGATATCTTCCAATTTAAAATATGTATCATTCTTCACTAATGGAAATGATTCTTATAAGTTTGTTTCAATATGTCTTATTTGAGAATTGTTTGTTTAAAAGTTTATTCAAATTGTCTCTTTCTGCCTTCCTTTTTTCTCTGTCCTTTTTACATTTATTTTTCTTTTGATGTTCCTGTCCTGTAGTTACTTAAAAAAAGACACTATACTTAATGTTTCTTTTGATTATAGACAATGAAGAACCGATGATCATGCCCGAAACAATTTCTCAACTACCGTTTAATAAATACAAGCGATGGCAATGGTGGTTTCTGGTGGCACTTAGCATATTTTTTCTTATTGTGGGACAATCTGCTGCAGTTATCCTAGGAAGGTTTTACTATGACCAAGGTGGTAACAGTACATGGATGGCGACTTTAGTCCAAACTATTGCCTTTCCAGTCTTGTTAATTCCATTCTTCACAATTCCATCTTCTCCTTCAGAGGCTTCAACTTCTTATGTTCCACCTTCCATCAAAGTCATTGCTTCGATATATTTTGTTCTAGGAATCATGATTGCTGCGGATAATATGATGTATTCGCAAGGACTCTTGTACCTATCTGCTTCTACCTATGCACTGATCTGTGCATCTCAGTTAGCTTTCAATGCAGTTTTTTCGTATTTTCTCAACTCTCAAAAGTTCACTGCTTTGATCGTGAATTCCACTGTTGTTCTCACGTTATCTTCTTCACTTCTTGCTGTCAATGAAGACTCTGATACACCGTCCGGTATCCCAAAGGGAAAATATGTTGTTGGTTTCCTTTGTACACTTGGAGCTTCTGCACTTTACTCGCTTTTGCTTTCTCTCATGCAATTGACCTTTGAGAAGGTTCTTAAAAAGGAAACATTTTCTGTTGTTTTAGAAATGCAAATATATACTTCACTTGTAGCTACTTGTGCTTCTACTATAGGCCTATTTGCGAGCGGAGAATGGCATAGTTTGCACGGAGAAATGAAGAGTTTTCAGAAGGGAGAAGTTGCTTATGTAATGACTTTGGTTTGGACAGCAATAGCATGGCAGGTTTGTTCGGTTGGTGTTGTTGGCTTGATTTTCCTAGTGTCTTCTCTATACTCTAATGTTATTAGCACCGTGTCTTTGGCTATTACTCCTATTGCTGCTGTTATAGTTTTTCATGATAAGATGAATGGGGTGAAGATAATTTCTATGCTTATGGCTCTATGGGGTTTTGCTTCATATATCTACCAAAATTATCTTGATGATTTAAAGGCAAGACGTGCACGAGGTGTTATTCCGAAGCCTCGTGATGAATCTTCATGTTAAGAATATACAATTATGGCAACATGCAATAACATGACTTTGCTCTCACGTACCCTTTTCTTTTCTGGTTTAAAAATTTAGGTACTGAAGCAACTGCTAGCTTTAGAATTTATTTCTTCTTCAGTCCCGCAGAAATTGTGAGTTAGTATAGATAAGAGGTCTTGGCCATTCTGATATTGAATTGTATATTTTATTATATATTATATAAATGAAAAGGTTAATTGGTGTTTTGTTTCGAAATGATTGTTTGATGGCTTTTGTGATAATCTATTGGTGGTTATTGGAAATTTTTATATTAAAGCTATTCTAATTGTTTTCTTTAATCTTTACTTTACTATCATTTCATTTTTCTATTTTATTTTTATTTTATTATCTTGTCAACATTAAAGTTTGATATGCAATGATCATACAATCATGTATATTGTCAAATGGTTATAAAAGTTTGACCATATGACAGCTCAATAAATTTCTTGACAGGAACTTAAAAGAAAAGTTGAAATAATCTGCCTTATGGTAAATAGGAACAACATCTCATGGGGTGTCATATTCCCTTATGTACTGTCTCAAGTCTCAACCATCTGCATTTTTCATTCAAATGCCTTTGGATGGTATGTATAAAAATTATGGAAGAATATGTCAATTAGTGAACTGCACAAGGAGAGGCAAAAACTTTGGAACATGACAGCCTGAGTGCTTATTCCACAAATTTTGACAGCAAACTGGATTCTACTTCAGTGCTCCAGGTGCTGGCAATCAAGAGCTGCAATTCTGAGTTCTTTCGTATTTTGGGTCCGTTTGGATTGATTTATTTTTGAGCTTATGCGAAACAATTGAGAGTGGTTATGGTGCATAAGCTTTTTCCTTATGCACCGTACATAAATAATGAAAATTGGGGGTGCTCTAGGCAATTTTGGGTATTTATGCACGGTGCATAAATATGGCTTATGCACCATAACTTGTGTCATAAAAAGATAATTTTTGTCAATCAAAACTTATGAATTAACACAAAAATTTATTTATTTGCATAAACTATTTTCATAAGCTCAAAAATAAGTTAAATCCAAACAGGGCCTTTGTTTGACTATGGACCTATTATTTCGAAAATCCCTAACAAAAAAAATTCAAGATACATGAGAGTTATTGTTTTTCTGATTTTTTGTCATACTATTGAGCTTGTCAAAGGAGATCTTAATGTGCATCACAGGTTCAGGAATGTGAATAATCTCATAAAACAGTACTTGATCCTTGATTGGGTGTTTGATTTATGGCATACTTTTAGGGTGGGAGTTTTTGCTGCAGATTTCTTGGCTAACAGGCTACGCCTAATGGAAATAGCTTCAGGAAAATGTCAAATTTACCAAACCATATAAACAAAGTTAGTAATTAAGATTTAAGATTTGAAACTTTGGTACCAAATACAATTATTAAATGGAAAATAAAATTGCACGACAACACACACACACACACATGTAAGAATACCGGCATAGTTCTCAGTTAGCAGTTAGTTAGGATTTACTTAGTTCATGACCTACCTATATTATTGCACTATTTTTAGATGATCAATCAATAATGAGAAAATTGATTCACAATGAATCACAGGATCTCTCTCTGGAGTGATTATAAATTATAATTATCAAATTATGATTATGGTAATTAACCTACATGTTTAGATTGTTTGAGTTTGGAAAAATGATATAGCATGGAGGGATCAATGGAAATGACAAATCTCATTTGTTGAATTTTCCACAGTTCTTAGGTACATAAATTAGAACAAAAAATAAGTATAAACCTTTTGCTCCTCTCTCAAGCATAAAAGCAACGTGGTTACCCATGTGCTGTGCTACAAAACTTAGGTTTAAGTACTATTCATATGATGTTCCAAATCCGCATCATTCTCAAAATTTGATGCAACCATACAAAACACATTTAAGAAAATGCAACTAACTTGATCCTTTGCAAATAGGGACATTCATTTTTCCTCTCTTCACTACTCTTCTAAACCTTTTTATTTTAATTCTCTCTCTTATTTACTGCTTCAACGTCAAAACCAAATCATCCCTTCTCAACAACATGGCAGGTATCTCTCTCTAATGTTTCACCTCAATTATTTGGGTTTTCTTCAAAACATGATTTTACTTCTGTTTTATTTATTTATTTATTTTGTTGTCTTGTTTGGATGCTATGACATAATCCATTATTAAAGGAATCAAGTGCACTATTGTGTTTTTTATTCATCAAGAAGCACGGACATCAGACACAAAAACTGACATGACGACACCGATAATAATTTGAAAAAATGATATTGTTGAGTCTTTGATAATTGGCTGCATTTTTGGAAATAAACTTTGTGCAAGATGTGCGATCCGATGCTCTGGCATTGTGTAGAGCATTGAATGATGCTCAGGAGGAGCGCTCATGGCAAATGCTATTTATGGAATGTTCCGTTTCTCTTTCATGAATCTTGCATGGCGCGTTTGATATGCTTTTATGTAAGGAAGGTTGTTAATGCTTCAGATTCAGTTCAAGAATAATTCTGAGAAGAATCTCTTTGAAGAATATATTTGCTAAAGAATCTCATTTTATTTATGTGGAGTTAATGCTTGGGTCAAAGAATTAAAGTCCATGCATGTGCTACTTTCTGAAGTATTTAAAGAGTGGCAAAACCCTAATCCTAGTTAGTTGTTCACGCTGTCTTTGTGCTAGTATTCAGTATTAGGTTTTGCGTGTGTTTTGTAATTGTGAGCCTTTCTTGTGTCACCTTGATGCAAGCTTAGGACGTGTTCTAAGTGTTGTAATTGTGTGTTCTTTCTCCCAAGCTTTGAAGCACGGAGTTAGGACTTTTGTGTGTGTAACACTCCAAGCCTTTAGGTACGAGTGTCTAGTTTTTAGGAGTGTGTCTCCAAAACTGTTTTTGTCTAGTGTATTGAAATCCTTGCTGGTCGTAAGGTTGTAAGGGAGTGAGATGGGATCTCATATCTAGGAGTTCCTAGGTAGAAGAGTCATTGGTAGGGCCTAGGTTCTTAAGTTGTAAACGGGGCGTTTGCTGTAGACTTAGGACTAGGACTATTATAGTGATATTCCTTCCTGGATTGGTATCCCCCAGACGTAGGGCTTGTTTAAGCGCCGAACTGGGTTAACAAATAACTTGTGTTCTTTATTTGTTTACTTGTTTATTTTCATTCTGTTACGAGCGAGGCCGGATAGATTATTAGAGCATCGAGTAGAGCATCGTGCATAGCGTGCCAGGAATTTCAATTGGCATCAGAGCAGGCACCCTGCCTGTTTGGGTGAGATTCAGGACCTGAAATGTCTGGCACTATGGAGAAAGAAGGAGGATACATGAACAGGCCACCCTTGCTTACTGGATCCGCAAACTATGACTCTTGGAAATCAAAGATGATGGCCTTTCTGAGATCCATTGATAGCAAGGTTTGGAAGGTTGTTTTGACCGGATGGGAACAACCCACGTATGCAAGCAAGGAAGGTACCTCAACGGGGATAGTGAAACCTGAAGTAGAATGGACGACAGAAGAGGAAGCTGTAGCCAATCATAACCACAAGGCTATCTATGCCCTATTTAATGGAGTAGACACTAGTGTTTTCAAACTCATCAAAAATTGTGTGTCAGCCAAAGATGCGTGGGAAATATTGCAAAAGTGCTATGAAGGGACTACCAAAGTGAAACAGTCTAAGATTCAACACCTCACATCCAAGTTTGAAGCCCTAAGAATGAAAGATGATGAGAGTATTCAAGATTTTCACTTGTGCCTTCTAGACATTGCAAATTCTTTTGAAGCCTTAGGAGAAAAAATTTCTGATGAGAAACTGTCAAGGAAACTTCTCAGATCTCTTCCCAAAAGGTTTGACATGAAGGTAACGGCAATTGAGGAAGCACATGACATCTCCACCATGAAGATGGATGAACTTGTTGGATCCCTCCAAACTTTTGAAATTGTTTTGAATGAACGTAGTGACAAGAAGAACAAAAGCATTGCTTTTGTTTCAAACACTGATGATAGCAATGATCAAAGTGAGGAAGAAGAGGAAGATAGCTTAGCTGATGCTATTGCCATGCTTGGTAAACAATTCAATAAAGTGTTGAAAAGAGTTGGAAGTAGGAATCAACAGAATGGGCAAAGCATCCGGCTCGACATCAACAAGCAGCAGCATAGTATGAAGAAAACCAATCCTGAAGAAAAGAGCAATCAAAGCAAAGGGGTTCAGTGTCATGAGTGTGAAGGTTATGGTCACATAAGATCAGAATGTGGAACATATCAGAAAAGACAAAAGAAAGGGCTAACTGTTTCTTGGTCAGATGAAGATACTGATGAAGAAAATGAATCAGCAAGACATGCGACTGCCCTCACTGGGACATGTGTTGAAGTTGAGGATTGGGAATCTGATGAAGATGAGGATGTATCTTATGAGGAACTTGCCAGTACCTATAAAGAATTGGTCACCAGATATGAGGAGATGTGTAGGATTCTTGAGAAGCAAAAGAAGACCATCAACAAACTTCAAGCTGAAGTAAATATCCAAGTTCAAAAAGCTACTCAAGCTGAAGAAAAGGTCATCCAAGTAAATGCTCAAATGGATGATCTAAGGAAACGTGTAAGTCAGCTGAACTCAGGAGCAGATCTTCTTGAAGAAATTCTGGATAATGTGCCAAGTGGGAAGCTTAGGTCTGTTGGATACAACTACTCAAGTCTGAATCAGTACCAACAGGACCCTGAAACCAAGTTCACATCAGGAGAAAATGTCATTGATCCTTGTACTGGAAAGGTAATGCTGGAGCATCAGACTCGACATTCTAAAGCCTACCCAGTTCCAAAGTTTGCCCTTGATCCTAAAGTCTCAGTTCAGCAAAGACCAAGACCTTTTGCTCATCAAAGGCCTAAAAATCAAAGGAGATATCGTAGGTGGGTGTGTCACCATTGTGGTAAAAGAGGGCACATTAGACCTTTTTGTTACAAGCTGCATGGATACCCCAACCAAGAGCCTAAACCAAATGGGGTACAAGAGGAGAACGCTATTAAGAAGGAATGGAGACCTAAAGAAGAAAATGTTAGACTACCTAAAGAAGAAAATGTTGGGTTAATTGCTCACACATCCCTAAGAGCTTCTTCTAGGGAAGATTGGTATTTTGATAGCGGGTGCTCTAGACATATGACTGGTGAAGAAAAGTACCTCATAAATGTAAGATCTTACAAGGCGAGCTTTGTAACTTTTGGAGATGGTGCAAAAGGAGAAATAGTAGGAATTGGGGATCTGATCAGCCATGGATTGCCCAACCTGGAGAATGTACTTTTGGTTAAAGGCCTCACTGCAAATCTTATTAGCATTAGCCAGCTGTGTGATCAAGGCATGAAAGTTAACTTTACCAAGTCTGAATGTCTTGTTCAAAATGAAGAAGGGAAATTGATGTTAAAAGGCACTAGATCCAAAGACAACTGCTACTTGTGGGTACCTCAAGAAGAAGCCTTTACATCCACTTGCCTAGTCACCACAGAAGATGAAGTTCAACTATGGCACCAGAAATTGGGACATCTCAATCTGAAGGGAATGAAGAAAGCCATATCTGCTGAAGCCATTAGAGGCCTTCCCAAACTCAAAATCATTGAGGGAAAAGTGTGTGGTGAATGTCAAATAGGAAAGCAAATCAGAATGCCGCATCCAATGCTGGAGCATCAGACAACATCAAAGGTTCTTGAACTGTTACACATGGATCTCATGGGACCCATGCAGGTGGAAAGCTTGGGAGGTAAGAGGTATGCTTTCGTGGTTGTTGATGACTATTCCAGATACACCTGGGTAAATTTTGTCAGGGAGAAGTCAGACACTTTTGATGTGTTCAAGGAGCTGTGCATTCAACTTCAAAGAGAGAAAGGAAGTAATGTTGTTAGAATCAGAAGTGACCATGGAAGAGAATTTGAGAACTCCAAATTCAACGAATTCTGCTCCACTGAAGGGATCAAGCATGAGTACTCATCTCCTATAACCCCACAACAGAATGGTGTGGTTGAAAGGAAGAACAGAACCATCCAAGAATCAGCTAGAGTCATGTTTCATGCCAAAAGCATCCCATATCACTTCTGGGCTGAAGCCATGAACACTGCTTGCTACATACACAACAGAGTTACTCTAAGAAAAGGTACTTCTTCTACTTTATATGAACTATGGAAAGAAAGGAAGCCAACAGTCAAACACTTTCATGTCTTTGGGAGCAAGTGCTACATTCTAGCCGATAGAGAGCCAAGAAGGAAGCTTGACCCTAAAAGTGATGAGGGAATCTTCCTTGGGTACTCCACAAACAGTAGAGCCTACAGGGTCTATAACTCAAAGACTCAAGTTGTGATGGAATCTGTAAATGTTGTTGTATTGGACTCCTACTTGAAAGAAAATGAAGGGATAAATCAAGGTGCTCCGGTTAGTACAAATGTTGAACAAGATGTTGAAGCATCAGAACCATCCAGTAATGCTGAACAAAATGTTGAAGCATTAGAACATCCCAGTAAAGAAAAATCTGATGAAAAGCCTCTTGAAGAAGATGCTGAGACAAGTACTGAACCTCAAGTCCAAAACAAAGGTCCCTCAGTTCGTGTTCAGAAAAATCATCCCAAAGATCTCATTATTGGAAATCCTGAACAAGGAATAACCACTAGGAGGACAAATGATGTAATTGCAAACTCTTGCTTTGTATCTATGTTCGAGCCAAAGAATGTCAAAGAAGCTCTCACTGATGAAGCTTGGATTGAGGCTATGCAAGAGGAACTGAACCAATTCGAGAGAAGTGAAGTGTGGGACTTAGTTCCAAGGCCTGAAGATGTTAATGTAATTGGAACCAAATGGGTGTATAAAAACAAGTCAGATGAGAATGGTACCATTACCAGAAATAAAGCAAGGCTTGTGGCACAAGGGTATACCCAGATTGAAGGGCTTGACTTTGATGAAACTTTTGCTCCTGTGGCCAGACTAGAATCCATTAGATTGCTTCTAGGAGTGGCTTGCATTCTCAAGTTCAAACTATACCAAATGGACGTGAAGAGTGCATTTCTAAATGGATACCTACAGGAAGAGGTGTATGTTGAGCAACCTAAAGGGTTTGTGGACCCAAAACATCCTAACTATGTCTACAAGTTGAAGAAAGCCTTGTATGGTCTAAAACAGGCACCTAGGGCATGGTATGAAAGGTTGACTCAATTCTTGGAAGAGCAAGGATACAGAAAGGGAGGATCAGACAAAACTCTGTTTGTGAAAGAAGAAAGAGGAAAGTTTATAATAGCTCAAATCTATGTTGATGACATCGTGTTTGGTGGAATGTCGAACACAATGGTCCAACATTTTGTCCAGCAAATGCAGTCAGAGTTTGAGATGAGTCTTGTTGGAGAATTGACTTACTTTCTTGGTCTTCAAATCAAACAAATGGAAGACACCATCTTTATATCCCAGAGCAAGTATGCTAGAAACATCATCAAGAAATTTGGGATGGACAATGCTGCACACAAGAGAACACCAGCACCTACTCATTTGAAACTCACCAAAGACGAGAAGGGAATAAGTGTGGATCAAAGTCTCTACAGAAGTATGATTGGAAGTTTGTTGTACTTGACTGCAAGTAGACCTGACATCACTTATGCTGTGGGAGTGTGTGCTAGATATCAGGCAGATCCTAAGGTAAGTCATATGACTCAAGTTAAGAGAATCTTGAAATATGTGAATGGAACTAGTGATTATGGGATAATGTATTCTCACTGTGAAGATTCTACTCTATATGGATATTGTGATGCTGATTGGGCTGGAAGTGCAGATGATAGAAAAAGTACTTCAGGAGGATGTTTCTTTTTGGGCACTAATCTAATATCTTGGTTTAGTAAAAAGCAGAATTGTGTGGCATTATCCACTGCTGAGGCAGAATACATAGCAGCTGGGAGTAGCTGCTCACAACTGGTGTGGATGAAACAAATGCTGAAGGAATACGATGTTGAACAGAATGCTCTGACATTGTATTGTGACAACATGAGCGCCATAAACATCTCAAAGAATCCAGTTCAGCATAGCAAGACAAAACATATTGATATTCGCCATCATTATATAAGAGATTTGGTTGAGAATAAAATTGTGACTCTGGAGCATGTGGGTACAAAGGAACAAGTGGCAGATATTTTCACTAAGGCGCTTGATGCTGTGCAATTTGAGAAGCTAAGGGGCAAGTTAGGAATTTGCCTCTATGAGGAGTTATAGCAGTTAATGAGCTTGAGGCGTGCAACTGTCATTTTTTTCTCCAACCTATGTTTGCACGCTATCCTAGGAGAATCAGATCAAATTCTTTCCTCTCATTACATGTGGTATATGCTATCATATGTCCTATCATCAGGTGTGTGTTATCTATATGTTTGCATTTGTCTACTGATTCCTGATCGTTCTGATGTTGGTAGTTGTAGAGTAGTTGTAGCATGTTTGCCTATAGAAGCATGCGTATGTTATGATGGTTACACATAGCTTGTCTGCCCCATGTTCATTTGCAGTTGTGGTATGGTTGCATATAGCCGGTCTGGCCTATGTGCATGAGATTGAGTAGTGAGGGGATGAGTAACTCTTGTGGTAGTTGGTGGTGATTATTACTATTCTTGTATGTGCTCCTTATGTGCGAGAATCTATTTTTCTCTGTATGATGGTAGTGAGGGGGAGCTGGTGAGTTATGTATCCCGTCTGCTGGTGTGCATTAAAGTCCTGTACTTCTGTACTCTCTGCTGGTGCGTATTTGTCAAATTTGTGGCCAAAAGGGGGAGTAAATGTGCTGATTAATTTGTTGGTTTGGTTACCTGCTCTTGTTTCTGGTTGTGACTGAGAACTGTTCCTGTTCTGGTTTGATTAATTCTGGTTCGATTAATTCTGATCTGCACTACTCTGGTTATTGATGTTATATCTGGTTCTGGTTATGATGTGACTGTAGTGTAGTGTAGTGTAGCCTGATTGAAGTATGTAGCTGGTATGTATGTTTGTGGTGTGATCTGATGTGCAGGTGTTAAGGGGGAGTTGTGATTGTATGATGTAGGGGGAGATGTTGGACGCAAGGCTCCAACATCCCATGCATATGTGCAGGGGGAGTAGAACTGTGGCAATGCTGAAGCATTCTATCCCACATCCCATCAAGTTTATTTTCCTGACCATTTTAGGCGAAGTAGTTGTTATGTGTTCCGCTGTTGCATGCCTCTCTGATATTCTTAAAAGATACAATTATTCTTTTCTACTATTTTCCATGAAGGAGTAGTATGGTAATGTTTTGAAGAATAGCCTCTACAGATCTTTATGCTTGTGTGTCTATGTTGAGAAAAAGAAATGTAGTTGATGTATCTGTTTAAGTACTATCTGTATGGTCATAATTTGTTTTAGCCAAAAATTTGCCAAAGGGGGAGTTTGTTGAGTCTTTGATAATTGGCTGCATTTTTGGAAATAAACTTTGTGCAAGATGTGCGATCCGATGCTCTGGCATTGTGTAGAGCATTGAATGATGCTCAGGAGGAGCGCTCATGGCAAATGCTATTTATGGAATGTTCCGTTTCTCTTTCATGAATCTTGCATGGCGCGTTTGATATGCTTTTATGTAAGGAAGGTTGTTAATGCTTCAGATTCAGTTCAAGAATAATTCTGAGAAGAATCTCTTTGAAGAATATATTTGCTAAAGAATCTCATTTTATTTATGTGGAGTTAATGCTTGGGTCAAAGAATTAAAGTCCATGCATGTGCTACTTTCTGAAGTATTTAAAGAGTGGCAAAACCCTAATCCTAGTTAGTTGTTCACGCTGTCTTTGTGCTAGTATTCAGTATTAGGTTTTGCGTGTGTTTTGTAATTGTGAGCCTTTCTTGTGTCACCTTGATGCAAGCTTAGGACGTGTTCTAAGTGTTGTAATTGTGTGTTCTTTCTCCCAAGCTTTGAAGCACGGAGTTAGGACTTTTGTGTGTGTAACACTCCAAGCCTTTAGGTACGAGTGTCTAGTTTTTAGGAGTGTGTCTCCAAAACTGTTTTTGTCTAGTGTATTGAAATCCTTGCTGGTCGTAAGGTTGTAAGGGAGTGAGATGGGATCTCATATCTAGGAGTTCCTAGGTAGAAGAGTCATTGGTAGGGCCTAGGTTCTTAAGTTGTAAACGGGGCGTTTGCTGTAGACTTAGGACTAGGACTATTATAGTGATATTCCTTCCTGGATTGGTATCCCCCAGACGTAGGGCTTGTTTAAGCGCCGAACTGGGTTAACAAATAACTTGTGTTCTTTATTTGTTTACTTGTTTATTTTCATTCTGTTACGCGCGAGGCCGGATAGATTGTTAGAGCATCGAGTAGAGCATCGTGCATAGCGTGCCAGGAATTTCAGATATAATTAAGTGTAATCATATAAGTGTCGGTGTCCGATACCGACACGTGTCGGACACGAGACACGGCTAATTTGAGGAGTGTTCATGCTTGACGATGTTAAGGTTGTTGTCACATAATACTACATTAAATAGAGGCTATAACATCAGATCGAATTTGAACAAAATCTATTTTTTGCTATCCACGATTGAAAACATTGATTTCATTGACGGATAAACGAAGTTTAGCTACTTTTCTTTGTACTATTTTGTACATTTACTTTTCTTTTGATGTTCCTTTGGTTACTTTAAAGAAGAAACTAAACTTAAAGTTACTTTCGATTGCAGACAATGAAGAACCGGTGATCATATCAGAAACAATTTCTCAACTACCATTTAATAAATACGAGCGATGGCAATGGTGGATTCTGGTGGCACTAAGCATGTGGTTTCTTATTGCGGGAGAATCGGCTGCAGTTTTCCTCTGAAGATTATACTATGACCAAGGTGGTAAGAGTACATGGATGGCTACTTTAATCCAAAATATTCCCTTTCAAATCTTGTTCATTCCATTTCTTACAATTTCTTCAAAGGCTTCGAGTACTTCTTATGTTCCACCTTCCATCAAAGTCGTCATTTTGATATATTCTGTTCTTGGAATCATGATTGCTGCTGATAATATGATGTACTCGCAAGGACTCTTGTACCTCTCGGCTTCTACCTATGCAGTGATTTGTGCATCTTAATTAGCTTTCAATGCAGTTTTTTCGTATTTTCTCAAATCTCAAAAGTTCACTGCTTTGATTATAAACTCCACTGTGCTTCTCACTTTGTCTTCTTCACTTCTTGCTGTAAATGAAGACTCAGCGACACCTTCCGATATCCTGAAGGGAAAATACGTCATTGGTTTCCTTTGTACACTTGGAGCTTCTGCAATTTACTCTCTTTTGCTTTCCCTCATGCAACTGACCTTTGAGAAGGTTCTTAAAAAGGAAACATTTTCTGTTGTTTTGAAAATGCAAATCTACACTTCGCTTGTTGCCACTTGTCCTTTCACAATTGGTCTATTTGCGAGCGAAGAATGGCATAGTTTACACGGAGAAATGAAGGATTTTCAGATGGGAGAAGTTGGTTATGTAATGACTTTGGTTTGGACAGCAATAGCATGGCAGGTTTGTTCTGTTGGTTTGATATTCTTGGTGTCT
Organism: Trifolium repens; assembly: GCA_030408175.1. NCBI lineage: Eukaryota > Viridiplantae > Streptophyta > Magnoliopsida > Fabales > Fabaceae > Trifolium > Trifolium repens. The sequence continues at coordinate 20,894,867 of CP125848.1, forward strand.
TCTCTCTATTCTAATGTTATTAGTACCATGTCTTTGGCTATTACTCCTATTACTGCTGTTATAGTTTTTCATGATAAGATGAATGAGGTGAAGATAATTTCTATGCTTATGGCTCTATGGGGTTTTGCTTCATATATCTACCAGAATTATCTTGATAATTTAAAGGCAAGACATGCACGAGCTGTTGCTTCAACGCCTCACGATGAATCTTCATGTTCAGATTGAGAATAATAATTTTTTCGCAACATCCAATAACATACCATCACTCTCAAGTAATCTTATCTTTTCTGGCTTTTTTTGTTTGTTTTCACCACCAGTATCCGGCCCACTGGACCGCCTAATCTGGTTTGGGGGTCAGTTCTGACATCAAGTGGTTTCAGCCCCCTTCTGATCGTACCTTTCCATTTATTTATAAAATCCATAATTCAATATCCAGAATGACCAAGAACCATATTTCATATCTATACTAATTCACTATTTCAGTGAGTGGGACTGAAGAAGTAAAAAATTCTAAAGCTAGCAGTTGCTGTAGCAGCCAAAGATTTAAAGCCAGAAAAGAAAAGGTTACGTGAGCATAGGTATGCTATTGGATGTTGCAAAAATTCACTATTCTCAACATTAATATTTATCGCGAGGCGTTGAAGCATTGAAGCAACAACTTGTGCATCTCTTGCTTTTAAATGATCAACTTGCTTTTAAATGATCAAGATAAGTCTGGTAGATATATGAAGCAAAACCCAATAGAGCCATAAGCATTGAAATTATCTTCACCACATTCATCTTATCATGAAAAACTATAACAGCAGTAATAGGAGTAATAGCCAAAGACGCGGTGCTAATTACATTAGAGTAGAGAGAAGACACTAGGAAAATCAAGCCAACCAAACCAGTCGAACAATCCTGCCATGCTATTGCCGTCCAAACAATGTCATTACATAAGCAACTTCGCCCTTCTTAAAACCCTTCATTTCTCCGTGCAAACTATGCCATTCTCCGCTCGCAAATAGGCCTATAGTAGAAGCACAAGTAGAAACAAGTGAAGTATAGATTTTCATTTCCAAAACAACAGAAGATGTTTCCTTTTTAAGAACCTTCTCAAAGGTCAGTTGCATGAGGGAAAGCAAAAGTAAAGTGCAGAAGCTCCAAGTGTACAAAGGAAACCAACAATGTATTTTCCTTTCGGGACACCAGACGGTGTATCTAAGTCTTCATTGATAGCAAGAAGTAAAGAAGATAAAGTGAGAAGCTAGCCCAACAGAATTTAGAATCAAAGCAGTGAACTTTTGAGTTGATAAAATACGAAAAAATTGCATTGAAAGTTAACTGAGATGCACAAATTAGTGCATTGGTAGAAGCAGAGAGATACAAGAGTCCTTCCGAATACATCATATTATCAACCGCAACCACGATTCCTAGAAAACAATATATCAAAACGTCGAGTTTGATGGAAGGTGGAACATAAGAAGTACTTGAAGGCTTTGAAGGAATTGTAAAAAATGGAATGAACAAGATTGGAAAGGCAATAGTTTGGACTAAAGTAGCCATCCATGTACTCTTACCACCTTGGTCATAGAATAATCTTCCAAGGACAACTGCAGCTGATTGTCCGACAATAAGAAACAATATACTCAGTGCCACTAGAAACCACTATTGCCACCGCTTGTATTTATTAAATGGTAATTGCGAAATTGTTCCAGCTATAATCACTGGTTGTTCATCTGTAATTTAAATAAACTTTAAGTTTAGCGTCTTCATTAAAGTTACGATGGCCGAAATCATGGTTCCATCCCCCGAACCGTTTAATAAACTAAACTTAAAGTTACGATGTCTACATTAGACTTAAACTAAACTTAAATAAACTTCACTTGTAGCTACTTGTGCTTCTACTATAGGCCTATTTGCGAGCGGAGAATGGCATAGTTTGCACGGAGAAATGAAGAGTTTTCAGAAGGGAAAAGTTGCATATGTAATGACTTTGGTTTGGACGGCAACAGCATGGCAGGTTTGTTCTGTTGGTGTGGGTTGTTTGATATTCTTGGTGTCTTCTCTCTATTCTAATGTTATTAATTAGTACCGTGTCTTTGGCTATTACTCCTATTGCTGCTGCTATAGTTTTTCATGATAAGATGAATGGGGTGAAGATAATTTCTATGCTTATGGCTCTATGGGGTTTTGCTTCATATATCTACCAAAATTATCTTGATGATTTAAAGGCAAGACGTGCACGAGGTGTTATTCCGAAGCCTCGTGATGAATCTTCATGTTAAGAATATACAATTTTGGCAACATGCAATAACATGACTTTGCTCTCACGTACCCTTTTCTTTTCTGGCTTTAAATATTTAGGTGCTGAAGCAACTGCTAGCTTTAGAATTTATTTCTTCTTTAGTCCCACAGAAATAGTAAGTTAGTATAGATATGAGGTCTTGGCCATTCTGATATTGAATTGTATATTTTATTATATAAATGAAAAGGTTAATTGGTGTTTTGTTTCGAAATGATTGTTTGATGGCTTTTGTGATAATCTATTGGTGGTTATTGGAAATTTTTATATTAAAGCTATTCTGATTGTTTTCTTTAATCTTTAATTTACTATCATTTCATTTTTTCTATTTTATTATAATTTTAATATCTTGTCAACATTAAATTTTGTTATGCAATGATCATACAATCATGTATATTGTGAAATGGTTATAAATGTTTGACCATATGACAGCTCAATAAATTTCTTGACAGGAACTTAAAAGAAAAGTTGAAATAATCTGCCTTTTGGTGTCATATTCCCTTATGTACTGTCTGAAGTCTCAACCATCTGCATTTTTCATTCAAATGTCTTTGGATGGTATGTATAAAATTTCATGGAAGAATATGTCACTTAGTGAACTGCACAAGGAGAGGCCAAAACTTTGCAACATGACAGCCAGAGCCCTGAGTGCTTATTCCATAATTTTCACAGCAGACTGGATTCTGAGTTCTTTAAAATTTTGTCAGACTTTGGACCTATTATTTCGAAAATCCCTAACAAAAAAAGTAATTCAAGATATATGAGAGTTATTGTTTTTCTGATTTTTTTTCATGCTATTGAGCTTGTCAAAGGAGATCTTAAATGTGCATTACAGGTTCAGGACTGTGAATAATCTCTAAAAACGGTACTTGATCCTTGATTGGGTGTTTGATTTATGCAAACTTTTAGGAGGGAGTTTTTTGTTAAGAATCATGGAATCATAGGGATGGAGATCAAACTCATAAGCAAGATAGAGAGCATAAGAGTATTCATGAGGAAGATACTCATAGAAATTCATATTGAATGAATATAGATTGATAAAAGAATAGTGAAAAGTGTACAAAGTAATCCTATTTATAGAATCTAATTACATCAACTAGTGAATAACCAACTATAACAACTTCCTAACTAACTAACTAAGATCAACAAACTAACTAACTATTGTTATTTCTAACAGCCTCCCTCAAACTCAACATTGGAAATTTTCCAATTTGAGTTTGAATTACAAATTATTCTCAAACTTTTGTGTAACAAAGAAAACAAAGTAAAATTGTATTCCAAGCTTCAAAGGGTAGTAACAGATAATCCAGATATGTTCCTGATAGCTTCTTCACTCTAGGTGGGTAACAACATCCACTAAACCATTAAAGTGAATGTGTTGCAGGGCTTCACAAAATAGAGAAGAACTTTTCATTCAATATTGAGTCTTGTTGGAAAAGACAGTTCTTCATGAAATAATGAGAACTCAAACCATACCATCAACAATATTAACATATAGGTAGTAGAATCTGAAGTAGATGGATCCACCTAACCAGCAATAGAAGACAAGATCCAATATACAAGCAAATAAGCCAATTATGTAATAAAGTGAAGCAAAGGGCTTGATCTGATATAATAACTTTCAGTAATCTTAGGAACATATCCATCCAACTTTCTACATGATTCACTGCCAAATTGAGCAACCAAACTTATAGTAGCAGGGGCATAACCAACAACCAAGTTTCAGTATATGATGCACTTGATAGAGAATTTTATATGTATTTCATTTTAGTTTCAGCATGACCATAATCAACCAATAACCAAACAAACTTGAACAATGTTGCAGATATTCTAATATTAATACCCTCCCACAAACTCATGGCAAGAGAATTCTTAGTATGAGTTTGGAATACAAAGCCCAAACATAAAATGAGAAGAACATCAACATTATAAGCTTCCAGTAAATCAACACAAAATCCATTGAATTGGGCCTCTATGAGATCAATATTCATTTAGTAAGACTTAGTAAGGGAAGCACTCAATTAACTTGTTGCTGCTGTATGATGCATTAATCCAAAACTTGAAACAACATTGTGTTTGACAATCTATAGCACTGTAATTGTTGAGTAAAGCACCACAGAAAATTGATACAAAATATAATAATGCATCTGGATTCTGAAAGCTACAATTCTTCATCATCTTCTTCCCATACTCTCTCAATTTTCAATTGAATCTTGATCTCATTTCCAAGAACAACAATCTAACCATGAATCGACTCAACTAGCAAAAATATTGTGTCAGCTCTATCTAAAATTCCCCTATACAGCAAGAACAACGGCGAACAGAAACCACAGTGATTGCCGCCGGGATCGAAGACGAAAACACGAACAACAAAATAACACGAAAGGAATTTTGAAAGAAATGAAAGCGTAGTAGTAACAGAACTATAAATCAATGCCATAGTGCCACCGGGATCGAAAATAGTGATGCATAAACCATGATGGTGCGAAAAGAAAGTGAAGCTCTCAGATGAACATAGGAGCAAATCAGAAATCATCTCACCTTTCTTGCTGTTCTGATTTTGATCGTACGAGAATAGGACGTTGCCGTCGAGTTGACGCTCGACCTTGATCGGAGAAGAGAACGCTTGAACACCATATTGGTTCTGCGATTTCTGGAAGACTGCAGAGGGCACAAACACAGTTTCAAAACCCTTCAAATGCTTGTCTTCTTCCGAGGCGATGATCATGGAATCGACTTCGACATCGTTGCAGCAAGAGTCACCAAGAAAACAAGTTATCTCCCCAATCTTGATGGAAAAACCATCAAAATCTGATGCAATCGAAGGAATAGAAACCGGAATGGTCGTACTTGCGAAGCTACCAAAAAGGATTGAATCTTGTGAAGTTGAAGATTCCAGATCTTGAGTGTTGAGAATTGCAACATCATCGGATTCATCTTCTTCACAATTTTCAAATTCGTATGCCGAAGCGAGATCTTCATCTTCATCCCTCGGGTATCGCTCTGATACCATGTTAAGAATCATGGAATCATAGGGATGGAGATCAAACTCATAAGCAAGATAGAGAGCATAAGAGTATTCATGAGGAAGATACTCATAGAAATTCATATTGAATGAATATAGATTGATAAAAGAATAGTGAAAAGTGTACAAAGTAATCCTATTTATAGAATCTAATTACATCAACTAGTGAATAACCAACTATAACAACTTCCTAACTAACTAACTAAGATCAACAAACTAACTAACTATTGTTATTTCTAACATTTTTTGCTGTAGATTTCTTGGCTAACAGGCTACGCTTAATGGAATAGCTTCATGAAAATGCCAAGTTTACTAATCCATATGAATAAAGTTAATAATTACGATTTAAAACTTTGGTACCCAATACAATTATTAAATGGAAAATAAAATTGCACGACAATATACACAGCTGATCAGAAGAATAAGGTACAACTTTTTTTTTCTTTCGGTTTTCACCACCAGTTTAATATGGTTCAGGGAGTCCGTTCTGGCAAGTGGTTTCAGCCCCCTTCCGATCGCAGTTGCGAGGAATCGAACCGTGGTCCGCACTACCAAGTTCAGTGTTAATCACTACTGAACCAACTAATGATTGGTTGGAATAAGTTACAACTTTATTCAAATTACTTCATTTGGTGGTTTTTGTTTCCAAAAGCATAGCACCCTATGAGTTAGAGAGCATGCTACTGTCAGTTAATATCAGCAAAGTTAGTTATTTTGTTTGTTAGAATAACAGCACAGTTCTCTGTTAGCAGTTAGTTAGGAGTTTAGGACTCATTTAGTTCATGACTTGTTCTCCTATATTGTTGCACTATTTTTAGCAGATCAATCAATAATTGAGAAAGTTTGATTCACAATGAATCACAGGATCTTTCTCTCTCTCTCTCTCTCTCTCTCTCTCTCTCTCTCTCTCTCTCTCTCTCTTTCTCTCTCTTTCTCTCTCTCTCTCTCTCTCTCTCTCTCTCTCTCTTCTCTCTCTCTCTGTGGATTGATTATAATGCAGATTATGGTAATTAACCTACAAAACTTACCCATGTGCTACAAAAACAACATGCTTACTATGTGCTACAAAACTTGGGTTTTAAGTACTTTTCATATGATGTTCTCAAATCCGCATCTTTCTCAAAATTTGATGTAACCATACCAAACACATTTAAGAAAATGCAACTAACTTGATCAAATTGAAACCTATTTGATTCATTTTAAACCTCGTCACCACTCACCAATAGGGACATGCATGTTCCTCAAATCCCCTCTTCACTACTCTGTCTCTTCTTTACTTTCTCCACTTTCATCGTCAAAATCATTTCATCCCTTCTCAACAACATGGCAGGTATCTCTCTCTAATGTTTCACCTCAATTATTTGGGTTTTCTTCAAAACATGATTTTACATTTTATTTTCCATCTCAATTGTTTATAGTATACTTCTGTTTTATTTATTTATTTTGTTGTCTTGTTGCGATGCTATGACCAAATCCATTATTCAGGGAATCAAGTGCACTGATGTTTTTTTTATTCATCAAATTATTACCAATGTCGTGACAGATCAACGAAGTTCACCTATTTTTCTTTGTACTATTTTGTACATTTACTTTTCTTTTGATGTTCCTTTGGTTACTTTAAAGAAGAAACTAAACTTAAAGTTACTTTCGATTGCAGACAATGAAGAACCGGTGATTGTATCAGAAACAGTTTCTCAACTACCATTTAATAAATACGAGCGATGGCAATGGTGGATTCTGGTGGCACTAAGCATGTGGTTTCTTATTGCGGGAGAATCGGCTGCAGTTGTCCTTGGAAGATTATACTATGACCAAGGTGGTAAGAGTACATGGATGGCTACTTTAGTCCAAACTATTGCCTTTCCAATATTGTTCATTCCATTTCTTACAATTCCTTCAAAGGCTTCGAGTACTTCTTATGTTCCACCTTCCATCAAAGTCGTCGTTTTGATATATTCTGTTCTTGGAATCATGATTGCTGCTGATAATATGATGTACTCACAAGGACTCTTGTACCTCTCAGCTTCTACCTATGCACTGATTTGTGCATCTCAATTAGCTTTCAATGCAGTTTTTTCGTATTTTCTCAACTCTCAAAAGTTCACTGCTTTGATTATAAACTCCACTGTGCTTCTCACTTTGTCTTCTTCACTTCTTGCTGTCAACGAAGACTCAGATACATCTTCCGGTATCCCGAAGGGAAAATACGTCATTGGTTTCCTTTGTACACTTGGAGCTTCGGCACTTTACTCTCTTTTACTTTCCTTAATGCAACTGACCTTTGAGAAGGTTCTTAAAAAGGAAACATTTTCTGTTGTTTTGGAAATGCAAATCTATACTTCACTTGTTGCTACTTGTGCTTCTACTATAGGTCTATTTGCGAGCGGAGAATGGCATAGTTTACATGGAGAAATGAAGCGTTTTCAGAAGGGAGAAGTTGGTTATGTAATGACATTGGTTTGGACAGCAATAGCATGGCAGGTTTGTTCTGTTGGTTTGGTTGGTTTGATTTTCTTGGTGTCTTCTCTCTATTCTAATGTTATTAGTACCATGTCTTTGGCTATTACTCCTATTACTGCTGTTATAGTTTTTCATGATAAGATGAATGGGGTGAAGATAATTTCTATGCTTATGGCTCTATGGGGTTTTGCTTCATATATCTACCAGAATTATCTTGATAATTTAAAGGCAAGACGTGCACGAGCTGTTGCTTCAACGCCTGACAATGAATCTTCATGTTGAGATTGAGAATAATAATTTTTTCGGAACATCCAATAACATACCATTGCTCTCAAGTACTCTTTTCTTTTCTGTTTTTTTTTTTTGTTTTCACCACCGGTATCCGGCCCACTAGACCACCTAATCTGGTTCGAGGGTCAGTTCTGACATCAAGTGGTTTCAGCCCTCTTCCGACCGTAATTGTAGGGGATCCAACTGGCTTTTAAATCTGTAGGTCTGCAGCAACTGCTTGCTTTAGAATTTATTTCTTCTTCAGTCCCACAAAATTAGTTGTATAGATATGAGGTTCTTGGCCATTTTGGTTATTGAATTGTATATTTTATTAATTAATAAATGAAAAGGTTAATTGGGGTTTTTTATCCAAATAATTGTTTGAAGACTTTTGTGACATTCTATTGGTGGTTATTGGATTTTTGATATTATAGCTATTCAGATTGTTTTCTTTACTTTACTTTTTAATTTAAATATCTTGTCAGATGGAATAAGGTACTACTTATAGCTGCAAATTACAAACTCAATCCAGAAGAAACACTGGTATTAAAAACACACAGACAAAGACATATATTTTTTAAGTGCAGCTTAGTATCATTATTCATATCACTGATTCACTTCATTTGGTGGTTGCTTATTACAGGGTTCTAAATCACTATACATCTTAAATTTGATTTTACTTTATTAATTTATTTAAGTTGATTGGAAATTTTATCTATGTACTGTGGACTTATAGATCTATGATGAGTTGGACAAATAGTTTTGTTACTCAAAATTTAAAAATTCGCCATATCATAGATGAGTTGGGATCCTGTCCATTTTTTTTCAAAACATCCGGGTGGGTGGTAGTTTTTTTCTCCCCGGATCGGGTCATAAAAAGATGTTGGACTAGAGCAAACCAATTAAAATCCGTTTTTTGTTACCCGATTTTTAAAGAGCGGAAGAAGTTTGAAGAAGAGATGAAGAATATTAATGAAGAAAAATGATGAAGTTGTTGAAGTGTTAGTTAATGTGAAAGTAATAATTAAGAAAAATGAATAACGGCTATAAGTGATCCAACTTGTTAAAAATTGAAAGTTCTGTGCTTCAACATATAGCAATTCCATGTCCTATGCAGTAATTCATCCAATGAGTTTTAGTGTATGTTTGATATCGCGCTGAATATGTCAGAAATTATTACCTTCTGTAAAATTACAATAAGTCGCTATGATTTTAACCTACTTACGGTGATTAGATGTTATTTTTGCTTATATTTGAGACTTTTAATTTTTTGTTTTGTTGTTTATATATAAGACTGAAGGGAGTATATTTTAGTATGGAGATTGGAGAGATTTATATTTTAATACGGAGGGGAGTACCAAACATTTATAAACTTAATTTTGCATATAGTTTTTGGCTTTCCTTGTTCCAATATATGTTTTGATAACATAATCATCCGCATTTGAAATACTATAATAAACTCACAATAACTCAAAGAGAAAAAGGAATATGCACTGATTTTACACTGTCAACTAATAACAACCATGTTTTCCGTCACATCACCTCACTACACCCCACTTTTTTGTATGACATGACAAATTGATAGTTTTCTATTCGATTTGAAACTATTTTATACCATCAGTGCATCTCCATTAAACTCTTATCAATGAGTTTTCAAATACAACATCCACATATATATACAAGTCTGTTTATTTTATTTTATTTTATTTATTTTATTTTCTTTTCTTTTGGTCAAGTTCTTTATATTTTTAATTATGACAAATCGTCCATGGTTAACAATGGTAATTACATTTTGAGAAAGAAAGAAAAAATGCACATATAGTATCAAATAATTTTACACTATCAATTAATTACAACCATATTTTATTTCACATCACTGCATTTAACTTCACTTTCTTTATATGACATGAAAAATTAAATCATTCTTATTGATTATCAATGTGATATTAATTAATTTAGATCGTGTATGTTTTTTTTTTGTTACAAAAGGGGCCTAAGCCCAGATCGTGTATGCTTTAAACTCTTACTAATTTTGTTTTTGTTTTTTTGCAATAGATGGTAGTAATTTATTACATTTAACCAACGGAAAATACGTCCACATTCGTCTACCTTTTTCATTTCTCATCTTCTGCTTCTAATTCAACACACTCATTTGTTATTTTCTTTTATTAGGAACATAATATTTAATTTAATCAATCAATTGAAAAAAGGAAAATACTCATCATGATGTATGAATATAACCTCTAACCTATTACAAAATTATCAAACACTCCAATATACGTCTTATTTAGACATATACCAATATGTTGTTGAAGTAGAAAATTATTAAACACGCTATTTATGAAGTTATCAAAATCATCTATCTATTCAAATGTATCAATGTATATCTAAATAAGATGTAACGAAAAAATTCATAATTTTGTGATGCATACTCATATGACCTTTAACCAAACTACTAAGGGCTATTATATTGGTGAGATACCTCAAATAGAAAGTATCATAATTCTGGAGTTATACCTCATATGCTATAGAATACATACATTGCATCGATGTCTTGTAAAAAAGGTTTTCTTGGGCTTACCTTTTGATAAGAAAACAGATATGGACTTGCCTAAGAACACTACAACATTTATGGTCTTTGGCAACACTTTTTTAAACAACATGTAAAAATCGTCCCCTAAAAATGATATAGGGGACAGTTTATGAATGTCACCGGTTATAATTTTGCAACGTCCTAAAAACGTCCCCTAAAACATAATAGAGGACGTTTTTTTATTGTAGCTACAGATTTGTTTTTGCAATAGCTAGCAAGTGTCCCCTTAGCTATCTTTGGGGACAATTTTCAAACGTTGTATTTTGAACAAAAACTACATTTATAGCTATTAAAATTAACTAATATAATTTTTTTGGTAAACAACTCTATTATAATTTAATAATAATCATAATTATATTTTGTTATTATAGTATCAATATTTGGTAAATAATAAGGAGTAAATATTGTAATAACTTCACTCCAAATTAAAACTAACTAAATATTTCAATATTTCGCAAGATACCCTCCAAATTAAAAAAAAAAAAACTTCACTCCAAATATTATAAATATTTTTTTGACTTTATATATATTAGAATAGAACTAATAATGTATATAATATCCACCCAAAAAACTAATTATTTAATAAATAAATAAACGTTACACTTACTTCATAAAAAATAATAAACTTTGTGTCATTAATAGATAAATAAATAAACATTACTCTTATAAAAAAAATAGACATTACATTTACTTGATAAAAATTAAATAAACTTTTTGTCAAATAAATTAATAAATAATTAAACTTCTTATAAAAATAAATAAATAAACATTTACAGAGTAATAATGAGAAGCACATATCTTCCATTTAAAAAATAAATAAAAATAATACTCATATCCGAACACATGCCAGTTTTCACTCTTCCGGCTTCCAGACACTTCTCGCCTCAAACCTGCAAATTTCAGCTTCAACCATGTTCCTCAAACCCAAATTGCAAACGTACATGTCTCAAACCCAAATGCTTCTTGAATCGGTAATAGATTCACCAAAATCTCAAATCCCTAATCGATTTCAGTTTCCCTTTTCGCCTTAGATCGCTACTCTTCAAACCCAAATCGATTTCAGTTCCTCAACCCTAAATCGTTTCACGCCTCAAACGGATCATCTTCAAGCCTCAGATCTTCGATTTCTCTCTTCAAACCTTAGATCCCAAATCGCCACTCTTCACACACACCTCAAATCCCTAATCTATTTCAATTTCCCAATCTCACGGTATGCTTAACTTCTCTCTGCTTTCGATTTTGATTTTGCTTATTATTGTTTTAGCGTTGTTTATGATCCAAACATGATAATTTGTAGTGTTGTGTCTGATTTTGATGATTTTGTTTTGCCTTGTTTCTGATTTTGAATGGTTTGGTGTTTTCCTTTTGAATGATATATACACATTTTTAGCTACTGTGAATGGATGAGATTGAGTGAAAGAAAGGATTTACGGTTCATTCCATAATTTTCCTGCTTCTTTGTGTTAATTTCATGATTTTGAAATCTCGGTCGCTGTTAGTTTTGCTTAATATGTTATTAAGAATCAGATTTTGATTACTGATTAAGCTAATTAGTATGAAGATGAAGAACTAATTAAACTAAACTTGTTTACATAAAGTTGTGGGTCTGAAAGATGGTTAAGACTTAATCCTCTAAAAGGCATGAATCATAAACAAAAATTTGTCATAAGCATAAGATTTTGATTTCTTTGTTCTTGTCTTATCTTATAATTTTTGTAGCAGAATATTATCTTGTAGGTTGTAGCACGAGATTGAATTGAGTCTACTGTTATTATGCAGATTATGTAAATATCAAACTGAAAGAAGTTACTGATTTGTAAAGGTTTGTGCTTAGTAATCTTTGATCGTCTTGCTTCTTTGATTCTTTCTAAAAAAGAAATACCCCTTGGTGTTCTGATACAAGGCATACTGTTTCTCGTTAACTTTCAAGTTTAAATTGGTTTTAAGCATTTTAAAGTTGTGAGTAATACTGCTCTCTTTTTTTTTCTTTCTGCAGTGGTTTTTTTATTACTACCGGTGCATATGAAGATAAGTTGGCTCTGTTTTTTGTGTCAATGATTGGCAGCGATATTGTTGGAAATTAAATCAAACAATCTAGACGAATGGAGAAGGGCACTAAGCAGAAATCTTTGTCATTAAGAAACTATATTTTAATTGGACCCAAGAAGATTTAAGAGGCACCATCCCACCTCTTCAGCGTTTGCCTATTTGATTTGCTCAAGAGATAAGATTGTATTTTTCTTATTAAGTTACTTGGCTAGTGTGAATAACATTATAGTGTTCTTTCATTGCTTAATCTTGTAATTTGTTGGCTATTGATTTGGGTTTGGTGGTTGGGATGAATCTTCAATGTATTAGTTCATAGATTTATTATGAGAATTTGGTTGGAGGGGTTTAGGAATCATTAGTAATATGGCCATTTCAGTTTGCTTCCTGCATATTGTGCAGGTTATTTGAATTTGGTAGTGGAGGTTTTGTTTGTTATTTGTTGAGAAAATGTATTTAGGGATGATTTTTTAGCATGTCTTGTGCTTGAGGTGCTTATTTAATGTAATTAATCTCTTGTCTCTTCAAATAAAAAATATACGCAACTTTTATTTATGATTCTTCATTTCAAGGTTTTTCTTTGATTGATGGTTAGAAAGTATACATTATGTTAGTTTTTGGGGATGCTTTGTAAGTTTTAAAATTGTTGCTTAAAAGCTTTGAGGACGTTTTGTGAGTGTTCTCATTGTATCAGTTTTTGGCAACATTTAAAAATCGTTGTCTCAAGTGCACAGAAAAAACGACCCCTATCCCGTGGTTTAGGGGACGCTTGTAAATAGTGTGCCCACAGAGCAGAAAAAAACGTCCCCAAAACTTATAGGCAACGCTCGCATAGAAGACACCTGAAAAACGTCCCCTAAACCTTTAGGGGACGTTTTTCACGGTTCTGGTAACACTTTTCAAATGTTGCTAAAAAGGAAAAATGTTGTAGTGGAAAAATGTTACGATCTAACAAGTGGAAAACAGAATGAAACACGTAAATTAACATATGAAGAAAATGCAACTAACTTGATCCTTTATTAAGAACTATTCGATCCATTTTAAACCTCGAACACCAATAGGGACATGCATGTTTCTCACAAACCATCTCTCTCTCTCTCTCTCTCTCTCTCTCTCTCACTCATATGATCTAATGGTTTTAAGACCGGTCACAAATTAAAATATTGAGATCCAATTTAGACATTAATAGTAATTTTTAGTAAAAAAAAATAAAAAATGGATACTAATTGATAAGGTAATTTATAATAGATAATTAATCAATTGAATTTTTGTAGTATTTCATAAAATAACGGTTGTAATATCTTAAGTAAAAATATTTAATAGCATAATTGAAGGAAAGAAAAAAAAGAAGATAAAATGTACGCTAATTAAATTAACATAGAAATAAATTATAAACTTGTAAAAGTAAATTATAAGACAATATTTTGAAGACTCAATTTAGTCCCTACAAAAATAAAAACAAATTTTAATCCATGAAAAAAATAAACCAAGAAAGAGTTCTATTACCATACCTACTTCTTACAATAAAACATTCTCTTTTCTTCTTTTTTTTAACAAAAGAAATACTCTTTTTTATATGACAATATATGTGAGATACACGATATTATATCATTTTATATTAGCGATTTTGTTTTCCATTTCCCACACATCAAACACACTTATTTTTTATTTTTTCTAATCACACACCCTAAGAAAACCTGGTTAAACTCTAAAATGACCAAGATATCCTTTTAATGATCCTTTTAAACCTCTTCACCAATAGGCACATGCATGTTCAAAGTTCAAACCCTCACTTACTACTCTTCTAAACCTTTTCAATTCTCTCTTTTTTACTTCTTCCATTTTCAACGTCACTCAAAACCAATTCCTCCCTTCTTCCAACAAAATGGCGGGTATGTTCTCTCTCTAAGATAATTTTTGTTATTAATGATTCTAAAATTTTATGTTTTATTTTAAAATTAATCTTGTACTTGTACTAGCATGTGAAATAGGCCTCTATGATTAATGTAATAACATTGAAATAAAATTTTTTGATTTTATTTAATAAGGATACAAATAGAATTATGCATTTAATAAAAAATAAACTAAAAGAGTATTTCTTATTAAAAGAACCATATTTTTTTTCTCAAAGTGTTTCTTATAGAAAATATCATAAGTAATATTTTGTGTTTTGCTTAGTAGTTTTGATTGTTCATAGCACTAACACTTTTTGATAGAAGTGATTTCCGGAGTCGAAGTATTTTTAATTTTTCAAAATTTTGCCAGTGTCGTGACGGTGTCGGTGGTTGTTGTTCACATATATGTGACCAAATTGAACTATTGAAGTCATTAATTAATTAATAAAAATTGTTAGCGGAGAATGGAAGACATTATTGTCACAGTAATACTTCCAAGATCCAACTTAGGAATACATGCGTGGGATAGATTGAATATGGATTAACTCTGTTGTAATATTGGACCTAAAATCAATTTAGAATAATAAACAATTATAAATATAATTATCAAATTAATATGAGAATAAAATAGAATAGAGTTAGTAGTAAACTTATCTTAATTTTGTAGTGATTCATGTCGTCAACACCACCAACTATGGATATCTTCCAAATATAGTGAACCATAAAATAACCGGAGGCGTGTCGTGATACTGAACTAAGAAATTATCCGCAATATTATTGCGCAACTCCCCCAGAGTACAACCGGTTCTTCTCGGTGATAAACATACCGAGGCTATCAAGACACGAGAATATCACAAGGTAGTTAACTCAGGCAGGTAACTCAGACACTCTTAAAAAAATAATTTAGGTATATCTTTTATGTGGTTTTGAAAGAAAGTTTTTATCTAAAAGACAACCACACTAGTCAATATTAGTTTCTATATATCTACAAAACACCAATATGCATATGACATATATATTATATATCTCTTAATAGTCATAATGCACCAAAACCATTCCACCAAAAATAGTTTCATTATAAGAAAGTAATGATAATTGAAGAGAAGTTAAAGAGCAATTATCATAATAAAGGAAAATGTTACAAAACTTAAATAGGATGGAATCCCATGTAAAAGAGACCAAGTCAATTTAAAGTTTAGATCAAATTATTAAATAAATATGATAGAAAATGATTTATATTCCATTAGAAATATATTTCTATATTTTTCATTTAAAAATTATTAGACACAATATAATATAAACTTTTGAAATATAATCAAAATTTACAACAATCCCCCACATATTTCAAAAGTTTAAATCAATGAATAAATAAAATTGTTTTTAAAACATTGCCTGAGTAAACATCGTAGATGTAATGCATCAGAACAGTGTAGCAAGCTATGGAACCTGTCCCTAAACTGATTGACTTAACACACAGTGAATTGGTTTTGCAAGCAATGGAACCCAAGACATTTGATGTATGTTAGCGGTCTACCAATCACATTACACCCCCACAATTCTCGTGTTACGCGGTGTGGCGCATTTAGGCCGTGCGCGTGTCTGGTATTCATGAGTGCTCTAGAGACCCGCCACGGTCTCATGCAAGCGGCCCCACTCGACACTCATATAGGTGATTCCATCTAGTGTATGCTGCAACCATACACCACCCATAAGGGCTTATGGTAATCATTAAAAGTCTTTAAGACTTACCCGTCAAATTTATTTTAATTTAGCACTTCTCATAGCCATTATCATAACTCTTAGGAAATGGACAAAATTTCAGTGCTAACATAACTAACAAGTAACTTGTTTTTCCCATTGAACCTTATTCATGGGGTCTCCAATCACAAAGGTTGGGTTTCCGTTAGTTGTCGTTTTCAAGTGGCATAGTCCATTCCTATCAATTTTCTTCCCAGGGGTTTAGTATACGGATCCGCTAAATTCACAAATATTGACTAAGACGTCTCAAAGTCAATCAACTCAATTTTCTCAAGTTTATAAAAATAAACTCGGTTTTCACAATAAGTTTATATCAGTCTACTTAGATGGCTACTTAGCGACAACTTATCATCAACAAAATAAATCTACTTATAGATTTATCTCATTGGTTAATATCCAATTATCATCATCATTGCATTATCAAAAACATACAATGGTTTATCCTCTAAAAATGATATCACAATACACATGATCATATCTTCAAATATTTCGCGAGTTTAAACGTCACAAAATATTTCTACAATAAACTGATTAATTGGATAATACACTAGCCCTCCAATTATAAATTTGATATACAAGTCTACTTAGAATACTTTTTAAGCGACACCCCCACATTGAATAAATGTGACTTCATTTGTGGATTTATCACACAAGCTTACTTGAATAATTTTCAAGTGATAACACTCACAATAGAGAAATGAATCTCAAATATATATTTTTATGCAAATAAATCTCATGATACATCATTGTATTGTTCTGATACAATGGTTAATCCACATTATACCATATAATCTTTTATGGTATTTCCCAAATAATTTTACTCAAGTAGCATTGGGATCATAAGAAATACTCAATATTACAATATTATTCATAATTCTTTAGATTGTTGTAATATTGGACCTAAAATCAATTCAGAATAATAAACAATTATAAATATAATCATCAAATTAATATGAGAATAAAATAGAATAGAGTCAGTAGTAAACTTATCTTAATTTTGTAATGATTCATGTCGTCAACACCACCAACTATGGATATCTTCCAAATATAGTGAACCATAAAATAACCGGAGGCGTGTCGTGACACTGAACTAAGGAATTATCCGCAATATTATTGCGCAACTCCCCCAGAGTACAACCGGTTCTTCTCGGTGATAAACATACCGAGGCTATCAAGACACGAGAATATCACAAGGTAGTTAACTCAGACAGGTAACTCAGGCACTCTTAAAAAAATAATTTAGGTATATCTTTTATGTGGTTTTGAAAGAAAGTTTTTATCTAAAAGACAACCACACTAGTCAATATTAGTTTCTATATATCTAAAAACACCAATATGCATATGACATATATATTATATATCTCTTAATAGTCATAATGCACCAAAACCATTCCACCAAAAATAGTTTCATTATAAGAAAATAATGATAATTGAAGAGAGGTTAAAGAGCAATTATCATAATAAAGGAAAATGTTACAAAACTTAAATGGGATGGAATCCCATGTAAAAGAGACCAAGTCAATTTAAAGTTTAGATCAAATTATTAAATAAATATGATAGAAAATGATTTATATTCCATTAGAAATATATTTCTATATTTTTCATTTAAAAATTATTAGACACAATATAATATAAACTTTTGAAATATAATCAAAATTTACAACAAACTCTGTCTTTACCCGTCCTCCACATGGTTTTAAATTGCAGTTTGCATCTGTATCGTACAACAATTGTGATATGATTTTCATTCACATGTAGGACCACATCGTAACTACATCAGAAGTTGTATCAGATGATTTCGGCCATGTTTTTTCAAATTTAATCACCAAAAAATAAAATTTTGAACCTCAAATTTCATCATGCTGCATTGCGTGTTGCAGCAGCCACCATAATGCACATAAAATTAGAGAAGTTGAGATCACCGTTTTAAATAGAGACTATATAGCATACTGATGATATTCCTTTCGTTACTTTAATGAAGACCCTAAACGTAAAGTTTATTTAAATTACAGATGAACAACCGGTGATTATATCTGGAACAATTTCGCAATTACCATTTAATAAATACAAGCGATGGCAATGGTGGTTTCTAGTGGCACTGAGTATATTGTTTCTTATTGTCGGACAATCAGCTGCAGTTGTCCTTGGAAGATTATTCTATGACCAAGGTGGTAAGAGTACATGGATGGCTACTTTAGTCCAAACTATTGCCTTTCCAATCTTGTTCATTCCATTTCTTACAATTCCTTCAAAAGCTTCGAGTACTTCTTATGTTCCACCTTCCATCAAAGTCGTCGTTTTGATATATTCTGTTCTTGGAATCATGGTTGCGGTTGATAATATGATGTATTCGCAAGGACTCTTGTATCTCTCTGCTTCTACCTATGCACTGATTTGTGCATCTCAGTTAGCTTTCAATGCAATTTTTTCGTATTTTATCAACTCTCAAAAGTTCACTGCTTTGATTATAAATTCTGTTGGGCTTCTCACTTTATCTTCTTTACTTCTTACTATCAATGAAGACTCAGATACACCGTCTGTAAGACCCAAGATTTCATTGTATAGTTGGTTTTAGGAATATTAGGGTTTCGATGTGTTCGTGTGACGAAACATCGTGTAATTATTAAGTTTTGCTGTAATCGAGTCTGTTTTGTGCTCGTGCATTGTAACTGTACAGACTTTTGTCTTGTGATCCTGTTGCTTGAATAAGAAGTTATTTGTGGTTTCAGAATAATAAGTTTTGGATTATTCTTGTTTTTGGAAAAACGAGTAGGATTTTACCCGTCGTTGTAAAATCTTATTGCGTCTGTTTTGAGTGAGGTTTCGGATGGAAGTTTTATATATCTGCGCGAGTTAGGATATATTCTGAGATTAATTTTCTGAGGTATGGAAGAAAATTACAGTCGCGGAAAAAGATTCGGCAATAAGTTTTGGAATGGAAAAACGTTAGACGTTCTTTCCGTAGGTTTTATGTTTTTGTGTTTTACGTTCGTCGCGTCGCGCGAGAGCTGAACGTGTGAGTGTTTCTATGAGGTTTTAAGTGTTATCTCAAGTGGGTTTGTTTTGGTTTGATCCAATGGCTAGGGTTTAAGCTTGGCATTGTGTTTTTGATCCAATGGTGGTTTGGCTATCAAGAGCTTATAATAGTAAGGAGGTTTATGACTTGTGGACTTAAGAAAATCATAAATTTCACTCCATTCTTCCTCTCTTGTACGTGGAACTCCATTACTCAACCCTAACCTTCACTAAATTTTCATTTCCTCACCATTTCACTCCATTTCAAGCTTGGAAGCTTAGTGGAAAGTTGTAGAGAATCACTTTCTTAAGGTAACCCTCTCTTCTCATCTCCTAGGTTGGTAGATTTTTAGAGTTGTGAGGTTTTTGGGTTTATGTTCTTAAGAGGGTTTGGTGAGAAAGGTTGTTCTTGCTAGTTCTTGTTTCATGAATGTTGTTCATGAGAGTTTAGTAAGCATGCTAGGCTTTGTTGTTTTTGTTTTCCATGAGTTGGTGAAAAATCTCATGAGAAAAGTTAGGGTTTTGGTTCGGTTATGTATTGATCAATTACATGAGATTATGTTGTAAGGTTTTGAAAAGAAAAGTTGTCTTTGAACCTTTGGATGAAAGGGAAATGCGTTGTATGGTTTTGTTTTAGAAAATCCGATGAAAAATATTTTGTGGTTTATGAAAATATTTTCTAAGAGTTTTTGAGTAGTGTTTTGAGGTCAAAGTGGTTTAAAACTTTTGTGACATGTGGTGTCGCTTTTTACCTTGAAAACATGTTTGAAAATGATTACCGGACGGTTAAGGCCCGTAATAAAACTTGTGCTTGGATTTGGTTTTGATTTTGGAAATGAAAATCAAATAACTTGCACTCGAAGCAACCAACATGCTTTCGGAAATGTGTTGCTTAATTTATGAAAATGGTTTGCTTTTATGCCTTGATAAAGTGTTGGGAACTAATAGAATCAAACTAGGCTTGGGGTGGAAAAAGGTGGTGTGAGTTGCTGTCTTTTGCTGTCATGACAGGTGCAACTCGCTGGGCGAGTGGTTACTCGCCAGGGCGAGTGTCACAGGTCTTGACAACTCGCCAGGGCGAGCTCCAGAGCGAGTAAGACCAGTACTCTCTGCCTTTACTCGCCACCAACTCGCCAGGGCGAGCTCTGGGAGTTGAGATTTTGGATTTTGATTTCTAAACTTGGTTTTTAACATTCTAATCCCTTTTTATTAATTTATGGAAGTGGTTGGGATTGGAAACGAGTTTTTCGGGTACTCGGAAAGTACGTAACTTATAACGCAAGAAAACGGCCATTTTGCATTTCAAATTATTTAAGACTTTTGGCAATTGTTTTGGGTCCTAAAAATAGTACAAATAACTCATGGGGGTTGATCAATACGGTAGTTTTTGGTTCGATGTCCGAAAGAGTGGTTTTTCCTTAGGAACCATTAGGTTTTTGGGGTTTTGGTGTAGTTTCAATACGATTGGTTAGAGAACAATGTATTGATTGTTACGCTGCTTGTTTTAGGAAGCGCGTTGTGTTGTTTGAACGTGTGTTATTGACGGAAGCTTGCCGAGGTAAGGGCTCCACTTTATTTCTGTCTTTTCACTGAGATACAGCATGTTGGTTATTTTAGTGATGTGTGTTGGTGTGCTTGGCATATTTGTGTTATGTATGCTCGTTGATGAGAACGTGTTTACATTACTTGTGCAATTTACATATGATTTGGAAAATATATGTATGAATTGCTATGATTTAGTTACATATGCTTGAGAGGTATGTATGTGTGGCATTAGCATATGTAGGGAATCGTATGCTCATGCATTCATTGTGCGTAGTTGCGTGAGTGGACTACGGGGTGTTGGTTGCGTGAGTGGACCCACCCAAAATCCTACGGGATCTTATTGAGTACAATAAGTGGTTGCGTGAGTGGACCACGGGGTGTGATTGCGTGAGTGGATCCACCTTAACCCTTTGCGGTTTTATTGGTTATGATTAGTAATTCCGGAATTCATTTGCACGTGGTAGCTCTGGTAGTACCACACTCATTGTAGAAGTCTGCATTAGGCTTGTTGTGCATTATATATATAAGCCCGTTGGTGGGTGCTGTTGAATGTCCTAAGAGCTTTCTCCTGTGCTTTGTGGAAATATTTGTTATGTGTAAAATTCTTTTGCACCGGTTATATATATATATACTTTTATTTTGTGGTGACCCTTCCTTTCATTTGCGGGCTCATCCCACCCCAGATGACGATGTAGGTCGAGAGGATGGTGTTGGCAGCTCTAGGCCTTAGTGAGCTCGTGTTGAAGCTGGAGTGGTAGTTTAGTTAGACTATGCGCCGGTGTGTTTGTGCACTGTGCTTTTTGTTTAGCATAGGACATTCTAACTTCTTTTGGTTAGTTAGTGCTTGTAAGCACATAGACTTATGGATTGTAATTATTCAGGTTTACACTTAACATTTTCGAATACAATATATATATATGGTGTGATATATATATGGTTCGTTTGTAATATTTAATGTCGGCTCAATTAAAAAAAATGTTTTGCGCACTCTGAGCGTTTGTTGAAAAAAAAAAAAAAAAATAATGCCCTTTTTGCGTTATGAAAATGGGGTGTTACAATTGTGGTATCAGAGCCCGGCTTTAAATCTTCAAAGGGAAAGTGTATACTTGAGTCGTTAGTCCAGAGTCGGTTAGAACGTAACTAGTGTGGAGTTAGTTCTAGTGTTTGTTCTGTGTCGGGTTTCGAGTTAGTAATCCGTGGTGTGAGATATTCTGTTAGGATTCAGAATTGTATGACTAAGGATCTAATCAGAATTGGTATTGTGCAGAAATCGAATGCCTCCAAGAAGGGCACCTACTGTACCTATGACGGACAATGTGGATGTGAATCAGATGGCTTATGCCATGCATACAATGGCAGCGGCTGTGACTGCTCAGAGCCATGCTAAGGCGCAGAGAGATCTGGAAAAGCGCGAACGGGAAATACTTGCTGCTGGTTCTAGACTTCTTTCAAATTTCAACCACCAGACTCCTCCAAAGTTTAATGGGGAGGGAGGTCCGGAAACTGCTGATTTGTGGCTCCAATCTGTGGAGAGGATATTCGGGGCAATTCATTGTCCAGAAGGAGAGAAGGTGGTCTTAGCTACCTATCAATTACTCGGGGGTTCTGAGTATTGGTGGAGGAACACCCGACTGATCATGGAGAATGGCCATGAGGAATTGAATTGGGAGAACTTCAAGAGGAGGTTTTTGGCCAAGTACTTTCCCGAGACTGCAAGGGAAAGGTATGGGGAGGAATTTCTGAGGTTGCGTCAGGGGGGCATGAATGTGGAATCATATGCCAAGAAGTTTGAATCACTATCCCGTTTCTTCCGCTTCTTTAGGGATGGGATAGATGAGGTTTATATGTGCCGTAGATTTCAAGATGGGCTTAGGTACGAACTGCAGGATGCGGTTGTGCCATTGGGTATTCGGCAATTTCAAGTCTTGGTTGAAAAGTGCCAAGAGGTTGAAGATATGAGAAACAAAAGGGTGAACCGTCAGGGTGGTTTTAGTGCTGGGGGACCAAGTCGTTCCGGTGGTCCGAATCAAAGTCAGAACCGTGGAAAACAAGGCAGTAAGCCATATGACCGTCCACAGTATAACAAGGGACAGGGTCGATCGGTGAATCAGAACAGTCAGAATACCGGGAAGCAGGGCTGTTTTAAGTGTGGTGAAGTGGGCCACTATGCGAATGAATGCCGGAATCAGGGGCATGTTTGTTTTAATTGCAAGAAGCCGGGACACTTTGCTAGAGATTGCAAAGCCCCGAAGGCCGGGCCGTCGGCTAATGTGGCACAAGGCTCACAAGGTACCAGACCTGCGGCAAGGGCACGTGCTTACTGTATGGGCACAGAAGTGAGTGGGCAGGCTAGCAATGCCATTCACGAGAGCTGTCACATTGCAGGTAATTCTTTAACTGCTTTGATTGACACGGGGGCAACCCACTCATTCATATCTTTGGCATGTGCAAATCGTTTAAACTTGAATGTTTCTGTTCTTCCGTTTGATTTGAATGTCTTGACTCCTGCTAAGGATTTGGTAGTAAATACTGCATGCTTGCATTGTTTGGTAGTGATTCAGAATAGAGATTTTCTGGTCAATTTGGTGTGTTTACCGCTTATATCTCTCGAGATCATTCTCGGGATGGATTGGCTATCTTATCATTATGTTATACTAGATTGTGCTCGGAAATTGGTGTTCTTTCCCGAGCCAGGTGTGCGAAGGTACTTGTCCGCAAATCGACTTTCTGTGGTTATGTGTAACGGAGAGCCAGAGATTGTTTCACTTGCTAGTTTAGGGGTGACGTCGGAGATCCGAATTGAGGAAATTCGAGTGGTTCAGGATTTCCAAGATGTGTTTCCATCGGAGATTCCAGCTTTTCCTCCGTGTAGAGAGGTGGAATTCTTTATTGACTTGCAACCGGGTACGGGTCCGATTTCGGAATCGCCCTATCGGATGGCTCCAGCCGAGTTGGTAGAGTTGAAAAGTCAAATTGAGGACTTGTTAGAGAAAGGTTTCATAAGGCCTAGTGTGTCGCCTTGGGGAGCACCGGTCTTATTGGTTAAGAAGAAGGATGGTAGATCCCGTTTGTGTGTGGATTATCGGAAGCTTAATAAGGTGACTATCAAGAACCGGTATCCATTGCCGCGTATTGATGATCTGATGGATCAGTTGAAAGGAGCCTCAGTGTTTTCAAAGATTGACTTGAAATCTGGTTATCACCAGATAAGAGTACGAGATGAGGATATTCAGAAAACGGCGTTTAGGACGCGGTATGGGCATTATGAGTACTTGGTGATGCCGTTTGGAGTGACGAATGCACCTGCGATCTTCATGGCCTACATGAATCGGATATTCCATTCGTTTTTGGACAAGTTCGTGGTTGTGTTCATTGATGATATTCTCGTGTATTCGAAGAGCGAAGAGGAGCATGAAGAGCATCTTCGTATGGTTTTGCAAGTGTTGCGGGAAAGAAAGTTGTATGCGAATCCGTCGAAGTGTGACTTTTGGTTGGAAGAGGTGAATTTCCTCGGTCATATAATATCAAAAGAGGGAATTGCCGTGGATCCAGCCAAGATTGACACAGTACTTGCGTGGAAGCAACCGCAGACGGTGACGGACGTGAGGAGTTTTGTTGGTTTGGCCGGTTATTACCGGAGGTTCATAGAAGGATTCGCTAAGATTGTGGCACCAATGACGCAACTTACGAGAAAAGATCAACCGTTTGCGTGGACTGAGCAGTGTGAACTTAGTTTTAAATTGTTGAAGGAGCGGTTGACGACTTCACCGGTGTTGGTGTTACCTCAGTCAGATGAACCTTATGAGGTTTATTGTGATGCGTCTCATCAGGGTTTGGGTTGTGTGTTGATGCAGCACAAGAGAGCAGTGGCTTATGCATCACGGCAGTTGAAGGTGCATGAGAAGAATTATCCTACGCACGATTTGGAGCTTGCGGCCGTGGTTTTTGCATTGAAGATTTGGAGACACTATCTTTATGGTTGCACTTTCGTTGTGTTTAGTGACCATAAAAGCCTCAAGTATCTGTTCGACCAGAAGGAGTTGAATATGAGGCAAAGGAGGTGGATGGAAACATTGAAAGACTTTGACTTTACCTTAGAATACCATCCGGGGAAGGCTAATGTGGTAGCCGATGCTTTGAGTAGAAAGAGTGTGTCAGTGTGTTCGGCACAAATGGCTAGTCAACAAGAGTTGTTGAGAGAGTTTCGTGACTTGCACCTAGAAGTAGAGTTTGCTTTAGGGAACATGAGACTGGGTATGATTACCATCTCAAGCGGTTTGTTGGAGGACATTGCAAATTGTCAAGATGACAAGTTTCTTATGGAGAAAAGAGCTTTGATTGTTCGAGGAACCAACCGAGATTTTAAGGTGGGACCGGACAACATTTTGAGATGTAATGGTAGGGTGTGTGTGCCCGATGCGATGGACTTGAGAAACACCATTCTAAGGGAGGCACACAAGAGTAAACTTAGTATGCATCCCGGGGCAACAAAAATGTATCAGGACCTGAGGCAAGATTTCTGGTGGCCGGGTATGAAGAGGGATGTGGCCGAGTTTGTGGCGTCGTGTTTGACTTGTCAGAAGGCGAAGATTGAACATCAGAGACCAGCAGGGATGTTGCAGTCTTTAGATATCCCCGAGTGGAAGTGGGATAGCATTTCTATGGATTTCATCACTGGGCTACCTAAGACCAGGAGGAAGCATGATTCCATTTGGGTGATAGTGGATCGTTTGACGAAGTCCGCTCATTTTCTACCGGTAAGGATTACGGATACGGCGGCAAAGTTGACCGATGTGTATATTGCTGAGATTGTGAGGTTACATGGGATTCCGTCAAGTATAGTGTCGGATAGAGATCCAAAGTTCACTTCACATTTTTGGAAGACTTTGCATGAGGCGTTGGGGACGAAACTGAGGTTGAGTTTCGCCTATCATCCCCAGACCGATGGGCAAACTGAGAGAACAAATCAGTCACTAGAGGATTTATTGAGAGCATGTGTGCTGGATGATCGTGGGAGTTGGGACGACGTGTTGCCGTTGATAGAGTTTACGTACAACAATAGTTACCATTCGACTATCGGAATGGCACCATATGAGGCTTTGTATGGGAGGAGATGTCAGACTCCTTTGTGTTGGTACCAAGATGGGGAAAGTTTGATAGTAGGACCGGAAATGGTACAACAGACGACGGACAAGGTCAGAAAGATAAGGGCAACGATGAAGGTTGCTCAAGATCGACAAAAGAGTTATGCGGATAGGCGTCGGAGGCCTTTAGAGTTTGAGGAGGGAGATCACGTATTTCTCCGTGTTACTCCAACAACGGGTGTTGGAAGGGCTTTGAAAGCAAAGAAGTTGACTCCGAAGTTTATAGGGCCTTATCAGATTACGGAGCGGATTGGGAAGGTAGCATACCGGATCGCGTTGCCACCGGTACTATCTTTGATTCATGACGTGTTCCATGTGTCGCAATTGCGGAAATATACACCGGATCCATCACATGTGATCACACCGGATGATATCCAGTTGAGGGATAACTTGTCGTTTGAGGTTTCGCCAATCAAGATTGCGGATAGGAAGATGAAACGTTTGAGAACGAAAGAGATACCTTTAGTGAAGGTAATATGGAACGAAGCTACAGGAGATACCACCTGGGAGCTCGAGAGTAAGATGAAAGAGTTATACCCCAGTTTGTTTGACGACGTCTAAGTTTCGAGGACGAAACTTCTTTTAGGGGGGTAGTATTGTAAGACCCAAGATTTCATTGTATAGTTGGTTTTAGGAATATTAGGGTTTCGATGTGTTCGTGTGACGAAACATCGTGTAATTATTAAGTTTTGCTGTAATCGAGTCTGTTTTGTGCTCGTGCATTGTAACTGTACAGACTTTTGTCTTGTGATCCTGTTGCTTGAATAAGAAGTTATTTGTGGTTTCAGAATAATAAGTTTTGGATTATTCTTGTTTTTGGAAAAACGAGTAGGATTTTACCCGTCGTTGTAAAATCTTATTGCGTCTGTTTTGAGTGAGGTTTCGGATGGAAGTTTTATATATCTGCGCGAGTTAGGATATATTCTGAGATTAATTTTCTGAGGTATGGAAGAAAATTACAGTCGCGGAAAAAGATTCGGCGATAAGTTTTGGAATGGAAAAACGTTAGACGTTCTTTCCGTAGGTTTTATGTTTTTGTGTTTTACGTTCGTCGCGTCGCGCGAGAGCTGAACGTGTGAGTGTTTCTATGAGGTTTTAAGTGTTATCTCAAGTGGGTTTGTTTTGGTTTGATCCAATGGCTAGGGTTTAAGCTTGGCATTGTGTTTTTGATCCAATGGTGGTTTGGCTATCAAGAGCTTATAATAGTAAGGAGGTTTATGACTTGTGGACTTAAGAAAATCATAAATTTCACTCCATTCTTCCTCTCTTGTACGTGGAACTCCATTACTCAACCCTAACCTTCACTAAATTTTCATTTCCTCACCATTTCACTCCATTTCAAGCTTGGAAGCTTAGTGGAAAGTTGTAGAGAATCACTTTCTTAAGGTAACCCTCTCTTCTCATCTCCTAGGTTGGTAGATTTTTAGAGTTGTGAGGTTTTTGGGTTTATGTTCTTAAGAGGGTTTGGTGAGAAAGGTTGTTCTTGCTAGTTCTTGTTTCATGAATGTTGTTCATGAGAGTTTAGTAAGCATGCTAGGCTTTGTTGTTTTTGTTTTCCATGAGTTGGTGAAAAATCTCATGAGAAAAGTTAGGGTTTTGGTTCGGTTATGTATTGATCAATTACATGAGATTATGTTGTAAGGTTTTGAAAAGAAAAGTTGTCTTTGAACCTTTGGATGAAAGGGAAATGCGTTGTATGGTTTTGTTTTAGAAAATCCGATGAAAAATATTTTGTGGTTTATGAAAATATTTTCTAAGAGTTTTTGAGTAGTGTTTTGAGGTCAAAGTGGTTTAAAACTTTTGTGACATGTGGTGTCGCTTTTTACCTTGAAAACATGTTTGAAAATTGTTGAGTCTTTGATAATTGGCTGCATTTTTGGAAATAAACTTTGTGCAAGATGTGCGATCCGATGCTCTGGCATTGTGTAGAGCATTGAATGATGCTCAGGAGGAGCGCTCATGGCAAATGCTATTTATGGAATGTTCCGTTTCTCTTTCATGAATCTTGCATGGCGCGTTTGATATGCTTTTATGTAAGGAAGGTTGTTAATGCTTCAGATTCAGTTCAAGAATAATTCTGAGAAGAATCTCTTTGAAGGATATATTTGCTAAAGAATCTCATTTTATTTATGTGGAGTTAATGCTTGGGTCAAAGAATTAAAGTCCATGCATGTGCTACTTTCTGAAGTATTTAAAGAGTGGCAAAACCCTAATCCTAGTTAGTTGTTCACGCTGTCTTTGTGCTAGTATTCAGTATTAGGTTTTGCGTGTGTTTTGTAATTGTGAGCCTTTCTTGTGTCACCTTGATGCAAGCTTAGGACGTGTTCTAAGTGTTGTAATTGTGTGTTCTTTCTCCCAAGCTTTGAAGCACGGAGTTAGGACTTTTGTGTGTGTAACACTCCAAGCCTTTAGGTACGAGTGTCTAGTTTTTAGGAGTGTGTCTCCAAAACTGTTTTTGTCTAGTGTATTGAAATCCTTGCTGGTCGTAAGGTTGTAAGGGAGTGAGATGGGATCTCATATCTAGGAGTTCCTAGGTAGAAGAGTCATTGGTAGGGCCTAGGTTCTTAAGTTGTAAACGGGGCGTTTGCTGTAGACTTAGGACTAGGACTATTATAGTGATATTCCTTCCTGGATTGGTATCCCCCAGACGTAGGGCTTGTTTAAGCGCCGAACTGGGTTAACAAATAACTTGTGTTCTTTATTTGTTTACTTGTTTATTTTCATTCTGTTACGCGCGAGGCCGGATAGATTGTTAGAGCATCGAGTAGAGCATCGTGCATAGCGTGCCAGGAATTTCAATTGGCATCAGAGCAGGCACCCTGCCTGTTTGGGTGAGATTCAGGACCTGAAATGTCTGGCACTATGGAGAAAGAAGGAGGATACATGAACAGGCCACCCTTGCTTACTGGATCCGCAAACTATGACTCTTGGAAATCAAAGATGATGGCCTTTCTGAGATCCATTGATAGCAAGGTTTGGAAGGTTGTTTTGACCGGATGGGAACAACCCACGTATGCAAGCAAGGAAGGTACCTCAACGGGGATAGTGAAACCTGAAGTAGAATGGACGACAGAAGAGGAAGCTGTAGCCAATCATAACCACAAGGCTATCTATGCCCTATTTAATGGAGTAGACACTAGTGTTTTCAAACTCATCAAAAATTGTGTGTCAGCCAAAGATGCGTGGGAAATATTGCAAAAGTGCTATGAAGGGACTACCAAAGTGAAACAGTCTAAGATTCAACACCTCACATCCAAGTTTGAAGCCCTAAGAATGAAAGATGATGAGAGTATTCAAGATTTTCACTTGTGCCTTCTAGACATTGCAAATTCTTTTGAAGCCTTAGGAGAAAAAATTTCTGATGAGAAACTGTCAAGGAAACTTCTCAGATCTCTTCCCAAAAGGTTTGACATGAAGGTAACGGCAATTGAGGAAGCACATGACATCTCCACCATGAAGATGGATGAACTTGTTGGATCCCTCCAAACTTTTGAAATTGTTTTGAATGAACGTAGTGACAAGAAGAACAAAAGCATTGCTTTTGTTTCAAACACTGATGATAGCAATGATCAAAGTGAGGAAGAAGAGGAAGATAGCTTAGCTGATGCTATTGCCATGCTTGGTAAACAATTCAATAAAGTGTTGAAAAGAGTTGGAAGTAGGAATCAACAGAATGGGCAAAGCATCCGGCTCGACATCAACAAGCAGCAGCATAGTATGAAGAAAACCAATCCTGAAGAAAAGAGCAATCAAAGCAAAGGGGTTCAGTGTCATGAGTGTGAAGGTTATGGTCACATAAGATCAGAATGTGGAACATATCAGAAAAGACAAAAGAAAGGGCTAACTGTTTCTTGGTCAGATGAAGATACTGATGAAGAAAATGAATCAGCAAGACATGCGACTGCCCTCACTGGGACATGTGTTGAAGTTGAGGATTGGGAATCTGATGAAGATGAGGATGTATCTTATGAGGAACTTGCCAGTACCTATAAAGAATTGGTCACCAGATATGAGGAGATGTGTAGGATTCTTGAGAAGCAAAAGAAGACCATCAACAAACTTCAAGCTGAAGTAAATATCCAAGTTCAAAAAGCTACTCAAGCTGAAGAAAAGGTCATCCAAGTAAATGCTCAAATGGATGATCTAAGGAAACGTGTAAGTCAGCTGAACTCAGGAGCAGATCTTCTTGAAGAAATTCTGGATAATGTGCCAAGTGGGAAGCTTAGGTCTGTTGGATACAACTACTCAAGTCTGAATCAGTACCAACAGGACCCTGAAACCAAGTTCACATCAGGAGAAAATGTCATTGATCCTTGTACTGGAAAGGTAATGCTGGAGCATCAGACTCGACATTCTAAAGCCTACCCAGTTCCAAAGTTTGCCCTTGATCCTAAAGTCTCAGTTCAGCAAAGACCAAGACCTTTTGCTCATCAAAGGCCTAAAAATCAAAGGAGATATCGTAGGTGGGTGTGTCACCATTGTGGTAAAAGAGGGCACATTAGACCTTTTTGTTACAAGCTGCATGGATACCCCAACCAAGAGCCTAAACCAAATGGGGTACAAGAGGAGAACGCTATTAAGAAGGAATGGAGACCTAAAGAAGAAAATGTTAGACTACCTAAAGAAGAAAATGTTGGGTTAATTGCTCACACATCCCTAAGAGCTTCTTCTAGGGAAGATTGGTATTTTGATAGCGGGTGCTCTAGACATATGACTGGTGAAGAAAAGTACCTCATAAATGTAAGATCTTACAAGGCGAGCTTTGTAACTTTTGGAGATGGTGCAAAAGGAGAAATAGTAGGAATTGGGGATCTGATCAGCCATGGATTGCCCAACCTGGAGAATGTACTTTTGGTTAAAGGCCTCACTGCAAATCTTATTAGCATTAGCCAGCTGTGTGATCAAGGCATGAAAGTTAACTTTACCAAGTCTGAATGTCTTGTTCAAAATGAAGAAGGGAAATTGATGTTAAAAGGCACTAGATCCAAAGACAACTGCTACTTGTGGGTACCTCAAGAAGAAGCCTTTACATCCACTTGCCTAGTCACCACAGAAGATGAAGTTCAACTATGGCACCAGAAATTGGGACATCTCAATCTGAAGGGAATGAAGAAAGCCATATCTGCTGAAGCCATTAGAGGCCTTCCCAAACTCAAAATCATTGAGGGAAAAGTGTGTGGTGAATGTCAAATAGGAAAGCAAATCAGAATGCCGCATCCAATGCTGGAGCATCAGACAACATCAAAGGTTCTTGAACTGTTACACATGGATCTCATGGGACCCATGCAGGTGGAAAGCTTGGGAGGTAAGAGGTATGCTTTCGTGGTTGTTGATGACTATTCCAGATACACCTGGGTAAATTTTGTCAGGGAGAAGTCAGACACTTTTGATGTGTTCAAGGAGCTGTGCATTCAACTTCAAAGAGAGAAAGGAAGTAATGTTGTTAGAATCAGAAGTGACCATGGAAGAGAATTTGAGAACTCCAAATTCAACGAATTCTGCTCCACTGAAGGGATCAAGCATGAGTACTCATCTCCTATAACCCCACAACAGAATGGTGTGGTTGAAAGGAAGAACAGAACCATCCAAGAATCAGCTAGAGTCATGCTTCATGCCAAAAGCATCCCATATCACTTCTGGGCTGAAGCCATGAACACTGCTTGCTACATACACAACAGAGTTACTCTAAGAAAAGGTACTTCTTCTACTTTATATGAACTATGGAAAGAAAGGAAGCCAACAGTCAAACACTTTCATGTCTTTGGGAGCAAGTGCTACATTCTAGCCGATAGAGAGCCAAGAAGGAAGCTTGACCCTAAAAGTGATGAGGGAATCTTCCTTGGGTACTCCACAAACAGTAGAGCCTACAGGGTCTATAACTCAAAGACTCAAGTTGTGATGGAATCTGTAAATGTTGTTGTATTGGACTCCTACTTGAAAGAAAATGAAGGGATAAATCAAGGTGCTCCGGTTAGTACAAATGTTGAACAAGATGTTGAAGCATCAGAACCATCCAGTAATGCTGAACAAAATGTTGAAGCATTAGAACATCCCAGTAAAGAAAAATCTGATGAAAAGCCTCTTGAAGAAGATGCTGAGACAAGTACTGAACCTCAAGTCCAAAACAAAGGTCCCTCAGTTCGTGTTCAGAAAAATCATCCCAAAGATCTCATTATTGGAAATCCTGAACAAGGAATAACCACTAGGAGGACAAATGATGTAATTGCAAACTCTTGCTTTGTATCTATGTTCGAGCCAAAGAATGTCAAAGAAGCTCTCACTGATGAAGCTTGGATTGAGGCTATGCAAGAGGAACTGAACCAATTCGAGAGAAGTGAAGTGTGGGACTTAGTTCCAAGGCCTGAAGATGTTAATGTAATTGGAACCAAATGGGTGTATAAAAACAAGTCAGATGAGAATGGTACCATTACCAGAAATAAAGCAAGGCTTGTGGCACAAGGGTATACCCAGATTGAAGGGCTTGACTTTGATGAAACTTTTGCTCCTGTGGCCAGACTAGAATCCATTAGATTGCTTCTAGGAGTGGCTTGCATTCTCAAGTTCAAACTATACCAAATGGACGTGAAGAGTGCATTTCTAAATGGATACCTACAGGAAGAGGTGTATGTTGAGCAACCTAAAGGGTTTGTGGACCCAAAACATCCTAACTATGTCTACAAGTTGAAGAAAGCCTTGTATGGTCTAAAACAGGCACCTAGGGCATGGTATGAAAGGTTGACTCAATTCTTGGAAGAGCAAGGATACAGAAAGGGAGGATCAGACAAAACTCTGTTTGTGAAAGAAGAAAGAGGAAAGTTTATAATAGCTCAAATCTATGTTGATGACATCGTGTTTGGTGGAATGTCGAACACAATGGTCCAACATTTTGTCCAGCAAATGCAGTCAGAGTTTGAGATGAGTCTTGTTGGAGAATTGACTTACTTTCTTGGTCTTCAAATCAAACAAATGGAAGACACCATCTTTATATCCCAGAGCAAGTATGCTAGAAACATCATCAAGAAATTTGGGATGGACAATGCTGCACACAAGAGAACACCAGCACCTACTCATTTGAAACTCACCAAAGACGAGAAGGGAATAAGTGTGGATCAAAGTCTCTACAGAAGTATGATTGGAAGTTTGTTGTACTTGACTGCAAGTAGACCTGACATCACTTATGCTGTGGGAGTGTGTGCTAGATATCAGGCAGATCCTAAGGTAAGTCATATGACTCAAGTTAAGAGAATCTTGAAATATGTGAATGGAACTAGTGATTATGGGATAATGTATTCCCACTGTGAAGATTCTACTCTATATGGATATTGTGATGCTGATTGGGCTGGAAGTGCAGATGATAGAAAAAGTACTTCAGGAGGATGTTTCTTTTTGGGCACTAATCTAATATCTTGGTTTAGTAAAAAGCAGAATTGTGTGGCATTATCCACTGCTGAGGCAGAATACATAGCAGCTGGGAGTAGCTGCTCACAACTGGTGTGGATGAAACAAATGCTGAAGGAATACGATGTTGAACAGAATGCTCTGACATTGTATTGTGACAACATGAGCGCCATAAACATCTCAAAGAATCCAGTTCAGCATAGCAAGACAAAACATATTGATATTCGCCATCATTATATAAGAGATTTGGTTGAGAATAAAATTGTGACTCTGGAGCATGTGGGTACAAAGGAACAAGTGGCAGATATTTTCACTAAGGCGCTTGATGCTGTGCAATTTGAGAAGCTAAGGGGCAAGTTAGGAATTTGCCTCTATGAGGAGTTATAGCAGTTAATGAGCTTGAGGCGTGCAACTGTCATTTTTTTCTCCAACCTATGTTTGCACGCTATCCTAGGAGAATCAGATCAAATTCTTTCCTCTCATTACATGTGGTATATGCTATCATATGTCCTATCATCAGGTGTGTGTTATCTATATGTTTGCATTTGTCTACTGATTCCTGATCGTTCTGATGTTGGTAGTTGTAGAGTAGTTGTAGCATGTTTGCCTATAGAAGCATGCGTATGTTATGATGGTTACACATAGCTTGTCTGCCCCATGTTCATTTGCAGTTGTGGTATGGTTGCATATAGCCGGTCTGGCCTATGTGCATGAGATTGAGTAGTGAGGGGATGAGTAACTCTTGTGGTAGTTGGTGGTGATTATTACTATTCTTGTATGTGCTCCTTATGTGCGAGAATCTATTTTTCTCTGTATGATGGTAGTGAGGGGGAGCTGGTGAGTTATGTATCCCGTCTGCTGGTGTGCATTAAAGTCCTGTACTTCTGTACTCTCTGCTGGTGCGTATTTGTCAAATTTGTGGCCAAAAGGGGGAGTAAATGTGCTGATTAATTTGTTGGTTTGGTTACCTGCTCTTGTTTCTGGTTGTGACTGAGAACTGTTCCTGTTCTGGTTTGATTAATTCTGGTTCGATTAATTCTGATCTGCACTACTCTGGTTATTGATGTTATATCTGGTTCTGGTTATGATGTGACTGTAGTGTAGTGTAGTGTAGCCTGATTGAAGTATGTAGCTGGTATGTATGTTTGTGGTGTGATCTGATGTGCAGGTGTTAAGGGGGAGTTGTGATTGTATGATGTAGGGGGAGATGTTGGACGCAAGGCTCCAACATCCCATGCATATGTGCAGGGGGAGTAGAACTGTGGCAATGCTGAAGCATTCTATCCCACATCCCATCAAGTTTATTTTCCTGACCATTTTAGGCGAAGTAGTTGTTATGTGTTCCGCTGTTGCATGCCTCTCTGATATTCTTAAAAGATACAATTATTCTTTTCTACTATTTTCCATGAAGGAGTAGTATGGTAATGTTTTGAAGAATAGCCTCTACAGATCTTTATGCTTGTGTGTCTATGTTGAGAAAAAGAAATGTAGTTGATGTATCTGTTTAAGTACTATCTGTATGGTCATAATTTGTTTTAGCCAAAAATTTGCCAAAGGGGGAGTTTGTTGAGTCTTTGATAATTGGCTGCATTTTTGGAAATAAACTTTGTGCAAGATGTGCGATCCGATGCTCTGGCATTGTGTAGAGCATTGAATGATGCTCAGGAGGAGCGCTCATGGCAAATGCTATTTATGCAATGTTCCGTTTCTCTTTCATGAATCTTGCATGGCGCGTTTGATATGCTTTTATGTAAGGAAGGTTGTTAATGCTTCAGATTCAGTTCAAGAATAATTCTGAGAAGAATCTCTTTGAAGAATATATTTGCTAAAGAATCTCATTTTATTTATGTGGAGTTAATGCTTGGGTCAAAGAATTAAAGTCCATGCATGTGCTACTTTCTGAAGTATTTAAAGAGTGGCAAAACCCTAATCCTAGTTAGTTGTTCACGCTGTCTTTGTGCTAGTATTCAGTATTAGGTTTTGCGTGTGTTTTGTAATTGTGAGCCTTTCTTGTGTCACCTTGATGCAAGCTTAGGACGTGTTCTAAGTGTTGTAATTGTGTGTTCTTTCTCCCAAGCTTTGAAGCACGGAGTTAGGACTTTTGTGTGTGTAACACTCCAAGCCTTTAGGTACGAGTGTCTAGTTTTTAGGAGTGTGTCTCCAAAACTGTTTTTGTCTAGTGTATTGAAATCCTTGCTGGTCGTAAGGTTGTAAGGGAGTGAGATGGGATCTCATATCTAGGAGTTCCTAGGTAGAAGAGTCATTGGTAGGGCCTAGGTTCTTAAGTTGTAAACGGGGCGTTTGCTGTAGACTTAGGACTAGGACTATTATAGTGATATTCCTTCCTGGATTGGTATCCCCCAGACGTAGGGCTTGTTTAAGCGCCGAACTGGGTTAACAAATAACTTGTGTTCTTTATTTGTTTACTTGTTTATTTTCATTCTGTTACGCGCGAGGCCGGATAGATTGTTAGAGCATCGAGTAGAGCATCGTGCATAGCGTGCCAGGAATTTCAAAAATGATTACCGGACGGTTAAGGCCCGTAATAAAACTTGTGCTTGGATTTGGTTTTGATTTTGGAAATGAAAATCAAATAACTTGCACTCGAAGCAACCAACATGCTTTCGGAAATGTGTTGCTTAATTTATGAAAATGGTTTGCTTTTATGCCTTGATAAAGTGTTGGGAACTAATAGAATCAAACTAGGCTTGGGGTGGAAAAAGGTGGTGTGAGTTGCTGTCTTTTGCTGTCATGACAGGTGCAACTCGCTGGGCGAGTGGTTACTCGCCAGGGCGAGTGTCACAGGTCTTGA